>JAPDFI010000002.1:0-1423318 GCA_027569585.1 Penicillium silybi | reverse complement strand
AAAAAAAACATTTAGAGAATACAAACACCTCTCACCAGCGCCTTTACACACAAATAAAAACTAACACCACACCTTTCCCGATGGTGTTTTTTTCAAACAAAACCACATTCTTATAAAAACTAGCCCCACCGCTTCTAATCCTATTTCCTTTTTTTTTTAAAAAAAAAAAAAAAAAATAACAAAAAAAAAAAAAAAAAAAAAAAAAAAAAAAAAAAAAAAAAAAAAAAGAGAATTAAAACCAGGTACATCAGCCCTCTGAGGAGGCACTTACCAACAGCCAGTAGCAAGCCCGCCGCAGCCAGTACCTTCACTGTCGGATGTATGCCAGTGTATTTTGTGGGGGCCGGTGAAACCCACTTCGAAGCCCTTCCGCGCGCTCTCTATCCAAACCCTCGGGTCCCAGACCCATGTCCTGCTGCTCTTCGCTGGCCAAAGATGCAGTTCCCGACGAAGGAGCAAAATATGGAGGTGTTAATCGCTCTGAAGCCCCTCGCAGATGTACGGGCGATCCTGTATCTACCAAATTGGACGATTGTCGAGCTCAGACACGGAGATGGGCGTACCTACGAGCCAATGTCCCTTCCAGGCGTTGTTGCAGGTCGAACAACATTCTACCACCATGAGGAAGAGCCGTTCTACAAGGCCATGAAAGTCCGGACCCGAGTGAGAGCTATCGATCCACAGGAGCATACGAACAACAATCAGCCTCTGCCACAAGATGATTCTAACTATCTGCGGAACTTCTCCCTCACACCTGGCTGCAGATTAGAGTGTGGCCTCGGCCCTCCAGGATCCGCGGACGAGTTTATCAATTGCGCTACAACTTCGGGGGTGAAAATTCGCAATTCTCGCAGGGAAGATTCATTGACAGTTGCCTACCATGGCTCTCTGCTGTCCACTGAGGTGTACCACCCGCGCGCAAACGCAGACAAAATCGGGGCAGTCTTCGATGCGCGCCCTGAACTCGACGTTGAGCTCGTTAGCCTTACACCAGCTGCCTCGGCAAATTTTACGAACGACTGCTATTTTCAAGCCCAGCCCCCTCGAATGTTACTGGAAGGCGATCAAATCAAGCAGGGGATGTGGAGTGAACTGGACGGCATGAGCTCAGGTCTGGTGAGTATGATGGCATATGGCAGGATGTTCGAGGAGCCGAAGCGCCCCCCTGGTCATCCACCTATTGAGTTTACACAGTGGCGGCCCTATACTCTCAGTTCACTGTTTGGGGTCATCAACACCGCTGTATCGGAGGGTATTTGCGGCGCGCCCATTGTCAACTGCAACACTGGCGGAGTTGGTGGCTTCTTCCATTTGTTTGATGGAACCAACTGTCTGGCCGCACAATTAGATGATTTGGTCGCCGAAGGGTGGCAAGTGGTATAGACTGCACCTTTACTTAGCTAGGTTGCTTAAAAAGCTGATATTAATGACACTTTGGCTATTCGTGGGGTTGACTGCTTGGCCCCAGGCTTGATAGGGCGGAACTAGTATATGTTCCCACATATTTCCTTGATCAGTAGCTGACAAGATAATTCTTCAGAACTAAAGATGGAGATGGAGATACCTGGTAAGCTCCCGGTGGCGTCTAGTTGATAGAATCAGTTCTTCTTACCCCCCGAATTCCTGAATTGGAATTGGATGGTAAGGCATTATAATCCATACCGCCAGATCTCCTCCTTGAAACAGCCCTCCAGCGAGGGGTCCAATTGAATGTTCCCTTCTAGTTGGTTGAGGATCGCTTGTCCGTCCCCATTACTGTCCTGCGTCCGGGGTGAGTAGGTTCTTTTGTGCAAACCATTTCATGCGCTCGAGAAAACTCTCCCACCATGCATCATCGTCGTACTAGCAGGTCCGGTAGATAAACAAGCCCATGTCTGATCACCGTATTTGGCCAAATTTTCGCGGATGCAGGGGGCATCTGACCGGAGAGTGGCCATTTTTACCAAAAGAGACGAGGTGATGGATCAAGAAACGATAATTTGGTTGGGGCCGCTTGGTCATGTAGCCGAGCCGTCAATTTATATTTTCGCTACCTGCAACCCGGTTTTCGGGACACGAACCATAGTTCATCGGGTGTGAGATCCTAACTTTGAATACTAAAGTTTAATACCATTCTTTTTTTTTTTCAAGAGAAAGGTAAAAATTATCATCAAAAACAAAACTATCTTTCTTTCTTTCCAGTAAAAGAAAGAAAGGAAGATAACAGGTCTTGCCCGGGATCGAACCGGGATTGGCGGAATCAGAATCCGCAGTGATGAACCATTACACTACAAAACCAATTGATAGTCCGTTTTCGGACCCCGTGTTCTATGAGGCCAAGCTACTATCCGAGCCCTAATTATCCTTCAATGTTGCATACATGGATGACTCGGTCTTAGACTGGACAGCCGCAGCCATGACTAGGGGTTGGAAATAAAAGGCACACGGATTATTTCTTTTGCAAGGAGGGAATGACCCCGAAGTGGAGGTTTCAGGGGCTCCGACAGCAATGCGGCCCGCACTCCTATAGCCCTGCAAGACGCCGCACGTTTGGGCGGCCCGTTGAGTACGCAGGGGTTGACTTGAGGAATCAGATTCGAAATATCCGAGGGGCCCCGGTTCAAAACACTAGACCGCCAAACCATCTCGGCCTTCGGCTTTACGCAGTAGATCCGAGCGGCGTTTGTCTAGTAATCAATCACGAGAGCAATCTCGGCCCCTCATCCCGATAACTGCAGGGCTTATGGAGCATGGAGCACCCGCGGAGCTAAGTGGTCGGAGTCCATAAGGGGTGGAGATGACCGAGATTTTGGCCCTAAATTACCCTGGCCCAGAGCCATTCATTTCTATTCCCGGTCAAACGGGTCCATCAAGAAATGGGAGACGATCCAAGCTCGGAGTTTAGCCTGGTGCGATGCCGAAGACGCGACCGTTGCTTTTTTTCGGTGGTTTTTATTTCCTCGATAGACTCTTCTATACGCTGCACCCGTCTATACCTGAATCTCCGGGATCAGTGACTAGCTAGGATCACATCGAACAAACGGATTGTCAGAGTTTCCCGTCCCGACGGTTGGATACTGCCCGTTTGGACGAGTCGTTTGTTAGGCACGTTACACCTCTTGAATCCACCTGATGCTTTCCTGCATCTCTCCTTTTGTTCGCGATCCTTTATTATCGGAGTAGCGCCTCGAACAATGACCCATCTAACACATTCGTCTTCGCAGATTGCGATTGAATGCAGTCTGGCCAACCAAAAAACTGTAACCTCTCTTTGTCTCGAGAAAAATACAGAACTCGATCAACATGACCGGAACTACTGAATACGACGCCCCCTCCATCGACAGCACGACGACCAACACGGCGCCGTCCGTTCATTCGACTCCCGCAATGAGCGACCAAATAAACGACATCGAAAAGGGCCAGATGAAAACGACCGAGCCATCTGAGAAAGCCGACGGACCTCCCGTGCCTCTCGGTCCAGGCCCGCCCCCAGACGGAGGCATCAAAGCATGGATGGTCGTCCTCGGAGGATTCTGCGGCCTCTTCGTCAGTTTCGGATGGATCAACTGCATCGGCGTATTCCAAACATACTACGAAAGCCACCAATTGAGCAACATGTCAACCAGTACCGTAACCTGGATCACCTCACTCGAGACATTCGTCATGTTCTTCGCTGCTCCCATCTTCGGCACCCTCTTCGACAGCTACGGCCCACGCTGGATCCTCCTCGGCGGCACACTCCTCCACGTCTTTGGATTGATGATGGCTTCCCTCTCAACGGAGTACTACCAATTCATCCTCGCGCAGGGAATCTGCAGCCCGCTCGGTGCAAGCGCTATCTTCAATGCGTGCGTGAACTCGGTCAGTACATGGTTTGCGAAACGCCGGGCCTTTGCGCTGGGAATCATGGCTTCCGGATCGAGTCTGGGTGGTGTCATCTTCCCTATTATGGTGACGCATCTTATTCCGGAGGTTGGGTTCCCGTGGGCGATGCGCATCTGTGCGTTTCTGATCTTGTTCATGCTGGGTATTTCCAACTTGACGTTGAAGTCGAGGCTGCCGCCTTCCAAGAGGCCGGTTTCTGTTGTGAATTTCGTTCGGCCGCTCAAGGAGATCAAGTTCGTTTTGACTGTTGCGGGGAGCTTTTGCTTTTTCTGGGGCATGTTTTTGCCGTTCACTTTTGTGATTACCCAGGCTGAGCGCTATGGCATGTCGCAAAATCTGTCGCAGTATCTGATTCCCATTTTGAATGCTGCTAGGTGAGCTTCTGAGGGTTCCTTTATTTGACGACGTGCTAACGAAGACCGCGTAGCATCTTTGGTCGTACCCTTCCGGGATACCTGGCAGACCGTGTCGGTCGGTACAACGTGATGATCATCTTCAGCTATCTGTCTGCTATCCTCGTGCTTGCTCTGTGGCTTCCGTCTCGCAGCAATGCGCCCGCAATTGTCTTCAGTGCGCTGTACGGCTTCGGATCCGGTGCCTTCGTCTCCCTGGCACCGGCCCTGATTGCTCAGATCTCTGATATTCGCGAGGTTGGAGTCCGCAACGGTACTTGCTTTGCGATTATTTCTTTTGCCGCTTTGACTGGCACCCCAATCGGCGGAGCTCTGGTCCCGGATGTCCTGCATGGGTCGTACACGAGATTGCAAGTCTTCTGCGGTGTGGTTATGATTGCTGGAGCGACACTGTTTGTCGTGGCGAGAGTGGTTATTGGAGGAGCCAAGCTGAACAAAGTATAATGATGTTGATAATCACCTGGAAACTGTTCCATTAACGCTAGTTTCCATATTTGTGCATACATATTTGCATAGCGGAATGAATATAATGCATAGACGAAAAGCAATTCGAAGAAATGCATGCTGGCATGAGATATAGAAAGTAACCTCTAAAATAGCCATTGCTAATGTCACTGACCCTCAGGTCACGAAAAAGGCACAATTGTGCCGAATATTGACCAACTCCAAATCAGCCCAGCTATAGACCCCAACGCCGCAGCACCGTCGCTGAACGATGCATGACAGAAAAATAAGAAAATGCCATGTATATAGCCGATTCATATAAATGCATCAGACCAAGACTCCATTGCGCATGTTCTCGACCGTACGAATGCCCACTCCCTTCAATGTACTCAGCTGTGCCAGGCTGTCTACCCGGAATTGAGGTTGATCGGAGGCAATCTCGATGTCCGCGTTTGAGGATGCTTGGTCCATCTCGCAGAGGCAGTCGACAATTGCCTCGGCCTTCTTGACGCCAACGCCCTTGAGAAGCTTGATCTGGCTGACATCCCGCGAGTTGATGATGGACAGAAGGTGGATGGTACGGGGTGATACGGCAGGATCTTGATAGTCATCCAGAGCGGCGAGGTCATCTCCGCTCTTACGAAGGGCCTTGCTTGAGGCACGCTTCTTGTGCTTTGGACGGGAAGCACTGAGCAAGCCAGTCTCGTCATCGGAGAATCCATCCACGGCGGACTGGTCCACGTAGTCATCGTCAGAGTCTTCAGCTTGACGCTTACCCAGTGTCATAGTGGGCTCTTTCTTCAGGTTAAGGGAGAGCATGCTCCCAAACTTGCCCTTGGAGGGTGGAGAGACAGCATTGACAGACTGTCGTGGCTGAGACTTGCCCTCGATGCGCTCCTTCAAAGCGGCAATCTTGCCTGCCAGCTTTTCATTGTGTGGGAAATGCGGGAGTGCCAGCTGGTACATTCTCAATGCGGAGCTGTTCTCACCGCGTGCCTGATGCTGCTTGGCCATTAGCAGATAGGAAAGACCTTCTGCGCGAGCGTCTTCAGTGCCTTCGATGCGCTGCTCCAGCTGTTCCAATCGCCGCTGGAGCTGATCATTCAGCTCACGGACCTGGGTCTGCCTGGACTGTTCGCTTACTGCACGCACAGCCAAGATCTCTTCGACCTTCTTTGCAACCATCTCCTCGATCTTGGCAGCAGAAAGATCCGAATTGCTCATTTGAGGCTGGGTAGGAGCGAGCGTCTGGCGAGGCTTCAACGAGCGCGCAGAAGGCGCATCAGAGGAAAGGGACGGTCTCTTGGTCTCGGACTTCCGAATCTGAGTCACGGGCTTTGGCTGTGCCCGATCCGAATAGACACTGAATGCCTTGAGCGGCTTCTCGTCGTCCTTCTTGGGATCCTTCCCGGCAGGTGCGGGCATGTTCACGTTGACAGAAGCTGTGAGGGGGCGCAGTGGCTGCCGAGTAGCTGCCAGGGATGGCCGAACTGAGGGTCTCGCGGGGCCTTTGAAGATGGGATCATTCTCGACTTCACGAACTTCGATCTTCCTGGTGCGGTTGGCGACACTCAAAGAGCTGATTGTATCCAGATGATACGATCGAACCGGAGCCAGGTTGAGAATCATCACGGTCAGTCCATTGTTCTGTCCCAGCGAAAGAATTCTGGTCATCTTGGACTCGCGGTACGGAATACGATGCTGCTTCTTGGTAATCGCCTCTACACACTGCGCCAGAACAAAGAGACTCTTGTTGATACTGGCTGACTCCACCATACGCTCCTTGTCATTATCCGTCCGGCGGTTATCCTCCGAGCCTGCAAGGTCAATTGCGGAAGCAGTGCTGATGCGAGTGCTGTCCGGCGAGGTAACGGTAACCTTAACACCGAGGATGGCGTGCGAACGAGATGAATGGGCATTCAACTGGACAACGATTGTCAACGCATGTTGTGTTCTCTAGTCCAATCAGGGACATACCTTGGTTGCAGAAGTGGAACGGTTGTTGTTAGCCTGATCGTACAGTCCTTCGAATTCCTTCAAGCTTGTGCATGGTTTCTCCGTCAAACCACACACCACGGTCTTGCCTCCGTTGTCACGCAGTGGAAGGCCGGCCAGGGTGCGCTTCTCAGGCGGCTCGAATAGATCATACACCTTGTCGTTGTAGATCTCGTAGTAGCTAAGGGAGACCTGAACCGTTGTTTCGCCGTCGGTATCCTTCTCGATCTTCCGGCTGCGGCGGTAGATGCCGCTCAGCAGCCGAGGAATGACGCCTCGGTCGGCGAGGCTTTTCCCGCCACGCATGGTGTGAGTTTTTCCCGTGCCCGTGACACCGTATGCGAAGATTGTGACGTCGAATCCGTTGAAAAGATGCTTGATGGTGGGTGCGACTGCGGTTGATCAGCATCAGCCATTGAGTCTCAAGTTCCCATGACAAACGGCACTCACCCTCGGCATCGAACATCTCCTGTTGTGCAACCTCCGCATCATACACAGCACTGAATTGGAAGGTGTATTCCTCGCCCCCATTCTTAGGATTGGGGATCCGCACCACGTTGTCCCTGTCCCTCAACGCCGCCAGCTTTCGGTCGCCGACGGACTGCGACTTGGTCTCGGCAGGGGCAGAGGAACCCGTGCGAACGATGACATCGATCTCTCGTTCGGTCTTGAGGAGGGGTCGAACACGGGCAACGACTCGGACACTCATTGTGACGGCTCACACATCCACGGATTTTCCGAATCACGCAAATGGAAACGATGAAACGATGAAACAATGAAACAATGGCGAAAGGACCGAAAGAAAGAAAGAGAAGATACGACCAAATATCCCCCCACACAAGAAAAGAAACCTACCTACCTTTGGTGGATGTTGAACTCGGGATTGAAGGAGGAGTTCACGGAAGACAATTGTGGTGGTTTGTTGGCAGGGCAACCACCCTTTGTGGAATTCCAGCACGCTACTCCGGAGTCCGCACCGCCTGGGCACCTTATCGTTGCCTCGTTTAAGTAGAAGTCCCTCTGATCTAAGAATTAAGAATCCGATAGACTTCTTGTTCGAGAAGACATACGATTTTTCATCTATCTGATCCCAATGTTAGATCTGATCTACCTAGGTATGTATATTCCTAGGTCAGCACCAGCCAGCTGGTGTACTGAGCAGTCGAGACATAGACCAGGTGTTCACCATTATATATATAATGTATATATGTACTATGCACAAACATTGAACTATAGACCACATAGAAATCCGGATATCAATATCTATACATCAAAATCCAGAGCCGAAGCTCACATGTGGCTGGTGGCGCGTGATTGGCTGTCCGGCAACCTAAAGGCCACCGTATTCCATCACCGCTTCTTCGTGCGTTAGACTCCCCTCCGCTGTTCTCGAGGTACACTCTCAAGTGCTATCCCCCGTGTACTTGTGTATCTGTCGGCACAGCTCGGTCTGTCGCCTTATTTCCTTCTTGGCGACTAAGCTGATTGTGGGGTTCTAGCGAAGCTGTTACCCGCGCCCCCATCTCGACTCAACCTCCCCCCCGACCTAGACCCCAACCCCGAGACTTCCCATTGAAGAACCCAATTCCGGCGACATATTCCCCAGCAGACCTCCATGGCAGCTCCACAAGGGGGTTACCCTCCTCAGGAAGGGTACGGCCAGCCGGCCTACGGCGCCCCGGACCCTTCACAGCAACAGTCGCCCGTCCCCGCGCAAGGCGCGCCCGCCCCAGTTGCGGCCGGAGGGAAGAAGAAGAGAGCATATGCTGGAGAGGCTTTTGATTTCGGCTCTGGTGCGAATGCCGCGCTCGGTGGTCAACCCATGGCCGGAGGTGCCTACGGTGCCTACCCCCAGCAGCCACAAGTCCAAGCCATGGGATATCAACAACCGGTGTATGGCGCCGACCCAAGCCAAATGCAGCCTGCAGCAGCAGGATATGCTCAGCCCGCTCCCGAGGTTGCGCAAATGACCCAGCAGTTCGGTGGGATGGGCATGGCTGAACCGCACCACATGCCCCCGCCCCAGCAGCCCGTGGTGCAGCCCGCTCGCCAGGTCCAGCTCAACCAACTCTATCCCACAGACCTCATTTCTCAACCTTTCAATGTCGCGGAGTTGGACTATCCCCCGCCTCCTATCGTTCTGCCTCCGGGAGTATGTTCTGATTGATCCCATATTTCACGGACAGGGGCGATGCTAACAATCGGCAGACCAGTGTTTACCCCTCCCCCGATGCCAATTGCCCTCCGAAATACATGCGGTCCACCCTGAACGCCGTTCCGACGAATAACTCTCTCCTCAAGAAGTCGAAATTGCCCTTCGCTCTGGTGATTCAGCCCTACGGAGCTCTTCACGACCAAGCGGACCCAATTCCCGTCATCCCGGACCAAGTTATTTCACGATGCAGACGCTGCCGCTCTTATATCAACCCCTTCGTCACCTTCCTCGATCATGGCCACCGCTGGCGTTGCAACATGTGCAACCTTACAAATGATGTGCCCCAGGCTTTCGATTGGGACTCGACACTGCAGAAGCCGGCGGACCGCTCGTTGCGCTCCGATCTAAATCACAGCATGGTGGAATTTGTTGCTCCCCAGGAGTACATGGTCCGACCCCCTCAGCCGCTTGTGTACCTCTTCTTGATCGACGTTAGCTATTCCTCCGTGACCAGTGGTCTCTTGGCTACCAGTGCACGCTGCATCAAGGAGAGCCTCGACCGTATTCCCAACGCAGACCGACGGACCAGACTGGGCTTCCTTGCCGTTGACTCGAGCCTGCACTACTTCAGTATCCCTCGGGACCAGTCAGAAAGCTCCGAGGCCCGGATGCTGGTCGTCAGTGACCTCGACGAGCCCTTCTTGCCCATTCCCACCGATCTTCTCGTGACGCTGAGCGAATGCCGGGAGAATATTGAGACCTTCCTCGATAAGCTCCAGGAGATGTT
Source organism: Penicillium silybi (assembly GCA_027569585.1). Classification (NCBI taxonomy): domain Eukaryota; kingdom Fungi; phylum Ascomycota; class Eurotiomycetes; order Eurotiales; family Aspergillaceae; genus Penicillium; species Penicillium silybi. The sequence goes on along the minus strand of JAPDFI010000002.1, from coordinate 1,413,660 downwards.
CCAGAACACTCAGATCAATAGCTGCGCCATGGGCTCGGCACTGCGGGCAGGGTACAAGCTGATCTCGCCCGTTGGAGGAAAGATGACTGTTTTGAGCGCCTCTCTGCCCAACACTGGCCACGGAGCGCTCACCATGCGTGAGGACAAGAAGGTGCTGGGCACGAACAAGGAGTCCGGTCTCTTGCAGACGGCCAACTCCTTCTACAAGAGCTTCGCGGTTGAATGCTCCAAGGCTCAGGTGTCTGTGGACATGTTCCTTTTCTCATCGCAGTACCAGGATGTGGCATCGCTGAGCAACTTGCCCCGCTACACTGGTGGACAGACCTACTTCTATCCCGGCTGGAACGCCGCCCGGAGTGAAGATGCCATGAAATTTGCCCGGGAATTCTCAGAGTATCTCTCGTCCGAGATCGGACTGGAGGCCGTTCTCCGAGTGCGCGCAACCACCGGTCTGCGTATGAGTACTTTTTACGGAAACTTCTTCAACCGCAGCTCCGATCTTTGCGCCTTCCCCGCCTTCCCCCGTGACCAGGCATACGTGGTCGAGGTGGCCATCGACGAGACCGTCGCGAAGCCGGTCGTGTGTCTTCAGGCTGCCGTTCTCCACACCACCTGCAACGGCGAGCGTCGCATTCGCGTCCTCACTCTGGCATTGCCCACCACCACCAACTTGGCGGACATCTATGCCTCGGTTGATCAGCAGGCCGTGGCCACTTTCTTCAGCCACAAGGCCGTTGAGCGTACATTGAGCAGCGGCCTCGAGCCTGCTCGCGAGGCTCTCCAGGCCAAGCTCGTCGAGTTGCTGACCACCTACCGCAAGGAGCTTGCTGGCGGCAGCGTCAGCGGCGGTGGCTTGCAGTTCCCGGCCAACATGCGCGGCCTGCCCGTTCTGTTCCTCGCGATGATCAAGAACGTAAGTATCTATTTTGCATCCCTCATGTGCTGCTCTCTTGCTAATACACGTGTATAGCTCGGTCTTCGCAAGTCCGCACAGATCCCCACGGACATGCGGTCCGCCGCTCTCTGCCTTCTGTCGACTCTGCCCCTGCCTCTCCTCATCCAGTACATCTACCCCAAGATGTACTCTCTCCACGATATGCCCGACAATGCAGGAATTCCGGACGAGCAAACCGGCGAGATCATTCTCCCACCGGCCGTCAACCTGTCGTCCAAGTCCATTGCCAACTACGGTCTGTATCTGATCGACGACGGCCAGACGCAGTTCCTGTGGGTCGGCCACAATGCAGTGCCGCAACTCATCATGGACGTGTTCGGTGTGGCCAGCAAGGATGAGCTACGGGTGGGCAAGCGGACGCTGCCGGAGGTGGACAACGAGTTCAACCAACGTGTGCGGAACGTGATCGAGAAGAGCCGCGACCACCGGTCCAAGGGTGTGGGCAGCATAATCGTGCCTCATCTGTACGTGGTGCGCGAGGACGGCGAGCCCGGCCTGCGTCTCTGGGCACAGTCGACACTGGTGGAGGACCGCGCAGACCAGAGCCCCAGCCTGGAGCAGTGGATGGGTACTCTGCGGGAGAAGGTATTTCTTTCCCTATCGACATCACGAGGACCTTACTAACTTCCTTCAGGTCGTGCAGTAAAGTCCGACCCAGTCGGTCTGTCCCGCATCTTCATTCTCATGAATCCTACGTTTCATTTTTCCACAACATTCTCACACCTACCCGCCTGTATTATTACGCCGGGCCAGGATATCCGTCATCATGGGTCTTGGAAGTAGACGGGGTTGTACGGGGTCGGGTTTGTATAGGGCGAGAGAAGCCCGCATGTTCTTTGACATCTACGTTGCTCTAGTAGCAGAAAATCGACGTCCGTTTTGTGTCTTGTTCCTTCGTACAGCGATCAACGCGCTGCAGCTCCAGTGAGACGCCAATGAGACTTCAGTGGTGAAACCAAGAAGCCGCGGGGCTCCAATCAGGAACGAGAGATGGGCCATCGCAGTGGAGTCGACAAGTCACTGTGATTGTGACCAGTTCCGACAGTAGCGCCCTTTTCCACATGCAAGACGTGATGGAGAAGGCGTTTGGCGCTGGTGGCGGACACGTAGAGAGGTGAGAGGTACTGAGGTACTGAGGTACTGAAGTACTGTACAGGTGTTTACATTTACGGTGGAGACTCAGGGAGCCAAGGTTCGTAAACACGCCCAACTTTGAGCGGTCCCCCTCGTCCTCCTAGATCATGCCCCTCAACTCAACCTCCGACAGTAGCGCGTAAATCGGATCCCCTTCAAACCCCCCTGATTTTTCTTCTCTGGTAACTGCCCCACCAACTTGCGGCCCGTGGCTGTCCCGGTTATCCTCTGCTCCTCCCCCACTTCACCTCCAACCTTCAACCTCCAACCTGCAACCTGCAACCTACAACCTTTAGCCGACCTTCTACCTCCTTCAACCACCTTCAACCTAGCTATCGGGACACCAGACACATTCCTTAGACGGAGACAAAGTTGGTGGATCTACTTCAACCCCCGCCTCGGCTCTTCCACTAAAACATCACCAGAACCCGAGACCACAAACCACCCCCGATCCGTGCTCCTACCCGATACTTACCAGCTCGGTCTCACTCCTTCCCCTGATCTACCGAGCTTCGCCCTCTCGACTGCTCGACTGCTCGACTGCCAGAGTGCGCGACGATTCTCAGGTAGACAGAACCGAGAAGTTGGAAGTGAGAGAAGGAAGGACTACAGTCACCCCGCGCAAACGAAAGTAAGCTTTGGTTCCTTTCCCAGTGAATCCGCGTTTGCTTTGCCCCATTGTGAATGTTTGCGAGTCAACTCTTGGACTTTTCGCTTCCCATGAGCTCTGGCGTTCTGCACCGTCCCAAGCCCACGAGTCTGCGAGTCTTCCCCGCGTGTTGTTTGCACATCTTTGCCATGCCCCTCCGATTCACGATAAATTGGCTACTTCACTCTGTCACGCGACTTTCCTCGTGGTTATTCTCCTCATGGACATTCCGAGCTGACCATCCCCCGCAGCACCCCACCATCATCAACATGGGCCAGCAGAACCCCCCGCAGGGAGGATCGCGGAAGATCTCCTTCAACGTGTCCGACCAATATGAGATCCAGGATGTCATCGGTGAAGGTGCCTACGGTGTTGTCTGGTAAGTCAACATGTCCATGGGAGGAAATGCCTCCGGACTGATACTCGGCAGCTCCGCCATTCACAAGCCGTCCGGCCAAAAGGTCGCCATCAAAAAGATTACCCCTTTCGATCACAGTATGTTCTGTCTGCGTACATTGCGCGAGATGAAGCTGTTGCGGTACTTTAACCACGAGAACATTATCTCCATCTTGGATATCCAACGGCCGCGGAACTACGAGGGCTTCAATGAGGTGTACTTGATTCAGGAGCTGATGGAGACTGATATGCACCGGGTCATTCGGACGCAAGACCTGTCCGACGACCACTGCCAATACTTTATCTACCAGACGCTGCGTGCCCTCAAGGCAATGCATTCCGCCAACGTGCTCCACCGAGACCTGAAGCCGTCGAATCTGCTGCTCAATGCCAACTGTGATTTGAAAGTGTGCGATTTTGGCCTGGCGCGATCGGCCGCTTCGACCGACGACAACTCCGGGTTCATGACGGAATATGTGGCCACTCGCTGGTACCGTGCACCGGAGATCATGTTGACATTCAAGGAATACACCAAAGCCATTGACGTGTGGAGTGTGGGCTGCATCTTGGCCGAGATGCTGAGCGGCAAGCCTCTGTTCCCCGGAAAGGACTGTACGTACACCCTGCACCGTTCCATGCTTCCTGTCTAACCCTTCCAGACCACCACCAGTTGACCCTGATCTTGGACGTTCTCGGCACGCCAACGATGGAAGACTACTACGGCATCAAATCCCGACGAGCACGCGAGTACATCCGGTCCCTCCCCTTTAAGAAGAAGATTCCCTTCCGGGCACTCTTCCCCAAGAGCAACGAGCTGGCCTTGGACCTGCTCGAAAAACTGCTCGCTTTCAACCCGGCCAAGCGGATTTCCGTCGAGGATGCCCTGCGCCACCCCTACCTGGAGCCTTACCACGATCCCGAGGACGAGCCCACCGCACCCCCGATTCCCGAGGGATTCTTTGATTTCGACAAGAACAAGGATGCGCTGAGTAAGGAGCAATTGAAAGGTATGTCCATTTCGTTCATGCGCGGGATATCTTGACTGACGGTGTTTAGTACTCATCTACGAGGAAATCATGCGGTAAAGGATCCGGGAATATTTGAAGCATGCAATTATCTGTTGTCAGCGTGGAATTCGGAATTCACCGGTAGATAGCAAGGCCTGGAAATAAGCGTGATCTACCCGTCAATATCAACATCATCAATGCGTTGAAAGTGCCCTACACAGTAGTCTAAATCACATACGTCTAAAAGATATGTACATCGAATGAAAGACACGGGACCTACAAAATCTAAATCTAAATCCCCTTCTCCTCCATAAACCTGCGAATCCCTTCCCCCACACCCTCAGGACTAGGCCTCTCCGCACAAACATGCGGCTCAAATCCAAGCCCCCGCAAATAATCCCTCGTCGTAGGCCCAATCGTCGCAACAAACACCTTCCTCCCATTCACACTCCCCTTATCCCCATTCCCAGCATGCGGCCCCAACCCCAGAACCCGTAACATAGCCTCGCACCCACTGGGCGAAAACACAACAACCCAAAGCACACCATCACCTTCACCTTCACCCGACTCCGACTCCGAGACCGCAGCTCGGAAATCAGCCTCAAAGGAAGCCATTTCCCCCGTTTCATAATCCACTATTTCCTGCACGGGGATGCGTTGCTCGGATGGTAGAGACGGGGACATGAGAGTTTTGGGAATTACATCGCGACGCTGTTCACCAACGAGGAATAAAAGGGTCGGATTGGGTTCGTCTCGGTGGAGGGTATTATAGTGTTGGAGCATGAAGTGAGCTAGTTTCTCGCCGGTTCCCGAGTCTGCGCCGTGGATTGTGCAGGTGGGGAGGTGGGTGTCTCGGAGGGTTGTGAGGGTGCGGGCTGTGGCTGGGCCGACTGTGTAGAGGGGGATGTCTATGTCTTTTGAGGGGATTGGGACTTTGGCAGAAGGAGAAGGGGGTTAGTATGCGCTTGAGCTTGAGGTAGGCGAGATGAGGAAAGTGGGGGACGTACGGCCGTGTTGGGCGATCATGTTTGCGAAGCCTTCGACGGCGCGCTGGCTGGTGAAGATCATGCCGCCGTATTTGGTGTGGTTTTCTGAGGCATTGGAGTCGAATGCGCCGGAGGCGAAGAGGGAGCGCACTTGTGCTAGGTTCTCGGTGTGGAAGCGGTGTTCTAGGACTGGGATGAAGGATGGTGTGTAATTGTTTGCTGAGAAGAAGTCATGGTAGCCGTCGTGAGGGGAGGATTTGGTTTTGAGGAGGAGGATGGGTGGCATGGTGGTGAGGAGTTGGAGGTCGAGTTGGGGGGTTAAAAGGTGGGAGGTTGATGTTATCCGGGTCCATGGATTGCATGGATTGCGGGGCCGAGCTCCGATTTTGCTGCTTTAGTACTGCAGCTTTTAACTCGGGGGTCCAGAATAGATATTGAGATACGTTTTGAATTGATCTAGACAACACAAGGAAATGGAATTGGCCCAGGAATGGCTTATGTACACATTAAAAACACAGACTACTGGTCGTCCAGCACATGCAGGTACTTCTTGTCCTCGCGCTGCTCCTTCTCTGTCATGGGAGGAAGGTCGTAGTAGGACGAGCTGCGGTATCCTTTCTGTTGGGGAGTCAGTAGCCATTCCAAGCTGTTCGATCGGTACACGTACCAGGTAGTGGAAGGTCAGGTCGGCCAGATCGGCCAGATCGTTCATGCCCAGGTCCGCAAAGGTTTTGGCCTCCGGGTCGATCACCTGGTCGAGGTGCTCACGCTCCACTTCGTCGGCGGAAATGGTGTGCCACCACAGAGCCTTGTTGACGTAGTAGGCGAGGGGCTTGAGGAGCTTCTTGGGCACGTTGATGCGAGTGCGCTCCTTGACGATCTCCCTATCGACGAGCTCGGCAATCTCGGCCGTCGAGTACTCCTTGGGACCGTAGAGCTCGAAGGTCTGGCCGACGGTGCTCTCGTCGTGCAGCATGCGCTCCAGAGCGCGAGCGACATCGATAGCCTAGAAGTCCAGTCAACCGAAGAAGTTCTAGGTGAATGCAGGGCAGCTTACGTGAACCGGCCAGTAGCGCTCCTGCAGGTGGTTGGTGTGAAGCAGAGGGCTGGTGCCGGCGAGCTTGTGAAGGAGGCTGTCCTCGAAACCGAACATCGGGGCGGGGCGCACAATGGTGGTCTCGGGGTAGATGGAACGAACGACCTCCTCTCCCCACGCCTGTTCTTGTTAGTATATGTATATTGAGTTGCTTTACTAGCGGATCTACCAACCTTGGTGGAGAAGAACTCAGAGGGCGAGTCCCGGCGGGCGTTGTAGGAAGAGACGTGGATGAATCGGTCCACATCGTACTTGGCAACGGCCTCGGCGATGCGCTCAGCACCATCAACGTGAACGTCGGTGTATGAGAAGTTCCTGTTCCTCGTCAATAACCAATTGCAGCCCTGTATGATCCGTTCGCACTCACTTCGTGGGGTACTGGCGACCGACAAGGTTGTAGACGACATCGGAGTGACGAACGCTCTCCTCAATGGACTGAGTGTTGCGCAGGTCGAATTCCTGTGGGAGTCAGATATCGTCCGACATTCGAGTATTTTGGAACAGGAGAAGCCCATACAAGGAAAGTAACACGTCCGAGATCACCAGTGACCTTCAGGTGACGCTTCATCATCTCCTCGCGGTAGGGAACCACGACGTTGCATCCCTGCTTAGCTGCGGGAGGTCAGTCCTCCTCCAATGCATTGCATCCTGGAAAAGCCACGACCTACCAAGGTTGTTCACAATGTAGCGTCCGAGGAAACCGGTAGCACCAAAGACGGTCGCGGTGTGGCCTAGAATTGAGTGGTGAGCATGTCGGACGGATGGCAGGATCGAAGGGAAAGGGTTGAGGTACCTCCGAGGGAAGAGCTATTGGCGCAGGGCATTAGCAAGAGTTACACACCGAGCAGAGACCAATTGAGTGCTTACCGGCCACCCTGGACCTTCAAGATGGGACGTCCGGTGCGAGAGATGGCAATGTCCTGGAGGAAGCGGCGCTGGAACATGACGGTGACCCGCGGGGTGGGGGCAAAAGCCCGCGACCCCAGGGCAGAATTGATGGCCCGGGACTTGTGCATGGCCTCTGAGAGAGTCTGGAGAGACCAGCGGAGGGGAGAGGCGATTCGGGGTGGGTGAGGTGCAGTGACGGGCCTTCGCAGGTCAATTCGGGAAGACCACGGGACTGGCCGCTAAACCGGATTCGGTAGCCAGCACTCAATGGCCTGCGCCGCTGTTTCTTCTTTTTTCTTTTGATATTATCTCCTTCCGGATGGTTAACCCGGATTGTTTCAATTACTTGAGCTGTATCTGGATCAGAGTAATGGTGTATTGCTGCCTCTAGAGCACCTACAACATGCATGCCCACAAAAGATCTGACAATATACCCGCTATGATTGGATGCCCGCCAAACGCTCTCTGTCGCAAAGGACAGTCTTTCATGTTGATATTTATTCCTAGGTGCTTTGCTTGAATTTAACGCAATGCTGATAATGTCATCGTAGGTAGAAGGACTCGGAAGCCAGGAGACATACTGGCAAGAGAATTGGCCAAAGTGGTGGAAATATAAACGCAGACAACCTGCTGAGTAGTTGTATGGGGTCCAAAAGGCCCGGATATGGCTTCAAATGGATCTGGTTTTTCCCCTACAAACAGGAACTTACAAATTCATTTTCACTGGAGAGTTGAGATAGAGCAGAAAAGAAATACAATGAATGAGTGAGTACATTGATCAGATAGGCGGCGTTGATGTATGAGGCCATGCAGGTGGACGCAAGGCCGTGGAAGCTAGAGACACACACCAGTATGCCTACGCACACGGCCCATACACCCCTAAATCACCCACCAGCGGCCGAGAAACTCCGAAAAAAAGACACAGAGCATATAAACCAGTGTCAATAAAGACGAGGAGAGCAAAAAAAAGTGAAAAAAATACGACAGCTATGTCGTAGCGTGTTGGTCCAAAGATTTGTTAGAGGAGTATTGTGGGCAAACCACGGCCATCTCTGGTAAAAGGCAAGAAATGGGTTCTGTACTAGTTTGTCCCACTCCTCGGGGTTCGATCCCCGATTAGAAATATATACCACTACCTAACTTCCCGACATTCGCCGTTCGACTCCCCCACCCGGCAATATTTTCTTTTCCCGACCCCGCATATCGATGACTTCAGGAGGTTATAGCTTCCCTTCCCCACCCCAGTATTCTACTCCATTCTGTGTTTTGACAACATACAGAGGCACACATATTCATCATGTCTTCTGCTGCTTGTATCTTCTGCAAGATCATCAAGGGTATGTCTCCTTCCAATACACCCACCCGTGAAGCCTGGCTTGTCTTCCCCGATCGCGGTCTCGCCCTCCCGCAAGTGCCTGCTAACATGCCCAATCGCTATACAGGTGATATTCCCTCCTTGAAGCTTTTCGAGAGCGAGAAGGTCTTCGCCTTCCTCGATATCCAGCCGCTCAGCCGCGGCCACGCTGTGAGTCGCCTGTGTACCCTTCCCCGCACCGCGTGCCGTGTCGGTCGTCTCGACGTCGTGTGCCCTCGCTAGCATTTCTCGGTGCTGTGTATAGCAAGCGAATCATGAACAGCCTCCTGAGACGGCACCCGTGGAAAATAAAGATTCAATGAAGCTGACAAGTGACGCGAACAGCTCGTCATCCCCAAGTTCCACGGCGCGAAGCTCACCGACATGCCCGACGAGGACCTGACCGAGATTCTGGTACGTGGAAACCCCGGTGATGAAGGAGAAGAAGAAAGGTTACAGGGGATGAACATGGATCTGGAGTCGGGGTCTTCCCCGATCGCCGAACCCCCAAGGTCCTTAAATGTAAGGAACTGCTAACATGATTCGTCTCCAGCCCGTGGCGAAGAAGATCGCCAAAGCTAGCGGCGCTGAGAACTTCAATGTCCTGCAGAACAACGGGCGCATTGCTCACCAGGTCGTTGACCACGTTCACTTCCACATGGTTAGTTTCCAGCTTCCTCCGTATGTGTAGAAGGGTTACTGACAGATTGCTAGATCCCCAAGCCTAATGAACAGGAGGGTTTGGGCATTGGCTGGCCTGCTAAGGATGCCGAGATGGACAAGCTGAAGGCTCTGTACGAAGAGATCAAGGCGAAGATGTGAACGGGTTCTTATAGCTGTGCTAGTCCGGGAGATGATTTCCCAAAATGCCATTGACTTGACTCTATCGAACCTTAGGGAGTCTTGAGTACACCTTTCTTCCAGATGGTACAATCTTCTGTATATTCTAGCTGACTGTTCAAATCCAAGCCGGTATATACTACAAAGCCACGCAAAATCTGTCTAACCCGCAAATCTTGCACGTAGCCCGAAATCAAACGAAAAAAGAAACGCATTCCCAACAGATTATGCAGTCTCGGGCTCGGTCTTGCCGTCAGTTCCAGCACCGGGGTAGAACTCAATCTTACCACCGCCCTGAACGATGTTCAGTCTGTCATAGAGCGAGCGGGCCCGGATATACGGGTCCAACACCCAGTATTGTTTGCGCAGCTCCTCAATCAAAGCGTTGCGTTTCTCCTTGGCAGCGGCCGCAGCGCCGGTTTCCTCCTTGGAACTGGCGCGGAGCCACTCGATGGTAATGTCCTGGATATCCTTAGCGAGGGCATGGCGCTCGGCGAGCAGCCTGTCGCGGGTTTCCGTGTCCTCCATCAGCTTGTTCTCGCCATCCTTGACCTCGACGTATTGATATTCCCAGTTCTCGTCGCCTTCGAGCTCCTTCATGATCCGGCTCGGTGGGATGAATTCTTCTAGGTCTTCCTTGTTCTTGGTAAAGTGGATCTTGGCTGCGACGACGGGATCAAGCCAGCCCTTGATGACGCTCCAGATACCTGTAGGGTGGGGCGTGTTAGAATAGTATGGGAATTGATATTGAAGGTACGCACTGGAGAAGATCCACGGCGCCTTGTGGATGAGGACAGATCCAAGAGATTCGGGGTAATTGGCCTCGAAGCACTTGATCATGAACTTCACCGGGGTGTAGTCCATGTTGGCCAGGCTGAAGTTGGTCATATCGAAAATAATGGTCTGCATTCATTAGTTCTGCACCCGTGACAAGACGAATGGACATACCGCAGTCTCAACCGGAGGAGCCAGTAACAACCGTGCCGTCTCAATAGTGTAGACAGTAAACCTCTCCAGAGTATCCGCTTCCTGATCGGCAGCCTTGTGCAGACGTACACGGACAACGCAGATGGGACGACCGAAGCGGTCCACGCCGTGCAGGAAACTCTTGCCCATCCGCATCTGGTACAGGAATTCCTCGCCCTTCTTCTTTTCCATAGGGTCGCTACTCTTCGACTGCTTTAGGGCCAGCGCTTCGCCGTTGGCCATGATATCGTCGTCGACATGCACATCCTGCATACGCCAGCGCATGGTGGATATCAGCATGATGAGCGCCTTCTTGACGTCCCACTTGCGCGCGCGCAGGAAGCGCAGCAGCAGCGAGTCCGGATGATCCTGCTTCACCATATTCCAGTATGCGGTGCGGATCTCCTCCGGTTCCATCTGTTCCAGCGCCTGTTGGAATTCCTTGGACTGGCCGTACTTGTCATCGCCGTCGGCGATGTTGATGGAGGCAAGGCTCGACGTGACGCCACTCGCAGAAGAGACACTTTTGGCGTCATCTTCCTCGTCGGCGCTGCGGCCGAAGAGTCCCCACCGGCGCTTGGACGGCAACTTCTTCTCCTTCGGCGGAGTTGCCGGTGCCTCGCTGTTACCACTGCCATTGGCTGCTTCAGCCTCGAGGGCATCGAGCTTGACGCCGAAGACCTTCAGTGCAAGGACCCAGAATTCCTGGAGTTTGGCCTCCTGCTCCGGGGTGAGGGTACCGATGGTGCCCGGGGCGGGTTCGGTAGGCATGGTTCCGAGAGTATCGATGACACCGAGGAAGGGTTCTTGCGCAGGGATCCGGGAAGGCGCGGGGAGTTGCTGCTTGGGCTTGAAGTATATTTTGTGAAGCCAGGCGCCTCCGGTGATGGTGAGGAGAGCGAATGTAACGGACCAGAAGGACGAAGCCTCCCGTTGAGGACGTGTGGAGTAGTGTCGCGCGAGCGTCGGAGACCGGGGTAGGCGGGATGGGATCTGTGCGCGCAGAGGGTAGAGATTGGCCGAGGAATATAAACGACGCCGTAGAATCGGACAGTTCCGCATGTGGCGGGGAAGTAGGATCTTAGTCAGGGCAGAAAAGATGGGAAGAAATCAAGAGACTTGAGATGAGACACGATGATGGCAGCAAAGTGGATTCGCTCATATTCAAGAGTGACGATCTGCCCTTGCGGGGAAGGCGACGCTGATCTGGACCCTTGTTTGGCTTCCGTTTCGCTGCTGTGTTTCAATTTTGTACCGAGTTTATATATGCTTAAAAATCGTCGTAGTTGTACCGGCACGACCGTCGCGTGCCGGTGAAGTCATCGCTCGCCCGGCAACGTAGGCGGGGATCAACGATCAACGATCAACGATCAACACAACACGGATATCTTTTCTCTTAATCGCCCGAAACCCACTCGACCACTCGACTCGCACCCTTGGCCCAATTTTTCGCCCAATCTTTAGATATCGTCTCGTTTCATCGCTCCACGTCTTGGACTCCCCTAACAATCCTCTCCCACGCGCCCCAAAACATGGACGGCGCTGCACCACGGTCGTCCTCGCGACCGAGGCCCTCATCTCGCCCCACGACGCCCCTGCGACCGAGCTCGCGCTCGTCGCTCCGAGAAGCCCACGGCTACGGCCACAGTATCAGCAATGCAGGATACAATCAGCCCGCAATCAACGCTCTGGAGCCGCAGTTCGCGGAGCTCGCCGACTCCATGGCCGACCTCGAGGCCAATTTCATGCATCTGCAGCTGATGCATGAAAGCTTGACGCGGTTCAGCGAGAGCTTCGCTAGTTTCCTGTACGGCTTGAATATGAACGCGTTCTGCGTCGATTTCCCAGAGGTATGATCGAGACGGCGTCGGGCGAGTCTCTGAGTGGAGGCTAAACGATCACTACAGGCTCCGATCGCCGATTCGTTCAGGAGAGCCAAGCAGGCAGAGGCCCAGAAAGGTATGGAGGCACCGCGTTCCGTGGTGGAGGGGTTTCCTCTGGAGACGTCCGACTAACACTCGGGAACAGAAGCAGAAAAAGAACCACCCCGGCCTGCAGACGATGGCGAGATAACCTTCCTGTGAGTGATGACCATTCGATCAAAATCGCCAGTCACGCCAAAACATGTCAATTGACCGTACCCAGGACCACGGATACTTCCTTTGTCGAGCACCCTCCCAGCACCGTTTCCTCCAAACCGACGTCGAAATACTCAGCACCCACACGGGGCAGTACTCGGGGGACTACGCGAGGCTCGGCGACGAGCCGGTACGCAACACGAGGGGCCCGGGGTGCTCGACCGAGTGCGCTGCCTCGAGGGCGTGGGATGCGGTGAACAGCCCGGGGCGTTGACCTGACCGGCTGAGGTTGCACATGGCGGGAAGAATGACGCCGGTGGGTGCATACTGTATCTACAGATCTAAAAGCTCCGAAAATGACGGGTCGGAGCTAGTGACCCTTTGGCCTGCGCGACTCGGGACACATCGTGGGCATATGCGGGGGCTCACCACGATATCCCCGGTAATTATGACGACTAGAAATGAATAATTCAAGAAAAATTGGAAAGACGATAAGTCTATGGAGGTCGAAATAAAAAGGCGAATTAGAAAACGTAGAGAAGGGAAAAGGGAAAGGATCGGACGTCTATATAGTGGACCAGGCGGAGAGGCTCCGATCTCTGATCCGGCGGTAAATCGGGCTCTGGCGAAAAAAAGGGGACCGCCCGGCAATACCTACCATCTTCGCCCCCAGAGAAATTAAGAAATTCATAGGAATACTCTTCTCCATCTCAAAGACTGTTCTTCGGCCTTGGGGCAGCTTGATCTCTTGTGACCCATTGAGGCGGGGCATGATTTCGTTGAAGCTGCCGCGGCAACCCTTGTGCCTTATGAGCGCATAGCTCCATCTATCTCTATTCTAACCATCCTGACTGTTTGTTGCCTCTAACTGCTGACGGTTGCACACAACTGAACTGATACCGTTTAAAGTGCAATGCTGGCCTTATTCAGGGGAAGTCCTTGAGGCTGATCTGGAACGTTTGCCTCCCACGCCGTCGCAGCCGCAGCCTTGATAGCCTGGGTTGTTTCTCCGGTCTTCCATCCGGTTTGGTTTCTTTCGGTCTCCGCTAGTAGAGCGGTTTGAACCCGGCGTGCTTTGCGCTTTTCTTCGCATCTGGCATCGTGCCCATCTCCGACTTCAGGGCCTCTGATCCCTATCCCTTTGTTCTTTTCCCGTACATTGTTCCCATCTTCGTCAATATGGCGAACCTCGATTCAGTGAATTTTCTCGCTGAAGCAGCATATGGCTGTGGTATGTGTTGACTGCCCCATTGCTATGGCAGCACGTCCGACTAACCCACCCAGAACATCTTGCCACCGTTCTGAAGGATGCTCAAACTGCTGGCCAGTTCAAGAATGGCTTCCGAAAGCACCATGAGACCCTGGCTCCCCTCACAAAGCCTGAGGCGGTTGCTGTACAGACTACCGGTCTCCGCACCGTGGCGTCGCTGAAGCCCAAGTATCATTGTTTGGTGTGTTCCGAGATCTGCCTAAATAGCGAGCGGAAGGCACACACGAAGAAGACCGGACACGTTTTTTGTATGTCTACTGATCCGGGATCGCTCCGTCCCGTGCTAATACTGTGACTTTAGACATGGAGTCACGTAATCGCTTCGTGTTTTGCGAGACTTGTGGGGACTTTGTCTATGACCACGGACTGGAAAGACTCGGTGGCCCGTCTGCCAAATACAGCATGGAAGGTACATTCTCAGAGCAAAGCGATCAGTACTGTGTACATTGGTAAGCAAAAACTGACATCCTATAGATGGCAAGGGAAAGTGGGCCGAAGACGGGGCCTCCGAGGCCTACGTCAAGAACAACGCCGTCAAGAACCCGTGTTCTCGCCGTGGTGCCCGTGGCGTTTGGAACATGGGCCAGACCTGCTACCAGGCAGTCATTCTCCAGGCCCTGCTGCATAACCCGACTCTCAATGCCTACTTCCTAGCTGGGCGCCATGATACAACCAACTGCAGTCAGGGCTGCATGGCATGTGCCACCGCCGACGTGTTCATGGAATTTAACAGCGGCGAGAAGACGGATGCGGTATCGGCAGCTAACCTCCTTTACAATGGGTGGGATGCATCAAGAGTATGGGAAAGACCCTGAAGAATATGAACTCGAGCTAATCCCTTATAGGAAATGGCCGGATACCGCCAGCAGGATGCACACGAATATTTCCAATTCCTGGTCAACGCGCTCCACTCAGCCACCCCTGGGCATTCAGAGAGCTACAAGAGCAAATGCGAATGCTTCTTCCACCAGACTTTCTACGGAGAACTGCGCAGCAGCGTCATGTGCCACAAATGCGGCAAAACTACCCACACCCACGACCCGATGGCCGATCTGAGTCTCGACGTACAAGCGCAGAACAAGAAGCGCAAATTGGGCCGATCCAACCCATCATCGACCCCCACATTGACCGGCTGCCTGGATAGCTTCACAGCGGTTGAGGACTTGCACGCGGATGCTGCCTACCACTGTGAGAAGTGTGGCAATACCCCCCAGCGGGCATCGAAGCGACTGCAGATTCGTAAACTTCCCGCTATCCTTTGCATGCAGCTCAAGGTTCGGCACTCGCGTCATCTCACTCTCTTCGTTTTGCTAATTCTCCTCCAGCGCTACGAGGCCAACTCCTCATCTTCTGAGAAAATGAACTGCCACATTGATTTCCCCATTTCCCTGAACATGCTCCCTTACACCGTGAAGAAGGATAAGGAGCGTGTCGACATCTCCAAGTACATCTACGATCTATCCACTGTCATCGTTCACCAGGGAACTATGGATTCGGGACACTACTTCGCCTACACTCGTCTAGGTGGTGACAAGGTACGAACTATGTTTCGTGTCATAAAAATTGGCTGTACTAACTTGTCTCCTAGTGGGTTTTGATGGATGACAACAAAGTCACCGTCGCCAGTGTGGCCGACGTCCTGCGACAGGATGCCTACCTTTTGTTTTACAGTATTCGTTCAATTGCCGCGGCAAAAGCGTCGTCTTAACCACATAAAGTCTTCGGTCGTTGGTCGAGAAAGCTACCGTCTGGGAATTCGATTCGAGGCCAAGATTTGGTCTCGATGTACATAGAGCGGATGACCTTTTCATGAATACGCAATATCCATTCGTTCGTTCTCGTAGAGATTAGCTAGCCGATGACTAGGATGCATATGGACTGGGCTCTCACCCGCTGGTCGACGGTCGACACGAGTCTACAGCCAGATCTACGAGAATCGATACAATAGCCTAGAAGCAGATCCGTAGACCAACTTTGGGTTTCACGAGTAGAAGGCAGACCTGGAGTGCAATGCACAAGTATCAGCCTCCAACCATAACCCTCCATAACCAATACGCAGATCCAGAAAGTGATGAGAATCCCAGAGAAGAAAATCCGTCATTGATATTGGATAAGGAAAAAGGATGAAGGATCAAAATGACATCCTCGTTTTCAAACTCTTGACACAACAACCCCAGTCCCTCCTCGTCCATCCGAGACAGCAAAAGGTGCCTCCTCCATCAAGAATCAACAACGCTTTTTGGAGCCGTCACGAAAAAAAACGAACGTGGGCGAATCATAACCCAAGCCTTCGAAACATTCGCCTGGACACTGTCGAGACCGAGAGCCAGGGTGATAAACGCATCGAGGGGCGCGGACGGAGCGAGAAGGGCGTTACAGCGACATGGTTTTCATTTTTTGCTTAGCGGTACTGTGCGTGACTTGTTAGTGCGTCTGTCGTGTAGAAGTGAAACCGGCCCGAGTGCGGCCATGAAAATCGTAAAAGTTCCCGGTGTTCTCGAGTCGGTGTAACGGAAGGTGAAAAACGAACCTTGTTGAAACCGATGTCGGTGGACTTCTCACGGAAGCACTGACGGCAGATGTTCATCTAGAACCGAATCCGAATTAGCCACAATTGTCAATTTCCTGCAGCACTCGTGCACGCGTGAGCGCCAGGAGAGATTCAACATACGCCGTACTTGCGGATCAGACCGGCGCGGTGGGAGCAGACACGGCTGGATCGATCGTACACGAATTAGCACTCCATTCCTCCAAGCCCATCTCCAGTATTTCGGCTCAAAAATCCTCCGCTTGCGCTCTTCGCTTGTTGCTACTTTTTTTCTGGTCGGGGAATCGAGGATATTTCAGGGGGATACACACCACTCGCGGGAACCCTTGCCGTACCTGGACAAAATCAGTCAGTATCTTTGTCGTGCGCCGGACTCAGATTCGACTTACTTGCGGGGCCGGCTGTACCAAACGGACTCGTGAGTCATCTTGAGATGTTGTAGGGGGTTGGGTTGACGGGGTTGTTGTCGGGGACGAGGGTCGTTTGGCGCTGTTGAAGAGAGGCGAAAGACGAAGGTTAGGGTTGGAAATATCGTTGTGTGCTGTCCCAATTGGGGATCGTGCACGGGCCACTCTCGCTTGGTGTACCCTAGCCCGATTGGGACGGCGGATCACATGGGTCGATTAGTCATACGGAACTACTTTGGTTTGACTTCATGACGTGTTTTGGTTTTCGAAGCGACTGGCTTCGGTAGCACCGGTGCGTCTGACCTGTCAAATTAAGATACTGATGCTGACATCCCTGAGGTCTCTGCAAACGGCCAAACTACTCGCACATGACCACGCAAGAAGAGTTTAGCTGCTTACAATGACAATACCTTTCTATTCCCAAGATCTAGAACCCGGTGGACAATGTAGTAGCTCATATGACCACGCATAGAATAACGTGGAATAATACAGGGGGTTACCTGTCATAAAGGCCCTACGCAATAGTGATCTCACATCTTTGGAAGTATAGGTGGTGACCTTACAAGCCAAATTCATAAATTGGCTTGAATGTCAGACTTAGCAGCTTCTATACATGCTGTCCTTAACTCCTAATCGAAGAGCCTAACAGCCACCCTTCGAAAAAGAACGAACTTACACTCACCGACAAGTCTTGAATACGTCAATTCGTAACCCTGGCAAGATGAAACCGCTTGCAATACTACTTTCAGCATCTGTCGCTACTGCGTCTGTTATCCCTATGAAGGTGTCGGAAACCCAACAACCCGATTATGACAAACCTCATGCAGAGCAAGAAACGATGGTTAAAGAGAAGCCGCAAGACGAAACCTATCCTAGTATTTATATGATTTCGAGGCCTGAGACTCAGCCATCAGAGCCATCCGTGGACGCACAACGTGACGCAGAGTTCGAAGACATAACTTCTCCCCAGAAGAATGAATACGATATGTTGCAGTGCACTTGCTGCAATCATTTCATTCCCTATTCAGCATTCACCGCTCAACAATGCTTTGAGACTTGCCCCCATGAGTGCAAAAGGCTGCTTCGACGCGAATTTTGTAATGCATGGTTTCATGAGCTCGACCTGAGATGCGAATGTTGGTGTACGTGATTTGCCCTTGGACGCTTTGTGAGGAAGAAACATCGCCTGCTCTGTCAAAAGAAAAATGCCACTAGGGTGCGGTTTTATGATCAAGTGTACCCGAGGTGCCTGGAAATCTGAATCCTGAAGAGATAGAGTAGGCACCGAATGGCAAATTGCTGTAAGAAAAAGAACCGGCGAAAACAAGACTGTCAACCAACGAACAGTTTAATCTACCCTAGAAATCCTTCGGTCTAGCATCCTTCAAAAGCTCAGGCTGGAGATGATCTAGATGAACTCCTTGTTTGTCTCACTATGCGGCTGTTCCCGGAGAAGCGACCAATAACCTTGCCTTGGTCTCAATATCCTTCAGTCCGAGAAAAGCGAAATGACGTGCATGTGCGGAAGTTGCATTGATGCAAGCCATGAATAGCGGTATGACAAGCAGCACACTCCGGCAACAGTCCACTGGTGCTCCCACTGCAGCCTCAAGAAATGCCATGGCTGAGTTCTGGATAATCAGGGGCTCACTGAGTGAAGTAAATTCCATCGAAGTAGTTGCCTTCGAGTCTGGAGGATTGCCCAGAGTGCTCAAGGCTTGTTGTCATTTAGGAATGTTTATTCTAATTCATGTTTTGGTCTTTTCGGTCGTGGAACGGGTCGATGTGGTCCGAGCTTATAAAGTAGCTTCATGCCTAAAACTTCCGGGGGAGTAAAATGTATAGTACAGGAAAGAACAGCCGTCTCAGTCGTAAAATTCATGTCCAGTAGCCGTTTTTGAGACGGTAGTCTCAGCGGCCCTTGGTCGTTAGCCCAGGAAATGGAGCCAACTGCGACACAAGGCCCGGCCCCACCATCCTTGTTGGTAGCCAGCTACAAGTCAGAATATATTCAAAGGATATTGCTAGCGCATACATACAGCAGGCTTTTTAAAACAGCAACGTTTCTCGCGCACTTCACTGAGATGTGCGATTCCATAATAACGGGTTCATCTCGAATACTGTTAGAATATTTCGCCTCTGGAAAAGAGAATACTTAAAACAGGAGCTGGGAGTTTCGGCCCGGCAATCGCGTTCTTTAGATTCTTCTAGACGATCTCCTTGTTTGCCTTAGGATGCGGCTGCTCCCGAACAAGCGACGGTGCTCCCCTCGTAATTTGTGGATAAAATCCTTCGGGCTTTGTTCTAGAGAATAGACATGAGACATTCATTGCAAATGCGGGTTGGCATACACTCGAAATTGATCAAGCCGCCGTCCTACGAGGTATCATGGGATGTTGTCTGCGATCCCGAGGTCCGCATCCTTTTTGATAAACTCATGACGGATTCTCGGGATAATGAATCCATCTCAATGAAAATCTTGGAACTTTCGAAGTTACACCCATGCATGAGTTGAAGAGTTTCTACGCTGATCCTATAATGTCCAACGCGCCAATGCCGAGAAGAGATCTTTTCTGATTTAGACATCAGACCTATACAAAAATACGTCTACACCGACTCCCTCTAACAGCCGAATTTCCCGGCTAGACTGGGGTATCTGGTATAGTGCACGGGATCAGCCGGTCGCTTATGTAGCGTCCTTCCAAATCCATCTGATTTATGCTATGCGCATTATTATCCCCGTTCGTATAGCGCCCGTGCCATGCGTGAGTCGCGCCGATCGCACGGGAAGGACAGGTCCCCACCTCGCCCATTAGGCGCCAGCCGTGCCTGGGAAGGACGGATCGAAAACGGCTTGTCGGACGGCGCGGTGCCGGACATCCGATGGTCTGCAGGGCGTTTTTGCTTGAGTTGGTAATATTGCTCGAGCCGCTTAGAGATGCGCCGATCTGCCGATCTGGTCGGAGGAGGTGGGTGGTTCCTGGTGAAGAGACTAGTAGTCGTTTTAGTTGAGGAGATTGTAGAAATACTAATTGGAAACTTCGGGATGGCGTGGGGGTTTCATAGGCGAAGTTTGCACTATAGGATGAAAATTCGACATGTCTGCCGATCTAGCAAAGAGTGCCCTCACGACTATTGAGCTTTTGACACGAAAAGGTTTCTGTGGGATCTACCAAGTCATACCCCTATGATCCAACAGCCAGGGATAGACATCCGGGGTACGGAGTACACGGCAGGGCTAGGCAAAGATCAAATGATGATGAGCAAGGATGTGTCATATGACAGCTCGTAACTAGCGGCATCGCGAAAAGCCTCCGGAGTTTGTATTCCGCGAGAAAAAGAGCAAAATATCATCAATTAATCAGCGCAGATCGGTGCGTGCCGTCACCGGTGCGTGTGCGTTGCAACCTCTGCCGGAAGGGTGCGGATACCGATTTGAGCATTGCCAATCACGGCGCGATGAAGATCGTCAGGTTGACATGGGCGGGTCCGGTGCGGTCTTCGCTCTAGGACTTGGATTTGGAGTCTTTTTTCTTGTGTTACTGCTTCTATGATAAACGTCCAAGATATAAGGTTTCGAGCTTGTTGACCGCGTGCAAGGGTTCGGGCGGCTTCCAAGGTTGAACTGGGAGTCTAAAATATCACTGAGTAGTTATACATTTTTTCCATCTCCTTTTCATCATTTTTATGAGGCTACTTCTGTTAGTCCCGATTCTCGGCGAATAACCCGATATAGTCGTCTTCTCGACCAGAAGGATCTATGAATTAGGTGGGTCCCGGAAATATGATCGGATGACTGTTTTTTTCTCTGCCAGGACCCGCGAGTCCGTCTAAACGATCCAAGTAAAACTATTAACCCAGGGTCTTCATATCCGAAGCGGAACCCGTTCTTCTATTTGTCCCAATGACCGGTTTTCTCCTGGCGATTACCAAGCCAAACTCTGCGGGCTCCTGTTGGTCCACGGTAACATACTGCACGCGTTTGGTTTCCTCATCCATGATGTCCTCGTGGACCGGAGCACAGCCGAGATCTTCTTCGATCTCGATGGTCTCCTGTCGACGTACGTAGTGATACGGCAGCAAGTATATAGATCGCATGGTAGATCATAAGCAATGTAGATCGAAACCCCACATCGGTATTCAGGACAGGCTGGTGGATACACAGCTGTTGACTGTTTTGACACCATGGCTTGAGCTTTATTTCCAGTGTTTGCTCTCTAAGAGCAAGTTTCTCTTGGAGCTGGACATGCCCGAATGCTTCAATATATCGTACAACAGCAGTCTCGTAGGACAAAACCTGAGCGACTAACCTGATCAGGGAGTTTCGAGTACCGAACAAGGATGAACATGTACCGAGGCCACAACGGCGTCCATACTGCAGGCTCCGATCGGCAGATCTGCAGGACGATGCCCTTCCAGAAGCTCACATCAAGAACGACGGCGATGGAGAGCGCATCCCTGGAAAATCAGTACTTGAAGCTCCGCCGCTCGGGCTGGCCCTGAGCGGGAGAGAACGGAGATGATTGGGGACTACGGTGGTCAGGGGCAGTGAGTGATATGTCTGGGCCGTATAATCGCAGCGTCTGCCGGTGGACAAGCAGCGGCGACAGGAGAGTCTTTCTTCATCGCACTTGACGCGACGAACCTTGCATGTCTGACATCCGGTTTTGCTCTTGGTTCCAACATTGTGGAAAATCCCCTTCCTAAACGGAGGCATGCGAGGATCAAGGCACGGGGATGTCTGGCTTTTGATCCACCGGTTATATCATAGCTGGAACTGAAGAGGTTGAAGAGTTCCACACCGCAATGACCCGAAATTACTCGATCGCGGGATCGTGCGGATCCCT
Source organism: Penicillium silybi (assembly GCA_027569585.1). NCBI lineage: Eukaryota > Fungi > Ascomycota > Eurotiomycetes > Eurotiales > Aspergillaceae > Penicillium > Penicillium silybi. Next base: position 1,392,239 of record JAPDFI010000002.1, on the reverse strand, counting down.
TTACTAAGCGGGACATTCCCAGATGGATTTTAATGGCTTTTCGTGGAACTACAGATCCTATACCTTGTCTTAAGAATACCGGTATACAAGGTGCAGTTCGACATGGTCTTTGCCCAAGAGGCTCAGCACAGTCACACAACAGCTCCCTTGTTCCCACTCGGGAGATACAGTGGGATGTGCAGGGGGACAAAAAGGGCCAACGCGCGAACCCAAGGCTGACCGGAGCTGCAGACGTTTAGCTCCTTCGGCTCCACCACAACTAGCTCGGGGATAACATCATTCTGCACGTCCCCCTGATGAATCATGGTGCCATACGAGTTTGGCATGTGGACATGTCAAGCCCGAGGGCCTATGGCCATCTCGTGCATCCCCGCAGGGCTGAACCACCAAGAGAGCGCCTTTATTCACATGGTGGTCACGGTCATGCCACGGTCGCTCAATCCCCGACCGGAGCTTCGGACTTTCGCGAGAAAGAACCCCGCCTCCAACGGATAACTCAAAAGTGCGGCTCGGAAAGCCAGGGAGCGAGGCCCGGGACAGGGATGTGAAAGGAAGTTGGCCTTGCCGGGGTCCGATGGCTGCTGACCGAGTCGGGGTCTGGATTAGTCGATCTCTGTGCGGTGATTGTTGTTAGTATACGAGGTGATATGAGGGCGCTGATTGGGCCCCCATCCCAAAGGATCGGCCGTAGAGGCTGAACAGTATTGGAAGAGAGATCCCTGGGTCGGGATAGGATGACTCTTAGGTCGCGCGGAGCACGGGGATCTTGGAAAAGTATGACCCAGATATCACCCAAGATCAATGGAGACATCAGAATGTGCCCTACCTTCTCATCAGGCAGCAGTTCATCTCCTGGCGGTGAACCCCAACCTGGTAGCGATCGACTACGTCATGGCGGTGCACTTGCTTTTGATAGTATCGGCCCTAGGAGATATGCACAAACGTAGTCACTAGGACAGACGTCCTGTAACCCATGCTTGGCACCCTATTTTCTAGTTGGTAGTAGTCCCGGCCCAGGTGCCCGTGGAAATGAGGTCACTCTCCCTAATGCACCCCACCTGCGACCTAGCTGGGCTCTGGCCGTTCGTGAGCTTCCCGACGCATCCGAATGAAAAATTTTCTCGATTTTCTTTATCAAATAGGAAAGGCAAGCCAAGACCGGCTCCAGCCGCGCAGCCCGGACTACAATGCATATGAATGCAGATCCAGCACTGCTAGTGCTCTGGTGAAGATGCAGTGAGCAGGATAAGGAATGAGGGGTTTGCCAGCACACTGTAGTAGGGAGCGTCATGATTAGTGTACAGGGATAGTAGCGGTGACAAGTGTGAATCATCAGGAAATAAGGATTCCATGCTTAAATGAGGAACAGGGAACCGGCACACGGAAGCTCTGGCCCCATCTTATGGCCACGCACTTCGGCGCTCGCGTTATCCCCGCCCTGTCCGAAGCATTGGAAATCAGTGCCGGCAAGACTTTTTTTTTTTTTTTTCCTTTTTTTTAATTTGATTTTTGATTTTCTATTTTCTAGTAATTTGCGACGTAAATCCGGTACTTCCTTATTAAATCCCTGTAGTCTGCCCCGCCGAGCTTCCGGCTCTTTTATACAGCGAAGCCCGCCCTCCTCTATACTTCATTCTCAGCCCTATACAATCCCAGTCCACCACCTTCTCACCGACACCGCCAGTCTGGGTTGTCTTGTGAACTCGACCTTGGTTGACAAATATCCGAGTAGTCCGGGTCTGGAGCTGGAATAAATCCCAGAGAAGTGGGAGCTTGTATTTCGGGGATCTGGCAGCGTCGTTACGTCACGATTTGACAGAGCTTCGATCTTTTTGCGCCGATTGAAGCTCTGCCTCCATTTCATCTCTTGTAACTACAGCAATTCTCAGAGTCGCTTATACGAGCTTTGTGATTTATATCCGCCCTCATGCGGATGCTAGCTACTCGCGCTGCCTTTGCGGCAGTTTTCATCGCGTCGCTTGCGATAGCACACGGAGACGATGAATCGATGGATATGGACATGGATATGAGCATGGATATGCATGCGACCACTAGCATGGCTTCGCCGACGCCATCCGCATCGCCGAATGCCCACAGCGAGGGTCCTATGAGCTACTTCGCCTATGGCAAGCACTCCAGCACCATGCTGGCGCACATTGCGCTTATGGTCCTAGGTTGGTGCTTTGTTCTACCTGCAGGTGAGCGACTCTCCAGTCAAGTATTCGGTTCACGACTAACCCCGGGACAGCGGTCATGCTCAGCATTGCGCGCTCGAGACTTGCACTCCCATCGCAATTCCTGTTCCTGGTCTTTAATGCCTTCGGTCTGCTCTTCGGAACCGTTTATAACAGCCAAACACCCGATCTCTACGAGAACAACGCGCACCACAAGATTGGCTGGATCGTGACTTGGGTCATCAGTGCGCAGGTTATCCTGTCCTTGATCTTCACGTATGCCGGTCGCGGTGAGTCCAAGTCGCGGTCAACTTCCTTTGAGCGCACCGCGTTCCTGCCCGTCGCTACGGATGAGCATGAGAGCCCGTACCCCAATGGTCCAATGCATGAGTACCGCTGGTCTCGCGATAGTGGCCAGGGCACCGAACCCGGCTCGTCTATCCACAGCCCTGGATCGCCTTCCTGCGAGTCGCAGGCCGAGTATGAGGGCTTCGAGAAGCCAGAAGAGCTGCCTTCGAAGCCCTCCGGCCCGCGCGGCTGGTTCCACAGCTCCGTTGTCAATCGATTCCTTTCGAAGCGTTTGCCTGGGATGGTCTCGAGCCGTGTCCTGCGCATTTTCGATGGCGCGTACAATGTGATTGATCGGATTATTCTGCCCTTTGGCTTCATTGCCATTGCGACCGGTGCGGTCACTTATGGTGGTATTTTCCGGGGCAATCAGATCTTCAACGGCCTGGCACACTTCATCAAGGGTGGAATCTTCTTCTGGTATGGAATCCTCACACTCGGGCGCTTTATCGGGGCCTGGGCGGACCTGGGTTGGGCCTGGAACAAGAAGCCCCCGGCGTCAGTAGTCGGCTGGAAGGCCAAGGTTCCCTCGGGCGAGTTTGTGGAGTCATTCGTCATCTGGTTGTATGGTGTCACCAATGTCTTCCTGGAGCACCTGTCCAGCTGGGGCGGTGCATGGTCTGCAACTGATATGGAGCACGTCTCCATTTCCATCATGTTCTTCGGTGGTGGTTTGGCCGGCATGCTTTTCGAATCCTCGCGCATTCGTGAAGCACTCAATAACACCCTGCTTCGATCCCCTCCCCACGGCTCTCGCGATGAGAACTGGCAGCCTCCCAAGTCGCAGGGTGTGCCTCTCAACCCGATGCCGGCTCTTGTCATCCTGCTCCTGGGCATGATGATGGGATCGCACCACCAGGACAGCATGACATCTACCATGGTGCACAAGCAGTGGGGAAACATGCTGGTCGGTTTCGCACTCGCTCGTGGAATGACCTACGTGCTGCTCTTCTTGCGCCCACCAACCTCGTACCTCCCCGCTCGCCCCCCAACTGAGATTGTGGCTGGATTCTGTCTCATCGCTGGTGGACTCATTTTCATGCTGAGTGTAAGTTGGCCCCAATGCGGATCCCGCTAGAATTGTGACTAACCGAGACAATAGACCCGCAATGTCATCGAAGCGATGGAGTTCTACGAATTGGACGCCATGTTCACCTTCACCGTCGGCATGGGCTTCACAGCCTTCATCATGTCTCTGGTGATCCTGAACATTGCGCTCAAGGCGTGGGCAGTGAAGCGCGAGCAGCGCCCGCAGCTGAATGGAGGCTTCCGCTTCCCATGAATTTCCTTGCATTTTGTTTTCTGTTTGATACCCCTTTACACTTGCTGCTTTCGTCATCTCTCATACGACGGTCATTTGGTGTGATATATTACACTACCATCTGCAGATAAACGGGGGGCGGGGAAATAGTCCGTTATGTCGGAACGAACCTGTTACGCATTAATGTGGGGTGGTAATACTTGTTGGCCAGTGTGCCGGGTTTTTATATGCATATTTAGTAGAGTTATGGCTCAAGAGAAATGAATCGAATGTTTGAAGATCTACAACTCGACCCCTCTATTTCTTCATCTGTTTGGTAAGCTTTTTAGCCAGTTCGGAGCTATGGAGCTTAAAGCCGAGTCTTAGCCGTGCCGAGTACCGACGGGCATTTGGAGTTCTTCATGCCTGCTTAGAGGCTGTCAGTACCTAAATATCATATGTTAACGTACCTAGGACGTAGTCAAGCGCGTATCTGGTCTTTTCTTAAGCCCATGTAGGACACTAGGAATGCAGTGTAGCTTCAAGCGTGCCCTGTCACACATTATTAATCCTACCAAGAGGCAAAGGGCAAGTGGGTCGGATGAGAATAGAGGGGACCACGACGAAATTGGTCAAAAAGTGCAGGGTGATTGGACCGACAGAGTTGGAGAAGACCCCGATGTTCTCATTACAGAGGAGGGGCAGCGCTCCGTGAACGGCCCCGGACGTGTTTTAAAATCTCCATCACTCAATAATCCGTCTTCCTTTTTTCTGTTCTCTACGATACCTTCTACCCATTCACACCAATCATACAAAATGGCCTCCAACCCCCCTGGCGCCTGCTGTGCCTCCGGCTTCAAGCACGAGGGCAACCCTGTCGGCGAGATCAAGAATGTTGACGGTGGTAAGTGAAGAGCTCAAGCTTAACCCTTCTAAGAGGCCAAACGTCTAACACTTCGACCTGATAGTCAACACCTATGTCACCTACCCCAAGGACAAGAGCACCGACAAGGCCGTCCTCTTCCTGACCGACATCTTCGGCATTTTCCCCAATGCCCAGCTTCTCGCCGACGAGTTCGCCTCCAATGGCTACCTGACCGTCATTCCTGACCTGTTCCAGGGTGACCAGATCTCGGTTGCCGACATGGAGTCCGGCAAGGCCGATCTGCCCGCCTGGTTGCCCAAGCACCAGTCCAACAACGTTGACCCCGTCGTCGAGAAGACCATCAAGTACATGCGCGAAACCCTGGGCGTCAAGAAGATCGGTGCCGTTGGCTACTGCTTCGGCGGCAAGTACGTCTGCCGCCACCTGAAGCCCGGCCAGATCGACGTCGGTTTCACCGCACACCCCTCGTTTGTCACCCACGAGGAGCTTGGCGCTATTAAGGGACCCTTGTCCATCGCTGCTGCTGGTAAGTACATCATAAGCAATCATACAAAGAAGAACTTACATCTAACCACGCATAACAGAGGTCGACCAGATCTTTACCACCCAGCTCCGCCACGAGTCCGAGGAGACGCTGATCAAGGCCGCCCAGCCTTGGCAGATCAACCTGTTCAGCGGTGTTTCGCACGGCTTCGCCGTCCGCGCCGATCTGAGCGACAAGAAGCAGAAGTGGGCTAAGGAGCAGGCCTTCTGCCAGGCCGTTGTGTGGTTCAACCAGTACCTGTAAGCGCGGGCTTAGCTGAAGATGGCTTTGGGCTTTGGATGGCTCTGCTCTTCTGGCGATGCGTACTGATTAGTGGACAGAGATGTTCCTGAGACTCAGGCTTCTAAGTTATGAGAAACGAAATGAATCGAAATATCCTTTTTCGTACTTCGTGATGGGTGGTAGATTGTTGTAAGATGGGATGAGGTTAGGAGGTTTGGTCTCTTAATATAGTAGACGGGAGAGACTAAGGGACGGATCAGCGTCATCACCTACACTGGTCTGGTGGCTGTCCTGTATTGGACTTACGCAGACCCCTGTCAGTGGCGTGCAGCCCGTAAATAGTACATAGTTGGTCACGGGACCTGGTTGTGCCCTTAGTAAGACTGCTTTAGTCTCCCAGAGGGACGTTAATCGAAGTATAGACGTTTTGATTTTTTTTTTTCCCCCTTGATGTCCTTTGTAGTCTAAACCCGCCATAACTGGCAACCTAACAGAAGTAGACCAGGCCTGGAATACCGGTAAGCGCTTCTAGTTTGCGATTGCCTCGCATTTCGATGTTCGAAACGTATGCCTCTTCCCAAGGTCTCGCCCGTGTGGGTATCGGTATAGAGGTAACACCTTACTACTACCCTCTTATTCTCCAGATTCATGATTCCCAAAGTCGGACTTCTCAAACCATGCCAGTTGAGATATTCTGATTTACGACGGCCTCAGGCCGTCTCCTGACCAGATGACTACCTTCGTGTACATTGCAGTTCCCTCCTCTGTAACTTTTCTCCTACATGAGAAGCATATTTCCACAGACTCGCGTCCTTACTTTTCCCTCGGGCATGCTTGCGATGTGCATAGAGCCATTTTCTCTGGTTCCTCGAAGGCGATTATTATGATGAGCCTGAGTGATTTTCTGTTGCAAAAGAAAAGCAATCACATTCACTCTACTGACGACGTTACAGGTCTCGTCTTTATCTGATGCTCAAGGTCAGTATGTGGTGTAGGTAAGGCTAAATAACTTTGAATCGTTGACAACCCATGACGCCCTCAGCAATGTGAAACCTCCTACGTTTTGTCGATATAACCTGTAGATCAAATAAGTGAGCCATCCTCAGTTATTCGAATGAGCACTGTGACGAGTAGACCATTTTTATCCATAGGCGCGTCGGTCATAAAAAGGCTTTTCTTTATTTGAAGATTGCGCTATTTACCAGCACTTACTTTTCACTTCCATGTGAATACGACCGGGAAATGCCGCTCCCTATGACGCGCGCCTAAACCAAAGGCTATCTTGTTGTTTTCTTTTGCCTCATCTTCTCTTTCATCTCTTTCCTCCTCTTCACTCCCTTTCATCCTCAACCCATTCTCCAATACCCTTTTCCATTCTCATATCGAGTACCTTCACACTGCGGCGCGTTTATGACGCACCAGGTCTTTCATCATGGAACAGATCTCTGATCAGGAAATTTCCCCGCGATATTGGACCGCTCACTCGCAGGTGAGCGGTCTGAACTTCGCAACCCGCCGCCCAGAATTCACCATGCAGAACCTCGGCAGCTCCCAGGTGTTCATGGACATAGCTCTGCAGCCCTTCCTTCACAATATGGCTATCATGGAAGCTGGAGATAGCCTTGCCATGTACCAAGTCCGCAACCCGTACGACCTCTTTGCAAGTTCGCTGGAGGCTCGGCTGAGGACTGTTATGGACAGCAATGGTCCATACGTCAAACCCCCGGTTGGCATGGGCCAGAAAAGTGCAGTATCGCTCAACTGGGCCGACGTCGTTCGCGAGGCCAAGCTTCAGGATTTCTATCAACGTGCCGATGGTGTGTATTACTGCCTTTTCAGACATGAGCACTTCATAGTCATCTCTGAGCAGGACTTCGAAGTTCTGTCGATCCTGCAACGTTTCCTTGAGCCTTGGCCTCCCTGGCCGCACCCTGATGATGTTGACAAGGAGAGAATGGTGGTGGCTACAGAGCTTGAAAAGGCCGTTCGGTTCCAAGAAGCTAATGCAGACAGTAAGTTCCCCCATCGCAGATGCTGTGAAGTTTCATCCAGATGCTGACATTGATAGTTGGCAATCGCCTTGACAGCTATGTGGCAAAGCTGAAGGAGCGAGAAGACAACCTCAGTGTGTACAAGGATGCAATTAAGGACTGGAGCAAGGTGTACTTCGGTCAAAGCTTTGGTCTTCCTCCGAGTATGCAGGCTTCGCCAGCTCAGACCCATCACCCTTCGCCAACCCATTCGGTCGATACCATCAATTCAATTGAGTACGACCCCAGAGGTGACATCGAGTACTTGCTGCCTGAAAATGAGGCTTCCACTGAAGCTTCGGCTGGTGAATCCTCTGAGCCCCCGCGCCGACGCTCCCGCGCCAGGAAGCCTAAACGGGCACTTCCTACCACCACAAGCGATTCTGCTCTTTCCTCAATTCCTGATAGCAATGATTGGGAGACTCGGCATGACTACAAAGACAGCGACGGCAATGATGACGATGAAAGCGATGGCAAAAAGACCCCAACACAGGCGCCGGTTTCTTCGCCTTCTCCTTCCAAGCGCCGACGGGTCACTCAGAATTCCTCTCTCCAGATGGATGTGCGCACTCAGAATTCCTCGCTCCAGATGGGTGTGCGAACCCGTCTGACACGGGATGAGAAGGATCATGGGTACATTCTCATTGATTCCATGCTAAAGGCAGGTGAATCCTGGGTCTCCATTGCCAATCGATACAACGATGTGTTCGGGACTCACCGCAGTGCCGAGTCTGCTCGGGCTGTCTGGGACCGACTGAGTCTCAACCCCAAGTCAACAGAGGCTGCGACTGTTATGGCCTCAGAGATGGAGCCGGTCTCTCGTGAGACTTCATCGAACACCGTCACCCTTTCGACCCCCGGGTTTGTTTCGAGCTCCACCACATCGCCCAAGAAGGAATATGGAGGTGGCAATGCCAAGGTATTCTCTGCGAGAGACCAACAGCGTGCTGCCGACAAGCACGATGGTGACAAGAAAGGGGGACAGTACAAAGAGGGTTGTGAAAAAGATGATGGTACTAGCGACATGCTCCGCCACGACAAGTAACAACGACGGCGAAGGGCACAACGGGTATCACAAACACTAGGTGAACATATGTCGACACGAACGGTCTCCCAGACCTTATGCGGCCTAATTATCCTGGCTCCACAAAACGGCAGGGAGGTTGTTTCAATCGTGTCGTCGAAGGGGCCTTTCCCTGTTTGCGACATGATGGAATGGATACTTGCTTGAACTACGGTGGATTGCACCGCGGTTGTTTGTTGATCTAATTTCAGTACATTCCATCATAATGGAGATTTTCTACTCTTAAATTTTTGACCTGGTGTTTAGAATATGGAGCCTTCAAAAGAAAATTGTAGACAGATGAAAGCTAGCAATGCATTTGAGGAAGAAGAATCAGCAAATTGACGCATTTGACAAAAGTGATGTCTTAGTTTGCCTTTCGGCATGAGATCACACTGCATGCCCACACCCGGAGAGAAAAGCTATAAAAAAATAGTCGTCCTAGCCAGGCGACATCAAGGCGACCAAAGCAATAGAGCAATGCTTCAGGTCGCGCTCATTATGATACAGTCATTTCACGCGGATGTGAGATCCGATCCGCACTTGGAATGTTTCGTGCTCTGGAAGATGGAATAGGTTTTGTGCTGATACCTTGCCTCAGTCTGTTATTATTATTATTTTACTTTTTCCCTTATCTTTTTTTCCGCCACTTGCAGCCCTGGATACAGCCCAAACCTCATAATGTCATAAAATTTAACATTCAACCTTACAGCGAGTTCCTGTCATAAAGGGCATTAAAAAACAACAAATATTAGAGACAAAAATTGATCGCTCGAGGCGCCGAAAAAGGAGGAAGGAAAAAATACATTCACGTTCAGCGGTGAATGAAAGATATCAGCGTCCTAATCTACCTCGATGGGGTGGATAGAGCCTTTGTTGTGGGAATTGAAGCTGCACTATTTGGTCCGCTCTGGCTATAGCTTGCCATAGATGGGACAGGTCCCGGCGCTGTTACCGGGTTCAAAACTGCAGAGCTCGGTGCAAGCTGGCCGATGTACCCCACCACAGAACTACAAGTTTCCGGACCTGCCGTTGAAATTAACTGCAGAAGTCGGCTCAGGTTGGTTGGCGTGGCTCGTCACAGAGGAAGGATCAAGAGGTATGGGTCCCACCGTTGAAGCTAAGATCACAGAATTTGATTGGGGTTGGTCGGCGGAATTTGTCTCATATGGAGCAGGCCTAGGTCCTGTCATTGGAGCTGAAACTGAAGAGATTGGTATGAGCTGTTCGGCATGGCTTTACCAAAGGCGAGGTAGGGACATTAGGCCTAGGTCCTGCCGTTGGAGCTGGAGCCGCCTTGGCCAGGACTCGATTCAAGGTCATCGACATGGCTTTTCACTAGCGTGGGCTCCGCTGCTAGAGCTGGAGCTGCAGAGGCTGGATTGAGCGGATTGGCGGGACTTGTCTCAGGTGAGATCGATACACCCAGGCCCTGTCACTGGGGGAGGGGTAGACTCGGAAGACGACGAGGACTCGGAGCTTGATTCAATCGAGGCTGAGCTGCGACGTGGGAAGGAAGCTTTCGAAACCGAGTCCTCCTTGCTACCGCGCCTGTTGCTGTGGGAGTCATTCAGTTGGGACGACATCATAAGTCTTTTCCGAGCCAAGGGTTCCTCCTCACTTTCGGACTCAGACATTTGAGCTGATGCAAGTTCCTGATCTGAGATACCCATCTCGCTCAAGCGCCTATCTTGATGGTAGCAATTCGAGAGAGCCCTCGCTGGGCGCGATATCCCAAACTCCTCCTGATATGATAAGGCTATTTCGTTCCAAGTCAACCCTTGCGCGCGTTTGGATTTCAAAAAAGGAATTCGGTGGAGCATTTCTTGTTCCGTTGCAGGGACTTCTGCCCAGGCCACTGCGTCCTGGGTAGACGATCGATTTCGCTTCTTCGAGCCCCTGTCCGCAGGGTTCTGAGCCGAGGGGCCCTCCTCGCCATCGCCGTACTCAATGTCGGACCAGGCCTTTTGAGACGAGGAACCATCCGAGCCCGGGGAGCCGGGCTCACTCTCGCGCCTAGACGGATGGCATGCGGTTCTGAGAGACTTAATTGAGCGCCAAACGCCAAACTTCTCCTTATATACAAAGGGCATTTGGACCCATGGCACGCCTTTCCGGATTTGAGAATCTAGGAAAGCAATTCTGTGGAGCCTTTCTTGTTCGGTGGTGGGAACCTTGTGTCCTCGCCAGGAGACTGGAGTAGGCGATTTGGTCCGCTTCGAGCGCCTACCCACCTCGTTGGAAGCGCTTTGAGCCGGGGAAGCTTTCGAAACCGAGAAACCTTTGCTCCTGTTCTTATATGAGTGGTAGGCTACATTGAGGGCACCCCGTGAGCGCCATATCCCAAACTCCTCTCTATACAAAGAAGGGAATTGGCTCCAGGGCACCCCTTTCTGGATGAGGGCCTCCAAGAAGGGAATCCTGTGAGCCTTTTCGTGTGCGCTCGGAAGAAGGTTGTTTTCTCGCGTTGAGATTGGGGTAGGCGATTTGGTCCGCCTCGAGTGCCTACCCACCTCGTTGGAAGCGCTTCCTTTGCTCCTGTTCTTATATGTATTGTAGGCTGTCCTGATGGCACCCTGTGAGCGCCATATCCCAAACTCCTCTCTATACAAAGAGGGGAATTGGCTCCAGGGCACCCCTTCCTGGATGAGGGCCTCCACGAAAGGAACCCTGTGAGCCTTTTCGTGTGCGGTCGGAGGAAGATTTTTTTCTTTCGTTGAGACTGGGGTAGGCGATCTACTCCGCCTCGGACTCTCCCCCACAACGAAAGACGAAGCTCTGCGAGAGAAATTGACTCGCCTATTACTGTGAACCAACTCGGTATTGAACGGTTGACTGCTCGTAGCCCCAGTAGAGTTGCGAAAGTTTGGTGCAACCTTGCGTTCGATCATTTTTGATTGACGGTTTGCGCTTGACGTCGATTTTTCGGATGCCCCGCCGTTTGAATGTTCGTAGGGCGAAGTGCCAATTTCGGAATGAGGGGAGGTTCTCAGCATGGAAGACGAAGTTTCGTGTGCCTGATATGAGGCGGTTTCAAAGCCAGTCGACGTTGATTTATCTGGTGTATCATGGCCGGCATCGCCGCGATGATATTCAAGTATCGAATCCGCTGGGGGTATCTCCCCGAGCTGGCGTGGAAGCTCCAAATTGCCAAACTCTGACATCTCGGTATCCCTTTGAAGATAGCTTAGAAGCACATTTCGGTTCTCAACCAATGTACTTTTGAGAATATTGGCATGTTCGAGGGCTGGGATTATTAGCAGTGCCTCGAAAAATGGAGGGATATCACATACCTTCCACGAATACTTTAACATACTGGGTTAAATCAGCGAGAATCGCCGATTGCGTTTCGATCTCCTTTTCCACATCTTGCTCTCGAGGTAACGTTTCATGGATAAACTGAAGAACTGGCTGACTCTCGGATTCAGACATTTCGATCCGTTGGTCTTTGATGCGGCAAGAATAGTTCCCATCTTTCGTGCGCTCCAACTGACCATCCTGGGCTGCTATAATAGCATGGATCCAAGTCGGGGTGAATAAGGATGGTGTTGCAGGATTTTCCTGCTCGACAAGTCGTGGACCACTGCTGTTGAGAGTTGAACAGATCATGGTGTTCAAAGTGCTCGCATAAAGCTCATATGGACTCGTGCTTTGATGCCGTCTCAGACTTTCTCCTCGTTGAAGGATGGCCAGGATCTCCTGCATGATCCCTATGCTGGAATGCACATGAGCACGCGAAGTCTCGAAGCTCCGTGGCCCAGAGCCCTCACTGCGGGTGACAAAATCCAGGCTCCGCACTCGCTCATAGATATCAAATGGATCCGACATGATCACTTTGACACAGGCTCATGTTGAACAGGGGATACGAGTGTAGGAGAGCCGACGATGAATGTCGCTACCTCATGGAGATTGGTGAATGTCAATGCAAAGCTTCAAGCATCCGAGATCTCTGATCTGGGGGAGATATCTTGAGGACGTAGGCGAAATCCGAATCAAAGGTGATGATTGTTATGCAAGTACGACGTTTCGCGTCGCTGATTTGCTCGCGCGGAAAGGGGGACGGCTTATATAAGCCTACCTAGGTAGTTATGTTAGTTAACTTATGTTAACTTATCAATGACGCGCGCTCATCGGGCAAAATTGCAAGTGTTCAAGCATTTCTTAGCATAGCATTGAGCAGCACTTGGGCATAGCTGCCTGAAAGAGTTACCCTCTGGCAAAGTCGCCTTGTACTTATAATTTTGCCCTACGAAAGATCCCGAGTAAGTGCCCTCAAAGATACCTTACGAGTGCTACCTGTACATACGTAGGGAACAGATCAAGGTACTATTGATGAGTGGTTTTGCCGACTAGAATTTAGAGACACTAGCTGTTCAATCAAGAATTGATTGAGAGAAAGATAGTCTACCTGGGGGTGAGGATTCTCATCATAAGACGTCCTAGATATTTCTGTAGAAATCTTCAGAAAGATCATGTTTCCTATCTTTCCAGATTTCATTTCAGATATTCTCCAAAGCACTAGTTTCTCTTGAGGAAGAACACCAGTCAATTAGCAATGGGTGATCGAGAAGAAAATCCAGTATATGCACGGTTTATAGTTCGGTCAAAGTGTGGAATTCATCCCAAAAAGGAATAGCGGGGATCGCCGCGGCCACGCTTCTTCCAACAGTTGAGTTTACCTTTCTCGTTCCTCGATTCACGACCTATCCACTTACTCTGGGCCGCATTGCTGCCACCTGCCTGGGTGAGTCACTCTCCACCTCAACTGAAATCGGCTTATGCTTTGTCCTGCTCTGCCTTCTGCCTGTCGCGTCCTTCCCTGGCGAACCGGTTGAACCGGTCGCGTGCGCGGTTTATCCCTGGCAAGGCCTGACACAACCCAACAACCATAAAGTCGCAGACAAGACTAACCGTCACTACTATTCTGCAGCCCTTTCTTTCGTTAACCTGATCGGTGTCGAAATTCTAGCAAAGTCCCAGTGTTATCGCGACGTTTCATCGATAAGATCCTCCGCTATCAGCATGGCTACCCCGGCTGCTTTACCACCGCTGCCCTTCAACCCATCCCGGGTTCGATCATACCTCATGCGGCTACCGCTATTTACACGACTGGTACTTTTGGTGATCCTAGCGTTCTGGTTACTGGAACTTCAGACGATCTGGAGTGTGGTACAATGGGGATCTCTCGCCCCCGATGAGATCAACCTTGGATCCAGTATGTGGAAGTCGTGTCCAATACGACTGAGACCCTTTTTCTAACCTGCCTGGTGTAGTGTATCGATTGAACACCTTTCCTTTCATCCACACTGGATTCTTCCACGCCGCATTGAATGCCCTGGCATTGACTCCTCTCTTGGAGCGCTTCGAGGCCGAACACGGCACCCTCACATCTATCGCCCTGTTTGTCGGACGTGGGTGCTCCCTTGCTACAAGGCCCGGGATTAAATATGATCGGCCTGTGTAGGATTTCGGGATCTAGGGTTCATTTTTACTGACAATACTTCTTTGGACAGCGCTTTCCACTTTCCCGGCTGGCCTTTATCTCCTTATTGAGAAAGTCATTCTGCACAGGAATACACCAGTGGTTGGTGCAAGGTGGGTCATTACCGCCGAGGAATCACGTACAGCACCACTGATGAATTTTACAGTGTCTGGGTCTTTTTGCTTCTGGGCTCAGAAGCCATCCGGACTTACAAGTCGAACCCTCATTTCAGGTACGCCGAAAATTTAGATAGGTTGCAGGCCAGCGCTAACAAATTCTAGCCTCGGACCTTACAAGATTCCCACCTGGACCTCGCCCCTGTTCGCCTGCGTCGTTCTTTCGATTCTTGTTTCCAACGTGAGCTTCCTGGGCCACCTCTGCGCCATTGCTGTGGGCTACCTCTGTAAGTTTGTCCTATGTGGTCGATCCATACCAGTTACTGACATTCGCAGTCGGACTTGGGTATCTCAAGATCTTTGTGCCTCCGGAGAAGGTCCTCCGCTGGATTGAGGGCAAGCTGAACCTCCTGGGCCGGCTGCCACATTATATCTCAGTGGACCAGAAGACATTCGGGCGATATGGAGTTTTGCCCAGCTCGAATGCGGCTGCCAACGCCAACGGCACACCCATGAGCTATCTGGGCTCCACACAACGGCTGGGGGCATGAGCATGAGGCCTTTCAGCACATCACCATTGCTTCAATCTTCTGTGTATATCTTGCCATAGTCTTTTTTATTACGTGTGAGGTGTAAGGTTTGGGGCATTGGATCATAGCATAGCGATTTGCATCTATAATTCTGCGTATTTGGTCTCTTCCGCCGGGCGTAAATTCCCCGTAAACATCTCCGAGCTCCGGGGTCAACTCCCAGCTGGCATCCGCGACACAGTCTAATTACTCAATTCAATTGCCGACCTCGTCGTTGCAGATTGGAAAGGATATTCCCGATGATCCTCATGAAATGGCGCTGAAATGTGAGTTGCCCGACGCAAAGCGTCTCAGTTTCAAGCACCTTCCCCTCCGAAACGACACCTGGAATCAAGCACGAAGCACTGACAGAGGAAATGCTAGCCGCGATCCACAATCTGCGGAATAAACCCGATGTACTTTTCGTCCGCCTCCCGAATATTTTGTCCCTCCTCTGTATCGTCATCGGCGTCGTCTGGCTTCTGCTCCTCCCCTTGAACGATTACTCCCGCAACACCTACATCTCCGAGAATGCGCTCTTGCCCGGTCAAGTGCATGCCTATTTCACCGGCAGTGAACAGAATATCTTCCGGGGATACAAAAAGGAGCTGGAAGTGCTCCTAAACGAGGGGCGCGAGAATGGAGTCGCTCAAGATGAGGTGGCCGTGACCCCAGCGTACGTGGAACTGCATAGGCGGTGCGAACAATGTGCTGATACTCGGGCAGCGCTCATAATAAGGTACACTCGATCCTGCAAGCTGCGGGATTGAAGGTTGCAACGCAAAAGTACGAGTACACCTCGGCGGGCATCACGCACCAGGGCGAGAACATCTATGGTATTATCCATGCGCCGCGAGGCGATGCCACCGAAGCAATTGTGCTAGTCGCGGCATGGAAGACCGCAGATGACGAATTGAATCTGAAGGGCGTCACCTTGGCTCTGACACTGGCTAGATACTTCAAGCGTGAGTTCGGATGCTTCAACCCCATTTCCAGGACTCCAGACTGAGACTTCTTACCAGGATGGTCACTCTGGTCCAAAGACATCATCTTCCTTTTCACCCCCGACAGCAAAACAGGAACGCAGGCATGGATTGACGCCTACCACGACCTGCAACCAGCGTCCGTGCAACCGCTTCCATTGAAGAGTGGAGCATTGCAAGGCGCGCTGGTCATCGAATTCCCCTTCGAACATAACTTCCGATCGCTCCACCTTGTCTACGACGGCGTCAATGGCCAATTGCCTAATCTCGACTTGTTCAACACAGCCGTCGCCATCGCGGGCGGCCAGATGGGCATGGGAACGAACCTGCAGGAGATGTGGGAACACGACGACAGCTACCAGGCACGTCTCAAGACCATCCTCCGTGGCATGACCAAACAGGGTCTTGGCTATGCTACTGGTGCTCATAGCAGCTTCATGCCCTACCACATCGACGCAATCACTCTGCAGCCGAAGGGCCATGGATGGGAAGATGAGATGGCTTTGGGCCGAACTATCG
Source organism: Penicillium silybi (assembly GCA_027569585.1). Classification (NCBI taxonomy): domain Eukaryota; kingdom Fungi; phylum Ascomycota; class Eurotiomycetes; order Eurotiales; family Aspergillaceae; genus Penicillium; species Penicillium silybi. Next base: position 1,376,063 of record JAPDFI010000002.1, on the reverse strand, counting down.
AGAGTCTCTGCCGCAGTCTGAACAACCTGTTGGAGCACCTGCACCAGAGTTTCTTCTTCTACCTGCTTATGCAATCGAACCGTTTCGTCAGCATCGGAACTTACCTGCCCAGCGCGATGCTGATCGCAGGAAACTTCACTATCATGGCAATTGCGCTGTGGATGCGCACGGGATATTACTCGGATTCGGCAACAAGCACTCCGGCGTCCACACCCAAGAGCGAGAAGACCTCTGACTCGAAGGCTTCGTCTGCGATAGAGGAGAAGATCAAGGGAAATTCGGTCGCAGAGCGTCTCATGGCTATGCCACTTACCTTGGTCAGCGGTCTCCACCTGCTTGGTCTTGTCCCGCTTTGGATGTTCAATACCCTTTCCTATCAGGTGAGTTTATTACAGAGTACCATGACCGGGAATCTTGCTAATATACCTCAGTACTTCACGACTGCCACTTACATCTTCGTGGTGGTGGATATCGTTTTGCCATTGCTCCTCGCGGCATTACTATCCCATGGCCTCGGCTTCTCAGCGCCCATCGTCCCGCAACAATACCTTCTAATCAAGTCTTTCGCGCTTCTTCTGTTGGGCTTGTCGCTTTCCACCCTGGCGACTCTCAATTTCTCCCTTTCTTTCATGATTGGTCTCCTGTGCGCACCTCTCAGCTTCATCACTCGCCTGCAGGTCCCTTCGGTCCCGGTGCGATATGCCGTTTCCTCTCTAGGTCTCTTGCTGTTAAACCTGCTCTCCCCACCAATTGTTCTCTTGGGTGTTTGCTGGTACACTGGCGCGTCCGTCGAGACTGTCATGACCCAAGCCGCGTTCGGCTGGGATGTGTGGGGCATGTGGACGCAGGTGGTGGTGTGGTGTGTGTGGTGGCCAGCCTGGCTGATCGGCTGCGTCCTGTTGGGATCATCGATGTTCTAAGATGTCGCGTGCACAGTCTCGACATCATATATTACCGGATTATAGTCCAGTCTACATTTTACAAATAATGAGAAAGCACTCATAGATGCCAGAACAACCACCCTATTCATTCATTATAGATAAAAAGTGGCAGAAGCAGATACTCGTCTATGCAGCCCAGACATCCTTACCAGCACCCTCGATCCAGTGACCGAGCTGGTTAACGCCAGCATCCCAGTCCTTCAAACGGTTCCGCATACCATCAATCTGCTTCATGTCCAACACCTTCGGCTGAACCCAGTGGATTTGCGCAATACCCGCAACCTGATCAATCGACCCACGCAGCAAACCCAGCGACAACGCCTTCATGACCAGGTGTTCAATCTCATCCGGCTGCACCTTCGTCTCGGAGGCAATGGCGCTGAAAGAGAGAGACCGGTCGTGGGGAGGACGACGGAAGACCATCTCCGTCAGCGCGGAGAGCGAGATCTTCTGGAAGAGGAAGACCTTGTGCGACTCGAGCAGCTTGTTCTTGCTAATATGGCCGGCGAGCACATCGTAGGCGGTCAGATCACCGCGGTTGAAAGCGAAGAGAAGCTCACGCAGCCAGTTGTGCGGTGTCTCGGTCAGGGAGTCCAGGATCGGGTGGAGGAGGAGCTCTCCGAAGTTGTAGATTGAGTCGGAGACTAGTGCGGCGACACTGAGGTTGTAGGCGCGCTCGGCGCGCTCGTTTTCTTGGAGATCCTCGAGGTTGATGCAGGCCAGGTACAGGAGGGCATTTTTGTAGAAAGAGGCGAATTCTTGCTTGGCCTGGATGATGTCAGTTCGTCTGCTCGCTTGCAAGTTCTCGCTGCATGTTTCGCTTTGTGGTAGATGCCCAGTTGATACGTACGTTGTAGTAGTCTGCATTGACCTTGTAGAATGATGCGTGCACGACGGTCTCAACCGAGTCGAACGAGTCCAGCACCCGTTGGCAGGATGCCAGGTCCTTCTGTGCTCCATCCAGATCCTGTAGGCGCAGCTTGACGTTGGCAACGTCGGCGAGCGCGTAGACATACGCATCTTGTGATTCGGGTTTGTCGACCTTGTCGGCGAGGGATGTGAGGAAAGCCAGCCGTTCCTTGTCATCTGCCGCGGTATTAGCAAAGCCGTATCAAGAGCTATGGTAGACGATTGCAAGCTTCGGAAGAAGCACTTCTCGAGAGTGAACTGACCTCCACATTCCGTCGATGCCATCAACCCCAGGGACACGAACTTGAGCTGATTGATGCGGTCGGCGAAGCTGAGGACGAAGGTCTTGAAGATAGCTAACCGCTGCGGAGCGCTCTCCGGCAGACGGAAAAACTCAACGAGTGAGTCTGTGAGTTGATGCCATAGTTTGCGTTCCCAGAAATCTTCGAAGGTGAGGAGGTAACTTTGAGTCTCGGGGGTGCCCTGCGCCTGCTGCTCGGCCAGGAAATCGGGGATCTTGGACTCCATGGCGGAGAGCGAGGTGTAATTTGATGGATGCGTATATGTGATTGCAGACAGAAGGAGATGGTATCGACGACAACGGATGGGAAATCGGAGAGGCGAATCGTTAGACGTGGGGATTGGGGGAGATGCAGACGGAGCTGATGATGTCTCTGGCAGTTTGGAGCTCGCGGGCGGTGAGGGAGCTGTATACATGCCAGTCGCGTGGCATCCATTGCGGTACTCAAAGTGAACTAACTTGAAGAGGATCAATAGGCATCTGTTGTTTTTCATGCTGATTCTGCTAATGCAAGGTTTTAAATGCACTTTTCGCGCTATGTGTCATAAATCCTAGCAGATATGGTGCAACCTGATCTCGCCTCATCCATATAACACAAATGTCGGCCTCGGCCTCGGAAATAAAGTGTGTAAATTAACCTAAACGATAATCGGAGACAATTAGGCCATTGTGAAAAAGGTGAATGTCTCCGAAGGTACTGTGGCGGCCGTGGGGAGTCGATCTCCCTAGGCGCAGGAAGTATCCGAGATGTCTCCGAGCCATCACATAAATAATGTCCTACTGTCCCCGGTACCTACCTGAACTCTACTTGCTCACTCCCAACTCCCTCAACTTTCCAAAACTCACTTTCTTTGCACCTTCATCGGACCCATTTCCGACGTTTATAATTGACACCATTGAAAATATGACGGACTTCACAGAGGCAAATCGGAAATATTTCGAGTAAGAGGCAACTGGACATAGAACAGTGCAATATGTGGACTGACATTTTCTCTTCAGTCAAATGGCGACAGCCTACAAGGATCGCTTTGCCAACATCATGAAAACATTGTCCGAGCAGACACTGAAGCACCGGTCCTGGATTAGTGACCGATGGACGGACACCGAAGCTGGCAAGGGGCAAGAGATCAAGATGCTCGAATACGCCTGCGGACCGGGAGTCATTTCCATGGTATGCCATCTAGCCCTTCGGCATGTCATTTCATCTTAGTAATGAGCTGAATATTGATCAAATCACAGACGCTGGCGCCTTTCTTGACCCAAGTCGTTGGGGTCGATATCTCCGATAACATGGTGGATGAATTCAACAGCAACGCCAACGCACTGGACATGAGCTCGAAGATGACTGGCTATAAGGCAGATCTTCTTGCTGACTCTGCTGCAACCGAGTTCTCCGGGCCAGAGTTCATGGACTTTGACTTGGTAACGGTTAGCATGGCCTTGCACCACTTTGAGCACCCAGATATTGCGCTGCAGAAGCTGGCAAAGCGGTTGAAGAATGGTGGTGTATGCTTCATCATTGACTTCGTACCACATTCTGGACATGGTCATGACCATGGACATGGCCACGGCCACGGCCATGGCCATGGTGAGCATGGAAAGCGTCAGCAGGAATTCGGGGACGCTGCTCATACCGTCAAGACACATGGCTTCTCCAAGGAGGACATGCAGAAATTGTTTGAGGGGCCTGGATTGAGTGTCAAATTTGAGTATGAGGTGTTGCCCGAACCACTGGTGTTTACCAAGGAGGAGAGGACTTTCGAGAAGACCGCCTTCATTGCGCGTGCCCAGCTTGCATGAAGCGCAGGTAGCTCTTGAGTGAGAAATCTATTTGCAGCAACTAGTAAAGTATAGGAAAGTTTATCGCAGTTGAATCGGGTCCAGCTCGCCAGTCTACGATCGGCGTCTAGCGCGGTCGATCTACCGACTCGTTTGAACCAATAGTGGATGGTAGCTCAGGGAGTGAGTATTGATACTTTGGATCAATCGCGTTAATACACATAAATATCTTGTTTTCAAATGTGAGAAATTCAGCGAATAAGAACTTTGCACTAAAAATAGCAGCATCGGGGGTTCGAAAGGGGCAAAGCAAAGCTTTGTCTTTCAGGCACCAAACAAGGAGACCGGACGTTCCGAACAGGGTAAAATAACCAGCGAGACTTTTCCCATAGAATCCCGGACCTTTGAGACTCACTAACCACATTCAACCTTTCACTGACAGACGACCGCATAAAAGCCAATTGAACGACGACCCTGGACGCCACCTGGGGGCTTGGCAGGGACCGTTCGTTGCTTCATCTTCGCTTGTGGAGGACTAGAAGGGTCTGAAATGACTGCTGATGGTTGAGTTTGGGCCTAATGCCCGATGGGGTCCTCAACGCCGCAGAAGTAAAATAGGCATATAAGCTGCCTCCGACCCTGGTTTCTGCTTATCATCCGTCACTCGTTCACTGCTAAACCAGAAGCCCTTCGTTTTTTGAACCATTCATTCATTTCGCATTTCATCGTCAAAATGAAAATTTTCACTCTGCCCATCCTCGTCGGCCTCGTCGGCCTGTCCGCCGCCCGCACAGACATCAGCGGCTGCGTCTCATCGGCAACCACCAACCAGTGGCACGAAGCCAGCATGATCTGGTACGTCCCCGGCAGCGGCGAGATCTGCGACTTCGTCGACTGCGGAGGTGGCCGGGCTCCCCCAAAGACCGATCAGCCTGGTTGCCCTCTGTACACCGGCACCGCAACCGTGACACCCAGCTACCTTCCCGGCTACGGGCCCAACGGCAAGATGGTCGCTACCACCACTGTCTCCGAGACCTCTACTACGACAATGGTGCACACCACTATCATTTACTCTGTCGACTCTTCTTCCGACTCCGCGGAGTCGTCCTCCATCGCTCATCAAGGCAATACTATGGTCACTGCGGCCCCGACTTCCTCGCCCGTTGTCTCTATGACCAAGACTGCCTCGCCTAGCTCCAAGGCCGGAAACTCGACCTCTACTGCTTCAACAAGCACCGAGACCGGAAATGCTGCCGTCATTCCCTCGTCGAACGTGGCAGGCGTCATGGCTATTGCCGCTGCTGTCCTTGGCGTCTTTGCCCTATAAAAGCACGCGTCGCATTTCTTATTCATCGATCAATTATTATGCTTCCAAGCGGCTTCAACCGTTTACATCCAAAAAATCGAGGAGAGATGACTTCTATATGTAATAGCCTATAGATACCATGCAAATGAAATCAATTCCGCCCCCGGCGAACGTCAGACCAACCACCAAATAAAGAATTATCGACTAGGACCCGTCCCCGACACACTGGCGTGGCCGCCTGAGCATACGCAACCATGTACGCTACCTCAGTTTCATAAGAATTAACCTAAATTGATTGGAAGCTGATTATCCACCGGAGCCTCAAACGCGTCCGGCAGTTCACCGAATTCATAAGGGAAGAAAGTACCCATAGGCATATCAAACATGAAAGTGAAATCCGGTGGCTGAGGAGCCAGAGGTTGGTTCCGTTCCTGAGCTTCTCTTCTCTTCCGATGCGTCTCCTTCATCAAGTGCATCCTGTTTTCCATTCTTTCGTATATCTCAGGACGCTCTACGCCCTGCCCCGTAGACGGTCGTGCTTCTTCCAGTTTCTGACCTACTTCGTCGACAGTCTGATTAAAATCGATGGTGCTTTGGACGTAGGCTCGATCCCATCCTCCGTGGTCGCTTTGGTAGAGACTCAGTCGAGAAAGGGCGACGATTGCTTGACCGAATTGGCACCATGATGTAAAAGGCAAAAAGGGGAAATAGACGGACGGGAGGGAATAGTAATTGAAAAAGAAGGATTTGGTTGCTTCCAAGCAGCGGAAGAGGAGGTCTAATCGTGTCAATGGGTACTCGCCGTATTGGGCATCCGAGAGCTCTTCACTGAGAGCCACTTTGTATAACAACAATTCGAGCGTGTCGTAGTGGAAGAACAAACTAGCTGTTTCGCCAATGGCAATCAGTTTCTGAGTCGATGTGGAAAGGTTAGACGAATACGTACTTGAATGTGGAAGTTCACATGAGCAGGATGCCCTCAGCTGTTGGAGCTCAGCTTGATGCCACTTCACACTCATCCCCAGTGGGGCCGAGAGAGCTGTAGAAGAATCATAATCGTGGATCGCGAATGTACGGTTGATCTTATCAGCAAGGTGCATCGAGCGCACAAGGTGGACTAGAAAAGCATCCGTAGGGAACTCCGAGCTCTCTTGCAAGAACTGGCAGCACTCATTCGAATACTTGGTAAAACGAAGAGGCTCCATATCTCTGACACATGCGGACAACCTTCTGCAATTAGTATTTGATCTTGTAGGCAGTAGAGGACAGAAAACGTACATTGCAACCACGTAGTAGCATCCAAGATAAGCACGGCGCTCTTCCAGGGTGCGAACCGGAATATCATGACGGTCAAAGTCAAGCTGCCTTAGATAGATAATAGGCTTGTCAAGGCTTCTCATGACGTTTTGTTCCTGATTCAAGCCCAAGCTGATTGCCTGTGCCCTTGCCAATTGCACGAATGCGTCCAACTGTGCAACGCCCGAGGCATGCTTGATTGCCGTCGGTTCTGGACTCCCAGTATCAATTATTTGACCACCAAGGTCAAGACGAGGCAGGCGAGAAACGGGGATGAACCAGGCAAGATGAACAAGAAGACCTTGCAACAGGTCCAGACTTTGCTCGCCTCTCAAGACAATATGCTCAGCTACATATCCCTTGACAATACTGGCGATTTCTCGTTGCCTTGGCGCATTTTGACAGGCAACCATCGAGATGTTCAGGTAAAGAAATGGCTTTTCGTGACGTAGTTGCTCTGAGGTGATATGGTCTGGGATCACAACGAACGGAAATAGAGGGACCATCCGCGTCCGGAAAATTTCCATGAAAGTCTGCCCTTCCTCTTCGCTAGGGGTCGCGACGTCCTCTTCTGGGTTCGTTGACGAAGACCGAGGCAATGGGCCCACATCAGAAGGGTCTTTGGAAGCGCGCCCCGAAGCGGCAAGCAGGGCGACCATCCGGTCCAATTTAGCCTCTAAGGCGGCAACCTCACTATGAAGTGCGTGAGAGATTGTGCTCGGAGGACGCAAGTGATGTACTCACATATTACTTGTGGCGGGTCTCTGGCGACGATGTGACCCAGGAGCTTGACCACCGCATTCCTTATTCAGACGGCGACATCTAGGTAGTGTTAAATGTGACCCTCAGCATCGGAGCAAGGAGTGACCACTAACCGCTTACAGGAACCATTATTGGCGTCCGGTTCACATCGCACCTTGGCCTTGGCGCATGTTTTGCAAGCTTTGGGCATGCGGGTTCCGCCTCGGTCGTCCATGCCGAATGTGCGACCTCCCCACCCTGTCGCACAGCCAAATAGATGGCGTGGACCGGATACCAGTCACAAACGTTGACTTGACAGGGTCCGAACCTCCAATAGCGTGGGTTGGTGGTTGATGTCACTGGTTTGATTTGGCGGGGAAGAGAGTCGGACACTACAGGGTCCCGTTTCGGCCCCAACCGCAACTCTATCCCTTTCGACATTCACAGCCACGCATCAGTGTATCCTGATGATGGACGGCTCGGCCCGCAGCATTTATAGATCCAACGCTATTGATCCAGTGACTCTTCAGAAGTATTCGTCTCGGGGACGTCCGGTTTTCGCTAGCTAAAGTCGAACCTGCAGCGTGATGACTGACGATTCCCGGCGGCTCATTCTAGCGCGACTCTCCTTGCCCAATTGCTGTTTTCTTTTGTCATTCGTCTGCTTTCTTCGGGCCAGATCAACGATTGTTTCATCAAACAAGAATAAGAAATGACCGAAAGAAAAAGCCATGGTGAAGGAGTAGTTGACTGGCGATGGTCAAACGGCAATTGTGAATAGCTTCAAACTTGCAAGGTGGGTAAAAAATCTCCCCTGATGGGGGTGTGGTTCCAAAGATTGACATCATTCCAGGATGACTTGGAGCCTCAGTACATGATCAGCTGTCAGATTACTCGGGGTGATGTGCAATGCCCCTTCGTAGCTAGCAGAGTGATATAGAGAATGCCCATCTCCAGACCCAAGTCTTCATTGTATGACCAGGTGATACTTTTGATTTCGAGCGGCTTAACGGCGTGGGACTAGCGGGACAGCCGCATTCACGGGGGAGGCTTGGACCACTCCCGTTTTCAACCGAGGATACACAGACACATAGAAACTACTTGGGTTTGCGATACCCTTTCAGAGTATACTAGAAGATATCAATCAACATCATGTCCGACGGAGAATGTGAAACGACCGACGTGGTGATCTGTGGCTGTGGCCCGGCTGGAGCCATACTGTCCGCGTATTTGGGTCGCTTTTCGTTCCTCGTTCAAAGTATTCCAATCGCTTGCATTTCTTGCTTTCCAGAGTCTGTCATTAGACGTGACTGGGATGCTTGACGCTAAATGTTTCAGCACTGGACGACTCATGAGAAGTGTCGAGAGCTCGGTATCTTGAATGTAGAGCCCTGCCACAACACCTAGTTGCTCTTCAGCATGAGCCTAAGTGTTCCACTGTTTTTCCGTGGACCATGCAGATAGACCGACGCCAGGTAAGAGACCGTCTGCTTGACGGGCTTGAAACATTTCACATCTTCGTGCCCACTGCATCGCTGATGCCGGTCGTACTCAAATTTACTACAGTTCCATGGAATGCTTGTGCAACAAGTAGATGTCTTGGATTCTGTTGTTGAGTTAGCGGGGCTAAAGCAGAGTGAATCTCATGGGATTAATTACCCTTGACAGAATAGCGAATGTTTGCCCAATCAAGGCTTCTTGGATCATTGTAAGCGTTTCCACCTTTTCTTTGGCGAAATATTTCTCCCACTTGACAAGTCAAATTCAGGTTGCAAAATTTGAAAAGAGAAGACCGACCGAGGCAATAATAGCTTTGTGTGATCTATCAAAGATGCTCGAGCCCTGAGCGACAGCGTAATCGGAGCCGACGAAAAGACTCCCGACTGAGCAGATCGAGAGAAGTAAGAGTGAATGTTTTGGAGAAGCTCGGAATGTGGAAGGGTGAACAATGGGAAAAACGGGATTGAATCGCGTAAAGTACATTTGGACACATTGATTCTGGCGGTCGTTAGAATACCGTGCGATGGGTATCAAGTACGGGGGCTCACTAGAAATTCGGCAAAAGGCAAAGGTTCAGTCAGAACGTGCGGGACCCATTTCATGTGCCGTGATCGGCCAGTTACTCGCCGTATTCTCTCAGAAAGCCACTGATTTCAAATATTGCTCCATATCTATCTAGTCTTCGTCATGGTTATAGTATATCTCTAGAAATAATTCTATCCTCTTTCGGCGATGATTCGAAACTTCGGTAACATCACTACTCGAGCGTGCACGAAAAAGGTCTACCTATATTCCCATCTTGGAATTTCCTTATCTGTTCACCCGAATTAGCAAATTAACATGGAAGGGATTTGAGCTAACTTACCAACTCGACAATGCTTGCATAAACGCCGCACACAAGAACCGTGATTCCGATTAAGAAACAAATCAGATTGCAAACAGCGTGCCGCACGTTTTTCCAGTCGTACCAGTCCCCGTCTTTCAGAAGCAAAAGCCACATCACTGGGGGAAAATAAAAGGACATCCCAGAGACTAGCAGAGCCGCACTGATAGCCATCAGCTCGGAAAAGAAGGGGATGACTTCGGCGACAACCCAGGCGACCGCCGTGACGGCAACCACGAGCGCTAACCAGGTAACCCATCCCTTCACTGTGTTGACGTATTGAACGACCGAATCACGATAGATTCGCGTATGAATGTAGCGGGCCACGACCGTGGTATTGATAGAGCCAGAAATGAAAATCACCGGGAGAGCAATCCCAAATGCGATTTTGGAGACAACGGGCCCCGCTGATAGCAATGCAGGAGACTGGACATCCTGTCCGACAAATGCATAGATGATGGATCCGGTCAGCACGTATATCGAGATTTCGATGACCCCGAGTGCGGTAATAGACTTGACGTAGTCCTTTGGTGTATGCATTTCGTTCATGAACGATGGCAGAGCACCGGCAAAGGCGTACGCGAAGACGATGTTGCTGATAGCGACAGCAGCTTTAGGGAATGTGACATCCTCTGCGGGCCAGGCCGACCAGTCTGAGCTCGCTAGGCCACCGGGGCTTTGCGCTTGTTGGATTCCAGTACCGATCATCGTGACCGCGATTGCCAGAATAATAGAGATGAAGTCGAGGTAACCCAGTATAGCGACGTCGGCGAATGTAGGCGGTATCGCTAACAGAAGCAAAATGATGGCGGAGATGACGCCGAAAACTAGAGCGCAAGTACTGCTCTCAGTGATATTCGCAAAAGCGATCATACCAGTGAGACAGTGCGATCCAACAGAAAGTGTCAATTGAAAGACGAAAATCCCACTGAACAGCCAGTAGCCGAAGCTTCCCATCATCAATTGTCCGATATCTCCGTAGTGTGCAACTGAAGGGAATTTGATTTTGACTTTGCCGATGATATAGCTGGTATATATGGCGATAATTCCCATTCCGACGCATATAACGATCCCGGGGATCATACCCAGTGTCGCGAACGCTGCGGGAAGACTTAATGCGCCGAGAGCGATCGCTTCGACGATGCTCACCACGGTGAGACGTTTCCACCCGAGACGGTGAAAATTAGCATGTCCCTCGATCGCCCGCTGGGCTTCAAACTCCGTCGGAAGGTCATCTGGTAACAATTTGCTGTTCTCGTCAGGTTGCGATAGGCTGGCGCGGCTGGAGGCGCTATCGCCGTGAAAAGAGCCGTAGCTCCTCTTATCAGCCATTGACGAAACCTAGGATATCTCCGAATCGAGTTTCAAGGGGAAATTTGAAGGACAGGGAGCCGGGGCCTGGTCAGTGGGACATATATGGCACTCTTATCTGATTTCCCTTCTAATCACCGTCGGCGTGCTCGGTGTTTACCCGAACGGGCGAGGGGTCATGCGGGGATGTCACAATCTCGGCTGAATATTCCGACTGATTTGACTCACAGATTCACCACTTTGGGTCGTACGACTACATATAATGCATTGAGATAAAAAAGGACACATAGAAATCTCTACGATGTCTCTTACCTGGAGCTACTTCGACTAATTCCAGGGCTTTGAGTGCTATTTCACTAGAAGGATGTTACTTTACAGAACTATTTTCTTCCTGCGCGCTATGCGCAACATTTGCGTCGGAGGCTTTCTCACTATGCCGGTCGCCTGATCAAGGCTTACTTTTAAGCATTTGCATTTATGTTTTTCGTTTCCGAAGGCGAGTAACACTGATTTTCCACATGCACAAATTTCCAATTGAACCAGGTAATAGCGCGCATGATGAGACACACGAGCATGGACTTTGAGCTTGCCCGAATGCCAGATCTCTGAGCCTAGGGTGTTGAGAGTGAAAGAAATGACGAGCAAACTGCGACTTGTTTACGCAAAGGTCACCTGACTCAAGGACCGGCCAACTAACTCGCCCCTTTCTGCCAAACTGGCAGATGTATCGCAGAAATCTGAACAAAGCATTTTTACCAAACGAAATGGCAGACCTTGCGACTTCCAATTGTGTTCCATCGCGATAGTCGAAGAGCGGTGCCCGCTGTTATCTGGCCACGGCACTAGCAGCCGACACCCGCGGCCTTATCTACGGACTCGAACGTAACTGATAAGCAAAAACACAACTAAGATATTTTAGGGTAAAAACTGTATGTAAGTCCCTGGGAGCTAAGCTCTTTGCTTATTACTGTATATAGGACATCCAACTATTGTCTACTTCTCCGAAGAGCACGAGCAATGACCAAATTCGATTTGATCATCGTCAACGGCAAGGTTGTCACAGCAAGCGATGTCAGGTATCGTCCCTTATCAACTGTCCAAAGAAGTATAATCTATGCTAACGAAGAATCTAGTACTTGCTGTATTGGAATCAAGAATGGAAAAATACGGACTCTGGTTGATGAATTCCCGGATGATGAGTTAGAGGGAGTCGAAGTGATAGATGCACAGTAAGTACCATTCATCCAGAATCCTGGAAGTGCCTAACACTGTCGAATCAGAGGTGCCTATGTCATACCCGGTGGCATTGATGCACATGTTCACCTATGCCAGGATCTGAAGACCGGTCCCCATGGTCTGGGTGGGGAGTGCGCCGACAACTTCGAAACTGGCTCCAGAAGTGCCGTGGCTGGAGGCACTACGACTATGATTACCTTTGCAACACAAACGCGTGCAGAGGAGGACCGCAGTCTTCTCGGGGTAGTCGAGGCCTACAATGCTCGGGCAAAAGCTACGGGTAGCTATGCAGTCTATGGATTTCATATTATTATCGTCCGAAACGATGCCGATGTGCTGGAAAACGAGCTGCCGGTCTTGATTAAAAACTGGGGCATTTCCAGCTGCAAACTCTTCCTGACATATGAAACGCAGAAAATGACGGATTCGCAGCTTCTGGATGTCATGTTCGCCGCTAGAAAGAACTTGATTACCACTGTATGTCTCAGTGGAACTCTTGAAAGTGACAAATGCAGATCTAATTGTTTAGATGGTCCATGCCGAGAACGGAGATATGATCCAGTGGCTCACAGGTAAGTTCACGAAGGAGGCTCTTCGTATATGGAAAAACTAACATTAAATCAGAGAAACTCGAAAGCAAGGGAATGGTTGGTATGTTTTATCCGGTGTGGCCTTCTCATTCTTCTAAAACCTATGCTAACATACTCCAGCTCCGTACTACCATGCCTTATCCCGTCCGCCTCTGGTCGAAGCGGAGGCTACCAATCGAGCTATCGCTCTTGCTCATTTGATTCAGAATCCAATTTTGTTTGTTCACGTCGGATCAGCGGTGAGTATGGACAGCGTTCATATTACTGATTTGCATACTGATTTCAATAGCTTGGCGCGGCCAATGTGCGTCAGGCACAAACAATGGGACTCCCGATTTACGCGGAAACCTGTCCACAGTACTTCCATCTGACCTGGAATGATTTGGTAAGTCTGCTCTATGTGTGAAAGTTGAGAAAACTTGAATTGATTAGGTATCTATGATAGAAACGGTTCCATTCACCTACTTGCTTCGAAAACAGCAAAATGATCTGCTCTCCGCCGCCTCCGCCAGACACATCGGACCAGGAAGACCTGTTTACGTGAGTGTCTTCCACGAAGACCGAGATTGAGCAAAGCTTACATAGTGGTAATTTCAGCGGTCTTCAAAATGGTACTTTTACCATTTATTCTTCGGATCACTGTCCCTTCCGCTATGATCATCCGAATGGAAAGCCGTCAGGCGTCCTTGAACACGTGGCCAGTATGGAAGGCGAAAAACACTGTCACGGCAGCGAGCTCCACGATCTTTTGGAGCGGAAAGAAGGAACCTTCCGGTTAATACCCAACGGTATCCCTGGAGTGGAGACTCGATTGCCGTTGTTGTACACCGGGGCTCTGGCAACCGGTCGCGTAACACCTCAGAAGTTCGTTGAGCTCACATCCAATTATTTGCGGCGCTGTGAGTCCTCTCTGTTTTTGACCTGGCTAGCTGTTGCTTCTTCAGCGGCTGCCATTCTCCTCTGCCTATGTATCAATCGTTGATCGCTATTGACCATCGAATTCACGCCTCCCCACAACCACCTGTGTGGATATCTGCTGTTAATCTGAATGATTATTCCTATCATCAGTTGCTTTTTCGTCGGCCACCACTTTCCTCCCTCTCATTGACCGTGTTTTTCCCTGCCTCGATTTTGTGCCTGTCCATTAATCAACAACATCCGGCACGCACTTTTCCCCCGTTCGATCAATTACTTTCCCACCAAGGGTTGAGGGTGGAACGCAGCAGTCTAGTAACTATTAACTTCTGTTGACTTCTCTGTTAAGCCCGCCTCGTATGCGATGACAACATTGACAAGCTGTTCTGATGCTGTGTTCCTGGGAGCAAACAGGTTAGCTCTCGGGAGGTTCGAAACCGTCTCCTGAGAGATGAATGGTTCCTGGTAATCCGCTTTTTCAGTCGCAGGGAGCCCATGGTATAGTTCCCCGGAACGAAGCCTATTGCTCCTGGGACTGCCACCATGGTTACTAGAGGTGTGAGGGTCCCACGTATACGTAGAGATGGATAGCATATCGAGCTGAAAGATCAGTATTAAGAACAGCTATAGTCGGCTCTAGATATGTACAAGACGTGGCCCGAGGAAAGCAAAAGAGAGGAGCTTCCTCGTGTTCAAGGGAACCTGATAAGCTCCATGGTCCGCCGCACCATATGGCCTCCGCTCATTGTGTATGTTTCATGCCTACCCGTGGCAAGAGGATTGCAGTAAACGTGTGCATTTACGCAAGCACAGTAGCACAGGAAACGAGGATCTGCCTGTGTGACTTTTCCAAGGTGGAGAAAGGAGTAACAGCGGACCAATCACAAGTTGCCTTTTCTATGCTCACTTTGAGACCCCGGGCGTCCAAACGTGTCAGATCGTACATGAACTTATGCTTTAAGCTAGCAGGCGGTCCCGCAGTCAGGAGACAGCAGTCAGCGCACAGCAGTAGTCAGGGGACAGTAGCAGTCGTGCGGCTACTAAGCAATCCTTAGAGTGAATGATTCTGGATCCATTAGTAGACCCTACAAAGACAATAGCACATGAACTCCAAAAATAGTCATGCCCAAAATAGTTGTCAGTCATGCGTCAAAATAGCTGGACCTGGGAACTGTTCAAAGAGCCATTTCTGGAACCAAAGCATGCCTGAGGCTTATTCGCCAAGTCCACGTGGCCTGCCGATAGGTCCCTATGTAAGATGCCAATAGTAGCTCCTATGAAAGGACTAAGGAGTCTGGCAGGACTGGGTGGTGGCAAGGTCTGGGTGGTCTGGCGGACTAGATGGTCTGGCAGGCGCACCCGTGCTACTCCAAGGTGGAGGAAAGGAGAAGCATGAAGCAACCAATCGTTGCATCCTCCAGGCTTGCTCCCAGAATAGGAACATAAAGGCCAATCGAGAACGCGAGAGTGCTCAGCTGTCCGCATCTATCATAGTCTACAGAGGGAAGGAGGATATGGGAGGACATGAGGACCAACCAGAATGGATGCTTATGGGACAGAAGTTGCAGGACAGGTTTGTAACCATTCATTGGCATGGATGAGTAGAACGCGAACCAATAAGTACAGCCCCGTGGATCTTGGACTAAGCAGTGGTTTTGGGACCCTAAGCAGTGTTTTGAAGCCCTAAGCAATGGTTTTGAAACCTAACTTGGATTTCTGAACCCAAATAGCAATCAACATAAGCAGTGGAAGGCTAGCTTTTGGTGTTCATGTATAATCTTCTGACACTTGTTTGGACGCTTTGAGTCCTTAAGTGAGCGTAGATGATGCGACTTGTTGTTGGTCCGCCGTCACTCCTTTCTCCACCTGGGAGTACGTAGCTGCGATACCAAAATAGCGTCGCAACATTACGTAGCTCTGTCGGCTCTGGAAAGACTGTGTTACCAGGACACTGTGTCTTCTGCAGACATCTCCTAACAGCTTGTAAATTTTAGAGAAAACCCGATAACCACATACCCCCAATGACGAGACAGAATATAGTTAGATTGAACAGGTTTTGAAATCGTGTATACAGCTATATAATAATGACTGTCCGCGTGCACTGAACACGATTCCAATCATCCGCGTTCACCGAAAACAGGCCAACCCGTCGATAAACAGGTCGCTCAGCAGCCTGGTCGTCCAACGGACGACGCAGCGGAAATACTGCACCCAAAGCAAGTACAAGTCCTGTCACAGTGGCTTCCCTAACGCCCCATATTGCTCGGTCGGTTTTTTGTGGAATCACGCCCTCGGTATCAAGAATGGTCGCCAGCAGCAGAAACTCATCGCCGACAGAAATACCCAATGTTTCATACTCAAGGTGGTCCGGCCAGAAATCAGCTGTCAAAGGGCCGGGATCAGAAGACACGGCGCCATAGGTCAGAATCTGCTCGCTCTTGTATCTGTGAAGAGGGTCCGCGGGATCTCGTTTTCCCGGCCACATAGCTGAAACCGTCAGACCGCGTATCGTCAGAGATGCCGCACCCTTGGGGGGACCATAACGGTTTAAGGAGTCGGTGGTGCAGCTCGCATCGACGCGTTCAAGGAGAGATTTTCTGGCCATCTTCGCTTCCAGCATGCCGTCCTTGCGCACATGGGAGACCTGGTCCTCTTTTTTCGTGTCCAATCGCCCTATTCGGAAGGCAATGGGTCCAATGACTGACGCCCAAGACCACGAAGGAGCGTAGTATGTCGTGTGGCGCTTGGCTCGCGTACCAGGCGCGCGCGTCTGTCCCAAAGGTGTCAGTCTAAATGGCCGCGGCGCCTTTAGAAACTCGTAATCCATGTCGTCCGATCTGGGAACCTCTACCTGCCAAAGCAAAAACTCAGCCAAGTTCTTCTTCCAGAGGCCGCATAGATAGTCGGTTTGCACAACGGCACCCATATACTCAGCAAGGCCCGAGAGCGCATGCAGTGTATCGGTACTGTATGTCAGCTCTCTCCGGGTAAACTCTTCCACAAAGTTCATCCACAGCAAAATGTCCACCTCCTCGGGAGAGGGGTGTGCTTGCTGCCGCTGGCCGTAGCGCAGGATGCGATCGACAAACAACGCCTTGAATCTCGACTCCCTGTCATGGTGCGTAATTATACACTGGCACTCACAGGCCACTGTCTCGGGACATTCCCAGGCGAGTTCCCAAGGTCCCAGATGCAGGATGCGTGGAGCAAGCACTCTCTCTTGAAAGCACCACCCGCGCTTGTTCAAAGTCGTCCGCGATTGGCCGTGTGCTGATGGATCGGTGTGGTCTCCGATTATATGGCCGACTTCTGCGTGGAATACGTCGCGCAGGTTGGTAAGTCGAACAAAGGCCTTGACTTTACTGAGACCCGGCCCTAGAGAGTGCACCGCATAGCTGAGGCTCTGCTTGTCGATGCCCGAGCCAAAACACCCGCTATTTGGATCGGCTGAGCCGTTTGCAGATATCATCGCATAGCAGTCGGCATAGACGCCCTTCATCCTCGCAGCCTCTCGAGCCCAATCATCTCTATCATCCTGGATGATGCAAAGCGCGTCTATCCAGAGATACTCGACACCCAGACTGCGTGTGATGGTGACAGCATCCTGAAAAGTTTTGGGGAGAACTTTAAAGGGAATCTCTCGGAGCCGCTTCGAAAGAGTTACGGTCGTCGTGGTCAACGGACTGACACCGCCCCAGCAATGACTGAGGGTTATGTACCTGGCCCTCTCCTCTTTACTTACGTAGAGGTGTGGTTCTCCCGCTGACGGAATCCTTATCACTCTAGTAGGTAATTTCCCAACTGTAAATTGACATTGAGTATGATTGGTGGTACATTCTTGGAGAAGGCCTTTCGTAATGCTGACACGAGCATCACTCCAGCCCTGTACCGATACATCTCTGCCAGTGCCAACCACAGGCCACGTCGCGCTGCTCCCTAACGAATATGGGTTAGCGTTGCAGTTCACGTGTGCCATTGTAGGGTAAAGCATTACCCTCATTCACATATATCTCGATTCGCTTTGATGGAGTCTCTATCGGTACTCCGTTGTGAAAATGGATGAGAAGTGGCGCCCCCTGTGCTCGCGAAGTAAGGACCAAGAAATTGCCCGACATATTGCGCCAGACCCCTTCACCATATGCTGCGCGGATCTGGGATAGGCAATCGAGCAGGAAGCGACAGCCGTGGCAGCTATTGACAGCTGACTCTATCTGCGCCATGCCAATAAAGTACACCAGCTCTGCATCCCGTGGCATCCCTCTTCGAAAATCCAAATCATGGCACACTTTGCAGGCAAAAATGCCTGGAGGCTCTTGGTTTGCCTGAACTTTCCTGGTCGCATTCACGCTGGTTGCACCAGCCATGAGCCTCGCCTGGAACGAGGCAGAAGTCTCCTCCTCCTTGTATCGCCATTCCGGGAACAGTTCCGAGTTGGGCTGCGAGTCGCGTTGACGCTTCGCACTACGGAGCAGATCGTTGCCTTTCTTCTGGTCAGGATCCTTGGACACCCATGAATTTGGGTGTTTCGGGATCTGAGGCTCTGGATCCGCCCCTCGTCTTAACAAGTAAACCACGGCATCATAGTGCTTGAAGTGGAGAGCCAGAAACAGCCCAGTTATACCGTGGTCGTCGACTTCAATTATGGGGAATCCCTTTTTATCAAGCATCTCGAGGATCTTGATGCGATTTGTGCCAGCGGCCGCAATGGCAAGATTGAGCTTCGCCATGCGATCCATGCGATCCGTGTATTGGTCTAGAAACCACTCAACCATTTCCTTTTTGCCGTGGATGACTGACATGTATATGGCATTCTGCTTTCCATCAAACTTTGCCAGCGGATCCATACCATGGTCAATTAAAACCGAGACTGCCTTAATCTGACCTTGCTGCGCTGCAACCTCCAAGGCAGTCTGGCCGTCGGGAAACTTTGCATTAATGTTGGTGCCATATTTGATGAGCTCAGTGATGGCTTCTGTGTTTCCGTATTCAGCTGCAATGTGCAAGGCCGTTTGCCCGATTGGATTTGTACCTGCAACATTTACATCGGCCCCATAGCGAATAAGGAGGGCGAGCATTGAGTTGTGAAACCACCCGACTGCCATGTGCAGGACGGACTCTCCTGTGCCAACTTCACAGGTGGTCCTGGCCTTTGCATCTGCACCCGCTTCCAGAAGTAGCCTAACCACGTCCTCATTCCCCGCGGCGATGGCAAAGTACAGCGCCGTCAGCCCATTGTATCTTGATTCCAGGCTCGGCTTGTATTCCAGTACAGCTTCCATCATAGCTGCATTCAGCGTCATTGCTGCCATGTGCACGGGCTTTGATGGTATGGGGCCATATGGGATCTCAATATCGGCGTTGCGAGCCAAAAGAAGTCGTACAGTATCTACATGACCTTCTTTGATGGCTAGATGCAAGGCTGTTGCGTTTTTGTCATTAGTGTGGTCCACGGCAACGCCCTGGTCAAGGAGCCAGCGAACGGTCTCTGTCAATCCCTCGGAGGCTGCATCATGAAGAGAAATTCCCGGACTTGTCGGCTCGTTTGTGTTCGTGGCACTTACACGGCCCTGGGGACCGGCTTGAGAGGACGTTTCGGAATGGTCAGAACCGTCCCTGGATCCTGGCCGGGACCGGTGGACAAGTCGTCTCATCATTCTCATTGTTAATAGGCAGCGAGCGTTTAATGATAGCCGATCGAAAAGCGGACTCTGCGATATTGAGGAGTCAAGAGTCGATGGGAAGCCTTTTGGCTGGGAAGATGGACAGTCAAGGAGGGGGCGCGCAAGACAGCAAGCGTACAACACTCTCGCGTAAAATACAGTAAATAATTCAAAGGTTTGACCAACATCATGTAAAATACGCAGTCTATTCTGGGAAACGGAGGATCTACTACTACGCCATATTTGGATTAGCGTGTTTCAGGTTAGGGTTCGGCAATCAATTCGTGTGAGGATGTTGGTATATCTGATTTCGAATATCGCTGCAACCGTGGAAGGAAATCAAAACTCGGCCGGCGCTGGACGAGATAGTCCAGAGACTCACGGAAGCGACAGCGGCAGCTGTGAACCGGTTCACGCCCGACGTACGACCGTCCCCGTACGCCAAGCGCTGGTTCACGCTGGACCTTAAGGTGCGGCAAACTAAGGTCAATCAACTACGGCGGAAGTGGCAAGAGAGTTGTAGGGAGCTCGGGCGAGATCACCCCTGCTCCATGACAACTCTTCCGAGAAATGCAACAGAAACAACGGGAGTGGACCCGGACCATCGAGAAGACCAAGGCAGCGCATTGGAGGCGGGAGAAGGGAAGCTGTGGAAAGCTGCCACCTATATAAAACCTCGAGAGACCTAGGGCTGTACCCCTGCCCTGTAGGTCGGCAATCGCGAGCTCACCGAGAACGAAGATAAAGTGCGGGCGTTCTTAGATGCTTTCTTCCCTAAAATAAATCCACCCGACGACTAGCTGCCGACCTCGGCGCCTCTAGAACTCCCATAGCAACCTATCACCGAGCTAGAGATTCAACGATCTCTTAATGCCGCTAAGGGGTCTACCGCGCTAGGCGAGGATAACCTCCTAATGCTCGTGTGGAAACAGCTGTAGAAGCATTTAAAAAAATTTATCACCAGAATTTTTATTGCATCGGTGAATCTGGGGTATTATCCGAAACAATGGCGAGATACGAAGATCGTGGTGTTACGGAAGCCTAGGAAACCGGACTACTCGTGTCCCGGAGCCTATCGGCCGATCTCGCTCCTAAACACGCTAGGCAAGCTTCTTGAGGTAGTTATAATATGCTATATCACACATTTCGGCTCAACTGTGCTTGGCTTTTGGAAACTGGCTCTTCTAGTATGGGTTATATCCCACCAAGGGGACCATCACGCCTGGATCCGACGCAGATTTGGTTATCGTATGGTCCTACCCCTTATGCTCTTCTTGTTCCCATACTAATCTTTTGCGCGAAACAGTGGCATCCCGACAGGGAGTTTTCGCCTTTCCGACTGACTAACTCAATGCTTCATCACAATGTTGACTGTAAGTTCTCGACGCCTAACATTCTTGTTTTATATTACTTAGATATCCATTCCCAGATAGACCCTATGAAGGGTTGGAGTTTGTCAACTGGCCGAGATACACCATCTTGCGAGGCAAGGTGGTATGGGCTAATGGTAAAGTGCAAGGAAAGCCAAGAGATGGGAAGTACTTGAAGCGTGGCCCAAGCCAACTGAGCCGGTCATTTTCCAAGACCAATCCAGACCCACGCTGTGTCGCTTCTTGGCTTTACGATTGATTTTTGTTTTGGATCGTTGCTTTGCTTTGTACTTTGCTGCATAGACTCTTTGCACTTTTTCTTTTTAGATTGTTGACTTCAAGGCTACCCTTCAGCATTTAGTTTTGGCGAATATCTGACCGAAGGTGCAGCTTAAATTATCGATGTCCTGACTCGGTAACTACCAATTCTATGTCAAACTTCCATTCTCCACTCCATGATACGATTGCATAACTTATGTTACGCTCTGAAAGCATGGCATCATAATAGTTCCCAAAACGATATTTATTATCACACAAATAAAAACCTCAGGTGGTGTACTTGAATCCCACATTCTCCTTATCCGTCAGATCCAACCAATCCCGATCAGCAGCCATGCGACCTTCAATTGCCTGGGCGCGCTTCTTGTTGCTAAAATGGCAAATTATTCCATAAGCCGTGATAGCAAACATCGCAATAATATAGCAGACGATCATTGCTACAGTTCCACCGGTGTATTCTGGGGCCTGGTCTGCTCGGAAGGTTTGGGGCCCAATGATATTCCCGGTGGCCCAGGCGATATAGAACCAGGCATATAGTACAACCCTAATGCATTGTTAGAGAGTGTCTCAGATTACTGGGGAAGGTCTTACTTTTTTGTGTGACCGGCAACGTTGGCCTGATACACTGAAACCAATGTGATGTATGGGGCCCAGTATGTGCTAGAAGCTCGTCAGCATAATATCAAGCGGATCCAACTTGATCTTGACTTACTATAGGATACTGCAAAAGAAATTTATTAGTAAAAGCACATGAAGCAAGATCTTGAGAAAAACTTACTATAGCCCAACGAGCTGACCGGCAAGGTTCGTTCGCGGCAATGCATAACACAACACGGCACCAAGGAGCGGCAGAAGAATGGAGACTGTTACAATAGCGGTGCGATGCCGTCTTGTAGTGGCGGCCAGGTAGCAGAGTGCGATTCCAGACAGAGTACTCATGGCACCGGGCGGCATAGCAAGGAGTGATGTCTGAAGGGAATCGAAGCCGAGGCCGGAGATAATGAGAGTGTTGAATGTCGTCAGCCCGCCATTGGGTACCTTGTTAGAGTCAATAAATGATGTTCAGGGCTGGTATTGATGAAAACAAAGCATACCTGCAAAGCAGCGATTGCGATCCAGATCAGCCAGGTCTTGATATCGAAAATAGCCTCCCAAACTTGTTCGAGCTTGAAAGTCTTCGACTCGATACCGGTATTGTCAGCTGCCTTGCGTTGAATGACGATGTACTTTTCTCGACTGGTGAGAAACTTGGCTTCAAGCGGGTTGTTTGGCCTATCGAATACGTTAGTATCTTCATTTTTCGTTGATGGAAGTCGCATCGTACAAGACAAAATACACCACCACGGATGTAACAATGGTGAGCGCTCCGACTAGAAGGAATATGATCTTCCACGTTTCGAATGGGCCATTATAGTATCCAACGACCCATGCAATAAAGCCATTGATTATCGGAGCAACCACATTAAGGATAATGCTGTGTCACGATGTCAGTTTGGGTTGCTAGGCATGGAAGTGGCATACGATACCTGTTCCTCTTTGGCTGCTCTTCAGGACGATACCACATGGAGACAACCAAAGTGACTGCTGGGATCAAGAGCGACTCGCAACCACCAAGAAGGAATCTACAAGCAAACAGGCCCCCGAAACTGGTGCACGCCGCCATACACATCTCGAGGATGCCCCAGCAGAGAACATTGAAAGCGAAGAATGGTACGGCGGGGACCCTGGGTAGGTCAGATACTGAATTTGACCTGAGATCGTGGAGGGAAGGATGATGGGATTTCTCACTTTTGCAAGCAGTAGGCCAAAGGGCCCATGAATGCCAATCCACCGAAGAAAGGCGCTGATCCAAGCCATGAATACTGATCCCCAGTGAGATTGAGATCCGATTTGATGTGGTAAATTGCGGCCGCAGAGATGGCAGTTTTGTCAAGGCCTGACAAAGTGGCACAAACAAATAGCTGAGCCAAGTTAGTACTCAATGATGTTGATGTTCTCATGACAGGGATTTCGCACCGTGGGAATGAGTCTCCAATCAATCCTGCGGATCAGCTTTTGCTCTTCCTCAACAGACCAAGTCTCACCGGTCATTTGATCGGCATAGTCGCTAACGATCTGTGCAGCAATGTCGACATCTTTGTTTCGTCCGGCCTTGATTGCTTTCACAGCTGCTTCAGCCGTGACACCAACAACCTTAGGCTCATCGCTGACGGTAACTTGATCAGCAGCCATCTTGAAAATTTCGCAGTGCCGTTCACTTTGCTATGCAGCTCTAGCTCGTCCAGTGGGGGGGATCTTAGGGGTTACTCATGGCCTGACATTATATGCAATGTCCCATCTTCCCTTTCATCTAATCTTTGGTTATCGGTAGCCGAACCATCGATAGGCTTATCGCTCCACTCTTAATTCAACAATAGTAAGGATCTCGGCCAACCCGATTGCTACCGGTGGATCCCCTTATCAGTGCGAGTGGGGGGTTGGTTTTGAGTTGGCCGCGCGGGCAACCATTCCACGGCCAAATGCACGATAGTGAGGCCAACCCAGGGTGGAATGAGTGTTACAGTACTCGGAGCCATAGTATCTTTTATAATTGATCGTCCAAAACCCATCTAGAAAGTCGAACAGCTGCATCGAATTGAACATCCGAACGCTTTCATCTCATCGCCGAAATGGTTTCCGAAACAGTGGAAGAAAAGGGTCCTCTCTACCCTGATTATCTACGTGGGTTGCATCGTCACAGGAGGGAGAAAGTATGGTACTAACGAGAAAATAGCCTTTTATGACCCCCTTGAAAAGGTCGAGATGGTCGGGCCATTCGAGCATGACGACCCGGGCCATCGAGCCGATCCGTCATTTCCCAATTTATTGGACAAAGCGACCAATGTCGTGGAATTGAGTCCTCATTGCGGAACAGAGCTACAGGGTGTTCAGATTGTGAGGATTTAGGCTCTTGTGCTTTGATAGCCCAAGCTAATTCAATCCCGAACGTTTTAGTCGGAGCTTTCAACCCAGGGGCTGGATGAACTCGCACTTATGGTGGCAGATCGAGGATGTCTAGTATTCCGGGACCAGAATTTCACGGACTTGGGGTTTGAAGAGCAGAAGAGAATTGCTTCGTAAGATCCCTGTGAATCGTTCACAAATTGCTTCTCACATGTGCCAGTCATTTTGGCCCCCTTCACAAACATGGATGGATGCCTCATCCCAAGAATGGCCCGGAGGAATTCGTCATCGTCTATGATTCCAAAGAGTGAGTCTCATCTTGCTGCCGTATATTTTCTTCCGTTCTCAACTTAATTCATTTCCATTGAATAAGTGACCTGCGCATTCGCAAGTCCTGGGCAAGAAAAAGCCCGATTCAGTTCCATGTCGACCAGGTACGATCCAAGAATCAGAACTCGTGAAACACAAGGTCTCACCATCTCACCTTTCTGCTTGACAGTCCCCCGAATCTCAGCCTCCGGGCGCGACATTCTTCTGCATGCTCGAGTCACCTCCAGGGGCGGGCGGAGACACCATCATTTCCAACGTGAGTCGCGGTCGAAGGTGAAGGTGAATTGCATCCAGCTAACAGAGTCGAAGATGACCCGCGCCTTTGAGCGCCTTTCCCCTTCATTCCGCAAGCGCCTCGAAGGCCTAAAAGCCGTCCACACAACCGCCAACCCAATCATGCGCGAGATTCGCGACAACGGCCCAAACTCCGTCCTGCGCCGACCGATTACCCGAACCGTCCACCCGGTTGTAGTCGTCCATCCTGTCACAAAAAAGAAGGCCCTGTTCGTCAACTCCTCGTACACCCAAAGTATCGTTGGCTGGGATGAGGAGGAGTCGGACTACCTGCTGAAGTTCTTATTCGACCACATCAACCGCGGACATGATTTCTGCTGTCGTGTGCGATACGAGCCTGGCACGGTGGTGATCTGGGACCAGAGGGTTACGCAGCATTCGCAGACTTTGGATTATCAGGCTGGGTCGAGGCGGCATGCGTTTCGTTTGACTCCTTTGGCTAATGTGCCGATTCCGAGTTTGGTTGAGGAGGATGATGGGGAGTGTGCTAAGGATGAGGGGAGGATGATGTTAAATCTGTGCTAGTTGTGTTGTACGGTTGGATTGTTATTTTGTAGGGAACATTATGTCCCGTTTCCCATCAAGGTTTCCACCTTTATGAATCCCAGATTTGTTAGGCCCTTGACTCCTGCCGCTCCATTTGCTGAAATGCGAGTTGCCCAGCGCCATCTTCGTATCCAGTCTTGAAGCTCGGCGTATTCTTTG
The DNA here is from genome assembly GCA_027569585.1 of Penicillium silybi. Classification (NCBI taxonomy): domain Eukaryota; kingdom Fungi; phylum Ascomycota; class Eurotiomycetes; order Eurotiales; family Aspergillaceae; genus Penicillium; species Penicillium silybi. Next base: position 1,350,774 of record JAPDFI010000002.1, on the reverse strand, counting down.
TCAAACGTATAATTTGAGCGTTCGATTATTGATTGTCCCTCGGCCGGACTGGATGGTGTGACTATTTGTAAAAGATGCACCATGAAGGAACCAGCGATGGCAAAATTCGGTCGACTCCCTGATTAATCAGTAAGAAAATGCAAAATCGACTAAATATCGTTCCGGTCCACTCACAGCTATGCCAGAACGCATTCCACTGACCTCCGGTGAGCTTCTCCACGAATTCAACAAACTCTTTGACGCATAACAATGCTCCCTTGACAACTGCTTTGGCGCCATCGAAAGTCGCATCTCGTTCTTCTGGGTTTCTCTGGATTATTGCCGGCCATCGATCCAACGGTCGTAATAATGCGCGTAGGAGAACCACATGGGTAACGATGTAAGAGAGATACAGCGACCCATTTCCATCGAGGTCTCCGCCAGGGTTGACAGCATCGGAAGTCGGTTTCAGGTTGCTTGGCAGATTATCACGCCAACCCTTGAGTCTCACACGCATCGGTCGTGCCAGATCCAAGGAATATTGAAGATCGCTGCAAGTCTTTCCGACTGCCTTCACCGAGTAAAATGATGTTTGGATATCGGACAAAATTATTGTTAACGTCGACAGGTGATAGATGTGACTTTTTGTGTCTGGTGAGTCGGACGGTGTATCTTGTATGTCTTCCTGCCTCACCAGAGATACGTCGTAATCGTCATCACTTAGGTGGCTGGGCATTCCTCGCGCGAGGGCGACCCATTTCTCCATTATATAGAGACCCCACCAGAGTCGACGCCGAAGCCTTTTCTCCCAGGGTGGAATGGAAGTCCACGATTCTGGATCTCTGTGAAGACCAATGGTCTGCCCAACTGCCAAGGAGGTCGACATGAGTGACCATGCGAATGCAGTGTCGGAGAGATACATATTCGTGGGAAGTCGCTGCTGAAGGAGAAGGCAGGCTTGAAGGGTCGTGAGAGAAGGTGCGTGAAGTTCTTGCGATAAGCAAAGCCAGCAGAGACGATATAACTGTTCACTGGATGGCGGGTGTAAAAGCAATGCATATAGACTATCGTCATACATGACGAATGGAAGGGCAGTGGCGCAAATTGCTGTCAGTAATGCCAGGGGCATTGTATCTAATTCCTTCGGTGATGATGGGATCTGATGACTGGATAAAATTGGAAAGTAAGGATCAACATAGCGAGAATATAGCTTGATGAGATGCCATGCTGCAGTTGGATCCATCATAGCCCATAGACGAGGCCATGCGTTGTCTGTGAGATCCGGATCAAGCTTCGGCTCTGCCTTCTCCAGAAGACAGTGGTCGGTGATGCCAAAAACGGTCGGTGGCGAGAAATCGAAGGATCTCCCCTCTTCGTGACATGGTTTGTCCATGATTCGATACTTCAAACCATTCACCTTTGGCAATGAGATATTCTGGTCGTTGTATGGCTGGTGGCTCAGGATATGGATATCGGAAACTCCGGTTGGGCCAATATAGAAGCTAAATGCCCCTGGGATGGATTCAAGAGAATCGACTTGAGAATTCGAACCTCTGGATGCTGGTTGTCTTTGACTTGGTGGAGACCTTGCAGGGCTGGATGAGATACTGCCTCGCGAACCGACCCTCTCTGTTCCATATTGGCCAATTGAGGAGTCGCTTGTTTGTGGGCTTCTTGATTCTGTCTCTGGCTGTTCTCGAGGTGCTTCCTCAGGTGTTGGCGCTTCATCGCTTTGCCCGCCGCTCGGTCGGGGCTCGGTCAAGAGATGCAGCCACCCTTCGGAATGTTCGCATGCCTCAAAAGTTTCCGTTTGCTCGCATAATCGAGCCCTCTTCCGTGGCCCTGGCCCCTCTTCGAACGTGCATCTTTGATTTTTGCTGATGCATCGATGACACGGCGGTCCATGGGGCATGTCGCAGGTAACTTTACGCCTGCGACAAGCATCGCAGGGGCGGCATTTTCGAGATTTGTACAGACGACCATTCAGGACAGAAGCAGAAGCAGAAGTAGAAACAGAATAGTCCATTATGAAATCAATCTAAGAGAATATCCAAGGGGGAAAAGAGAACGTTGAGAGAAACGGCGCCTTATCTCGAGCACAGACGCGTGCTTATCACCAAGCGGGGGCGAATCTCCACTCTTTGAATGGTGGAGAAATTGACTTTCTGATCCTTCATAGTGTGGCCTCCAGACTCAACAATGTTGTCAGATGCGGACTCGATAGGACTCGGTCCGCCACCTCCTCGTCCATCGGCAACAGTGGCAACCGGGGCTTATCTCCATACCCGAAATGTCGATGCAACAACTTCTTCATCCCGGCAACCTACAGTTGTGATATCAGCATAAAAAGGCGGGGATTTTGAAGAGTATGGGGCTACTCACTCCGATTTTGAGTGCTACTCCATCCGCAAGAGCAATCAAGTTCTGTAACTCAGATGCCTCTTTGATGGACCCGCTGTCTTGGCAGAGATTCCACAGTTTGACGCATGATTTCTGATCTCGTCAGTCACTTCTCTATCTCAAGTACGAATCATTGAATATTCTTACCGGTGCTATGTTAGGCAGGCCACTGATCGCGCCCGCCGATCCAACCGAGATGGATGGCAGCAAGAAGTCAATAAAGCCATCGATAGCCCGAAAAGGAGTGGGCGACGATCGAGGGAAAGCTTTCTGAAAATCTGGGCTTGAAACCTGGGCCATAATTCGAGTCAATTTGCCAACATTGGCGCATCCGACGGAACCTATTAGCGGCAGTTCCTCGCAGCGGCATAGATCGGTGAACGCACGTCAATTTCACGCCGCAGATGTTGGCGGACGACTTGATTATCTGCACGATCAAATCGCTATCCATATCAATGCCTCCCGACACGGCGGGGAAGTTGTATATGATCCTGCAAGGTGTCAGAAATTTCTCAAGCCGAGGGCCAGGGGCAATACAGACATGGGCACGGGCGATGCTTCTGCAATATCCACGAAAAATTTCTTAATCGAACTGGTATCCGCCAAAAGGGTTCCGGCGTAATACCCCGGTGGGATGACCATCACATAATCTGCACCAGCTTCTGCAGCATCCTTGCAGAGCTCGATGGACTCGCGAGTGCTAGCTGCTCCAGCGCCCGCAACAATTGGAATATTCTTCAGATCGATCTCGTCGAGAGCGATGCGAGCGGACCTAATGAGCTTTTTCCTTTCTTCGGGATTCTTTAAGCAAATGATTGGTTAGCTTTTGCAGTCTTAGTTTTTTTTTTGACGGGTGGCTATTACCAAATGAACAGCCTCGCCCATAGACCCAGACACTACTGGAATAGTTCCAGCATTCGCAGTGACTTTCAAACTCGTTAATTAATGGTACATTATCCTGGGTGTCCATGACCATACATTTCACATGGTTCTGGAAAGCCTGGATGTCTTGACCCCATATTAGCCACACTACGAGCCAATTCAATTCGGTCAGTCTCACCGATATCCTCATTATCATCGAATAAGCATGGCAAGGGTGTATAGATGCCCGCGGGTAGTGGTCGCATGATGAGTGCTGTTTCTTGTTGGCAAAGTATTGAGAATTCCTCGGTCAAGGGGAAAGATTTGTTTGTTCTCTCCTGGTTGTTGCCCGTTTGACAGTGAAAATTCTGTTCCTCTCGAATCCTATCATCTAGATAAAGGCAATAAAGATACAGCAGCGATAGGAAACGTGGGCGAGATTCTAGGTGCGGCGGAGTTGTTTCTCCCGCACCATCTTTATCGATAGCGACATTCCACGATATAATACCCTGTTATCTATGTGGGTACCGTTAGATTATTTCAATTGTCTCGACGTAATCTAAGATCTCGTTTCTGAGTAGATTTTTGTATCTCCTATCGTGTGTTATCGCTTAGCTTTCCCTCTCTGTTTTAGTGCTCACCCCTCGCCGTATTTTGATCACTGAGTAGAACTGAGCACGCCCCTGAGCGGCTTGAGTTAATGTCAAGTTGGAAAATGCCGGTATAGACTAAGAATGTATATGATAAACAAATGCTGCTATAGTATTCCAGTAGAAGCAATGTAATGGATACCTAGTATAAAGCTACATGTAATAGCACGTGAGTACATACATCAACTGATGTAGTAAAGCAACATCATTGTAAAGCCCATGAACGCAATCCTCGTACTTAGCCACCATTTCCATTTTCTGACAAGGCAAAGCTCTTCATGTTCCAATCCCCAAAACGATGCAGATACCATTCGAATACAAAGAGGGCAGTCAAGACAGCGACCCGGTCGAAGGTGCCCGGCACGTCGCCTTTTTTCCTCCTCTGATGTGAAGTCAAACCCTCGGGATTCAGAGCAACATCCACATTCAAGAGTACAATGACCAAATCCTAATTTTCGTTGGGAATTTAGATGTGCACTCCGGTTCGCACGGCACTGACATTCACGGCCATAGCAACCCCCCAATTCTGCACAATATCGGCGGAGTGTATCACTGAGATACCACCTTGGGTTTGATCGACACTCAATAAACCCTCGTCGAGTAGACCCTTTTAATTTATCCCTGAGTATCATCCAGTTACCTCGGAGAGTCCAATAGTTTCTTTTCGGAACTATCAGCCGTTGTTGGAAGGCTTGTACTACAAGCCTTTTCTTTTCCAGCGGTAGTGTCTCTTTTTCAACAAACTCTTGGACCTTTTTAAGCAAACGTTCCTCACGTTGAGTTATGCGTCCAATCTTAAGATCATGCTCAATGATCCTTGTCATCAATTCCGTTGCGGGACGTCCATCAAACTCGGTGCTCATGGATAGCATCCATGATCTAAAGTCTTGTAAAGACTCAGTATCACCAAACCACAAGATCAACTTCTCCATTATTAGGTAAATGGTTCCACATCTGACTTGCTGACATCTCGATGATCTGAATTCCGAACATTTGAAAAATATGGCCAACTAAGTCGAAAAGTCCGAAGGGGAATAGTGGATAATTACATAAATCAATGTCGTCAATATACCTCATTAGTTTGCGGCATCCGCCCCGGGCACCATCCATGGATTGATGACTTACGAAATAACAATTGGCAGGTCGTGAATGTACAGCCACGTGCCCTTTAAGAGGCTACTAGCCTGAGATTTTCGCCTAGGTAGAGGGCTCTATGAATTTCACAGAGATTCGTGCCTTCCATCAAAAAATAAAAGTACTTGCCTAAATAGAGAGGATAGGATCCAGAGCAGTTTCTTGGGATCGTAGAAATCCTGATCGTAAACCAACAAGACAGTATGTCGGAAGCGGTGTGCTTCCGTTTGGCTTAGTTAGCTCCCTTGGTTGATAGTTCCAGTTCTCTCTCTTTAGTTTCTTCCTTCTTCAAGACTTCTGCTCCTTTCAGTTTCGCTCTCTCTCTCTCTCGTGCCTAGTTCTTAGGCTTCGCAGTCCTCTTAAGGCAGTATCTGCCTGACCCATCACAATCTACCAAAATGCCCCTCTCCAGATTTGTTTTGCCTTGGTTCCTTGGCCTTGTTACAGGCCTACTTCTTGCCGGTATACTTCACATTGACGATCGTCCGCGGTTTTGGGACCGTATTTCCCACCCCATCTTCCATGGATGTGTACAACTGTTCATTGCAGGGACCGTGTTTATTCTTCTTGCGTACGGTCAGTCCGATTGGAGTAAGGACCTTTTCTGGTGAACTAATAAGATGAATACATAGAATGGACCTGGAAGGGCGCCGCAGCAGACATGCAGCGACCCGAACTTGCCAAGACCAGAGTGGATTCCTTTACCGAAGCCGACGAAGCCCCGCTTGCCAACCCAAGACTGCCACGAGCTGAACGTCCTTGCGGCTATGCAAACAATGGGAGCTGCTATGTCCACTAGTGTATGCGTTCTATCCACGTATACTGTACGGAACTGATGATAGGTAGCGTACCAACCGCAACAACAACCGGGATAGAAACCAGAAAGTCACCAAGCCTGCGGCAAAGGCTAGACGCTCGGCATATAACGCCAAGAAACGTGCCCAAGCGGTTGCTGCGTCTGGTGGTCAGTTGAATCAATGGGAGCCAGTTAAAGAGCAATGACGCTGATATAACTTTGTAGCCGCCGCCACCACCACCAAGGCCAAGGAGGCCAGCAGCATCCCCACGGCCGCAATGGCCGGGCAAACCGTTTAAGGGACACAATCAACAACACCCTTTTACCCAGAATTGGAAGGCTTTTATATGTGAGATTGGCGCCGGTACCACCAGGAGAAGCGGAGCAGGCTGCACTCACTTGGTTGGTATAGCGCTGATATTAAATATCACTTCTCTCTTATTTAAATATTACTTCTCTCTTATCCCTATTATCTTATAACTTATGGCTTATCTCAGTGGGCAGCTTTTTTAGTCTTAAAAATTGTCTTATAGAATTATTCAATTTTTGATAACTTTAACAAGATTTCGACCTATGCTACAATAAAGTGCCTCTCTCAACGCGTAAGCTAGACTTTATAGAGTACATAGTACTTAGGTATTGCGCTGTTTTGTCTAAGAGCGTCGGTCTATAGGTTACAATTTGCATAGATGCAAGAATCATAGTAAAACACGGCTTATTTAGAGCATTAAGCGCAAAACCTGACTTAAGAGAAAGGCATATCTAACAGTCTATATAATTCATCTCCTAGAGCACAAATCGGAACAGCGGGCTGTTCTCGCCCATGTCTCCCTGCTCTTCTGTAGTGTAAGTCCTCTCAATTTCAGCGACATCCAAACTATCCCGTCGCTTGTTTTCTTTGCGCATCAAATACCAGTGTATAGTAGCAGGAATCATGGCTCCCAGGACCGTTGCGCCGACTGAGAAGCCAAATCCAAGGGGATATATAGGCGCCTACTAAGTTTTAGCCAAAGTTCAGTGACATATTCCGACATTCCTTTGACCAACTGACCTCGCTAGAGATATAGATATTAGATCCAATACTACCGCCTCCAATACTACCAAATAGCATCAGGAGACCGATAGCAGCCGCTCGCTTAGATGGGTTTGTGATGTTGGAACTTGTCCATGCGCCGACCTATATTGATCAAATGGTTAGTTAATGTTATAGTGCCAATTTCGAAGGTAGAGCTTACTATTGGAGCTTGCGCTGAGTATCCAGCCGCAGCCAGAAATATAGCAAAGTAGCTCACACCCGGAATAGCCGGATAGTGCACTGTAATCCACAAGATGATAATTCCACTGTGTGGTTTCAATTAGCGCAGTCATACACCTCGGGAGAGATCAACTTACATCAGACCAAGAGTATATGCGCCCATAATACACATATACCGGCGCTGCTTTTGATCGCTGATATATCCAACAGCGACGCAAACGCAGGTTGCGAAAATGTAGGGAGGAGTTGTCAAGGCTTGCGCTTTCACTGCAGTATACCCCAAGTTTGCGACCATTGTGGGTAGGGTATAAGACAGGGAATATGTAGGCACGGAACCGCCCCACCAAAATAGCATCATCCTGGAGCCAATTAGTTATGAGCAACCGAGAAGATACACCCGACATACATAAAGTAAGTTTTCCGGTCCTTTGCGGCTGAGATAACATCACTCCAGCGGAAGGTATATGTGGAGGATACCGGTCCGTTGGCATACTTGACGCGAAGAGAGGCATATTCAAGTTCTTCGACGGTAAGCCAAGTGGTACCCTGGCCAGCCCGATATTGATGAGGAAATGCGCTGTTCGTAACCAGTTAGGCCGCTTAGTGATTCAGTGAATAAGAATTTGGGGATCTCACGGCAGGCAAAACAGACAAGAAAGCCCGGCAAAAATAGTAATACACCCTTCAATAAGAAAAAGCCATCTCCAAGCTCTCCAACCAAGATTTCCATCAAGGGATCCGACACCGTAGGCAATGACACCGCCGAAGGCACCAGCAGTTGTGTTCGCACCGTAGAAAATAGCCATACGCGTACCAATCTCCTTGGGCGTATACCACATGGAGAGGATGAAGTAGGCTCCTGGATAAAGACCGGCCTCGGTAATACCCAGCATCAGACGAATAAGGACAAAGCCGGCATAGGAGCTCGCTTGCGAGGTGAGAGTTGTTATGAGTCCCCATGCACACACAATGAAAGGGAACCATATTTTTGGGCCAACTCTTCGAAGCATGATATTTGATACCGGCTCGAAGAGGCCATAGGTGAAGAAGAAGTACATCAAGGCGAGGTTGTACTGGGTACCACTCATGCCGATATCCTCTAGGAGGCCGAATAGCTATTGATGGAATAGTTAGATCTTTCAAAACGACCATGAGGAGGACTTATTAATTACCTTGGCATTTCCGGCATTGGATTTGTCGAGCGAGCACATCAAGTAGAGAAAGCTCAGTGTCGGAAGTAGGCGCAGGTCCACTGCGTTCAAGCAAATGAGCTTCAAGAACAACTCGTCATTACAAACGACTTACATTTTCTGAGAAGCTTCTTTTTTGAGATTCCGCTGAACTCATTCTCCAGGTAAAGAAAGCGCTCGTACTCCAGCGCCGTGTCCCCATCCGTCACGGTGGCCACGGCCTCGCCTTTTCGCTCCGAATCAGTCACGGAAGACGGTGAAGAATCAGTCGACTCCATAATGAGGTATCAGCATGTAACTCTTGCAATTTCGTCTCAATTGTGAAATAGTCTATCGCGTTGACCAGCGAACTTAAGAATATTTTCGCATCTGGTTTATCTTTATGCTCAGAGCTTGGTATCTACTGGGAGATTGGAAAATAAGCAGCTGGTTGGATCTGATAGAGCATACAAGGGCTTGTCCTATCAGAAATGCAACATTAAAGTTCACTACAGCTATAACAATACAAAGAGTATCTGCGTGACTTGGTCTCGACCCTTTGGCCGCGCTGGAACGATACCGCTGATAAGGTCTCAATGGGTTTTTATCGGGGCTTCGCCGAGTTCCCAGAGCGGCCAACTCGATCAGCGTGATCACTAGTGAAAAGCGAAATACAGGCATCTCATGTCTCATTCGCAATGATCTCCCGAATGTTTATATAGTCCCCGTTAACTAGGCCGTTAAATTGACTGCACAACGATTGTTGGCCAACGACGCAATGACCAGCACTACAGTCCTTACACCCGGCACGATCACTCGAGACAAGAAGGAAAATGGCGATCCTTTGTATCCGGATTACATGCGTAAGTCTGAATATGGCGAATAATTTCTGAATGAGTCGTGGGCTAAAGGCTGTATTCTTTTCTTTTCAATAGCGTTCTACGATCCTCTCGAGAAGGTAGAAGACATCGGTGCTTTTGAGCACTTCGATCCCGGTAACCGCGCTGATCCCAAGCTGCCCAACCTTCTCAAGAATGCTACCAAAGTCTGGGATCTGTCGCCTCATGTGGGAACTGAAGTTCACGGAGTACAACTCTCTCAACTCGACAGTGCTGGCTTGGATGAGCTAGCTCTCCTCGCTGCGCAGAGGGGTGCACTGGTATTCCGCGATCAAGATTTCGTGGACATTGGCTTTGAGGCACAAAAGAAGATCGTCAGCCATTTTGGTCCTCTGCATATCCACGGCTGGGCTCCCCATCCTGCTGCGGGATCAGAGGAACACATGATCATCTACGACCACAAGGAGTAAGAGAGTACGCCCTCACGGACCGTGAAGACCTGGGTAGCTAATATTCTATCATTAGTGATCTCCGAGTCCGACAATCCTGGGCGGGTCGCAGCCCAGTTCAATGGCACACGGACCAGAGCCCCGAACAACAACCTCCTGGAACCACTTTCATTGCCATGCTAGAGTCCCCAACCACGGCTGGAGGAGACACGCTGGTGAGTTCCAGTGTTAGGGCATTCAGCAGTCTCTCGCCTCGCTTCCGGAAGCGACTTGAAGGTCTAACAGCCATCCACACGAATGGTGACGGTGTCAGCCAGGAGCTCAAGCACGGTCAAAAAGCCGTTATGCGACGCGGTGTGCTTCGAGCTGAACACCCCGTTGTGCTTGTTCATCCCGTTACGAAGCAGAAGGCTCTTTGTAAGTTCATCATTCGACATTCCTAAGACACAATACTCTCTCTAACACTGAGTTTGTTAGATGTCAACCCAGTCTACACGAAGAAAATCGTCGGATTCGATCAGGAAGAGTCCGACTGTATTCTCAAGTTTCTTTTTGATCACATCGCCAAACGACAGGACTTCTCTTGTCGGATCCGCTATGAATCTGGCACTGTTCTCGTATGGGATCAGCGAGTAACCAATCACTCGCAGACTCTTGACTACCCTGTTGGAGATCGAAGACACGGGTTCAGGTTGACTCCGCTCGCGAATAAGCCTATCCCGGCAAAGATTGAAGAGGATGATGGAGAGTGCTTGAGAGATGAGGCCCGAGTGCAGTTGAATCTATGTTGAGTTCGTAACGAGATTGCATCTACAATAATCCGTGATTTCAAAGAGACGAGTTCTGTCGGAGATGAGGCCTGAGCACGGAGATGGAGAATGCTCCAACTTACTCCAATGCGGGGACTGGGATTGCATGTCGGCAAACGCTATCAAGGGCGGACTTTGTCCGCATCCCCCGCTCTCTTATCAATGACAACGAGCTCTTAATTGGAGAATTCCCTTTATAAAAATATCCACGTTTCACCATGGCAGGGATACATCTGCTGCGTGCGACCCTGGCGAGGCCAACTTCTAGATTGTCGCATCTCCCAGTAACCAAACCGGTCTTTCGAGAGCAACTTATCAAGTCCTTCTCGACGTCGCATTGTCAGGCCATGTTGACCACGGAATTATCTGAAGCCGAGGTGTCGGCGCTGAGGGTCGACAAGGAGCGATTGGCAAAAGACCTTCACCATTCATGTCAATGGGGGTATGGTATTCGATGGGGAGATGGATCAACAGACACCGGCATGCAGCGCCTTGCTCTGTCCCAAGAGGATAAGAGCGTTCGCGACTGGTTTATTCAAACCATGAAGGATTTAAAGTGTCAGATTACCGTCGACGAGATGGGTAATATTTTCGCCGTGCGTCCTGGGAAGAGGACTGATGTCCCCGCGACTTTCATCGGAAGTCACCTCGACACTCAGCCCACTGGAGGTCGCTATGATGGAATTCTGGGCGTTCTGTCCGGCGTCGAGGCTCTCAAGCGAATGGATGAAATGGGTCTTGAGACAGAGGGAGGTGTTGGTGTTGTGAACTGGACCAAGTAAGAAGGCACACTCTTGATTCTCAAGAATCATTCGCTAATTCTATTGCAGTGAGGAGGGCGCCCGATTCCCTGTTAGCATGATTTCTTCCGGTGTGTGGGCAGAGTACATCCCACTGTCCAAGGCCCATGATCTCAAGGAGGTGCCAACAGTAGCATCGCTGCCCACAGCTGCTTCAGCCCCCGAAACAATGAAGAGCGCCTTGCAGAAGATCGACTACTTGGGCAGTGTACCATGCTCATACAAGTCAACGCCAATGGCGGCCCACTTCGAGCTGCATATCGAACAAGGCCCGCATCTTGTATCGGCTGGTCAGCGAGTCGGCGTGGTCACAGCAGTCCAGGCTTATCGATGGTTCCGACTGAACGTGATCGGAAGAGACACGCACACGGGAACAACGACATTCGAGCACCGCGCAGATGCTTTGTATGCCTTTTCGCGCATGATGGTCAGGGCTCGAGAAGTTGCAAAAGCTCGAGGATGTCTTGCCAGCGTGGGTATTATCGAGGCGAAACCTGGAAGTGTAAATACCGTTCCCGGGACGGTGAGCTTTAGCTTGGATATCCGTGGCCCAGAGACGGAACTGGTGGCCGAGGTAGAGAAGGAGTTGCGCAAGGATTTTGATGCCATTGCGGCTGAGGAAGGCGCTGGGATTGGGAAGCCGTGTCGTGTTGAGTGGACACTTGACTTCGACTCGCCTGCCGTGAAGTTCCACGAGGATTGTATCGATTGTGTCCAAGAATCAGCCCATGCCGTTGTTGCAGATGCTCCTGTGGAAGATGTGAAGGCACTGGTGCGTCCCATCATGAGTGGTGCTGGTCATGATAGTGTGTTCACCTCGAAGAGAGTTCCAACTAGCATGATCTTCGTTCCATGCAAGGATGGCTTGAGCCATCATCCTGAAGAATTCTGCTCGGCGGACGATTGTGCAACTGGAGCATCGGTGATCCTGCAGGCCGTCGTGCGATATGATCGGAAGAGGTTTGCATAGACCAAGAATTGCTGAATGATACCAACTTGGGGAGATGTTGTAAGCGGGCCTAAATAGCTAGTCATCAACTATCTATTCGAGCGTATCTCTTATTCCTTTGAATCTCTCGTGCATTTCTGGAAACGTCTTTCTAGACATCTTTCTATTCTTATTCTTCAGGGTAACTCTTTAAGCTTCTCTTTAGATACGCCCGAGTAGATAGGTCATGACCAGCCATTAGGCTCACTTGCAATATCTTCTCAAGTTGGCTTTCCTTATTATACGATGATTTACGGTGAACAATGTAGGCACTGAGGTCATGAGTTTGCCATTTGAGTCTAGCTACATCATAAAGCCAGTGATCTCATTTAACTTTTTGTTTTCCCGTATCCCCAAGTCTCAGAAACAAGGGGCCGTATGGAGATGCGCGGAGAACAATGCGTTTCAGAACCCAATTTCTTGGGACCTAGTCCGCACCGAGACCGACAACATCAGTCCCTAGGATGACCGAGCAGTGGATGACAGGACACCAAGGCCTCTCCTTTACTGGGGAGCACCACGGCCACGGCCGAAGCCACCACGGAAGGAAGGAGCGAACTCGCCGGGGGCACCGCCCTCCTTTCCACCCTCCTCGCGGCGGCGGTAGCCACCCTCACGGGGAGCGCGGGGACGGCGCTCACGCTCCTCACCGCCCATCATGCCGCGGGGGGGAGCGTGGGAACGCTGCTGCTTGATGTGGGTGGCGGGGACAACCTCAGCGGGGAGGTGGAGCCACTCGCGGAGGTAGTCGAGACCCTCGGGGGTGAGGGTGTAGTAGTAGTACTGCCACGAGAACTGGGTCTTGACGAAGCCGCGGGAGTTCAGCGACTGCATAGCCTTGATGACCTGTAGGGAAGAGTCGTATTAGCGAAACCGTATTGGGAGCCGACGATGTCGAAAAAGGAGGCATCTTACATAGAGGTTCTTGGTGTCGATGTCACCGTGCTTGGGAAGGTTGAAGTCCTTCTTGGCCACGAGCACACCCTCTGAAGATCTGAAGTCAGTCAATTTGTTCGAGTTCGTCTCCGCCCGCTCATGCGCAATGACGCTGGACAGGCCGGGGAGCCTAGTGGCGGCGAGGGCAGTCGTTACATACCACGGAAGAGGTACTCGTGGATCTTCTTGCGGTCGTCCTTAGGGATAAGCCTAGAGCATTGTTAGTGATCATGCAAAAGAAAAGGGCGTAGAGCCATCAACTTACATTGTCGCGAGTTCCTGGCGCAATTCGGGGAATCGCTTTGACAACGCCAGAGAAAGATGGGTGATTTAAAGAATGGAGAGTGGAGCAGCCGCGCGGGAAAAGTGCGTTCCTCTTCGAGGCCCTCGCTAGGGTGCAAGCCCTAATCGGTCACGGGATTTTAATTGCTGAGTCATTTATCGGTGCGCATCATGTGACTTCAATCTCCAGACTTCGCCGCCATCTTGTCTTCGGGTCTTTTGAAGCTCCACTACTTATCCACCAGCTTTTGTCCAGTAGAGGCAACTTACAACATTCTATTCAACATGGCATCGTCTAATGTCAACGTTCTGCTGTCGACCTTCCCTGGGCTGTCGCTCCCATCCACCCTTTCCTTTACCTTACAGTCGACATCCAGCATCTCCGACCTGACAGAAAAGGTCGCATCATACCTTCCATCCTCGCTCTCTCTTCAGTCTCTCGTTCTCACTACAACGAACAACAAGCAAATCGTCTCCTCTGCCGATGCTTTGCAATCTCTCCTCTCCACCCGCGATGGCGACTCCGGTGCCTCGACACTCCTACCGCTCCGCCTTTCGGTGCCGCTATGCGGTGGTAAGGGTGGATTCGGATCGCAGCTGCGTGCCGCTGGTGGTCGCATGGCCGGCAGGGGCAAGCGCAACCAGGGTGACAACAGCAACAGCTCGAGCCGCAACCTCGATGGCCGCCGTCTACGCACCGTCAACGAAGCTAAGGCACTCGCCGAGTACCTCGCAGTCAAGCCCGAGATGGATAAGAAAGAGAAGGAAGAGCGCCGCCGCCGGTGGCAGGCTGTCGTTGACATGGCAGAAAAGCGCCAAGAGGAGTTGAAAAGCGGTGGCGGAAAGCAAAAGGTCGATGGCCAGTGGATGGAGGACAAGGAAGAGATGTCTGAGAAGCTGCACGAAGCAGTCATGGCGGCTATGAAGGATGACACATGGACCGATAACCTCCGCGACGCGATTCTGGGCGGGTCCAGTACCAGTGCGAGCGAAGGCAGCGAAAATGCAGCATCTTCTAGCTCTGATGAGGATGAGGATGACGAGGAGAACGCCACATCATCAGCCGTTGCAGGACCCTCTTCATCCGCGCAAAAACCCGCTCCTCGTCGCTTTATCGGATTCGACGATGATGACGAGTTCATGAGCGACTCTGATGAAGAAGAAGACGAATCTGCAAACAAGGGGAAGGGCAAGGCACGCGCTTAAGCTTGCTCCTCAGTTCTTTAAAAAAAGACTTATAGTCTACGATTTATGATGGCGTTCATTTTATGCTTCACGGGGTTCAAGCGCATCTGGGTTTTAGCAATGTCGTATCAATATGAATATTTCCACACTCGGTCTTCATGGCCTAATTCAAGCACCTTTATTTATCTATTAATGTCTTAGCTATTCTGAAAACTGTTCTGTAGAAGCACGTCGAACGCGGTTGATGTCGGTTGGACGGAAAGTCGGCGGTATCGATAACAGGCTCCACCAGAAAAAAGCTCCGCGCGAACTCCGCAAACCTGCACATCAACCATGTCGCCTTGTTCTCGGGGCGCGATTGCGCGGGCCCTAAGGCTTGACGTATTACGAATCCCGTCTAGGGCATATTCTCGACAATTAGCACCCTTCTATCCACGACTTTGTTCTACGAGGACGCTGTCGGTGATCAACTCCCTCGATGTCCGACAGCGACCCGCGAATCCCCGCGCATTCTCGACCACTTGCTTTCGACACTCAGAGGCACCTATCGGAAACCTGATCGACGTTCTTCCTGTTTGCTGTCCGGGATGCGGTGCATTTTCGCAGGTCATCGACCCGGACCAGCCGGGGTACTACAGCAAGAGCCGCAAGAGTCGCAAGCAGACACGGAAGCCACTGGCCTGCAAGGAAGGTGTCACGGAACTTCCAGACAGCCCAATACAGGATCAAGCGCATTCTATTGACGAGTCGACAGCTCCCAAGCCTATCCAGGGTAAGTCACTAGCATACATATCGCGTCCGCTTCATGACAACTGACCTCGAACCAAAGACGGAGCTTTACCAGACCATGTGATAAATCCTGAAAGCCCTTCGATCGAGTCGCGAAAACAAGTAAACTACGTCTGCGATCGATGCCATGACTTGATACACCACAACAAGGCAGTCGCTGCACCCAAGCCATCCATCCTTTCCATCCGAGAGTTCATGAACGAGTCGCCATACAAAGATAACTGCGTATACCATATCCTGGATGCTGCAGACTTCCCTATGTCCCTTATCCCGCGCATTCATCAGGCGCTATCGCTCCAGGAGCAGCGTTCTCGGAACCGAAGAGCTACAACCGAAAAGTACTATGGGGGAAAGAAATTGCCTACCCTCAACTTTATCATCACGCGTTCCGATTTGCTGGCTGCGACCAAGGAACAGGTTGACTCGAAGATGCAATACGTTCGCACGGTACTTCGCACGGCCCTGGGACAAGCCGGGAAAGATGTCCGTCTGGGCAATGTGCATATGATCAGTGCACACCGTGGCTGGTGGACCAAGCAGGTCAAGGAAGAGATCTACCAGCGCGGTGGGGGTATTTGGGTTGTTGGTAAGGCCAATGTGGGAAAGAGCAGCTTCATCGAAGCTTGCTACCCCAAAAACTCGAGGACCATGGAGAACATGGCGGAGTGGATTCAACAGCAACGTGAGGAGAACGATGCCCCGAATCAGCCACAGTCACCTATGCTCGACCTATTCGAACCCGAAAATCTCCTCCCTCCTGCCCCTCGCGAGGATGCATTTCCGGTGCTACCGGTCGTTTCCTCGCTGCCAGGAACAACGGTCTCGCCCATTCGTATCCCATTCGGCCGCGGAAAGGGTGAAGTGATCGACCTACCTGGAATGGAGCGTGGCCAGCTCGAGGACTTTGTGCGAGACGACCACAAACGTGATCTCATAATGATCAAGAGAGTCAAGCCAGATCGCTGCACCATCAAGCCCGGCCAGTCTCTTCTTCTCGGTGGTGGTCTCGTGCGCATTACACCGGTGAATCCCGAGGACACTGTCCTAGCCGCGTGTTTCGTGCCCATCGAAACTCACATAACAAAGACCGACAAGGCCATTGAAATGCAAACCGAACAGCGACCCTACCCGGGAAAGATTCTGATGAAAGAAGGCACCGGTGGCTCCATTGCTTCGGCAGGGAAATTCGATCTCGAATGGGATGTCACCGCGTCGAATCTGCCCGACTCGCTCGCCAAGGCCGTGAAAGATAGGAAGATTCCCATTCCTCCCCTCCCGTATCGAGTAATGTCTGCCGATATTCTGGTTGAAGGCTGCGGCTGGATTGAAGTCAGTGTGCAAGTGCGTGCCAAGCGCACGGAGACGGAGTCGCCTTCCTATCCCCAGATCGAGGTTTTCACTCCCAATGGGGAGCACATTGGAACTCGGCCGCCGATCGAATGTTGGAATTTCATTGCAGAGAAGAAGAAAGCAGACAGGCGCAAGAGGCCCCGTCTGCGTCATCGGTATAGTTAAGCTTGGTTCTTGGCTTGACTAGAAGTGTATATTACCTGTAGCATAGCGTGGCGTCTTTCATTTGCAAATACCTTATGTATTTATACAACAATCTCCATTGCCACAAAACCAAAACTTTTCATGCCTTTTGTTACCTCATATTCATCAACTTGCGGTGTCGTTGCTGTCTCGGCCGCTGTGGGGAACTTCACCCGAACACTCAGGTACCTTGCGTCTTCCAACCCCAACATTTCAACCGCTTCCAGAAAGTTAAAGAGCTTTAGTATTTTTTAAACTTTCCGGCTGCATTGCAAGTGCATCCATCTCCCTTATCTCTCAATCTGGCGTCAGATAAGCGGAGCACTTCGTCGATGTAAGTAGCGTCACCGCTTTTCACGCGCTGTGTCCCTGACAGGCGCATCAGCTGCAAAGTGTTGGGCCTCCCAAAATGCTCTCATCTCGTGCACTCAAAAATATCGAACAACTGGATCGTCCATGGCGATTCACGCCGACGCCGGACTATGACCCAGAGACGAATCCAAAGGGGCTCATCTCCTTCGGGATGGCGGAGAATGTACGTGCAGTGCTAACTATCATCGAGACATTCCAACGCTGACAATTCATCAGAGACCAATGAGAGAGGAAATAGTCAACTTCATCAATGAGAAGGTCTTCACCCGGACAAAATGGTTCCAAGTATGCTGCAATCGTCTAACGTATCCCTAGGTCGTCTTCACACTGGACTCAATAAGCTACCGCTCCACCACAGTCTCAAACGCCCGACTCCCTGGTGTTGCAGCTGCCCATATGGACAAAGCCCTGAAGACACATGCACCTATCAAGCCAGAGGCTGTCTTCGTCGCAGACTCTCCAACCTCCTTGGGGAGTATGCTCGGGTTCAACCTAGCAGCACCAGGCGAAGGTATACTCGTCAGTCGGCCCGTTTACGGTCGCTTTGAGCTGGACTATGGCATTGAAGCCGGTGTTGAGATTGTATATGCGGATACTGACACGGAGGAGGCATTTACCCCCGATGCGGTGGAGAAGTATGAGCAAGCTCTGGCAGATGCTAAAGAGCGGGGCGTGAATATTCGAGCGGTTCTTCTGGTGAATCCTCATAACCCAGTCGGTAAGTTTAACATGATGTGGAGGTTTCTCCGGGAGTATAAATAAATGCTCATTGATCTGTTGAGCCCAGGCCGCTGCTACCCGATCAAGACGCTGAAACACATCGCCCGGTTCTGTGATAGACACAGACTTCACCTTATCAGTGATGAGGTCTATGCATCATGTGTCTTTGACACTGGCGATCCCGAGGCTGTGCCATTCACCTCGATTCTTTCACTGGACTTGAAGGCTTTGATAGACCCTAACCTGGTGCATGTCCTGTACGGCTTCAGCAAGGTACGACAATGATCAGAAACAATAATTGAGAATGGTACTGACTTTGATCCAGGACTTTGCCTCCGGCGGCCTTCGTCTTGGATTCTTGGTGACGCAAAATGAGCAACTGCGTCAAGCATGCAAGATGTGTTCGTATGTTCTTCCCAGAATGATCTATCCACAAGCAGTCCTGCATTACTGCATTAAACGACCCGAAGCTAACTCCAGCTCAGAAGATTCCACAGTCCATCCCAGGCAGCCGTGACAATCGGCATGGCCATCCTAGAAGATCAAGAATTCGTCGAAAACTTCACTGCCAAAACAAGAGCAAGTCTAGCAGTGGGCTATAAAACGGCTACTTCCACCCTGGACCAGGCCGGGATCAAGTACATCAATGGAGGGTAAGTGACTCGATCACGCAAAGGGAGATCTTCACTAAATATCTCCAGAAATGCCGGTTTCTTTATCTATGTCGATCTGTCACCTTTCCTGCCTGAGGGTACTTCCATTCAGGAACGGGAGTTTAGCTTGGCGGGGAAGCTTGTTGACGCGGGTGTCTTTATTCATCCTGGTGAGGAGCATGGGAAGGATGCTGGGTGGTTTAGATTGGTGTTTTCGCAGGATGAGGGTGCCTTGAAGGAGGGACTTAGAAGGTAAGTTGGAATCTTGCTCATTTTATCGACGAATGCTAATCTCTTTTGCAGGCTGTTTGGTGTTTTGAAACCTACAGCTTGACCTCCGATATGTTGAGCACGATCAGATGACGATACTTTCAAGGTTGATTCAATTCTTTGGCTTAATAGAATCAGATCAACTCTCCGTCCAATCCCCGTTCAGACAGGAAGATTACGCTCGACCTCTGATGCCACAATAAATACTAGAACCACGAAATGCATTTATTCTTTTTCAGCATAAGCTCATCAAACATGACTCTTTAAACAAAAGAAAGATCGTTTATGCCCAACTCTTGTCTACGCAGCAACATTGGAGAACTGGAAGGTTGGGTTTCCAGGCACGGCATTCTCAGCCGAAAGACCCTCCCTCTTCTCACCAGTACCAACAACCTCACCAGACTTACCACCCTCCTCAACAACGACGATCTCAACCTCCTTATATCCAGCAGTACGCTTAAGACCACCAACCATGTCAGCAAGGACAGCAAGCTCATCGAAGGGCAGCTTGCGGTCGAAGACTGTCTCGGGGTCCTCGCGGGCCTGCACCAGACGGCGCTTGAGAGTCTGCACAAAGGGCATGGCCTTCTTCATCTCGCCGAGCTTGCCGACCTTGGCGTTCAGCTCCTTGTCATTGATGGAGATGCTCATGCTGTCGAAGGCTTCGCGCACCAGGTCAATGTACTTCTCCTGCCAGGCGGGGAACTTCTTGGCGGCGTAGATGGTGAGCTTCTTGGGCTCGCGCGGGTTGAAGTTCGCGGTCTTGCCCTTGGACAGGCGCTTGGCGAACATGGACTCCGAGGACAGGATGTTCGAGGAGGTGCCGCGGACGTACTGCTGGGCGGCGGACAGCTCGGGCGAGGGCTCGGGCACACTGGGGAACTGGGCGTGGTGGATGGACGAGGACTGATTGATGTTAGATGTGATTGTAAAGGTGGGAAGATGTGATGCTGACCTTCTTGAGAACCTCGAGCCACACGTACTCGGACCAGTGAGGCGCGATGGGGGCGAGCATGAGGGCCTGCAGCTCGATGTAGCGCAGGACAACGTCCTTGTGCATACCGACACCGGCGGCGGTAGCCATCTCACGGTAGCTGTCACGGGCACTTGTGAAGTCGTAGAGACCAGACTTCAGAGCAAGCTTGAAATCGGTGCTAAATTGGGGTTAGTGATCAAGATCAGACAAGATTCAATATGGGGTAACGTACCTGCGGTAGTACTTCTGAGTTTCACGGACCAGCGCGTTGAGCTCGTTGTCAAAGAGCTTGTCGGCGAAAGCATCAGCAGGGCCGGTGCGCAGAGACTCGTCCTTGACAATCTCCTCGATCCAATCCTTGAGGGTGAACAGACGCAGAATGTTGCTGTTGGCGACAGTCTCCTCGAAGTTGGCATCCTCAATGCTGTCACCGGCATCGGCGAAAGCGATACGGGTAGCATCGGCACCGAACTTGTCGACAGCGTCCTTCAGAGTAAGGAAGTTACCAGTACTCTTACTCATCTTGTCACCGTTCAGCAGCAGGTGACCGTTGGCACGGACACCACGGGGCCAGTACTCCTTGGGGAAGAGAGCGACGTGGATATACAGGAAGAAGGTCAAGTGGTTCTGGATCAGGTCCTTGCCGGAGACACGGACATCCAGAGGGTACCAGTACTCGAATTCGCGGCGCATCTGCTGCAGAGCATCCTTGCTAATACCGGTCTTGGAGATCAGGTCGTCGCTGATGTCCCGACGGCAGAAGACGTAGTCCCAGACTTCATCGGTCATCTGGTCCGCGGTAATGTTCAGGGATCCGACGGTCTTGCCGTATCGGTCGCCGTGCAGAAGGTGGGCAATGGTGTAGTAGGCCATGTAGACAGTGCTGTCAGACAAAGACTCGACCAGGAACTGCTGGTCCCAGGGCAGCTTGGAACCGAGACCGTAGGTTCTGGCACAAGCCCAGCGGTTAAGCCAGGACAGGTTCTTCTCGAAACCGTGCTGGGCCTCCGGCGAGTAGGTGTTGAGGTCATTGACAACGTGGTTCAGGGTCTCGCCCTGCCACTTGGCGTCGTTCTCACCGTAGTTCAAGAACCACTGGCCAAGGTAGGCGACAACGCAGTCATCGCCACTGCGGCTAACAACCTTACCCATGGGGTCGGCGAAGGGGAAAGCATCACCGCTATCGTAGAGAGACTTGCGGACCTTGTCCTTGGCGGCGCTGACGGCCTCGCCCTTGAATTCACCAACTAGCATTGTGCCCTTGTAGAAGCCCTCCATGTAGGCGAGATCCTTGGCCTGCGCCAGCTGGGTAACGTCCTTGGGCGAGTTAATCTTCAGCTGCTTGACCAGAGTAGGGGCAGTTAGGTTGCCGTAGGTGGGAGTATCGATCAGGGGGTGGATCTCCTTCTCAGCCCACTCCTTCTTGATGCCGTAGTAGTCGGCCTTCTTCTGCAGGTCCATCAGGGTGGCATAGTCGTCAGGACTGTCCGAGGGCACGGAGGTAACGACACCAGTACCCTTGGCGGCGGAGACGCTCTCCATGGGCAGAATGTAGACACCCTCGGTGTGGAAGGAGAGAGGGGCATTGATAAGAGTACCAACGAAGTCAGAGCCAGGAGCCTCGTAGACCATTGGCAGCTCGTCCTGGGACTTGGGGAAGTTCTCGCTGTCAAAGAAGTGGCCCTGGAAAGCCATGTTCCAAGCGGCACGCTTTGTCACAACGACGTACTCCTTCTCCTTCAGCTTGAATAGGCCGTACTTGATCTTGGGACCAACAAAGCAGTTGGTCTGACCGTACATGGTCTCGGGACGCAGAGTAGCCGGAACAAAGTAGACCTTGGCATCCTCCTCGATCTTGCCCTTGACGGCCTCCGCCAGTTTGGGAGACCACTCCTTCACCTGAAGCTTCAGGGCAGTGTATTCCTGGGGTCCAACACCCTCACCTTCGGTACGGTCGTGGTCCATACACGGCTGGCCGTCCTTAGGCGAGTAGATAGTGTAACGGCTACCGTACATAATCTTGCCCAGCTCGTGAAGGCGGTTCATCTGCCAGCGAACGAAAGCATCGTAGTAAGGGTTGGCATCAGTGGTCACGAACTGTCTCCGCCAGTCGACGCGGGCACCAATGCTGTCGAGGTCACGGATGGCGAGGGGAGGGAAGTGGTGGAGCCAGTGGTTGGCATCAGCGAACTTGTGAATATCCTCGAGAGGGACACCAATAGCCAGCATAATTTGGAATTGGTACTTCATTTTCACTTGTTTGGCAGCGGCCTTGCTCTTCTTTCCAGAGAACTTCTCGGCCTGCTCCTTGACCTCCGGCTTGGACTCCTGGGTTGGCGCCGCGGGGGCGGCAGGTTCCTCCTCCTCCTTGTAGCCCTCAAAGTTCTGGCCGAACATCTTCACCTCGTCGCGCAGCTTATCGGCACAGGCCTTGATGGGCATACCGGTGCAGTGGAAACCGAGCGGGAAGAGGGCGCGCTTGCCCTCCATGCGGGCGAAACCGGTCATGAACTCGACCTTACTAGCGGTGAAACTGTGACCGGCGTGCAGGGTACCGTTCATGTAGGGGTAGGCCATGGTACCGAAGAACTTGGGGTGCTTCTCACGCAGCTCGGCGGCGGACATGGAGCCCTGGGGCACCTCGGCGAAGGAGGGGGCGTCGACCTCGAAGACCTTGTCTTGCTTCCATTTTGCCTGGTATTTCTTCTCAATTGCGATTAGAGAGTCACGCTTCTCGGTCTGTGAGCCAATTCATTTAGCAACGGTCACCCAAAAAAAAATCGAGAAGCAAATGGAGGGGGAGGGGCAAGCGAACATTTTCCAACTTCAGGGTGTTTTTGGTACTGTTGCTCGGGTCGAGCGCAGCAGACGCGGCGGCGGCTGCCATGATGTTCTCTGCAAAATAAAACCCTGATTGCAAGAGTCCCGAGGGGGCAGGAACAAGAAGATCGCGGGGTGAATATAAACCGTCGAATGGAATTGTGAGTCAGTATGGTAATGGTCCTGTATTGATAGATTGTAATTTACAGCACGTGCCTTCCAACAATGAGAAATGGCAGTGTCTTGGTGTCGAATACTGGTGTAAAAGCTAAGGCATGCAACTGAATGAGAGGAAACAAGCCGTGATCAAGTGTAAACCACTTTCTACATAAGATCCCCATCGTGCAATGCCCTGGCGAATGTCAAGACCCACGAACATTATCAGGGTGTCACGTGAGCGATATCACGGAGACTTCGCAGCGCGCAAGTTTCTCGCAGCAATTTTCCCCGGATCATCGACACCACGACCTAAGCTCTCCGTGAGGCCATTGAGCAGCACCTCTCCTGTTTTATCTCCCTCCAACCCTTCATCCATCTCGACATACCCTCGCATCAGGGCTAGCCCCTGGGCGACACCTGCCATCATGGTGAACCTTTTTAAGCGGATGCGGAAGCTGAAGACTGTAAGTGGTTCTTCCCTGTCCTTTTCTGCAGGTGTTTGATATTCCCTGGAAATACGATTGGCTAATCTTGTATGTTTCTTTTCTGCAGAGGGTAAATACTCCCATCTCTCCCTATTAATGCTCCCCCGAACCTTCAAGTCCGGACATTCAACCAACCCCGAAGCACATTCAATCGCCTGAAGATTCACCAGACATTTCAATCAAACACGTACACTAACCCAATATCCCTACCAGATGCTCGACGTCCGAGTCGGCACCGGTGCCGCCATCTTCCCAAGCCTTACCTCAGCCAGCAAAGAATTCCCAGCCGTCACCCGACTACACCTCACATACGCAAAAAAGATCTACGGCGGCCACCAAGGCGCCCGGCACTTCTGGCGCAAGTGCCTCCCCCGTCTGAAGTACCACAATCCCGGCGTGCGGATGACAGTACAACAAACAGAAGACCAAACCGGACCGGCCGCATTGACGATCTACTTCGCCGAGCGGGTCGGCAGCACGGCGAGCGCCATCGCAGGCAAGAACCAGGTGACCGACAAGCACGCGCCGGCACCGGAGGCCAGCGAGAAGACTGCCGTCGTGGACGTGAAGAACCTGACGTGGGAGGAGATTTGGAGTCGGGTGCAGGCGTCTACGGGCGCAGAGGATGTTCCTGTTACGCCTGAGGACGAGGCGGAGCAGAAGAAGCTGCAGGCTATTTCTGAGAAGGCTGTTGAGGACCGTAAGCGTATAGAGGCTATGCGGCAGGCGAAGAGGGATCAGGAGCGGATGCTTGCCGAGGCGCGCGGTGAGGTGGAGAAGCTCAAGGCGATTTAAGAGGGACTTGACTCCGTTGTCCATTCTCTGGCTCCCCGGTGAGGTTTGGGGGAACCACCTGTAGCATATAGCATCTTTGTTTCCTTACGACCATGTATTTCTGTGGGATATTATATTAGAGCATTTGAAACAGATGCATCGGATTGTTCTGAAGAGGTTTTGATTGCAAGATCCTCGAGCACGATTGGTATAGAGCTAGGAAGGAGACTCAAACGTAGAAGGCACATGCTGGGCGAAAGAGACAGTAATTGGAAGGCATCACACATGGGCTCAAAAAATGCAGCCATTTGAAGACAGAGATCCAGAACAAAAAGTATGGGCAATGTACATCATCAGAAGGAAGAGGGCATCGACCGCAAGTCTGCTCGCCAAGCTGAGCGCCCTGCTATGCATGGTAGTATGATAAAAATCTCGGTGAAGTGCCAGAAAGACCGACAACTCCAGTACCTTTACGCGTTATCCGGGTTGTAGCTGGTCTCCCCCAACATGCTCTGGCCAGCAGGAGCCGACGGCGGTTGGGCTGAGGACTCAACCAATGTTGACGACCCGGCTTGTGGGCGACCCACAGACGTCGCCTGGAGACGTTGGTCCAGGGCCTTGAGTGCCAGAGCACGTCTCCGCTCCGCCTCCTCACGTTTGCCGGCGCCTCTCGATCCTCCACCGCGTTGGTTGAGGAGAGTTGGCAGGCCAGCTTCGCCGCGGGCCAGCACCTGTTGGTTTCCGGAAGCGATATCATCTTCGGAGAACGGTCTCAGGATCTTGACGGCCACCAAAAGGGCATAGATCCGATCGGCGACAAAGGCAATCGGGGGCTGCATAACGTCGGGGAAGAGGCAGGCAAAGGCAAAGGTCTCGCTCGCGTCGCCCTTGATACCGAGTCCGTTCGTCGAAGTCCCGGTAAGATCGGGCTGCTGCTTGTAGAATCGGAGGTAGGTCCAGCTAGTCAGAAGGCCGAGCCATGCCAGGACGGCCGCGGTGTCCGTTCCAAGCAAGATGCCACTGAGGGTATTGAGGAACAGGAACAGGGCGGGGAAATGCTTCACGCGCATTTTGACCAGGCCCTTGAATATAGCGACGGTGTGTTCGGGGACCAGTTGCTTGAAAGCAACGAGGAATGAGGCTTGGATGGAGACACCACCGCAGATCTGGGCGAGGCTGTAGCGGGAAACGGTCAGCCCTGGGAGGTCGATGGATTGTACCGGGCACTTACGTTCTGCTAGGAGAGCCACTCACGCCACCCCAAATGAGGTAGATAGGAATGATCACGGCATTGGGGATCAGGGTGACCGCAGCAATGAACTTGCTGAACTCGCGAGAACCCCACGCGCGCTCGAGATATTTCCCGCCATAGAAGACCGTCGCCGCGTTGAGGATGACGGTAAAGATGTTTTGCTCGACAAAAGTCGCCGTAAGGAGGGTCCAGGGATAGTAGTAGAAGAAGGACGGAACGAGGGTGAGGTAGGGAATGATCGGGCTGGACTGGACGCTGCCCGGGGAGGTGTCAAGTTGTCGCCATCTGGCAACGTTGTAGAGGAAGGAGAGAGCAAGCAAGCTGACGAGGAAGATACGAGTAGCCGGAGGAATATTGACTCGGAGCGGCATTTTGTCTCGCGGACGCGAGACCGCAGGCTTGTCGGACCGGCGTGCTGTCGGGGGTGAGGGTATTTATTATTTTGGGGGAGGGCGGCTCGGCTTTGAAAGGCGGACAACGACAGGGACGAGGCTGAGCCGAATCGGATTTCACCCCGTAAGACTCGACCTTTACCATGATGCGACAATGTAGATAAGTGCTTTCAGATATTGACGCATTTGGATATACAGATCGCTGTGGATTCATATCGAAGTAACATTCTTGGGCTCTCTAGGGTATTCATCTGATAAGGTTAGCAGCGCGCCAAGGGGCGTCTCAAGGTGTCGTCGTATCAAATAAAAAAGTGAGCCCTGGAGAGACGGCTAGACAGTATTGAATAGACTACGTACATTAAACCTATGGTAGAAAAAAGAGTGTCGAGACTAGGTACGTGGATAAAGTCAAGAGGGAGCCGAGCGGCCCCGATCCACTTTTGCCGCTGCAGAGCATCGCCGGGTTCGGGTGCGTGCAGCACGAGCCCAAAAACAGGGTCGGGTTTTCCCCTATATGTCATTATCTAGGGGAGTGTTGGTGTTGGTGTTGGTGTAGTCAGCTGTGGCCTACGTAGTCTCTATTGTAAGGAGTAGTGGAGGGAGTGATCAGCCCCAGATCCACCGAGCCAAGCGAGTCGCACGGAAAGCCGCGACCAGATGTGGAGGGCGCCACAAGGAGGATTTGCTCTGCAGTTTGAGATTTGGAGCCCACTTACTCTCTTAGTGGCTGGTGCGCTTAAGCTCGAAATGTCACTTTCGCGATCTTGAACTCCCTCTGTTCTCTGGTTGTTCCACGATCGATCTGGCCCTCGACCCTGGATCCCCGGTTTCGCCTTAGCTCGTCTGGATTCCCGCTCCCCAATCTCCATCCTTCAACCTTCATCCTTCATCCTTCAACCTCCAACCTCCACCCTCCACCCTCCACCCTTTAGCGCCTCTTCACTCCCTTGCCCGTCACCCCGGAATTTCGACCCTGAGATTTCGTCTGCCCGAACCCTATTCCTCAACACCTTGACCACTCCTGACTTCTCGTTCCGGACTCCGTCTCCGGAGCAACTTTGTGTTCCTGGACTCTCGCATCTCGCATACGCACTCCACTTTTGATTTTCCCTTTCCCTTACGGAAGTGCCCTCCTCCTCTGGCATGTCCACCTGGAGGTGGTCGCACATGTAATCATGGCACACCCCGACCTAACATCCCATCATGTCAACTACTTAATATGGCGGTGCGTTTCTCTCCCCACTCTCGCCGATCCTCGCTAATCCCTCACCCAGGTATCTTCAAGAAGCAGGTAGGTAGCACTTCGGTCCAATGGCCCGGCGCCCATCCTCGGCTTCTCACTCTAACCTCCGACAGGTCACGGCGAAGCGGCCGTATCACTGCAGCGCGCATGGTATCCCGACCCGCAGAGTCTACCCTTTGCGCGTCACATCCGAACCCATGCGCTAGTCTCGCTGGTCCAAAAGGGCCTGC
Source organism: Penicillium silybi (assembly GCA_027569585.1). NCBI lineage: Eukaryota > Fungi > Ascomycota > Eurotiomycetes > Eurotiales > Aspergillaceae > Penicillium > Penicillium silybi. Next base: position 1,323,574 of record JAPDFI010000002.1, on the reverse strand, counting down.
AGTACCACGAGCTGGAGTCCTCCATCGACAAGGTACGTTCGCGCGACCCTCGGTGTGACGCGGTTGTCCTTTTTTATGACGGGCCTCCCTTTCAAGCACCTGTCTACGGATAATTATCTAACACCGGACCTACAGGAAGGGAACCCCATCTCAATCAAACCGTCCGATTATTTCTTCGGGCCAGAGCCGTTCGAGCTTACGGACTTGCAAAATCGCGATGAGCCCGTTCCCGACGAGCCCGTTGCGCCGGAGCCTTGCGACCGCGTGACGAATGGTCACCCGGCCGAGATCGGCAAAAAGACCCGCAAGGAAATTAACGGCGATGAGTCCATGGATGTCGACGAAACCGAGAGCAAGGCCGGCACACCGATCCCGGATCACCTGGATGGCGACGGGGATGTGAGCATGGGGGCCGAAGAGGTGCCTCAGGAACCCATTCTCACGACTGGCCCCAGCGTCGGCGTCCAGATCTCCCCCGCCAAGGCCGCCGATTTGGCGCCCGACACCGCCTTGCTCCAGGTCGGTGATCACGTGATATCCACCGCCTGGCACCCCAGGGACTCGACCCTGCTCGTGGCCGCCGGTGATACCTTCTGCAGTCTGTGGAAGCTATCTCTGTCATCAGATCCGGTACAAAACCGGTTCCTGGATCTGAAGGGCAGCGGTGCCTATGTATCAGCGGTCGCGTGGAACGCTATCGGTGCTAAATTAGCCGTGGCGTCAATTCGGGCTATGAAAGGAACGGTCACCATGTACAACACTGATGGAAACGTGGTGGACTTGCTGCCAGACCTTCCCCGAGTGATCAGCGGCTTGCATTGGGCAGAGGGGAGCCCGCAGCTGGCCATCGTGGCATCAGACGAAAGAACCTCGGAACTGGCCCTTTGGGATGACAATCGCCGGCCAGACGTATTTCCACCACCTCAGGTCATTGACAGCCACATCTACGATTTGGCGTGGTGCGGGCACAACCAAGTATTTGCCTGCGGAAACGGGGCCGTTTATCAATGCGACGTCGACCAAAACATCAGCCTGACCAAAACCTATTCATCCACCGATACCGACACCGCCTGGTCCTTTATCCGCTGTGCTCATACAGAGAACTACTCCGTAGCAGTCACAGCCGGCTCTGAGAACTCCGCGATCTGGATTCCGACACACGACATTCTCATCGAAAACGCTCACCAGGACGCCATCACGGCGCTTGACATCCGCCCGCAATCACAAGCACAAACGCGGACTTCTACCATCACAATTGCCTCATACTCAACAGACGGCAGCGTCCATGTGTGGCAGGTGGATCTGGAGTCGAAGCAACACAAGCGTATCCATCGCCTGCGTTTGGGCTCCTCGCTCCCGGCTCTCGCTGGTGGCTTCTCCCCAGATGGCTATCTTCTCGGTGCGGTGAGCAACGATCGGCTCTTCATCTGGAACGCTGACCGTGGTGGTGAGCCTGTGTCCACATGGACAGCACCCGGCTCTGGAGAAATCAAGGAAGAATCCGAGTACACGAACGGGCAAAATGGGCACCCAGTGCACATTCCCGATCGTGCTCTAGCATGGGACTTTGACGGCAAGAAACTTGCCTATGGCTTTGGAAATCAGGTATGTTGATCTTGATGCCAACAAGTTAAGACACAGCACTTAACTCGCACCAGATGGCTATTGTAAACATGCAGCGGTGACCGGCCTTGGCTAGCTTCAATGTGCGAAGATCTTCTTGGCGCAACGAACGCTTCCCTACCACCGATGCATTGGGTTTTCTCGAAATACGTGATCTTGGCATGGTCTAATTGATACCCAACCAGCCACGAGCGGGAGATGGTTTCGGGCTTTCTGTCATGCCATCGATGTCACCGCATACCCTATTATGACACGACTCCCTGCCTGCAAAAATCAACCTGCTGAAACCCAGTTTCGGGAAATACGATGGTTCAATTTCCTTCCTTCACCATCCACCGATGCATGAGTACGGTTGCCTACATTCCACCACCTTCCTCAGTCTCTTCTACATATTTTCTTTGGACATAAATTCGTGATTTAGAAGACGCATGGCGGCATGCATTGCTTGGGATCAAGCTTGGGTACGGCGAACGGTACGGATTTCTGGCAAGAGGTCTTTTTTCTGTGAAACTGCGTTCGGGGTCGGTGGTCTGTGGTTATGATTTGAATATTCTTTCTTGTGAATCTCGCAAAAAATGCATGATCAAATACTTCTAATGATTCGAGTTCTCGTATCGGAGTAGCTGCCTCAAACACGCCGTGGAAATGCCCTGGTCCACAGCCCAGCATCAGAATCGTCTTCTTCTGTTTTATCCGTTGCTCGAGGCATCTCCTGCTCAAGCATCTCCTGCCTCCGCTCTCGCCTCGTTCGCCTTGCTCGCGCCCGAGATTGAAATCCCTCTTCAACATCTCTAAGCCCGCGCATCCACGCGCCAAGTCCTTCTAGAACATCATCAACCTGCGTATCGGATCCGAGTTCGTCGTATCTGTTGTTTCTCTTGCTGGCGCCCCATTTCTGCCGCGCCTTGTGCTGTGCAAGGTATCTTTGTCGCCGAAGCATGACTTGCTCCGCTTGGAGACTGTCGATCCACGCTTGCAGGCCGAGAATCGTGCCCTGTATCCCTTCTAGCTCGATGGCGTCTTCGACCAGGTCTGATTTTCTGTAGTCATAAATTACGTTAGTATAATTCAAATGAGCGTGAACAGCAAGAGCATGGAAAGACCCATAGACCGCAACTTACAACTCTGCAACTTCGAGCTCCAACTCGGCCACTGTCCTTTCTAACACGCGACACCGCTCCTCGTACAAATCACATATCTCACTGGTTTCCTTGCGTCTGTCACCTAATTGACCATGAAGCCCATTTACTTCAGTCAAGACAGTCGACAGCCGCGCCAGCATCTCAGTCTTATCGAATCCATTCTCATGCGATCCGTTGCAATGTTTGTCCGTAGCTGGTGAAAATGAGGGACTATGTGCCCGCGCTCTATCCTCCACAGCCGATCTACCGTGTGCTCGACCATCAGGGCGACATTTCGCTACCTCACGCGACAGCGCCGGACGCGGATCCCGAAGTATGGTCTCAATCGCATCAAGATGGAAGTGGATTGACTGGGTCGCTTCGTCTTCTTCGTGTCTCACCTCCGTCGATGCCGATGCAAGGTGTGCGAGTTCCGCCAGGCGCTCCGACCAGGATGTCACAGTTGAACCTGCCTGTGCATCTGCTGTGGAACTCGGCTCGGCTGGCTCGGGGTCCGGGACGGAGGCCGGCGCTATCGGGGTGCTTCCTTCGAGGGCCATGTGGGTTTCATGTGTGAATCTTGGAGGCTGTTGTTGATTTGAGGTACTGCAAGGTGTGTTGTGCAGGCTAAAGTGTTTGACTTGGAGGAATGCGAATGCGAATGGCTATCGATAAGCGATACCACCCCGCGCTACGCCTTTTTGGGTCTCGATACTCACCTTTCTGGAGCATTCGTCTCTACCTCTGTTTCTACTATTCATTTGATTATCTTGGTCTATTCAAGTTTCTTCTTTTCTCTCTGATCTCACAATTGTTGACAGTAGTTGGGGAGTTGCGAGTCAACCAGCGGAACCCGAGTCCAGAGCCCCACAGTGACTCTTTTTCCCACCGCCAAATCCCTTTGGAGTTGAGTCTTCCTCTGCTCTCTGCGTTGTCCGATCATTGAAAGCAGCTCAGCATGGCACCTTTGGTATGTACAATATAAGCGCATTCGCACAGTCCCTTCGTTTATCTGGAAATGCTAACGCGCATCCCTAATGACTCAGATCACCAGTGTCCCGTCGCTTGAGACGGCGCGCGAGGTCATCTCCAAGTCGAGAAACTCTCAATTCGCCCCAAACCTCCTGCCCGTGACTGCCACCATTCCTGCGGATCTTTTGACGCCGACATTAGCATACCTCAAAATCGCGGAGAAGTGAGTGCCGGCTTTCCGATGCGACGACCTGCGGGGCATGGCGCGGAAAATCTGGCGGCACGGTGACTGACTCGGATTGATAGCTCGCGATTGTCCTTTTTATATGAGAGCGCGGCGACTACGGAGACCATTGGACGATACAGTTTCGTGGGCGCAGGTGGGTGGCTCCGGCCTATATACAACCCTTTGGGAATTGAACTTTGCTTATTCTGACTCACCACTTGGGTATAGACCCCAGAAAGACCATCAAGACCGGTTCTGGCCATGGCCCTGAGGCCGATCCCCTCCCGATCCTTGAGGAAGAGCTCTCCCAGTACCGTGTTGCTTCGGTTCCCGGATTGATCCTCCCGCCTCTGACTGCCGGAGCCATCGGATACGTGGGCTATGACTGTGTCCGATATTTCGAGCCCAAGACCGCGCGACCCGTGAAGGATGTCCTGGGTGTGCCAGAGTCCATGTTTATGCTGTTCGACACCATCGTTGCCTTTGACCACTTTTTCCAGCTCGTCAAGGTTATCACCTATGTTCCGATCCCGGCCAATGATGCCGATATCGATACCGAATACCAGAAGGGCCAGCAGATTATTCAGAAGACCATCGACACTCTCCTCCAGGACCGTACACCACTGCCTCCCCAGGGTCCCATCATCCAGCACCAGGAGTACACTTCCAACATTGGCCAGGAGGGTTACGAGAACCACGTCAGGAAGCTGAAGGAGCATATCGGCAAGGGCGATATTTTCCAGACCGTCCCCTCACAACGCCTATCGCGTCCCACCTCTCTTCACCCGTACAACCTCTTCCGCCACCTTCGCACAGTCAACCCCTCTCCTTACCTGTTCTATATCGACTGCGAAGACTTCCAGCTTGTGGGCGCCAGCCCCGAGCTCCTCGTGAAGGAAGAGCAAGGCCGTATCATCACCCACCCTATCGCGGGAACGGTGAAGCGCGGCAAGACCCTGGAAGAGGACACCGCGCTGGCCGATGAGCTCCGCAGCAGTCTCAAGGACCGTGCCGAACATGTCATGCTGGTCGATCTAGCCCGCAACGATGTGAACCGGGTGTGCGACCCGATGACCACGCAAGTCGACCGGCTGATGGTGGTGGAGAAGTTCTCTCACGTGCAGCACCTCGTCTCACAAGTCTCCGGCGTGTTGCGACCCGGCAAGACACGGTTCGATGCCTTCCGGTCCATTTTCCCTGCCGGTACTGTCTCCGGCGCCCCCAAGATTCGCGCGATGCAGCTCATCGCCGAGTTGGAGGGCGAGAAGCGCGGTGTGTACGCCGGTGCTGTTGGGTACTTCGGGTACAACATCGCCAACAGTGACGGATCGAGCGAGGAGCCCGGCGCGATGGATACATGCATTGCGCTACGGACGATGATGGTCAAGGATGGCGTTGCCTATCTGCAGGCCGGTGGTGGTATCGTGTTTGACTCTGACCCGTACGATGAGTACATGGAGACGATCAACAAGCTCGGAGCGAACATTGCCTGCATACGTGGAGCGGAGGCGAAGTATCTGAACATGCAGAATGGGTCTCTCTGAGAATTGTATCTATGATCTTGCCGGTGGCTAGCGATGTTGACGAATCATGCATTTATATTCGACTCGAAGTATCAATGTATAGCTTCCCACACTTGGAATGGGACCAGAAAAAGCAGCATGTTGCTCTAGCTCAGCAACTTTCGAACGTGAAAATATGTCGTGTTTTCTGCGGTCTCTTCTTGGAAGACAGGGAGACCGTTACTTCCTTGGCTGCTCTTTGCAAAGAGAAGATCCCGGATACCATTCATGTCGGTGGTGATACTCTCTCTTTTGCTGAGATTGCCGAAATCTTGCAAGCTGCTGGAGCTGGACCCATCCAAGTCATGAAGATTTCAGAGGAAGGAGCCCCGACGCTCCTTCTTCGTGCTTCTTGAATGCCCTGCAGGAGCGCGGGGAGCTGTATTTCAATTATAGACGAATACATTGATCCTTTCTTTGACCTCATTATCCCGAACATGGCCTTCAGCAGGAAGCAGCTGGCTATAGTAATGTCATTTTCCGTTATATACCTTTTTCTTCTATTAATCTCTCGCTCCCACTCCGCACGCGACCCCGGATCGTACTTCTTCAGGCCCGAAGCCGGCTACAGACCTCGATACAGTCTCACGAGGGTCGAAGATGCCCGGAGATATGTCTCCGGTCAAAACCATTCCATACGTCCCCTGCACCTGATCAGCAGTTCAGCCAAGGCTGCCCAGCGTGTCGACATTTGCATCGGGGTCGTTACCGTCAGGCGTCCCTTTCAGCAGAACCTCGACACCACCATGGGCTCCATCCTGGATACCCTGACCAAAGACCAGAGGTCCACCCTCACCCTCCAAGTCCTCTTTGCACAAAGCAATCCCAACGATCATCCTGACTACACCCAGCCTTGGACTTCGAGCCTCGCCGACCATGTCCTAACGTATGACCGTCTTGATGCTCCCATGTCGGCCGTTGCACGACTGGAAAGACTCAGGGATATTCACAGAAAGTCGCTTTTGGACTACCGCCTTGCCCTCAAGTCATGCTATGACAAGACGGGCGCGCAGTGGATTGCGATACTCGAGGACGACGTTCTGGCGCAGCGAGACTGGTATGAGAATACCATGAAAAGCTTGCAGAAGATTGTCGACTGGAGACAACAGGGCAGGATCAGGGACTGGCTTTACCTCCGCCTCTTCTATACGGAGAAGTTTCTCGGGTGGAACTCCGAGGACTGGCCGAAATACCTGTTCTGCAGCATATCCATTTTCGTGGCCGTCACTACTACGCTCATCGTTGGACGAAAGAAGTCTCGCTTCGTGCGCGAACTGGCCACAATTTATTTCCTGCTGATTATCTGTTTCGTCTTCATACCACTATTGATCGGCTTGTTCTTCTTGAGTGGACGAGTGACCATGCAGCCTCTTCAGCCCGGCATCCACGTCATGAATCGTTATGGCTGCTGTAGTCAGGCCATGTTTTTTTCCGCGAGACAAAGCACCGCTGCTGATGGAACATCTTAGCCGAATGGGAAGAGGGAGAATATCCATGGCTGTCGACACTGCCATTGAACAGCTGGCCGATGAGAACGGACTGGATCGGCTCGTGCTTGTGCCCTCTCAGATGCAGCATGTTGGTGCTGCTTCGTACAAAGAGGATCTCAAGGAGGAGTATTGGAGCAAGACGTATCGTGTGCGCGGTGCGCATGGAGTTTGGAGTATGGGTTTTGAAGAGGCGTATGATTAAAGAGCTATACGTGACGACGGGTATTGTTAGACATCATCATCCTATTAGGCTAATCCACGTTATGTATTTCATACAGCTGGGTCATTCTTCTAGACAGCTTTCTATCCCTTTTTAATCCAAAACTAGAAGTTTCCTGAAAGATGTCATAACATCCTCCTGCTGCGAACCACGGCAGAGTTAGATCTTGAAGTCAATCCTCATTGATCTATCATGATGGATTTTAAAAAATATTTGAGGAAGTATTAAGTATTAGACTCTTAGACCGTGATATAAAATCTTCTATCTCAAAGGGTAAGAGAAGTGTTTTAAAAAAGACGTTATTGGGAATTCAAAGCAAGCACACAGAAACAACCTATACATCAAGCATATACATCCACAGTGGGTCGTTCAAGTTGGTATAAAGCAAGATAAACACTGATATTCAGCAGTCTGATCATAATTTGGTCACTCCAGAGACCCTCATTCCACTTTACCATTGAGGCCGAGCTGAATGCTTCAAAATTCTCTTCCAAAAGCTCCTGGGTGGCTTTGCGGGAGCATCATCAGTCGTCTTTGAAACATCGGCTGTATTATGGGATTGAAGGCTTTGGCCAAGTTTATCATTGATCTTATCCACCTTTGCCGAGGGCTCGAGGGACCGGTCATAAGAGCACGGAGAAGCGCACGTGCAATCTCCAGCTCCCTCTATTTTCTTGGTCCCCAAAGAGCGTTGAGAGTTGTATCCGCAATCTCTGTCATCGCAGTCGCCGCGGTCCTTATGGTCGTGAGCCAGTTCGTGTTGCATCTGCCGGTTTGGATCCCGCTTTAAAGAAGCATAGGTCCGGTTGAACTCACTATCAGTGAGTCTTGACATGGCGGCATAGAGTTCGGTGTTTTGAACGGCGCGTTCCTTGTAAATATTTAACAACTCAGTAGTTATTTGCATCCCCTCTGTAAATATCCGATTCGTCTCTAGAGTGAACTCTGCAAGCAGAAGGTAATCAGTTTCGGCAGACTGCTTCTCTACCAAGTTGTCAGACTTTCTCTCCAGATTACCTAGCCGTTGGACTAATATCCGGTGAGTATGCTCGTTCTCAATGACAGAGGTGAGTATATCTTGGCTTGGCTGGCATGAGTCGTATTGTGGAGGGCGGCCGTGGCAGTCGGGGACTGTCTTCGATTCTTGGCCTTCAAGAAATAGTTCGGTCATTTTCAGGGAGGATTAAACAATTCTTGTATAGTAAGCTTTGGTATCAGGGAGGAAATAGAAACTTTCTGAAGGAAAAAAAATTCTGGGATTAGGTTTTAAAATGGCAGAAGAACATGTATGTGTCCTGCTTCTGCTGCCAGCCAGCCGCCGCTTAATGTAGGTTCCAGAGCCGTGGTAGCCTACGCCACTAAACTAATTAGAGCTCCGCTAACCTAGAAAGGTTCTATAGAACCTTTTTATATAGCCGCAGATTCTCCTTTATGTATGGTATATTTTAGAGAGGGGCTCCTTGCTCCAAAATTGGCAAAGGCATGGACCATAAGTATACTAGTCCTTTCACATAAATGACGACAGGTTTTCAACCCACAATTTCTATAATATATCAATGGGCATAGCATACTACCTGACCCCTCACATTAACAGCGATATAGGCGATTATGTTGAGGATAAGTCTAAGGCGATCCACGGCACCTACTAGTAGGCTTTTCGCCGTAGGGGGGATTTTCCAACATCTAGGACTTGAGTCGTTACAAATGGATCGACAAGACACCGGAGCATTTGAAAGACGCAAAAGAGCCTGGGAGAGATGGACAGGATCCGAGCTACACACGAAGTCTATGGTATGCAATTCAAGCTACAGAGGAAGTTGACTGGGTCACCATTAGTGGAGCAGCTCCGAAGACAAGTGCATGGGAGGAGGGGCTTAGGTTGGCGCACGCTCGTTGTGGTGACCCAAAATGGAACGCGGTCGCTCAAAGGACAAGCTAATGAAGAGAGCACGCTCGCAAATGGGCACACAACGCTCTCAGCGGCTTCATCAACAAGATGGATAGGCGCCTGCTACTATTCCTGTTCGTCGAGAGACTGCATAGAGAAGCTCGGGTGTCGTTATAACATGTTCATGATGTAAAGGAAAGATGAATATGGAACTAAAAGACTTAGATAAACATTCAGAGTTGAGGAGGAATAGGGATGCCATCAAGAAGACTCGGGTTTCTGCCGAATTCGTCGCTCCATATAGTTTCCTGTGCAAAAGACAGGTTTATCTCCTAGATGTTAGATTCTTGCCGACGACGGTGAAGATTTCGATTGTCGAAGATTCTTGCAAGAAGCCGCATCAGTGCACCTAAGGCAAGTTCCTGACGCTCGGTGCCCTCTGTTTTGCAAGGCTCCTGAGATTAATACCGGCGCATAGGAAAATAGAATTGCAGCTTGACCGTCAACTCCGTCCGGATTTAGTGCGTTAACCAAACTCTGCCGCGGCTCTGGAGCTAAGCCTTCAAATGCCTGCACAAAGCAATCAGCGATCTCCGCAGTTGCCACTCTTCCCATCGTCAGAAGTCGAAATACGGCACGATCCGCCGGGTCGTTAATCGAAAGCTTCCTTCTGAAACCCGGCGTCTCGTAGGATTCTACCCCTAGTAAGCAAAATGCCGTCATAGCCTTGTTGGAGAGTTATCCGTTTCTCAATTATATTTAGTAGCATTTCCTAGACGGTGAGATAGATCTGAAACACGGGCTCAGTCATCTAAGCAGCACAGCATGTATTGATATACCCACCGGCTCCGGCGACATCTAGAATAACCTCTGAGCGCGAAAACATAATTTCTGCCGTTTATGATCAATGCACCTTCTAGGTTTGCAATGACACATTCTGCCTGGGTGAATTGGGCGATATTAAGTCAAGAGCCTAGTTGAAGACCTAACAGGAGATCTGATCGGAGCTTCGGTCCAATCTCCTCGATTGAAGGGAAGAAATGCTCATTGGCAGCCGCATATACCACGTCGTTATAATTTCGAAAAGTCTGACCAGTGATATTCGTGACCAACCTAGAAAGGTCGTCATTTTTGCCCAGATTATTCACTATAATAGCGACGAGCAGTGCATATATATATTTAGGGCCTAGACAGGTTTTAGTTAATAGAGCGCGCAGTCGTTGAAATGACTCCAGCTTCAACTTGGTCGATGGTTTTTGGCAGCAGGTGAATGTCTAGTAATCCCCGCTCATCAACCACTACACAGCCAACATACTGACAAGGGTTCGGTTGACTTCTAGATATTCAAATCCGTAGAGCGCGTATGAGGGAGTCAAGTGGTTGCTACCCAGCGCACCAACAGGGCTGGAGTTATTCGACTCTGCTGTGGCCGTTGCATTCTTCAGCCATTTGAGTTCAGATTCGAATAATCTTCCGATCAGGTTGACAGCATCTAGGTCGCTCAAGGTGGGGAATATGCCGTCAGTGATACTCGTAAACAAAGCCATTGGAATATGAGTGTGGAAACCGACGTCCTCTGCTCTTGTGGCTTTTACGGGCGATGCGCTAAGTTCATCACGTGCACTTTGGCAGTGGCAAATCGTCGCAATCCAGGATAGTTATAGTGGTTATGTACTCAACCAATGGAATGTATGTAATAGGTTCCATAACTCAATTGGTTAGAGTGCCATGCTAATAACGTGGAAGTCGAGAGCCTTGTCTCGATCTGCTCTAAAGATCGAAAATTATCTTCGCACCCTACTATTATACTTGCTTCATAAAGACCTAAATCCGGACTAGCGCCATCAAGTGGTTCCATAGCTCAGTTGGTTAGAGCGCTGTGCTAATAACGCAGATGTCGAGGGTTCGACCCCCTCTGGGACCATTTTTTGTGGATATAATCCATATATGATGGATGAATTATGCAGAATCATACTTTTTTTATTTAGGCTTTGTTCTATATCCTCCTATCCACACCGCATGTGACTTGGACACTACAGAGCTCAAATACTTTTAGATCACAAGTTATCGATCGTCCTTGTTAAGTAAGATATATGCAGGTGTGTATAAAAGGTTCAGAGGGGGTTTGATTTGAGCATAACGCAAAAAATTCCTACTAGAAGACTATATATATATGTCTTACCTATTTAGATTATCAAAAAATGGTCCCAGAGGGGGTCGAACCCTCGACATCTGCGTTATTAGCACAGCGCTCTAACCAACTGAGCTATGGAACCAATTGTGTTGAAAGGCAAAAATTCTTGAAATTATCAAGCTAAAACAATTTAGTGCCAAAATGTATATCCTCGCAGTACTAGCGAAGTATAACCGGCGTGGAGCCGAAGGATCGTAGTGCAATCAAAGTGTCAAGACCAGAAATCCCACCCGCATGGAAGGAAGCGCGTAAAGTCAATTCCTTGTTGTCGAGAACCTAGAGGCCACCTTCGCCGACCGCCCTTCCTCTTCTTTTCCTTTTCTTCTTTATACTTACCTTGTTTGGGTGGCTGCGATCCTGAAGGCGCCCACAACAGATTGGTCCCTGTATTGTACAGCGCGGCAGGACAGTTTCTTCAACGGACTTTGCGCTATTGACAGGCGTATTCCTTGGTATTTCCTACACCGTAGCTTCTATTTCCCTTTATTATGTCTTGGGTCGGTGACTTGAGTATGGAGAAGAGATTGTAGATTCAATAGCTGTGGTTAATTGAAGATTACGTAGCGTTCTATGTGCCACTGGTAGTAACCTCATCTGTTTAAAATTAAAGATCATTTTAGGCCCTTTCCCAAGTCTTGTCTATGTCTCTGTTCGGGCTGTATCCGGCCGACACCCTATTCAACGTTTACTCCCGAGGTCTTGATGGATCCTGTTTACTTCGTCCTGTATTGTGTAGGTAGTTACACTCGGTCTTGGACCACGTCCGGTCGGTTGCTTGGGGTCTTCAAATGCTATTAACCATAACTCTTCGCTCTTCTCGGAAATAATACTCCCTTTAATGGCTTCCTATCGTTTGATGTTACGGATTATATGGTGGGGTCTGCGGGCGCGGGAACCGCGCAGACACACAGTTGCGCTACTGATAGTATATAAGGCGGCTCCAGGCATGTCGAAGTTCCCACTTCGACATAGTGGTCTTTTTGGCTCAACTGTTTGATCATGTGCCTGGGCACGTTCTCACATTTGATATGAATGGATGTTAAGGCCAACTTGAAGGTAATTGTAATTATTGCCCAGGCGAGAGCATTAGCAGGTCCTTGGCCGTCTTGTAAATAAATATATATATATATATATATATGCGAAACTTTGAGTATTTTTCCCCGGGATTTTCTCTGCCAGAACCCGGGATGGCAACGGTGTAGCCTATGAGCTTTGGAGTATATTGAAGATAAAGAAAACGTGTCTATTATCCCTCTTTGTATTCAATGGCTTTGATGAAGTTTCTAGTAATTGTTAACAACCTTGGAAAATGATTCCCCTTCCTAAAACTATTGAATTTGCCTAATATGGCTACCATGTCCCGTCCACGCGAATAATATCTATCGTAGCTTAGAGAATTTTCGATTCGATCAAGTGAAGGACTACTTCAATGAAGTTTTTGCCGGTCCACGAATAAGTGAAGTCGATTCCAAGGAACGGAATTCTAAGATAATTTAGGAGTCCCACAAAGTATTATGCTAAGTGTGAACTTGTATGCATAAGATATAAAAAGCCCGGTGTTATGGGTATATCAAGATAACCTAATGGTATTCAGGTTCTATCATCGTTCACAGTGGAATTAATGTAGTAGTCAGGCAAGTTGGGTGCTGTATCCTAATCCTCGCCATTTTAAGCACTCACCCTCCTCCACCCTCTTCCAAGAATGGAATTTTCAATTTAGAGCAGATCCAGGCAAAAAAATGGTCCCAGAGAGCGTCACCCCGAACATCTGCGTTATCTGCAGCGCTCTAACCAAGCTATGGAACCGATTATAGAATACAGCAAGCATCTTCTATATGATTGAGGCGGTGAGTGCAGAGGCACTGATAAAATACAATTTTCAATTTGGAGCAGATCCAGGCAAAAATTATGGTCCCAGAGGGGGTCGAACCCTCGACATCTGCGTTATTAGCACAGCGCTCTAACCAACTGAGCTATGGAACCAATTATATAATACAGCGAGCATTATTATTTTTTACAAAATTAAGGCGGTAGGAGTAGATGATTGAAAGTATCACTAAACACGACTTGGCAAGATCAGTAAGCGGTACCATTCTCATCGACACACTATACCATATACCTGTCCTTCCAGCCTGCATTTCCTCTCTTTTTGGCGAGATGGGCGAGGCGATGATCTTCCGAGTCGTTGCTAACGATATTTGAAGGCTTCAAAGGCATTTTACCCCGGAGTCATCATTATATAGGTCCGAGCCTCGTGCATAAAGCTGTATGGATGGGAGAGATAGCATGAAGGGAATATATAGACATGAGGAATGCTATGCGAATGCACCCGTGGACGAATAAAGGTGCCACCTAGAAACCTAAAGAAACTTGAAATATATGTACTATGCTTATAGGAAACTTCAAAGTTTGGAACCGCTATAAATAGTACATAGACCTCTACAGCCTCGTTTGTCGTCACATAAGGAGAATTCCGGTAATTTCCAAAATCTACAGCAAAACTCGGACCTGGGAGTCAAAATTTGAAACCTTATTTAAATCCTGGTGTCTATAGAGTCAGTTCACAAAGGATAGTGATTTGAGAGTTACCTCGGGACTTGGAGTCGGAATCGCATGAAACTCCAAGATCGCCAGAATCTTGTGAGAGGTGGATGAGATCAATATCATTGGTGACTTATATAAGGAGTATGGATAATGATATTCTAAGAGTGACAACAGGCAGACAGGAGGCTGGCCCGAGAAGACTCATCTACCCTTTGACAGAGAGATCTACATCCCGGGGCCACATTTCGGAGTATACAAAATTCCGATACCGACTGAATGCCGCACCGAATCCGGGATCTGAGTACCTAGAAGCTAGTACTATTAGGTAGCGGTAAGAAGAGGCTGGCTGGTCATCTAAACACTACTGTCTCTTCTTACTATGTTTGCTAGTTAGTTATCCATAGCTTAGGTGGCTTATATATATCTTATTTTCAGAAGAAAAGAACTTCCAAGGCTACCATAATTGTTAGTGTTTGGTGGTTTCATTGAAAGTATGGAGTAGTCGAAGCTGCGGTTGTTGTGTAGAGAAGGGGCATACATTTGATGAGGGTATATGTTTCGGTATCGATATACGGAATGAGATTACAATAGAGGTGAAAGAGAAGATCCAAGAAAGAATTGGTTACTCGAACCTCAGTCGGGAACTCAGCCAACTTATAGTAACTTTATTTCGGTTCATTTACGTCAAGCTGGGCGTCATGAAAGGTTCGAACAATTCAAATATCTTCAAGCCAGTGTGGAAAGGTAGCTCAGTAGGTGGTATGAGTTGGGGCGGTGTTTCGGTTGGAAGCTGGAACGACATCGGAGGCAGGGAAACCTATGGTCCCAATGTGTTAGAAAAAAATTTCTCAAATCACGTACCCCGCCATCAGTTGGAAGGAGCTTATTGGACTTACCAATGTAAGCGAGGAGGATGAGGAAATCGTTGTAAGTCAGAGCTCCGTGCTTAACAGAGTCCAGAAGAGTATCAACATCCAGACCATCTTGAGTAGAATAGGTCTTAACGACAATGATTAGTATGCCCACTGGCAGAAAGAACTAGAACTTGGAATATATCCCCCACTTCAACACCGCAACTCCAAGGGGGAAAATTCAAAAGAATCATTGGGTACATCTGGGGATGATCCTGTAATAATCCGGAACTCGACATGGCAAAAATGTGGAAAAGATCAGGAAAACGAAAGAAAATGCCACGTCAAAAAAGGATCAAATTCCCACAATTTCCACCCCAAGTAACCAGAAGGACAATTACTCGGCGTCGCACTAAAATACAATTTTCATTTTGGAGCAGATCGGAAAAAAAACATGGTCCCAGAGGGGGTCGAACCCTCGACATCTGCGTTATTAGCACAGCGCTCTAACCAACTGAGCTATGGAACCGACTATACATTACAGCGAGCTTTTTTAGATTATTCAGCCGGTGCTGCATGATTGCCATCGGTAGCCAAGGCTTTCTCCTCAAGCTATTTACGGGCGCTCTGGCAAGCAGACAGAAATGAACCAGAAGACTTGATAGCATGTAACGGACAATAATGAAGCTGGAGAGAAAGAGAGAGAGCTCGCGCGGGGTGGTGAGATGTAATATTACCACTACAGCCTCAGGCCTCACCATTTACGTACAGATGCATGACATTCAGCTTGTGTCATGACCTGTTAGTCCCAATCCCAAATGAAAGAATGCATCAACTCGGGTTCTGACCGCTTGCGAATGGGCTCTTTTCTGCCATTTTAACCCCATCAAACTTGGACTTTGGGGTGTTGATATGTATCTCCCTGGAACAAGGTTATTAAAGCCTTCGGAATATTGTTCTTATCCATATATTACCTAGTATCGGGTCTAACCCTTGCTGATACTACTCCCTTGACTTAACAAGGGTCCTTAAATCTATTCAAGCTGTACATAGATCTTGAACAACCAATCAATCATATTAAAATACTTACTAACTCCTACCATCTTTGTAGCTGCCACTGGCAGTGGGCCTAGATATAGTGGGCCTAGATATAGTGGGCCTAGATATAGTGGGCCTAGATATAGTGGGACTATGTATAACCTTCAAGTTGGAAATATTACAAATATGCAGATATCGACTTACGGAAAAAAAAAAAAAAAAGGGGAGTGAAAGCTAAGACGCTCAATCTGCGCTCAGATAACTAGAACCTAGAAGGCTAAGACAGAGATTAATGAGAGGTATTCTCCGAGTCCATCTCTCGCTGAACAGGTTCCAAAATGGCCTCATCAAGTTCAAGTTGGGGAAAATTTTCGCGACTACTTTCAACGGTCACTCTTCTACTAGTACCCTCCGAAACACAGACCGGTATCAATCGGCGAGGCAATAACTAAGACTCAGCGAAGGATAGCCCCTCAAGACAATCAACAAGGCTGTTCATACCGAGAACTGCCCTCTTTCCATGAGTAAAAGGCCAGAGCCAATTATCTTCACCCTCTTTGACGGCTTTCACGGCAATAACTAGCCTGCTAGCAGGATCCGTGCTACGCGCCTTACGCGCGAAAGGAAATTCCTGGGAGTCTTCGAAGAGCAATAGTTGAAAAAAGACTTTATCTTCGGCCTGCCAGAAAAGCTTCAAGGATTTTGCAATAGGGAAAATAAAAAATTTCTCGCCTAGTATAAGAAAAAGCTGTCCGTCTAGCTATTGGTTAAGCTTTAATATACCTCCGAAGCATAGTAGCTTATAGTATCTGTCCCTTTTCGTTTTTTGTGTAGTAATATTTGTAGCCAATAGACTATTGCTCTTTAAACTTGCATCTTAAGCCTTTATTATATTTTGAGCCCAATATTCGCGAAGTCGAGGGTTAGACGAATCTCGAAGGGATTTATAGGTGTTCCTCCAAGACTCCGCCCATTTTCGAACTGCTGGATTAGAGCTATGGAAAGCGTCAACAAATGCTTGACGCGTTACAACCTCCCCAGATTGAAGAGAGAAACCCTGCCATGGTGGAAGTGCTGAGTCCAGATGCGAACCTGCCCATAGCATTAATGTGCCTTAGGGTAAGTAGCATTCTAACTGATGGGGCCTGAGAGTTTGAAATACGCATGCAAGGAACATTTCCTCAAGGTTAAGAAGGATTTGTTGCTCCTTCAGCATAGGACGAAAAGCGCTAATTTCTCGAAAGGCCGTCGAACTAAGCCTGATTGTATAGTTTGCCCTTAAAGATAATTATTAGCGGAAGCGCCTACCCAGAAGCGCTAATTAACTTAATTATAGTCACCTACTCGCGATTCCCTAGCCGTAAAACTAAACGCCGACTGTAGTATTCTGTATAGGTAATAACTTTTGCGGTCGCTGTAAGGCCTATCGCGAAGCCAGTCTCATCAAAGTTGTAGATATCCTCCGGTAGGATACTGTATTACTGAACCGTAGCTTATACAGTCTTAAACCACTATTAAATAATCTTTGGATCCTCTTATTTTGCTCGCTGATAGTTATATCGACGTGAAAAGCGTAACTGAAGCTCTAGTGTGCGCTGGGTAAAGTTATATGCCCATTTTTCGCCGACCGTCTTAATTAGTATTGTTCCACGCTTTGCAAGCAAAAGATTAGCCATTTCTCATACAGTCGCAGGCCTAGGGGCAGTCCTACGTAAATCCATTGATAATATCTACTTCTTGAGCGATTCGTCTTCAATTTGGGTCAGTTATAGCTATTTGCGTGAGATTCAGCACAGTTTATAGTACTGCGTAGTCGGCGACAAAGCGTAGGTTCAGGGACATTGAAGCGGCGCGCAGTCTCGCGTAAAGAGCTGAGTTCTTTGTTTTTGCTCGTAAGATGCGGCCCTCTTTACGTCACGCACCGATTACGTTAGAAGAGGATTCATCAAAAAGAAAGAGCAAAAAATGGTCCCAGAGGGGGTCGAACCCTCGACATCTGCGTTATTAGCACAGCGCTCTAACCAACTGAGCTATGGAACCACTTGATGTCAATTGCCACGGTTTGTGCTTATATGAAGCGCGGAGAATAGTAGGACCCCCTCTCTCCGAGGGGTCTGAGCGACCCTCGGAATCGCTCACCTCGTTCTCACCCGGCCCTCAGCCTATCTACAGCGCACTCACCCCTTCTCACCCCCCGTGGCGTAAGGCTAAAGCGGCTCTCATCCTTGCTCACCCCGGCGACACCCACCCGACTACTGTCCGCTTATAAGCCACACGCCGGCAGGTTAGTAGTTGGGTGGGTGACCTCCAGCGAATCCCTGCTGTTGTATGTTTTGTTTTTTGGCTTAAGTTAATGTTAAGTTGGAAAATGCCGGTATAGACTAAGATATCGCCCATAGTGCATTTTTAGTCTAGCGGTTATTTTGCCTATTTCTGAGCGACAGTTACCTAGTTAGTTACAAAATTGCCGACTAAACTATAACCCGCTGCGTTAATTACCCCTATAGGATAGAAGTCCTAATATTCGCATTTAATCAATGCAACTATTTAAGTAGTCTCGAGATATATAGAGACCACCACTATGTTGAACTAGGGCAGTATTCACGTCCGCAGTTTCTGAAGTGTCCCCGCACTAGAATATCTAGACTTCTTGTCAAGTATCGTCTTTAAGGTAGGCCCTTCGAACGGCACAGAGCCCTTAGGTCTTCACAGGACAAGTCTGCGAGGTCCCGGCGGTGGGTGTGCCGCCACCACAAATTGCGCCATCGCCGCCGCCATCACCCACGCACTGTAAGAAGTATAAGTTCCCGTAGTAATCTCAGCCTATAGTACCACGTTACTTACGCTAGTGCCAGCTTCACAGTCACTTGAAATTGTCAGTTAACAAAATTTATAAAGAGAGAGACCCAGGATCTTACTAGTTTAGGCCGGCAATTTTGCAGGAACTTCCGTTGCAGGTCTGATGTGCGATCAATTAGAAAAGATAAAAATATCATCCTGGGCAAACGATAATGAGCTTACACCGCAATATGTCCAACCGTTAGGACATCCCCGTGCAGAAAGGCCATTGTTCGCAGAAGGCGCTGCCGTGACCATGGAGGCGCTGGCCACCAGGGCAAATATGATACCGGCGAAATGCATGACAAGCTGTGTGACTTTGCTTCAAGGTTGATATTTGATAATGAGAAACTTGGATAATGTAGAATAAAGAAGCTCTTGAGCGAGAATCAACCTCTTCTTTATATCTAGGCAAGATGCAAAGTGGAGAACGCAAGGCAGCCTGGCCCCAAAGACATTACCCTGACTAACTGGATTGCAAGTGGTCTCTCTCACCATATTAATTGGCTATTATACTGTCCAAATTTGAGCGAGATCCGAGAAAGAGTGGAAATTCGGGGCTGAAGGGGATGGGGCCGGGGGCGAGAGCCTTGTCTGCCTGTTCTTAAGTGCCTTGGCAGTAACCACGGATTTATGTACACTCTCCGGGATCCGACTCGGCAAATAGCATTTCCCAGTCAGTCGCGTCAGCCATCCTACCTAGTTCGAGACTACCATACAAAAATACATTGATATAGATCGCCCTGTAACATCATATAAAAGGCACATTCTGAGAGACCTCTTGCTGTGTTAGTCGTACTCTGTGGCGTGCCAAGCAAAAGGTGAGCCGCATAAGCCTTGATGAAGCGGCCCGAGAGATCTTCATGATCATCAGCACATAGTTCCCAATTAAGCATCAGGTGCGGGCCCGGGGGGCCGGGAGGGCCGGGAGGGGCGCATTCTCACTTGGCATGGTGAAATGATCGGTTGGGAAGGGGAATAAGTACCATAGAAAAAGAACATCTTTACCTGAAGCAGTTCTAGAACCGAAGGTTCGCCGCAATATCGGAATGTCCGGGTAAAATTGGCCCGTAAATAGGCTCGCTGTGGAGTTAGTTTGGCCCCCACGTTGTATTTTGTAGACATGGATCGATCTCCAGAATAAATGGGACCGTAGTGTAGTAAACAGGCGGTTGTATTTACTCCTTTAATTATGATGGAGCAATCACCCGAGGTCGCGCCGACAAGATTGCAGAGTGGGTATGGAATATTGTTCATGGCCATATAGAGATATACTAACCATCTCCAGATTGTCCTCGGATATAGCATTATCAAAAATATTACATCCAGAGTTATCAAGATCAACGGGCTCATGGCTTACCGAAAGGTAAAGGCCATCAAAAATCCTTCAAGCACTTCAGGGCTATCAAGGCCGTCGTAGGAGTTCCTGTACCTAGTGCCGGCGCTAGAATTTCGGAGGCAAGGTATGACAATTGCCGGATCATGTTGGCTACTGCTTTCTAAAGTTCTTAACGACTGTTATTTCAGTTCTCTTAATTCGAGATTTCAATGTTTATAAGTCAGAAAGCTCCTGGAATCAGTAAATCTTAATCTTGTCTGACAGTTAATGGAATCTGTTGGGTCAAAAGGCTTGAACTTGCCAGACTTCTGCTCAGTTTTCAGATTAATTTACAAGCTGCACCTTATATGGGCTCGGTTCTAGTCTGTTCTTCAATTTCGCCTTATGTTCAAGGACTCTATGAAAGATCTGAAATTTCGGCTAGCTCCTGGCTGCGAATCCCTCCCACTGTCAAGACCATCCTTGGCGATATCTTGGGTCCTTTGAAAGCTTCCGAGAGAATGGTTGCACCAATATGCGCAAAGTCTGAACGCGATGGCGGGATAGATCGGAGGAAGTGTCTGGGCAGCTTGGGCTCCGAATGTATCGGCGAGCTTTTCCTTCAGGATGATCTTGAAGATGGCCAATCTCGACTCAGTGGGGAGTTGGGGGAAGAAATAAAATTCTTGGTCACTGTTGTTATCTATTGGGTGAAGACAGGGGTGATGTGTGTTAGAGGGGAACCAGAATGTGAACCCTACAGGGGCTGGATGTAGAGATGAAGTGGAATTGTGATATTGCCTATTTTGGATGTAGCACCAGACAGAGTTTACAGCCTATAAACGATTTTGAGCTGCGGGAGCCAGAAAGACTGATATCTACATAAGAATCAACAAATAAGACTGGCCCCAGCCTGCTCCCTCTACAACGTAGAATAACCTACCTTCATAAGTTGTATAAATACAGTACAAAAAGACTGTGCAATCCCGCTCAAATGCGGGGTCAACCAGTCGCGATACCACATTGCTAATGCACAACGACGCTAACTATGCACTAAGACATTCTGGCCGGGTTCTCATGTGATATCGTTATTCCTCAAATCACACGGACTCGATTATTTAAAAGACACCCGTCTAAGTATTCTCAGTCCGACTTGCCCAAAACCTGGCTCTGAATACAGGCCCACTAGCGTTCTCAAGATGGCCCCTTGGGATTCCAAAGGAACTCTGAGCGTGATATCGTTGTTCTATCTAGCAGTGATTGCTGTATGTGTAGGCTGCCGTGAGCTAAGACCAATTCACTGACCCATCCACAGCTAGTGGCCCATCTGCTATGGACCATAGTCTATAACCTCTTCATCAGCCCACTATCCAAATTCCCAGGACCAAAGTTCGCAGCATGCACCAACCTCCAAAACCTATACTGGACATCAACAGGACAATACCACTACAAGATCAAAGACCTGCACGATCAATACGGAGACGTCGTTCGCACCGGTCCCAACACACTCGTCTATCGGAGCCCCCAAGCATGGAAAGACATCTACAGCCACCGCAAATCCGGAGCCGCCTCATTCCTAAAAGACCCCAAGTTCTACCTCCAGGGTCCGAGAGGACCAAACATCATAAACTCCAACGACGCAGACCACTCCCGAGAAAGAAGGCTCCTCTCCCACGCGTTCTCCGAAAAAGCTCTCCGAGACCAAGAATCCCTCATCCAGTCCTACGTCGACATGCTCGTCGACCGACTAACCGGAGAAATATCCGCATCCCGTGAAACAGTAGATATGTCCCAGTGGTACAATTTCACCACCTTCGACATAATCGGCGACCTAGCCTTCGGCGAGCCCTTCGACTGCCTAAAAGACAGCCAATACCACCCTTGGGTCAAAATGGTCTTCGTCAGTATGAAAGTCCTCGCATTACAGCGTCCGCTAGCCGTATACCCATTCCTGGCTCCGATTGTGAGAGCTCTAATGCCGAAACGACTTGCGAAGATGCGGGAAGAGCATTTCGCCTTGACTACTGAGAAGGTTCATCGTCCATTGGAGACCACGACCGAACGGCCGGATTTCATGGCTTATATCCTCAGGTTTGGTGATGATCGGGCTATGAGTATAAGGGAGATGGAGGCGAATGCGGCGTTGTTGATCCTGGCTGGGAGTGAGACTACGGCTAGTTTGCTTTCTGGGTTTACGTTTTATGCTTTGATGAATCCGATGGCTTATCGGAAGCTTGTGAATGAAGTTCGGCGGTCGTTCGGGTCTTACGATGAGATTGATTTCTTGAGGGTCGGTCAGTTGTCTTATTTGAATGCTGCGCTTGAGGAGAGTCTTAGAATATATCCGCCTGTTCCGGCTATTATTCCGCGAGTTGTGCCTGATGGAGGTGCCATGATTGATGGGGAATCTGTTCCTGAAGGGGTATGTTTTCCCTTTTACTGATGCGTGATGTGGGCTGACCTGAGTAGGTTTCTGTCTCGGGGGCTCACTATTCGACTTACCATACCGAGTCCCTTTTCACTGAAGCGGAATCTTTTATTCCTGAGCGTTGGTTGGATACCAGAGACGAGCGCTTCGAGTCGGATTGTCGGACGGCACTTCAAGCATTCTCGCTTGGGCCTCGGAACTGTCTCGGGAGAAAGTGAGTCTTCATATGCATATTCATATTTCGAATATCGTGCTAATAGTTGTGTCCTCTCAGCCTTGCATATGCAGAAATGAGACTTATAGCAGCCAAGATCTTGTGGAGCTTTGACATGACTCTGGACGACAGCTCAGTTAGCTGGAACGTCCAGAAAGCCTACAATATCTGGGAGAGAAAGCCGCTGATGGTAAAATTGTCAAAGGCACAGCACTAAGAGTGAATACAGAGACTCAAAGTCAAATGATACTCAAATTGAGATTGAATTCACGTAGAGAAAGCATATGTATCGATAACCGACACTCGATAACCGACACCGGCCTATGCATGCCAGCCAAGCCCGGACTCCAGATCTCCAACACCAGTAGAGAATACCCCGATAGCTGTACAGTACAATGAACTGAATCGGCCAAGTGGCTCGAATCATGCAAACCATGAACATAAATCATAGACTCCATTTCTCTCATCAAATACCTAGACACGTCCAACGCTCCAAGACAGGGTTGAAAGAGGCATGAGCGTCAACGCTAACCGCCCCTTTCACCAAACTCCTTCGCCCACTCTTCATATTTGCGGAGCCCGTCAGGCGACACGCTGGGCCGAATGGAATACAAGCTCGCTTCGAAGTCTTTGAAGATGATGGGCCGGATCTGGTCCATCGGTGTATGGAGTAGTGCTTCGCCGAGATTGCGGAGTGGGCCCATGGCGGCGTCTTTGGCTAATGCTGTTATGTCTGAGCCGGAGAAGCCTGTGATTGTTAGAACGATGACCTTAATATGAAAGATGGGGAAATTACCTTCTGTGACATGGACCAGGACCTGAATGTCCGCATCGCTCAGCGTCTGGTGCTGGTGGCCGAGGAGATTGCGTATCTGCTGCTCGCGCACATGATGCTCCGGCAAGGGGATGTACTGTCTCCGAACGAAACGGCGACGTGCAGCTTCGTCGATATCCCAAGGCATGTTTGTAGCCGCCAAAACGAGGACGCGACCTGCATCTCCTTCCTTCTTATCCTTTGCGGTCAGTTCTCGGCCGGCGGCCGCGCGCTGGAGGTCAGACCACTGGACCAGGAATTCAGTCTTCGACCGGCGTGAAGCTTCATGCTCGGAGCCGGACGACCGTGCAGATAAGAGAGAGTCAATCTCGTCGACGAAGATAATGGACGGGGCAAGGACTTTGGCGAGTCCGAATAGCGCACGCACGAGCTTCTCGCTCTCGCCGTGCCATTTTGATGTGAGGCTTGAAGAGGACACGGAGAAGAAGGTCGATTTGGATTCCGTGGCTACTGCGCGCGCAAGCATGGTCTTACCCGTACCTGGCGGACCGAAGAGTAGCATACCGCGTGCTGGTTCACGTAGACCTGAGAAGAGATCCGGTCGGAGGAATGGGTAAACCACTGCTTCTTTGAGGGCCTTCTTGGCTCCCTCCAACCCGGCGATATCGTCCCAGTGTACTTCATCGCCACGCACGACGATATCGTTTAGAATCTGTCGTGCTGATTGCAGATCCACACCCTTAGGCAGTTTGTTCAAAATATTGACAATGTCGTTGTTATCTTCCTCTTCATCCTCGTCCTCGGCTTCGTCTTCAGACCGATGTCCCAAAGAGTCCGGGTCACTCGATGGCGGTGTCCCGCGACGTCTGGGAGGAGGCGCTTTACGCCGAACAGCGCCCCCATTCGCCGCAGAAACAGACATCCGGTCAACTCCACGCTGAATGCCATCACTCCCTGGTGATGGTGATATATAGGATGATGGCTCGGTTTTAGTGCGCGGCGTGGATTTGGTCCGCAGCTTACTACTCGACACGACCGTCTCGCGATCCTGTCGCGGTGTCGTCGGTCGAGAGCCGCCCTCGGACTTGACCTGTGTCACGCGAGGCGGAGGAGGAAGTGAGGATCGCAATTCCACGGGTTTCGGTTTGACAGATGGTTTAGGTGGATATGTAGGCGTGTAATCCTGCGGATCTGGCATGTGCACCGGGACCGGCGGAGGAGGCCTGCGACTTTCAGGCGAAGCCTGAGGCGGGCGCAGAACCGGTGCTTGAGTAACCGGGCGAGGAGAGGATCGAGCTGGAGAAGAGCGATGAGGCTCTCGCCGATTTGCAGCAGGAACCCCATCCGTCGCCGGGTTCTTTCGTGGGGACCGCTTGACAAAGACGGGCTCTTCGCTAGAACTCGATTTCGGCTCCGGGTCACGACGGATACTAGGGTCGTGGACAGCAGTCGATCGGGACGAAGCCAGCGCCGCATCGCTCACGGTCTTCTCGCTCGTCGATGAAGATCGGTAGAGGTTGCCCCATGCCAAACCCGCAGCTTTGGAGGCGGCCGGCCGCGAATCCTTCTTGGAACTGATCTTGCTTTTCTTGCCGTTCTTCTTTCCGTCGGTGTTGCGTAAGGTCGTCAGCATGCCCTTCCGTCGCTCAGGACTCGATCCGCGGGATTTCGTCTTGCCCGAAGAATTGGACTCCACGCGCCGTGCTGCACTCAGCGACGGTCCCGTGGGCGCAGATTCATCGTACAGCGCCGGCAGGTCTGTATTCTGTCGCGCCATCGGTGGCTGTTGTGGTCGGCCTGGTATAACGACCGGTTTAGAGAGATCTGTGTAGCCGACGGCGGGAATGGTGCCGTCTCCGATCCAGCCGGGAGGGTTGGAAGAGGAAGGAGAGGGTGCGTAGGTGGGAGATTTGCCCTTGGTGAGTGTCGCGGGACCTTCTTTAGCACCGTTTGCTTCAGCGGACTCTTTTCGGCTCTCTCGCAGGGCTGCTAGAAGATCGACTCGCTCGCGGCACTGGATCTCGAGCGCACGGATAGAATCCTGCAGGGCCTTCTCGGTTTCGGACTTGGGAGTGTAGGTCGATGAGACCCGGCGGGCATTGTGGTGGTAGATAGTCTCGAGAGCGGATCGCCAGGATCTCAATGCTTCGTCCTCGTTGTTCTGATCACATGAGCAATTGAAGGCGACGGAGAGGACGAGAACCTACCTGGCCTTCGAAGTAGACGGCAGTCGAGCACAAAAGATAGCACTCATCGTATGTCTTCTGCATAGAAGACGCAGGCCGTGGGCGCATCATTGGAAGAATACAGGCCCGGACCCATCTACAGTTTGTTGCGGGGAGGAGGAAGTGGAAGCGATGATCTCCCGTTTTGAGGGATTTTTCGGGTGACGTCGTCGGTCCGCCTACTGCATGCGGACTCTATCGAAACCCCACACTTTTGTACATTGAATGATTGGATGTCGTCTCTAGATTCCTCGTGGTGGCAACGTCTATGGGTACATGCAAAAGAAAAGAAAAGAAAACAGAAAAATAAAACATTGTATCGATGCAACGGAGAGAAACGCAGCCCGCACAAGAAATCAAAACCCGAGGATCCACGTTCCAACGCCGGTAACGATATAGGACACGGACGGGGGAGAGCGTCAAGAAGAGAAAAAGTCGATCTCCAAGCCGGCTTGTTGCCATTTCCAAATCCCTCCCGTTCCAAACTATACATTGCCAGAATCGCTTTTGGTGAAAAAGTCCCAAACATGCAGAAAGATCGAAACCCGGGCTCTCGCCCTTGATGCACCTTCATGAGGGTTGATCGGGCACTGCCCGTCCCTCAAGACCCAGATCGCCTCAAGAGATCAGAGAAACAAAAAAGAAAGGCATTACGTGGACTTCAACGTAACGCGGTATATCGAACAAGTGGAACAGGGTTATCGGGACCGGTAAATGGCAGTCAAATCGGAAAATGGTGATCGCGTGACAAGGCGTATATTTTATTTTTCGCTTTGTTGCTTGAAGTAAGCCTTGGCCATCTCATAAGACGTCCTACCTACGAGTTAGTGATCTGAAAAATCTCACCGGGGAAAAGATAGAACATACCAGCAGATGGCTGTGGACGGCA
Organism: Penicillium silybi; assembly: GCA_027569585.1. Lineage (NCBI taxonomy): Eukaryota > Fungi > Ascomycota > Eurotiomycetes > Eurotiales > Aspergillaceae > Penicillium > Penicillium silybi. The sequence continues at coordinate 1,297,158 of JAPDFI010000002.1, read as the reverse complement.
TGGTCGAGATAATCCGAGGGCGCATGCCTCGGAGGAAACCAGACCAGCCGAACTGACGCTTGATGATGGCAGCGGCGTTGAACAGACCGCGCGCAGAGCGGATCTCCTCGCTCTCGGCAAGGCCACGAGTCTGGAGAAGGGTCTTGACGACATCGAGAGGTGTGGTGAGACCGGCGGCGAAGGCACCGGCGAGACCGCCGGCCATGCAGTGGGTGAAGGGGTCGTATTGCTGGGAGGGGTTCATCACCTTGGAAATGGACTCGTAGGCGACGAACTGGGTGGCAGTGAAGGGGACGGTCATGCAGAGGGTGGTGGGGTAGGAGACGTAGAAGGCCTGGAGACCCTCGGTGCGGTAGACGGTTTTGGCGCATTGCATCAGACTCTTGTGAATAGAGCCGTGGACCTGCATACGCTGCTTGATGACTATCTGGTGTCAGTCCGGTATCCTCATCTGTTTCTCAGGGGTCCCTACCATCGAACGGGTTCATCAGCGCATCGCTCGCGATCGTAGCCGAGGCACCGCTCATAGCTTTATTGCGCGTTAGCCATGCATTCACTTCCAGCCTCCAAATTCAAGACCTACCAGCTGCCAATGGGTGGTGACCATCGTCGACGTTGCCGCCAGCCATTTCCTTCACGATCTCATACGTTCCAAAATACACCGCGTGCGCAGGGCCTGTCGCAGGATCAGTCGTCCATCCCCCATTATCCCCAAACTTTCGAAAACTCACCAGCTCCAACGATCACACTAGAGACACCCTTCCACAGTGTCCGCCAGCCTTCGATCCGATAAATTGTGGATACCGCATTGGTGAGTCCGGTGTACAGGCCGCCGCTTGAGGGGTTCAGGATTTGCATGCGAGTCTAGAAATGGCGTCCGTAAGCCCAAGCCGCCCACAAGAAAATACGATAGCATCAAGACGCGGAGTCTTACCTTGAGCAAATCAACCGGGTACATCACCGAGTGTTCCTTGAATACCATCAGCCACACCCTACCAAGTCAATGTCGATGCCGTCAACGTACCGCTATCCCTGCGAAAGCACCCGCAAGCATATTCCGGCCTAGGCCATAGTTGGAAGGGAGAGCCTCGTAGCTATTGGAAGAAGCATCACGTTAGCATCTGCACGACCGGGGTCACTCGGCCCAGAGAAAAAAAGAGCCACGGCAAACCGGCGGCGAAAATCCGAAACCACCACGAGAAGGCGACGACACGCTCGCAGAAGCCGCAATCGCTCCGCAAGTGAATGGAACCGCCGTATCCCAGTGATGGGGGTCGCGTTGCCCGCTCAAAGAAAATTCAAGCGCGGAGAGCCACCTACTCGTATTCCTGCTCCGGGAGGTGCTCGGTAGCCGCCATGGAGCTTCGCTAGCTCAAGGCGGGCGCAATTCGAAGAAAAGTGGACAGCTGTATGGGGCCGACGGTGATGTCGTGGTGCCGTGACCGAGGTGCGCAGGATGGAAGGCTTGTGAGATGCTGAGGTAAACGGGGGTCGTGGAGCCAACAACCAGGCACAAAATACGCCCGGATCGAACAGGAGGGAAAGACGCTGCCGTCGCTCTAGGAATTTGGAAATTCCCAAGTTGATCAACGGATCCAAAGGGGATTGCTTTGTCAGATTATTTTTTTTCGGGCGCCCGGAGAAGGTGAAGATGGGGTGTACTGGAATGACGAGCAGGCACTTGGGGAAATTATTCAAGGCCGACCTTCGCCGGATTCCACAAATGTCCGACCCTTGGCAATCGATCCGAGCTTCGAGTGCTTCGCTATGGTAATCTGCTTGATCGTTTCGATTCTTTTTCCATTCGATTTCTACTTTCTCTTCTACTTTTTGCCCAGTATTACCAAGAAAATAGGTCCAGGTCTCCATCTCGACCGGGATCATCGACCTCTCGAAGATCCGATGACGGAGATTAGGTAACTCGTATTGTCCCGTCTGCGCATACTGCACTAAGGCAAGTTGGGTATGGTACGGACGCAATACCGGTAACTTTTATCAATCTGATAAGTGTTTAATTTGTTGCGCCCCTTCGATCGGGCTTCGGCTTAGAGAAGGGGGTGATCCGGGGATCCGATCGGTAGAAGGGCCCCTGAGTCTTCGAGAAAGCCGTTGATCGGCTGAATGACTCTACCTTATCATGATCGATGGCCACAATACTCGTGTTCCAGGATGATGTTCCTTTCTTCTACAGTCTTCATCTTCAGTCCTTGCAAGGGAACCCTACAGAAAAGACGAACATGTAACTTAGTTACATCCTTCCAATGTAGATTATGTGGTCCCTACGAAAGGGGCGTTGCCCGAACACGCGATTCTTCTGGCCAGGCTGCCGAGGCCCGAGTGGGCATCAACCCGTGTGGACGAAAGCATTCGTGTCGCGTTCGTACGTAAAGGCTGCCAATGATTTCAGATGTGCCCACATGACCCTGGGTCCCGCTAGGAGAGCTGCAGAATGTCATTTAGACTGCAGTTTTACTATGTATAGAGCCAGCCGCTTTAGAAAGGGGACACCGCAAGGAGCCACTCCTACATGGGTTACCAGGTAAACGTGGAGTGATGCAAAAGACCGATGTCAATGAATAGCAGAAAGAAATCGCTATGAATATGATAAGAACATTGCTATTCGGCCATGATAGTCCCGACAAATGACCTCAACACCTTCTGCGCCACAGCCTCGGAAAATGGAAATGGGGTAAGATCAAACATAGCAGAGTTTCAGGTGCCGAATCGTCTCGATTGGAGAGGCATATAAGACAGTTACTTGGGAGCTCGCCGATGAAGAAAGCGGGAAAGGGAGATGGAGGATCGGCAACAAGTTTGAAGTTCGTTCACGTCGTCAAAATCTCATCGGCAGTTTGTTGGTGGGTCGAGGTATGGCGTTTACCACTCGACATTGAATGCCCATTCTCCTGCAGCCAATATTAGTTTCTCAAAAACAGAAAATTCTCGAATGTATCGACTTACCATTCCTCAAGTTCTCCGCGGTGTCGCTCAACAGAATGACTCGGCGCTTGTTACAGTAGGCCGTCTTGTCCAGAATATCGACCTTCAACTTGGCCAGCTCCGGCACGGGTTTCTCAAACATCTCACTGAGGCTTTCGACGGCCATCTCCAGATCCTTCTGGTTATCCTCAAAGATCTCGGTGAGGTTGTTGCGCGCCAGATAGAACGCAAATGCATACGTCCACTTCAAAGTCTGTCGGCACTGTTGCAGTGCCTGTGAAGCAGTGTCCAGGAATTGAACTTCGATCCAAGACAGCCCCGACTGCGACTGGAGGCTGGTCATCTTCTTCTCGGTCTTGAGATATAGATCCTTATCCAATTTGGCAGACTGCTCGTGGTTGGCATAACGGTTATAGTAGTGCAGGTAGCGTTCCAAGGACGCGCGCGACTTGGCCTGGGCGGAGCGTGCGTCCGAACCTGACTTCTCCTCGTACCGGTTGCAGTTGTACCAGCTGGTACCGTGCTCCGACCACAATCCCATGCACATCCAGCAGAACTCATGCTTGCACTTGCGGCAGGTCATGTGGTTACAACCGCCGTTCTTCTCGATCGTCGACATGCACCTTGGGCACTCTTTGGTGTTGGCGGAGATCCAGTTGGCCGTCTCGGAGTCATCCTCACACTTCTTCAGCCACATCTTGACCAGGGTACAGGGGGTAGGTTGATGGTCGTTGAGAGAGCAGCCGAAGCAGAACTCGTGTTTGCAAAGGCAGCTTACTGTTGGTACGATGCGGCGGAGATCGCGGGCTTTGACCGCACAGTCGACAGCGTACTCGCAGTTGGGTGCCGGGCACCAACGAAGGTTATCCTTATCATCCACATACGTCCGGGTGAGAAGCGTGCGATACCTATGGGAAGCATAAAGTGTCAGTCAAGCTTTTCGAAACCGCAAGAGCTGCTGAGAAGGTGGACATACCTTTCCTGAAGGGCCTTGTTGTCTGCCAAAAGTAGTTCCAGCGACTTGGAATCCACGATCCGGTGACAGTTATCGCCCGGGCACTCAATACGAGCGGCCTCACCCTCCTCCTTGATCTTTTGTGCCAGGTAGTGCCGGTAGCAGTCGACACAGAATCGGTGACCGCATCGCATCGCATACGTCTCAAGGTCGGGCCCTTCCTCGCAGCAAATCTCACACATGAAGTCCGCCACCTTCTCAGTCTTTGCAAGGCCCTCGAAATTCGTCCCCAACCCTGCATCTTCTAATGTCTCCTCCGGGTGTTCCATGTACCCCTCGATAAGTTTCTCCTGCTTCCACCGACCGAACCGTAACAGGATCGCCGCCGACTCCGGGGGAAGGCCTAGAATTGCGGAGACATCGTCGACCTGCACATCCTGCTGGTGCTGAATATCAAGGGGATCTAGAACCTTGAACTCGACTTCGTAGGGCTTTCTTTTCGGCTTTATAAGGTCCTTATCATCGGAAAAGCCGGTGTCGAGGTCATCACCGAAATCTGTCGCAGGAAACAAGGTCAGCAAAAGAACGTCATCACCGAGACAGAGAAAACAAACATACCATCACCTAGACTCTCATCGTCGCTGTTCTGGGTGTCGAGGAAGTCACCGGCACTCGACACGTCGCTCAGGAAGTCATCATCGGAATCCATGCTGCCCGTGGTAGTCACGGGAGTCACGAGATCCCTCTTTTTCACACTGGAGCTAGGGGGGCCGTCCCTCTCGGGAACGATGGATAGCGAGGAGACCGTGAGGGAGTCGAGTTTGCTGCGCGGAAGATCGGAGACGGTGGCGTTCTGGGCGTGGGTAGCCTTAGTGGCGGCTTTGGGGGGAGGCTGGTCGTCCGCAATAGCCGCCTCGGCCGCCTTTCTCTTCCGCGTTGAGGGAGGCGTCTTGAAAAGAGGTGCGGCAGATTGCCGGCGAAGGGTTAGGAATCAAGAGTAATCGAGGGAACTGCGTCACTGGGGGAAATGGCGCGCGGACGAGTAGTGATTAGAGAGGGGGGCGAGAGTGGGGAAGGGGCTGCGATCAGGCGGATCCGTCCGCTCTATACGCTCGCGGTCGTCTCCCAGGTCGAGTTGTAGTCACAAGGGAAGGAAGACGAAATATGAGTGACTTTCGTCTGACATTCGTCTGACAGGCGTTTTGACTCAGCGATGATTCACAGTGGATCTTTGCTAGTTTCAGTGTGTTGGTGCCCGTGCCAGGCTGAAGTGACGTGCAGATGGGGCCAGGATAGGACGGATAGGACCTCGAGTTGATCGGAATCTTCACTTCGGATACGCTAAGATCGAGCTAGGTCTTAAAGAGAGCTCTAATATTTCCTTAAGTATTCTAGCTGAGCAGGTATGCCTCTTCCGAAGCTTCCTGGCAACATCCATGGGTCTCGCTAGGACTATTCCAGGTAGTAGTGTCTGGTTGCCTGTAGAATACAGGGCATCGACGCGGCCTGAAATAACTAGTTACGGAAGAACCTTGGAATTCTGCTACTTCGAGATGACGTGCCCTATAATAGCGACGGTGCCACGGATGCCAGTTAAGAGTCCGGGCCATCGTGAAATAACGAAATTCATTTCGAGCCAAATGCACCTGGCTTCATATATCCCTTTCGGTGGCAAAGATTTCGACAACGGTGTTAGCTTACTGGTTAAGCATACCGAATTCCTTCGGGTTCCCAGGTTCGAATCCTGGTGCCGACGCACTGTCGGTATGGGACAGTGGTTACTCCGTTCGGCTGCTATTTCTGAGCTACATCGTTGTTTTTTTGTTTTTGTTTTCTCCAATCATTGATTTCTCGCTTTTTACGTACGTAGGTCGGAGTGAATGGTTTGGCTCTTTGGTCTTTCTTTTTTGCGTTGGTGTCGGTAATCTATGTACCACTACAGCAGGATCCGCCCTTCTGTACCTAGCTAGGTACCCCGAGGTCAGATTATTTATTCAGGACAACTTACGACCCAAGTACGCACCAGACTGATTGAATGTCTTAGCATCGGATTACCGCACGACCAACCCCTTGGAAGGATTGCTGCGTAAAGTGATAGGCTTATTTCCCAGCAGAATCTACATAGATTAGATGGCCATGTTAATACTGTCTCTTGCGAGAATGCGATGTATGAAAATGCGTTAATTTTAGGCATGAAAGCGTCCCGACGTCGGCTCCTTATAGATATCATCATGGTATCGGAATCGAGTACACCAAGTTCTGGAGGTAAACCCCTACTCATCATCCTCGTCACTATCTTCCTCCTCGCTGCTCTCCTCCTCCTCCTCAGCATTCGCAAGCCAATCCACAAACTGCTGCGCCTGGCTACGAACGGCCTTCAACTCATCACTTGCAGTAGAGCGCTCGTCGTCCCACCATTGCTCGTAAGCCTCCTCATCCACCAACTCCAGCTCATACAGCTCCTTCGCAGTAAACAACAAAACGGTGTCGCCCTTGCTACGGTGCGCCAGATCCTGCTGCATCTGTAGCAAAAGATCCACCTGATCCTTCTTCTCTTCCTTGTTCCGGTCGAATAGCGTGCGTTCCACGACTTCACGGTACTTGGTGAAAACCTCGTGTACGGCATCCCCGGCACCCTTGCCGCCTTCCATGAGTTGCTGAATGTATTTCATGAACGAGGTTACGATTGCGCGTCGCACTTGCACGTCCGAGGCGTTGGCTGTCATGCGCAGACTGACCAGCTCCAGTTGCACCACGTCCGCTGAGACGCCGTCGCGTAGACCGTCGAATAGACTGACTGATGCATCGTGATGGAAGTGGTCTTGTTCTTCTTCGTCGGAGAAACTGCTGCGTGCGGAGCGTTGCCATGATCCGTCGGATACTTCGGAGGATAGGGTTGAGATTGAGGCGGTGGAGAGCGAACGTCCTCGATATACCAGTCCCGACGAGGCGACGCTGGCATCGTCGTCTTCTTCGTCCTCATCCGCGCCCGGCACGAACTCGTAACCTTCGCCTTCTTGGCCGACAACCTCGGAGTCGGTGGGACCGGCACTTCCGTCCCGTCGTACCTTGGCGATACGCTTTCCACTCTCAACCTTCACACCGTCTGCGATCTTTACATCGTGAGAGATGAGCGCACCCGGGGCGATGCTGCAGCCCTTGCCAATAACCACGTCGTTGGCAATAATAGTAGCCCCCCGAACATCGGTGTTGTCCCCAATCATGACATTATCCCAAATATATGCGCCGTCCAGCTTGACATTCCGGCCAATCTTGCAGTTCCGTCCCAGGACAGTGTTATGGACGGTTGTCCGGTCACCAATACTGGTGCCTCTGCCGATGACTGTGCGACGACCAATTACACATGACCGAGCCAGGGTCACGCCCTGTTCTTGGTACAAGCTGCCCTTGCGGAGATCGTAGGTGTGACCTGGGAGCAAGTTCGTATCGGGACACAAGGGGTAGGTCCAGCGCGAGATGATATCCTTGCTAATAGCATCATAAGCCTTCAAGTTGCGTACCCGGGCGGCGTAATGGTCTTTGATGATGTGTGTGTGAATAGTCTTGCCATTCAGCTCGTAGTCCTTCAGGACACCGAACAAGTAGTGTTTCCGCGGCGACTGATAATCGAAACTGTCGGACCACAAGCTCAGCACGTCCGGAGTGCAGATATCGATACTGCAATCGATCAAATCTTGACGGATATCCAGCTCGGAGTGGGTGAGGATGATCTCGGTATCAATGTTCAAGCGGGCTGGACCCTCGTCGGAGTGGTGGTCAATCTCCTCGTAATGGAGACAGCGGTCCTTGGTCGGATCAATCACGAAGACCGGAGAGAATGAAGAGCACTTTGTGCGGTGGTTCGGGCCGGCTTCACGCAGCACCATGGTCATGATCGCGTTCCTGTCGGCCTCACGGCGGGCTCGGTGTGTGGCCAGTGCGCCCTCGATGGGCAGGTTGCTGATAACATCGCCACTTACGACGATGAAGTCACCGGTGATAAGGTGCTTGCCGTCCAAGTCACGCATCACATCGCCGACTGAGGTCGAGTTTGATTTGAGAAATGAGAACTGCTTGAAGGGCGAGGACGGGGATCTCCATTTCGAAGCACTAGCATGACAGTTAGCCTCTTTCTCTGATTATTATGAAGTAAGCGATTGCCAGCATACTTGATGTATTTCTCTAATTTGTCCGAGTGTGCGCCTCCGTAGAGGAATACCTCCTCAACACCTGCATTGGCCAGGAACTCGAGGGTATATTCGATGAGGGGAGTATTGGCCAGGGGAAGAAGACACTATCGTGATCAAAGCCGGTCAGCACTTTTCTTCTATAACTCCACCACGAACTGTCCGTGCTTCAGGTACATACCCGCGGCTGGTCGAGAGTGAAAGGCTCGAATCTGGTCTCGAAGGTATCTGCCAGGACCACGGCCTGTAGAGTCTCCTCTACCTCCTCGGCCTGGTTTCCCTTGGGCTTCGAGCTTCCCTTTTGCTTGGCACCCATTGCTGGAAGATCCTTGGAGGCGTCAGTTGGATTGTTTGCAAAAGCGCTCTGATTGTGCGGGGATGACAAAGTGCCGAGCTGGAGAAATGCCAGGGTTATCGTACCAAGAAACGAAGGGACCACAGAAATGGGATTGAGCCGGTCTGTTCACTCGGCGCAGCAACTTGTTTCGCGCTCGTTATCGAAGAAAGGCACAAAAAACCCCGCCAAGCCTCCGATGACTCCCACGCTGTTGCACTGTTTGCACCTCAGACAAAAGTTGCAAACAACCGGGCTAAACACGTGACATCACATGACCTGTATGCACGTGTGAGTCGCAGACGGTCCAGAACTCCCCGCAAGGTCTGGGCCCTCCTGGCCCCCCTTATTCTTGCATGTTAAGGAGACACGCGGTCTAGACTCCCCTTCGGATTCGCGCTGAGCACGATCTCGGGTTCGTCCGAACAAAATTCGGGATTGCGGGTGTGGGGGTTCCTCCAGAGCCCCGGTGGTTTGTCGGGAGTGCGACGCGCATGTACAAGACAAATTGGAATTGATGATGAATACATCGTTGAAAACTATGGTCTCCTACATGCTTTGCCCCATTCTAGCCAGGGAACTGCATGGAGCACCCAACCTTGTTGATCAATAAATATGTACGTAAATATGTACCTGACGAAACGGGAATGTATAATGAAAGTCCCGGGTGGGTAACAGACGCGCGGTTAAAACAGATTCGCCACCCAAACCTGGAATGAAGCCTGCAAAAACGCCCATGACCTGTAAGGGGTGGAAAGACCGTCACCAAGACAAGCATCCGGTCAACAAAGATGGAAAGCAATATAGGATTGGAAACCTCGTTATAGACAGTGGGAATCGTAGAGTAATGGACAGGCGTAGAGGAAGGAAGATTTTGAGTTTAGCCGGGACGTCCAGCTTGGACCGCCATCATCGGTTGTGGTTGGGGGTACATGCGTTGCCGTTTAGCCATGTTCTGGTTATCCGCGGCTCCTGCCATGTCGGACATTTGCCGCCGATGAGGCGGGCGCGTTGGAGCTCCAATAGAAGGGACGGCGACGGGTGGTGCTGGGAATTGAACGCCGTTCTGATCAACGGTATATGCGGCCGGTGTGGCTGTCGCCGGCACGTATTGTCCCGGGACAGCGGGTATTGTCGGCGGAACAGCCTGCATGCCCTGGAATTGTCCGGGTGATTGCCAGTTGTTCATGGACCCGGCCGGAGACTGACCAGGGGAGCTGTCTTCTTTGATCGATTGGCTTGCTGATGCTTGGGCCATGGTCACCGCGGCAGCGGATGGCGGGGCCTCGATGCCTTGCTGCATGGTCTTGAGATGCACCAGATGCTTCTCAAGCATGTCGAGAAGACTCTTGCGCGTAAATGGCTTGGGAAGAACGTCATCCATTCCTATCATGAATTAGCAGCGTCATGAGACGATAAGGTCACTAGGACTTGCCGTGTTGGAAGTAGAGTTGAATATCATCGCTTCGTATGTTGGAGGTCATGGCAATGATGGGAGTTCGGTCGAATTGGCGGATCAGATGACAGGCCGACACGCCGTCCAAGTTCGGCATAATGATATCCATCAAGATCAAATCGTACTTGGAACCACCCTGCATCTTGTTCACTGCTTCCAAGCCATCGAACTAAACCAACAAATTAGTTTCCGCCGCAAGGACTACCGCTGAATTTCAACGTACCGCTGTGTCAATAACACAATTGAATGAGTATAAAAATTTGCCGCCAATCTGTCGGCAAGTAGCATCGTCTTCGACCAACAAGATTTGGGGGCTACGCATCCAGCCGGGATCAACATTGGTGCTCTTCTTCCGATTGTCCGGGTATTGGCGGCGCGCGTCAGAGCTGTCGACCTCTGTCTTGGTAGGCATGGGGTACGGCACATTGTTGACATGTTCGCTATACATGGGATCGATACCGTTGGTGGCACCCACGGGGTAAACCACCTGTTCCAGATCGCCACCCATCTTCGGGTAGACCAGCGCTGGGTTGGGAGGCACAGTGGTTGCTGGACGAACCGCCCCATTTCGAGCAGCCGGATCCATCGCAGGGGTGGCTACAGGCACAACTCCGGCCTTCTGCGGATCGTTGGAGTCCACTCCCGCGAGATTGAACTGCACTTCTGCGTTCATGTCGTTCAAAAGTTTCGAGGCCTGCTGAAGGGGAGAAGACGGCTCATCATCCACCGCTCCAACGTGGGAGGGGCTCATGGTCGAGCCGGGCTGACTTTGGAAGGCAACAGCAGCCTTGCTGTCTCTTCGCTGGCGAGCATCTGTCGAGAGCAAATGTTGCATCATCTGTTGGATCACGTTCTCGTGGTTCAATACCGTCTTCTGCACCCTCATCATCTCCTGTAACATGAGCTGATGGTCCACCGTGAGTTGCGCATAGCGGTCCGAAAGGTGCTGGATCTGCTGTTGCTGCGCGACAATCTGCTGGTTGAGCAAGTCGATCTGTTGGGTGGGAACGGAATCGTCGTTATTCTGGGTCTGCTTGCGGGGCGCAGGGGCTTTTCGGCGGATGTTGTCCAGGGATTCCTTGCTGTTGGCACGGAACTCGGGGTGTTTGAATTCCCAGGCCTGTGTCATGGTATTAGTCGGGTCAAGAACTGAAGAGGGTATAATCGGGGAGCCCTACATTCTGTCCGTACGGCGACTGGCCGCTTTCCTCGTTGTTTTGGCGGACTTTGTGAAAATCGTACTTGTTAAGTTGGCGCACGAAACTGGCGAAGTTGCTGTGCTTGAAATGTTTGGGCAGGATGGTCTTGGTGAACTTCTCGCACTAGATTTGTCGAGCCGAGTCAGCTAGAGTCGGTGCGACCGCACGACGCCACGGGGCGCATTTACCTCGAGAACCACGAAACTATCCCCTTCATCACCCCAGCGAACTATGGACGCGTAAGAGGGATCCTCCAGCATTCTATTGTCACGACGGTCAACATTCAGATACGGGCAGTCGGCGGAGAGGGGGCACGGAGAGATCCCGTTGGAAAAAAGTCGAGAGGGGCATTCAAGAGGACTTACTTGTACAGTTTGCGTACCTATGCATGGTGTTAGCAATGCAATGGAGACCTCGAGCAACCTCGGACGACCGATCAACTCACAAAATCGCTGGAGTTCCCAGCGGGGGGATTCGAGGAGGTCTGGCCACCCTCCATGCCGGGCTAGACGGGTCGCGACCGGTCGGAACGAGCAGGCTGGACCCGGGACGGCTGAATCCAAGTCTCTTGGGACTGTGATCGCCCACCAGAAGAAAGAATATAGGAAAAAGGAAACACGAGGCAGAACGAGAGGTGGGTTGGGAAGGGCAGAGGTGAAAGAAAGGGAATTGTCAACGGGGACGAACTTGGCGGTAGAGCCAAGTACCAAAGTTACTGCGCAGGTACTGCACAGTACATCGCGGTACTCCAGAGCCTGGATTCTTTCTGTTCCACCTTGAAAGGTCATCAGGAATGATGCAAGGAGTTCCGTTGTTTCTATTTCTACTTTACCCTTCCTATACCTTCCTATGTTATAGGTCCTAGGTTCTATGACCATTTTGATTGAGGGGCACGTTCTTTGAGTCTTAACTTTCGGTACGCCTGCTCCGAGATCAGCAAAAACTTCCCCTCGAATGTACACAGCAGTACGTCCGTCAGTGCGCACAAGATGGAGTGGGGCCTGCATCTCCTCTACCTATCGACCGAAGCACACTCCCAAGTTTTAACTCTACGAAGGAAAGGAAAAAAAATATGCAGAGTGCCAAGAAGGCCGTTGAGACAGAGACGGCGAATCCACCGGGGCTTGAGACCCTTGGAACCGGCGTCCAGTGGGCCGACCTCTTTGGTTCCCACACGCGTTCGTGCTGATGAACTGATGAGTTGGCTGTGTACCGTACCCTATGCTTTCTATATATTAGTCGTTAGATTGGATTTGATTTCATAATGATCATTTCATCTCTCGGTGCCCTGTAGCTATAGAGCTACCGCCACCATGACGCATCTGTGCAACGTCTTTCGGCTTCACCAATTCGGGCCGACTGTACACAGGTTCGGTGTACTTTCTTTTTTTTTTTTTCCTTTTCCACTTTTTTGGGGGGATATTTTCGCGTGCTTTTTAGCTAAAATGAGTACTTATAGACAAAGTGATTATACGATGGTCCACTGTTGTGTCCAAGAATGATGGTCAGGTCACCGAGTCCCGACAGCCCTGGAGCCATGACGAAATCCCCGCAAGCTCCATCGCAACCCATCTTCAACCTCTCCTTTTCCCCATCCACTCCTTAACCTTCACCTTCCATTGCCATCATTCACCATCTTCACCATCTTCACCATGTTCGCCGCTCGCCGTCTCGCTTCCAACCTCCCCCGCGTGCGCCCCCAGGCTGCCCTCTTCCACAGCACCGCGCCCGCCTTCGTCCAGAAGGGCGACGCCATTCCTAGCCTGGATCTGGTCGAGAACTCCCCCGGCAACAAGGTCAACCTTGCCAATGAGCTCAAGGGCAAGGGTGTTATCATCGGTGTCCCCGCCGCCTTCAGTACGTGAACCCAAGCAGACAGGACACAAGGAACAAAGAGTTGACCATCCACAGGCCCTGCCTGCTCTGCTTCGCACATTCCTGGCTACATCAACCACCCCAAGCTCAAGGAGGCCGGTCAGGTCTTTGTGGTTGCCGTGAACGACCCCTTTGTGTAAGGCTACACGACGCGCAACAAGGGATCCCCCGCGAATGGAACGCTAACTCGGACCCTATAGCACCAAGGCCTGGGGTACTTCTCTCGACCCGACTGGCAAGAGTGGCGTAAGTGATTCTACATTGTTGATGGCGGCTCATTGTCTAACATCGTTGTTCTCGTAGGTTCGCTTCCTGGGTGACCCGTCTGGCAAGTTCACCGAGGCTCTGGACCTGAGCTTCGACAGCAGCACCATCTTTGGCAACAACCGCAGCAAGCGTTACGCCCTGCTTGTGGAGAACGGAAAGGTCAAGGAGGCTTTCGTGGAACCCGACAACATCGGCCTCAACGGTAGGTTTTCTCTCCGACGCGATTGGGGTGGTCACTAACGTGAGAGTTTCAGTCTCCGCTGCCGAGAAGGTGCTGGGTTAAAGCGATCGATACCCGTGTCTAGGACCATTTGCACATAGCAGAATACCAAGAGCAACGATAGATCATCGGCTCGATATCAAGATCAAAATCAACAATTGAAGAACGGAACCATGGGTCTCGAACACCTGACCTATCCGTCATATCGGAACATAATAAAATGTAGCTCAAGACATATCGTGGACCAAGTAGGGGAATTGTAAAGTGGCTCGAGAAACGCAAGCAATAAGGAATCGACCTGGATCTAAGATCTATTTACTGATGCATGCATCTACTACACATTTCGAAATTGGCGGCTGCCTAAGTCTGACGCGGCCCCTTGCCACATCTGTGGCGGTGGTAAAACGTGTCCGCAACGGTAAGTCGGGACATGTGGACAAACGAGTGAACCCTGCAGATCCCCACGAGACTCCAACTCGGAATTGGATTTTATCTTTCTCTCAGGAATACCAGAGTATCGTATTGAGCATGACACGAGAATGACAGTGATCTCCACACGAATAGGTAGATGCCCAAGCATTCACGCCTTCCGACACCCGCCCGGCAAGTCATACAACGCTAACCGCAGGGCCTTGTGGCAAATAACTTCAACCTTGGGAACAGAACACGAATTACCCCGGAAGTAATAGAAATAAAGACCGTAGCCCCAATCCAACCTGCGTTGAAGCCTTTCCAAAAAAGTCCGCATCGGTGTAGATCGCAACGAGCATCGACGGCCGCTTCGTCATTGCCAAGGCTGTGCCCCCGTTCCAGCCACAGAGTCCCCTCTCTCTCGACTCTCATCTTCTCCTTCCCCCATATTATTTCCCCCCAATCTCGATTACCAATTCTTTTGCGCTTTCCCTCCCCCACCTAAGTGGCTGGTCCCTTGATCTTTCCAAAGGGGTAGTGCAGGGTCGCCCATCAAACTCGCCCGACCGCCTTGGGCCGCTATCCGGACCAACGACGCTGGCTGTGAGAGCTTGGTTTCTCCGCTATATTTTCCCGACTCGTCTGATCGGTTTCACTGCGTTCTGTTCGCTTTTCTCCCTCGTGACTGTCGCGTCTACACCGGCACCATGTCTAAGGTCGTGCGCAGCGTCAAGAACGTTACAAAGGGATATTCCTCAGTGCAGGTCAAGGTTCGAAATGGTACGTGTCGTCTCTATTGGGCGTCGAATTGGGCTTGGGCTTGGAATTGGATCTGGAACCGCGGGCAGATATCGTGACCCCGTGTCGCTCCTTGCTACAGCCTCCTTGCCTGGAAAGCGTGGTTCAATGACAGGATGACCCCGGATTTGTCGCAACGTGCTGACTGTGCTCGCCATGCAGCAACGAGTAATGACCCCTGGGGCCCGACGGGCACTGATATGTCCGATATTGCCGCTATGACTTTCGGGAGGTAAATGTGATCACTGGTCGATATCGAGGTGGCAAGGTCTAACACTTCGCCTCTCTCTAGCCCGAACGAGTTCTACGAAATCATGGATATGATCGATAAGCGTCTTAACGATAAGGGCAAGAACTGGCGCCACGTTTTGAAATCGCTCAAGGTCCTCGATTACTGTCTTCACGAGGGTTCAGAACTGGTGGTGACCTGGGCGCGCAAGAACGTCTACATCATCAAGACGCTGCGCGAGTTCCAATATGTCGATGAGGAAGGACGCGACGTCGGTCAAAATGGTTGGTGGAATTTCCAAGTCGAATTGCATCCCCCTTGCTAATAACTTCGGTAGTTCGCGTGGCCGCAAAGGAATTGACCGCGCTTGTTCTGGATGAGGATCGCCTGCGCAGCGAACGATCAGATCGCAAGCTCTGGAAGACTCGTGTCTCTGGACTCGATGATGGCTATGGAAGCCAGGCCGAGCCGCCGCGCCGAGAGCGACGACGACCCCACGGTGATGAGGATGATACCGAATACCGACTAGCGATCGAAGCCAGCAAGGCCGAAGCCGAGGAGGAGCGCAGACGACGGGCCAAGGAAGCAGCGGCTGGCGAGGAGGACGAGGACCTGGCCAAGGCTATAAAGCTCAGCAGGGAAGAAGAGGAACTGCGGAAGCGCGAACTGGAAGAGAGCAACGCTCACTCGCTCTTCGACGAGACTCCGGCCGTGGTCCAGCCGACTGGCTTTAATCAGGGCTACCAGCAACAAGGTGCAGTGGACTGGTTCGGCAACCCGATCAACGTCCAGCAGCCCATGACGACTGGGTTCTTGAATAACCAATATGCGCAACCCACTGGATTCCAGCCCCAACCCACAGGCAACCCTTATACAAACGGTTACCAGCAGCCCTCCGCTTTCGACCAGAACCCCTATGGACAGCCTCAGAACAATTTCTTGCAGCCTCAAGCCGCCCTCCAACCCCAGCATACCGCATTCAACACCAACAACCCCTATGGACCCCCGGATGCTTTCCCTCAGCAGCAGCAACAGCAACAGCAGCCCCAGGAGAACTACCTGTCTGCTGGAAGTAACAACCCGTGGGCCTCGAACCAGCCAGCCGAGGGGCTTAAACCCATGCCCACGGGCTCGAACAACCCCTTCGCCCAGAAGACCCAGCCCCAGTTTAACAACCCGCCGTCAACGGGACCTCCATCTCTTAACACTCTGGCAGAGGACCGCGCCACGAACCAGTTTAGCAACCAGTACAGCCAGACCAACAACCAGTTCAGCAATCAGAACCAGTCGTTTGTCCACCAACCTACTCAACCCAACCCGATCGCGAACTTCCAGGCCCCGCAGCCTCCGAAGAGCACCCCTCCCCAGCCCTCGGACCCGCACCATGCTCGTCTGAACGCGCTTCTTGCATCGGGCGAGGGCCAGGATACATTCGGAAATGTCGGCGATCTCCGTATTCCCGCACAGCACACCGCCCCTGGCACGTTCGTCAACTCTGCCGGCCAGGGTCTCGATCGTCTGCATGCCAACCAGACCGGCAACAACCCATTCTTCGGTCAGCAGTTTACAGGCATGCCCCAGCAAACCGGCTACGTACAGCGGCAGCCCGCTAGCAACCCTTGGGGAGGCCAGCAACAGCAGCAACATGGAGGTAGCTTGATTGACCTGTAACCGCATTTCGGTTCTCGCTCCAGTCTCGCTTATAACCCGCATGGCTTGTTATTGCATCTTTTCATCAATCTGTTGTTTTCCTGGTCCATGATCTCCTTTCTCTTTCCCGTTCTCTCCTGCCTTTCACACTTCTATGTCCGCCACTCCATAGATAACAAGGCACTTGCATAAGCCAAGCCTTGAGATCCACCCTTCTTTTTCCCTCGGTCCAGCTTTGTTTCCCCCCCCTTGGACATCTACTTCCCTTTCCTCCTCTCCCTTTGTGTCCCCTTTCTCTCTCGTCGTGCCCCAGATGCTTCTATTTTGTCTACTTCGTTTCGTCGTTCGGATATCCTTCTCACTTCTCAACTGGTCTTAAACTCTTTTCAATGCTAGAAACTGTAGTAAGAATTTCTCTTCCAGCTTTCGCCAGCTAGCTATCGAGTGTAGGTCAGTAGTCCAGGAGATACGGTCTCAAACAATGTAATTGCCTATGCTCATTATGCCTGGCAACAGAAATCGACAAAGAAATGATATCAAAGCGCCCTGGAAGCAATTCCCCTTGCTGGATCGGGGGATTGCTGGATCTTTATCACTACTAGGAGGAAATTTTGTCATTCGGTTTTGCAAAGACTGTACATTGGTTCTCTTTCGGCTAACGAAAAGGACGGGACGTCAATATCAGGTCTTTACTTTTGCAAGACACCCTTGACTCAAGAGAATAAAAGGAGTCGTAGGCGGATAACTAGAAAAAGTGAGACCGAGTCCTCTGAAGTCTTACTTTTCTTTCTCATCATTGCATTCCACTCATCTGCATAGAAGATCTCTACCGACGAATCATGATACCATACGGATCCCGGTCAGCCTCACTAACAGAAACCGAGACCTCTGCATCCCGGAACACTTCAGAAGATTCCGCAGGTGCACCACCACCCTGCTTCACACTCTCCTGAATCATCTTAAGGGCCACCTCCCTCTCACCATGCCACCGCTGCGACAAATCCTGAAGCAACTTGTTCCGCATGACAGCGTGGAGATATCCACGCTCGGAGTTGGAGTGCGCAAGAGAAATCACCACCGATCCTCGCTCCGTCGCTGCCAATGCTTCGTGGTGGCTCATCTCTCCGGTGAATAGGAGGTCGGGGATTTCCTCGCCGCGGAGAAGAACGCCTGACCCGGAGCCGGGGCACATGCCTACTGTGCGGATTTGGATGTCGTCCACGGACCGGAACTGGGGAATGGCAATTGGGATACCACCCGGCAAACCAACGCCCTGGCCGATGAAATCGATCAACTTGGTGAGAGGCTGGGCGTCGTTGAAAGTGACCAGGCGACCGGCACCGGCAGACTCGAAGCCTTCCGGGATAGAAGCTGCGGGAGATGGGTGAATGGTAGAGCGGGTGTGGGGAATCGAGGATTGTGTTGCAGATGTTGCGAACTCTGGTTGAGGGTAGGTGGGGGCAGAATAGCCTGATGAGGCACACTGCTTGTTCGGGGACTGCTCGGATTTGATATCTCCATACACGCCGGTCACGACGTCACAGAGCCAGTCGGCCATTCCACCGGGGACGGTGTCGACGGCGGTGTGGGGCGAGTAGACGCTGATTCCATGCTGTGCTAGACGCAGGAGAGACCGTTGCTGGGTGTCTTCCAGTGTGATGGACTTGAGGCCGCGGAAAATGATGGGGTCTATGGACAATTAGACTTCATAAGCCCCGAGGTTTGGCGATAGTCCCCCCACCTGGGCAGGATATTGTCAATTCAAGAATTAAGACAAATAGACTTACGGTAGGCCACGATAGCGGAGTCCCTACGCTTGATTGCCTCATCTGCGACAGCCGTAGTGAGATCAATGGCCAGCAGCACCGAGTTCTTCTGCCGGCGCGAGGGATCGAAGGGAGCTTCAAGAAGCACTGCAACAGAGTAATTAGCACTGAAATCAAAGCCGAATCTGTTCTATACGCTAGAAAAAGCTTACATCCAGTGTTGTCAAAGCTCTTATCGGCCAATGCCTCGGGATACCTAGCTCCAAGTCAGATCAAGCTCCAAGCTTACGGAAAGCTCCCCTCCTCACCACATACAGCTTTCTCATAGAGCTCACCACAGCCCTAGTAAAGGGCGAACAAGAAGGAGCTGCCAAAGCCATAGCCGAATAACGCCGCACGGTAGTACGCAGCAGATTCATGAAAAGATAGAAGTAAATAAGGAAAAGAAAGTGGGACGCGGTGACGTGAGGCCGCCACTTCACGTGCCCACCAGCCACAACCGACCGGGGCTCAATTTGTAATACGAACCTCATTGCGAACTGAACTCCCCGGGATCCGACCTTCAATTCAACAAATTCAACCCTTGATGTTTCCCCGCACCTTCCCTGTCTTGAGAGGCTGCCGCTATCTCCTCCGCCCGACTGCTCCCCGCGCCTTCTTCTCGCTCTCCGCGCGCTCCTTCGCTGCCGTCGACGCTGCTATGGCTGATACCTCTGGCATCACGGCGGACTCGCTGAAGAACAAGCTGGTGGAGCAACTGCAGGCTCAACATGTGGAGATTGAGGATCTGTCTGGTAGGATCCCGTTACAGAATCTGATATCTGGTGTCGGCATTGGCTAACCGAGGCTTTTGGATCTATAGGTGGTTGTGGTCAGGCGTTCCAGGCCGTGATCGTTTCTCCCCAATTTGAGAGCAAAAATATGCTTGCGCGTCACCGTCTTGTCAACTCGGTTCTTAAGGCTGAGATTGCTGCTATCCACGCGTGGACTCCCAAGTGCTATACCCCCGAGCAGTGGCAGGCTTTGCAGCAGTAGGTGGATGTGGGATCATGTGGAATAGTTATGATCTCGGTTGAGGGGAAGGGGACGTGTGGTTCTGAAGATGAGTGCAATTAGAACAAGCATTTCGATCTGCCCTGCTTTCCCAATCGAATATGTGCTCGTGACGAAGGCACCACGAGCCTGGCGAGGCCTGTTCGCAGGACACTGATGATACTCCGAGATGAGCACCCGGATCGTTTGAGACCGGGGTTCAAGATTTTTTGTACGATAGGATTCGGAGGTTAAACTTCACATGATTTATACAGACGATTTCATTTTTGTTCATGGTCGCTTTATGCAGTTTCTATAGATACACGTATTTCATTCTTCAAGACGGTATCCCCGACTCTCGCGAGTTCTCCTCGGTCTTTCGCTCTTGTTCCAGCGTAGACCCAATGATCCCTTTGATTCTCCCGGCAACCGTCCCTGCTAAGACGCCGACACCAATGATACCACCGTCAGTAGCCTCTCGGAGAAAAATGCTCTTTCCTTCACTCTGCGTCCCAGCGCTGATGATGAGCCGGTCTATGTATCGCTGGATTGTCTCCTTGTAATGCGGGTAGTGCGTGATGACTCCACCAGAGACAGCCACGACCAATTCCTCAGGTCCCTTCTGCCAGCCTGGTTTCGTCGATCCGAATTCCGGCATCTTGCGCTCCGAGTCCGAACCCAGAGGTGTTCGGACTGTGTGATCATTCGGGTCTGGAAGCTCGGTGCTATGCAACTCGATCTCCCGTGTACAAGCGAGGAGACCAACGGTTGCAGCGGCAACTAAGGCAGCAGACCGGTCCTGCACAGCCGCTGCGACTGACCGAACATGACCTGCATACTCGGGCGTCCACTTCCAATCACTCTCAGCCGGTGCAGGAAGCTGTTCCTCCAAATCCTTTGCCAACTGCTCGTCTGAGAAGCTTGGAGCCACTACAAACGAGAGGAAGTCTGTTGTTAAAGTATACTCCTCGGTCAGTTTGAGAGGCATTGAAGATCGCGACATGCCCTTTGTCCCATGAAACCAGTCATAGCATATAATTCGCACAAGCTCGCCGATATATCGACCTCCAACCATATACTCGAGTGGCTGGAACCCCGGCCGATTGGAATGAGCCTCCAGCACCGAGTCCCACTTTGTCACGATCTTCAGTTCCCGCAGAGGCGCCGTGGCTCCGCGGAGCGTCCATTCCGTGGCGACGACCGATTCAACCGCGTCCGGATCCTTTTCACGAATATGTCGGATCTTGGATTCTTGCAGGTCGGATAGTTTCATGGGTACGGCCGAGTTGCAACCCGCGCCCACAATCAGACCCATGACGACGCGGGTGTTGGGTAGCGCGCGGATCGAGTATGCCAGCGAAGCGAGCGTGGATATTGTATCGTTAGTCATGACCGTAATCTTCAATTTGGGTAGACAGTATTGCTTCTGTCGCTTGGCTGGCATCTCCGCGGGATCTTCATCAGATCGCCTTGTATGGCATTCATAGCCGTCGAGGAGGGCCTGGTGTAGGTTGAGCGAGGAGCCCAGTGCGAAGCCTTTTCCAGTTGGCATGAGGATAGCCTCGTCCATGAATTCTTGCCTGTGATCCGTTAGTTCAATTCGATGAGTTACTTGGGGGAGACCGTTTACTTGATCGGGAAGCAGAAGGAAATGCCCATCGCCACCTCTGAAGGTGCATCATCCTTCGAATTGGCCAGGTCATCATGAATCACCTCTGCAATGCAGTCACCAATCCAAGCAAAAAGCGAATTCGCCTGGTCTCGCCGCAGACGATCCTCAATAGGCCATGCCTTTTCCAGCGTTCGCCGCACATGGGAGGGTTTGCCCATCTGCTCCTCGCCCAGGAGCTCAATGAATGCTACTCGGAGATAATGCAGCCCCAAATAGACTGCCAGATAGCGACCCTTTTCATGCCCGGTAGGCAAACGAGTGGTGGCAGTGGGGAAGAACTGATCCGAGGATCCCGCGGCCAACTCGCGGTATGTGCGGGATAGACGATAGGACAGATGGTAGAGTGTATCATTGTCAATTTTGAGCGGCTGCAGGAACTTCTGCAGCGCTGAGTCGTTTCTGCCCATTGTCCTTCGAACCTGTTTGTGCATGTCGTGAGCAATTGCATCCCGTTGTGGTTTAGCCGGGTTCCCCAGCCGAGTCGAGCCAATCACCGTGGTTCGTTGCAGGAGGATGTTTATCTTGCTGTATACCAACTTGAACGATCCATGTGGATGTATATGCCTGGTGTATGGGTTGTTTCTGTGCGCTTGGTTTGAATTTCCAATAACATCTTTTTTAAACACTGCTCTTACCCCGTAAGATAGAAGATTTTATATCACGGTCTAAAAGTCTAATACTCAATACTTCCTCAGATATTTTCTTAAATCTATTATGATAGTAGATCAATAAGGATTTACTTCAAGATCTAACTCTGGTGGATAAAGAGTCTATAGTGAATAGCAAAATGCATATCTAGGAGGAAAATCAAAGTGCACTAAGGCGCTGATAGTATGCATTAGACATAGTCATCTCTGAAGAGGGCCAGTTGGTAAAAAAATAAACTAAAAGTAAAAGTAAAAATAACCTTTATTTCACCTCACTAAGGTCCTTAGAGAGAAGCAAAAACGGTTAAAAAGCCCCAGAGGAACACTAAGGTGAGGTAGGTGTGGGCGCAGTAGGAGGAGGCAGAGGTAGATATTGATATTCTTATAGGAATTCCTATATAGGACTGTCCTATCCCTTCTATAGGAAGGGAAATAGGAAGGATCTCCTTCCTATAGGCGGGAAGGCTATTTTCCTTCCTACCTATAGGATTCTTATCCTTCCTATAGCTTCCTATGATACTAAATTATATAATTAATATAGTCTTAATTAGTCTATATAGTAATTTTTAGTATCTTATTAGTAAATTATAGACTAAAAGGTAACTAAAATAAGTAAGAAAAGTAATATTTAAATAAGAGAAAAGTGATATTTATATTCTAATTTTCTTTAAGCGGCGATTGGCAGTTAGTGAGGTAGGTATAATTACAGGAGATAGGAGAGGAAGGGTGGCGTATCCCTTAGGAATTAGGATGAATTTGACTTGATCTCCAGATAGGTTGTTAGTATGAGGCGTGATGTTCGGCCTGATGGGCTCCACCAAGATGGGGAGAGGCTAGGCGTCCCTATCTTCAATATAATCCACAATTATTGGCGTTTGGGTAATAATGAGGCTCTTAAGCTGTAACTTACCTGCTCACTTATCCCGTAACCACTCTGTAATAAGGGCTACTTGTGGGGTTACTGCAGCCGCAGCCAAGTCTTGGGTTCTATACCATAAGATGTCAGCTAATGTGTATATGGGGATCACAGACTTTGACTTACTGAATCCCCTTTGTCTTCTTGGGCCCCTTCTTTTTCCAAACCCAGAAACATATCAACCCCATGAAGCTCAGACCAGCGCTCACAATGAGCAGGATCAAGGCCCAAAGGCCTCCTGGCACCTTGGCCAGGTTGTCGATTGAAGTAGAGGGAGCAGGTGACGGGGGAGCGGAAGGTGAACGAGTAACAGAGTAGAACATGGTGGTGGTATTGCTGTACGCCATGGTGAGAGTGTTGTTGAGATGAAAACATCTGGGGCCTTGGGGGAAACACGATGTACCCTCTACCCAGCAGGTTCGTGCCTGCTGAATCTGTACTATGAACGTCGTAACTACGTCTGTAACTTCCTATTTTACGAAGACAGTCCGATCTGGTCTCACGTTTGACTGGTTTGATCTAGATCGCACCTCAGAGCAGAGGGAGACGATGCGCAGCGCCCGGAGGCAGCGACGAGCGATTGCCGGTCGACGAGCAATGGGTCGCGCTGCTGCTCTTGCTACAACTCTTGCTACTCTTGCTACGGTAACCGATGCTGATGAGTCGGCACCGAGGTACATAGAAATGCCCATGTATCGATGAATCCACCCGTAGAAATTTACCACAATCCAACAATTGCTCAATTCTAAAGCCTCAAAGATCAGATCAAAATGACGACGACTTCGGTGCTTTCACTCTCCCAGAGACTGTGGCTTCGACCCTGGGAGCCGATACGGAAGACGAACAACCGGAATTGCTTGAACTGATGGAGTACCCTATTATCCCTCACGTCTACATTAGCGACAACTTCTGAGAGGAAATCAGTGAGATGCGATTTATGGACGGCCACTGGTCTCCACTCATAGGGGTATTCCTAATGATGGTTTTCACCTTTTTGTAAGGGGAGGGATATACGATCGGAGGATCACCAATTATCGTAGGCTATGAAGTTGATTAATCGCAATGGTTACGCCTTAACAAATGATGAGAACCAATCTGGTTACTATTCAAGGATTACCTGGGCTGGCCCGCCCCGACCTAATTTGATCTGGTCCGACCTTGTCATTTAGGCCTAGAAACCAAGGGGCACCTGGGTGCTGCGAGTGGCCCTTCCTGACAGGTTGAAGATTAGTCTTCACAAAAAACGTTTACTAGACGATCATTCCCGACGGAGTAGAATAGTAGGTCTCGTCTCATTTGACAGTAAGGTATAGGCTGCTATCTGACCCATTATGGGCGAGTCGTGACCTGGTGTAAGGGCGAGGCCTATATAGAAGGAGTTACCGACGGCCACTTCTGATCCTGGTCTGGCTTCGGAATACAACAACCCCAACACAGTATCGGCAACGGATTTTTCCAGTCACATGTCCCCGTCCGTATGAACGTTGTCGTTACTGTTGTTGTTGATGTCGTAGTAACAGTGCCTGATCCACCATTAGGTTGGCGGCACTGGTCGTTTACAAGGATCCCATCGACCACGATACATCCGTTGAAACATAGCACGTTCGCGACTATGCCCCCTGACGTATTGTCGCACATGTAGAGGACCTCAAAGAGCTGAGGGTTAGTCGGGGGTGGGGGTGGGAGGCCGGTGTTGATGGCGACGCCTGCTTGGAGCTCGGCGATGGTGTAGCCTGTGTCGTGGAAATGGGGGACATTAGCAGCAATCGGGTACGTGGGATAAAAGAAATAATTGTACTCAAGGGCCCTTTACCGTAATCACCGGCGAGTGAACTGCCGCAAATGAGTCTTTGATATAAACATTGTGTTATGAATGCTTGTGCACTCTGAATAATAAATATAGGTATAGAAAGGGATGCAATGAATGGAATAGAGAACATTCTGTCAGCTAAACATACAAAAACGGAGTCTAAATACATAGTAAAATAACCTATCAAGTCTATATAGTATTTTATCTCCATCATTCATATAGTGCCGCACCTTCTGTAGAGACTTAATCTCTTTAGGTTACCTCCACATCTTCTTAGTGTGGTATGCTACACCTAGACCATAAAACTTTTTAGTAATAATTTGTTCTTCCCAAAGGATGCAGGAATGAATCATTCATACTGGAGGGTTGTACAAGCATCTCTATAGTTACAGTCTCCGGTGTAACTGTTCAGTATGTACCATGACACAAATGTGAAAATAGGTTACATCCACGTAGTATTCATCATTACTAGAAACCATAATTGAGGCCCATAAAGAAGCTGAAAATAGATAGTTAGAAACTCTAGAGGTTAGAGGAAGAGTTCATGTATTGTACAGACTTTGTGAGATCAAGTCTTCTGCCAGAAGACAAAGTAATATACTCTAAACTGATCGATTAAGGTTAAATCTAGTTTGAGAAGAGAGAGTTATTGATTATCCTGCATTTTTGATAGTCCCTGTCAATCTGAGCACTTTACATAGCGAGGGCAGTTGGATAACGGAATCCTGGTCTTTTCCTCTTAGCGTAAAAGGTTGTCTCTATAGAAGGCCTCTTTGATAGTGGTCGTGACATTCCGATAAGCATACTACATGAATAGGATTTTTAGTGCATTTTTGGAGTACAGCTACGTCTTAAGGGACTTCCGCTAATAGTATTTGGTAGTGTTTCTATTAAGGTAACACGCCACCAAACTTGACGTAGTTTACCAGTCAAATTCGAGTCCTCCAGAACCCGAAGCATGAAGTCACAGATCATGTGCATTCATTTGCATGCGGTCAAGGAATTCCACCCCTATCCTATCATACGTCCGTGCTTTAAATCTATAAGCTAGCCTGGTAACTAAATGCATAGCACGTTAAACTCCCTAGATTTTGCTCCTTGCCATTGGACGATGGTATCTTATTGTTGGCAGTCTCGCCAAACTTCTTGTTTATACGCAGCACATGTCTGTTAGAATTGATAGTACCGAGAGCCGATTGTTATACGAACACATGAAGCAAGTAGCACAGGGTACCTAAGTGCAACAAGCAATTCGCGTTTTAGGACAAGTAGGGGATCCATTATGAGTAGAACAGGCGTAAAATGCTACTTTCCATAGTTTCATAGAAAGTAAGTAGTATCGGCATGTGGTCACTCCGTGAAGAACAGTAACTTTCATCCGATTCGACTCCAGAGATAAGTTATAACAATATCCCCTCTTTCCCCATCGTCGAGATTGATTATCTTAATCCAAAGCAATTATATTGATCTCATTGTCGAGCCTATCACTGAAAAAGCGCACTGTCAACATGGTTACCGTCTCAATTCTCACTGGAATCGCTAGCCTCATCATAGGCACGAATGCGCAGACTTGCGTCTTGAATAAATACTACTGCGGTACTGAATTGCTTAACCAGGGTACTTCAATTCAATTTTCTTTCCGACATCAATAGTTCTTTGATTCTGTATAGCTAACCATAAATCACATAATTTAGTCGCTCCCTTAGTTCCCTATCCTCCGGCGGATCTAACTGCTGCGATCCCCCCGACCTCATATATTAGTACCACCGGCATCGACGCCACTAACATCACACTGCTTGGTAACATGTTATTCAAATGTGTGGGCATCACGGGTACACCTAACCCGATTTTGGCAAGCTCTCTCTGCATTATACAATGTAATCCGAGGGGTAGTACGATCAACCCAGCGGACAGTATGTGCATTCTGTAAAGCATCTAGGATTGCTTGCCTATCCATCCCTTGATTTCGAACTTCATTAAAGTTAAGCTCCAAGCCCGAAGACGCTAGGGGAGGTGAATGGTCGGGTCTCAGAGGGTGAACAACTTGCTTGATTCACGTTATTAGCACTCCTTTCAGTGACTTCCTGGATTAGTCCTTGCGAAGTTGCAAAGGCTTCAATCATTGCTATATAAAAGTTTGATGTTCGTTCTGGCTTTTGTATGTTCTTATTTCCTTCCACATAAAGCGGTCCTTTGTCAGAGTCCCTAATATGTAGACACCGGCAAAATCCCTCACGGGTTATGGACGGGTACCTATCCTGACCTATTAGAACCTATTTTTGCATAAAATTCTCGAGAATACGGGGATTTGTCGATGGAACAAACACTTTTTGAAGCCACCGAAGGCCTATTTCGTCGGTTGTCCGCCCGTTTGTGCTAACCTCGAAGCGCCAGTTACGAACCTCATCCGACCCTTCGCAATGGCCATAACGCATATACCCTTGGCTCAATATGCGGCCACAACGTCGTCATAGCCTGCCTACCCAACATGGGAACCAACCCTGCCGCGGCCGTCAAAACAACGAGTCATCCACACCGAACTGGGCCCCGGCATGATGACTATCTTTCCGGCCGGTTCGTTCCACACGCAGGTGAACGCGGATTGCGAACCAGCCAATTTCACGGCAGCGCTCTCGTTAGAGGACTTTGGCATTGGCTTGGTCGCTGAGCAGATATTCTCTCTGAGCGATGATGTTATTGCTGCCATGTTTGGGCAGAGCATTGCCGGGGAGGATATCGATAAAATGAGGGATGCTAAGCGTATATCACCAGGAATACCCCACGAGCGTTGGTTAATTTCTCCATCTATACGGAACTACCTGCCCGTGCTATGCGTAGCATCTCTTTCCTTTTTATACCGCACCTTTCCCCTAAATAAACCTAATCCACAAGTTCCTTAGATGCACGGACCCCAGGAAAGACGGTAAGCTCGGAACGAATCACGCATTTTATTGAGCGGCACAAGGGGAGTCCGTTTGATTCAAGGTCTGGATGAGCACTTTCGGCTGCTTCAGGATCAGTGTTTGTGCAAGACTAGGACGGATTGTAGCATTCATCGTTGGGGTCAGACGCACTGAGAGGTTCCAGATCTTTCCTAACAGCCTTTCCTTTGCTTGCCGAAAGTCGTAAGGACGTTCTCAATGGGGCCTGATTGTCCATCTTAAAAGGAAAACAGGAGGGGTGGTGCAGAAGGGAAGAGGGAAGATGGAAAGAAGGCGCTGGTAATTGTATGTCAGGGCCAGGACGCTGACTTCCAAGCTCATCACTAAGTTTCTCGTCAGATGGAAAGGTCAATCCACCAGAGAGGACCAATGGGTTAAGGAAGAAGACCTTAACGCCCCTGAGGCAGTCGTTAGTATGAGCAGCGACTTTAAAAAATTCATTCACATGACTTTTGGGCACCGCTTTAGCCATCTAACTATTCAACTATTTTCATCAACTCTGCATTTTCTTCACTCTATCAACTATTAATATCTCCCTTTGATTTCACCTCTCACCTCACATCAT
Source organism: Penicillium silybi (assembly GCA_027569585.1). Lineage (NCBI taxonomy): Eukaryota > Fungi > Ascomycota > Eurotiomycetes > Eurotiales > Aspergillaceae > Penicillium > Penicillium silybi. Next base: position 1,269,287 of record JAPDFI010000002.1, on the reverse strand, counting down.
TTCTCACTTCTTAACTTACATCACTACAATCTCCCTTTAATTTCTACCATTTACAACTACCCTACAAGTTTCTCAACTCTTCACCCTTCACCCATCAACTGGAACCCACCAGTCTCCTCGACCTCCTCATCATTTTTCCTGACCTGCATTGTCATCATGATTCCCACTATTTCACCCAAGGTGAAGCTTCGCTTTCCTATACTCTATGAGAGAAAAAGACAAAAGGGACAAAGGGGGCGATGGCAAGGCAAAGAAGGTCCCCTTCTAAACCACCGATATGGTCTGCACTCCCAAGGACGCAGGCAGATTCATGACTTCATACACCGCATAGCTCAACTCCTTCCCTGCCACCAAGCCCTATGAGTCATGGACCCCCGATTACTCCCCCATGAGATCAGGCACTTCCATTAGCAGTGGTGGTTCTACCACCATTAAGGAAACCTACGAATGGGGCTACGAAAGCCACTAAAGGGACTACGAGTCTATGAGTGGAAGATGGAGAAAAGGATGGGCTGACTTTTTATTCTAGCCTTCGATGACGATGATGCCATTGACCAGTCCAATATTGTGCCCGAGGCTCTGCGACATGCGAAGCCCGTATGGTGAGCCGAGAGGATGATTCGCCTAAGAGGGCTTAGATATCTGATCTGAGTAAGGGCTTGATAATGAGGGATTGTGTATGATTAGAGGGTGGCCCTTGTACTCTACCTAGATTGCACATACAGGATCCAGTGTTGCCACCTGGGCATGACATGACATAGGCTGAAGAAGATCTTTGTGCTTCTGCCATTTGTAGAGCTTTAACTTAAGAAATCGTATACACCAACGGTGTGTAGCATGCGCTATATTCGTATTGTAGTGCACCCTCTACATATCCTATGCAGATTAACTCAACAACACGCGAATCTCCCCGGTGGTCCGGGGGAACAGAGACCGCAGACTCCACTGGTCTTCCTTCTCATCCTCTTCCTCGTCATCCTCGTCATCCTTATTCTTGCGTGCCGACTTGCCACTCCGGCCACTGACCACGCTGCCACCAGTCCCCAGACTGACCTGGGTCATACCCCTAGCCTCGTCCGCGGCGATGATCATGCCCTCGACAAACTCAAAGTCGCGGCAGAAAGCCTCGACAGCGTCTTCGGTAACACTTTGAACAAGTGATGCGCTCTGTACGCGCTTGAGATGGTCTGTGGCGTCCATGAGGGCTGATGGGAGGAAGTCATCCAGTTGTTGACTAGATGTGACCAACGAGTCTGGCTGGAATGCGGGCAGGTTGGCTAGATCGGCGAGTTGGGGTTTCTGTTGATCTGTCTTCTCCGGATCAGTTTCGGATTCTGCTTCCTTGCCTGTCTTGGAGAATGGCTCCAAGGCGTCCAGGAGCACCTGCAGACCCGAGGTTTCGAGAAGGAACTCATGCTGAACGTCGAGAAGATTGGTGCGCAGTGTAGATAGGGCTGTGGACAAGGGGGAGTTGTGAGTTTCGCTGGCGAATGCAAATGAGGAAATGGTGGCGCGAGCCGCAAGAAGGATGTTTGTGCGGTAGATGGTCTGCGCGGTGGCATCCTTGAGCTCGTCGGATGAAGACCGAGCCAATGTCAAGAAAGGGTCAAAGGCAGCGCGGAGAACGGGGGTAAACGGATTCTCGTTGCCAGAGTCGGTCGGCTCCTCTGGCCCAACCGAAGCCTCGTGTGTCTTCATGAGCGACACCAATTCCTCCAATGCATCCAACAAGAATTCCGGAGGTGACAGGTCTCCGGGTGGGATCATGGCACCTTGGTCGGTTGAAAGGGCGCTGACTCGGTCGCGCATCAAGGTCTCAAAATGATTGAATGTAAACTTCTCCAAGGCCTGCATTAAATCCACCAGATTTGACTGCGCACCAACCAGCTTGGAAAACGTCGTGCGGTAGAAAGACAACAGATTGATCACCTTGTAGCATGTGACAGGGTCATCGTGACCTTGGATGACCAGCTCAACTCGCTGGCGAAGTGACCGAGAAACGCCCGTGAGGTCCCGATTGACCAAATCACTGAGTGCCTTGCGGCCATCGAAAACGGCCTCTTCATCCTCGTCGATCCGAGCCCAAGGCTCGCTGCTAAGTCCGGCTTGAATGCCCCGTGCAAGCTCCTCCCCATCCGCAACAAACAGTGCCTCTAAAGCTTCACGTTCCGAAACAGTGGTCGAATGCACCCAAGCAAGCATATCTCCAATATAGCGGAGCGGGTCGTGTGCTGAGAATTCAATCGGTTTCACGCTAGGTTCACCGGCGGCAGCTCCGGCACCGCCAGACATAGCATCTGTCAGCGCATAGTGGAATGCATCGGAAAGCACGTAGTCGCGCGCCTCTGCGAAGAAATCCAGACAGCTGTGGAACAGACTCGGCCGCTCGGCCAAGACCCGCAAGGCACGACGAATCGAGCTGCTGATCCGCGGGTCCTCGAGATTCAAGGACTGGAACTCCTTCTGGATCCACCGGTATAGTTTCTGGTAGGCTGAGTTGAGGTGCCGGGTACTCAGCTCCATAACCTCCAAGCCCAGTCGCTGGTTCTCACCACCGAGAAGGTGCTCACAGTCATGGTGCACTTGTTTGACGCGGGCAAGGATGTCGAAGAAACGTCCGTCGATGGGCTCTTCCGCCGATGTCAAAAACACCACATCTTCTTCGGGCACAACGAAGTGCTTTGAGAAGGCGTTCAGTAGCTGTTGCTTTGTCTCGGTATCTTTCTTTTGGGCCATGAGCGCAGTGGCCTCTTCCAAAACAGGAGTCGTGTCCTGCTTGGCCAAGCTGATGTGCTTTCGCATCTCATCGCAGGTCTGATTCAATGTCGTGATCACACTGCCGATCCGTTTCAATTGCTGTCACGACCATCACATTAGCTTCCTAATACCTCAGTGTGAATACCACGAGTCTCACCTCGGCCACCTTCCCAAAGTCCCGCACAATCTCTCCATTGCAATCGACAACTTCTTTCTGCACGTCGAGTCGTAGCTGTCGCCGTGTCTCGGGGGAGTTGTGAATTCCTCGTACACTCAAGGTTTCGAGGGCGTCACGGATGTCGGAGTCGGCGTAGGACGCGGAGAGAACGGAGGTCAGTCGGTTGGACAAGGCAGAAGATCGCTGTGTAGGCGGAGACAGCGGCGACTGCACTGGAGACGAGCCAGTGCTGGCTCCAGGAGGGAAATAACTGGTCATGGTTGACGAGCAATGGCCCTCAGTGTCGGAGTGGGGAGAAAGGACAGGCTCGCAACGTGGGTAGACCGCCTTCTTATCGGCATCAACAAAAGATCCCCGACGTCTCCGTGCTATCCTCCAATTCACCACCAATTGCACAATGGACTCTTTCGATAGTCCTCTCGCTTCACCAACGAAAGCTCGCCAGGCTGCTATTCAAGCCAAGGATTGGGCGTACGTGAACTCCTGGCTCAGCCGACAATATGCGCCCAAGCCCGTACCCTCGTTCGAGCGCAACGAAGATACCCTCAAAGTTCTCCTGACATTGGCTGCTGCCAATGAAGCCGCTGATGAGGAAGCTGCTCTGCAACACCGCGCGCGTGAAGAGGCAATCAGAACGTTCAAGCTACAGGAGGAGATCGAACGGAAAGACGCACATGAGCGGCAGAAGAATGAGATCCTAGACGAGGTGGAAATGAGTCTCGAGAACAAAGGCAGACATGATCTGGATGACCTGGCCGAGTCAGCAGTCATCCTGGGCAACACACTGAACCCGGATCCTGGTGACCTCGGCCAGTCGATTGTGGAGCTCACGGTGGAAGCCTTCGATGCGCAGGAGCAAATGGACAAGGTGGAAACGCTGCACCAATACCTTCAAAAGGAGCTATCACGGTTACAGTCTGAGCTCGAGGCTCTAAGGTCCGACAAAGCTTATGAGTCTCCGTCAGATATCCAAAGCTTGACATCCGAGTGGACGCGGGGTACGAAGACACTAGCTACAAAGGTCGGGGAATACCAAGACCGCATTGCATCTCTTGAGCGAAACCAGCCACGGGGCCCTACTATTGAGGAGCTGATGGCGGAAGAAGAGAAAGTCATCCGGTTAAGGGAAACAGTCAAGTCACTGGAAGGACGGGTGAAGGCCTTCCATGATCTTCCCAAAGATGTGCCCGCGGCAAGGGCCAGGTACAAGGAGCTAGAGCGTGAGCTGAGCCAGCTTACGCGGCAGCGTGATACAATGTTTGGAAGCTTGGTGGGGCGACGCTGAAGCTACATACTCTAGAAGCAAGGGTCTAGGCCTACAATCATGGAAGAATAAGGTTGAGTGCGCAGGATTTAATTGAGATATGAGATAAAGTTTGTGCCTGGCACATAAAGAGCAAATGGTATCGTCAACTCATCGTGGAATCATTCGAGCATCGTAACTTCCGAAGAGACGGGCAAGCGAAGGAGGCCCTGAGGCACCTTATTTGTTCATGCCGAGAGCGTTCTTGACCTTGTCACCACTGTAATGAATAATCAGCCTTCGTCGGGGAGATGGGATGCTGGGGAAGGGAAGTCTTACACGGAACTGGTGGCACCGCCGTGAGTCTCGTTGTCGTGGGCACGCTGGGTCTTGTCGAAGGCTTCCTGGGGACCGCTCTTGCTGCTATCGGTCTGGGCACCGCGAGTGACGCGGTCAGCGGTGTCAGTGACAGTCTCCTTGATCTTGTCCTGAGTGGACTTCATGGAGTCGGGAGTGGCCTCCTCCTTGGCCTCTGCGATCGATGAAGTCAGTATCGGGAACACGTTCAAGATAGACAAGCTGCAAATCACATACTGGTAGAGAAATCCTTGCGGCCGGCGTCAGACATGTTGATGGTTGATTGAAAGTTGATTAAACTTGATGGAATTTGGTTCAGTGGAGATGGAGATTGAAGGTTGTTGAGGAAGGATGAGAAGTGAGAGAAAAAATGAGGTTTATATAGATTTGTGTTTTCACATGGGAATCTCCATGACGCGAAACAACATGACGTCGCTTTCAATTGCGAACAAGTTTATCGTTTACAATGTACAGTACAGGCTACAATGTACAGTACAGGCTACGTTGACCCTGGCTGAAACCCGTACCATGGGTAACTTGACTTGCGGCTCGCTGGACCACGAATCAGGGCCCCACATTATTCCTTGTCAATGACGTTTGGTAAGGCAGGGATTGGCATGCTTCAGGAGCACCAGCATTTGTGGCGGTTACGATCAAAAAACAATCATGACGTTACTATGATAAACGTGGATCATCCCGTGATGTGGCTGTACAGTCACGAGCTTTCTCAATCTGGTCTAGTTGGTTCTTTGTCAAAGAGGCAGGCGGTGTTGTTTACCTTTGCAAAATCACTCACCGCCCATTGTCCCTTGCCAGGTCGGCGCTTGCTGCCCAGAGCTCTACCTGACTCACTATGCTTGTCTCATGTTCTTTACATTCTTGCGACATGGTTTTTGATATCCACTCCGTCTGGATTTTGAACTTTTGGTTTTCTACTTTGTCTATTTTATCGTCACTTTGATTTACAATCTTCGGCCGTCCAGATATCATAATTGTCAATGCTCTCACCTGATCCCACCGAGCCGGCCTCGAATTGGGACTTCACCGCGGTGCTTGACCTGCTCCGGTCACCCACCTATGGTGATGCCTCTACTCCTGCTTGTCACCCCGAATCAACGGCTCCCCCTGACTCTGAGGGACAGTTGAGCCATGATGTCGGGGAATGTGACTGCAGCTCAGCGACGGAAGTAAAACCCAAGCGGAGTTACCCCAAGCTTGGAGACTTTGGGTCTCTTTGGGATCTCCTCAACCGAGACGCCACTTTTACGAAGACATCACATCTTGGTGGCCAGGCAGCCGCCCAGTCGCTCGACCCTCAGCAGCCCCTCGGTCGTGCCTCACCTGTTACAATTCTCAAATGGACTCCTCATGATAGTACCACTGCCGAACCATATCACCCTACCTCCAAGCACATCCCCGTATCGAGTGCCTCGAAACCTCGTATCTCCAGAGATACAGTTTCTGGTAGTTCCTCGCGTTCATACGTTCAACCCCCTGCCATAACAATCCTCGAACGAGCTACGGACAAGGAGTCCACCCCACTTCCTCCACGAACACCTTCGAAACCGATCCCCGGCGCTAGCGATACGATCAATACTCCCAGGGTCAAAGCCAAATTCAAGGCTAAGGCTAGTGGCAAAGATACAGAGTGTCGATCTGAATGGGTATCTGAAAGCAGTGCGGAGGCGGATTCGGACTCCACCACCGTCATTTTCGATTCTCCAATTCCCAAGACTCCGGGGGTCCTAGCTTTTGTTCCGTCGCAGGTGGGCACACGGGACGCGCGGACTGGCCAGGATGACACTCCGCCATCGTCGTACGATGGTCCGGACTCAGTATTAGACTCGGACATCGCTCGGAACATTGTTACCACTCCAACGGGTATTCGCGTTCTGCCTGCTGCGTACAAGACGGCAACGGAGAGACGAACTGGGTTGGTAACCAAGCTCATCAAGGAATTCCCCGAATACGCCCAGCATGTGTCGGAGGCGGGGTGTTCTCCAACCTCAAGGAAGAGAAGTCTTGAGCAACGTCCCGTTCATGTCTTTGTCGACATGTCTAATGTATGTTTTGACTAATTTCCAGTCTCAATTTTATGTCAGTCAAGCTAACTTTTCCTTCAGATCATGGTTGGATTCCACGACTCGGTAAAAGTCTCGCGGAATATTCCCATCTCAACCAGAATTCGCCGCCTTCACATGTCCTTTTCCAATTTCGCTTTGATCATGGAACGAGACCGCGCCGCCGCCAAGAGAGTCTTGGTAGGCTCAGACCGACTGCCTTCGATCGTTGAAGCCGAGAAACTCGGCTACGAAGCCAACATTTTAGACCGCGTTCACAAGAACAAGCACACGACTCCCCGCGTGTCCAAATTCCGGAAGGGGCCCCAGTTTCCCAGTGGACCTGAAATGGACGGCCAATTTGGGAACCGATGGGTTGAACAGGGCGTAGACGAAATTCTGCACCTGAAGATCCTGGAAAGCCTGCTGGACACGGACCAGCCGGCGACAATCGTGCTGGCGACTGGAGATGCGGCGGAAGCCGAATACTCCGGCGGATTCATGCGCATGGTGGAGCGTGCGCTGCAGCGTGGCTGGACTGTGGAGCTGGTTAGCTTCTCCCAGGTGACTAGCTATGCGTATCGGAAGAAGGAGTTTAGAGAGAAATGGGGCGATCGCTTCCTGGTGATTGAACTGGATGACTACGTGGAGGAACTCTTTGATTAGGCCCTGGAATATTACTTGATGGATTCCGATACTCGCTCTATCTCATAGGGAATTAGCATAGATTATACCCTTAATGAACAGTTTCCTGGGAAAAGATGTTTTGTAGTTCCAAACTGCATGTGTTCATCGTTATGCAGAGCCTCGCACTGAGTCAGCCCCCACGTCATTGGGCGGAAGACTGCCTCCCGCAACTGCTGCCTCGTCCGTCAACATAAATCAAGTGCTGAAGCCGATTTCCATCCCGTTTAAAAGTCAGTCTCTCGCTTCACGCGGTCAGATCAATTCCACCGCTGCCCGCGATACCGAACGCTCAAGGGAGAAGATAAGCTCCAGCGCGGAGGCTTGGCATCGAAATTCTATATCGAAAAGCTCGGGCCCGCTCCTTCAGTTCATCAGGTTGCAGCCAGTGACAAGGGCGAACTCTCATTACCAATAACCTGGGAACCTAAATTCCTGCTTCGCGAAACACCGGCTTCCATCATGGGGGAGACCGTCGAGCAAGATTTCTTCGGGGGCGCCATCCGGGGTGCTGTCCCGCAGACCTGGATCGATGCAAGGTTAGTAGAGACTTTACCATGTTCAAACTGCCCTCGATATGCCATTACCTGGTCAATTGAGACATTGCCGAGTGACCAAGCTCTCGGGAGTTCACCGGCAGCTCAAGAACCAGACCAAGCATCCCAACCAGCACTTTATATCTTCACGAGCCACCTCACCTCACCCCACCAAACCAACATACTAACCAACTGTACAGCAATCTCCGCGAAATTCCAGACCACCAAGAAATCTTCCTCTCACCCTCAACGCTCTCAAGCCTAATTGTCGAGATCAATCAGCGCGTGAGCAAAGAAGACGCCCTAAGCACCTTTGCCACGCTCAGTCACCAGCACCCAACTCTCGCAGCCGCCAGCGCCAGCCCCACCGCCACCAGCGCAAACCCAGAAACGCTAGACCAAGCTGTTGCGCTGCACCACCTGCACGACCTCTGCGACGAGGGTGATGCCATGCAGATCGTCGCCCAGCCCCGGCGGGTAACTCCCGCCCGCCTAGGCGCATCCGCACCACCTGGTAGTGCGTTCAGTGCTTACAGGGGTATCGTGGAGTTTATTACTAGTTCGCGCAAGCGCGGTGCGCGAGCTGCCGATGGGACTAATGCTTCGGCGGTGGATTCTGCAGTGTCGGGGGCGTCGGTTGATGGGGAGGCGCCGTCGAGCTCGAAGCTGACGTGCCATTATTTACTTGTCAGGCTTGAGAGGCAGGAGACGGATCTTTTGGTCTTCTTTAATGTGCCGCATGAGGAGTTTGATAAGAGTGGGGATGTGCGGGGGTTGTCGAGGGAGGAGAGCGTTGCGGAGGAGACGATGGCTGCGTTGGTCGAGAAGCTGGAGATTCGGGATTGGGGGCTTTTTGTTTGATTGGATTATCCGGTTATGGGATTGGCAATGATTGAGTGATGGGCCCTGGGGTGTAATGTGTATGAACGTCGCAGGATACGGAAGCACGTGGAGGCTTCTGTGTCCGCTGGAAGGATCCTGGGCAATGGGAACAGCTCTCTCGAGAGGAAAGCGGATATCAAAATGGATATATAGATACTAGTCGAAATCTAGATAGTCAACAAAATCGAACGAAATACAACTAAGCCATAAAAATGAGCCGCGATGTCTACAGGGATTGTCACAAAAGAGCATGACATGTTTCACACATAAAGGTCCACAATAGACCTCAACCTGGTACCAAATCGGTCCCAATAAAAATAAGAATGACATAGTTGTATTTCACATAGAATATCCACAAGATCAAGAAAGTAAATCACCTGGACACCAACCCAACTTTAGAAAGGCTAATATCCAAAGAAATGGAAGAAATGCCGATCTACATCTCAACCCGAACCTGAGCAAGACTCTTCGTAACTTCGGCCATAATCTTCTTCTGAGGCGACATGCGCGGCTTAGGCTTAATCTGCTCCAACCGATTATTGCAAGCTCCACACCGTTGCTTACCGGGATCAATACTCTTCGAATGACGACCAAACGTATTGCCACAGCCCGTACAAGCCCACATATACTTCCAATCAATCTTGTACGAGTGTTTCGTCGTCACGTTGATCTGGCCTCCGTAGACGGGATGGTCCTTCAATGTCTCGGCACATTTCCTGCCCCAGGCCTTGAAGCTAGCGCCGTGCGGGTTGTCTATTATGCGGGAGACCATGAAATTGGCCAGGTGGCAGTACTCGTGTGCTAGTGTGTTGATGAGGCGGTACTGGTCGTCGATGATGCGCTCGGCGAGCTCGATAGCGGCGTAGTGAATGTGTTGTGTGGCGCCGGTTTTCTGGCCGTCTGGTCCTTGACATTCGACTCGTTCGCTGCGCCATTGTGCTCGGCCTGCTGTTTTCTGGAGGGTTTTGGACCAGGTGATCTTTACGCCACCGGTTGGCTGGGCGAGGCGATTTACTTCGCCGCCGGAGACGGCGTTGTCCAGGACGTGAAGAAAGGTCTCTGCGAAGTTGGCTTTCTTGTTGTTGAAGGAATCTCTGCGTGCTTTGGCTGCACGCTTTGCTTCTGCTTCGGCCTTTTTGATTGCCGTCTTGCTGGGTGTTTTGGAGTTCTTCGGTGTCTTGGGAGGTGTGGTTCTCTCTCGTGACATGGAATCGGACTCAGTGCTGATGCTGGAATTGGGGCTGCTGTCTTCCTCGTCTGAAATATCGAAATCCTTCAGGAGCTCAATCACAGAGCGTCCAATATGTTTCTCTTTGCGAGGTGAGTGCTGGTCGATCCAGTGGTTTGTCTCTGTCTGGCTCCAAAAGGCATCGGCGCTCTCGCGATGCGGTGTTGGCGGAATACGGATCTTCTGTTTCGTGGGAGACCGGAGACGATTCCGTGATGGGCTGGATGGTGGTGTTTCTAGGCTCTTTTCAGCCGGTTTCAAGGCCGATGGTGACGGGTTTAGGTCTATAATTGAGCTTTACTGTATAGTTAGCAAGCATGGCCATATCATCTCCGGGGGGTAACTCTTACGGAGGAGTGACTGTCTCCAGCTGGGAAGCTGGCTCATTGTCAACGTCCAACACTAGCTTGTTGAGCTTTGTGGATAGATGAAGGTCGTCCTGAAACACGTGTTTGGGGGTCTCCCTGGGGGTGGAGTGTGATTTTATGGCATCAGAGGCCTTCCCTTCCAGGGGGGAGGGTGCTTTGAGGGGATTGCCATTCGGGTCCTTTGGGACGGTGTCGGGGCTGGGCTTTCTTCCTCTCATCAGTCTCTTTCGAGTGGATGTTGGTGGAGGTGGTGTAGGAGCTTTTTCAGGCTCTGTCTCAGATTCGGATGTCTCATGGTAGCTGATGTCTTCATTGTCACTGACAACGAAGTCTTCCAGTGAGTTAAAGCTATTATCCCCAACATCGTCTTCCTCTTCGGTCTCAGCGTTCATTTCTCTCAAAGGCGTGTGATATGCTTGGCTTCTCGCGTGGCTTCGCGGCATGTTTCGGTTTCGTCTTGTCGGCGAACGTTGCGGAACACGTTCCATTGATGTGGCGAGTGGCTCTGTGAAATTCTCTTCCACAACATCGTTCTCTTTATCATAGTCATCTGTTTCCAATTTGACACTGAGTCTTTGGCGAGGACGTTGTAGTGGGAGGGGCAGAGAGTTGACCTGCGTCGTTCTGAGCGTGCGTGTTTTCTTTTGTTTTTGAGGCGAGTTGGATGCTGAGCTTCCACTTTCAATGGCCGGGTCAGGGAATATGTCGAACGTGGAACCAGATCCTAGTTTGTGTCTTTGCGATGACCCTCTGGAGAGTGTCGGTGTACTGCCAGTACGTCTGGCATCAGGCGACTCGGTTGACGTTGAGGTTGGGCGTTCAGCTCTTTCGATAGGCACAGCTTTGCGCCGCACTGCTTCATGAACCAGCGGGTTCGATGTGTTGATTCTGGCCATCTTGGATTCGTTGGGGGTATCGCTCGGGTTGCGTCGGTTGCCAGATGGGCTTTGTTAGACTGGGATTGGCCTGTTTGGGTGACAGTAACAACTTAGGTGCGATCACGCAACAGATGCTGCGCTGAATCTGCCTTGTGTGCCAGTTTGAAGTGTTTTCCTGTCCTGTGGTGGAGCTTCTTCAACCGCCATGAGCTGTCAATAGCTAGTTGTTGGCACGGCAACCATATCCCGTCTGTCTCCCATCGAACTATACCGAATGACTTTTGCTGCGGAACATAAGGAGGAAATGCAGGGCAACTATCTAGGTGTTGTTGTTCAATTGTTGGCACTATAGTTAGGCCCAATAGTCATTCTTAGCGCCTGCCCAGATGTTTGGCTCCAGGCTCTTACGCAAACGCTTCAGAATTCGTTCTATGGGTCGTCTAACATATGTTGTCACGAAGAGAGATTTTGAAGAAAGAAGGAAGTGGCAAACAATTTGTCTTCTATATGTCATTATTTCTGGATTTATAGTTACAGCACAAAAATAAGGGTCATAAACGCGATGTGCGTCTGTTGATTTGCAAAAAGTTAACAGGCCCGAGCCGCGGATCGAACGCGGGACCTCGCGCAGGAGTGCTTAGGTCGAACCCTAAGCGCGAATCATACCACTAGACCACCCGGGCTGTTGTTATATTACGGCAGAATCTATGGTTACTTGAGGGAAAAAACGTGTAATGTAATGATTTTCAGTGAGGTGTGCGTGGCAAGCAGTGGCACTGTGCTTATTCCCCAAATTTTGCCGTTTCCGTGATGTAAAAATAATAGGAAAATACCTAGGTACCGTTGAAAATAGCCACCTGGGCATTGGTGCAAAATATGGTCGAAATACTTGTGTAACGGTGGCTTGCTGCAATCTGTAAAAAGTTGGATATATTTCTGTACTTTCGACCAAATGCAAATCACATCCGGCCTAAATATCAAACAACCGTACAAAACAGCCAATGGTATCAAAACATGGCAGTATCCAGCTCGCCCAATTCACCTGAATTACGTCTAACCAGACTACCTAGAAAGGCCGACAACCGCAGATACAGAGCCTAGGTAGGCAAGCAAATATGTATCCACAACACAACCCCTGTACACCAGGTACCATTCTCGCAGGCACAAGGACCAAGAACTTGGATCTGCTTAGGTGCAGTCCTGATTGTAGTCCACCTGTGGTCTTAGCCAATGCCACGAAGATACATATACCGAGAGCAGTACCGGCAGGGACCAAAGTCGACACCCCGACCACACTAATCTATATGGCAAGTGGACCAGACACACATGACAAACCACAGTTCCCACCGTATGCAAAAACACAGATGTCTCAGATCTAGCTTCGGCACAACCGATTGCTACATATCCAACAAGCAGGAACCGTAGTTACCCAAGCCACATATATCACCAACGGTCGGCGGTGCAGACCCGACGAAGCAGGAACAAGCTCTTAAGATTGACCACCAGGCAAAGCTCCCTCGCGTGGTAGGAACCTGAAACCCAACTGATGCGAGGACGGTGCATGGACCTACAGCAGAGTCGCCTCACACAAACCTTAAGTCGAGCTGTTTACCAGAGACGGTAATTCCGACCACGCAGCGGTGGAATGGACAGCCCTCCGAATAATGCTGACCACACCCGTGAACCCCTGGTCTCTGGATCCACAAGCCCCAGCCGGGCCCCGGCTGCTGGCAATCGGCCGATCGCCCGGCATGGCGAAGGAATGGGATGATCTGCGTCCCCTTGCTTCTGGGTCCCTATCGGAACTTCGAGTTAGGTCCAGAGCCTGGGCTTGAATGTTCTATTCAATCCACAGGTCGATGAGCGAGAAGCCGAAGGGTCATTGACCGGCTGTAACGGGCAAGTGTATGTTTATCATTAAACAGGGAGGTTATCCATGAACTCTTATCTCACAGTCACGATCTGGCCGGCCACGTTGAAAGTTCAATGTATCACCTACATACATGAGCAGTGCCTACTTCGGCATCCGATACTGAAAACCCAAGGTGACGATGTGAGCTCTACTGTAGTCTGCTTCTACAGGTAGACACCAGACACACTGATTGGCTCCCGATCACGTCGGCGGGGAGGGGTAACTGAACCGAGCACAGCCCCCTGAGTATCTGAGGGGCAAATGAGAATCAAAGGATCAGCTCGTATGTCATTATCAGATACTGTGGTGGCAATGCGAATCAGTTACCGTTTGGATGGTTTCCCCTAATCCCGGTGATTCAGGGGCACGCTGCATATTATCACGCTGCATATTATCACGCTGCATTACGGCAGTGGCTGCAGTGACGCCGGTGGCACTCACCAGCCCTGACACCAAGCCAACCGACTGATAAAGCAGAGTGATCAGCTTCACGAATTGACCCAGCCACACCTAAACCAGAATGGGAGTAGAGGGATCGGGGTATCAATGTATTGAAAAGGCGGGTCAATACCTAAACTTGCAACACTAGGGCGAGTCGGCGACGAGCGATCGCAGATTAGACCCTTCGAGCATCCGAGACAAGTTATTTTTGGAGGGTGATTAGCCACCCCAGTGAACCTTCTGAACCCAGTGAACCCGGTCGGGGGAGGAGTAAAAGAAACTCCGGGATAAGAGGAAAAGGCTGGGGGTCAAAATTGAAGATTGGCCCTCTTCCAGCGTCTGCATGTGTCGTTCCTGCGCACTACAGCGGTCCCGCCATTGGATGTGTCCAGAGTATCTACATTTGTACCACGTAGCCCAGCAGGTTCAAGATACAGAACATGATCGGAAGACAAATGTTCGGCGTAGAGTATTGCACTCTACTGTACAGCGTGGTCCACGGGATTCACAGGCCGTTGCGCATGTAGGCACCGGGGCAGCCCTGGTAGGACCAATGTGGCCCGGGTCGAGGCTTCTGGTCCTAGAGAAAAGCATTTGGTGATCCACCAGGCGTGTGGAACAGGGCGAAAAGGCTGTGGGTCCAACGGTGGAGATGGGCTGCGACCAGCTCATTACGGCGTTACTAGTCGTGTGTACGGCAGTACGGAAAACGTAGTCTCACGGATACCTAGGTACTGACCCGTCACCTCCACTCCGAAGTCGAGGTGTGCCTGTGGATATACATACGAGGTCAGATATTGTATATCGTAGTAGTAAAATATCATGTAAAAGGTATCCGCACATGGGTTGAGTCGACTGCGGGTATCAATTGATTTTCCAGTCTATTTTTAGACAGGTACGGGAGGTCCAAGTTCTACGTGGCTAATCCTAATTTTGCTATGTACTAGAAGGCATTAGAAACGGTGGCTTCCAGAGTTTAGGGAGCAACAGGTTTACAGGCGAAAAGTGGGGGGAGGAAAGGCGCTGAGTGGTTCTAAGACCTCGACGCAGACTTATCAGAGGCCGCGTAGTGCAAAATCCGAGATTAGTTCAACGGTGAAAACCACGCTAATCAGTACAATTTGTATCGTGGGTGGCAAATTAACTTTCTAGCGTGAAAAGCCGTGATCTCCTATCCACGAAAGATGGTGAACACCAGGCCCGAAAGAGAAAGTAAAGGGAGACGATCACTCTTTCAGAGCAAGAGGAGAAAGTGTGGGTGTGGTTCCGTCGCTTGAGAGCCGTGGTTCTGCTCGTGGACAAAGAGAGCAAGCAGCAGCACCAGCCCCCAGCACCAGCACCCAGCATCCAACCTCCAAAATACCGCTATCAGTGGTCCCTACAAAAAATTCAATCAAGTAGATACCAAAACTGCATGGAAACGAGGAATGAAAAACATCGTTCAACGCGCATCCCTGCATACCGTGGTGGTAACAATAACAAGGAACGGTCAAATCAAATGGGGAAATTCGGGTCCATCCTGTGTATCGGTCACATTATTTGTTACCACAATTACCATCTGCTGGATACGATGTGGGGCGCGTTTCAGGGGCCGTTCAGATTTCCCTTGGATTCCAACCGTCTCTTGTCTTCACCATTGGCCCATGAGCTGCTGGAGATCGAGACCCCGTGTACGGTATCGTGGGACAACAACGGTATCAGGGAAGCACTACAGTTGCGCGCCCACCACCCCTGAACTGGGGTATGGTGTACCAGTACATAACTTACTAGGACAGGACCCATATCAGGGAAAGTACCCAGTACCCCTACACACGCGTACACAGGTCCGGCGTAAATTAGAGCAGGCCAGCAAATTCCCCCGATCCCAAAAATAACAGCACAGCCAATATTTTCTCTCCTTCCCTTCTACTCCCCCTCCCCTTCCCTTCGTTTGCCTTTTTGTCCATCCATCAATCATCTTGCTTCCTTCCGTTCGTTTTAGAGAGGAAGGCTTGGAGCAAGTTTGCGCTTTCCTCGTTGGGGTTTCCAAGGTTGTTTCGTTTCGTCTTTCGCTCATTCAACCGCTGCGGAGAGTTTGACACTCGCCAATCCTCGGCTTCGATCCGCACATCCTTACGATCCACGCCATTCGTTTCTGTGTCCATGCTGCAATAATTCCTTCGTCCGGCGCATATAACGCTTTAATACTGTGGATGGGTCGCGGTTGAGGTAAGAGTGACCTGAAAGGCTTCCGGATCGCAAATCTGCGCGGCCTGATCCGGCTTCGACTGGGGAGCCCATTGGCTAACCGACAATCCCACAGCTATCATCAAGCATCGATTGCGACTTCCGTCATGTCCGGCTACGCAGGAGGAGGCCATTACGACGATGGCTACGGCCATCCGGCGGCTCATGGTGACTCCTACTACCAGGACGAGCATGCCCAGGGCTACTACGACAGCCAGGGCTACAACGATGGCTACTACGACAACGGGTACGGTACCCACTGAAGACACTGCGAGCGTGACCCAGCTAACATCCCAAGCTATAGTGGCTACTATGGAGACGAAGCAGCTGGCCACGCTCAGGGCTACGCTGACGCAGGCTACTACGACCAGAGTGGCCACCAGGACGGCTACTACGGCGATCAGTACTATGACCAGCCCGGTCAGGGTCGCCGTCACGACTCCGAGGAGGATTCCGAGACCTTCAGCGACTTCACCATGAGATCCGAAACCGCCCGTGCTGCGGACATGGACTACTACGGCCGCGGTGATGATCGCTATAACAGCTATGCCGACAGCCAGTACGGCCGTGGCTACGGCGGTTACCGTCCTCCCTCTTCCCAGATCTCCTACGGTGGTAACCGATCGTCTGGTGCCTCCACCCCCGTCTACGGCATGGATTACGGAAACGCGTTGCCGGCTGGCCAGCGTTCGCGGGAGCCCTACCCTGCCTGGAGCGCGGATGCCCAGATTCCCCTGTCCAAGGAGGAGCTCGAGGACATCTTCATTGACCTCGTCAACAAGTTCGGTTTCCAGCGTGACAGCATGCGTAACATGTACGACCATATGATGACGCTTCTTGATTCGCGCGCCTCCCGTATGACTCCCAATCAGGCGCTCCTGTCGCTGCACGCCGACTATATTGGTGGTCACAACGCCAACTATCGCCGATGGTACTTCGCCGCCCACCTGGACTTGGACGATGCTGTTGGATTCGCCAACATGAAGCTCGGCAAGGCCGACCGCAAGACCAGGAAGGCTCGCAAAGCTGCCCAGAAGGCCGCTAAGAAGAACCCCGAGAACGAGGAGGAGACTCTCGAGGCATTGGAAGGCGACAACAGCCTGGAGGCCGCCGAGTACCGGTGGAAGTCTCGCATGAACCGGATGTCCCAGCACGATCGGGCCCGTCAAATTGCCTTGTATCTGCTCATCTGGGGAGAGGCCAACCAGGTCCGTTTCCTGCCCGAGTGCATTTGCTTCATCTTCAAGTGCGCCGATGACTACTTCACCTCCCCCGAATGCCAGAACCGTGTCGAGCCTGTTGAGGAGTGCACTTATCTCAACGAGGTGATCACGCCTCTCTACCAGTTCTGCCGTGATCAGGGATACGAGATTTCAGATGGAAAGTATGTTCGCCGTGAGCATGATCACAACAAGATTATTGGTTACGACGACATGAACCAACTGTTCTGGTACCCCGAGGGCATCGAGCGCATCCACTTCGAGGACAAGACACGTCTGGTCGATATTCCCACGCAGGAGCGTTGGCCCAAGCTGAAGGATGTCGTCTGGAAGAAGGCCTTCTTCAAGACCTACAAGGAAACTCGTTCATGGTTCCACATGGTCACCAACTTCAACCGTATCTGGGTTATCCACCTGTGTTCTTTCTGGTTCTTCACCGCTTACAACGCCCCGACTCTTTACACCCCCAACTACCAGCAGCAATGGGATAACAAGCCTCCCCCTGCGAAGTACTTGGCTGCTGTTGGCTTCGGTGGTGCTCTTGCCGCCTTCATCCAGATCTTCGCCACCATTTGCGAATGGTGTTATGTTCCTCGTCGTTGGGCCGGTGCTCAGCATCTTCGAAAGCGCTTCATGTTCCTTCTTGGTGTCTTCGTCCTCAACCTGGTCCCTGGTGTCATCATCTTCGGTTTCCTGGACATGCTCGGCACCAAGAAGATTCAGAACATCGTTGGTCTCGCTCTCGGTATCGTACACTTCGTCCTCGCTCTGGCCACAGCAATCTTCTTCGCGATCCAGCCCCTCGGTGGTCTCTTCGGAAGCTATCTCAAGAAGCACGGCCGCCAGTACGTGGCCAGCCAAACATTCACTGCCAGCTTCCCCCATCTTCAAGGAAACGACATGTGGATGTCTTACGGTCTCTGGGTCTGTGTCTTCGGTGCCAAGCTCGCTGAGTCCTATTTCTTCTTGACTCTATCGTTCAAGGACCCCATCCGCATCCTGTCCCCGATGACCATCTTCCAGTGCACTGGTGTCAAGTACATCAACAATGTCCTCTGCCACAGGCACCCGCAGATTCTGCTTGGTCTCATGTTCTTCATGGATTTGACTCTCTTCTTCCTGGACAGCTATCTCTGGTACATTATTTGTAACACCATATTCTCTGTTGCCCGGTCGTTCTATCTCGGTGTCTCCATCTGGTCTCCCTGGAGAAACATTTTCTCGCGCCTCCCCAAGCGTATCTACTCCAAGGTTCTGGCCACCACCGACATGGAAATCAAGTACAAGCCCAAGGTTCTCATCTCGCAAGTCTGGAACGCTATCATCATCTCGATGTACCGTGAGCACCTGTTGGCCATTGACCACGTCCAGAAGCTGCTGTACCACCAGGTCCCGTCCGAGCAGGAGGGCAAGCGTACTCTGCGTGCACCCACCTTCTTCGTGTCCCAGGAAGACCAGTCGTTCAAGACCGAGTTCTTCCCTGCTGGCAGCGAGGCTGAGCGTCGTATTTCTTTCTTCGCCCAGTCCTTGTCGACCCCCATGCCTGAGCCTCTACCCGTTGACAACATGCCCACCTTCAGTGTCCTGATCCCGCACTACAGCGAGAAGATTTTGCTGTCTCTGCGCGAGATTATCCGTGAAGACGAGCCTTACTCCCGTGTCACTCTCCTTGAGTACCTCAAGCAGCTCCACCCTCACGAGTGGGACTGCTTCGTCAAGGACACCAAGATTCTGGCTGATGAGACTTCGCAATTCAACGGTGAATACGGCGAGAAGGGTGAGAAGGATGCCCAGAAGAGCAAGATTGATGACCTTCCTTTCTACTGCATCGGTTTCAAGTCTGCCGCTCCCGAGTACACTCTCCGCACGCGTATCTGGGCCTCTCTTCGTTCGCAGACGCTTTACAGAACTGTTTCCGGTTTCATGAACTACAGCCGTGCCATCAAGTTGCTGTACCGTGTTGAGAACCCTGAAGTTGTCCAGATGTTTGGTGGTAACTCCGAGAAGCTCGAGCGTGAGCTGGAGCGTATGGCCCGCCGCAAGTTCCGTATCTGTGTGTCCATGCAGCGCTACGCCAAGTTCAACAAGGACGAACGCGAGAACACCGAGTTCCTCCTGCGTGCCTACCCTGACCTCCAGATCGCCTATCTCGACGAGGAGCCCCCTGAGAACGAGGGTGATGAGCCCCGTCTGTACTCTGCTCTTATTGATGGCCACTGTGAACTGTTGGAGAACAACATGCGCAAGCCCAAGTTCCGCATCCAGCTCTCTGGCAACCCCATTCTCGGTGACGGAAAGTCTGACAACCAGAACCACGCCATCATCTTCTACCGCGGTGAATACATCCAACTTATCGATGCCAACCAGGATAACTACCTTGAAGAGTGTCTTAAGATTCGCAGTGTCCTGGCTGAGTTTGAGGAATTGACCACCGACAACGTTTCGCCCTACACTCCTGGTATCGCTGCTCCTGACCATGACCCCGTCGCCATTCTCGGTGCTCGTGAATACATTTTCTCCGAGAACATTGGTATACTTGGTGACGTTGCTGCCTCCAAGGAACAAACGTTCGGTACTCTGTTCGCCCGTACTCTGGCTCAGATCGGCGGTAAACTGCATTATGGTCACCCTGATTTCCTGAACGCTACCTTCATGACTACTCGTGGCGGTGTTTCCAAGGCTCAAAAGGGTCTGCACTTGAACGAGGATATCTACGCTGGTATGAACGCTATGCTCCGTGGTGGCCGTATCAAGCACTGCGAGTACTTCCAGTGTGGTAAGGGTCGTGACTTGGGTTTCGGCTCCATTCTGAACTTCACAACCAAGATTGGTACTGGTATGGGTGAACAGATGTTGTCTCGCGAGTACTACTATCTCGGTACTCAGCTTCCTCTGGACCGCTTCCTGTCCTTCTACTATGCTCACCCTGGTTTCCATGTTAACAACATGTTCATCATGCTTTCAGTGCAGATGTTCATGATTGTCCTGATCAACCTGGGCGCTCTCAAGCACGAGACCATCACTTGCCGCTACAACTCTGACTTGCCCATCACGGATCCTCTCCTGCCGACCTACTGTGCCGACTTGCACCCCGTCATCAACTGGGTCAATCGTTGCGTTGTGTCTATCTTCATTGTGTTCTTCATTTCGTTCGTTCCTTTGGCCGTTCAAGAATTGACTGAGCGCGGTGTCTGGCGCATGGCCACTCGTCTGGCTAAGCACTTCGGCTCGTTCTCCTTCATGTTCGAAGTGTTCGTGTGCCAGATCTACGCCCATGCTGTCCACCAGAACTTGTCTTTCGGTGGTGCCCGCTACATTGGTACCGGTCGTGGTTTCGCCACTGCCCGTATTCCCTTCGGTGTGCTGTATTCCCGTTTCGCTGGCCCCTCGATCTACGCTGGTGCTCGTCTGCTCCTGATGCTGTTGTTTGCCACCTCCACTGTCTGGACTCCCGCTCTTATCTGGTTCTGGGTCTCCCTGCTCGCCCTGATCATCTCGCCCTTCCTGTTCAACCCTCACCAGTTCGCCTGGAACGACTTCTTCATTGATTACCGGGATTATCTCCGCTGGCTCTCGCGTGGTAATTCGCGCTCGCACGCCTCGTCCTGGATCGGCTTCTGTCGTCTCTCGCGTACCAGAATCACTGGTTACAAGAGAAAGCTTCTGGGTGTTCCTTCAGAGAAGGGATCTGGAGATGTGCCTCGTGCTCGCATCACCAACATCTTCTTCAGCGAGATCATCGCTCCCCTGGTTGTGGTTGGTGTGACCTTGATTCCTTACCTGTACATCAACTCCCGAACCATGTTCAGCAATGACCCCAAGTACGCCCCTAACGCCATTGCCCGAATTGCCATCATCGCGTTCGCTCCGATCGGTATCAACGCCG
The DNA here is from genome assembly GCA_027569585.1 of Penicillium silybi. NCBI lineage: Eukaryota > Fungi > Ascomycota > Eurotiomycetes > Eurotiales > Aspergillaceae > Penicillium > Penicillium silybi. The sequence goes on along the minus strand of JAPDFI010000002.1, from coordinate 1,248,431 downwards.
GTGTTGCTGGTGCGTTCTTTGGTATGGCTTGCTGCATGGGTCCCATCTTCAGCATGTGCTGCAAGAAATTCGGTTCTGTGCTCGCGGCCATCGCACACGCTATCGCCGTCATTGCCCTCATGATCTTCTTCATTGTTCTGTTCGTCCTGGAATCCTTCAGTTGGCCCAGAACCGTTTCCGGCATGGTTGCGGCCATGGCCATCCAGCGCTTCATTTACAAGTTGATCATTTCCTTGGCTTTGACCCGTGAGTTCAAGCACGACCAGGCCAACATCGCCTGGTGGACCGGTAAGTGGTACAACATGGGTTGGCACTCGTTGTCTCAGCCTGGCCGTGAATTCCTTTGCAAGATTACCGAGCTGGGTTACTTCGCTGCCGATTTCGTGTTGGGTCACATCATTCTCTTCTTCATGCTACCCGCTCTCTCCATTCCTTACGCCGACAAGTTCCACTCGGTGATCCTATTCTGGCTGCGTCCCAGGTATGTCCTCTCCCAAGCTGCGTAATTGTATGATCTCTTGCTAACTTTGCTTCCCAGTCGTCAAATCCGTCCTCCCATCTATTCCCTCAAGCAGTCGAAGCTAAGAAAGAGACGGGTTGTTCGTTTCGCCATTCTCTACTTCATCATGCTGGTTGTTTTCATTGTCCTGATTGCCGCGCCGCTCGTCATTCGCGACCTGTCGTCCATCAGCTATAGCATTCGGCACGCACTTTACGATGCCGTCGGTGTCAAATCGGGTGGCCTTGGTCTTCTTCAGCCTTTGGACGCTGGCTTGAACGACACGCAGTCTTACTACACTGGCAGTCACTTGCCACAAGGTTACAAGTCGCCTGTCAACTCCGTGACCCCAACCGCCGGTGACTTCAACTTCCACCGCATGATTTAAAAGGCCTTGAGCCTCCCTGTATGAAAATGGCTTGTACAAAGTTTTGTCTCCTTATCGTCATTTTACCTGCTCTTCGCTGCATTCTTTTCAAATCCCCGGCGTACCTGTTGATCTTAATGGCTTTTGGGTGGAACGAGTTGTATCTTAGTGGTTCAATCACTGCCCAAGAGGGGGTTTACCTTCGTTTGCCACTCTCATAGCTCGTTTTTCTTTACAAACTTAACGGAATACAATCTGCATTGCTTCGATTTTTATAATCATCTCAACCTAGATCGTGTATTGTTACATGATAGGTTTTTTTTTTTTCCCCCAAAGTACGGCCCCGGAGTGCACCTTACTTCATTCTATCCATAGAACCAGAATGTGTCGCCCGGCACGGACTGTTCACGTGACATTGATTATTCCAACCCGTCCGCGGCCCCCCGGTGTTTGTACCCGTTTCCCATCTCCTAGAACACGTTCCTTTTGGTGGTTTTTTGACCCTTTCCTCAACCGGATTTCCTTGGCCCGGTGCGCGTGCTCCACGAGCCCATTATGGACCTCCAGGAGACGCAACGTCTCCTGTCCGAGTACCTCCACGAACTCGCGAATCTGTTCCACCGCGTCCCTGGCTCCGCAATCTTCCTTCGCTACGTGAAATCGAGTTATCAAGATGACCCAATTCGCTCGGCCGTCGAACTGTTCCTCTTTCTCTTCGCCGTGCGCTACTTGCTAGCCCCGAAATACTCGACCAAGCCCGGCGTGGTGCCATTGTCAGAAGATGAGATCGATGACCTCGTGGACGAGTGGACGCCCGAACCGCTTGTGGGGAAGCCCACTTCCTTGGAGGAAATGGAGGTCGATAAGCGGACGGTGATCGTGGGGTAGGTCCTTTCCTTTCGCCGAGACGGCGCTCCCGGGCATCTTGCTAATTGATTCGCGGAATTGCAGTCCCGTCGGTCCCAAGTCGAAGCTCGCTAATGGCCGTACTGTGACGAATCTCGGCTCGTACAATTTCTATAACTTCAACACCAATGAGTCCCTTAAGGAAATGGCTATCACAACCCTCCGGAATTACGGTGTTGGTCCCTGTGGCCCGCGAGGATTCTACGGTACCCAAGATGTCCATATGAAGACCGAGGCGGACGTGGCGTCGTTCCTCGGCACCGCGGCTTGTATCATGTACTCTCAGGCGTTTTCGACTATCTCCAGTGTCATCCCTGCGTTCTCGAAGCGTGGCGACATTATCGTTGCCGATAAGGGTGTCAGCTTTGCTATTCGGAAGGGTATCCAGATCTCCCGCAGTATCGTCCGCTGGTATGAGCACAATGATATGGAGGACCTAGAGCGAGTGCTGGCGAAGGTCACCAAGGAACAGGCTCGCAAGCCACTGACTCGGAGGTTCATTATTACCGAGGGTCTTTTCGAGTCTTATGGTGACATGGTGGATCTCCCGAAGATCGTGAGTGCTAACCGACCGCGAAAATCGTTTCGTCCATTCCATATGCTGACCGCCGCTGCAGATCGAGCTGAGACTCAAGTACAAGTTCCGTCTGATCCTAGACGAGACATGGTCGTTCGGCGTCCTGGGCCGCACTGGCCGTGGTATCACCGAGCACCAGAACGTTGACGCAGCCGAGGTCGACATGATCGTGGGGTCGCTGGCTGGCCCTCTCGTGGCAGGCGGAGGCTTTTGTGCTGGATCTGAGGAGATTGTGCACCACCAGCGGATCTCTGCTGCGGCCTACACCTTCTCTGCTGCCCTCCCTGCTCTCCTATCCACCACTGCCAGTGCCTGCATCAACCTTCTCCAAAACAATCCTGATACCGTCTCGCAGCTCCGGGAGTACGTCAAGGCCATGCGGGCTCAATTGGATCCTCGCAGTGACTGGGTGTACTGTACCAGTGCGCCCGAGAACCCCGTTCTCATCTTGGTCATCAAACCCGAGGTTGTGGCTTCGAAGAAGCTCTCCTATGAAGATCAGCAGTTCCTGCTCCAGGATGTCGTTGACGAGGTATGTATCAAATGATTTGAGCATCCCGCATTTCCCGATCGACTCCCGCTAATTGTATTCGTGCAGTGCCTGGCAAACGGAGTCTTGATTACCCGCCTCAAGACTCTGGAAGACAACTTCCAACCGAAGCAAGTTGTCCCGGCCGCGCTGAAGGTGTGCGTGACCATCGGCCTGACCAAGAAGGAGATCGAGAAGTCCGGCACAATCATCCGGCACGCGATCACGAAAGTGATGAGCAAGAAGAAGTAGTCGATTTCAACTCCTTTTTCTACTCTCGCTCTCAATGAATGACCGCTCATGCTCCGATGACCCCCGGTATCTGCTGGGTTTGAAAGCCGTCGTCATCAACCATACGCCCTAATGCCTCTTCCTCCGTGTATTGTTAAGCCGCTTTGCTTGTTGATATGCATCTCTATTGCTCCCCTGTACAGCACTGTCCGCTCACTTCTTTTGCTTCTATGGGCAGATTCATACTATTCGGGTGCATGGCTCTAGATTGTTTAATACTATTCTTCTCTGGCTACCGCTTTGGCTGTGCCAAATGCATTCATAATTTGCATGGTCTTTGCGAATTGTACAATGTCTTATCTCCTGTGGACAGATTGTCAAGAAAGTGGCTCCTTGTAAGTTCATTCACAACCGACACGTTCGGTGGAGCCTCTTTATCCCTTGAAATGACGACTTCAACCGTGACCCAGGTTGAATTCGTCCGGAAGCGGAACTCCATTTAGGACCGAGTCAACGCAAGCTCTACTTCATCCCTACCTCTTCATAATGTGACCTCAAACCATGAAAGCCAGCGCATTCAACCACAGTCCCGCAAATGACGAGTCCAAACTGCCAGCCAGCCCGGTATCCGAGCGACCTGCGCGGAATGGGCCCAACATTCCACAAATCTAGGAGAATTCCTCGCATCATCCCGGGCAAGATCTCGCCTGGTCGAACAACCAAGGCCAAGATCTCCCATTAACGCGAGTCATTACCTCCCTAACCAGGGTTACGGGACTCCCAGCCCTGATCTCATTCCACATGTCACCCCACACCGAATAACTATGCTTGGAATACGCCATTGTTTACCTCCCGAGGGCCCATGCTCTGGATTTCCCCTGTGGCCCTTTGAATTTAATCCGCTCGATCTGCACGATCACCCTCGTGGCTGAGGAGGGATTTTGTCACTCCTGCTATGGTCTGATCCAATAACTAGGTGCTCTTTTGGTGCAATGAAGCGCCTTCATTTGGTATTGGGCCTGTTACTTGCTTGTGGTGCTTATGTCGAGTCTCATGGTAAGATGTCTCTTTTTTTGTGTTTCAATTGAGTATGGCTTGCTGACTGCTGGGTTTAGGGCAATGTTCCGGAGATGTGCAGACTCAGGCCTCGGAGGTAGTCGTCTGGGTCGATGAACATGGTGTGCCCATTAGCACGGAGACTAATCGCATTGTACCGACTGCTGTGCCCCAAGGGAATGTTAGTAGATACGATTCAATCAAAGCCATTTCATGGTTATTAATCCATCAATAGCCTGCACTTCCCCAGGTCCCGGTACCGAAGCCGAAACAAGATGCGGCAGAGAAGCCTGTGCCGGAAGAGCACAGTGCCGACAAGCCTCCTGCTCATCCTGATCCTCTCGCGCCCCCTGCACCACCTTTGGCACTGCCTGAGCTTCCTATACCTCCGCTTCCCAAGCCTCCACTCCCTGAGTTTCCTCTTCAACCGCATCCGCCTCACCCGGCACCTCACCCGCATCCTGCTCCCCCTGCGGATTCCCGCCAATTCGGAATCTCCTACTCCCCGTATAAGGCGAACCGAGCTTGCAAGAACCAAGAAGAGGTAAACAAAGACCTGGATCGGCTATCAGATTACAAGTTCGTTCGGATATATGGCACGGACTGCGACCAGACGAAGTTGGTGGTCAATGCAGCCAGGAAACACAACATGAAAGTGTTCGCAGGAGTCTACGACTTGACCGATTTCCCTGCTAGTCTCGACTCATTCGGCGAGGCAGCCACTGGACCCGACGGGGAGAAGGACTGGTCAGTTTTCCACACTATCGCCGTCGGCAATGAGCTCGTCAATGGAGGAATGGCCTCACCAGGAGATGTCGTCCACGCTGTCAACCAAGCTCGAACGATCCTCCGTGGCCAGGGATACCACGGACCCGTTGTAACAGTCGATACATTCTCCGTCCTCCTCAAGCACCCAGAGCTATGCAAAGCATCAGATTACTGCGCTGCAAACTGCCACGCCTTCTTCGACGCAGCAGAGCACCCGCATGACGCCGGCCCCTACGCCCTGGAACAATCCCACAGCGTCTCGCAAGTCGCCGGTGGCAAGCACACGATGATAACTGAGTCCGGATGGCCGCACGCGGGACAATCCAACGGCGCGGCAGTTCCATCAGATGAGAACCAGCGCGTCGCGATTGACAGCTTACGGAAAAGCTTCGCGCACCGAAGCGACGACCTCGTCCTATTCACTGCCTTTGACGATCTCTGGAAAGAGGATAACCGGTGGACCTTCAACGCAGAGCGGTTCTGGGGAATCCACCACTCATGAGTCCAAGACTGACGGGTTACTTCTATGATGGCACGTTACTCATGTAGATAGAAGCTTAGCTCTCGAGATACATGCAATTGATAAGAACAAGAATACTAGTTTGCAAACAAACACCCTCACGTCTATACAAGTTTCATCCCACTCTACTCCACTCCACCATTGACCTCGACGACACTGCCGTTCATATAACTACTCTGAAACATCCAACTCACAACATCCGCCACTTCACCAGGCTGCCCCAACCGACCCAGAGCGACCTTTTCTCCCGCTCGCTGCACAGTTTCATCACCCGCAATGACGGACACATTGGTCGCGGTATGAATCTCCCCCGGAGCCACCACATTAACCCTGATCCCCAGCGGCCCAAGCTCCAAGGCCATAGACTTCGAAAACCCAATGATACCAGCCTTCGTCGCCGCATAGATAGCCATCTCCGCACGCGGCTGCACACCCACAATAGACGAGACATTCACAACCGAGCAGCCGGCGCGAAGATGAGGAATACACGCTCGACAGACATTAAAAGTGCCTTGAAGATTGACGTTAAGCAACCGCTGCGCATACTCGTCCGAAGTATCGACGGTGCGGATCTGAATCGGATTGATACCAGCGCAGTTGAAGATGTGGTCCAGTCGGCCGTGGCGCACGACGGTCGCTGCCACCCAGGTATTTACAGCTGCGGCGTCGCTGACGTCTACTGCATTGACGGAGTGGGGTTGGCCTGGCTGGGGGGTGCATTGGGACGCTGTCTCGGTTACGGAGGCGAGGTCTATGTCTGATAGGGCTAGGGTGGCTCCTTCGGTGGCTAGTTTGATGCTTGTTGCTCGGCCGATGCCGTTGCCTGCGCCGGTGATGAGGATGACTTTTCCTGATAGCGTGGGAGACATGGAGATGGTGGACGTGAAAGTATCAAGTTGGCGCAGTTTGGTGCGGGGATCGGATAAGTTTAGTTCGCGGAGCAGTCTTTCAACTTTTGGCTGGATGATGAACTAAATACACGGGGTTGAAGGGTACAGTTCGAGGCATATGCGCATGAACATGGCTATTCACCAGTTGGAGTGATCCTGGTTGGAGAAATGCGGGGCGTTGGAGTTGTAGTGTGGCCTTGGGGTCAACGATGGCGTCTATAGATACTCCACTCTTGCTCTATGATGAAAGTTCGACGTTTCGATATTGAGTGAACATCTAAGCTGGAAATTGATGAGGGAGTGGCTCAAAAGATGGCTTAAAGCTGTGTTACCAGGAGGTAGGATGCACTCGGGTCTAGAATACAACGATGAGTTCAAAATGGAACGCTGACATGTCTAGTATTATACAGGGGTCATATCTATTAAGTCTATACAGTTTTGTACAATGAGAAAAGACGAGCGGGTTGAAAGCAACAACCAGTCACCACGTTCACGCACGCGTAAACGGAATCGGACTCCTGCGTCGGGCTTGCTCATCCAACCTATCCAACCAGCCACCAGGCCCAGCAAGTTCGCGGAAAGCCTTTTGGTTTGGCGGTAGGTGCCAGAAAGAGTCCATGCCCGTATCAGAAGGGCGGGCCGGATCCAAGTCACGGGAGCGTTGGCGAACAATATCCTTCAGAAGCCTGCGGGATTTAGTGCTCGGAGCGAGGCCGTGGAGATCCATATCATGCAGGAATGATATCACGGCTGGGAGATCGTTGCACCCGTACCAGTAGAAGTAAATCATCTCGTCACTGAGCGCAGCAGAGGTTCCGAGGACGGAGGATGTGCGACCCTGGAGTTTGATTGTGGAGCGGAATTGACTGATGAGCTGTGATTCCGGGAAATGGGTATTTAGGAGGCGGAATGCGACGAGGAGGGTGTTTGGGTACAGCTTTGCAAGCACCAGGGTGACGGGTACCATGGCGGGGATGTCGAGAGGACCAGATGAGGGCATTGGGTCCGATGAAGGTGTGGGATCGTTCACGTCTCCAGTCTCCGAATCCACGTCCCTTGGAGTCGGCGTTGGCTCCTCCAGATGTTGCAGCATGCCGAAAATGTGTTCTTGACACTCCTCCCATAAACCCATATCGCCTCTACCCTCCTCAATTGCTTTGAAAAGCTCATGTTCAATCTTCGCAGACTCCCGTTGCACGACCATGTCGACAGCGTCGCTTATCGTGATCTCGAAATCCTCGCCAGATCCAGAAGCTAGCTCTGAGAGGCCCAGGTCACTGAGGAGAATCTTGTCCGAGCCTCCTGGTACATCAGATGATTCTTTTCGAGAATCGACGCGGGCGGCAACTCCAGATTTCTCGGGCTTCTTTTTCTTTTCCTTCTCATTTTCCTTCTTGTCCAGAATAGCGTCGAACATCGCAATCAAATCATTGACATTGTCCGGTCTGGGCCGGCGTGATGAAGCCTGCGATTGTTTCGTGGGCTTCGCCGCTGGCATTTCCTGTTTGAGTTGTCCGATCAAGTCCGCAAAAATCATCTTCTCAGCGTGGGTAATCGTTTGGAGTGGGCGCGAGAGCTCCGGCTTCTTGGGCTCGGTTTTCGCGGAAGCCGATTCGGCGCGCCGGCGCAGAAAACTCCGCCGAGGTGCAGGGCGGTCGTTAGTCGCCGGGCTCGATGTCGTCTCGGAGGAGGTGTCTGAGCTCAAATTGTCTTCGTTTGCTGAGCCGGCTTTGTGCCCATCGCCCTCAGCATTGTTCCCCGAGTATTGACGAAGCCGAGTGAACGGAGGACATAGCGATCTTGATAACGGCACAAGGGTGCGGGTCTGGTAAAGGAAAGGCGCCGAGCTCGAAGTAGTCGCCAGGAGGAAAGCGCGAGAGATATGCGCCGCCATCGAGTTGAGTTGATGCTGCGCTGAGAGCAAACAGGCGAGTCGGAGCTTTTCCCATTACGGTCACATGACCCCGCGTCTCCCACACGCGTTCTCCGCGTTCTCCATCCCCCAATCGCCATCTTTGGTTGAGATCTCATCTTGCACGGCTCACCATGGGTAACGAAACCACTGCTGGTCTCTCGGAGTTTGAGAAGCTGCGCCTTGCAAACATTGCAGAGCGAGATGCGCTTCTGAAAGAGTTGAATCTCAAGGCGCAATCAAATGGCATCTTCGGCGCCCCGAAGACCCCTCGTAACAATGCATCGAAACCCAGGAAGCCAACTCCGAAACGCATCAAAGAGGAGGATTCTCCTCTACTGCCCCGACGTCAGTCATCTCGTTTGAAGGGAATTGCTGCCGAAAGCGAGGTCCTTAAGCGCAAGGCTGAAGATGACTATGAAGCAGCCAAGCAAATTGAGCGCGCTAAGAAGATGCGCCGAACTGATGAGTTTACTCAAAGTGACATGTTCATTGCTGGGCAGAAGCTTAGTGGAGACAGTCTTGTCGGGGTGGACGTTATTACGAAAGGCGTCGCAGAACCATACGTGCGTACTTTTGATGACGACGACATCAAGAAGACCACGGACAAGGACTTGAAGGCCCTGCGGGAGGAAATGAGTGGGCTTCAGATATGGGAGGCATGGGATCCGCAGAGTATGATTTACTAGAAAATGGCGTGCAACTTAAAGCCTACTCACTAATTGACACAGGGATCAAAATCACCCCGGAGCGAGTCTATGCCATGACTTTCCATCCCTCGGAGGCGAAGCCGCTCATTTTTGCTGGAGACAAGATGGGTCACCTCGGTATTCTGGATGCCTCGCAGGAGAAACCAGCCGTTGGCGACGACGAGGAAGACGAGGATCCCGATCCGGTTCTCACGACGCTCAAACCCCACACGCGCACTATTAGCTCCATGATGGTTCACCCGTCTAAGCCCACCCACCTCTACACAGCCAGTTATGACAGCTCAATTCGTGAGCTGGATCTCGAGAAGACGACCTCCGTTGAGAAATACGGACCGGAATCGACAAACATTGACGAAGCCCTCTCTGCTCTCGACATGGCCGGAGACGATCCTAACACATTGTACTGGACTACTTTGAATGGTGGCTTCGGTCGCTATGACACGCGAACTCCTCTTTCCGAGAAGACCGTCTCCACCTGGCAGCTTTCCGAAAAGAAAATCGGTGGCTTTACTCTGTGCCCTTCGCAGTCCCATTACTTCTCAACCGCGAGTCTGGATCGGTTCCTGAAGGTGTGGGATCTGCGCAACCTGTCCTTTGATGAGCCAACCCCGGTAGCTGAACACGAGAGCCGTCTTTCTGTTTCTCATGCTGCATTCAATGCCGCCGGTCAAATCGCTACCTCTTCCTATGACGACACGCTCAAGCTTTATGATCTTGGTGCCAAGGGTCTCTCATCCTGGGATAAGGGCCACACACTTTCCGACAAGGAGTTCCGTCCTGATACCGTTGTTAGACATAACTGTCAGACTGGTCGTTGGGTTACCATGTAAGTTCTTGACTCTTTGCTTGTGGACTTGCTCGAAAGATCCTAACCGTTTTATCCAGTCTTCGACCACAGTGGCAGCTGAACCCCCAATCACGTATTCAACGTTTCTGTATCGGTAACATGAACCGCTTCGTGGACGTGTACAGTGGATCCGGCGATCAGCTTGCCCAATTGGGCGGCGATGGCATCACTGCTGTCCCTGCAGTTGCGGTTTTCCACCGCAGCAAGAACTGGGTTGCTGGCGGCACTGCTAGTGGAAAGGTCTGCCTCTGGATGTAGATATGAAAATGTCCGGATAGTACGAAGTTGTGCCTTGCTGGCTGTGTTTGGTCATTTGCTATTTGATGGCCACTGGCGTTTTTTTTTTGGGGAGCTTGTCTCAGTTAGCAAGACACTTACCATTCTTCTAATTCCTTGGAAATGTATAATCTAGTACAATCTACCTGTTTTGGAGCATGAAGACATGCAAAACAGTTCTCCTTGACCGCTATTCGGTCCATGAGAGAAAGAAACTCGAAAGTAATAGGAAGCAGGCTCGCTCAAACTACTTGGCCGCCATCCTTCGGTCTGGTTTTGAACCGAAGCATAAATGCATGGCGCCAAGTCGGGTGAACTATGTGGTTCATTTTCAGGGCGGGCAAATGGGGTTTGTCCTGTCAAAACCTGAATCGTTTGTTATTTTATTTAAGAGGTGCCCAGACGGGTGGTCCAGTCTACAGATCACATCACTAACGAGAACAAGTCCATTCCGTCTATCAGGAACACATCAAGAGTATATACACGCAGTCAACCCACCCGCATGGACATTGCCAATGTGCACAAGCAGAAGCACAGAGGGAATGGAACAGCCGGCCCAAATGCTTCTAAACCCCGCCCATGTACACAGGGGTCTTTTGTCTTGCTTTTGATTTCCAAGCTGAGCTGGGTCCGGGAAGAGAGACATGTATGTGTGGATCCTGAAGCACGCACGTAAACTAGAAAGAGGGGAAAGGGTATCAACACCGTGACACATGCTGCGAGGACATTGAGAAAGGAGGATGGAAGAAGGGGAGATGAGAAAGGGATGCGTGGACTTCATGAGCACATTGAGGAGAAGATGAAGGAGATCAAGATGTTCTCAGCACATGGTGAAGATGTACGGTCGATTAGAATTCGTTCCGGATGTCTTCGTGCGAGTGTGCCTGGGACTGATCGCGGTCTTTGGCCTTGCGTCGTGAGGGAGCAGGGACGAAGTCGAAGAAGCGGTATTTGCTGGAAGACTCTTTGGTGACGCTGGATCTGCGGGCTTTGGCATTCTCCGAGTATTCGAGAGAGTAAGTGGAGGAATTCTTGGAGCTGCCGGTGCTATCCCGAGCATCGGACCATCTGGGTATGGAGAAGGGCATGCGGGCTGGATCCCAGGTAGCTGACGAAGAGCTGGGAGGCGTGTCGTCCTCTTCGGGGGCATAGTCGGTCGATCGACGAGCCATAGCTGGCCGCGGCGCAAAGAAGCCGATTGAACCGCGGTGGCCCAGAACTTGTACATTAGCTGCGACGCCCGACTCTGGTGCCGGGGTAGCTGGCTTGCTCGAGCTTTCATCGTAGAATGTCACGGCTCGCTCCATCGAGTCCACTAGTTCCTCCCATTTGACCTCGAGGTTTCCACTTGGCCGCTCCGCCTGCTCGGCTTCGTGCAGGACCTCCTCGGTGCGTTCTTGCAAGCGAAGGGCCAGCTGGTGGAACTTGGTAAGGAACGGATCCACCTCTTCTAATTCAGACATCCGCTTCGGGACGATGTCGAGCCAGACATGAATCAAGTGCGCATAGCACCTAGCGTGATCGATCAAGAATGGCAGGCTGGGGAAACCCTCGCGGGAAGTAGCTGGCAAGCGACCAAGAATCTGAACAGGGGTGGTATAGGAAGGCGTAACAACGGGAGCGGGACGATCCGCGGCGATGTTGCAGATTTGGTCGACGAATTGCTTGAAATCAGCGCGGTTGCCGACCAAAAACTTGTTCATGGGCTCCATCCATGGTTCTTTGTTACCAAACGTTGTCATATTGGCGAGTCCTTGCAAGGCCTTGGCAATGAGGGTTAAGGTGCGCTGGGCACGAGGACGAGGATGATCCTTCAAAAGCCCGAACAGCTTGGGGTTTAGGATGGCCGGGCAAAAGAATCGCAGGAATAGGAAACCTGAAACACTGCTGTAGGTCACCGAGCGTAGGAAATCGCCGTATCGATCCTCGGCACATGCCCTGACGTGACGGAAGATGCGCCTCAACTCTGGAGGGCAGCGAGAGACGGAGAGCGCAATCGACTTCCAAACACCGGTTGTCAGACCGATCAAAGTTCGCCAGTTACGGTCAAGGTCCTCGACGCGTGGCACACGAGCCGGATCCACTTCGCACTCAGGATCGCTCTCATCAATATCGCGCAGTCGTTCCCCAATTGTCTCTTCCAAGTACTCCTTGCCAAGGCGACGCATGTGCAGGTCGAGTGCTTTGGTGAGGAGCGAATTGCCACGAAAGAGAAGATTGGCCTCTACCGTAGCTGTCCTACCCATGTCTCTCACGAGAATTTCACGTTCTTGACCGCCTTCTCTAGAGTCATTCGAATGAATCCTTGTCGTGTAACGCAATCGATTGGTGGTGGATTCCTTGTGAATCCCATCGATCTCATCTTCGATCAGCGCTGAGATCCAGTCGACCGTCGCCCCCGAGACCTGGTAGATATTCAGAAGCATCTCCGATAGCTGTGTCAACTCGGATGACATCACTTGAGCCATGCTAATCGTCAGACCGTTGGTGAATTGATGAAGGAGTTCCTGCATTGGTGCGTATTCATCGGTCATCAACACAACAGTCTCATCCATTCGAGCTTTCATGAACATCTCTCCAATAGGCTGATCGCGATCGTCCAGGATGGGCCACCATTTTTCGGTCTCAACACCAGCATCCAATTCATCTAGTCGGAGATCGACCCGTCCGCAAATTGAGTCTCTCGTAGAGATCTCGATCTCATCCAGCATATTGACCGCGTTGACCTCTTGAGTAGACGAGTATGACCCAGACGAAATGAGTGTCCAGTCCCTCTGCATGGGATTGAGTGTTTTGACTCGGATGGAAGCCTGAGACAGTACTGGTGGCAGGTCATTGAAAATGAAATCCTCTCGCCAGAAAGGATTCGATGTGCGATATTTGACAGCAGTCTTGGCGCGGATCTCTCCATCCAAGAGAACTTCGGTGTAATAGTCGCTGGGTTTTAGCGGGGACGTCGGGGAAGAGTAACCATGAGATCTGGACTGCTTCCGGCTTCGCGGCGTGCCTTCCTTTGTTTGGAATAATTTCGCTTCCGTGATTCTGAGGTTGAGGATCCTTTCGATGCGGAACATGTCCTTGAGCGGAGACTGTTCGGATTCCTCTGCTTCTGGCGTCTTGTTCGGATCCTCATCTTTCTCTGTTGACTTAGGTCCATAAAGCTCAGGAATGGTGAATGCACGCAGTAGCACGAACCAGACCTCAAAGAGAACGCGAGTTTCGAGGGCGAGATAAATGGGTCGCATGCCCGGGTCAAGAACGGGGTGTGCTGTATACTGGGGATATATGGCGATGCAGAACTCATCATCCAAAACCGAAGAGTCCAATTGCTGTATAGAACAACGTGACAGTTGGGAGAGTTGGATGCAAGCCACGAGGGTGACATCGGACTCGGTATAGAGCTTGAAAATACCATTCTCCTGCAAAGTACAGCTGACACGCTGCCACGAAGAAGAAGATAGAGCTCTGGATTGTCGATATGTAGACACGCGACGTGCGGAGACCGGTCGTGCTCCAGACGCCGACGATTTGTCCCATAAAAGCATCTTTCCGACCTTGATAATGGCCGCATCTTTCTGAGCTGCACTGTCCGAGTTCCGTCGGCGCTCTGGAATTCGGCGCTCCCCAATTACGACTTCTTGAGGCTTGGTCATTTTGTTCTGGACCCCCTTGGGACGAATGGGTTGCCAACAGAGTAGAGCAGCGAGCCACGAGTCAAAAGTCTCGTGGACATGAGGTCGTAGTTGGATTCCAAGTCCGGATGTGAACGTGGATACGCTAAGGTAGGTGGTTTGAAGCTCGGAATCGTACAGCGTTCGAACTCGGCAACCGCGCAGATCGGGGATCAAAGTCTTGGCCAAAGCCGGCTCTCCTTTCGCTTGGTAGATCAGACTTCCGGTCGCAACATTGATAGCGCAGTACCCAGAAGTCCAGGCATTAGATGCCCCGGAACTGGTGATGGCAGATCGAAACGAGAGGATACCATGCATTCTTCCACAGGTGGTCTTCATGAGTTGTAGAATCTTTGCGGCATCAGTATTGGAGAGGGGCGAGGAGAAGGCGGCTTGATTTTGCGCTGCTCCAGAGAGGGAGCTGGATAGGTTACTGACTCGCTGGCGATGACCGACGAAGGCCGGCGAGTGGATCGATGGGAAACCAATGGAAGAAGACGAGTCCTCGGACACTTTGCCCTCCGGTACGGTGGGCTGGGATGAACTGGCAACATTCACTGATCCGACTCGTGTTCGAGTCTTGGATGTACTGGTACTGGATACCATATCACTTCGCTGTTCTTCCAAAGTCGCGGTCCGTGATCGTGTGCGATGAGTCCTTGCCTCCACCGACGTCTCTCCCTCACTTCGTTCGACGGTACGCGATCGCATCGTGGTTCGGGGGGAGGGCGCGCTATTTGCGGTGAGAGGTTCGGGCTCGGACAAGGGGGAGTGAGAATCTGGGGTGACGGTTCGAATTGTCGTGTCCCCAAAGTTGTCCGGATAGACCATACCATGGCGATCCCGGGAGGATGATTTCTTGCTCGGCCGTCGTTCCACGGGGCGACTGTGGAAGGACTGGTGCATCGACCTCCGCTTGTACCCGTTGGGATTATCGGGCTCCATTCTGCTCGATCGTGGGCTCTCTTAAGAGCCAACGTGAGCGTGGTCGAAAGGAGGCCCTCACGGAGGGAAGAGGTAATTAGAGCGCCCGACACAACCTCCCCTCGAAACAGTCGGTATATATACCTCGTGCGCGATTTAACAATTGGGAGTCGATTTTGTCCAGAAAATTGCTAGGAGAACGCATGGAGTCTAGGAGGAAGGGGGGTTGCGGTTGTCGTACATTCGGTCTGGGCGAGACGGAAGGACAGTCGAGGCGCGGGTCACCGTCGTTTGTCTGATGAATGCAGGGCCTGGAGAAATACGGTGAGCATCCAGACCTCCAATCGATCGAAGCGCGACAACTGTTGCTGTCGGGCAGAGGGCAGTTATGGCCCGAGCGGGCCGAGAGGGATGGGAGGGGGGCGTGATATCATTAATATTGAGTGGGGGGGAGAGGAACGAGCAGAGCAGGCGACGACGGCCAAGGGCGAGGAAAATGCGCGCACACACCTTCATCAGTCCCTTTTGAAATCGAAAGTCTTTGAGATATTGCCGTGGGCGTGGGAGGGGGGGGGGGGTGTGCTTGCGCGTTTGTGTGCGTCCGTGTTTTGCAGATCACCCAGCAATTATGGCCGCTTTGGGTGGATGAGCCTAGGGAGGGAGCAGATAGAGAGAAAAGTAGGGTCAAACCAAATGACTCTTGTAAAACCCGTAGACCCGTAGACCAGTAGACCCGTAGAGAATGCAGACGTGGTGGGTTGAAGGGTGGGTGAAGGGTGAAGGAGAGGGGAGAGGGGAGAGGGGAGAGGAGTGGATAGCGGGAGCTGAAGTGGACGCAGTATAAGGAGAAGGACGACCACGACGCGGCTCTCTTTCGCTCTTTCGCCTCGCATCGACCGTCAGACATTCGCCATTTTTCTGTTTTTACATTACTCAATCTCTCAATCTCTCTGTCTATTTTTCTATCTCTGTTTTCTCATCTATCCGACGTCTTTGGGCTTGAATGCATTCCTTCCACGGCCAGACGGAAACCCACCTTAAAAGATGCTGTGATTCTATATGCAGCTTCGGTAGGCCTCAAGCTATTAACCGAGAATGCCGAGTGGATTGGCAATTGCGTGAGAATGGCCTATGGAGAATAATTCCGGGCTTTGATTTTTAGTGTAGTCGGGCTGATGGGGGGAGGTCCCAATTGCTAAACGGCGCGGCACGGATTCCTGTGGGCTTGGGGCACATCCCTGAATCATGAGTCCAGGGACTTTGGCCGTCGATCAGACTCCAGCATACTAAGTGTTTCCCCGTTTCGAACCCCCTGTCCTCCACATATTTCGGCATGGCTCTCCAGTACCAAAGTACCATGATAGGGCCCAAAGTACGGGGGAGAAAGCTTGGAAGACAAGCCGAGTGGATCTACCGGGTCCATTACGTCTCGAGAGAGTGAATAGATGGAAGAGACCCTTTGTTGGTCGTCATATCCGGTTGTCCGCGAGTTTCCCGCCAAAACTGGGCAGTGAGAAAGCCCCGAGAGTCGGAGCCTTTCGGGGAACCGTTGGTTCCCAGCGAGAAGTGGGAAAGTTTGCGAGTTTGTCAGGTTCTGAGCTTAACAGGTGGACTTGAGCTACACTGGAGCTCCGCTTCGGAAGTTTAAGAGAAATCTGCTCATGGGTAAGGTTCAATGTTCGGATGAAGTCCGTCCGGGTCCTAAACATCGGGCCCATCCAGACGTGCCGTCAGCACACGTTCCGACGCGTCTTACGTTCCAACCCCGCAACGAATTACCTGACTCGCTGAGTAGTGGATTCATTTACCGCTCATTTCTCCGCCTCTACATCATGGATTCGATCAGCTTGGTACTGTCAGACTAGACTAGATCTTATCTCTTACGCATGTACTTTTTGTTTGACCTAGTCTAATTCGTACTTTCCAAGCATCATCCCGTGTACTTTACCTCTGACCGTCTTTTGGATCTAAATATAACCTTTGAATGAACCCCTGAAGATACTTTCTACAGTGACAGAAGGACTCTGACCTTCCCTTTTCATCCTGTCTATGTTTACTGTATAAATCTGCACGGCACTTGGACCCACGGGTATGCCCTTCGTACGGAGTCGGCCGTTCGATGCTCGACCTAGTTCTGTTAGTAATGATCGGCTGCGGCCTCAGGCCACCAACTATGTCACCGGGGGCGGTGATCACGGAGCTCCGCAGCTATGACCGTTCACGCGCATGGTCCCTGACCTCGTCATACGGTCGGCCCCTTGTATTGAGATCAAAGGCACCGTTGCCTCTTTTAACACTGAACGAACGACATCACCGCCTTAGGTCATCAACGCCTGTGTCGTTCTGGGGCGACGCGAGAGTGGGTCCTCACCGTCGTCGTGTCGATAGCAGTCCTCGTAAACCGTTGCGCGATGAACGCTTAAACCGTCTATATCAGCTTCCGTCTGAGAAAGATGATGTCCTCGAACATAATCTCTCGTTTCCTACCCCCTACGGACTCACCGTCCGTGTATGAGGCCATCCAACAGCACGATGCTGGCTCCGATTCCTCCGATGTTGAAGACCGTGCGAGTTTGGCACCCAGAGATGACCGGCAGGAGGGCTTCAGCGACCGAGAGCTGGAAGATGCGTTGGCAGATGCTGGAAACAGTGGCTTCTTGAGCTCCGGTGCGGGCTTGATGGGTGGTCGAGAGTTGCAGGCTGATCGATACGGCTCTCCGTCCAAGTCGCGTCGTCGCAAACTGTCCAAGCCGCGATGGATTCCTAAAGCGTCGTCTGCAGGATACGATTTGGATGACCGTGATGAGGATGTGCCGTTGTCGCTGTTGGTGGAAGGCAACGACGAGGAAGAGTTGAAGGCCCGCTTGCCCCCGCCGCCTCATAGTATGCCCAGTCGTTCTATCACTCCGAGCCCTCAACCTTCACCCATGACACGACACCACCTCGAGGGACCTCCCCCTCGCCAAACATCCGATACCATCAGCGAGAACCAACACCCCTTGGGACGCTGGTTCCTGGGACAACAACATCCAAGCCTTGCAAATATCGACCCCAAGAAGAAAGCCATGTGGCGCTGGGCGAACGTTGAGGACCTGGACAATTTCCTGAAAGATGTCTACATCTATTTTCTGGGAAATGGTTTTTGGTCCATCCTGCTCAGCCGAGCCCTCAACCTCTTGTAAGCTTCCGGGAAGGTGTTGAGATGATGAAGACGAACACTGACAGGCAACCAGAACCTTTGCATTCGTCGTGGGATTCAGCACCTTTTTAACAAACTGCGTCGACTACGGCAAAGTTCGCGGCAGCAAGTCCCTGGATGAAATTCTCATCCCCCAATGCACGTCCACCATGTCTGGAGGGTCCACTTTCCTGCTTTGGCTGCTCACCTTCTTCTGGATTGGCAAGCTCCTCCAGTACCTGCTGGACATTCGTAGACTCAATCAAATGCACGACTTCTACTTTTACCTCCTCGGAGTCACCGATGCTGAGGTCCAGACGATCTCATGGCAGGAAGTAGTGAGCCGATTGATGACGCTTCGCGATGCCAACCCGGCCACTGCTGCTGCTGTCTCCTCTCGACACCGCAGGTTCCTGGGGAGTCAGTCCAAGCAGCGAATGGATGCTCACGACATTGCAAACCGTTTAATGCGCAAAGAGAACTATATGATCGCCTTGGTCAACAAAGACATTCTGGACCTGACTCTACCGATCCCCTTCCTCAGGAACCGGCAACTGTTTTCTCGAACCCTGGAATGGAACCTCAACTTGTGCATCATGGACTACGTGTTCAACGAACAAGGGCAGCTGCGGTCTCTGTTCCTCAAGTCGAATCATCGACGAGCGCTTAGCGATGGTCTGCGCCGACGCTTCATCTTCGCTGGCATCATGAACATCTTTGTCGCCCCTTTCATCGTCGTCTACTTTTTGATCCATTACTTCTTCACCTACTTCAACGAGTTCAAGAAGAACCCGGCTCAGATTGGCTCCCGTCAGTACACCCCGCTGGCGGAGTGGAAATTCCGCGAGTTTAACGAACTCTGGCATTTGTTCGAGCGTCGGATCAACATGTCCTATCCCTTTGCAAGTCGGTACATTGACCAATTCCCAAAGGATAAGACTGCCCAGGTCGCTCGCTTTGTTGCCTTCGTTTCTGGAGCTTTGGCCTCAGTTCTGGCTCTTGCGTCTGTGATCGACCCCGAATTATTCCTTGGCTTTGAGATTACCCATGACCGTACAGTCCTATTCTACCTTGGAATCTTCGGTACTGTTTGGGCGTTTGCTCGTGGCTTGGCTCCAGAGGAAACCGACGTATTTGATCCCGAGTACGCTCTTCGTGAGTTGATAGAATTCACGCACTATTGCCCTTCAACCTGGAATGGGCGTCTTCACAGCGACGACGTGCGCAAGGAATTTGCAGTGCTTTACCAGATGAAGATCGTCATCTTCTTGGAAGAGATTTTGAGCATGATCTTCACGCCTTTTGTGCTGTGGTTCAGCTTGCCCAAATGCAGTGATCGCTTGATTGATTTCTTCCGCGAGTTCACCGTGCACGTCGATGGGATGGGCTACCTCTGCTCATTTGCGGTGTTCGACTTCAAAAAGGGCGCGAACGACCTATCCCAGGGTCGACGAGGCACTGGAAAGCAAGACCTGCGGACTGACTACTTCTCCACTAAGGACGGAAAGATGCTCGCGTCGTACTACGGCTTCCTGGATAACTACGGCGCCAACAACCGGCCCAATCCCAGACGCCCGTTCCACCCGCCTCCGGGCTTACCCACGCTGGGATCTAACTCTACGGCTGATCTGGGTGGCTATCCCGAGCGATACGACCCTCAGATACGCACCGGACCTGCAGGTGGACCTTATGGCCCCCAGTCATTCCTCGGTGGCTCCCGCTTTAGACCCATGATGCCAGGCGATCAGCGCTCACCCTGTCCGTCCATGCTGCTTGACCCGCACCACCAGCCATCCACCTCCAGCTTCCGCCCCGCACGCAACGCCAACTACCAGCGTCCTCGACTGGCGCGCCCGATGGAGGATCCCATCGAAGACGAAGAACAGTCCCAGGAGATCCGTAACTCATCCACTCGTCAACCTACCACCGGAGCCTCCAGCGGCGGCGTAGGCACAAGCGACAGCAATCTGGGCGATTCGTGGCGCATGAACCCGCTCCCCAAGGATGATGCCAACGCCGACGAGGGTTATGAGGATGAGAACATCGACGCCATCGCTGGCGGCGCGGGTGTGCTGGGTCTCATTCAGCAGTTCCAGAAGGCCAACACCGAGGGCCGACGGACTAATGTGGGCATCTAGATTTTTTTCGGCACAGTTGCCTTTGGGCTGTGCTAGGATGGTTATCTAGGGTTGCAGCTGATGAATGCGCATGACACGACTTCACGATCAATTCGGAGTTTGATATGGAGCTTTTGATTTTGATTTTCCTCAAGTAGAAAGATACATACCTCAATACTTTGCTCTATTATTTCTTCCCAATGCTTCATTGAGCTCGGTAGGTTGTAAGGGCGGAGTAAGCTACCTCCAAGGCTATATACCTAGTCTTCAGACTCTTGTCATAAACCCCAGGTGGCTTTTAGACCTGAATAGCCATTTTCATCCGAGGAGCGTTTCAAGGTTAAAGTTTTACGAAATACCCAGGTAGGCATCGACTTGGTTCTAGCTCAAGTTTCCGAATATGTTCTGCAGACTTTTCTTACACTTGAAACCTCGTTGGTTTGATGTTTCGAATCGGTGGCGACCAAGTGTGGAATTTCAGTGGGTCTTGTTTACATCGGACCCTTCTATGTATACCTTGGCATCGACTACCAACGATACATAATTGCACGGCATGCCAACTTCAAGTTACTGCTCCAGATTCCAATCATTCAACAGCCTGTCATTCACCTGGACTCAAGTACTCACGATCAGCAAAGCCGGAGAAAGCCGCAAAGTTACATGCGAGATGGGTCCTGGTGGGAGTCTAGGCCCCGGTAGCCCCGTCCAGCCGGTCGCGTGTTCATGATAGGCCGATCCTCCAGACCCTTGCTGATCCCCCGATCCAGGGCCTTTGGTGCCATTGCATGAGTTCGGAGGGTCCATGGTAATCTAGGCGAGCGGCGGATATTCGGCGTGGTCGAAAGTACAGGGTCCTTGGGCTAGTGTGGATGAAGGGGGTCCGAGAGAGCCGCGGTTGGGCGTTTCGAACATTTCGGGTTGAAGGCTGCCCTAAACGATAGAATGAATGAAATGAACAGGCTGCAGCGCTAAGTGCTCTCTAGTAATTTCTAGCGCTAAGGTAGTGCACGGGAACAGTGATATAGATAGCAAGTTCAGGCAGACTTGGGCGAGTCCCTTCGACTGTGGATCCTAGCTCCTCCGCATGTTTGGGGGCGGAGTCTCGTGACATCTGAACTCTCTCCTCTTTGCTTCTCTCTCCGAGCCCTTCTCATTTTCATACATTCCTTTTTTTCCAGGCAAAGAGAGAGAGGGGTGACGGCTCGCCATGTTTCGCGCTCGCCGCTACCGCATTCTGCTCGCATTTGCGGCGGCCTCTGTGTTGACCTTTCTGCATTTCGCCCGGTCGCGCGACTGGAATTACACTGTGATCGAAGACCCCTCCAGGGCTCCCTCGTCCAACCCTGTGTACCCGAATTCCCGCCTAGAGACGAAGCCGCTTTCTGCCCCTGCTGAGGACAGCAAGTACCCTCCGGTGCCCAACTACGGTTCTTCTGGCTCCTCCGAGAAGCTCCCGATCGTCGCCCCGGGAGATTCGTCAAAGCCCGATAGCAATAAGCCATTGGGCGCTGGTTCGGATAGCAATGCTGCGGAGAAAGTTCCTAGTAAGGACACCTCGGACGTTTCGACGAAGACTGGTAGTATCGGCGGTGCCGACAAGCAGCCACCTTCGAAACCGGAGACTGGATCGTCAAGCTCAGGAAACTCGCTCTTCTCGCAGGTCGAGGAGATCGATCATGGCGGCACAGGCAGAATGTCGGTCGAGCACCCTGAGAACGGCGTACCGAGGCATTGGCAGAAGTTCCCTGAACAGTTCCCTGTTCCCGCGAGCGAGCTGATCAAGCTGCCGAGGGATCGAGCCAAGACTATTCCCAAGCTGCAGGCAAAGTTCAAGGACGAGTCGACAGTTGACAAGCAAGAGCGGCTGCAGCAACTGAGCTCCATCAAAGCAGAATTCAAACACGCATGGGCAGGATACAAGAAGGCTGCTATGGGTCACGACGAGGTCAAGCCTCTCACGGCTGGATTCGAAGATCCTTTCAACGGCTGGGGCGCGACTTTGGTGGATTCCCTCGATACATTGTGGATCATGGAGTTGAAGGATGAGTTCTCCGAGGCTGTGGATGTGATCAAGAAGATTGACTTTACCACCTCGGCCAGAGAGGATATTCCTGTCTTTGAGACCGTGATTCGGTACTTGGGTGGTTTGATCGGTGCTTATGATATCTCGGGTCAAAGATATTCTGTCCTCTTGGAGAAGGCAGAGGAGCTTGCTCAGATTTTGATTGGCGCTTTTGACACCCCGAATCGCATGCCGGTTTTATATTACCGCTGGACCCCGTGAGTGATGGAACCATTGCGGGTCATGGTTGCGTGCTTACTATAGATTGCAGGGACCATGTTGCTCGACCTCACCGCGCTTCAGCCAAGGCTGCTCTGGCAGAAATTGGATCACTGTCTTTGGAATTTACCCGGTTGGCTCAGTTGACCAACGAAGACAAATACTACGACGCGATTGCCCGCATCACAAACGAGTTGGAGCAACTGCAAGATAAAACCAACATCCCCGGATTATGGCCTCTCCACGTCAATGCACAGGGCTGTCCCAAGTACACTCCCAGCCGTGACGTTGGCACCCCGACGGGACAGGAGCTTCACAGAAAGGGACGCGCTTCTTCTACTGCCTCTACCACCTCTGCTACAACAACCACGGCAACTCACAAGCGAGTGGCCGCGCCGACTGATCTCGATAGTTACTTGAGGTTGATTCAGCGAGATGGCACCATCGACTATTCACAGTCCGAACCTGCCGTCTACAGCCACAGCGGAAGTCAGGCCCAAGGGGATTTCACGACCGCCGACAAGTGTGACGGTGGACTGGAGCTGCCCGCCTCACAGCGGGATAACAAGTACGGCTTGGGAGCTTTGGCTGACTCGACCTACGAGTATTTGCCCAAAGAGCATTTGCTGCTGGGTGGCGTGACCGACCAGTACAAGAAGATGTACAAGAAGGCGATGGACGCTGCTCGCAAAACCCTCCTCTTCCGACCCATGGTGAAGGGTGAACGTGACCTTCGCTTTATGGCATCTACCAACTCCCTGAACCCCGAAACCAAGGATCTGCCTACATCTAGTCAACTGATATACCAAAGCTCTCATCTGCACTGTTTCCTCGGAGGCATGGTGGCCGTCGGAGCCAAGGCCTTCGGCATTGAAAGTGACATGGAGCTCGCCTATAAATTGACAGACGGCTGTGTCTGGGCGTACGAGGCGACCAACACTGGTCTTATGCCAGAAAGATTCCAGGTCCTGCCCTGCGACAAGGACAAGTCCTGCGAGTGGGACGAGCTTAGCTATGAGAAGGAAGCGCAACGTTACTCTTCCGTTCTCGATAACGAGGCACAAGCCCGTTTCCGTACCGGCGAGAGTGCTTACGGGCAGCGCGTGAAGCTAAACGCGGATAACAAGCCACAGGAGCCTGGTGAGGGCGGCATGGCTGTTCCTCTTCCCATGCCGGGATCCACGAACCCCCATGACGAGGACCCGTTATACAAACGTGATTCGTTCGCAGTTGGAAGAGCAGCCCCAAACCCATCTCCTCTACCAAAGGCTGGAGATAGTCTTGAAAACCGTGATGCACCTCGTCTCCCTCAGCCACCGGCTTTGTCGCAGACCGAGGGCAACGAGCGACACGACCGCCTCCCAGCCGGCATGACAAGCATTTCGGCACCAGAGTACTTCCTCCGGCCCGAGGCCATTGAGTCGGTATTCATCATGTTCCGCCTGACGGGGGATAACTACTGGCGGGTCAAGGGATGGAAGATGTTCGAGGCGATAGTAAAGAACGCACGCAGCGAACTTGCGCACGCCTCGATCAAGGACGTTACATCGCAAAAGCCCACCCAGAAGGACACGATGGAGTCGTTCTGGCTGGCGGAGACGCTGAAGTACTTCTACCTTCTCTTCAGTGATCCCAGTGTGGTGGATTTGGATAAATACGTATTGTGAGTACATCTGACGTCGATGTGGGACTTCAGGGCTGACTTTGTTTTTCTTAGGAACACCGAAGCGCATCCCTTCCAGCGCCCGATTTAATGAGCTATGTTTTTTTGTTTTTGTTTTTGTTCAAAGATGCTGTATTGCATAGTGATACCAGAGTGCATATGCTGTTTCTGTATTGAATTGTATTCCGTAGTCCATCATTGTAGGTTAGTGTAGTGTGTGGCCCGCAGTGGAACTGAACTCCCCCCGCCTCCAACACATTCCGAATCTCCAACTCCCCTACGCAGGACGGGATGAGTGCTCTGACACCACCCCCGAAGTCGCAGATCTCGCTCGGTGGGAAATGGAGCCCGAGGTTTCGGAGCCTGAACAGTTCTGGAATGGTAAGCTGTTCCCCTGGAGAGCTCGATTCTCCGGACATCTCGACGATCGCCGTGCGATCAACCATTAACACCCGGCAGAACTCCAAGCAATCGTCTCCAAGCCCTGCGACTCCGAAGATCTCATCGATGACGCTCTGCGAGAGTACCTAAGCTTCTCAACCCAGTACAAAGGTGACACATCACCCTCTCCCTGCGCGGCCTTCGTTCCCTTCCGCGACGGTCTCCGAAAGAACACGCGGCTGACAGGATGGTCCTTTGGGCGCAGATGAATTCCTCGCGGCGGATTACGACATCTCACGCTGCTCGTATAACCTTTTTGCTTCGAGCATCTTCGCCGCCCACGCGGATTATGTCCGGAGGCAGATTATCTATGGTCTCTTGCAGGTACGACTTCGGCCCGGAGACTGACCCAAGAAACGCGCTTATATTCTCCCACAGGAAGACGACCCGAATACCCTTCATCTGATCGCGTCGTTTCTTCTCTTCGACGGTCGGCAAAATGAAGTGGCGCTGCAGATGATGAATGAGGAGGGCGCGTTTGCGCGACTCCTCGAGCTGATACAGGCGTTGCGGAAGGAGGAGATGGATGGCGGGCCGGGTCTCCACCGACTTTTGATGGACTTGCTATACGAGATGTCGAGGATTCAGCGCGTGAAGATTGAAGATCTGGGTAGGTCGGAGCTGGTGTACGCAAGCCGAGGCCGGTGACTGATAAGCTATTGGACAGTACTCGTGGACGACGACTTCATTCGATGTCTCTTTGACATTATCGAGGATCTTTCCTTTGATGTCACGGATCCTTATCATTATCCTGTCATCCGGGTTCTGGTGAGTGTTGAACCCGACCCGCCTGATTATAGCCATCGCTAATCCTCATTTATAGCTGGTGTTGAATGAACAATTCATGATCTCAGCTCACAACCCCGTGGATGAAGAATCTTCTTCGGGACAATTGACCAACAAGGTCATCAAGATTCTGTCGGCGTACGGAAGTCTGTACAAAACCTTTGGCGAGAATATCATCCTGCTTATCAATCGCGAAGGTAAAAGAATCGGACATTGCATTCGAATCTAAGTTATGACTAATAAGATGAACAGTGGAAACCTCGTTGCAACTGTTAACGCTTAAGCTTCTCTATCTGATATTCACTACACCAAGCACCTATGAATACTTCTTCACCAATGACCTCCATGTGCTGGTGGATATCTTGATACGGAACCTTCTTGACTTGCCGGAAGAGGCCGCCGCGTTGCGACATACCTACCTGCGCGTCCTATATCCGCTCCTGGCACATACACAACTGCAACAGCCGCCACATTATAAGCGGCATGAGTTGAGGAGGTTGCTGAACATCCTCGTCCGGGGCCAGGTCTCTTATGGAAGCGAATCCGAACATGCAAAAATGCTTCACTTTGAAGAAGTCGATGAAACCACCCGACGGCTTGTTGCCAGGTGTGCGACGGTTGAGTGGTTACGAGATCCGGAACAACCGGACCTGGCGCCTACTCAGGATCTTCCTACCCAGGCGGTCACCGCTACGATTGATACAGTCCTTGACCAGCCCGTTCAGGAGTCTCCTATAGACGTCGGAGAGTCCGTCAATGTAACTCGCACTTTCTCGCGGGGCAGTAGCATCCCAGACTCGCCCGGTACCGCATCGCCCACAAGAATGGACTCGATGGACTCTCGAGGTTCGTCACAAGCGCCAATATCACGCCGGCTCAGCGCTGTGCAACGGCTCGGCATGCATGAGCCAGCGTCTGCATCCTCTCTCAGCGTCCAAGCAGTTGCCTCCCTGCACGAGAAACCAGGCATTATCACACCAAGCCGCAAAGACGGCCACACTGCCAATGACCTATTTGCCGACGCACCCATCATCCGCTTACCAAAGGTCAAACCCGAGCCTCCCAAAGCTCGACGTTGGCGAGGCCGGCGTCTAGCCGTCGATGACGAAGAACAGCAACACTCCGCAGGAACCAGCAGCGACCGCAACACAATCCCCGAAGGCGTAGAAGTCAGCCCTACGTCCACACACACGGCCCCAACACCAAGTCCTGCAACGCCGTCTTCTCGCGCACCCCCTGGTGAACGGCGCAACTCCACCAACACCTCACACCTCGTACCCCCAGTCCCAGCACACGCCCGTCGCTCCGCATCAAACCCGCCCCCAGCTGTTCCTCCACCCCGCCGCTCAACCCAGACCACTCCTTCATCTAGCCACCACCGCCCGGTAGTGCCACCAGCCGGAGCTAGCCCAGGACCAGGGAAACACGGGCAGAAGCCACTTCCGCCAAAGACACGGCGCTGGGGCCGCAAGCAGCATGCACAGACCGACTCAATCGAGAGCGCAACGAGCAGCGGCAGTCTGGCCAAGGAGAACGAAGCAGAGGCCGTGGCCATGAGCACGTTGCCTCCAGGCCAACCGCAGTCAGCAGAGAACGGCGCACTCTCAGACCCTTTCTCACCAACCTCGCCCACATCGCCCACATCGCCCACATCGCCCACATCGCCCACGCTGCTTGTGTCTCCGTCCGATCAGGAGGGTGGCAATGCACCAGTGAGCGTGGAGGAGGCAGTGCAGAACGTCTCTCTTCACTAGATGCATAGGTACACAGACGACAATTATGACAATGGCATAAGACACGAAATGGATATCCCTCGACAAAGTAAAGCTAGTTCGTAAGACGCTGAATCAATAGAAATACAACGCCGCCTCCACCTATGGATTATCCATCCAGAGCAGAAGAGCGACCTGAAAGACCCAAGAGAAATGATAGAATACACGTCCTCATCTCAATCGGACCCTATATCTTCAACCCCCAAGACCGTCCAACCCCAACAGCCGTATTCCCCAAGAAACTCAAACCCTGCGAAACACCCTCAACCTTCTGCTTAAGAGCAAGCTTATCCTCGAACCGGCGATGCACAAACGCCTCAGTCTCACTAAGATCCGGCGTCGGATCACGCGTCATAACCACCTCAGCCGAAGCATAGATAGCAGACAATGCCAGACGGCGCGAGTACCAGGACGCATCGACAGCAGAATCACCAGATAGAGAGAGGATATCGTTGGACAGGGCGTGGAGCTCAGCTAGGGAGAGGGGGATATTTGAGAGGAGGGACATTTGCGCGAGGGCCTAAAAAGCAGAAAAAGTTAGCATTGGCAAATTCAAATTTCATTCCGGGAATCCGCTATCAGAGAAAGAAAGAGAGGAAAGAAACTCACGCCCTGCCACTGGATTTTAACATCGGCATTCATTCCAAGTCTCTCCAGCACAAGAATCCGACATTTCTCCTCGGTGCTAAACGAGGATACATCCCGACCGGACTCATCGGCCACACGCCGGAACAGCGCGCCTTCTTCGACCTTTGCGCGGAGGAGGCCGCGACGACTGGCGAGCCAGAAGAGGATGAGGTCGAATTCGGCACGCGGGAAAAGCTGCACGGAGACGTCGAGGAAGCCTGCGTCGCGGGCGCCGAGGGTGAGGGCTTCGGCGGAGAAGCCGTGTTCTGGGATGTAAGGGAGGGAGGCGGAGAGGATTGCGGTTTGGCTGTTGTTGTATTCGTGGTCTGGGAGGCGGGGGTGGAGGGTTGAGTGGTAGGGACGGATTTGGGGTTGGTGGCGTGGTGTTGTTCGGGGGTGGGGGAGGTTTTGGCGGATTGGAAGGGTGGAGGGCGTGCGGAGGGATTGGAGGGATTGGAGGGAGAGCAGGGCCCTTCGGGGCATGCGGAGTGAAGCCATGTCTTGAAGCGTTGTAGATGTGAAGTTTACAAAGTTACAAAATACACAAGTTGAAGTGGATCGGATCTGCACGTGCTCGAGCACAGACGTTTTGCATTCTAACGCAGATCGCAGATCAATTGTCAATTGGGAATAAGGGAATCAGGAATCATCAACGAATACAAACAGCCACAGATCTACATGATCTGGTCCTGTGTGAGACCAGCTGTGGGCTCTGCAGCCTCCATCATGCTCATGTCCTCGGGTCCCGGGCCTGCGTTCAGGTACTTGACAAAGGTGATGCCCAGAGGGCGACCTCCGTACTGGTAACCGGTGAACTTGGCTGCGAAGAGTTAGCGATGCTCCTCATTTCGGTGTCGTGGAACTCACCAATTGCAGTCTCTGCAGTGTCCGGAGTATCAAATTCGACGACACCGGTGCCGCGCGAGCGGCCGTTGGGCTCGTATTGGATCTCGGCTCTTTCAACCTTGCCGATAGTCGAGAACAAGTCGATCAGGTCCTCGTTGCAGGTGGACCAAGGCAGCTACCATGAAATCAGTGTCTGCCCAAATAGAACTGCATGTCAGAGTACTTACGTTGCGCACGTAGATAACAGCGCTCTTCTCGCCGCCGGAGGTAGCAAAGTCGGTGAAGGGGTTCGGAGGAACCGAAGCAACAGGAGCAGGAGGAGCACCTGCGTCGAAGCCGCCGCCAAAGGCAGGGGGACCACCGTAGCCGCCGCGGAATCCGCCGCCAAAGCCGCCGCGGCCACCGAAGCCTCCGCGGCCACCGAAACCACCACCACGACCACCGAAGCCACCGCCGTAGCCACCACGGCCGCCGAAGCCGGGACCACCGCCAGCGAATCGGTCCTCGCGCACCTCCAGGGGTCGGCCCTGCCACTCGTATCCGTTGAACTGCGCAATGGCATTGCGCGCATCGTCCGGGGACTCAAAGGCAACGATACCGGATCCCTTGGGACGACCAGTGGGGTCGGTGTGCACGTCGGCACGGATAACGGCACCCTGCTGGGCTACAACACGGGATTCGAGTCAATTTGCCACGTATTCACACAAAAGGGAGAGGAGATCGCGACTCGGTACAGTCGCGCCATTAATCGGTACTTACCAGCTTGGCGGAACAGATCCTTCAAGTCTTGCCATCCCACATTGAAAGGAAGCTATACATGGACCCGTTAATATGACCTGGTTCTTCAAACTTTAGCAAAAGAGGGGGGCTGCAAGGATAACAAACGTTCGACACATAGAGCTGGCGGCCGCTGCCGCCGCCGCCACCAGGAGGTCCACCGAATCCACCACCGAAGCCGCCGCGGCCTCCGAAATCGCCGCGGGGAGGACCGCCGATGAAACGAGGCTCGGCCTCACGATCCTACTAGGGTGGTAAGCGCAATTCTCACTTGTATCTCTTGGAGGGATTGTGTGTACCTCGCGAACGTAGACGAGACGACCCATCAGGTTTTGGTTGCTGAGCGTGTTGACAGCATTTTGTGCTTGCTCCCTCGTTGCGTATTCCACAATCCTGCAGCGCATCAGCCATTTGTCTCGAACGATTGAAGCGGAAGATCGGAATAAAACTCACCCGCATCCCTACATTGTCCGGACGGCCAGGCCCAGCCCGTCAACCCAACAGTCCATGCAAAGAAACCAGAAAACCGCGAAAAATCAGGGAGTAGAAAGGAACCAGCCACTCTACGCATTGGCGCCCACCTTCGACATTCCATTCGGAAGAAGTAACACATCGGCAAAGAGAACCTCTCCAGCTGTACCTGTATCAGCATGGCATTCTCTCACTCTTGGGTCTGGGACCGAGAACTCACCCTGTCGCATAAAATCTTTGAGGTGATGCCACTTGACATCGTAGGACAGATTGCCCACATAGACCCGGCGGTCCTGCTGAGACGAATCCCGGACGGATTGCATCATATTTTCTTTGGCGACGGTACGATCCTCGAAACGGCCCGGCGCGTAACCACTGCGTCCACCGTAAGGAGAGCCCGACGGTCCTGCAGTTCCAGAAGCACTCAAGGGAGACCGTGAACGGCGATCACGGCGATAATCGTCACGGCTGCGAGAGCGACTGCGCGGCGAGTACGAGCGACGGCTACGTCGGGGACTGCGAGAAGAACGACGACGGGGCGAACGGGATCTCTCACGCTTCACGCGGTCAGAATCGGGGTATTCGGGGTATGAAGACATGAAAAGAGGGGGGACGCGAATGCGCGCGAAAAGGGTAAAGGGTGGGTAAAGAGATATGAGGGGGAGGCTGAGCGCAAGGGAAAGAGATTCGGGGGAATCGGAGCTTGGGCCGGGTCAGGTGACTATGAGACATGCGCAATTCGAGGACCCCGGACGTTACGCTTGGGGGCACTGCTCTTGGGGGTTTCGCACACGGCGCATTTTTTGGAAGGGGATTTTGCTTTCTAGGGGCTGAATTCCGAGCTTTGACATCCCCTTCGTCCCTATAGAGGATTCATGGAGAGACATCAGGAAGCGCATGGCGTGGGCCGGCCCCGCATTGACCATCGCGATAGTCAAAGTCGCGCCCCCAGCATCGCATCACGAGGGGAAAGAGTATTAAAAGAGAACTAGACTTACTTGATACGGGCGATACACGTCGGCTGGAATGGGGAAAGCCTGTTAGCAGAGAAGAAGGGAGAAAGAGTATAAAGGAAGATATAGGGGGAGGATAAAAAGGAGGAAGGAGAAGGAAAGCGGGCGGGGAAAGGGAAAAAAGAAAGAAGTCAGGCGTCAATGGGTTGGGAAGGGCGGTTGATTGGATGGAGGGCTGGAATGGTCGGGAGCTGAGAATGTACCAAGGGGAGGTAATACAGGATACAGCAGAGGGTGAATGGGAAGAAACGAAGAGAGGGAACCCACCCATGATTCAGGAGTTGCTCAGGAGTTGCGCGTGGAGATAAAGTGACACTGTTTGGATGTGGAGAGGGTAGGAAAAGAGGAGGAGGAAAGCCGTGGAAGTGAAGTTGTTTTGGTTGCGACAGCAGAATTCTGATAACTCGACAGGCTGGACAAGTCCCCACCGCCCGGGCTCTGCTTTATCCAGTTCAGGTCCGAGTAACTGGTACTATACTATCTATGAGCTAGGGCTTCTTTGTCCGTAGATAATGCCTCGTATCTGGACTGGATCGTTACCCTCATATCTTACATCTTACGGTACTATGTACTATGTACGATGTACTGAGACTGCTGTACACATGCGAGACAACCCAAGGTACTCACGCACCATATTGGGATCCTGCCCACCCCGGTCTGGAGTACTGTGTGTCACCACCCCGTATTTCTGTTACTGAGATCAAATGCCACGCATCTTGCACTCGTGTTTGATTGCATTGCATTTGTGAACGAAAGAGCGGGTGTTCTGCACCCTGGGAATCACGAACAAAGAGAACAATCACCCGATGACGCCTCCAGGACAAACGCCTGCGGTTTCTTTTTGCTGACCGCGGGGTAGAGGAATCACAAAACGCAGAATGAGAGGACCTGAACGCCTGCAAACCAGGGACGGATTGTAAACCCGGGTCGTGGGGGAAGTGTACATGTACAATGGGAAAGATTATAAGAAACCAAAAATAGAGACAAAAGAAGGTAAGCGTGGATCATGCCGCCACGTTCGTCGGTGGGTACCGCCCGGGTATCTTCATGTCGAGCGCCACAGCGCTGTCCTGCTTGGGACGTGACATGTCCCACCCGGCACCAGCACCAGCACCGGCACCAGGCTTTTCAGTGACCCCATCGAGTGCATTGGAGGGACCTGCACCCACGAATCCGGCCACCCCCGAATCCCTGCTGTCGTCAAAAGACGTGGCCCCAGTGTTGTTCGTGTTGTTTGTATAGTCTGTGTTGTTGGTGTTGGTTGGAGCCGTAGACACACTTTCACGACGAGCCACGTTGGGAGGCGCAGACTGATCGCGGCGTTCCGCCGTGGCGACACCGGACATGGCAGCTACCGAGTTGTGGTCTCCGTCAGAGCGAACCTCTCGGTCATCGGCTTTCGCAGCTTCGGTTGATTGGCTGCGTCTTTGCTTGGCCATGACGGCAGCAGGGCCGATCCAGTCGCCGTAGTAGCTATCATGTTGCGTCATTTCGGGCCGATGGACAGGACTATCTGTAGCAATTTGCGAGGAGGCATTGTCGGCATCGCGGGCGTAGAAGCGTGAATTATCCTGTTGAGTGCTTCCCTCGGGATATGAACCCGCAGTCGCGATCATGTCCCGCCCGGCGGAGCTGTCTCCACTGGATGGAGACAGAGGTGCCTGGAGGTGCCGGTCGATTTGTACATCGCTTGGGAAAGCCCCGCCGGGCTGCCGGGAGGCCGAGGTGGGACGCTCTGGGCTGAAAACCACGGACTCGGCAGAGTACGGGGTTCGGTCGGCCTCGTCATCCTCCATCACTTCACTGTTGGTGGACATGCCGCTCACGCTACGCACGTGTCGTCGCACAAAGGCGTTCCGAGCCTCTCCCGTCTTATTGCTCAGACTTTCGATATCCTCGTACCAAGACATCATGGTCTCGTGGGATTCGGCGCGGAAGACCCACGAGTGGCCTCGATGCATGGCACCGGTTTGACGGCCCTTGAGCATAAACTTGTGAGAGCTTGAATCCTCCTGCGAGTGGGATCCAAGCTTCTGCTCCGGCAGATACAACGACATGACAGGAGTCTGCCACTCCACGCGATCGGCCGACTTGTACTCGTGCAGATGAGTCGGTGACAGGACATACCAGCCAGGAGTGTAGCTCTTCAGATACTTGCTCTTGCGCTCCAGCATGCCGGCGCGAACCTCCGCCGCAGCCGGGTGATCTTTGCCATCATAAGTGATGCTCTCTACGTTCCGCAGAGGCACGCGGGGGTCGACCAGCTCTTCGGAGTTGGCGACGAATGTGTTCCACTCGTGGTCCTGCGGCATCGAAATCGGGCCGGTCCGAAGCTTCTCCACCGTGTCGTAGGCCTCATCGGCTTCGCGCTTGAGAATGCTGGCATAGGCATTGTAAGCCTTCTGGATCTCACTCACGACGATTGATTCAAGCTCTCGACCGGAATTCTCCAAGTTCAAGAATGCCCGATGCAGATAGTTCTCCTCTTCGATCTGCTTCTCAACCTGCCGCTCGACATTGAGGCGCATCAAGAATGGATCGCCTCTGCCCGATGTAGCGGCCGGGTCGGTATCAACGAGTCCCAAGGACTCTTGCAAGTTGCGCACGGCCTTGCGCGTGCCGTCCATCTCCTTCTCGACCGAGGTCTTGAAATCTCCAGAAAGACTCTTAATTTCCTTCGTCTTCTTTTGCAGGTCGCTTCGTAGACCGGTCAATTGACTGACGACCTCAATCTCCACCTCGACGGCCTTGTTGGCTTCGTGGTAACCCTGGCGGTGAAAGCTCTGAAGAATTTCGGTCGCATCGGCGAGGCCACCGGACTGTAAGAAGCCCGGCGGGGTAGTCTGGTTGTTCATGACATTGGAGGCGGATAAGAATAGTTTCGATCGGGTCTCGTAGGATTTTTGGACATCCTTGAAGAAGAGGATCAGGTCCTTGAGGATCTTGCGCCAAGCTGCGCGAACAGTCAGTCGAGGTCCGTAGATACGAACGACTTCAATATTCCATACCTTGAAAGCGATTTGCCAGGACCTCGGTTGGGTTACCGCTTGTCGGAACGGGGACAATGAAAGCACTGTTCATGTCCTCGGTGCCGTCGGAATGGTACTTTTCACGATCGCCCAAGCTAAGACTCCTCACACTGCCAGCGCGCATGGAACGGCGACTCCCATTGCGTCGCAAACTGCCCTTCTTACTCAAGGAGGCCTTCTTGCGCAGGGTACTCGAGCGGGAGGGGACTCCGGACATCTGCGAGGCGGATCGCTGGATGCTGGGGCGTTCGAGGGCGACGGAACTGCGGTGACTGGCGGTCTCGAAGTCCTCCTTGAAACGGGGGTTATGGGGCGCCTGGGACTGATCGAGGGCGCCGTGACTGTGATAGGCGGAGCTGTTGCCGGCGTAGGAGCTGGGCCGGGAGGAGGCACGGAGGGAACCGTATCCGCGGTTCAGCACGGGGTCGTTGGAGCGCGAGCCCATGTATGCATCCTGCACGGGCGTCTGTGGCCGCGCGGCCATGGCCATGATTGCGGAAGTAACGGGAACGTGGGACGTTAGGGACACACGTTACCCAAGGATGCAAGGCCGGGGAATAAAAAATAGGAGGAGAGGTGACCGTAATAAGAATAAAAACTATGGCGTAGAATTGGTTACCAGGCGAACGGGGGCGTTCAGCGGGGAGTTCACTGGGCGTAGAACAGGCTTTGGGCGACGCCCGTCGAATGAAGATCAATTTAGGGCCCCACACAGGAGACTATCGAGTGACGGCGTGTAGAGTAGATAAAGATAGGAGATAAAAGTTGAAAAAGAAGGAGGGGTGTGCATAATAATATGAAGCCACGGAGAATGACGTCTACGAGAGCCGGGGCAGATCAGAAAGTGATGACGAGCCTGAATTTGGGGGAAGCGTCGGGAGCGCCGGCTGTTGAAGAGGGGAACGCAACACCTCCAAAGCCTATTTCTTGCGATTCCTCGCGATGGTTGACGTCGAGGACTTCGGAACTCAACTCCGTAGCTCCTCGGGTACTTTTCGTTATCTCTGGTTCTTTTGTATAGAGGATGTAACCCGTACTCGAAAGGGGCTTCACCTCCTATACTTTGAAGATCGAGATTAATCCGGCTGCCTGCGTGGCTGACGACAGTGGCTGCGCCCCGCCGAGAGTGAGCAGTAGGAGCACCTTTACTCCCTACTAGCCCCTGAACGCCTGTGTTCGCGAAGGCGAATGATCCACACGATCTGTGGCTCAGCCGAAAAGGGGGGCCGGAAGTACGGAGTACTTGTCCCCTGATCGCTCGGTGAAAGCTGCATGACGTCGGAGCCGGGTCTGGGGCTCATAAAACATGGCCCTGCCCCTTGCTGTGGCCACGAAGAGTACACGAGGCCAGAGTTTCCGTCCGATCTTTGATGCCACCATGACTTAATAAGCTACTGGGGGCGATCAAGTTGCCGCCTCGCTTTTTACCCGTTTGGGTCGTTCGTAGATATTTGACTCTCACCCATGGTGGGACTACCCACTTCGTATGCAACTTTGATATGTATTTGAAGCGTAAACGAAGCTTGATGCTGTAGTGTTTCCATGGCCGTTTGCCATGGTGACCAGTTATGACGAAGCCCGCCCTCATGAGGTGCCAAACTCGCCCAGCCTTGAAGGATGGGTATCCCTGGGACCAAGGACATCGTCAGCAGTTAGAAAATCGAGTATATCCATCCCTGCTGTCAGTAAGGTATGTCCCTGTGGACAAATTCACCCACAGCAGGAGAATCAGAAGATGTTTTGGTGTTCGAACGCGAGCGTTTGATATACCCGCACGATCATTGGCCGCCCTGGGAGAACCCCTCCACGCCCTGGACTCGACCTCCATAATCACTGACGTCCACGACACGGTCTATGTTGATGTAAACGTGCAAGTAATATCAAGGGTATACAAATTGCCGTGAAGACTGTGATGTCCAGGAATTCAAGAGTCTAAGCAGCCCGGGCTTTCTATGAACACCCACGCTACGCCGCACCCGGGGATCTACCCCAGACCTACAGTCCACTTTGTACCATATATCACTTTCAACAGAAGAAAAACTCATTCGGATTGATGTGTCCGGCATGCTAGAGACGCAACATGATAAAGGGGGATAATTTACACAACGCGCCCGGGAAGAGGTAGGCAAGATCAGAACATTCAAAGGAAAGAAACGTTTATGATGCAGGGACCGGAGATGTGGGAACCTCGATGCCGTATGCCTCCTTGATCCGCTCGGCACGGCGCTGCTCGTAGCCCGGGCCGTAGATACCTAGGAAACTATTAGTACTGAAATGATCGCTCATGATGGTGATAACATACCACGCCCCTCACCCAGCTCGGCGACAGTCTGCTCGCCGGCAGTCTGGAAGTTCTTCCGCAACGCTGTGCGGCGATCGTACTCATCAACATCTTGCTCCTTCTTGTATCCGAAGAGGCTACCGCCAGTGTATTCGAAGGCGGCCATAGCGGTCGACAGCGCGGCGCCGTAACCTAGAACGGCGGGGAAGGTGCGGGCTGCGGGCGCTCAAGGTCAGTTTCCGTTCTGCAATTGATGTAAAAGTCGATGTTTTGGAAACTTACCACGGAGGCCGAGGATGGCACCAGAAACAAAGCCACCGATGGCGGTGTTCCAGGTGTCTTCCTGCTCGCGAAGGTTGGCCGAGGCGGTCTTGACGAATGAGTAGGTACCACCCATCGCGGCTAGATACGCATGCAAATTAGCATTGACCTCCAAGGTATCAATTCCCAAGGATTTCCGTACCGAAAACACCGATAGTGCTGCCGCTGCGCATGAAGATGCCAAGCGCTCCGACGTTCTGCCTGGCCAAGGTGTTCTGGACAGCAGAGCCAACAAGACCAATGCCACCAGTCAGGGCAGTGGCCTTGATGGCTACTGAGAGTGCATCCTGGGGGTGGTAGCTGTGATCCTCAGACTCGTGGTGCGCCATGGTGGATTGGAGGGACGGAGCTGCGGGTGCAATGGGACGTCGTTCGAAATGGGATTTTGGAATGCGTTTTGCTAGTGTTCACCGCCCATCTCACCGCCTGGGAGCAATCATGAAGCTCTCGACTCACTGTGAAGGCAACAGCCCTCTTACATGCTCCGTTTTGATCGCTATTTTTTGTGTGTTATCGATTTCTAGCTTTATCAGATACCTTTGTGCGCGCCTTTGTCGCAATTTGCCCGAAATCTTTCCTTGCAGGTTCTAAATCCCCGAGCCCAAGCTTGCCGCTCGCTGCTGCCCAGTGCGGTGGGCTCCCCGCCGTGTCTCCGCTAGCAAGATCACATCACACGAGACCGAAACCGTTCACCCCAGCGCACACCGATTGTCGGCTTCGTCTCATGGGTTGCTACACCCTGGGAGACCCCAGATCTGCTGCATCCCCTTGAAGTGTTGCAAAATCTCTTGTCCAGTGAGCATAGAACAAGTGCGTCATGGCGTTTCCATTTGGGAAGGCTGGTGAGTAATGACAAAGAACACAATCCGAGTCTTACAGCTCTGTGAGATGGCTTGCTAACGCACACCTCCTTATGGTCGTATAGGCAAGACCGCTCCCCGGCTAGCGGAAGATATTCGATTGTATGATCCAGCCCATCCCCCAGGCACCGGCCGCAACCTGCTCTCCGAAGTACCGCCAGTCTTCCAGAAAGGTCATAATGGACCCCAAGACTGGATCTCGTCCGAAGCGTGTCAGCATAAGTATTTGATCAAGGCAGATCAAACCTTCCTGGCGCAGGAAGATCAGAAGCGGAGACCGGGTGCATCGTCCAAGGTATCTGCCATGTGTTGGAGGTGCCGGTGCCATCTACAGGTAGTGGTCAACCATGACAGTGGTGCTAATGTGTCTGAATGGCATTCAATGGAGGACCACATTCACCACCTGGTGTACAAGTCAGGAAGGCAGCAGGGCACATCGTCGGTAGAAGTGACAGAGCAGGGGCAGGTGGTTGAAACATTTCACTATCAATGCTCTCACTTTTCATGCACGGCAGTGGTGTCGCTACGGATCTTGTCGCCTCTTGTCAATCCGGAGTTTACATATCTCTTGACGGATCCAGAGACAGTTCGCCAGCGAGCGGAGGAAGCAATTGCGGCTGAACCGGAGCGCCTGGAGGGCATGGCCAAGCCTTTGCCCATTAACGTCTTGGACAACCTGCGTCTCTACCTCTACAACTCTTTACACAACAGCAAATTCAGCAAGGCGATCTCTGCAAACAACAAACGGTTCATGATCTCCTTCGGTGTGGATGGTTTACCTTGTCAACAGCTCTTGGAGTTTCTTGGCTTCGCGTACCGCGAGGTTCGTACCATTCTCTTTGTCTCGAACTAGAGACATTGTTGACTTTCTTCTTAGGATCAAGGTTGGCAACCTCCTCAGCCTGACCCGAAAGCCGATATCCCATATCACGATGCGCTTTGTGTATTCCTCGACGACGTCATTCACGAATTGCAGTCATTGATCGACCACCGACCCTTATCAGAGAGAAAAGGAGTTCAATACCCTCCCTTACCCCCTTCCGCATCAGACAATATTCTCCAAGCACTGGATGCTTTGAATTGTTGGTACTACCCAATCGTATGCAAACAAGCACCGAAGCTAACTGCTGGGCCAGACCCGAAAGCACCCCGCGCCGAAAAGTTCGAAATGGCTTATGCTCCGTTGGTTTCTCTTGTCCATGATGACTGATAGTTGCTAACTGTTCTGCTGAAGGTACTACGAAGATCTGGGGGTGGTCGAAGATATGGACACGACGTTAGTTATTGACGCGTATCAACGCCAGGTCCTCTCGGATCCCTCAGGTGCACCTCACTACCTCGAATGCCTCAAGTCCATCGGCATGCTTCGTGGCGGTCAAGACTGGGAGACCATTGACCAAGCTGTGCAGGCCGCCTATGCAGAAGGGAAGTACACCGCCAACGATTTGGACGCGGCGTACAAGTATTTCCATCTCTCACGAGAGGACTCGGGGATCACCGAAGACAACATTATTGGAAAGTACTATGCATACCTGGGTTCGATTAGCCAGGGTGACCAGGTGGTGGAAGCTGCCCGGCATTTGTGGCGGATTGGCCACAGCAGGGCCAGCGAGCGCATTATGGCCGTTTCTGAAGACCGTGAGTGGAATCAGTCACAGGCCATGGACCTCCACCGGATGACTTACAGATGCAAAACAGGCGTCAGTACTGCGGGGCAGGCTGAAGTTTTTCTTGGGGTCGACGCAAATACCCCGGATGACTTCATCATCACCATGTATACTGCAAAGGTACGTATACTTACGAAGTGACTGACGATTTGCTCACTCTTGTTCTATTTGAAACAGCTTAACGACAATCCGGCATGCAAAGACTTGGCGGACAAGGCAGTCAAGCTTATTGCGGAGGCTCGGGGCTCCATTGGTCTGAAACATTTCCTTGATACAGGTGAAACGGTGGAGGGCGACATGGACATCGGCGATGCATACCGCTTGCTTCAGATTCCAGACCGGACTGCAGATGCCGACGCCATCATGGCAGCATACACCATATGCGTGGATGAAAATGCTGGACAGGCCGAAACCT
Source organism: Penicillium silybi (assembly GCA_027569585.1). Lineage (NCBI taxonomy): Eukaryota > Fungi > Ascomycota > Eurotiomycetes > Eurotiales > Aspergillaceae > Penicillium > Penicillium silybi. The sequence continues at coordinate 1,209,203 of JAPDFI010000002.1, read as the reverse complement.
ATCACCGTGCTTTGAGCATCATTGCAAAGGCAATGGACAACGTCGGGCTGAAGAACTTAGCCGGCATATCTACCGAGCCAGATCGTGACTTGTCGGACTGGCCTGTTGGCCTGCAAAATATCGGCAACACCTGCTACCTCAACAGTCTTCTCCAGTTCTACTTTTCTGTCCTGCCATTCCGGAATATGGTCCTTGACATCGAGAAACACCAAATGGATCTGAACGATGAAAAGAGTGTGGTGCAGAAACAGGTCGGGTCTCGAAAGGTGGCCAAGAAGGAAATCGAGCGCTCGCTCGAGTGTGAGTTATTCCTGCGCAAATTCTGATTTTTCGTTGACTCAAGCTAATTACCCGCAGTCCTTGGGGAGCTTCGGAAACTTTTTCATGACATGATCGGCTCTCCACATTCCTCTGTCATTCCTAGTCAGGAGCTTGCCCGATTGACCTTAATCAGTCCAGGAGGAGAAGCTGCGATTCGTCGGAGGTCGACGATAGGAAAGTCTTCAAGTCTGGGTGAAATTAACGGAAAGCCTATTCTGGGACCGCTCGGTCCTCCTCTACCCATTGCCGAAGAGCAGAATGAGCAGCCAAAAGCCTCCGATGTCGACGACACGGCGGCTGCCAAGTACCCAAATCCCATTGACGTGGATAGCGATGCCACTTTGGTGTCCGAAAACAACGAGAGCAACCAACCTGGTGAAAATCACGACGCCGGCGTTCTGTTGCCAAAGACAGAGGATCCTAAAGGGGTTGCAGCACTCGATTCCGGCAACGACACCTCGTTCAGCCCCGAACCCCCCAATCGCCCGCCGCCAATTCCTCCGCGCCCAGTACCGGAAGCCGATCGTCAGAAACAGTTGATTGAAGAAGTAGAAATTGGTGCCCAGCAGGATGTCACGGAGGTGATCAACAATGTTCTCTTCCAGAGCCAGTGCGCTATCAGACCAATTCGAGTCGCCGCCGATGGTGAACAGGTCGATCAGATCAAAGAGTAAGGATTGTCTATCTGAATTACTGAATCTGTGCTCACATTTCTTTTCCAGCTTATTCTATGGTCAAACCCGGTCTTACATCTCCACCGGGAAAGGCACACGGTCCAAGGACGAACGATGGTGCGATATCAAAGTTGATGTCGCCGGTGGCTCGCGGGATATCTACGCTGCCATCGACGGAGCCTTTGATGCTCAGAAAATCAGTGTTGAGAACACCGAAGCAGAGCAATTCGGATCCATCACTCGGCTGCCTCCCATCCTGCAGATCCAGGTTCAGCGAGTTCAGTTTGATCCGGTGAAGAAGAGCTCTTTCAAGTCAACACACCATCTCGATCTGTTGGAGAACATCTACATGGACCGATACATGGACACGTCCAAGCCGGAAATCGTGAATCGACGTCGCCAGTGCTGGGAATGGAAGCATGCTCTCAAGTCACTCGAAGCTCGCAAGTCGGAGCTCCTCAGAAAGCAGGTATGTCCAAAGGCCTTGATCAGACAGCATTACAATGTTAAATCCCGATAAACTGACTCACGCATAGGAGGATGATGGGCTGAATATGTCCCAGCTATTCAGCAATGCCAAAGAAGCTCTTGAAGACTTGGAGGATACCACTGCGGATGATCAAATGCAAACCGAGTCTCAGTTATCCTCCGAGTTGGACCTGCTATCCGAGAAAGCGAACGCCGAGCTGCAAGCGATTGACCAGGAAGCCCAAGACATCCAGAAGATGATCTCTAACCTGTTCGTCGAATATCAAAACCTGCCGTACCGCCTGTACGCGGTCTTTGTGCACCATGGCTCCGTCTCCTTCGGTCACTACTGGATCTACATCCACGACTTCCGAAAGGATATCTGGCGAAAGTACAACGACGAGTACGTGACCGAGGTCAAGAACCTGGACGAGATCTTCAAGAACACCGGGAACCCCAACCCGCCCACCCCCTACTTCCTTGTCTACATCAACGAGAGAATGAAGGATCGCCTTGTTGACCCAGTTTGCCGCGACATCGTCCAGCCTATGCCCGATGCGCCGATCGCCGAGGACCCCTCGGAAGCTCCCGCCGTCATGGAAGATGTTCAGACCACACAACCCGCCTCCGAAGACGTCAACATGGAACCGCCGTCGTATGATGAGGCCGCAGACGCAGGAAAAGACGTACCTCAGACCAGCGTCGATGAAAAGAGTCTAGAAAGCCCTGGCAAACTCAATCCTTAACGAGTTCATACAGTGAAATCTGGAAGACGACGTATGGAGGATAGACTTTTCCCTCATCCCATATTTTCTCTTTTAATGCCCTCAAGTCCTTTGATGTCCCTGCATGAGCGAGAATACCATTTCTGTCATGTACATATGAAAAGATACCATGAACGAAGAATTAGAGTCTACCTGGGACGATATGTAGAATCTCCGCCAACAAGGACTAATGGAGGCCGGTGATCAAGATGGCAATTCAGCCAGCATAAACCGAAGGTGAATAATGCAGACACCATGGCTGAAATAGAAATATGAATGAAGAACTTAGAGCCCTTTTTGAGGCCGCAGGTGTGATGAGTCAGCAGTTCTGCCTTTCCCCGGAATCTGAAGGTTTCCCCACAGCGGGAATGAATACGGGAGTAGAGCGGAGGAAGAGGGACGCTTGCCTGTGTGCACATAGGTCTTCCGACGGGCATATTTATGAGTTTACAATGTCGAGATCACTGGATTAGCTCTTACTTCGGCATGTTTCTTCTGTCCCGAGTTGGTAACCACCAAATTTTGGTGAAATCTAGCAACCCGAAGTACTTCCATATCCATAACCGATCGGCTCAGAGCGGCGGGTGCGGTGCGGGTAAAGTCTACTTTAGTTCCGCGCGATCTTGCCGCCTCTCCGCACCATAAAAGGGCCTCCGCACGCCACTTTGGGGGGCCCTTCTTGCGATCTTTACTGTTAGCTGGATCTGACACCCTCCGTCTCACCTCATAGCAGCATATTACTTTTCTATAAAATAGCAATTATGCCCTCTCAAGTGACAACATGTCTGCGCCTTGCGCGGCGGTTCTCTGCTGATCCGGCCAAGGCAAGAGCTTCCAATACACTGATATGCAATTAAATGCTGACCTGGATTTTGCTCTATAGCACCAGCGCTTCCTCGCGCGCACATTCTCCAGCTCCGTCCAACGCGCCGCGATCGACAAGGTGTTTGCCTCCGCCGCGGAGGCCACCAAGGACATGAAGTCAAACTCGACCCTGCTCGCCGGTGGGTTCGGACTCTCTGGGGTGCCGGACACCTTGATCAACGCTGTGCGGAATAACTCGTCCATCTCTGGGTTGACGGTGGTTAGCAACAATGCTGGTGTGGACGGCTCCGGCCTCGGTCTGCTCCTGCAGTCCAAGCAGATCAAGAAAATGATTGCCAGTTATGTCGGCGAGAACAAGACCTTCGAGCGCATGTATCTTACGGGCGAAATTGAGCTGGAGTTGACTCCTCAAGGGACACTTGCTGAGCGCTGCCGCTCTGGTGGCGCGGGTGTCCCCGCATTCTACACTCCGGCGGCCTTCGGTACTGTCGTGCAGACCGGTGACCTGCCTCTGCGTCACAACAGCGACGGCACTGTCGCCCTGTATAGCCAGCCTCGCGACACCAAGGTCTTTGACGGCAAGAGCTATGTCATGGAGGAGGCCATCAAGGGCGACTACGCCTTTGTCAAGGCCTGGAAGGCCGATAAGTTGGGCAACTGCCAGTTCCGCTACGCTGCGGCCAACTTCAACGGCGCCATGGGCCGCAATGCTAAGATGACAATCGTTGAGGCTGAGCACATTGTCGAGCCCGGCGAGATCGAACCTGCTGCCATCCACCTGCCCGGTATCTACGTCAAGCGCGTCGTCCAGAGCACCACCGAGAAGAAGATTGAGAAGTACACGTTCGCCAAAGAGGAGGGTGCCGACACTTCTGCCCTTGGCAAGGGTGATACCGCCAACAAGCGCGAGCGTATTGTTCGCCGCGCCGCTAAGGAGTTCAAGAACGGCATGTACGCTAACCTGGGTATCGGCATGCCCATGCTGGCTCCCAACTTCGTTGATCCTTCTGTCGAGGTCACTCTGCAGTCTGAGAACGGTATTCTCGGTCTCGGTCCCTACCCTAAGAAGGGCGAGGAGGACCCCGATCTGATCAATGCTGGCAAGGAGACCGTGACTCTCAACCCCGGTGCTTCCTGCTTCGGTAGCGACGAGTCCTTCGGCATGATTCGTTCCGGCCGTATCGACCTGACCATCCTGGGTGCTATGCAGGTCAGCGCCAAGGGTGACCTGGCCAACTGTACGTGAAACGATCCCTTCCATTGTCATTTCAATAGCTAATATGCTCTCTTCTCACAGGGATGCTCCCGGGTAAGATCAAGGGTTTCGGTGGTGCCATGGACCTGGTCTCCAACCCGTCCGCCACCAAGGTCGTCGTGACCATGGAGCACACCGACAAGAAGGGCAACCCTAAGATTGTCAAGCAGTGCGAGTTCCCGCTGACCGGTCCCGCCTGCGTCAGCCGCATTATCACCGATCTCTGCGTCTTCGACGTTGACTTCACCGACGGTCTCACCCTGATCGAGATCGCTGACGGCGTCACTGTCGAGGAGGTCAAGGCCAAGACCGAGGCGCCGTTCAAGGTCGCCGACGATCTGAAGCCCATGCTGTAAAATGCATTATACTCACGCTTTTTGTCTGAATATTTGTGGGAGCATACATCCGGGATTAGCATTGTACATAGGAAATCTGCGCTGGAGGAGTTAGTCTATCCGGCGAACGACGATTTAACGTCTCCAAAATCATTTCGTAAGATCAGGTATTTTGTACACTCGAGCAAGGTAGTGATACAGAAAAAAGAAACAGCTCAGATATTGGTACATGCCATGCAATCCCAGTTAGTCTCAGACGAGCCCAAAGACTCCAATCAAAAGCCCATTTATACATAAACGCGAGATATCACTGTAACCGCAGAATACCACCGAGTCTCTTCTTTAACCGACCAAACCAGTCGCGGTTCGGCGCCTCCTCGAACTCACGAATGAGATTATCATAATGGTCCGGGTCGCTGGCTGGGTATCGGATCTTCTGTGTAATTGGGTAGCGACGCGCGAAGCGGTTCTCTAGAAGAGCGGAGAGCGCATTCACTGAGGATTCTGAGATCTCGACTTTGGGCGCCGTGGATGCAGGAGTGGACTGCGGCCGTGTAGACTCATTGCTGGGTTGTGCAATGCGTGATTGGAGGTAATTTTGCACTGAAACCGAGGCCGGACGCACGGCGTCGGATGGCCAGTGTTTGAGGATATGCGCGAGGCGAGTTTGGAGGGAACGAGGGTTGAGAGTCTGTAAATCATTAGACGAGAACTGTATAAGGTGCTGGACTGATCGTTCAAGAGAGTAGCACATATAGGTGATCACGTACAGGCTTCGACATGGTTAGAGGTTGTGACGATGACCACGAACTCCCGAATCGTCGAACATTTGAGTTGTCAGCCGGGAAAGTCATTCGTCGTTGCCTGAGGCACCCGCAACTCCCTGTTTCCTTCGATTCCCGACGTTTCCAACCATTTCGCCTTCTCGACTTATCCTTTTTTTCTTTTCTTCCTGCCTAGTTTGCATCCCTCATTCATACTGTTTTCCTTTCCTTGCCTACCGCTCAGCTCGTCATGAGCTCGCAGCGCTATCAACGGGTTCGTATTCCCCTCCGCTGATCCCATTGCCCCAGTCGCAAGCGCCCCCATGACTCTTATCTGACTGACATCCTCCAGGTGAACGCCCATGACGAAGAAGATGGCCCTCACTCCTATCAGTTGAACCCTGCTCGATCCGATCTCACCCCGACCTCTCCGCCACCCTCATTTCGTTCTCGCTCATCCTCGCCATCATCGAGACGACTACTGCATAGCGACCCACTCCGCAACGACGACCAGGAGCTGGCCGATGCCTTTGGTGACGAGGATGATTCCGACGATGACAACGAGCCAGATGACAGGCAGCGGCTGATGCGGGCGAACCCCGATGGATGGGCGCCGCCGGATCATGTCCCGACCACGGCGGCTTCGTCGTCGGAGTCTACAGATGATGCACAAGAACAGTCTCGAAGCACCACGAGAATCCCGCGAAGGCCGACGATGTTGCCGAGTTTTACTACCCCGGGACCAGGGGGCAGTCGATCTGTCGCTCCTTCGAATGACGGTGTCTTTGCCAATCTGGCGGCTAAGCCCGAACGAGGCGAGAAGAACGAGGATTTGCCTCCTGTGAGTTTGAGAATGTATATGGGCGATCAGAATGTGTTAATAACGTGTTGTCTGCTATCTAGTCCTATGAAGAGGCCGCCGCCGATGCCACACCTCCGTACTGGGAAACCACTATTGTGGCGCCCGGCATCGCATCGGATGAAGTATACGTGGACGGACTGCCAGTTGGCTCCGTCTTCTCTTTTGTGTGGAATGCGATGATCTCGATGTCGTTCCAGTTGGTCGGCTTCCTGCTGACATATCTCCTACACACCACGCATGCCGCGAAGAACGGCAGCCGAGCAGGTCTCGGTCTCACTCTCGTTCAATACGGCTTCTACATGAAAGGCGGCAGCGAATCCTCTGGCGGCGATGGCGGAGGTACAGACCAGTACGTGCCGCCACCGGACCCCAACAGCCACAGCTTCGATCCAAGCTCGGTTGGTGAGAACTCGGGAGGTGATGGAGGGGGCGCCGTATCGGCAATCAGCACCAGCGAGTGGATTTCATACATCCTCATGATTGTCGGTTGGTTCATTTTGATCCGCGCGGTTAGCGACTTCCTTCGAGCCCGACGCCACGAGCAGCTGGTGCTCCAGAGCCCGGACCGCGGCCTGGGTGTCCCTGTGATTGCAGAGGGTGAGCGGTCGGAAACCGTCGTCTAATTGGAAGGATTTGTGATCATGGCGTTGGAGGCCGGAGTTTTGGTATTTTTCTTTTATTCTGGACATCCCCATCTGGAGCAAGCTCTCTCTTACTTTTCTTTGTCTGCATTTCCTGTCTCATTCTATAGCCTTTGTAGCTATTATAAAGATACCAATCGTTTAATATGCCCGTGTAGATCTATGGATCAAGAGATCAACGAGATCGACGTAATCGGGCAGCCTGCGCAAGCCGGCCACGCACTGCGCCACCTCAAGGCAGCCTTTTGTCGCACTTTCCCTTGCTTCGCTGATTCATTTCCGGCCAATTCAGTCCGAGTCCAACGTGTTGCCCGCAGACGAGGTACGAGGACACAAATACAGAAAATAAAGAGAAATCCCCGTCATTGTTCGGGGCCCACTAGCTAATGGGACCCGCCTCTGTTTACTGCCCTTTCGAACCCTCCCGAGTACTCATCTACTCATCTACTCATCCTTGACAACCCGACATTGAACTCGAGCTTACCGGGGCCGGCGCACTGCGGGCGCGCCATGTCTACCGTTACGACACCGGGCCCCGTCGAGGCGCGCTCGCTCTCGTCCATCACCGCCATCGCATCCAACCCCCCCGCCTACCCGCGCAATCCCACCCACGAGAAGCACGATCCACTGGTGCTATACATTGTCCGAGTCCCCGGCAGTCAAGGTACGTTTCAGTTCCTCTCCATATTCGAATGCGACTCAACTCTGGCTTTTATGCCTGAGCTTATCGCACCTGATGTCGTCATGGTACGCCGTTACTGACTGCCTGCATGGGACAGATATTTTCCTCTCTCCTCTCAAGCCACCTACGAAATCCAGTGTCTCTGCTGAGGCTATTAATGCATCTCTATATTATCTCCATGTTGCGACGCCTGATGACGATGCGCTGTTGCAGGAAGTCGAGCAAGAGCGGGAGGAGGCTGCTCAGCGGCGGAGGGAGGCTATGGAAGCGGCCGGCGAGGACGATCCCGCACAGCGCGAGTTTGCTCGTCTGAATAATGTTCGACGGAAACCTGTCGGCGGCAAGGAAACGGAGGAGAATGATGGGCCACGGCAGAATAATGCGCCTTCAGCGCTGGGAGCACCTCCAGCGTTGCCGCCGCGACGGCCGGTTCCCATGCCCCAAGTTTCGGCGGAGAATATGTCGTTCGCTGGAACGCCGGTTGCGAATGGGCAGCAACCTGGAATTGAGCCTGTACCGACCTTGGCGAGTCCGACTCCTCCAAACGCTGTCCCGCGGAGGCCTCTACCGCCTGTGCCTCCCACTGAAGAGCCTTGGAGTAATTGTCCGGGCGACGACGAACCCAGAAAGACGAATCGGTGGACCGCTTTTGCCGGGCATCGTGGATTGGATGCTTGGAAAGAGAAATACGAGGCTCTATCCGCAGGCCGGCATAGTCTTGATTCCAACAGGCCGCCATTGCCGCCTCGTCCGCCGTCACAGGACCGTCCAGTGTTGGCAAATAGAAGTCCAGGATCATCTCCCAATCGACAGCGAAGGGGACAACCGGGGGGACAACGTGGGCCTGGGAACAATGCAGGCTTCAACATCACACTTATCCGACGTGATCCCTCGTCTGGGACGCAGTGGAACGTTGCAACGATCACCGCACCGCGATTAGACCGCAACGCAATTGATATCGAGATATCTACGCCGGGGTATAACCGATTTAACGGGTCCGACGAACCCCTTTCGCTCGCTAGTCTGGCTGCCAATCTTCCTCCGGGTTTGATTCGCACCGCCGAAACTGCCATGCCACAATCCCTTCCAGTCGAGCAGCCAAGTGATAAGCCGTCAGGTCCACGCAAATTCCACCGCCAGGTCTGCGTCTCAAAGCCTTTCGACGACTCTACGGGAGGCCGCAACCCTTCCGACCTCAAGAGCGGCTACTACGTCTTCAACTCACCCTGGAACGGCACCTGCACATTCGCCAGCAGCGTCAACGGCCGCAGTCTAAAATGCAAACACCTGGTCTCCGGCCCAGGCCACACCCCAGCGAACGAAGGCGAAAACCCCGCCGTAACCGTGGCTGAGATCCGCTTCAACACGCCATTCCAAGCAGCCAACCTACATTACCACACCTCAAATCGCTCTCACCCCCATCATAGCCACACCTTCGCCCCATCTCAAGCTGTCAATCTTCCCCCGTCCCCAGACTCCGCAACCCATCCTAACCAGACATCCTCCAAACGCAACTCCTTCTCCAACCTCCTCAACCCAAATACCTACTCTCGACCACGCGCCCACTCAGGTCCTAACGCCCATATCCCTGAAGGCTCCAGACAACCCATGAGTGCATCCCAGATCCTACGGCGCACATCCCTCCGGGCTCAGCGCTTCGCGCGCCAGAATCAGTTCCCGTACCACCGGCGCCGCAGCACGAGTACTAGCAGCGGCGGGCCGGATTCAGACGAGGACAGACTCGATCTGTCACTTGCGCGAGAGCGAGCAGGTGGTGGCATGCGCGGGAAAAGCGCCAAGTTGGGGAAGTTGATTATCGAAGATGAGGGTATCAAGATGCTGGATCTTGTGGTTGCGGCTTGTATGGCTGTTTGGTGGCGGGGTTATTACCATTGATTCATTTTCTTTTTTGTTGGCATATGAGCGAATCTTTTTGTTTTTATTTTTTGCTATTAGCATCGGGTGTGTTTACTGTCCTAACGAATTTTTTTCTTCAAATGTCAGTCCCCTTTATTCATGATCGTGTTTTTGGGGCTTTATATGGAATCTCATTTTTGGGAGGTCTTGGATCTGGCTACAACGATCTATCTATCTGATCCAAAGGTGATACTCAGGGCATGCAAGAGAAATTCAGAGTCAAATCAAGCGTAAGAAGCACACTCAGCAACCCGAATCCAAGCGACAGAAACAGAGCGCGCAGAAACAAGACATGACGTAGAAGAAAAGAAAGAAAGAACATGCAAATCTTTCCGGCCTTTCTCTCGGAGGTATCTCTTTGCTAATTCATCATATCGACATGCAGGCGAAAACCGAGGGTGCTGGGGGTGTGAAACAGCCGAACCAGACGCAGACAACCAAAATTTGCAAAATATTCAAAAGGTTCAAATCAATGATGCGCGGAGTCCATGCCGCGCTGCAGCGAAGACTCCAGGTCATTCGGGTGCCCGCCGCCGGCGGCCGCCTCCTGAGGCTTGGGCTCCTCGGTCTTCCAGCCGCCCTGCTGGTTCTCGGGGATGGGGACGTTCGTCTGCTGGGCCATCTGCTGCTGCTGGGCAGCGTGGGCCTGAGACTGCTGGCGAACGGTGGCGCGAAAGCGCGCGACTTCGTCGAGGATCATCTTGCGCATCTCCGAGACGTCGTCGACGACTTCGAAGTGGAAATCGAAGGTGGTTGGGCATGTTGGCTCGTCGGAGGCGTCGTGCCAGATGTGCAGATAGGGGTGCTCCAATGCCTCCTCAACCGAGATACGCTGCGAGGGATCGAATGCCAGCATCCGGTCCAGAAGATCCAGCGCATCCGGGTTGGCTTGCGGGAATAGGCGCTGGAAGGGAATCTTGGGCATGAAGGGCAGGTTGCGCACGTATTCCTGGGCACGAGGGGAGCCAATCCGGGACAGGGTCTCTTCGTTGGGAGTGCCCAGGTAGTGCAGGATCTGGTTTAACTGGTCCACGTAGTCACGGCCTTTGAAAAAGGGACGACCACCCAGGAGCTCGGCGAGGATGCAGCCCACAGACCACACGTCGACTGTGAATGGTGTTAAGACTTTGTCAGCTATATTAGATGAGGGTCACCTACTAGCTTTGGTGTAGCTCTGGAAGCTCAACATGATCTCCGGGGCACGGTACCATCTCGTCGCGACATACTCAGTCATGTAACCGGCGTTCTCCTCCGGGTCGATGGAGAAACCACGAGCGAGACCGAAGTCACAGATCTTAAGCTCACAGTCGGCATTGACAAGCAGGTTACCGGGCTTCAAATCACGATGCAGAACGTTGGCGGAGTGGATGTACTTGAGACCGCAAAGGATCTGGTAGATGAAAGACTGGAAATGCGCATCGGTCAAGGGCTGGCCGGAGCGGATAATGGCCGCGAGATCACATTCCATCAATTCTGTGGCATGTCAGACAATGCCCACAAGTATCAGACTGTTATGGTTGCGTACCCTCGTAGAGATATGTTTCGTTGAAGTTGTCCGGGCGGGGGATGTCCATATCGTAAAGGCATGTAATCTGGCGAGTGTTAGCGGGGCACGCAGCACGCAGCACGAGGGACGAGGGACGGAGCGATGTACATTGCGATGGCCACGGAAGTGCTGGAGTAGCTTGATCTCTCTCAAGGCGCGCTTGGCCAGAATCTTCTTGCTGAAGACGTTGGTAACCTTCTTCACCGCGACACCCTCGCCGGTCTGGACGTTGGTGGCTGCACTGGAGGGGGACAACCAAGTCAGTTAGGAGCGCCAACGAGGAAGACAACGCGGGGGCATCAAGAGACCTACCAAACGATGCCGTATGCACCCTGGCCGAGCTCTTTGGTGACATTGTAGTTCTCGTTGACGATGAAGTCCTGGTTGAAGACCTTGAAGACCTTGCGACCTTGCAAATCAGCCATGGCGCCGGGTGTTCACAGAGGCGAGGAAGGAAGAGGGGGAGGAAAGGAGGGAAAAAAGTGCGAAGATCAAGTGGAATGAAACGAGGGAAAGTGAAAAAGAAATAGGTGAAAGGGGGAAGTCTCGACTCGACGTGTGATGAGAAACAGAGCCCCGCAGTCCCCGCGGGTGATCGGGTTCTTATTAAGACGGAGCGGTATATCCATTGAGGCATAGGAAAGAGCGTACAGTAGATGATATTCCGTATTCCGTATTCTAACCGATTTCTAGTTTACATATACCTAGGTACTGTAGATTCCCGAATTGTGACGAAACCTCGAGTCGCTGTCAAAAGACGTGAAACAGTGAAACATCGTCCCCAAATGCTCCAAGTGCTCCACTTGGTGACAAAGTTTAGTGTTGATCTTCGATCCAGCCCTACTTCTTTTACTGATTTTGTTACGTTTACCGTTTACTATTACTCGCTCGCTAGGATATCATGCTTCGTTCCACTGTTCGTAACTCGGTAACACATCTCTCGACTTTCCCTTCCAATGCATTTTCCAGACGACGCTCCTTCAGCTTGGCCTGCGACTCGTCCACGGGGTATCATGCGCAAAGAACAGACAATCTCATCCAAACCCATCTCACGAAAGTCTGGCCTTTTTGGTTGAACTCATCCGAGGGAAAGATTCTTCCAATGTTCCCTGCCTCTTGCCTGAGCCCAGCTTCTTGATCTCCGATCCCTGCCACAGAACCCGCTTGTCAGGGGGTTTACAGAGGTCGATGAACAGCTTTGCCATCAAGGCTAACTGCTGGGCGTCCACCAGCGCATGGTGGTTGCGCCCCGAGAGCTCGTGATCCTCTCCGAAAAGCAGCAGAAACAATACCGGCAGGGATAGTGGAAACGACCTCCCTCGGTAGCACTTCGTTCCAATCACCCTGCTTACGTTCAAACGGAACTCATTGTAAAGCAAACAGACATTCTCATCTCCGGGCAGAATGTGGTGAAATCCTTCAGTCTCTAGCCAGTCACTCAAGTAAGTCAGGTCGAAGGACCAACGCGCCCAAGACAAGAAATTGGTACCCTTGGAAATACCGATTTCTCGGAGTTTTCCAACGACCCTCTTCGCGTCGAGAGTCCCGTCGTGTGAAGGTAAGGCCCTGACCTTCTTTTCAAAACGCCTTAGTTGATAACCTGCTTGTACAAGGTGGCCCGATGAGGACGGCGCGATGACTCCCTCACCGTATCTCGTAAGACGATCGAGCACTCTGGCTCCTTCGAGATCGGCGAGGCCTATTTGAAGCACCTCCCTGGAATGGGGACGGAATTCAAGGTCGATGTTGACAACCTCCGCAGCAGGGATGTCAGTGCCGTCGGATTCCAGCCTCTTCATGATCCTCGCCATTATCGGGCTCGTGGGGAGCCACTGTTCAGTGGCTGCGTCCTCGAACAGCTTTCGAAGCTCGGCCATGGTGGTTTCGTCTTCGCTGAGGAGGTCCGGCGTCCAGGACAGAAAGTGTGCACGGCAGAACTTTGAGCCCTCCCACGCAAGGTTGACACAGCTCTTATGCCTGCACACTTTCTGCCCAGCATCTGCTTCCAGAACGGAAGTTCGCAGAAACTCGTTGAACTTGAACCGCCCATGGCAGGATGCGCATCGCCTTCTGAGCCTAATACGCTGGGCCGAACGGCTTTCGCATGTGTAAAGAACACCCGTCTCGAACGAGATTGTCGTGCCATTTGGGCACTCCTGCGTACCAAGCACTAGTCCGTCAACGACCCTTCGCGGTCCTGGGCACTTGTGGCCGTAGTTCCCTCGGCCTGGATTGCGTTGGCCTGACTGAGCAGCTAAAGGGAATTAGCAACGGGGTATGAGGCAGTAATATGTTATATGTCTTACCTTTTTTGAGGATGTCTTGGTCCTTTGGCAAAAGATCCAGCCACGCAGCTGCCGACTTTGTAGTCGGCTCACACGCGACCATCTCAGAATCCTCAGCTTCTCCGTCCTCGGATCCAATCTCCCAATCTCCAGGATCTCCGTCTTCTTCATCCTCGGAATTCTCAACTTCGTCGTCCTCATCTTCACTGGCCCGGTCTCCGTCTCTGGCTTCTTCAACCTTTGCCAACGGTTCATCTTCGGCTTCAATATCCCCACTAGAGAGTGAATTGAAGACCTGTTGTTCCCATTAAATGATGCTCGTTTGTTCTTTCATTGTTGCGTACCTTTAAAGGGAGGCATTCCCCCTCTTGAAAATGTCCTCGTTGAACATGTATTTTATAATGGGTCATGGAGTAAGATTCTGAAAGCTTCCTACCCTGTACATGAACAAGGCATCTATCGAACTGGCATATAAACCAGTACCTGGTGGGAAAATGCCGTTTTGCATGGGATTCGGCACTCCCTTTGGACGAGAAAGTTTTGTCACAACCCAATGTCTCAACGTACTTACAGGGCCAACGGGCCCTCATATGCTTGGACAAGTAGTGGTCCCTTATCTGACGAAGGTCTGGGGTTGTTTTGCTGCAACCTGGGTGTGGGCATACGAACTTGTTGTCCACAACAGACGGCTCTGGCAGCTTGTCCCATCCAGGTATTTGTTTCCCGGACTCGTCTAGGAGGGGCATATGTGGTAATAGCCAGGGCCACGCCGCAACAAACGTCTTCGCAGTCTCGACGACGCCATGTTGCTTCTGGGCATGTATTCTCGCAGTCGTTGGAGTCTTGAACATTTTGTCGCACTCCCCCGATGGGCAAGGATAGGTTGGTTTGTGAACGTGGACACTGTCTGCATGCTTTTTGGCGTCTCCTTTGGTACTGAACATCTTGGTACATCCCTCCTCTTCTGCGAGGGGGCAGGAAACATCCTTTACCTTGTGGTGCATCGCCTTAACATGCTTGGAGGCACCTTCGGGCGAGGAAAACATTCTGAGACACCCAAGCTCATCCCTCAGTGGGCAAGCAATTCCTTTCCGAGTTGGCTTTTCAACATGAACTGTCTTTGCGTGCTGCTCGGCACTGGCTTTCCGAGTGAATACACTATCACACCCCTCGACGTCAAAGGCATATTTGACTTCGTCGTGTTTTTCCCTCGCATGCTGCTCTGCATTTCCCTTTGTGGTAAATGTCATGTCACAATTGGGGTCCCGGCAGGGATATCTGATGTTGTCGTGTGCACTCTTCGCATGCCTCTCTGCAGACTCTTTCGTAGTAAATGTCCTGTCACAATCAAACTCCTCTGCGTACGGGCAGGGATATCTGATATTGTCGTGTGCACTTTTGGCATGCACCTCTGCATTTCCCTTCGAGGCAAATGTCTTGGTACATCCAACCTCCTTTGCGCGTGGGCATGGGAAGCTGATTCGCTCCTCAAGAGAACCAGGCTCCATGTTATCTACATGGAGCTCAGAAATGGGTGTGTCCATGGAGCGTATGAACGTGTGTGGGGGATCAAGAAGGTTGACGACGAGAAAGCAGGACGAGGGAGCAAGACGAGGAAGTGAGAAAGTGAAGCAATGAGGCCCAATGCCATGTCCCCATAACTCACAGGAACTACCCTAAATAGATTAAAGGCAGTTAGATATAACAATTAGAAAGAAAGATTATGACTTTACTGCTGCAAACTCCCTTCTAGAACCCTATCACATCCCCCTTGTGGCCGGGCCACATGGCAGTCTTGGGGCTTTGGACCAGTTGGAGAAGGATTGTCTGTTTGCATGCTTATTTGCCTTCTTTGTTTTGCAGAGTGATCTTTGAAGGATGCTTCGTTAGACTCCAGGATGCCGGTCATTGCCTGGAGAAGTGCCCCCTGTAGCAAGAGTGGTAAACGTGACCCTCTTGCCCTACCTTCTCCTTCTTTCCTTTCATCTTCAACTTGATGTTTTCATTCTTTAGGACTCAATTGAACTTTCTACCTTCTTTTTGACTTGCCGGATCTATGGATAGCACCTATAGAAAAGGCTAGCTAGGGTAAAAGTGCAAAAGGCCGGAAGGGACTGACGAGCGAGAATGGAATAGCCACGACACTATAGTTACTAATGATGAATTCCTAGAAATCGAATATAAAGAAATCAAGTATTAAAGATAGATCTACCACAGTTCCTGGAATAGTTCTATATACTCCTAGGAACTAGTGGAGGAGTCCCAAAACGCGCAAAGCAGGGAGCTAGGGCCTCGCTCGAGTAACTTATAACCCGCGAGGATAATCTAAGTTCTAGCAACCCAGCTTTCCCAAGCTACCAACTCATCTGAGGATCCTTTATGAAAGTTAACCTATTCCCAAATCCGAGGCAAAATCCCCCTTGCATACTCGAGTGACAGGCGATGGACTTTCTTCGATAGGTCTATCTCGTCCACCATACAGTGAATGAAATACCGGTTGAGAACTCCAATACTTAAGGAGACTTTGACCGCCGTCTCGGCTTCTTCTTGTTTCAGACTTGGGGGAGTGTTGGCCCAGAGGGATCCCGAAAAGGCGTTCGCAAGCACCGGCATTTCATGGTAGAATGACCACTTGCCAGCCTCCATACTCCCAAAGAAGCATTCATATAATCCCCAAATGCACATTCCAAACGCCTCAACCCCCGCCTCGTCGAAGTCTATTACACCAGTGATATTCCCAGCATCGCTTACAAGTATATTCACTTGTGAAAAGTCATGGTGTGTCAGAACTCTGGGTAGACTCTCCAACAGATAGACCTGATGTTGCAGGCGGCGAACAATCTCAAAGAGTTCCGGAGCATAGATCTTCATTGTATTGTTTTGAACCAGACGGCGCAACATTTCTGGAGCGGCATTCGTCCAACTGTTATTTTTCGCGCAGGCTTTGGGCTGTTCGAAAAAGGCTGCTCTTGCAATGAACAAGCCGAGCTCAGTGACGGATATTTTCTCCCGTTCAATGGGAAATTTCCTCTGGAAATGGCTGAAGCAAGTGCACCTGTCCAAATATCACCTTGGAGCTGTAGACTGGCAATGGAAATCCGTCGTGGAAATTGACTTTGGGCACCAGGTCGCCATAGATCTTGTTGGCTAGCGCAAGAACGCCGGTTTTCAGTGGCTTGAGGCGAAATTGAATGATCGTACTTGGGGTTTGGAGGGTAAAGCTGTTGGAGCCTTGGTTGTTGACAGCGGCGACATCGTCGGTTTCCAAAATGACTTTTGCATATTGGATACAAGTATCTTCCGTGCAAAGAGACGCAGCCTCATTCCCCAAAGCCTTGGGAACTTTCTCCTGAAAGAAACGGTCAATGAATTGTCTTTCTTGCCGCTTCCATTCTTTTCGATCGGCCATGACGGTGTTCGATGGACGTGATTGAAGGCTCTTGAGGGGAGAAGGGGAGAGGAGAACAGGGTAAGAGTTTGAAAAAAGCGTTGATCCAATTAACAACTGCCGCGTCACTCTCAGAATTGCTTCTTTTCACCCCTTTCCAGGCCCCACCCTCGTGGCATAGTCATCTTTCCCTCGTAGCGACCTAGGTAGTTACATCCTGATCCAAAGCTTCTGCCTTAATCACTGTAATTGGCCGCTAATTGGCCGCCGGCGTGCTTATTTGCATGCGCTCCTACACTGTAACCGCCACGTCCAATGATTCACCTTCTATTTCTGGTCATTTAGGCAGGATTTTACCTGCCCGTTTTGCTATTTATTCTTGCCGGGGCATGAGAAACCTGATCAAAAGTCTTGAGGATAGCACAGTGAGGACGGGGGCTCATAATTAAATCACCCCTAGATATTCCAAATATTATAATTCTAATTCTTGTGCCATTATTTCAAACAGCCATTACGTAGCGAAAAAGTGAAGCGGGCATGGTTAATCGTCTTCTTCAGCTCCCTCAGCCCTAAAGTGGATACTCTCTATGGATACGCGTGGATCAGCCCCCCGACCTAAAATGGTGAGAGATATGGCCAATATTCTGTTGGCAGAGCGCAACGGTCCGCCTGTTGGAACTAAATGGATTTACAACTATACCAATCGCCACAAAGAGCTCAAATCGCGGTATTCTCGTCGATACAATTGTGAGAGGGCAAAATGTCCACGAGTTATTCGACCTTGGTTCGACCTTGTACGGCGTACGATGAGAATGGCATCCAAACAGAGGATATCTACAACTTTGATGAGACTGGCTTTGCGATGGGACTTATAGCTACTGCAAACATGATTATAAGAGTTTAGTTACCATATGGATTAGGCAGGGGAGGTGTCTATCAATTCCCTTGTAATAATAATGCTGCTGATTACCAGGACCAAAAAGGCAAAAATCTGGAAAAGATTAGAGAACCAAGGGCGGTAGGCTTTGAGTCTTTCAATGAGGAAATTCACCAACTAGGCTAAACTTCGAATAGGCATTCCCGTCTTTAAAGTCAGGAAGATGTCCATCCACCCAAGGCGTTTTCGCTTTCGTACCGCGCTCCGTGGCTCAACCAGAGCCTGATTACTGTACTACATTACTTATGTATGGGATACATTTAATCGAATACAGTAGAATATCCGCACAGGTGTACTTCATTTCACTTTTCGTATCTCGGCAACACATCTCTCGACCCCGACCCTTACAGGGCATTCACCAATCTCCGTTCTTTGCGCAGTGACTTCAATTTCGCCCGCAACTCGTCCAGGGGGACCATTGTGCCATGCTTTTGGCTGGATGGGTCATCTCTATTTCTCACATTCACCGAGCGAGACGACTTCTCCTGTTCCCCGACGATCAAAAGAAAGTTGTAACCCTCTAATTGACCTCGTCGGATTTTCTTTTGCATCTGCGGTTTGTTAGTTGAGGCACGAGGTGGTGGATTCAGAAAATACGTACTGTGTTTCCAGAGATGTCAACATCGACATTAAATTTGTCATTTTGTAATATTTGCTGGAGCTCCAGGACGTAGTCGTTGACAGCCGGCATGACGGGAATGATCATGATCTGGCGAGGGCTGATCCAGAAGGGCCACTTGCCGCCGAAGTGCTCAATCAGGATACCAAGGAATCGCTCGAAGGAGCCGATGATGGCACGGTGAATGACAACGGGGCGAGCACGGCCAGGGCCGGGTTCGATGGGCTTGGCCTCCTTCTTCTCCTCGGTTTCCTCGGCCTTCTCAGCCTCGGCGGGTTTGGCGGGCTTCTCAGACTTCGAGGCCATCTGGTGCGTCATATATTCCAACTGGAAATTAATCTTTTTTACCAGTTAGTGAATGAAAGAATTCGGGTGACTTTTAACTCTTACTGGTGCTTGATAATCCAATTGGATGGTGGCACACTGGAATTCACGCTTGAGAGCGTCGGCAATGGTGATATCGATCTTGGGTCCGTAGAAAGCACCGTCACCCTCGTCGATGGTCCAGTCATCGCCCTTGAACTTGGTCATGGCTTTCTTCAGCTGCTCCTCAGCTTCGTTCCACGTTTCTAATGCTCCGAGGAATTTTTCTGGGCGAGTAGAGAGCTTGAGTTTAAAAGTGAAGCCGAACAGGCCGTAGATGGACTGCAAGAAGTCGAAGAGACCCTCAATTTCAGACATGATCTGTGAAGATGAATTAGCCAATGCGCCAAAGTAATACTCCGGTTAGGACGTACTTGGTCATGGGTACAGAAAATGTGAGTATCATCTTGTTGGAACCGTCTTACTCGAGTCAAACCGCTATTTTTGTCAGTTTAGCTTATTGCACAGCCGCGTGCTTTTGTTCTCTTACCTGAGAGCACCCGAGGCCTCGTTACGGTGCAGAACACCAAAGTCTGCAATTCTCATGGGCAACTCGCGGTAACTACGCTCACGGTGACCGAACAGGATGAAATGTCCCGGGCAGTTCATGGGCTTAAGACCCCACTCACGCTTCTCAACATTCAACTTGAACATATCCTCACCGTAGTGTTCCCAATGGCCGGATGTCTTCCAAAGACCAACATCGTACATGTTGGGGGTCTGGACTTCTTGGTAACCACGCTTGCGGTACTCGGAGCGGAGAAGAGTCTGGAGAGCGTTGAAAATCTTGGTTCCGGCGGGAAGCAAGAACGGGCAACCGGGGGACACATCATCGAAGAAGAACAGCTCCTGCTCCTTACCAATGCGCAAGTGGTTGCGCTTCGCAGCCTCCTCGAGGAACTTCAAATGCTCGGCCATCGAATTCTTATCGGGAAAAGCGACACCACGGATACGCTGCAGGGAGTCGTTGTTTTGATCTCCCATAAAGTACGCGGCGCTGTTTTGGAGTATTTTATAGCTCCTGATCTTGCCAGTGTTCTGGATGTGAGGCCCACGGCACAGATCGACCAGAGTCCCGCAACGGTAGACTGTGGATTTCTCCCCAGTGACCAACTTCTCAATGTAGTGAAGCTTGTACTAAAAGTGATTCAGAAGAAGGTCAATTTAGAATGTTAGAAGTTGATAATAGAGTTAAAATACCTTGCTGTAGGCGAACATCTTCTTCAGGTTCTCCTTGGACACCTCCAAACGGTCGAAGCTTTGCTTCTCCTTGAAGATCTTTCCAGCACGGTTCTCGAGAGGCTTCCAGTCGGCTTCGCGGACAACACGACTGTTTATTATTAGCATTGCCTAATCCGGATGTGCGCAGCGTTTACATACCCGTCAGGCATAGCCATGTCGTAGAAGAAACCCTGGGGAGTAGGGGGACCGTGAGACAAAAGACAGCCGAATTCGCACTCGCAACTTTCTCCCAACACATGAGCCGAGCTATGCCAAAAAACATCACGAGCCTCAGGGTTGCTGAAAGGAACCAGAAGAACCTTGCAGTCGCCCTCCAGAGGGCGGTTCAGATCCCAGAGCTCTCCATCGACCCTAGCAATAACCACATTGGCGCTGACATCCTTGGGAACATCGCGCAAGAAAGATCCGGGGGTGGTCTCGTAGGCCTTGGCGGGAACGGAGGAGGGGTTGCCGTCGCCAATGTCGAGGGTAACGTTGATTTCGGGGTGAGGGCGGTTCTTGGTCTCCTCGAGATGTTGTTGCCAAAGCTCCTCGAAGAGCTCGTTACGCTCGATCAGCCACGGGGGGAGGCTCGGGGCGCTCTTCGCTTTGGCGTCCTTTGGCGGGGCAGCGGCGGGTTGAGAAGTGCCCTGAGCCTCGTCAACAGAAGTGCCCTGAGCCTCGTCAACAGCTCCGTCAGCAGCTCGGACGGGCAAATCCTTGGGGGCGTCAGAAGCCATGGTGAATCCCTCGAAGTGACAGAGAAATTGACCGGTAACGAAAGGAGGGGGATCTTTTGAAACGGGCTCCGATTCCGAGTCGAGGGAAATTGACTCATTTTGTGAGGGACGGGCGGTGAGTCATGTGACAGCAAACTGCCCTGGCTAGCGACGCTTTACCGCATGAAGTTTCCACCATCCGAAAACTTCTTCGCCCATAACCCTCAATCCCTCAACAGCTCAACATGTCTTTCCGTGGGCGTGGCTCCGCCACCGGTGCGAACCGGGGCGGGTTTGGTAACCGTGGTGGTAAGTTTCTGCGACGTTGTGTTTCTGCGACGTTGACGATCGGACTCGGAGCTAACGAAATTTTTTTGATCCAGGCCGCGGAGGCTTCCAGCAGTCCTTCGGTCCCCCCGCGCAGGTTCTCGGTAATTACCCTCGATATATGCATAATCTACGGCCTCGGTACTGATAATTGGTTAGAGATGGGAACTGTCATGCACGCCTGCGAGGGTGAGATGGTCTGCGAGTCGATCAACCCGAAGATCCCCTACTTTAACGCCCCGATCTACCTGGAGAACAAGGTACGCTGTCGCTGGAAATTTTATACACTGGTCGAATCGCAACATCCGGGTCTAACTGTTTCGCAATAGACTCCCATCGGCAAAGTCGACGAGGTTCTGGGTCCCATCAACCAGGTGTACTTCACCATCAAGCCCCAGGAGGGCATTGTCGCTACCTCTTTCAAGCCTGGTGACAAGGTCTTCATCGGCGGTGACAAGCTGCTCCCTCTGGAGAAGTATGTGTTGCCATTGCCCCCTTTTCACCTTTGCGATTGAAACTAACTCTTGTGATACAGGTTCCTCCCCAAGCCCAAGGCCCCTGCTGGTGCTAAGCCCAAGCGCGCTGGTGGTGCCCGCGGTGGCCGCGGTGGTGCCCCTCGTGGCCGTGGCGGTTTCGGCGGTCGTGGTGGTGGTGGCTTCGGTGGTCGCGGTGGTGCTCCCCGCGGTCGTGGTGGCTTCGGCGGCCGTGGCGGTGGTCGTGGCGGCGCCGGCGGATTCTCTCGCGGCGGTGGCGGCGGCTTCGGCAGCCGTGGTGGCCGTGGCGGTGGTTTCCGTGGTCGTGGGTGAAGCAAAACTTGACCGTTGATACTGTCTGTTTATGGCGTTTGGGGGATTCGGGAGCTTTTTGCAGGAATATTTCCTTTCTTCTTGTGCATCCTGACACACTTGCTGCTTCTCTGCCTTCAGGGCTGCAGAGACTGTAGAATATATCCAGTCAAAAAAAAGTTGACTTTATTCGTTCAGTCGACCCTCAAATACGTACTTTTAGATTTGGTAGAGTGTGGAGGTAAATAGTTCCGGGCTGCAACTTTTTCTGATATGTGGCTGGTGCGTGGCGCAGTTAGCAGCACCGCCCCAGCAATTCGGGAATGACGTTTGACCGCTCAGCGAATCTGTGCGTCCGTCAACACTCAGAAGCAGGATTGCTCATTCCTCCATTTCACTCCCCCTCTGAACCCCTCGTCGCACACATTTTACCATATTTTACCACCTTGCCTCGGTTTAAGCATGTCTCGCAGAACTTCGACAATGGCGTCGAACGGTTCCAACAATGCCCCATCTTCGGGTGACGGAGGTCGGTCCGCTGATCTGCAGCTCTGTGAGGATGGATGCTTACGATTCACAGGCCAGGAAAAGCAAAAGATGCTACTCTCTTCTGAACACGGACATTTCAGCTTGATCAAGTCAGTATCTTGAAATTCCGTTGCTGCTGGCTGGCAGAACTCCTGCTAACACTGTTACCAGAGCTCTTCATCTTGCCGACCTAGTCACTGAACTTAATGGTACGAATCTTGCACCTTCGGGACTACCTCGGTGGTTCTAACTGCTAACTGCATTCCCGTTAGGTTTCTGCGGAGGCAAGCTCATACCATCTTGCGAATCGTCGATCTGCCGCTAACCGCCAGAACAGTCATGTCCGTTTTCTCGTCTATGCGCTATTGTCTCGGCGACCCCACTGAATACGGTGCCATCTGGGCGGCTCTCGGTTTCATGCCGTTCGGCCTGTTCTTCGACTTCATGGATGGAAAGATTGCGCGCTGGCGCAACAAGTCCTCTCTGATGGGCCAGGAGCTCGACTCCCTCGCTGATCTGGTATGCCCACCTTTGGATGACTGTGCAGGACGAGCTTCTAATACTTCGGTGTTGCTAGATCTCTTTCGGGCTTGCTCCTGCCGCCGCAGCGTTCGCGCTCGGTATCCGTACATCCCTCGACCACATCTTCCTCGCCTTCTTCGTTCTCTGCGGATTGACTCGCCTGGCTCGGTTTAACGTCACGGTGGCCGTTTTGCCGAAGGACAAGAGCGGCAAGTCAAAATACTTTGAGGGTACTCCCATCCCCACTACCCTAGCGATCGTCTCCCTCATGGCCTACTGGGTTTCCCAAAGCTGGACCCACGAGAACATTCCCTTCGGCCTCGTTGCGGAGGGTACCATCTTTGAGTTCCACCCGATTGTGCTCATTTTCATTCTTCATGGCTGTTTGATGGTTAGTAAAACCATTCACATCCCTAAGCCGTGAGCTCTGGTCCGCTCTGATTGGGTAAACTACTCTTGGAAGAATTGCCAACGCTTGTCTTTGGATGGGTGGCCATGAAAATAAGTGAACGGGGCTGCTGTACATGAGCAAGCCTGGGCACGATCTCGATACTTAATTGAAGATGATTTCAATGGGTCATGGTTTCATAGATGATACAAGCCCGTCGGATAGTCCCTTCATGATGCGGAATGGAGTAATGTCCACGAAAATAAGAATATCTTTTTGAAAGAGGCGCATTGCGAAGCTCGTAATAATCAGGGAACAACCTTATATTCGAACTCTATCGTGCTGGTGTGCAGGTGCATTGAGTGCCTAGGTGTTAAAACGATGAATTTGGCCTGTCACAGGAAACTCTTCATTAAACCCCTCAGTCCAGCTTCATCCAACTCCGACACCCCCAGCAGCTCATTATCCAAATGACTCGAGAAGTCACATCCCTATTCAGTAGTCCAGGATGCAAGGATAAAGAATCCAAATATTGCATAGTCCACATCACCCTGAGAGCCCTTGGCTAATTCCTCGTAATTCTCCCGCTTGACCTCTTCCGTGTCTTTAGCACAAGTGTCCCACTCCTGACCATCAATATCCTTGGCGAACCGAATAAGACTTTTCTGGTGACCAACCCGGACTGGGCATAGACGATGCGTTTAGCAGTCTCACTCTGGCGCTCAATGACACCCAGAGCGGCCTTTGTGACGTCGGCCAAGGTTTTCGCGCTAAACGGCACATCGCCGCCATTATACAAAGTCGCAGAATGCTTGACTGAATTGAGAATAATGTCCGCCTTGATACACCAGTCTAGAAATAGCCCGTTGGCAATTCCAGACCAGGGTCCGGGACTGGGCTAGACTTCGCTTGTAGATATCTCTGGGTTCACAGCCCAGTCCTGTTATTTCAGCTAGCGGGTACGTGGGGCCTCATGTATAGTGCCTGTCAGCTTGGGGCCGTCAAAGGGATCGACAGGCCCACGGAATCTCCATTATCCAAACAGGAGACCGTTGAAGAGGCTAAAATCTGACTTGCCCTCTTAAAACAACTAGAATAACCTAGTCAATCAGAATAGCTCTTCGCGATGGTACCGCCAATGCACAGAGTCTCACTGCGCTTATTGGAACGGATGAAAACCATGGTGTCTTGAATTCAATTTACGCTCCCAAAGTCTTGTCCTCACCCCGTACATCACTCAGTTTGATCAGTTGATGTTTGGTATCACCACAACTCTCAGATATCAAGATCAGGCCAATCAGCTAGCTCAATGGATTGCAGCTGCAATCCCTGGATCTGGGGCCGAGGGACATGTTCTTCGCTACATTCGGGTCATGGCGTACATGTCTTTGTTGGCCAAAACTCTGTCCAGGACATTGTGGATGCGCTCTGAGGTGCTCGGGCTTCGGTCGTTGGCTCATCCTACTTCCAAGGCTGTTTGTAAATTCTATTTATCTTCCAGTGTTTATACTTTCTGTCTCCAAATTCACTCCTTGATCATTTTCAAAGTCAGAATTATTTCTTTTCCACACCGTCTCTTGCCTTTCAACCTTTCACTAATCTACATCTAGCTCTTCAAGGCTTCCACCATTCTACGCTCCTTTCCCCAGTCACTTATGTACACTTCGGTGTTCAGCCCAGTTACTGAGAATTGCTCGCACTGGAAATTCGACATTCCTCTAGGCAGGTTGGAGTCGACACGGTGTGCCATTCAGTGCATGAGACCTTCCCAAAACTTGTCAATACCTCAATTCAATTCAATTCAATTTTTCAATTCCTACCCCTTTCCGCCTTATCCTCTGTAGCTTCATAGATTGTGAAATTCCTTCAATTCCAAGTTCAACCAGGCAACAGGTAACGGGGTGGGGTCCAGATGTACTCCGTACTAAGGCCCCGGGACCAAGGGAGCCGATCGCTTCCCAATGCTCTGAAGCGGGTGGCTTACCGTCATCTTTACAAACTGGAATACCTAGGTAGTACTTGAAATTTCATCCCAGCTTACTGCGCAGCTTGAATTGGACAAGTCGCGAGGAAACTCGTTTTGTAGAACTCACTACTATCTTCGTTTCCGACATGGACCCCACGAGGCACAGCCTCGGCAGAGATCGTCCTAAAATTGCAAGAGGCTCAATTTTTGCTAGGCAAGGCTGTCCAGAAATAGCTCGCCCAATTATATGAGCGCAAAAGCGTTCTCTAATGAGGCTGTAATAAACAAGTCGCGATGATCACCCCCAGCAACACTGCCTCGTGAACTCTGTATCGATCGCCTAACATATAAGTATAATCATAGCAGCGAGTCCAGAGTTTTCTTCGCATATCGGCTCACTATCTAAGATGGCCGGCTTTTCCTTTCTCGCTGCCTTTTCGCTCATAGCAGTGATTGGCGTCAATGGCTCACCTTTTCTATCTGATCCCAGAACTGGTGTGCCTGTTTATAATTTCTCTATGCCCATCGATCATTTTAATTCCTCGGACGACCGCACATACAACAATCGATACTATGTCAACGATACCTATTATAAGCCAGGGGGTCCCGTGTTCTTCTTTGACTATGGAGAATCCGCGTTCACGGCCGACGTTGCGGCCAACTGGCTTGCCGAACACTATGAATCATCCAATGTCATGCAACTCGCAAAGCAATACCAGGGTCTAGCAATCGGATGGGAACACCGTTACTTTGGCCTGAGTCTTCCTTTCCCTCTATCATTCACCAACAACACGCCCACTGATCCGCTCACCTGTTCTGGATCTGACGACTGTACCCACAACCCCATCGATGCTCCTGACAGCTATCGCTACCTGACGATTGAACAGGCATTGGAAGATGCAGTCTATTTCGCTCATCACTTCAAACTCCCTAATGCGCCAGAGGAGTCCTCAAAACACCCCATCGCACCTAGTCATACCCCCTGGATTTGGATCGGTGGCTCTTACCCAGGTGCCAGAGCGGCGTGGATCCGAATCCGGAACCCCGAGACCTTCTATGCCTCCTGGTCATCATCCGCCCCCGTGGAAGTACGCGTTGACGGATCGGCCTACTTTGATCCCATCGAACGTGCGTTGCCACAACCCTGTCGAGCCGATGTCATAGCCAGCGTGAAACACGCCGATGAAATCATGGATGGCAAGCATGGAAGACTAGCCTTGGAGAAGCTGAAGAGACTTGTATATGCCGCAAGCGAGGCTGAGTACGGCTTGAAAACGGCGTACGATATGTCGGGCGCCACATCCTTGACCAGAGAAGACATTGGAGGCAAGTTGATCTATGGGTGGACCTCCGACTTCCAAGACTACGGACCTCAAGCCACTACAGACCTCATGTGCAAGTACATGGAGACATACGACCCTACCCCGCCTAGAAACACAACCAGTCGTGAGCTAGCTATCCTCGGTAATGGTGGAGGAGGCGAACCGACCAAGAATGGCCTTGCTGCAACCTACAGCCCGGCCATTGCACTGGATGCCTACATCTACGCATACAGTCGCTACGCCCGCGAGAACGGTGCTACCAGCACCAGTAGCAGCGAAGGCGAAGATCCCGTCGCGGATACCGCGTCATGGCAATGGCTGGTGGAAAAGGAGTTCGGCATTTTCGAAGGCTCCAACCCACGTAATGTTTCCATCGTGAGCCACTGGTACAATTACACCGCGGTCCGCCAAGAGACCGGTGGTGTCTTCGACTTTAATGCGACCAAAGTCTTTGCTGACGGCCCTAACCTGTCCAAGATTCTGAAGTACGGTGGTTGGAATATGAACCCGAGCAACGTCATGTTCACTGAAGGGGAGTTTGATCCTTGGAGAGCTTTTTCAGTCATGAGTCAGGAGTATGATGCCGGGGCCCCGAAGCGGAGGGTTGTTCAGGCCGTGCCTGTCTGTAACGAGGCTCCCGGACATGGCGATATTTTTGGTATTGTTTATAACGGGACAACTCATGCCCAGGACCTTGGTGGTGACCTCGGGGATGAGATGTCGCCTTCGGCTCGGGGGCTGAAACTGTTCACTTCTGCTTTGGATTCATGGCTGCCTTGTTTTGAACCTCACTAGGGTGTCTGTCGAGGTTGGACTTGACCCGTTCATGAGTTTGATGACGGAGAATGATCGAATTCTCGTATATTATGACTCCGACAGCTTCTTTTTCTCTTTCAACGGATTCATCAGACTTTAGAGTACCCGAAGAGTATTTGAAGTAGTATATAACTAGTGCGCTCCATTCAATACCACAGACAATCCTCATGCTCTACTGCATCGGGTTTCTCATTCTTTTCGTCCGCGATCCCAGGCAGTTCAACCACTGTAGCACCTAAAGAAGGCATTTGACCAGGTCAAAACTAACATTAGAGTATCGTAGCATAGTGATAATGCTTCGTCAGATTTCGGGGTTGAGTCGTGGAGCTGAACAATGTGGGAGGGCGATGGATATTCAGACTCGAGCCTTCGAAATCCACCCATTCTCTTAAGCAACGGCGCCTTCAATAGAAGGCCAGGTATTTTCCACGTACCTTCTCTGATTGTTTCGCGTGTCAGTCAATAGCTCAAGCCCACTTCCAGACTCAACGGTTTGAAAACTTCGTCCAGACCAAAATCCAACAATGACCAATTCGCCACCGGTGAGCTAGTATACACAGGCCTAGGCCTCCGAGACCCTTATTGTATCCCGGATCGTTGCGACGTGGATACCTGTCAAATGGTATTATCGATCGTGGGTCCATCGAACAAGCCCCGGTGTTCTAGACCGCCGAAGTTCGATTCGATCCTTGTCGGCAATTCACATGTTCCACCCCAGAGTCTACAAGAGTCGAAAAGATCCTGCACAAACGATGTTCTTGATACATGGCAGGACCGGTCAGAATTTTCATGAGCCTCCTCTGTACACACAATGTGTTCAATTTTGTTCCTGACGGCGCAAGGGGTGTCATTTCTGGCAGGTGGGGAACACAACCGAGCTAGCGGGCGCCACTGCTCCAGGAATAACCGTGTGGTGAGTCAAGACAGGTCTAGACGGGTTGTCTATGGGCTCCGTACACTGTAGGTGCATGGTTCCTGAGTATTATACGGTTTGTGTTCAAAGTTGTTTTGTTGGGTTGTTGTGTGCGACGGGTTTGGCCAAGCTTCGGGATGCTTCGGATGCTTGTTATTGAGAGAGCCGTCAACTATTTCTCATGTGCAAGGACTCAGGGAGTCAACAAGGAGTGTCTTATTTTTTAGCTTCCAAGATTCAAGATTGAAGTAGGCCCCTGCAGAGGTCTATTGAGAAAATGACTGGGTCCTATCTGGCTCGATCTACTTTCGTGGACGTCATGGTTGGGGGAATTCTTTCAAGCCCGATTTTTGCCGTGATGAACTGTTCTGGTGCCCAGGTCGGTTGTCCGAGATATATTTAGCAGCTGCCTTGAGAGCTTTGTCGAGGACCGAACAATACGGTTGAAAAGACAAGGAAGAGTAAGTAATGGGAAGCTTCCAGACTGATGCTTCTCAATACTGCGTCGTACTGTAGACCCTCAAAAAATTGCCATCACTGGCTAGGATGGTGTCATTCAGACGCCCACCAATTGCTGTATTGGGGGGGAATGCAGGGCCTGCTGATCACACGGCGCATCGCCGACCACAAGGGTTTGAAACTAGCTCCCCAATATCTCGGTTGAATATATGGACGATTGTTAGTATAGAGAGTAAACAGTGCTCGGAAAATAAACAAGTCCGCTGTACGGAGTACTCCGAACGGCTCACAGGACTCCGTATGTGAGATGCATTATGGGGCTGTGCCCAGGGGTCTAGGGTTTTCGTCAGGTTATTTATTACAGGGACGGTACAGGAGAGCTCAGTTTTCTGGTGCTGGTCCACCCACCGGGAGTGTCCGCTCGGGACCCGTGGTAATACACTCGTCAGGTGAAAAAGGGGTTCTGTGCAACCAGGTAACAGAGGACGGGGCACTCCTATATGGAGTCTACCTGCGACCGTGTGAAGAGTCAAATGGAATCGGTATAGTCGACCCCGTCCTAGGGGTCGGATCTTCGGGTCTTCGGGTCTTCAGGGCGCTTGTCGGGTCCATCACACCCCGCGGGAAATTAGTTCCATGCGCTAACGAGTTTCATTTCCACGGCGGACTGTCCCCCAGAAAATTCTGCAGTACTGCGGTCTCAGGGTGATGATACTGTATCGGGCCCCTGTATAGCCAAGGAGGTACTGTACCTTTCAGCCACTGGACATGGCGTCTCATAGTTTCCAATGTATACCCGAGGCCTAGGGTGATGTGATGGCTTCATGTGGCAAGAGGGCTACGTCGATCAAAGAGTATGAAGTAACAAGGCACCAGGAGCAGATGTGACTGGAGAACACGCAGCCCGTTTCTGTCCAGAAGAGGAAGACGATCGACTTTGAGGCCCTTGGTTCGCTGCGATGGTGCCTGATTATGTCATGGATTTCACGTCTCTCATTGGACGGAGTGGAACTGTAAATTACGGGGAAAAGAGAAAGGGACAAACAAACCGAGAATGGTGTTACGGTAAGATCAGAAGACCCCTTCGGTCCCTGTCTCTCCTTCCCCTTCTCATCACACTCGTTACTCCTCCCATCGAGGCATCACTCTTTTCATCGATTCGGCTCTCACACGAGCCTCTGCTCTCACGAAGCCCACCGTTAGGGGCCGACACTTGACCCTTTGGTTCACCTGGGTTATCCCCGTTCCTCTCGCTCCCCGCCATTCACCCTTCGATCCTCTGTTTCGATCGTGCTTCTCGTCTCGTCTTGTCTTCGCCTTCGAATTTGTTCTTCCGAGGGCCCGGAAACCATCACGCGACGTGTTGAGGACACCCGAATCCTCGACAGACACGCTAATCGGCACATTCCACTTGAAGTTCCCCAAGGGTTACGCAGGTCGTTCCTGGTTCTTCATTCTTTCTACGCTCGGACTGTGTCTAGAGCCGTGTTTATTCTCGCTTTTTTTTTTCGAATACTCCTGTCCCACTCATTCACCATGCACTTCACATCGACCGCCCTTACGGCGTCAAGCCTGCTTCTTGCCAGCTCAGCTGCCGCCAAGGCCCTCGACTTCGAGAACCGCCTGGCACCGCGAGCCAGTATGACCTTCGTCGCCTGCTACAGCAGCAGCGAGGGCCTCGGCAACCAAACCTCATATACCTTCCAGAGTTCCGGATGGTGCCAGGACCGATGCGCCGGCTCCGATTACAACGCAGCCGTATTTGCTTTGACGGAAGGCTCGGATTGCCTGTGTGGTGATGAACTCCCTCCGGCATCCGACAAGGTGTCCAAGGACAAATGCAACAAGGCCTGTGATGGCTGGCCCCAAGATATGTGTATGTGATGGTTGCTTTGGAGGTTTCATGGATTCTTTACTGACGATGTGATAGGCGGTGGAAGCGGCTTTTACTCGGTGTACACAACCGGTCTGGAATCCGATGTTTCCAGTGTATCTGAACCGACTACGAGTGGTAGCAGCGACACGGCCGCCACCAAGACCGACGGGGCAACTGCTTCTGTCTCCACCGGCGCGGGTGGAGAGACGGTCGTAGTGACTTCCTCCAGCCACCCTCAGGCTAGCTCGGATAACATCGAGGCCCAGAAGAAGAGCAGCCACAACACGGCCGCAATTGCTGCCGGTGTGGTGGTTGGTGTGGTTGGTGTGGCCGCTCTGGCAGGTGCCGCCTGGTTCTTCTACCGATCCAAGAAGCAAAAGGCTGAAGGGTTCCGCGGTACGGCCGGTGGTTATGATCGTGACTCGCAGCCGCCGTCCATGTCGGACTCGCGATTCGACGGTGGCTACATGGCACAGCGCCGCCAAAGCAATGGCAGCATCGATGATGACCACGACTTCTCCCGCCGGATCTTGCAGGTGCGTATCTATTCTTGATTTACATTCACCAATCCACTAACCCTCGCCTAGGTGACAAACCCCGACCGAGGCCACTACTAAGTGGGCAATCTTGACCAACTGCACGACTCTTTCCTTTCATCCGTTCCACAACCTTTCATCGACTATCTCGCATCTCGACTGTTCCCTTCCATACTAGATCCTTGTGCTTTATGAGGGCCCCCTGTCCGTTGTCACATTTTCCTCGGGTTATTTAGCGGAGTTATGATATCCGAAAGACATATGGCTCAACCCTATTGGGTGTCCATATTTGGTGATTTTTACTTTTTGTCTTCTGGCCAGGTTCCTAGGCACGCTGCACAGGTGCTGTGCACACGAGACCACCCAGCCTGTCAGTGCTGCCCGGGGATTCCCACCTCGTGATCCGGGCGTCTACACTGGAACTCACCCCGAGAGCAATGCCAGTCTTGCACTATTGTACCTCGGCGTGGAGGATTCCGGCGGAGATCTTGTATCCGAAAAGGCGTTTCGATTTCGGTTTTCGATGCTCACACCCTCATGAGCAGACCGTTCCTTTACATGATTCTTTTTTTATTGACAGATTATTTTCTTCTCTCCCGTCCGCTGGATGCGACTGATTCAGCGGGGGTATATCCTGCTCATTCTAGGCGTATTCCGGCGTGGGAGTTTTGGCAAGGTGGATTAGCCTGTACCTAATGCGAGAATGGAATGCTACTTTATACACGAATAATTCCTATTCTGGGCTCAGCGGGAGCTCAGTGTGTGCCCACTGATAGTAATGGTCAGTGTAGTTAATCGGTGAGCGCCCTCATTCGCTCAGCCCACTATAGGTTAGACTAGAATGGGACAGGCCCCACAAAGCCGTTTATTCTGGGAAGCTTTCATGGAACTGTCCCTGAAGGCAAGTCGTCCTACATTCCAAAAAATGTCGGCAGAATTGTGCAGGATAGTATAACCCTGTGATTTCCTCAGAACTCTCCCTCCCTTCCGTTCAGCCGTACTATTTGCTTGTCCCTCCCTCATTCCCCTAGTCCCTTCATCAGCCACTTGTCGTATAAGAGTTCCAAAGCCGTCGGCCGGTCTTCGGGGTTCCACTGTAAGGTCATCCGGAGCCACCGCAAAAACCCTTCTTTGTCTTCACCTTCAACCTTTTCGGCCAGGCTCTCGAGGGTGATGTCCGGAATCGAGGCTACATCCTTCCAGTTGCCCGACTCATCCCAGAAGACCGAACTGAGATGTCTCTGTTCCCGGAATTTGGGCGGCGGAGTGCCTAGTAGGGCAATCAGTTCTGCCATATAAACCCGGTCATCAAATATGCCATCTGGGTTTTTGCCATTGATAAGGGCGTGAGCGCTGACGATGTCCCAGGCCTAGATATATCAAAATATTAGCATTTCCTTGTCATGCCAAAGTCAAGATATCTCCACTCACGACCATGGCAACATTCCAGATATCCATCTTGTAATCCCAGCTCGATCTCAAAATCACTTCAGGAGCTCTATAAACGTTCGGCATGATATCGTCATTGTGCACTTCGTCACCCAATCGAGCTTCCCCAAAATCAGCGAGAACTGGAAGTCCACCTCTTGGAAGGAAACCTAAAGACTTGTAGATTGTTCGGTCTTTGAGAATCTTTCTAGGTGATGGTTCTGTAACTCAGCTTCTTCGAATCGGGCAAGATAGCTTGTCTCTGGTCCGGAAGCAGTAAGTTCTTCAGCTGAATATCTGCGATAGCGTTAGGCCTATAATATAAGCTCTTTGGAGGAATCGAGCATATTACCGGTATGGATGATATGACACTCCGAATGCAGGAAATCGAAGGCGACAAGTAGTTGTCGGATACCTGGCTTCATGTCATCAAGGGTCATCACCCGCCCAGGAGACATCTGCACCAGAACATCTGCACTCATTCTGAGAGGCTCGTGAACAAGACAGACGTGACGGCCATAGGGGCCCTGGATATAAAAATGGTCCAGGAGTTTGCGAATGAAGTTCCTGCCAGGACGTTTTGATTCCTCCAAATTCATGTGCTTGTAGATGTGTAGCTCTCGCTCGAGGTCCCGGTTTTGGCCCGTCACGTAAATTTTCAGAACGACATATGTTGATGCGCTGGTTACAACCAAGCTGTTAGAATAACAATCAACTGGATAGCTTGAAGCGAGTCAATTGCACCTACGTCAAGTCTTTCGCAAGCCAAATGGTTGAGGTTACTCCGTACCCTATTTTTGCAAGTGTTTGATACCGATCATTGAGTATCTCGCCCTGGTTGATTGGGTAGTATTTCTCGGGCTGGTATGTCGGTAGTGTCTCCTCCTCAAGCTCGATGGACTGATCAAGCAACTCGAATCGCGAGGTGGGAAACACTTTCGGGGCGCATATCCACTGCGATGACGACGTGACTGTTCGACGCGACGCAACTGTAGTTCTCGAACTAGACCGTAGGTAAATCGGTTGACAGCGAGAAATGGAGCGTAGAGACGTGAAGCCACAGCGAACACCAGGGATACAAATAGTCCAAGTGTTTCGCGCGGTTCGATGCATTATGAAGTTGAGCGCAGCGGGCCTGAGGCAGGTCGGGCGCATAGGTAAAAGGACATAACGCGAAGTATGGATCAGGAAGGAGAAATGAGTCCAGGTGGATTCAATGACCTAGCCAGATAGGTATTCGCGTTCTCAGTTACAGTACAATCTAGCTATCGTATTTAAATAATACGAGTGGACTAAATAACCACACCACGACAAGTAACCTAAACTGACAACCCAAATTTCTCAGCTGTGTCGACCAAGGTTGGCGGTAATTTACTGGTCACCGATTGACAAAAAGCCCAGCTCGGTGGTCATACAGATGACATGTATGATAGGCAGCAACCACGTAGAAGCGTGCTCTATCTATCATCCCTTGTTTTCCCTCCTCAGACTTGACGCCCCTTGTCCCTCCCCGTGTTCCATTGTCATGAACAGAATGGATTTTGCCCTTCAAAACGCGCGATTTTGTCCGGTAAGATGGTGTTTCTAGGGATAGGGTGAAAGACTTCGCCACGCTCACGCAGCACCAGACACTCAAAATAGGCGACCAGCTCATCACTGTGACAAAGGCCGAGCGGCTGGATCGAAATCGCACAATATACGGAGTGGGAATTGAACCAGTCGGTGATCTTCCACCAACTATTATCTTCAAGCAACAGAAAGAAGGGTGGTCGGAGGAGTTCCGGCAGGAAATAGAAGCTTATGCGATTATGAAAGACCTTCAAGGGAAATTCATTCCTCAATTTTTTGGCCGGGGTGATTTCGATGGGGTCCCGGCACTTATTCTCTCAGAGATTGTCGGCATCACTCTACATGATCTCGCCCGCAGTAAGCAGTCTGTCAACGAGAAAACGTTGAAGAGTCAACTTGAGGCAGCGTTCAAATTTTTATCTGCCTAAGGAGCCATATACTGGGACCAGAAATTGGATAACTTCTTGTTCTGCGATAGTGGAGACTGCAACAAAGGTAAAGTGATGGTTGTCGATCTCGAGCAAGTCCAGTTTCCCGCTACATTTCGCTGCTGGGAATTGAGCGTCAACCAAGAGGGTGCACGTTCTTTGATGAATGACTTCAGAGACATTCGGCACCCAGATCATGAAGACTCGCCTGTTAGGTTTTGCTATTCTGATCCTGGCAATCGCGACGAAGAGAGCGAAAAGAGCGCCCCAAGCACAAGCGAGCCAATTGGGATTACGCAGTCAATGAATCAGGGGCATATCGAGGCTCCGCGTTATATCGCGACTGGAACAGAAACAAGGAAAGAGAGAACCACGGTGCAGGACCAGCGGATTGAAGGTCTCCAACACTGGTAAACCAGTCTCCAGGGAATTTCCGGAGACGTCGAGCTCAGTGAGTGGTGGATGGGCCCGGTACAATTTCCTAACTAGCTCTCAGTTTCGAAAATTGATGTATTGTTAGGGTCCACTTTACTCTCCAAGGTCGACTTTTCCGAGAAAACGCAGTCCTGCGAACGAGGCAGGGATCGAGGATAACATCTTCGCTCTGATTCAAATGCCGGTTAGTTGGGCCCAACACCAGACTTATCGCATCGTCGTAAGCTCGTCTATATACTGCCCGGCCTGGATTGCTGCCGGTATACCCCATATGGAGGGGTCGAGCTCACACTGACTCCAGGGTAGCATTTCATCTATTATCTATGAGTCCAAGCTGGGCTAAGCCCGTCTTAGTTCGGTGTTGGCCGTCCGAGGCTGCTTATTGCCTGAATCATGAAGGACACACAGTTTGTTTCTGACTCTGGAGTAAATACTCTTAGGGATGAGTGCCGCGAAGTATAACCGTGACGAAGTGGCGATGGCGGAAGTGACCTGGACCTATGCTTATTTGTCACGCTCACTGAAGTACATAATTCAACGCAATCCGGGCTATGGTGTCTCCCAATCTCAGTCCGGAACTCAGCATAGAGAATTTCATCTGGAATCTTGACAGAAGCACATTACCTCCGTTGATTTCACGTAAGTATTGTGTGAAATGACCTACCGCAGTAGGAAATCTGCTTATATCGCCAACTTCTTCGACATCAACATCTGTTACCTTGGCGGGTAAGTTTCGTGTTTCCTTTTCTGGAGAGATGCTATCTGACAATTGCAGTCTTTGAGTGCATATGACTTGCTCAAAAGTGGAACATTCCCCAATGCTGGCTGGGAAGCTGGCGTGGACAGCTTCTTCGAGGTAAGTGCCAATTTTGAATACCTATGTGTCCAGAGACTAACCTCCCCTAGTACGTGATTAAGACCTACGTGTATGACCCCTCGGATGAGTACGTGCAGAAGCTGCGTGACTTCTGGGTGGTCACTGCCGAGTCTACCATTAAGAACATCGCACTGAGCCCGGATCACCGGCCCGAGCTGATCTTCTTGTCTCGATCCGACACTAACGGTAGCCTCACGTGGGCCATGGATGATTACGTTCGTCAATTCTCTCCCCTAGATGCCCTTTACTAGCAGAAATCATACCTCTAGGCATGCTTCGCTGGTGGCAACCTCCTTCTCGGTGGAGCGTACCTCGACCGTCCCGATATCACCGGCCTAGGAGTGGAGGTAACCGACAGCTGCCACTGGCTCTTCAACACCACCACGACCGGCCCGAACCCCTCAGGTAAGTCCATCCACCTCCAAAGCCAGACTTTCATTAAGCAAATCCAGTGATCTCCTGGTACAACGCCAACAACACAGCCTACGACGACATCTACAACAAGAACGCCACTTACCGCGCCGAAGCCACCAAGGACGGCTACTTCATCGGGGACCCCTCGTACCGCGACTACCCGAGCCTATCGAGAGTATCGCATCACGGGCGATACCCGCTGGCAGGAGTACAACTGGGAAATCTCCCAGACGCTGGACACTAAGCGGTCCAAGTCTATACCTTATGCCGAGATCTCCGATGTGAATGCTCCTGGTGGTGGTGATTTGTTCAACTATGTTGCGAGGTGAGTGTGAAACGTTAAGATGATGAGTTCTTTACTTATTGTTTGCAGCTTCTACTTTGCGAAGGTTCTGAAGTATCTCTACCTCTCTTTCGCTGAGACTGATGTTTTTAGACTGGATGAGTTTGTTTTAACGCTGAGTGTCACCCTGTGCGAATTAAGAAACCTTGTGGCTCTGGCCATTAGTAAGTATAGAGAGAGGATGTGTGGGTTGAGTTGGATTGTGAATAGTTCTAGAGCCTTGTATAGCAAAGAGTTATCTGAGAAGTGAATACGTTCTATATGATGTGGTCTACTGTCCAACGTAGTTGTTGGGTGATAGCACACAGCATATCTGTATCTACAAGTCAATCTTGTAGCCCCGGAGAATCCAGAGACATTCCCCTCACTGCCATGACATCAATCACAAAACGCAACTACCCCGACAATTGCAGACAGAAAGCCGCTGAGGTCATTGTCAGACACTCAAACACCAAAGGATTCCAGGATCGACAAGCCAACGCCGTCAGAATCAAACCCGATAGATATGCCAGGGCCTAGACACATCCAAACCGGAACTCGGGGCCGGGGAAGAAGTTACATCCCGAACACCAACCCACGTGTACTCATCTCGATCCGGCGAATGCAAATCAGATGAGATCATTACCATTTCCGTGCCTAGCTAAGGGCTCGAAGGATGCGCTAGACGGGGACCTGCGGACTCGGGTAATCCCGAATCCCCGACAGGAACAATAAGACTTGAAAGGTAGAGGACCTTGTTAGGTGTCGATGAATCGAGGATTTCCCTTGTCCCCGCGAGATAGAAAGCCCGGGGACCAATGCCGGGCTTTAGAAAGTATACGCGGTCGGTACTATGTACTATGTACCCTAGTATCGAGCGACACGTCGCGCAATGAGACGCTGACAAACAGAGCTAGGTGCGCCAACTCACCTGAAACCGATAAACGGTGGCGAATTGGCGATACTCGTTGAACCAACAGTAAAGAGGAGACGTGACTCGCTGGAAGATGAGAATGTGATGTCATCGTACAGATGGAAGTCATGGCTGTCTGCATTCTGCATAAGCGCTGATGGCGGCCAGTAACAACCGGGATTGGCGTTCAATGGTATTGTTGGTGGCTTGTTGGTACAAGCAACTGCTCTGCAGCTTATTTTTGCTTTCCAAAAGCTAAATGTTGCTAATTAGGGGCTTTTGCGTTAGCTCAATGCAACGCAATGCGTGCGCTTTCTGTAAATAACCTTGAATTGCCCAAGCCACCAACTCTATGGGGGAACCTTGCCACGTTCTATTTTTTGGACGGACATGCAACCAAGGCTCAATTGAGGAGATGCTATCTACTGGGGATCTGCAACAAGGCGTGGGGCTGAGGGGTAGATCTTGGGGTGTGATTGGCTTCCTCGTAAAGGTTGTGGAGTTGTGCGACTCGGTCGGCTCAGGTGCACATCTCCCATGCCGATACTCAGGTTTTAAGGTCGGGGCATCTAAGCTGTAAATGTCGATCTAGTTTGTGATAAATGTTTGTGATAATTAAGTCCGCATTCTGTCTGTTCCTACGAAGTACTGGGAGGCAAACAAGTATGAATACGCTCATTCACGGCCGAGCGAAGCGACAGAAACGCACATCTCTAGATCAAGCTCCAGAGAAGTATCGCCGAATCTGCCTTGCGCCAGAATTAGCACTGTTGGCAAAACGCCCGGCAGGACATGAAACAGACGATTAGCACATGGCTTGTCGAGGCGTTTGTTTCACGGATCGCGTGCTCCGCACATGTAGGAAATAAGCCGCAGGAGGATACGGATACACAAGATAAAAATAAACCCACGCGATCACCGGCATGCCAACAGGCTGAAACACAAATCAATCGAACAAATACCTCGAAGGGTCTAGCGAGCGCAGGAATGCATAGGAGCTGCAGTAGTGCCATCCTGATAGCTGCACGTTCACTATACCCTTCCGGGAGCTCGTGTAGGGCTTTGTTTGTTACAAAGTCATTACCGGCCTTTCCTTACAGCGCGGATGGGATCTCCATAATTTGTTTCCCACGGGGCTGGGATCCTTCGGCCACATGGTCGTGCAGGGTTGTGCATCCTGCGTCCCGACCGTTGTGGGTCGAGGGTCGAGGGTCGAGGGGGAAATGAGACTGGATTCATTAATTTGCAGGCGTTGTGTGGACGGATTTCAGATGCTGGACTGGGCCATCAACTGCAATGCAACGCTGATTCAAGTGCTCTTACTTGATAGATCTCGTCTACCCCTTTTCGCTCATGACCGGATCCTGGCGTTGACGAATCCTTTGGAGAACGGACCGGGAGGGATTTCTCTCGATCGGATCGCAGATGTCCGAGTCCGAGTCCCGACACCTTTTGTCCGAGGACGGCTCGGTCGTTATTGGTACATACGGCAACATTGTATCACACGTAGAGTGCAGACACATGGGCGAGCTGCATGATCAGGCAGACTACCGAGTCTGCCTTGCCACTGCTGACAGCCACATGGCCAGATCGTCATCTGCAAATGCGAAACTTCGCTGCTCATAGGGCCCAACGTCTGGAGGACCTGCATGAGATGCAGACAGCCCCTTGCCCCTCACACAGGCATGTAGATGTACAGGCATTATATGGCAAAGGGCAAGCAGATTGCGTATTTAGGCCTACCATGTTCATTCCAGACTGGGGTGTCCTGCCAAAGCGGGCGGTGCTTACGAGGGGAGCAATCATCATGATCTGCAAAAGATTCATCAGGCGTAGATGTGACTTTGACCAGTTTTGCTGCATATGGGGTTTGCGGATTTTGCAGAAGCACTACATGCGGCGATTCGCCGCTTCCTGATCTGTGCAGATGTGGGGAGTGCAGGGTGTTCCCCAGAAGCACAGCCCAGGCTAGTGTAGCAACTGGGCAATCTAGGGTGTCTAGTGTACCATCCAGAGCTCCGGACCCTGTAAACCTGTTATAGTGAACCAGGGATTGTGCGTCATTTTCAATAGCTTTGCCCAAGATGCAACTCGGTCTGGTGCTAGACTTTGGAAGCGCGATGCAGTCTGCATTACTCAAAATCCGCCATGCGGGAAATCCGGAGCACTGACACCGATCATTCCACCTTCCGCATTAGCCGGTCCGTGTTTATCGATCACCCTTTGGCAATGCTTGGCTGGCTCGTAAATGCAGAGCCAAGGCGAGGGCCAGGGTGGAGACCACTCGAGTCGGGGAATTTCGAATTTCGAATTTCAGCCGGGACCAACAAACACGGCCAGGGGGAAAGGAGATAACTTCATAACCGCCGGTGTGCCAAGGCGTATTTGGAGCCGGGTGGGTCGCTGGCACCACTAATCCTAGAGCGGATAATGTACAGCCCCGGGGAAGTTATGAGGCTGATTGCGCTTAGCAGGTTAGCAGGTTCACAGCGCACCTAGCACGGACTAGGTCGGACCAACGGTCAAGGTCGGTACTGTTAGGGTTGGGAGGATCAGGGCGTAGATTTGGGTCAGGGTTAGTGCATCCACCGTTGTCGGAGGCCGGAGGGTTCAAAGAACCGACACAAGGTTGTCGGGCAATGATTCAATAGTTCCAACCCAAGGTGGAAACCGGACTCCAAATCTCGACTCTCGACTCTCGACTCTCCAGATGGACCGGAGATGATTAAGGGGAGATTGCCCCTCAACCTGACCGCGATAATGTACTGTCTTCCTGATTTGGAGAGAGCAGAGAACCCCAAATCGGGGTCGAGTGCCTCACTATGCCTACCTGGGTCATGTGAGGAGTCTCAAATCACGGGCAAATCCCGGGCACCGTTGCTGAAAACCGTAGACGGAAGCCGTTGCTGGCTGGAGTGTCGATCGCTCGATCTGAGGTGAGATGGCTTGACTAGCGGCCGTGAGGAAGTCGTCCAGACTCGAGTCAGGAAAAGTGAAGACCTTCCTCTCTGAGCTCAGAACTCGACCCACTCCTCACTCTCCAAAAAAAAGGCTGGGGAGGTCATTATCGCAATCTCCAAAAGCCGAGACAAAAGTCGAGACCATCCCTGTCACAAGAGCCTCGTAGTGGAGCCGGGAGCCATGACGCGATTAGCCCAGACGGAACTCCTCCGTAGCTGCTTCGACACCCGACGATCTCCGGGACATTTCCAGCATCGATCAGAGTGCAGGCCCGACAAGGCGGAATCGAAGTCCTAGTCTGGAGGGCCGGAAAAGGGGAGAATCCTCGGGGTGTACACCTTATCCGGTATGCTGGTCGAGTGCCAACACAGAGTGACCCCCTGTCATTGAGGGTTGGGGACCGGCCACGTCTAAAAAAAGAACCAACACTCAATGCGAACTCTGACTCGCGAACTCACTCTGCAGAGCCCTAGAGGCTATGACGATGGATGATCATAGCACCTGTAATCTTCAACCGATGAGATGAGACATGGGGAAGTCAGGTCCACCAGTGGGACATATGTGCCGTACCCGTGTACGGTTGTGCCATCAACTGAGTGGAGCCGATTGCAATCTCCTTCTCGAAACCGAGTCTCCGTGTCGACCGCACTGAATTCCGTTCTGGCATGACTCAGTGTTTCTCCTGCACCTTGACCCATCGTCATAATCCGCATCACCTACTCCAAAAAGACAGGACTGCAACCCTCTGTGGGGAAGGCACTGCGCGAAAGAACCGGCGCGAACCACGAACCACAGCCCCGGGCAAGGGAAATTACCGTACGCCCCGACACTAGACGCGAAGCGGTATAGACTGAGATCAGACAGGGGTGGAGCGGTCATTTGTCTGGACAAACTGGATCCGAGCTAAGACGGGGTACCTCTCAACCAGGGGCTGATCAAACACCAGACCCCGAACTTGGAACTAAGCGGAGAGAAAATGAGAAAATGAGAGAACCGCGTTCACAGCCATGATGCCCCGATGATCCCGGGACGGGTTGAGAGGTTGTGGGGTGAACTTCGCACCGACTACTGAATTGGGGCCGGTGGATCGTGCGACAGATTCTCGATTTCCCACTTCCCCCCCAACAGCTGACTTCGGCATTGCCCTGCCGCTGATTTGGTAGCACGCTCGAAAGAACGTGAGACTGTTGCCCCTGCATGTCCATCGCCTTCGTTGAGATTGAGATTTGCGTTGCGTGGGAACCTGCAGAACGAAGGATTCCTTCCAGAATGGTCTGAAGAGACACAGCACGTTTCAGGAACTGCCAGGATCTGACTTCCCCCTGTATCCGGATGCCACGAGGGTCAGGGGGTCCGGGGGTCATTCTTCGGGTATGCCACGCAGCATGAGGTGCATGGAGCAAACCAGGTCGTGTGCAGTCGGGCGCAGAGCCCGGAACCCTAGGTCACGGGAATAGGAAAAGATACATATCGTAAAGCGTGTGTCTAGTTCGCCTCGGGCTGAGTTGCAGAGACGGATCTATTTTGGAAACGTGAAGCTATTCTCAGTTGGCTCTGGATACGAAGATCGTTGATCATGATCGGAGGGGCTCCGGGGGAAGGTGGGAGGGAATCGTTCATTCTCCGTACAGAGTAAAGGATCGGCGTGAAACAAGCTACCAAGGGCCAAGACGCTCAGGGCTCACTTCCCAAGGCACACTCTCGGACCCACTAGGCTGACCCGGGGCTTTTTCTCAGACCTCAGTTTGTCGGTTCCACTAGACTCGGATCATCCGACATTAACCCGTCTACGATGAGAGTATCTGGTACGGAGTACTCACCCAGCTAGACTACGAAGGTGGGAAGTGGGAAAAAAACATGTACTAGAGATACTAGGGAACAAGGAGAGAAAATACACATTTCAGCCTCAGGGACAAAGGTACGAGCCACCCGCGCAAGTGCAGGTCTAGTTACACGGGATTTCAACACGTAGCCCTGTAAAATGGATAAATGGGTCACCAGGGAGGCGTAGACTTCCCTACCACCGAGGGAATAGCGCACGATCCTGCGAGTTTCCTAAAGCGAGAAGAACCATGAACGGAGGGCTGTCCCCCTCGGTGGGGCAAACCCGTTGCGTTCCGTGGGAGCTTGGACTCGACCCGAAACGCCCCAGATCCACCATTTGGAATGTCCTTGTTTTCTAATGTAGCTCTCTCTTTGTGAGAACTCTCTTAGCAATCGAAACCGAAAAAGACGGAGAAAAGGCAGAAAATGAAGATAGTGGATGCATTCGGGACGACGGTACCGAGTCGACAGCGCTATCGCAACCAACAGCGAAAAAAAAAAAAAAACCCCGTTGGTCGAATGGCCGATGCGGGCGTTGGATCGGCGCCTCTCGAGCCGTTAACACGGGTCTACTGCATGAATACGGTGCAGCTAGTATCCTCGTTTCACGCCTCAGCCGCACTCCTCGACAACGTGGTGTAATTTTAGGACGGGGGCTTATGCTTGATCATCCCGAGCGATCATCGCTTCAAGCCTGTGCTTTGGTCCCTTTGATCTAAGGTTAGCCCGGACTTATTCCATTTATTTTATTCCACTTATTCCATTTATTCCATTTATCCAATTTCAGTTATTTTTTATTTTATTTTTATTTTATAAATTTGAGAAGTCTATTTATCCAGATCTGAGGCCCAGTCTAGTCCCCATCCTCTATATCAGTCCACCCTCCCTCTTCACTACACTTTCACACTCCGTCAATTACCTCGCGATTCCTTTCCTATATATCTTGCTCCCCTTCCCATCCTACCCTCTATAGGATGGCACAAAGGTCCTCTACTGAGCACAACTTGAACAACTCACGGTTTTTCAACCACCTCATTCCCGTTCTCAACTCTCCCACTGCTTCTCCCTCTCCGTCTCCTGAACCTCACGCTTCCGTATCAACCATGGTCGGCCGCAAGAACGCGCGCCGCAGCCCGCAGCCCAACGACTCTATGCCTGTCACCTATACTCCCACCACCCACCGCATCAGCAAAGCGAAGAAGGGAAAGCGCGTACATGCCTGCGAGTTCCCCGGCTGCGACAAGGTATACGCCTGATCTAGTCGTAAAGCGCAGCGCATTCAAGCTGACTCTCGCGCACTAGGTCTTCACTCGCGCCGAGCATCGCAGACGCCATGAATTGAACCACAACCCTGAAGCTTCCTACCGGTGTACAAAGAATGGCTGCAAGAAGGCCTTCCACCGGCCGGATTTGTTGGCGCGCCATATGGAGAGACAGTGAGTAGCAGCCTGAGAACCCCCGGATATGAGGATCACAAGGCTGACAAGTGACAGCGAGCTCGAGTCACAACCGGAACAGTCCCAATGGGCGTCGCGCCAGGCTTCCGTCGTCAATGACTCTACTTCCATCCCGCGCTGCGTGCCCATGGATAGCGGTTCCCTCCTAGCCACCAATCCCCAGCAGTCTAATTCCATGTCGATTGGCTCTCTCGTGGCTTCCGGCGTGCACCCCGACCTGGCCGGCGATTGCCCTTTGGCGTGGAATGGCATGGAGCTCCCTCTGCAGCAGCGTCCATCAGCAAATCTGTTTCAAAATCACCTCCCCGAGTCCGCCGACGATAGCCCCTTCTACTCTTCGCCCGCAGAGACCTGTCCCTCGCCTCTATCAGATGCCACCTTTTCGCTTCCCCCTCATTCCAGCTCCTCCATCTCCTCTGCATCCGTCTCGGTCATTGAACAGTACCCCAAGAACATCTTGACGAACGACATCACTACATCCCCGCTCCCGATGCACTCCCCGCTGCGGTGGGATGCCCACGACAGTCTGCCACCTTCGCATATAGTACCCCTCTCTCTGGAAGAGAACCTGATCCAGCCGCCCGTCCAGTGCCACTACCCTTCCCCCTCCTGGTCCAGCAGCGAC
Source organism: Penicillium silybi (assembly GCA_027569585.1). Classification (NCBI taxonomy): domain Eukaryota; kingdom Fungi; phylum Ascomycota; class Eurotiomycetes; order Eurotiales; family Aspergillaceae; genus Penicillium; species Penicillium silybi. The sequence continues at coordinate 1,164,926 of JAPDFI010000002.1, read as the reverse complement.
TGCCTACCATACGACGAACAAGTGCCATCCCTGACCCACTTCCAGCCCATGAGCTGGAAGCAGTGGGCCATGTGAACGGGGCCTTTGACCTTTCGGAGCTCGCTCCGTTTGATAACTTATGACCACTGCTAGCTTGCCTCGCGTCAAAGGCAACGCGCCGTGTGCCGCCGATCTCCACCGGGGGCGAGCACAACCGAATACCCTATCGAGCATGGGACTGGGCGCACCAGGCGTCGGTGGACCAGCGCGAGCTCAGAGCTCAAATGCCCGGACTCCATTCGCGGGCCGGAGAATACCGGACCCAGACGAGTCGCGAGTCGCGTCCGCTGAGCTTGCGCGGGAGTGACTGAGTGGAGCGCCTCGGGCAGGCGGCTCCACCGGAGGCCCTTAAATCCGAACTCCGCGAAAGCAAACGAACTTTTTTTTTAATTTTTATTTCGTCGTATCCTGGATAGTGGATATAGGCCGGTGTTGTGCTTTTATGATTTGACGATGCGTTTTGCGTTCTGCTGTATACCCACCTCGGACCTGACCAGACTTGATAAACGAAATATACCCCCTGCTCTGTACATAATGGCAATTGCACATACCACTACCATTTCACCTGAACCTGACTTCTCAGTACCCTAGATACCCTAAGTAGATACCCTAGGTACCCAAGCGACACATGGGATTAATATCAAATCAATATGCGACGTCGATCTGATAGGTTCCCTAACCGGCATACCACGGTTCTACCCACGGTTATCGCCGCGATCCACGGGTCGCATTCCAAATCAACGACATGCGCGAGATCCGCACCATCTCGCATCTCAACGAGCAAAGTTTGACTGTTTGCCTGAGACCCCTCCATTAGTCAAAGTGAAAAAAAAGGGTCCCCACCCATAACCAAAACTACTCAGCAAAAGCTCAGGAGTTCGCAATTTCAGAGGATCGAGCGATCTCCGCCTCGGCCGCAAATAACGTGTCTGGACCCGATCTCCCTGTGCCCTAGGAAAACCCGGGCGAACTATATTAGATTAAACCGAATAACCCCTGCGAACCACACTTGTCGACGTGGAGCTCGACTCGACTCCCTAAGAAGCGAGATCCGAAGGAGTGGAGCACACCCATGTCACCCGGACTGCATAAGCGTACCGCACTTCCTTCCTCTCCTAGCATTGCCCAACCATATTCCTCACAGGAGTGTATGTGGATGTATACTGCCAAGTCCGGATTAGCTCCGTGAATCTTATACGCAGAAAGGCGTATTCTGTCAACGCTGATTGCTGATTCTCCCTGCATCGAACCTGGTCACTACGGCGATGACCTATGCCCGGACGAGATAAGCCCGTACAATCCCTGTCGATAACCTCATTCCCCCCCTTTTTTTTCTTTTCTTTTCTTTCTTTCTTTCTGGGTACTTGTACTTAGTGCGCAACTCAGGGGAGTCACGATCCTTTAGCTGCAGAAATCAGAAACATAGGGCTCGGCTATCCGCGTCCATGATAGGTCCAGGGTCCAAGGACCACACCCAGGCAAGGGCCGGACCGCCTCCTGGCCCAAGCCGAGTCCATCAGGCTCAAATCCACCCGGCGGCGTGTCGATCAGGGGGGTTTACGAGGCTCTTGCGGGATTAAACATTTTCCCTGACAGATTTTTTTGTGCGGGTCGGTTTTGAAACGGGGGGATCGGGTTGGTGGGTTAAGGTGCTGGGGGGATTGAGAAACTGCCCGGTTCGGTGATGATGCGCGAGCGGGTGGTGGCGTGTCGATCGGGTTGATCGTTATACAGTAGATGTGTTTGGGCTTTGGTTGCTCGTGTTTCGGGTTTGTTTCAGCCGCAAGCGTGCTCGGTGTTGTCGATGGTTTCTGAGATTGGAGGCGGAATTTCCGTTTGTTTATTCGCGAGGTTGAGTAGGGGAATTGAGAAGTGTACTCCGTAGGTGTTTTCCCTCGTCAGCTAGCTTGGGGCACCAAATAAGCTATAGAGACCTAGGTAGCGTCTCGCGGCCAATTCGATCTTAGCATCTTCTACCGCCATACAGGGCGACCGTTATTGCATTCCATATAGGGAAATATAGAGACACTGTTTCAAACCCTAATCATATGATATGTTAAACCCAATATGGGTTTCGCGTAAATTACCTATTCTGTATATACAAAGTAATAGACCTGATCTTGTATTTTACTGTACACTACAAGGTCGAGAACCGGAGGCCTGGACAACTCGAAGGATCCATGCAAATCAAGCAAACTAGACGACCGTTGTCAATCTGACAACTTCCCTCCTCCACCCATCAGTTGCTTCACTGCAGAGGGTCTAGCCGCCCTAGGGGTCCATCTTGTCAAGTTAATAGGCAAGACTTGACCGTAAGATTTGTTTCGTGATCACCATCGCTTATCGCCATGTGGCGGCTTCGGGTCTTTATTGGCATCAGGCATTGCTTGGCTAACCCTTTACAGCTCTAGGCTATCCCTGTCCCGGAGATATTCGCGATACCGATAGCTTCTTTTGGTGGCGATGATTAACTATCAGGCACAGATGGTCGATTTATGGGATGGAAATTGGCAATATACCCCCAGTCCTGGTAACTTCGATTGCACCACCGCAACCTTGTACTCCCCTAGCCTTGTCCCGTATCGTGCCACGGATCAGCCTCAGTCGGATCAACTCAATTTCCCACCGTTTGCCGAATGGGAAGAAGGTGGCGAATACGATGAGCAGCCTCCGAGATACTTTTGCTACACAATCGAATGGAAGCTTATACTCAACCGCAAGGCGGTAGGTAGAGTGACCGAAGAAGATTTGGCTGTAGCTCCTAGCGAGTATTGGGAAGAGACTTTGAAAGCAGACGTTGAAGATATGCTGCAGATGAAGAAGAAACGTCACCAGAGAGTTCGATCTGAGGGCAGAGCCGTTACGACTGAAAGTGAACGACCGGTCCCAGAGAAATCTCGAAATATTCTACAATCCCACTAACATTGAACGCAGCTTGCTTACGATCATCAATATTCGTAGAGATTACGGCAACTCGGTAGAGTCCATGCACACGTGGCTTGAGTATGCCGGAGACGAACCTTAACACCGCTAATAATGGAAGTCCTCTGAGACCAGCTGTCTGAAAAAACCCTGTCTCTACCTGGATGAGATGGCTGCCTTTGTTTATAGTTGCAGACCCTAGTTACAATCTTCGGCAGAGGAGCTCTTATCGCTAGAGGCTGATCGAAAAAGACTACGCGGCAACGAGCTAGAGTGCTACAAACAGTTTATCGGAAATTCCAGTTGTAATCTCTTGGGACACGTTAATGTATCTGGACGTGACAACGGGTTTGGTTCAGACGAATATGTTATTAACTACTTCGTAAGGCTCATGTGCAAGTTTCATAATTCCCCTGTGATTTATGTCCTGTTGTGGCCCCCGTTCGCCATGCCAGAATGGATACCATTGCCACCTATAAGTATACGCCTCCATTCTTCAATGGGAGAGCCGTACGAGGTCATTCCACCGGCCAACCACCTGGCATAGCTTCCACCTCCCGCTCAATTAGATCCCAAAATTCGCCTGCATAAGGATCAGAACACTCAGAAAACCATATGTTCCAGTCAGAAGGGTACGCGCCATAAACAACATTGATCAGTCGTTTCCACTCCCCATTTCCACGGACACCGAAAATCTCTCTTCGAACATTTCCGCTCTTCCAAAGTTTCACCTCCTTCCGCCCAAATCTATTTAGGTTAACACCAGCAGCTTTCAATCCCGTCAACCAGGACCTTAAAGCAGTCACACAAGCCGACGATTCATTTTTCGGTCTCTTGTCATGATAGAAATATCCTTGAAGGAATGCAATCAAGGGCGTCATCCCACCAACGATTTGGTGCAAATCAATCTCGGCGAGCAAGAATTCACGAAACAAACAATTCCATGACTCGCAGAGTTTTCTTTGCCTTTTGAACTCATCGCGCTCTGTCCACGAAGCTTCGAACTCTTTTGCCCCCTGGAATGGCTTCCGCGCAGGACTGTGGCAGAGTTGCATTCCAGCCTGACTTCTGCCAAGTTTCTGTGCCACACTATGCACTAATGTTACTGTCGCTGGATAATTCTCCGAATCCCACACTTGTTGAAGCATTTCTGCTCCCAAAGCGCTCTCTCCTAGGACCGTCCGAATCATTTCGGGCATATGGTAGGCGTCCCAGACACCGGACGCCGCGCGAGCAGCCACTGCGACTCGTGTCCATTGTGGCATTCGGTAAAAGTTCGGACAGCACCTTTGTTGACAAAAAAGGAACTCTTCAGCTGTTCCGTGAAATCTTGATAGGAATCCACTGATCGTTTTTTCCGGTGTTTCATAGAGCTCCTCCGAGTGACGAAGAAGGATCCGAAGAGAAGGGAGCAGAGTATGCCCTTGTTCACCCCCCACACTTCCCGACCACACTAAATAGGAAAGGGGTGTGACGGGCTGACTGAAGTTGCCCGCAATAGACATGTCCGCTCCCTCGTTCAAGAGGAACTCGAGGACGGCATGCCTGTTCAGTCCACCTGCATACTTGAAAATAGTGAGTATCCTGGTTTGTTTCAGTTATACGAGTTACTTATGAGCTTACATGGAGTAATGTATATCCATTTCCGTCAATTCGATCAAAAGGCGAAGCCTGCTTGGAGGCAAAAAGTCTCTGCAGACCTTGGATGTCGCCAGATCCAGCGAGACCGACCGCTTTCGATTCGAGTGGAATTGAGTTGTACGTCCGAAAGATCCATTGCCAGCCGTCAGGAAATTTCAGACCACTTATTTCCAAAGCTTTGGTAGTCACCCAAGGCGGCAGAGAAGCACGCCACACAAAAGCTTTGTTCCGAATGTTGTGGGAGCTCCTGCCAACACGTACTCCAGCTGTAGAATAATGTCTATTCGTAGGACTTAACATAGGGTGCCTTCTATGGCCGCCAGGCTCAGGCATTTCATATTCAAAGACCTCAATCGAAGAGTCTTTCTGCTGGCGTACTATCTCTTGGGCTATCAATTCAGGTCGGGTTTGCAAAAGAGCTCTCAACGAAGATGTCACCTTTTTTATTTCCAAATAGACGAAGGAACATTACTGACCTTGTATAGCATTGCTGAGATAATAAAAGTAAACGAATCACATCCTGTAGCCGTGATTTGTACTTCTCTATCCTGCTCCTCCGCATCACCAGCTTCATCATGGCATAATACTGAGGTATTCGAGCGCCGGATTGAACATCTTGGACTAAGTCCTTGTACGTTGTTTCCAAACCGACGGCAGCTTCTCTGCAAAATTCCAGACTTTGCTGGACATGCTTGCTATCGTTTAGGCCTGACGTAATCGGCTTTTGCACCAACTCGCCCTCAATGTCACCTAAGACAAGACCAAGTATCTCGATATCTCGCACAAGCCAACTAATGTCACTAGGTAAATCGCGAATCTGCTCACAGAAGTCCTTTAGACAAGTGATAGATCTTGTGAGCTGTGCAACAACGGTCCCGAAGGTGACAGCGCTCGCGATCACACCAACCAGTTCAGCCATCGCTGTGATGGAGTGGATATGGATATGAGTATGGGAAAGACAAAAGGAATGCGCGACTTGGAAGCAAAAGTCCAAAAAGTCTCTTTACGGAGCTCAGGAGGGTTGGTACTGCCTATAAATTTACCGTTGCTCGGGAATGAACTGAGTTCACTCTGCACGGCCCATTCTGTCAGCGCTAAAACTGTATCAGCCGCATTAGAGCACGATTTTACAGGGCCAGGAACTGCCAACACCACCAGTGGCGCTGTACTTGAGGTCAAAGCTTACAGTTGAGAGCCAATCAAACAATTCATATACTAAAACAACGCTAAGTCATGTGAACGTGGCAGAGCCCAGTTTCAGGGTATTACCCAAATCAGCGGAGTAGAATCCCTCTCGTGCAGATCTGAATTCTCGGGATAACCTTACTGGTACTGTATAGATCTATCATCGTTAACACTTGGTGTATATTCGCTTGGCGGGTTTTTCAATCGACATTCAGTGAGAGGTTTGTACCAATCCAGGCCATATAGTTACAGGTAGGTTGGGAGGAGTGTGAGCAGACGACGCCATGATGGGTGGAATGGCTATTTTTGGACATGTAACGGTACATGAGTGTACTTTTCTCCTTCTTACCATGCAAACCTCGAACAAATTTTTAATTACAGAAGTATCCATATAAGACTTAGAATATCACGTGATTAGGGTTTGAAATTTTGAATCTATGTTTCCAATATGGAATGCAATAACGGTCGCCACTGTAGTTCCTTCCATTTCACAGCCAAATTGGTGACCAGACCGGAGGGTCGTTCTGACGCCTTTCTATTGTACCAATAGCACTTCGAAAATGCAAGCAGTTACCTATAGACCATGAGGACCGGTGAGATTACCGGGAATGACCACTTTCGAGATCAGAAACGGCCGCCTTAAACTTGCCAGACAGGGCTCGAAGGCTACCGAAGGAACGGAAAGGCAAGCTAAAGAGTCTTATATATCGATTCGGAGAGAAGGAAAGATTAAGAGAGCGACTGAACTGTATACAAGACCGGTTGCCAGCTCAAGCTCAGAACCTTCCATCCTCGAAAAAGTCGTCATCCTTGACGATAACACGCTGGTTAGAGAATGAGCAATAAAGGAAATTCAAAGCCACTTTTGTAAAGGAAATATGGAAAATCAAATCCGCTTCCAGCCCTCATTTATGCCAGCGTCACTCACCGAATCTCTCCTGGCTCTGTAACTGCCACCAAATCTCCTTTTCCGGTTCCGGATCAGCTTGGGGGTCATCCTCGGCAGTTTCGGGCTCACGATCCTCGGTCATGAGCGTAGCCTCGTCGTAAGCATCGAAGGCTTGGTGATAAATTTCCATAGCTGGGCCCTGCAAGAGGTCGTTCATACCTTGGATGGTAGCCAGTAGGCCGGCACGCTCAGCGATGAACTTGTCTCGTGCAGTTGCGTATTCAACCTCGAGCTTGAGTGCACGTTGCACCTCTTCCGATTCCAGATCGGCCTTCAGCTTTGCGAAATTATTCAACACGTCGACTGCGTAGTTGATATCGGTCTCTATAGCGCGCAGATCTGGAAACCATTTGGTAAGTTCCGGGCCCACTTCGACGTGTTCGTAGACGGGCGTCGCCTCCGACTTTGCGAGATCATCCAACATGTTGACTATCTGAAAGATGTCGGGCTCCGAGTCCGATTCGACGTGTTCATAGATGGGAGTCGCCTCGGTGCCTGGGTTCGATAGATTCGGTTCCACCGGCATCCGCCGCTTTTGCGGCCTGGTGGGTGTCATACCCGGGGAACGGTTCGAACGCTTTCGTGGCATAATGTGAGAAATCGAAAGCGAGAATTGAAAACTGAGAGTCAGAGTGTGAATCGGAATCAGAAGTGAGAACTCGAGGAACGGTGAGTTAGTGAGGGAGATAAGATGGATGATATGTGCAAGTTGATAGAGATGGTAAGTTTATAGAGATGGTAAGTTTATAGAGATGGTAAGTTTATAGAGACGGTGAGTTCATGAGGGAGGTAAAATAGATGACGGATGGTAGTAAAGGAGGAAAATAAAGGTATTGCGAGAGGAGAAAAGGTGGGAGAGAAAAGGTGGAACGTGGAACGTGAGAGTCGCGGCGGCGGAGTTGAAGATAACCGCGTTCTCTTTCCTCTCTTTTCAGTATTTAGAGGGAGGAGAGGGCAACTTGCTGCCTCTCTTCAAATCAGCATACAAGGTCTTCACAACCGGCAGCCTCTTCGGCAGTAATCCACTTGTCTTCCTTTTTGGAAGCCTGGGACCTCTTGGCTTAGGATTTTAGGGCTGGGTCTTGCTTACAAGTACCAGGACAAGCTCAGAGAGGCCGACGAAATGTATCAGAGAGCACAGTGGTATAGAGGAGATATGCTGCTTACGAGGCGATCTCGACGGTCTTGAGCTGGGAAAGAAGTTGAGCAATATCCGTTGATGCTTCATACAGGTCATTGTCTTGGCAACTTGCACAGAGATGTTCTCAGGCTGCAAAGGAGAATAGAAGAGGTTTATCACCAGGTGTTGCAGGAAACAAAGCGTATCTTTGGCTCCCAGCATCCAGCGACACTCGAAGTCCTGGAGAGGCTCCATAGAATGGAAGCAACACCGACTGGTCGTATCTTGAGAGGCATTCTGTTCTTATAAATTCCACTTCTCTTTGCAAATGCGCGATACTTCGATAATACTGTAGCAGCCTGTGTAAACTACACTTGAACTTCTTGACCGTCCTTTCCTGTCATTGCCTATTTCTTCATCCCGAGTTCAGAGTACGCTCGGTATACACACAATCATCAGGGTCATGAAGATATGCAAAATGCACTGCACGAATGTAACGTGCAAGTCCATCAATCGCGAGCTTCGGTCCTCGCTGGAATCACTCTAGAACACCAGCCACACCAAGAACGATGCAAGCCAGCCTCCTCTCTGACAAGATACTTGCCCGTCTCACGCTCATCCTCATACTCAACCACACAAGCACCCACCATAACTCTCTTCTTCGATTTATGCTTCACCCTACCCCCCAACCCAATAATCTCCTGTCTGAAATACCCCGGTTCCTCATCATCATGATTATCATTCGAGACCAGATCAGGGTGCGGATGGTTCACGGGACTGTGACCCGTACTACTGGAATCACTGGACCCCTCATCCGCTTCGCAATCGACCTCGAGCTCGATCTCCTGGGCGGCAAGACATCCCTCGCCGCGCCCGCATTTCACTCCCTGGCATCCCTCGCCTATGCCAGTACCGAGCCCGCCGCCGAGGTATGTGCTGTACCGTGTGCGCCAGGCCCATACGCGCCTGTAGGTTGTGTCGTTGCTGCGTAGGGTCTGGCCGCACGGTGTACAGAGCCAGACGAGATCGTCGCAGTTGCACGGGCTACGCGCAAAGGCCCCAAAGGCAGTGGATTCCGATCCGTCATTGAAGAGGTCTGGGTTTGTATTGGTGAGATGGCAGGAGAGCGGGGCGGTGCCACACGTTTGGCATAGACGACGGATACGGCTTTTGAGGGCTGTTCGGGAGGAAGGCTTGATCGTGCAGTTCTATTGACGGTCAGTTCGGCTTCCGTGTCTCGGGTGTATTGATTGGACGTACTCTGCATACGACCTTGTTGCAGCGGCGACACTCGCCCACCATGTCGCGTGCGCATTTGCCAACCTTCCCACGCGTCATTCGTCCCGGTTCGCCGTTGCCTTGGCTTAGGAGTCTCAGGACGGACTTGACACTGCTGGGGATGGCGGCTCGCCCGTCTAGCATTTCTGCTACCGTCTCGATGTACTCATTCTCGCAACGGAGGGTCTCACGGACGAGTTGGTGCCGGAAGGGCGCTAGGTTCACGTGGAACTGGCGGCATGTTCGCGACAGGTTGTGGAGGGTATTCAAATCGACGGCGCGGGCGATTTCCTTGACGATGCTAGAGCATAAACGAGTTAGTCTCGTGTTGAGTGGAGACTGGGGGAGTGGGGACCGTACGGGTAGCAGCTCAAAGCCGCTGAGAAGGCATTCCGGTTGGGATTATCCGGTACGCCCTCGCGCCTTGTCGCGTCTGCGCGCTCGTCATCCGAAGAGGTAGGTGAGGGTGGGAATTCAGATGAGTCTGCTGCGGCAACGGGCGCCATCAGCTTGTGTGGGAAGGGCTTCTCCGGGGAGAAGGTGTGATGCTCAAAGGCATTGTCCAGGTCGACAAACACCACCATGCTGCAGCTGCCATCAGAAGCTGGATGAATCAGCACATCAGATAAGATGGGAATTCCGACTTTTTTGAAGGAGTCGGTGGGGAAGGGTGTGGTTCTGCTGGAGTCGACGGCCAGTTCCGAGTGGGATGATGTGAGCGATGTCGTGCTCCGTTCTTCGGACTGGAGTGGAGTGGCTTGGAGGGAATCGAGAACATGAAGACTAGAACCTGCGAAACCCAGATGAAGCTATTCCAGGGTCACCTGGCCTATGATGACATCTCACATTTCCCCTCTTCCCGGTTTTGTGATAAGATTAGAACTTTTGCCGCTTCCGAGTCTAGAACTGAGGGGTTCCTGCCGATCCACGGAGTCGGCACTCCTGTCCAACATCTTCTCCCTTGAGATTATTGTATCCTTTGGTTAGTACTTACGTTAGCTGCAATGAAAGATGGGACCGGATATTCACGGAGCCACCGCCACAAATAATTACCTCAGCCCTTTGAATATTGTTGTTATACCATAACCAAAGACCGTTTGATTTCGTGAAGCCCTCGAAGTAACTCGCATTTATGTACAATTTGTGGAAAGGTTTGTGGTCAGAAAAAAGTCTGTAGACCCAATGTTTATAGATCGCTAATACCTAACAACATGCTCAACAGTCTGATTCAAACAGCCTTCAACACATAAAACACAATACTCCGGCAATGCGTTGCTCCTCTATGCAATCATCAATCATACACATCATTCCCGTCCCCAATTCATATCAAATAAAACAAGGTTGAAAGGCAAACCAAAATTTAGTGCGCAGTGATGGCTCTCAGGAACCCCTTCAGCTTCGACTGCTGCTCCCTGGGCGGAGACTCCTCACGTCGGTGTCGACGACGGGTGCGCTCGTGAGGCTCGCGGTTCTCACGACTTTCGCGACTCTCGCGGGGCTCTTTCTCCTGGCTACTTCTGTGATGACGAGAGCTTTCGGGCTTTCTCTCCTTCTCTCGGCTCTCCTTCTCCCGGGGTTTGCTGGGCTCGGGCTCGACGACAGATCGACGACGAGACTTCTTCTCTTGCCGGACAGCATCTTCCTCACGCCGGGAGTAGGATTCGTTGGACCGTCCGCTGGATCTCCTCTCCTCATTTGATGTGCGTTCGCGGTAACTGCTGCCATGGCTATGAGAGGTGGAAGCTCTGCGGGACTGTTCAGACGTTGGAGCGGTTGACTTGGAGATGGATTTGGAGGTGTTGACGCGCACAAGAGGGCCATTGTTCTCGGACTGGCCGTTGCTCATGTACCGAAGGAAAGCCTTGGGCTTGGGAGCAGATGTAGACATCTGTTTCGAAGATGGGGGAGGCTTGACGGATCGGCTCGACTCTTGATGGGATGCACGACGCTTGGGCTTGGCCTCAACAACTGGCGGTTCCTTCTCCTTCACCGCACGCTCTGAGCGCTTGGACTTTTCCGAGGGTGGAATTCCACTGCGCTCTTTGTCGACGGCGACGTATTCGGTCTTTCGCTTGATTTGTGCCTTGGCTCGCTCCTTCTCGTCATGCTGCCGACGAGCCTCTTCCAAAGCCATTGCCCATCGGTTCGTAAAAACACCACGCTCGCTCTTTTGGCGCTGCAGCTGATCACGACGTCCGTCAGATGATGTCTTCGAGCATCGTCGCTCACGGCCACTAGTGGGCGAGCGCCGTTTGCGCCGACGTTCTCTAGCGGTGGCATCACCAGCATCACCAGCGGGGTATTCCATGAACTCTGGCTCGGGCTCGTCGCGAGGTCCTACAGCAGCTTCTTCTGGAGCAGGCTCTAGAGGTTCATCTGCGGGTGCGACTTCTTCAGCTGCAGGAGGCTCTTCCACGGGGGCAGCAGCAGGTTCTGGATCAGCTTCAGCTGGGACCTCATCAGCAGGGATATCCTTAGATTGCTCTGCTTCGGGAGCGGGCTCCTCTGTTGCTAGCTCCGCTGGAGCTTCCTCGGGCGCGGCAGCCTTCGGAGCAGCAGGCTCAACGGCTACTGGCTCCTCTGGTGCATCGGGAGCAGGGGCTTCGTTTGCTGTTTCATCGTCCTCAGGCGCGGCTTCCCCGGGTGTCTCACTGGCGGGTTCTGACTCAGTTGCATCTTCCACCGGTTCGGGGGCTGCCTCCTCTGCAGGAGGTGGGTCTGCACTCTCTGTGGCTGGTGGCTCTTCAAATGCAGCAGGCTCCTCCACGGGTGGTTCAGCAGGTGCTTCTGGAGCCGGGTCGGCAGCCTCTGGTTCTGGAGCAGGCTCTTCGACCGGAGCCTCTGACGCTGGTTCCTCTGGGGCTGCCGCGGGCTCTTCAGACACAGGCTCCGCGGGAGCTGGTTCCTCAGCAGTGGGTGGCTCAGACACGGGCTCCTCACTAGGAGAATCCCCAGCAGCAGGCTCCTCAGCCGGTGGTTCATCCTTCGGAGCCTCTTCGGCAGCAACTTCGGCCACAGACTCCTCAAGAGGCACTTCCTTCGCGGCGGGCTCTTCAGCGGGCTCTGGATCAGCTGGAGCATCACCAGGAGGTTCATCAGCGGCGGAAGGCTCTGTTGCAGGCTCCTCCACGGCGGCAGGCTCCTCTGGAGGTGGTGCTTCCTCCTCTTTCTGCTCCTCGGCAGGCGCTTCAGCAGCCTCAGCAGGTACTTCCACGGGAGCGGGTTCTGGCGCAGGCGTAGACTCAGATAATACCTCTTCAGGCTCCCTCTCAGCAGCCGGCTCTTCCGCAGGTGGCTCCAAACCTGGCTTTTCTAGAGGTGCTGATTCCGCTGCCTCTTCGGCGGGAGGTTCAAGGGCTAATTTCTCAGCCGCATCCTCAGCAGGCGCATCTTCAGCAGGCGTATCTTCAGCTGGCTCTGCAGCGGCATCTTCGGCAGAAGCTTTTTCCTTCTTTTCCTCCTCGGCTGGTTCGGCTGCTGGTTCAGGCTCGGATTTAGCCTCGGGTTCAGAAGCAGCTAGCTCTTCCGCAGGTTCGTCCTTCGGCGGTTCTTCAGCCGAATTCGCTACTGCAGCATCTGCACCATCGTCCTGAGAAGTGTCGGGTGCAGGAGTCTCAGTCGACGCCTCTTCCGGTTCCTTGGCAGGCTCAGCAGGCGCTTCCTCCGGTGCAGGCTGAGCATCTTCAGAGTCCTCGGTGGCAGCGGGGTCTGCGGGTTGCTCAGCGGTATCACCGTCCTTTGTCGCTGCCTCTTCAGTTTCGGCTTTCTCTTCTTCGGAAGGCTTCTCAGGCGATTCCTCCGGAGCTGGCTCGTCGGATGCAGGGGCTGGATCTGTGGTAGGTTCTTCTGCGGGCTCGGGCTCGGGCTCGGGATCTGGTTCCTTCTCGGCGGCTTTGGCGGCAGCCTTTGCCTTCTTCTTCGACTTCTTGCTCTTTTTGGAGGAGGCCTCTACCGGCTCGGGCTCGGGCTCGGGCTCAGGCGCGGGTGCGGGTTCAGCCTCGGGTTCGGGCTCTGGAGCTTTCCCGGCGGCTTTGGCGGCCTTGGCCTTCTTCTTCTTATCCTTCTTCTTCTTTGACCCAGTCTCCACTGGCTCGGGCTCGGGCTCGGGCTCTGCTGAAGGGGCAGGATCTGTTTCTGGTGGTGCCTCTGGCTCGGTCGAAGCAGGTGTTTCTTCGGGCTGAGCTTCCGCCTCTTTCTCGGGCTCAGCTGCGTCCTCGGCCGGTGGAGAGCCATCAGTTGCTTCTGCCGGAGCTGGTTCGTCTTTTGGAGTCGTGTCCTCGGCTGCTTCGTCGGGCTTGTCCGGAGCCGGCTCCTCATTACTTGCCGGTGAAGCTTCTTCAGGCACAGGCTCTTCTTTGCTTTCAGCTGGAGCATCGTCGGCCGGGGCATCCTTGCTTTCATCTGCTTCAGCAAGATCGCCCTCGGCTTCGGCGTCTTCTGCTGCTTGCTTGGCTGCCTCCTCCTTCTCAGACTCTACTTCGTCGTGTCCGAGCTCAGGGTCACACTCTGGAAAATCTTCGTCTGCGAAACGGTTAGAATCCCAATCATCAGGGATGGAGAGATATTTTCTACCGTTGTTTCCATTATCGTCGTCTCTCTTGGATTGGCTGTCATCTGCTGCAGGTTCGGAGGGCTCTTCAGTCTTCTCAGGCTCTGCACTTTCTGCGCCCTCTGCAGGCGGCTCTTCAGGGGCTTCTGCTGCAGGAGCCTCATTCTCTGCGCTCGGCCCAGGCTCATCTCCTGCAGGAGCGTCGGCTTCCTTGCCTTCTTCTTTGGCATCTCCGCCGGCGGCGTCAGTGGCTTCAGCAGGCTCAGTCGGTGGTGTGGCCTCTGAAGATTCTGGATACCTCAAGTGAGCAACTTCCGTACATAACGTACACGATCTCCCTTGAATATGTATACACTGATCATATTCCGAGGTCAGACACTTACCTGCATTTTCTGGCGCTGCTGAGCTCTCATCTGGAGAGGCGCTTGGTTCCTCTGCTGCAGCATCAGCTGGAGGAGTCTCCTTCTCTTGTTCGGCACTTGGCCCTTTGTTGTCCTGGACCTTGGCCGCCGTCAGATCATCGTCATTGGCAAGTGAAATAGGATAAGTATAATAAGATGAAGTGTTGAAATCGAAGGTCTGATAATGACGCTCCACGGGCTGATACTTATACGTAGGGAGCGATGCGTACTTGTAGCTTGACGGCCTCATCTTCAGCGCCTACAGCCTCCAAGTCAAGGGCAGGCTGATCGGTGCTGTCTTCAGGCTTGGTGGTTGGAGCAGCGGAGCCGACGGGGAGGCGGTTGTTGTTGTTGTTCTTATTCTTCTTCTTTTTGGCCATGTCCTCGGGTCAATGACGTATCATATATCGAGGCTGTCGATTGCTGACTGGCGCGTGATGTGAACAACGAGAGACTGACAAGCCGCTGTCAGGCTGGATGCAAGGGAAAATGGGGCAGCAAGGAAAAAGGAGGAACAAGTAACGGAAGTTCGAGGAACTTGAGATTGGGGCAGGGTACAATGTATTAGAAGACGGAATTGGCAAAGGGCATATGCTTGTTTCTTAGACGATGGGAAATTAGCATTGGATAGTCATTGTGAGGCAGCGTATAATAGTTCGCCCGCTATCCGGGTGGATGGGACAACAACCCACTGCACTCCCTGAACGTCATCAATGAACTGCTCGACGGCATGGAAATGCCATTGGACCACGTCGCCTCGGTCTCCATGCGGTGGTGACCGGCATGGGGAATTCTGTGAAGCCCGGCTCCCTGTTTAGGGCCGGGTGAGGGCAGCACGATCCCCACTTTGCAGGAAGAGATGCAGTAGCAAGTATCCCATGGCGGAAGCGGATTGGGACTCGGAAAGCGAAATGGCCCAAAGTGGTCCAGATAGGAAAGGTACTGCTGCAGCATCATGGAGAACATGGGTCTTAGTGGGGGAGCGGGTGCCACCGTTCAATTTTTGTTTATTTCTGTTGTGTTTTCCTGCCAGTACAATACACACACGACAATTGGGGCAAAAAAAGGAAATGCCGCGTGTGGGTCGTGAGTCAATCGAAGGAGTTCCTAGACCACACCGAGTGTGTCCGCTGTGTTACCGAAAGAAGTGCTCACGGTGCCGAGCGCGAAAAAGTGATGCAGTCGGACGGCCCATTTCTGCCCAACGTTTCCCGGCAAGTGCGGCAAATAGGATGCAGGCCCTGGCGCTGGTGGGGAGACGATGGGTCGTAAAGAAGCCCGTTGCTAGAGGAATTGGTGTCTTGCCCAGGGAGTTTCTGGCCCAGGCACTAACAGTGGTGAGTCAAAATAGCGAAATGAGAGGCGGATGGAGTCGCGCAGTGGCCATGTTGACTCCACTCTCGACACCGACACTTCAGCAAGCCGATCCTCGCTCTTTCACTCGGGGCGAAATGCTCCAGGGAGATCCCTCGGTAAGGGCGCAGTCGGAACGAAGATCGACCATCCTATGGACTGCTGTGCATCGCAGAAGCGGTAGTGGAACGATGTGAAGAGGAAAGGTGGGATCAGGTGAGAGCTCATTTACGATCTTCCAGCCACTGCTCGTGCACCACGTCGATGATCGATTATCTGATCGCTAAGGCGCTCATTGCGGGCCTCGGAATTCTCGTTATCGTGAGGAGACCCAAAACAGATGCATGCATCGCGGCCCAGTGTGTTTTCGCGACGGGGCGACCTGATGTTGCCATGTCCCGATCTGTTGTGCTCGTAAAGAAACCCGGCCAAGTTCCAAAATTGGGTCAACTGACTACCCAACGCCCTGCAGCGGGCCGAGCATCCATGCCACGCCTCTGCATTTCCAGTAATCAATGACACGCGCTAGAGAGCTTCACTTTGAAGCCTGTTCAATGTGTTGGAAAAAGCGTTGCAATTAGGCCGAGTTAGGTTACCATGTCTAGCATCGGGTGTGAATTGGTCGTCGTCTACAAGTGTACAGTGTACTATTGACATTGAGTCTTGCCTGAAAGAGCCAAGAGGACTTTACGAGTAAACATCATCTGAACTGAAAATCAATAGACCGAATATATACAGATTGTGCATCCTGGACTACCTTTTATACTGGTACCTCTCTACAATTGGTGCATCTCAATGTTTGTACCTCTATTTTCCCGCCGGCTTTCAAGGAATCCCGGCAGGTCATGAAACAAAGCGTTGTCTGCTCAAGGCTCAATAAGATGCTTTTCCGAGGCCATAGTGTTGACTTCTTTGGTTGAGGCCAAGCAGTAAAATAACGTCGTTTTTTACTTCTGCCATCCAAGTAGAGCGTTTACATCCAATCACCTAAACTCTGTCTCTATCTTGGACAAAATACATCACGATCCGATCCCCGCCTGCCATAGTTCCACTCTTCCAAGGTTCAAACGATAACCAAATCCCCCTCAATTACACAGAAAGATACATGAACATGCATCCCAAGCACAATCCGCAATTCCCTCACAGCCGATCCCCCCACTAGCACATGCAGCCAACAAATGACGAATCCATCCAGGCTCACTCCAACTCCGAATCCCGGTGTAACAGCTCGGAAAGCCCAAGTCCCGACTCTCCTGTCGTGCCTTTGGGGTGTTCGCTGCTTGAGTGAGAATGGTTTGACTGGCTGCCTTGTCTTGCCTCAGGGCGTGGTTTAATTGCTTTAGGTTCTGGTTGAACCCCGCCTGGAGAACATGGGTTTGAAAAGTCCCGTGCGACGGGTGGGGTTTGATGGGTGCTGTGTTTGCGGTTTCGATACGGGTGAGATGGGATTGCGTTGCGTTGGCCAGTCGGATCTGTGGTGAGGTTTATAGAAATATGCAGATACCTCACTCTTCTAATGTTCCTAGTCTGATGCGTAAAGGACTGCTGCCAAGGTGGAATCTTTACTCTATTCATTCAACGAGTCATAATAATAGATTTTATCTCACTGGGAGGGTATCATAACCACCGCAGAGACAGCGCTCGACACCAAGAGTAACAAACGCAGTAACAGGATATCGTGAATCATCGGAACATCTATGTGCGGAGTGAGAAGCGAGTCTGACATCGAGTATTAGTGTCAGATCAACGGCTTCTTGAAAGCGTAAGAGATATAAAAACGCCGGATATCAAATGCAAGTTCCAGAATGCAAGTTGAGTGCAGATTAACGCATGCGTGCGTCCATCTTCACGCGCCAGCGAGGTCCGTATACCCTCATCAAAACGATGACTGAGCTGCTCGCTAGAGCGACCAGGCCGAGAATTGTGAAGAGCCAGCCGTTGCCAATACCGTTGATAATCGGAGCCGTGACGAGGGATCCCACGCAGGAGAAGATGTTTCGCACGAAGTTGTTCAGGGCAACGCCCTCTGAGGACTTTTTGGGCATGAATTCAGTGAGCATAGTAGTGACCATGCTGAATATGAGCATCGACCCGACGCCAAAGAAGAAGTTGGCGATCATCTAGAAGAAATGTGTCAGTTTTCATCCAATGTCGACAATCGTGGAAAGAATCAACATACCGGTACCAGCCAGAACACGCCCTTCTCGACGGTCCAGCCATACCAGATAAGAGCAGCGGGGTACAGGAAAGCACCGAGCCAAGCATTCTCACGCATTCGATCTTCGGGGCGGAACACTAGCCTGCCTTTCTCGTCATATCGATTCGCCTTCCTCGCCTCACGTTGCATGATGCTGTCCATCCATCGCCCTCCAAAAAGACTGGCGGCAAAGTAGCCTAAAGAGTTGGGAATATAGAGCAAGCCGACGATGATTGTCGTGTAATTGTAGGGTGCCCTTCCAAAAGAGTTTTCAACGCTGACATTGAGAACATAGAGTGAACCAAAGGCAATGCTGGCATAGTACACGGATAGAAGGACCGGGATGTACTGCAGATAAAGAATAATCTTCAGAGGGTCAATGAAGACCACCTTGAGCATTTTGAGGTATCTTGTGGTCGCCTTCGCCATCTGTTGGGTCGACACGCGGCTGAGAGGACGGGTCCCTGGAGCACCGTCTTCTTCATCGACCTGGGAAAGTATGGGTTTCTGCAAAACCAAGGTCTCTGGCAAAGAGAAGAGGACAAAAATGAGAGTGACTGCACCATAGGCCGCAGAAAACCACATCGTACTGCGCCATCCCCAGCGTTGGGCCAGGACACCACCAATGACGGGTGCCAGCAATGGTCCGCACAGCGGGCCGAGGTAGAAGATGCCCATTGCACGCCCTCTTTCCCGAACTTCCCAAAGGTCCGCGATGGTTCCAGCCCCGACAGCTTGAACTGAGGCGGAAGCACCACCGCTGAGCATTCGCATCACGATCAGCATGGCAATGGAGTGGGAGATGGCACAGAGACAATTGAACAGCACGAAGAGGGCGAAAGAAGTGAGATAGATTGTGCGTCGTCCCAGTCTTTCACTAAAGGAAGACCACCACAGAGGAAAGATCGCCATGCTCAGCATGTATAGAGCGATCGACAAGTTAGTGATGGTAGCGGTCGTGTTCAGCTCCTTGGCTACCTGGGAGAGCGAGGCTGGGAGAAACCATCAGATCTAGAGGCAATGGTTGAGAGTGATAAAGTGACTTACGGAAGAAAATCGAGCTACCCAAAGGCGCAGCGGCTCCTGCCACGGCGACGACAAAGGTGATGAACCATTTCGTCCTTCGCGGATATGTTTTCGGGTTCTCAACCTCGGCCACCAGGGCCAATTGGCCGAGTAATCCTCTGCGCTTTAGCCGTGGTACTGTGACGGCAGGACCGAGCTCTGTGGACGCGCGCTGTAAGGGCTCAGGCTCAGGCGCATTTTTCTCCTCGTCGTGGCCGGTGATGCTGGAAGCGTGCGACCGCGAGTGATAATCTTCCAGTTCGACTTCATGGCTTGCCGAGCCTGGCGGATGGTCACTGCTGCCTGCACTGGATGGAGGCAAAGCAGATTCCTCGGCGCCGCTTTTTGCGGTATCTCCAGACATGTCAAGTCGCGTTGCCTTGGATGGAGATCGATGAAGAGTTCAGTCGAGGGCCCCGGGATTCGACCGATCAAGATTCGAGAGTGGCGAGACAGGCTCGCTGGACATGAAACGGGTAATCGATATCCCCTGAAGATCAACAATGTAACGATATGAAACACCACAGCCTGGACGATCGGCGAAGCAGATCGTTCATCTGCCAAGGCTGCGAACGAACGGGCCTTTATAGGATTGATATCGAATCAGGAAGAGATGAAGGCGATAAAATGAACGGGCTAGATCCTTTGCGATTCTCAGCTGAGGAAAACCGAGAAGACGAGAGCGAAGCGGCAGATGCGAGACTGAGAGCCCGAGAATAGAAGGCGTGGACCTCGTGATCGCCAACTATAGAGTTGCGAACCTGTGGAAAGCAGGAACGATTTCTGGGCAGTGCGTCAAAACTGGGCGACTCGCACGTCTCAATTTCGGGATCGGCTCCTTCCGTTACTTGTTTGAAGCAGCGGAAAATAGAAATTCTGGAAGCCTCAGGGGAGATCGCAGTTTGAGTAGGATCAAGATCTTCAAGGGTCCACTCGGGCACGAAGAATGTCTGCATGCGGAACACCGACAGGCACCGACGGAGACCGAGATAAGAACATCTTTATTCAAGCATCAGTGGATATTAATCCGAAATTGAGGGGTCGGCAAAGCAGAAGCCTTTTGCCTCCATTTCAACTGGGCCAAAGATCCAGAGATCCACGATCCAAGACCGAGAGCCAGTCATCGTCAAGAGTGGGCGTGCCGTTTCTTCCGTCGGCAATGACCTAGGCGGAAGTTGCCGCCGGAGACAAGAACCCCAGAGCTCATCGATTGCGACAGATGTTCAAGTGTCAAATGTCCGTCTCGATAGACTCAGCTTGGCTTCCTTTAGCCCTGGTATTGCGTGATCGGAATCCACTCGATTTGCGGATTCGCGGACTCGCGGGGTGACCGCTTCGGAACTCGGCCCTGGCCCTATGGCCCCAGTACTGTAGATATTAACGAACATCGATAAACAATGATAGGCGTTCATCACGAACAGGCCGATCTGAGTACATATTGAATGACGAATTTGTCGAATAGCGTCAAACAAGCTCAAGATGTGGCCCTCCACATTACGGCGCATCGCGAGGTGCAAAGGAGTTGATTAATAATCTCTGTTCTGGGGGCACTAGTTAGTTAAACAAGAGCCCAGCCAACTCTGGAATTTGCTCTGACAACCTCCAGTTATTCACATTGAACTACAATATGACAACCCAAGTCGACATCAAAGATGTCCAGGCCCAACTGGCCCAGTACCAGGGCGACAAATACGTCGACGGCTGGGCCGCGCTCTGGGACAAAGGCGGCAGTCTGCCCTGGGACAAAGGATTCCCTAATCCCGCATTGGAAGACTTGCTAGTTCAACGGCGAGGCATTATCGGCGGGCCTATCGCCCAGGATGCACAGGGCCAGCCGTACAGACGAAAGGCCCTGGTCCCCGGCTGTGGCAGGGGAGTCGATGTACTGTTGCTTGCTAGCTTCGGCTACGATGCCTACGGTCTTGATTACAGCGCTACTGCCGTCGAGGCGTGCAAGAAGGAGGCGGAGGGGGCGGAGAATCACAGCTGGTATCGTGTGCGAGACCAGACGGTCGGGAAGGGGAAGGTTACTTTTGTGCAGGGCGATTTCTTCGATGATGTCTGGTTGCAAAATATCGGGGTCGAGTTGAATGGATTTGATCTCGTCTATGACTATACGGTATCGTGATGCATTTCTTATATTGTTCTCCATGTCGGGTGTTTGAGGCACTCCCCTTCTAACAATGCATCTAGTTCTTTTGTGCTCTGGACCCGGCACTTCGTCCCAAGTGGGCGCTCCGACACACTCAATTGCTTGCTCCATCCCCGTCGGGTAACTTGATCTGTCTTGAGTTCCCTCGTCATAAGGATCCCCAAGCTGCGGGGCCTCCGTATTCCTCCTCCTCCGAGGCGTATATGGAGCATCTGAGTCACCCCGGGGAGGAGATCCCTTACGACAAGGGTCTCGTCAAGTACGAGCCTCTTCGAGGACCGAGCAAGCTCGGCCTAGAAAGAGTGGCGTACTGGCAGCCCGAGCGAACGCACCAAGGGGGCAAGGGCGAGAATGGAGTGATTCATGACCGAGTCTCTATTTGGCGTCGACGTAACTAGGCAGAGAACGAAAAGAAAAAGATGTAATCTTGTTGACCTGGTTGGGTATCGATATTGCGAATGGTCTAATTCTTCTTAAAAAGAGCGTTGTAGTGCTCGCCGAGCCCGTAGGAGTGTCGGTAATACGCCAGCCAGATGACGCGCCTGCGCTTTTCCTCTTCATCAAAGCTGTCCATGTCTCCGCACTCGATTTTCTCCAATCTCCCATCCTTCTGCACGACATTGATGTCAACTCCGTATGCCCGCGCAATAGCCTGCAGCTCCAGCTGACCACCCCACTCGGCCGTAAGTTTGATCTTCCGAGTATAGACCTCCAAAGGCTCTTCCATGAACGCCTCGAAGTCTCCCTTGTGCTCCACGATGAAATCAGCCGCAACCGCCCGGACTGCTCGGTAGCCATCGTGTTGCGGTGATGCGACGGTGTCGATACGGGATTGTGTCGTCGGCTGCAGGACGATTCGGCTTGGGTCCGGCCGCAAGCCGACTCCGGACTCGTCGAGCTGCTTGGCAATCGCGGAGTACAGGCAGTGTCCATCCGGAGTGACTTCAACTTCCTTCAGGCCTAGTTTCTTGAAAACTGCGTCCATGATCTCCTGCTCGTTGCCTCTGTAGTTGGTTTGGTTCGCGGCTTCTTCGGCGGCGGCTTCAGCCTGGGCAGCTTGTTCGGCAGCACGGCGAGCGAGACGGGCTTTTTGACGATTGGGTTTCTTACCACGGGTCGCGGGTTGTCCTGAATCGGGGTTGGGGACCGGCTCGTCTTGGGGTGGTCGTGTCGTCTTGTCCTCGTTCGATTCTCCATTCGTCGGTGCATCGTCTTCCAGGGTCAAGTCTTCGAGGGCTTCAGTGGGCTCGACTGGATCCCCATTCAGCTGTGCAATCTCGACTTGGTGTTTCTCTGTGAGCTCTCGTTGCATCCGCTCGCATTCATCATTGACGCCCTTGCGAGTTTTCTTGGTGGCGGACTTTTTCTTCTGGGTAATCCGCCCTTGAAGGTCCTTTTGCTCCTTGCGGTGTTTTGCCAGGAGTTCGTCCATTATGAAGATATAAATGTCAAGGTACCAATGCAAGGAACAAAAGGAAATCGCTGATCAAGCAACCGACAAGACGCATAGCAAAGTCGCCCCGCGAGAAACCCTGAAGGCGCTGCCCTAAGTTGGAGCCCAAAGAGGAATAGCGTTCCTAATCTCGGAGAAACCGTGGCACCGCGAGCCTCGGCTTGTCCGCTCGGTCTCTCGGGTATGCAGTGCAACGGGGAGGAGCTACGAGAGGAGAGATTAAAACTATGGGTCCACGCATCTAAAATCGCCCTATACTTCATTATTTGCCGTTATGGATTCCCAAAGTCTGTTCGATGTTAAGGTGAGATCGTTCAGTTATCGTTGCCGGTTGCTCTACTAACTATATCACCAGGGCAAAGTGGTGCTGGTCACCGGCGGAGCCAAAGGTATCGGTCGCATGATCTCGGAGGGTTATGTTACCAACGGTGCCACGGTCTACATCTCGTCTCGCGATGCGAAAGCTTGCGATCAAGCTGTCAACGAGCTCAATGCTCTCGGCAAGGGCAAGGCGCATGCCATTCCCGCCAACTTCTACAAGTATGACGACGTGAAGAAGCTGGCGGAGGAGCTGGGCAAGCGCGAGAGCAGTCAGTCAATCCTGGTCCATAATTGAGATGGTACCCTTGCTAATACGCCTCATGCTTCTACAGAGCTCCACGTCCTTGTCAACAACTCCGGCTCGAACTGGGGCGCCCCATACGATGAGTATCCCAGCGAAGCCTTTACTCGCGTCCTCACCCTCAACCTGCACCGCGTCTTCGATCTCACACAGCTGGTTACTCCCCTCCTGGAGAAAGCCTCTGCTCCGAACGACCCGGCGCGCATTATCAACATTGGCAGTATCGATGGTCTGCGGGTGCCCTCGCTCGAGACCTTTGCCTACAGTTCCAGCAAGGCCGGTCTGCACCATCTCAGCCGGACGCTGGCAAACCACTTGGGCAAGCGAAACATTACGTGGGTTTTCATGGGCCTAGACTGTTCTACCGAAATCTAACATGTCTCGCAGCTCCAACACCCTGGCTTGTGGTCCCTTCGAAAGTAAGATGATGGCCGCCACCCTTAAGTCTTTCGGCGAGGCCATCAAGGCCGGCGTGCCTCTGGGCCGCATCGGAACTCCGCAGGACGTGGCTGGTGCCTGCTTGTTCCTGAGTAGCCGAGCGGGTGCATATGTGAACGGCGCCACCATCACGGTGGACGGAGGCAGTGCCATCGCCGCCAAGATCTAAATCTGTGTACATATGTCAGCCTTCAATTGTAGATAGCCCATGAGCGAAAACGTCAATTTCATTTTGTAGACAATCTTGTCCATTCCAGAACCCAATGCCGACTGCGGGGCAAATCCCCGTGGAGAGTAGTCCGGACATGCCAGTGAATGGCTGGTCATCACCGCTTTTTCGTTCCCCAAAATTGGTCGTTGCTTTTTTTTTATTTTTTTTGCACCAAGTCATTTCAAGACTAGGTCTCACCAAAAAGAAAATATAAAACTCACCATCTCAGAGAGAGCGCGGGTATTGCGGACAAAGGAAACCGGGTTGCGTTATCATCTCTTATCAGGAGGCAATTGTTGTGGAGCGGCGACATCACTTCCACATAGCGTCATCCTCGAAGATCTTTCACAGAACATCCCACCTTCCTCCTTCACATACCAAATCTCCATCCTCCCGTCAACCGAAACAGCCTCACCTAATTAATACCGAGACTGTGCCATCCCGCTATCAAGGATATCCCCTGCTCCCTGATCACGTCGAGATCGCCTGTGGAGCACTCACCGCCGCTACTTAACCTCTCGTGTTGCCCCTGCAGTGTACACCGGTTGGGAACCCCTGGGAATCGGTGTGGACAGGCCTTGACACATAATCGATAATCGAAGCCTGGATTGCGCTCCGCCTTATCCCTCGCAGACCATGAGCTCGTCAGACGCAGAGGGCCGCCCGCGGGCACCTTCCTTCGATCCGTACTCCCACCCCGATGTCTACTATGGAAATGAGGACTCGCTGTCCAGGATCAGAGATCGCCGCCGCGCCTTCTCAGTGGTAAGCAGCCACCATGCTTGTGTGATTACCCCGCGAGTTTCGGCTAAAGTTTGTTTGGCGGGGTCAGAGCCTCAACAAGGACTACAACAGCCGTGAAGACATCAATTTGCCTTCGAGACGTGGTAGCCATGGTACGTCTAGCCGACTCCCTGTGTGTGTTCTTAGTGAATGCTGATCGGTATACCCAGATGAGGCATCCGGACAACCCCGCAAGTTCCTCATCAAAGTGGACGAGACTCTCGAGTCCCTGCTGAAGCAAGAGGACACGGATCAGAACATGCAAATCACGATCGAAGATGTTGGACCGAAGGTGCGTCTACGGTGTGACATTAGTTGACTATATGCTGATGACTCTAGGTGCTCCCGGTCGGAACGGCATCCTCGTCAGGAATCAGGCGTGTTGACGTGCGCGGCACCTACATGCTCTCTAACCTCCTGCAGGAGCTTACCATCGCGAAAGACTACGGTCGGAAGGAGATCATCCTCGATGAGGCCCGGCTCAGCGAAAATCCCGTCTCACGACTATCCCGTTTGATCAAAAATTCCTTCTGGGTGGCGCTGACCAGACGCATTGATGGATCCAATATCGAGGTCGCGGGTAAGGATCCGAAAGACTGGACTGATGACCCTCGGCCCCGGATCTACGTCCCACCTGGTGCGCCGGAGCAGTTTGACTACTACACTCGGATTGCGAAGGAGCACCCCGAACTGCGCTTGGATGTAATCATGCTCGAAGCCGACATCACCCCCGACTATGTGATGAAGCTCAGCGAGAAGCCGGGACTACTGGCACTGGCAATGAACAAGACGCTCAACGAGGCAACTATGAAGGAAGATCTAATCGGTGTTCCGTTCGTGGTCCCCGGAGGCCGATTCAATGAATTGTACGGATGGGATAGCTACATGGAATCTCTCGGACTGATCGTCAGCGACCGCGTTGATCTTGCCAAGGGCATGGTCGTGAACTTCTGCTTTTGCATCAAGCACTACGGAAAGATCCTCAACGCCAATCGGACCTACTACCTCACACGCTCGCAGCCTCCGTTCTTGACTGACATGGCTCTGCGAGTCTACGAGCGAATCAAGAATGAGCCCGATTCCAAGGAGTTCCTTCGAAGTGCTGTTCTCGCTGCCATTAAGGAGTACCACAGTGTCTGGGCTGTTGAACCGCGCCTCGATGTCGTTACTGGTCTGTCGAGATACCGTCCCGAGGGATGGGGTGTGCCACCCGAGACCGAGCCAAGCCACTTCACCCACATTCTCATGCCATATGCCGAAAAGCACGGTATGACCTTTGAGCAGTTTGTCAAGGCATACAACTCCCGTGAAGTGGTTGAAGCCGAGCTGGACGAGTACTTCCTGCATGACCGCGCCGTGCGCGAGTCCGGCCATGACACAAGCTACCGTCTCGAGCGCGTGTGCGCCAACCTGGCGACTGTCGACCTCAACTCCTTGCTGTACAAGTACGAAGTGGACATTGCCCGCATTATCCGCATCCACTTCAACGACAAGCTGCACATCCCCGTCGAATTCCGCACACCCGTAACAAAGGATATCGAATTCGAGTCCTCGGCCACTTGGGACCGCCGTGCCCGGAAGCGCAGGCAAGCCATGGACAAGCACCTCTGGGATGAAGAGAAGGGCATGTTCTTCGACTACGACACCGTCAAGCAAAAGCGTACGGGCTACGAAAGCGCGACTACATTCTGGTCGATGTGGGCTGGCCTCGCTACACCCGCCCAGGCAGCCGCACTGGTATCAAAGGCCCTGCCTCGACTGGAAGCCTTCGGTGGCTTGGTTTCCGGTACAGAGGAGTCCCGCGGCCCGGTAAGCTTGGAACGACCGAATCGGCAGTGGGATTACCCCTACGGCTGGGCCCCGCAGCAGATGCTCGCGTGGACTGGCTTGCTGCGGTACGGATACCAGGAAGAAGCGGAGCGACTGGCGTACAAGTGGCTGTACATGATCACCAAGGCGTTTGTCGACTTTAACGGTGTGGTCGTGGAGAAGTACGATGTCACCCGGCCGATTGATCCACACCGGGTCGATGCCGAGTACGGCAATCAGGGAACCAATTTCAAGGGCGCGCCGCGTGAAGGGTGAGTTTTCTGATATGTGTGGCTATCAGGATTGATGCTAATGGCGGTAACAGGTTCGGCTGGGTTAATGCTAGCTATGTCTACGGATTGGAAATTCTCAATGCGCACATGAGACGCTCCTTGGGAGCTATCACGCCGTATGAGACGTACAGAAAGGCGGTTTTGGCGCAGAATGCTTACTGATGGGAGCTTGCACATGGGCTTGGTTTTCACTTGTGGAGACTGCGCACACTTGAGTGCTTGGTAGAGACGACAGAAAAGCCGCATTTTAGAAATTAGTACAAAGTAAATTGGCCTTTTTAGTATTTTTCACAACTTGGCTTTACAGTTTAAATCATAAAAGAGAGACTGAAGATGCGATCAGAGATTCGGTATAGAGGATGATAGCTTGCCGCCTGACTGGGTGTATTTTGGCCCCGAAATCCAAGCAGGAATGAAAACGAGCCACCTTCCAAGGCTTTTGTAGACTAATCTCCACTGAAGAAAAAGAAACCCATTGCTAACTAGCGGGCTAAAAGAGGCTGCATAATCCCCGCAATCCACATCACCCCCAAGAACCGCAGAGCGAAAATAACCCGGCATCCATCGGTAAGTCGCAAGCACTCCGGGCAACGTCCGAGAGAGAAGATTAGGGATCCCGAATACCAAAACGACGCCATCGGGTCCTCCGCAGCTACCATGCAATGAGTGAGCCCCAGTTTCGACAAATTACACGGGCGGGCGCGCTGGCGGACCCTGGTTTTCCCGAGGCCATTCTCGTGGCTGGATGCTTGGACTACCGGGTCTCGTGATACGTTGATACGGTGTGTATGTTGCTTCTTTTGTATGTTCTTACCGCAGGTCTGTGGTTTTGATTGGTTGTTTCAGATATAGCTAAGTCGGGGCCTCGGGTTTGATGTCTACAAGCTCTGGGCCCAGGTGTCTATGGGAGTGGAAGATTCGCCGACTACGGAGGTTTGAGATCAGCTGATGATGAATAGGAATTCCAGCTGAGTAGATCAGGACCCTTTTTGCCGATCTGTCTTGGCCTTTTGCTGTCAGGTGGACGTTGGAAGTGCCTTGAAGATGCGTAGGTAAGCGCGGTCGATGAGCCGAGGTCCAACGAAGACGGTTGGCTTGAGTCATTTCAGTGTTCATTGATCATCGGGCGGAGACTCCGATGTTGGACAAGGGTATTGGGTTGATCGCTACAAGGCGCCATCTATTCCGGTATGAATTCGTGCTATCCAGAGTCGTTTCAAGTATTTGAGGCATTAATGGAGTCAATGGCGTTCTTGTATTGGTCTACGTAATCCTTGTGCGGTTGTGAATTGAGAAAAGACTGTCTAAGGGGACAATCTAGGGGCAGATAGCTATGAACACTAATCCTTGTACATTTTAGAGCCCTTTAAATAGCTGCCACAGAGCTAGCTGGCATTCTCATGCCCTTGTGTGTTCGTCGTGTTCAGGCCAAGGTGCTCGGTGGAGATGCACCGAATACCGGGGCATTACATAAGTGTATCGATGACTCAGCAGAAAGTGGAATCTAGCAACTGATTGTTTGACTCCTTGAAGCAAATGAATGCCAAAAATGAAGAGATACCCGATAATGGAATCTGAGATAGATCTAATCAACGGCGTATATAGATTACGCTCAGCCAAGCTCTGTCTTTTAAGCCTGTGATCGTAGACGCACGTGAAAGTTGCAGGTATTGTCACGTACAAAACGCACATGTTCGACGACGTCATCTGGGTGCCAGGCGTCCCGATGCTTTCGCCTCCTTCAATGCGACCAACAAAAATCGAAATTGCATTTTTAGAACATAAAATCAGATTCCTAGCGATGTATTGATGAGCTACCGATATAGCGACATCCCCCTACTGCCCGTGAGTCAACGGTGCGTAGCAAAGAGCAGTGGCAAAATGCCGAGCCAAAAGGTCCATTAGACCGAGGATCAGTGTCTGGATCCTCTCTCCCGAAGAACCGCACCCGCATCCGCCCATCGGAGGTCCGAAGGCTGAACATTGGTCGAATAAGCTGTTTTCAGTACGGGACACTGCCTAGGTTGGCTGGGATTGGATTCTGCTTGTCCCGGTGAGCCGAGAGTTTACCGATGGCGATGGGTTGTGACGCATTCGCAAGTAATAAGTACCCCGGGGTTTCCTGCTGGCTTGTGATTGCTATTTCCTGTGTCTTTCCTGCGTCTCTCCCCTCCTCTCTTCCTTTTTCTATCCTCGTCCTTCTTGTCTTGGTTTACAAGGACTAGCTGTGGACTATCGCAACCGAATATATACACTTATTGATCATATCGCCAACCTCCTGTATTTCTACCCTAAAAAGTTCATCATGAGTCAGTTCGAGGAAGAAGACCGCAAGTTTGCGGAGGAAGTCCAGGCCGTCAAGAACTGGTGGAAGGACTCGCGGTGGAGATACACCAAGCGACCCTTCACGGCCGAACAGATTGTCGCCAAGCGTGGCAACCTGACTATCGACTACCCTTCCGCCGTCCAGGCTAAGAAGCTCTGGAACACTCTGGAGAACAACTTTAAGGTATGGACTGTCGGCACGGTACGAGAGAAAGCATACTAATTTGAACCCTCGTCGACAGACTAAGCAGGCTAGCTTCACCTATGGCTGCCTCGAGCCCACGATGATCACCCAAATGTGCAAGTTCCTTGACACTATCTACGTCTCTGGCTGGCAGAGCTCTTCGACTGCTTCGTCCACCGACGAGCCTTCGCCCGATCTGGCGGACTACCCTATGGTAGGTTGAGCTATGAATACAGTTGAAGCTGGAATCGTATACTTATCGAGACATAGGACACCGTTCCCCGCAAGGTCAACCAACTCTTCATGGCACAGCTTTTCCACGACCGGAAACAGCGCGAGGAGCGTGTCACCACCCCTAAGGAAAAGCGTGCCAGTGTTGCCAACGTCGATTACCTGCGTCCCATCATTGCTGATGCGGACACCGGTCACGGTGGTCTGACTGCCGTCATGAAGCTGACCAAGCTCTTCGTTGAGCGCGGTGCTGCCGGTATTCACATTGAGGACCAGGCTCCTGGTACCAAGAAGTGTGGCCATATGGCCGGCAAGGTGCTGGTTCCTATCAGCGAGCACATCAACCGCCTGGTTGCCATCCGTGCCCAGGCCGATATCATGGGCACCGATCTCCTGGCCATTGCCCGTACCGACTCGGAGGCCGCCACCCTGATCACTTCCACCATCGACCACCGCGACCACGCCTTCATTGTCGGCGCCACCAACCCCAACCTCCAGCCTCTGAACGACCTGATGGTTACGGCTGAGCAGGCCGGCAAGAACGGTGATGAGCTGCAGGCCATTGAGGACCAATGGACCGCCCAGGCCGGTCTCAAGCTCTTCAACGAGGCCGTGATCGACACCATCAAGGCCGGTGTTCACCCCGACAAGAACGGCCTGATCGAGCAGTACCTCAAATCCTCCAAGGGTAAGAGCAACAGCGAATGCCGCGCCATTGCCAAGGGCATCACCGGCGTTGATATCCACTGGGACTGGGATGCGGCCCGTACTCGTGAGGGCTTCTACCGCTACAGGGGCGGCACCCAGTGTGCCATCAACCGCGCTGTGGCGTACGCACCCTTCGCGGATCTGATCTGGATGGAGAGCAAGCTGCCCGACTACAAGCAGGCTAAGGAGTTCGCCGACGGCGTGCACGCCGTGTGGCCCGAGCAAAAGTGAGTCGAAATCCCCGAGAAAAAGCCGATCATCCCGGAAACTAACCGTCTCTCCAGGCTCGCCTACAACCTGTCACCCTCGTTCAACTGGAAGAAGGCCATGCCGCGCGACGAGCAGGAGACCTACATCAAGCGCCTGGGCGAGTTGGGCTACGCCTGGCAGTTCATCACTCTGGCGGGTCTGCACACGACCGCGCTCATCTCGCACCAGTTCGCCAAGGCGTACGCGAAGAACGGCATGCGTGCCTACGGCGAACTAGTCCAGGAACCCGAGATGGAGCAGGGTGTCGACGTGGTCACCCACCAGAAGTGGAGCGGTGCCAACTACGTGGATAACCTCCTGAAGATGGTCTCCGGTGGCGTGAGTAGCACTGCTGCTATGGGTAAGGGTGTGACCGAGGACCAGTTCAAAAACTGAGGGCCGTCTTGTAAATTGGTATCACTGCGGCGTTTCCATTTTTATTTTCCGTCTATGACTTGATTCCCGTCCTAGCTTTTCATTGCATGTTGAAAATCAGTGCATGAGTAATTTGATGAATGAACTGTACAATTTTGAAAGGCTCGAGAAAAGGAGTAGTTGGAGAGCCACCTAGACTTGAACAGGCAGGACCCCTGTCAACAGCGAATTTCTGCAGCGCAGGGAGCTATCCCAAAGAGGGAGAACCGGCCGGCCGATGGGCCTGTGGGTCCGTGTGAAGCCGCGGTCCAGAGCTCAGGGACCCCGATAGATGCACGGCCGAGCGAGTCGGAAGAAAAGAATCGAAGAAAAGGACCATGGTACGTTCATTATGCAATGCATGCTGAACCCCGTTAGTCATTTCTGTTCATGGTGCATGAGGTTGAGGTTGAGACGTAGAGAGTAGAAAAAGTTGAGAGGGGAATGAGAATGGACGGAGTCGGGCAGATTGGAGAAGCCGAGCGGCGCATGTGGATGCGGAGAAGCCGCGTTTCTTAGAGTTCTTAAATGTCGCCCCTCCCCTCTCCTTCTGACGTAAGGACTTTGACTTCTTCAATAACTGTCAAGATGGGTGTTCAGCTTCCAGAACTCCAGTTTACTCCGCTCGAGGAGATTCCCGAGCGCGTCTCCACCGCCCGCAAGGCGTTCCTCGAGCACCGTACCCGCGATGTCGAGTTCCGCCTTGTGCAGCTTCGCAAGTTCTACTGGGCGTAAGTGGCCTCCTAGGCCTCCTAATGCATTATGAAAACATTGACTGACATTTTTACAGCATCAAGGACCACGAGGAGGAGATTGTTCAAGCTTGCGCCCAGGACCTGAACAAGCCGCGCTTCGAGTCCGAGGTCGCGGAGAGCGGCTGGTTGCTCAACGATGTCGTCTTCACCACCCGCAACCTCCACAAATGGGTCAAGGATGAGAAGGCTCCCGATATCGACCTTGCCTACAAGTTCATGAGCCCCAAAATTAGAAAGGACCCCCTGGGCTGTGTGTTGGTCATCGGGTGCGTTCCCCCCATGGCATATGGGTGGTTTGAAGATGAGGGAAGCTGGAAACTGACAATATGCTCGACTTAGTGCCTTCAACTTCCCCTTCCAATTAACCCTGGGCCCCGTCATTGGTGCCATCGCCGCTGGCAATACCGTTGTCATCAAGCCTAGCGAGAATTCCCCCCGCAGCGCCGCTGTGATGCAGAAGATTTGCGAGGCCAGTCTCGACCCCTCGTGCTACCACGTCATCCAGGGAGGTGTTGCTGAGACGCAGGCACTGCTCGCTGAGCGATGGGATAAGATTTTCTTCACGGGCGGTGCCAATGTTGGCCGAATCATCGCCAAGGCCGCTGCGCCGCACCTGACCCCCGTTGTGCTCGAGCTGGGTGGTATTAACCCGGCCATTATCACCAAGAATGCCGACCCCAGACTGGTTGCCCGCCGCATGCTTTGGGCCAAGCTGATGAACGCAGGTCAGCTCTGCACCTCGCAGAACTATCTGCTCGTCGACAAGTCGCTTGTGCCCAAGGTGGTGGAGGAGTTTAAGAAGGCATACAAGGAGTTCTACCCCCAGGGCGCCAAGGTTTCGCCTGATTACTCGCGTATTGTCAATGAAGGTCACTTCCAGCGCCTCAAGTCTATGCTTGACAACACCAAGGGCAAGATCCTTATGGGTGGTACCATGGATGAGAAAGAACTCTTCATTGAGCCTACCGTTGTCCAGGTGGACTCGGTCGATGACTCGCTGTGCACTCAGGAGAGCTTCGGTCCCTTCATCCCTATTCTTCCCGTCGAGAACCTGGATGAGGCCATCAGTCTCGCCAACGGCGTCCAGGCTACCCCGCTGGGTCTCTACCCATTCGGTAACAAGGCTGACGTTGCAAAGAGTAAGATTCCTTCTTTTCTGTCCTTTGATTTCAAATTAACAACTTTTAGTCATCGCCAGTACCCGCTCCGGTGGTGTTTCCTGCAACGACGCCGCCCTGCACATCCCGACCCTGCCCTTCGGTGGTGTCGGCGAGAGTGGCTACGGCTCATACCGTGGCCGCTCCAGCTTCGACGTCTGGGTGCACCGACGACCCATCACCAGCAGCCCTGGCTGGTTGGAGGCCATCTTATCTATCCGCTACCCGCCTTACGCCGGCAAGCTGTCCAAGTTCAAGGCTGCCAGCACCCTGGTGCCCGACTTTGACCGCAGCGGCAAGAAGGTCACTCTCGGCTGGTTGCGATTCATTTTGACTTTGGGCGGAGGAAGTGCCAAGGCCGGCGCTGGTCGCGCTGCGGTTGTTGCTGCCAGTGAGTAAACCATTTCCCCTTGATTTGCGTCACGATCTATCCGATTTCTGCCCGTTGTTTTTCTTGGTCTATTCTCTTTTGCCCCGGAATCTTCTCACCAATGCCCATCTCCTCCAGACGAAGAGGACAAATAAGCTTGCAGCCATCCCTCTAGCAGCCCTATACGACATGTCCCGAGACCCTACTCCGTCATGCGACTGTTAATACCCTCTGTATACCCATTTGAGCAGCCATGCTTCACCTTGTCATATATTGGACACCCCCACTTTCACTTTCACTTTCCTTGCAAATGTCTCCCTTCACCTTACCCAACCGGATACCCAGAAAGTCATATACACCGTTAAAATGCTTAAACTTAATGGACCCGCCTCATTTGTCTTTCGGCGTGCGTGACGCAAATTAACCAGTCTCGAACTCGTCTAACACAGTCTCTGTAGTTGCCTACTTCGTGATGCAAGCGCTGGAGCGCCGCGCTTCGAAACTGTGATGGATACGAGCCCTCTTTTTAATGTGCAATTAGGAAAATAGCTTGACCGGATTTGAATTTGAGTTTGCTGATCTCTTTTTTCTTTCGGTGTCTTTGGTGGGGGTTTCGTGTTATTCTCCGGCGAATAAGGCCCGCTTTTGGTAGATTTTCGTGCTCATCTTTGAAGATCTTCTAAATGGAGGCTACAGCCGAACCGAGAAGATAATGTAAGTGGGTCTAAATGGGCGTGACCTGTCTGCCCGGACACATTCAAAGGGAGATTTCAAAAGATCTATTTGAAAAGGAACTAGAAGATATTTAGAAAGACTTTTAAAGACATGCTTAGGAAGAGGTTTGGAGGGACTAATAGAACGGAGTGTTCGGGCCCTTCTATAATGTCTTCTTGGTCCGGCTGTAGAAGGATAGCTCTAGCTCTGTCATTGTTTTTATGGTTTATTAATTCTCCCTTTTTTCGTCCTATAGATTAATCAGGACTGCATATGAATGGTACAGCCGGACTAAAGAGGTACTAGCACTACCGGTCCGTTTCATCCAAGATGACCCCCAACTCCCGTATACTACTGATCTGCTTGTGACTTGGGGGCTGATCCGTCAACATGACCTCCCTCATTCCTTTCAACCAGTGACCCTCCAGAAATGAAAGTAAAGACATGCCCGACTCTTCATAAACAGGAATAAGCTCAATCATCAGATCATCCAGTGTATCAATCTCATCCTTCCACTGATCGATTTCGTCAGCATCGTGGACTGCGTGATGCTCACAGGTATGAGGAATCCTCAGCGCCTCAAAGGTAAAAGCACGAATGATAGCCGCAGCGTGCGTTTCAAAGCTATGTTCCAGGCCAGCCTTCACGAATGCATATAGTGGCCGAGTATGTCGCCTATAGTTGTGAAGTAGAGTAGAAAATGGATTTGCTTCCGCAAGAAAAAGTCCCTGCAAAAGCTTAGTGATGGCATAACATCCACCCACGCTGCAAGGACAGTCACAGATATCCCGACTGGTATCAATGAATATCATATGCGCGATGTTCTTGGCCTTCTCGCTAGAGAAACATTCCATGTCCGACGCCGGGAAGTTTATTCCCACCGCATATGCAACACGATGCAGAGCTGGACAATTACACCCAGGTTCACTTCCGCGGTGTATATCAGCGCCCTTGGCTATTAGCCAGTCTGCGAACTCCAAAACTTTCTTAGCGGTCGTGTCAGGCCCCGGGAATCTCATACGGCTTGCCAATCCAAATGTGTCCGGCTCGACCATGTTCCGAAAGCCTGCTTCCCAAAGAAGGTCCGCCATCTCCAAGTCAGGTCCAATACCTGCATAGACCGACCAGCAATATCCCTCGACGAAGCCAACGTCAACTCCACGATTCACCAGCATTCGATACGCGGTTCCCGCATGCCAGTCCAGAAGACATCCTGGCTGAATATGAAGTTGCCCAAGCTCTTCACTGGATAAATGGGTCTCCGCAAAATGCAGCAGTCTCATTCTGCGTTTGGCCAGGGCATTCACCAAAATCCGTTTAGTTTGTGAGTTTGCGGATTTGGCTACCCAGAGAGCGAGCTGTCCTAGGTGTACCCCTTGAGCTGACAGCAGGAGCCTTAAACTTTCGTGGGAGTCCGCCTCTATTGCCCAGTAAATTGACGACTCTGTGGGCGTATACCCAGCACAGAGTAAAGTAGCAAGGCCCTCAGACCACATGGTGTATATATCAAATGTCCATTGCATATCAACTCCCTTTTCTATGAGTATGTCCAGCTCTTGCTTGTCCCGGAAAAGAAGAGGGTCAAGAGCTTCTGGCAGGAAGATCCCTAGGGTTTTACAGCGTTAGCCTGAGAAAGTCTGGCGAAAGTTTCCAGGTGACAATACCATCAACCCCGGCACGCTCGACGGCTCTCCAGAAAAAAGAGGCACTCTCTATTCCGCGAAATGTACTATCTCGCGTCTTATTGGCAAAGCCAAAAGCCCGCGAGCTCATATACCCGCCTGCGTCCACAAAGGCAAGACTTGTATTCAGCATTTGTTCTTGCCGCTGTCGAAGCCGTTCAGCTCCAAATAAACGGTGATATGTGCCGGGAAACCTGACGTACTTGACCAGTATGTCTGCAGGGGTAAAACCGTCGTTATTTGGGTAGTTGGGCAATATATCTCGATCAGGGAATATTTTGACCAAATCACCAAAGCCTCTGGAACCTCGGGCAATGTGATAGCGTAAGCATAATGATCGATACCATTCAGCCAAAGCCTGTGAATTGAGCGTGTCAAAGGTGACTTGAAGACTTGGAGGTAATGCCTCTTACATGTAGAACTGTGTTGCCGTGGACAACCGTGTCAGTGGGAGAGGCTGTACCCTCTTGAAAGATGTGAAGCAACTCTTTGCGGACATCCGAGAAAATGACTTCAATATTATCACGTAACGCTCTCTCTCGTGCATTATTGATCAAATCAAACATGGGCGAGTGTTCGACCACTGCACGGAACTTCAAGTAAGGGCTGATTGCAAAGCCACCAGCTCCTGTCGTGATGCCGAGAGCCATCCACATTGAGAACGCCAGGAACTTGTTGCAAATCGTAAATGTAGATTGCAGAACCTTGATCTTCTCCCCCGGTATGTATCGCGGACATCCTGCCTTGTGTGAAGGCATAGTCGGGGAGGTGGACTGAGCGTGACGGAAAGGGAAGTTTGGGTCTGAGCAGTTGCATCTTGTTTGGGGTCTTCGGTGTCGACGTGTTTGCGCAACTAGATTGTCTATACATTGTCCGACTTTCTGCTGCTCAGTGATAAGGCATTCCAGCGAGGCTGGTTCGATGGGTCGACACAATCCTTGGTGGAGCATCACTGACATCTACACTCCAAGCAAATCATGAGTCCCACGGCGCCACGAAAAGGATGTTGGAAAACATACCATTTCCTCCATCTGCTTGCCGATTTTGGTTAACTTGCTGTCAATATGATCATGACCTTGATCAAGCTTCTGAGCAATAACCAGGGTCTGTCTGGCGTCCGTAGCCACCTCGTCTGTTTTCGTTTCCATCAAAACCATTCGTTTCCGATCATCGATTTGCATGGTTCTATTGTACTTATATGAGCTGGGTAGGCAGTCAAAGCTCGCTCAAACTAACATGTCCAGTAACTCAAGAGCCACGTGAAGAT
Organism: Penicillium silybi; assembly: GCA_027569585.1. NCBI lineage: Eukaryota > Fungi > Ascomycota > Eurotiomycetes > Eurotiales > Aspergillaceae > Penicillium > Penicillium silybi. Next base: position 1,128,410 of record JAPDFI010000002.1, on the reverse strand, counting down.
TGGCCCGTAGCCCATCTATCGTGTTGACAAAGCTCGTCAGCTCGTCACGCCGGAAAGGATAAAGTGCCCTATCAAGATGCCGTTTTGCCTTTTCGGATTTGCTGTATAATAAACCCTCGGATCGTCTGACTTTCTCCAGCATCTTCCCCAGCCGTTGTACACCTTGGTCACATTGCTCAACTAGCCGAACCGCTATCTTGGCCTTGCCAGATATAGACGACTCATCGAACGTCGTGGTATCCGAAAGAACGTCGTGTAACGCTTTCAAAGGTTCTTTAAGACCGCTGACCTTGTCTGCAACATCGTTGGTCTCTTGCTTGAACGACTTGGCTTGCGACCAATAGGTTATCAGACCCTGGCAAACCGTCAGTCCGAGAGAAACAACTCCGACAGCACCGGTTGCCACTGAGAAAGGGTCCCCCATAGCGAAAGATAAGCTAGTGAATGAGATGTACTTGGGATGGATGGAACTTCTAAATAAGTTGTGTTACACATGAACACTAGGCACCCGGGCTGAGGCTGAAAGGGCCTCGTCGTGTAAGCGCCCTGCAAGCGCCAGGTGAGTTGTCCAGCTGCGCCTCTCGTGCTGATTGGATCTGTAGTCTTCCCCACTACAGGCGGGGGACATTAGCTACTATATCTATATCCAATAGATATTAGGGTATATAATAGCACTAACCACTTCGCCACCAGGCGATCGCCCCCATTACCGCTTTACCTTTGCTATGGATATGCAACTGGATATTAGAAGAGTGATTGAAACGATGGTGATAGAATAAAGAGGAAGAGAAGGGTATTATGTCATATAACCGGCAGAATATAAGTGGAGAACGAAGTGGGATGAAGATGAAGAAGTGAAGAAAGTTTGGAAAGCAACACGTTCGACCTAATGAAACGTTCGACCTAGTGAAAGGGTTGGGCCATGTATTGTGGAATGAAGACCCGTGGACAGTAGATTCTGATTATATTATGGGAAGAGTAAACGGCCTTAGATTTGATTCCAATGGTATATCGTTATTCATGCCATCACGTTGCACTTTCTAGATCATGTCTCCCACCAATACATGAGATGAGCCACTCGGAGTACACATGCAAGTTCTTGAAAACCAGGTTCCCTCCTATCAGCAACGTCGCTCCACACCGCGCCGACTGACGCATAGGTACTTTACCCCTTTGTACGGCTTGACACTGTCACCGAGCCCACGACTGCGGCGCTGATCAATGTTCAAACTGTCCACCTTGATGCCGGATGGGAGCCAGCCTCGAACGGAGAAGGAGACAGAGGCAGAGGTCGGCATGAGGCTTGCATTGATCTGGGCTTTGGTTCTGCGGGGCTCGGGTCGAGGTGCGGATGAAGGTGCAAAGAACGCAGGAAGCTGAGAAGGTTGCTGAGGTAGCGGGGGAGGAGTCGGCGTTTGAGGTTTGGAGTGGCTTGGAGATGGGGTTTTGGCTTTGACAGGTGCGTCGGATAGGCCTTCAGCTGGGCTTTCGCCTTCGCCTTCGGCGAGAGCGGCAGAGCGAGATGATTTCTTTGCCCCCTTCTCCTTCTCCTTCTTTTTCTTTTTCTTCTTCTTTGAGGGGTCGCGCCTCTTTCTACTAGTGCTTGCGGATGGGTCGTTGTAGGAGGTGGGGGCTTCGTAATAGCCTTGAAGAAGGTTTGCATTGGCATCCTCATCATCCTCAAGGTTGTCTTCATGGTCCTCATCGGCTGTTGGATAGCCTGCAACAGAGCATCGGAGAGTCGCAGTACCTGAGATCGTCCCAGCTTCACGGTTTGTGGGGACCCGCCATTCAAGGAGGCCGGTGCTATGAGAGTGCTGTGCATCACCACGACTTGCCTGCATGTCTGTGATGTGCCGGACGGATTTGGAGATCGGAACACTCACAACTACTTCCTCCAGCACGGGTCCAGTGGAGCTACTGCTACCTCCGCCCAAGAAGGAAGGAGTCGATGTCCCTGATCCATTCCGCGAAGCTGTTGCCTTCGAGGAACCATGACCGGGGAAGTTGGTATTCAAAGTCAACTTGACCTCGAAATCTGAGCCGGATGGCCCAAGTGATTTGCGAATGTCCACGATAGCCGGCAGAAACAGTTTTTCCATGTGGCTTGGCGGCTCGTCTAGATCAGGGTCTATCGGAAGAAGATCAACCTCGTACCCGGCCAGAATGAATCGTCCATCCGGAGGCACGAAGCTAAGTTCTCCGGGTCGTTCTCGCCAGCGAGCAAGCCTAACGGACGGGTGGAAGACCGGTAATTCAATCTTGCGGGCAAGTGATTGCTGGCCACCCGGCGCCGATAATGATAGGAGCAAGTCCGGAACTCCCGATATCTTCGCGGTGAATGCAATGGTTCCAGATGCCATGGCGGAAAGTAATCGCCCAGATGGTGCCATAGTCACGGAGAGAGACTCAATGATGTCAACGTATAACTCATTTGACGTGTGTCGTACTCCAGCTCGTCGCCAGGGTATTGCGGGGCCCTGTGCTGCGCTAGCCGCGGCGAGTGATTGCTTCAGAGGATTGGCAGTTCCTGAGGTCGGCGTCGATGTCCTAAAAGATAAAATCGTCAGAACCAAGAATATTCGCCCATAAATTGTCAAGACCTCTTACCCAGGCAAGCTTATCCCACCGAGAAGCTTCCCCATCCACCCGGGCACATCAACAACCTCTTGCAAAGCATTGAGTTCCGTGTTGGATACCAACCCTCCATCGCACATCTCATGCAGTAACTGCGCAACCACTTCATAGTTGGCCTGGATCTTAGTCGCAAGTAGCGGCGCGCCCACAAACTCCTCCAATACATCGACCACGCGATGCAGGAATTCCAACGCTAACAGCGGTTCGGTGTCCACTTCACTCACGGCGAGAAACAGCAAATTCGATTGGACAATCGAAAACACTGTCACCGGCGGTGAGGCATTAGGAATGTACAGCAAGGAGGGGCGAGGAGCGGCATGAGCGAGGTAGAGGGGCAGGATCGCGACTGCCGAGGGCGGGCGGGCTCGGTATACATGTTCGACGAGAGGGGCGCTAGATCGGGCTGTCAGTAAAATCCAATGGCAGGTTGACAAAATCCATACTTGAGCTCGTCGTAAATGTAGACGGCATCAATCTCGCCGCTCATGGTGGCTGTTGTCTGAGACAGGAAGCATCGGAGCTGTATAGCTCGTGGTGAAGCTGGCCATTCTGCCGTCGACTCCCGCTTTGGATTACTTTTTGGTTGCGCGTGATTCTCCGCGATTCCTTCCGCAACTAAATCAGTGATTCGGAGAACTTCCCTTTTTTCGTCGTCCCTGGGCTTGTCTAAGCAGCAATTGCACATTGGAGATGGTGTCTTCATCGGATAACCGTGGCTGGGAACTCCAGCAAAAGGATGCAAAACAAGCACTGGCGGAGGACAAATGGGACGACTGCATGGCCTGCAGAGTAACCGGTAGGTGGACGACAATGAGAAACCTCGGTCGAAGACGTGTCTTGCTGATACTTGTGAAACAGGTTCTGCTGCATTCATCGGCGCCGGCATCTACAGTTACCACAGCGGCATGGCCAACCTCCGCAAACAAGAGAAGAACATTATGCAGAGCACGTCACAATACAAAATGGGCTCGCGCCGGCTCGGAGTTGGGGCCATCGCTGCAACTCTCATCAGCATGGGCATTTATCGAGCATTCAACTGATCCCTTCATGATAACCCATTTGGGAAATTGAACTATATTACAGAGGACAACGGAAGTTCGGATGAGCATTGTACATTAGGAAGCGTTTCACCATTTTAAAAGGATATTTTAAGGGTTTTGTAATATATTGATTCGTTGTACTATCGTGAGCAGGCCATGATAGCTGCCACACCGGGTATTTCCACCACAAAATCCTCTCTCTATATGCTGTATTGAAAAAAGGTATAAAGAGGCAGACGGGAAGGGGGGAAAGGAAAAGACAAGAGAAATTCATGACAAAGAAGTAGGAAAAGAAAAGACCAAGTCAGGTCATGCAGCGAATCCATATGCAAATGTCCCCCATCCCAGTATGCACCCCAAAACAAGCAGCCAAAGTTCCTCCCAACTGCTGCGTGACAATCGGAAGAAGATTCGTCATTTCGTCGACTTCGTATAGTCCAGGAACAGTCGTGCTAGGTGAACCGGCCACGTTTGCCTCCTCCGAACATGTCGCCTGACAAGTCGAAGAAGTCCGGAACGTTGAATTTCCGCTTGGAGCCTATGCTAGCAGGGGACTCTCGGGGGAAGGGACGGGCATTCGGTCGGGCGAGGTTGTTGTGGCGATGTTGATGGCGATTTCGAGGCATAACGGAGACGCTGACTGGTGCACCGTCTTGCGAAGAAGGGGTAGGGTTGTCGGAAGATTGCATGTCCATTTCAAGGTCTTGACATTGAGGGAATGTCGGGCCAGCCGTGAATGTAAATACTGTCGGTGATCCAAGCGAGGTCTCTTGAGGCTGGGGAGCGGGGGCTGTGGTCTCTGAGCGGGGGGTGGAAGCAGGAGCGGAGGTAGGAGGTTGTCGGGAAGTGGGCTCGGACGAGGGCGCTTCCTTACGAGCAGTGGCGGGCGTCGCACTTCGGTCACGTTTATCTGAGTCGGCTCGCTCATCGTCGTCGCTACCTTGAGTAGTTCCGTCACACTTCTCAGTTGCCCACTGGCGGACCCTCCACCCCTCTCCATCATCGAGACCAAGATTCTCGCGGTCAAGGAAGTGGAGCAGGTCTTCTACAGCCTCCTGGTAGCCAGCTTGTCTGGCCTGAGCTTGCTCACAGACGGCATTCTTGTATAGGTTGGTGACGGATAACGCAGCTGCTTTGAAGGACTGGAGGAGTTGCTCGGGTGGCTGCGGGCGCGGTGTCGAGCTAGGCAGGGAGGTGTTCAAAGACCTCATGGAGTCCATGTTGGCGAGGATGCTCGGGAGTATCCTAAGAAAGGCTGGGTATAAACGGAGGGAGGTGTTGTTGTGGCGAGGTGAGACGTACTTGGGCGTACTCTCAAAGTCGATGTTGTCCCACGTGATACCCAAACAAACGAAAAGAAAGAGACAGGGTCGAGCCTGGTGGGAGTTCCCGTAGTAAAAAACTGGAGTTTGGGAACCGAAGAAGTTGTTCCCTAGCTCTGTACTGGCAGGTCGTCACTAGGCCGGAGGGGAACTCAAGGCGTAGTAACCGATGCTGCAGATGATCGGCTGCACTTTTTGCACTGACCGGGTAACGTGACCCCACTTCAAGGAACATTGTTATTCCGTTCGCCGAAGACTGCCTGCTGAGTCAGGAAGCTGCAGCCAATCAGCGCGTGTGGTTCGCCGCGCCTTTCCCAGTTGTTCTTCTTCAGCGCGCCTGGCGGCGTTTCTCTCGTTCCAAGTTGCGCTTCATTGTTCCGCCTTCACCCAGCTCCCCTTCCCCTTTGCATCCCTCCTTATCTTAACTCATCTGGAGCTCAATCCATTCTTTCTCAATACACACCAACATCGTTCGACTGTCTCTCAGAGAAGCTCCGACGAGTCGAGACGTGCTTGTGCCTACCGTGACGCTTGCGCTTTGCGCGCCGATCAAAAAAAATGGCACCGGCCAAAGCTGAGTCGCCGTCTCAGACGGACACTCCAATGACCGATGCAAATGACGATGCCATTCCGTCCATCCCTGTCGACGCGCCGATGGTACGTGAACTTCCTTCTCGTTCCCGATTTGTGCCGCAATGTCGCATCACCCCCTCGACTGCGGTGTATATTCGGCACGCACACAACGAACAATCGCTGACGTCTCTCCCTTTGTACAGGCCTACACAGACACACCCGATTACACGGTAATGACCTCTTTGAATCTTGTACAGTCAATATATAGGTTGTGGACTGACATTCCGCCACAGGACTCTGATACAAATCCGAACACTACGGCGAGCAGCGTCGCAGGCGACGCTGTAGCTGATGGTCACCGACGCCGGTCGGAGGCGACCCAGCTGAGAAAGAGCATCCTGAGCAAGAAACACGGCCGCCTGGATGAGTCTAAGGTACGGAGCCCGGTGCTTGCGCTATATTCACGCCGTAAACTGATTGCCAATCAAACAAACAGGAAAACGATTCGATCCGCCGATTCCGATATCTCCTTGGCCTGACAGATCTGTTCCGCCACTTCATCGAAACCAACCCGAACCCGCACGTCAAGGAGATCATCGCCGAAATCGACCGACAGAACTCTGAAAGCGAGGCAAAGGCACGCAAGGGATCCTCGCGCACGGGTGGTGCAGGTGGCGACCGACGCCGTCGAACCGAGCAAGAAGAGGATGCAGAGCTGTTGAGAGACGAGCGGCAAGGCGGCGAGACAACCACAGTGTTCCGCGAGTCGCCTGGATTCATCCACGGTGAACTTCGTGATTATCAGATTGCTGGCCTGAACTGGCTTGTCTCGCTCCACGAAAATGGTATCTCGGGTATCCTGGCCGATGAGATGGGATTGGGCAAGACTCTGCAGACAATCTCATTTTTAGGTTACCTGCGTTTTGTCCGTGATATCCCTGGTCCTCATCTGGTCGCTGTTCCCAAGTCCACACTCGATAACTGGAAGCGCGAGTTTGCGAGGTGGATCCCGGATGTCAATGTCCTGGTTCTCCAGGGTGACAAGGACGAGCGACAACGCTTGATCAACGAGGAGCTGCTCCAAGATAACTTCGATGTTTGCATCACCAGTTACGAGATGATCCTTCGCGAGAAATCCTCACTCAAGAAGATCGCCTGGGAGTACATCATCATTGATGAGGCTCATCGAATCAAGAACGAGGAGTCTTCGCTCTCGCAGATCATCCGTCTCTTCAACTCCCGCAACCGATTGCTTATTACCGGAACTCCGCTGCAAAACAACCTGCATGAACTGTGGGCCTTGCTCAACTTTTTGCTACCCGACGTTTTTGGTGACTCGGAGGCATTTGACCAGTGGTTCTCCAGCCAGGAGTCCGACCAGGACACTGTGGTGCAGCAGCTTCACCGCGTGCTGCGGCCATTCCTGCTGCGACGTGTGAAGAGCGATGTCGAGAAGAGCTTGTTGCCCAAGCAGGAGCTCAACCTTTATGTGCCCATGTCCGAGATGCAAAGGAAGTGGTACCAGAAGATTCTGGAGAAGGATATTGATGCGGTCAACGGTGCTGCTGGCAGAAAGGAGTCCAAGACCCGATTGTTGAACATTGTCATGCAACTTCGGAAATGTTGCAACCACCCTTACCTTTTCGAGGGAGCCGAACCCGGTCCCCCATACACGACTGACGAGCATCTCGTGTACAACGCCGGGAAGATGGCCATATTGGACAAGCTTTTGAAGCGTATGAAGGAGGATGGCAGTCGAGTACTTATCTTCTCTCAGATGAGTCGTGTTCTGGATATCCTGGAAGATTACTGTGTCTTCCGAGAGTATCAATACTGTCGAATTGATGGTACTACGGCTCACGAGGATCGTATCGCTGCCATCGACGATTACAACAAGCCCGGATCCGAAAAGTTCATCTTCCTTCTTACTACGCGCGCAGGGGGTCTGGGTATCAACTTGACCACGGCCGACATCGTGGTGCTTTTCGACAGTGACTGGAACCCTCAGGCCGATCTTCAGGCCATGGATCGCGCTCACCGAATTGGCCAGACCAAGCAGGTCAAGGTCTTCAGATTCGTCACGGAGAATGCTATTGAGGAAAAGGTTCTTGAGCGAGCCGCTCAGAAATTGCGTCTGGATCAACTCGTTATCCAGCAAGGCCGTGCTCAGCAGACAAACAAGGCTGCTTCGAAGGACGACTTGCTCGGCATGATTCAACACGGTGCTGCCGATGTCTTCGGCCCCACGGACACCACTACCAATGGAAAGGACATCTCGCAAGATGATTTCGAAGCTATTCTACGCAAGGGTGAAGAGCGGACGCAAGAGTTGAACAAGAAGTACGAGAAGCTCGGCATCGACGACCTGCAGAAGTTTACCTCCGAGAGTGCCTACGAGTGGAACGGCCAGGATTTCACCGAGCGCAAGAAGGACATTGGTATCAATTGGATCAACCCGGCCAAGCGTGAGCGCAAGGAAAAGTTCTACTCTATCGACAAGTACTATCGTCAGGCCCTGGCCACTGGTGGCCGGACCGCTGATACGAAGCCCAAGGTTCCGCGGGCACCCAAGCAACTCACTGTTCATGACTGGCAGTTCTACCCTCCCGGTCTGCAGGAGTTGCAGGAGAGGGAGACCGCCAGCTTCCACCGGGATATCGGCTACAAGGCTCCACTTCCCGAGGGTCCAGAGGAAGAATTGAGCGAGCGTGAAGCTGAGCGGGATCTCGAGCAGCAGGAAATCGACAATGCTCAGCCTCTTAACGAGGAAGAGCAAGCTGAGAAGGCCCGCATGTCGGAGGAGGGCTTCTCCAATTGGAACCGTCGTGATTTCCAGCAATTTGTCAACGGGTCGGCCAAGTTTGGACGTACCGACTACGTTGGAATCGCCACCGAAGTGGACAGCAAGGAGCCTGCGGAAGTTGAGGAGTATGCCAACGTCTTCTGGCAACGATACACCGAGATTCAGGATTACCCCAAATACCTGAAGGTGATTGAGCAGGGTGAGGAGAAGTTGCAGATGAAGAACCACCAGCGCAAGATGCTGCGCAAGAAGCTGGAGATGTACCGTGTACCTCTGCAGCAGCTCAAGATCAACTATACCGTGTCTACGACCAACAAGAAGGTGTACACTGAGGAGGAGGACCGCTTCCTGCTCGTGATGTTGGACAAGTACGGTGTCGAGGGCGAAGGCCTGTACGAGAAGATTCGCGATGAAATCCGGGATTCGCCACTCTTTCGCTTCGACTGGTTCTTCCTCAGCCGTACTCCAGTTGAGATCGGTCGGCGCTGCACCACGCTGCTGAACACCGTTGCCAAGGAGTTTGAAACCGACGGCAAGACCAACGGCGAGGGCAAGGGCCGTGGTCGAGACCGCGAAGAGGACGAGGAGAACGATGACGCGGCACCTGTGAAGAAGAAGGCTAAGAATGGCGCCACTGTAAGTTTGGCCTCTCCGGCGATCGTGGACCCCTCCAACTAATTGTTCAGGCCAAACAGACTAAAAACATCAAGGCCGGTAGCAAGACCGGCTCCAACGCGACCTCCCGGGCAGCCAGTGTCTCAAACGCACCAAAGAGCAAGGGACGCAAGAAATGATTCATTGTATTTTTCAATTTGCTTCGGATGATGGGGAAACAGGATAGGCGTTGGCAGATCATTTACAGTATCGTGTACCGTGTATTGGTAAAGAAAGATAGAAAGTAATTTCAAGTGCTTATCTCGTGCCCCTGCATGTGGCGCATTCGCGCATTCAGCTGACAATCCTGTATGGTATGTAATTGTGCAGATCCATGCTTCGCGTAAATCCACGCTACATGTAAATGGACCGTCACCTGGCAATGACGAAAGGTGCAGGTGCGGAGCAAGTGATCAATACCTGCTTCATCTACATAAAACCCGATGGAGGTCCTTTATATAGTTCACCCTCATAGCTGCAACTATGTCCGTCCTCAAATTCCTCAAGACCAAACTCTCCCGCAAAGTCTCAACCAAAGCTCCAACCATGGCACCTACTTCCAGAGTCAAGATTGTTGCCAACCCGCTCTACAAGAAGTCCGGTACCAAGTCGTACTTGTACGCCATGCGCAAGTACCGCTTCTCTCCTACCAAGCCTGGCCCGTACTCCTTCGGCATAACTATGCAGCAGACTGGCCGCCAATACACCGATAAGGCTGTCGGTGGCCGTGTCCATTCCCAAATGGTGCTGCAGAAGAAGAGTGCCGACAGTGACCAGGTTGGCGAAGTCGGTGCTGATGATGTGCAGAACGATGCCATGTACCTGGCGACGGTCGGTATTGGATCGCCTGCTCAGAACTTGAGTCTCGATTTCGATACTGGTTCGGCTGATCTCTGGGTGAGTACATTGTATACACTTGACACATCGCACTGCTAATGACAGGCATAGATCTGGTCGACCAAGTTGCCTTCTACGACTTTGTCCCAGCACACGAACCACACTGTCTTCGACCCATCCAAGTCGAGCACCTACAAGGACAAGCACGGCTCAACCTGGAAGATCTCCTACGGGGATGGATCATCTGCATCTGGCACAGTGGGAAACGACAACGTCGATGTCGGTGGTCTCGTTGTTAAAGGCCAGGCCATCGAGCTCGCAGACACGATGTCAGCACAGTTCGCAAGCGGCGCTGGAGACGGACTTCTCGGTCTTGCCTTCAGCAACATCAACACCGTCCAGCCACGGGCCGTGAAGACACCAGTCGAGAACATGATTACGCAGTCCGATATTTCCAAGTCTGAGTCCCTCTTCACAGCCAAGCTGGGCTCGTGGCGTGATGCGGACGAGCCTGATAAGGGCGAGTCTTTCTATACCTTCGGTTTCATTGACCAGGACACCGTGACGGCCTCGGGCGAGGACGTGTATTACACCCCCATTGATAACAGCCAAGGATTCTGGATGTTCGATTCTGCCTCTGCGACTGTGGATGGCAAATCGATTTCTCGCTCTGGAAACAAGGCTATTGCCGACACTGGTACTACGCTGGCTCTTGTGGATGACGATACATGCCAGGCTATCTACGATGCGATCCCGGGCGCAGAATACGATAATGCCAGCCAGGGTTGGATCTATCCTTCCGACACGCCTGCTGATAAGCTTCCCGTTGTCTCGTTTGCTGTCGGTGACAAGCAGTTTGTTGTTCAGAAAGAGGATCTCGGCTTTGCTGAGGCCAAGTCGGGATATGTGTACGGTGGCATCCAGAGCCGTGGTTCTATGACTATGGATATCCTTGGTGACACTTTCCTGAAGGGTGTCTATGCTGTGAGTGACCAATTCATTTATTGTGTGTACGAATGAAAGCTAACTGTGTTTGGCTAGGTGTTCGACGTCGGCAACCTTCGCTTTGGCGCGGTGCAGCGAAAGGAACTTCACCAGAACCTTTCTACTCCTCCTTCGTAAGGAGATACCGGGTAAACAAGGGCGTTTCTACGCAGCGTTAAGATTCTATTATCATCCACGAGTATCTATACATGTGGATTGTCTCGTGATTCTTGCTATTCTCATACCGCAGTCATTCCATATCGATAACCACCTTCCCTGGCTTCTTATACCCATCCTCAATAGCATCATCCAACCTGACAACTTCAAAGTCTTCCTCCTTCTGCGCTTCCAGTAGTCCCTGATCGATCCAAGCATTCATAGATCTCAGATACTCCGCCGTATCCTCGACGGCGAGAGCCACAGAATTGCATCCCAGTAGGGACAACTCCTTCCGATAAGCCTGGAACACGTCGAATGAAAGCTTCTTGCTAACATCGCCTCTCGGCGCCGTAATCCAAGCATATCGACCCTTCATACCCAGCTGTTCCACGGCCACTGACATCAGCGTCAAATCCCCCACCGTATCAATGACAACATCCACGCCTTTCCCATCAGTCAATGCAGCAATACGTTCTTCAAGCACAGCGGCAGGGCCACTCGAAGATAAGACAATATCAGGACCAGAGTCACCCCGCCGAGCAGCCGTCAAGACCCGTTTACATCCCATCGCCCGAGCCATCTGCACAGCCGCCGAGCCCACAGCTCCAGTTGAGCCCAGCACGAGAACAACATCAGTGTCTTTGACCTGAGCCCGACGCAAACAGATCTGCGCAGTGGTAAACGGCACACCAACAGTAGCAGCTTGAAGCAATGACAACGAAGCAGGTTTCTCAACCAGCGCAGCTTGGGGCATCAAACAGTACTGCCCATGGGTACCATCAATCTGGAAGCTGAGGGCTGAACCGCTCGTTCCATAGACGTTTTTGCCAATCCATGTTTTCGAATGCTGGGAGTCGTCGGCGATGTCGATCACTGTTCCTGAATAGTCGCGTCCGGGGACTATGGGGAATTTGGTGGATGGGAAGAGGCCTTGTGCGTTTAGTCTGTCGGATGGTTGGATCGAGGCGTAGCGGATGCGAACGAGGGCGTGGCCGGGTTTCAATTGCGGGATTGGGAGATTTGAGACTGCAAGTGTCAAGGGTGAGGTGGAGGCCCGTGTTAGGAGGAGGGCTTTCATTGTGTTCGGCTCCATGGAGTTGGTTGTTGATCGCGTGTTGATAGGGTTGAGATTGAGGTTGTGAGATGTCACATCTAAGGTCGCGATGGGGAGGTTAACTTATATAAAATATTTTTCTACTTGGGGTACGTAGGGTTATTTCGGGACTATTCGCCATGACATGTCAGCTTACTCTGCATGAGTGACGTTTTGAAGCGAAAGGCCATCCGGTCTCTCGGCCTTCCGAGTGCGGCGCGCCGTGCGGACCGCGCGGGCCATCATCGATCTGCCCATCAATTGCAACTCGGAGCTTAACGTGGGCCGCCGATATTCGGGGTGGTGTGTTAGCGTGGCAAGTCGCAATTTATTCATCCTGTCAAGTCGTTCTCGTGAAATGATCATTATTCACACATTTTGGTCTAGGCCTTAAACCCGTCATAAAAGAGCAAGCGTCCCAGCTTGAATGATCGAACAGCCATGGGTCACGATCTAGGTATGCCATACTGCTCATTTTCCTATAGACTTCGACTAACTCGAATCTTTAGAAAACACGGCAGCCTCTGATACCGCGGCCGACAATACGATGCTAGAACCAACCCACGTCTCTCGACCGTCTTCATCGGACATAGAAGCCAAGCAAGAAACACCGGACTATGGTCCACTGAAGACACCACTGCATGAAGCAGTCTTCGTCATTGTCGTCTGCGCAGCCCAACTCATGACCCAAGCCGGCCTGTCACTTTCTATTGCACCTCTCCAGATCATCAGTGCCAGTTTCAACAGCACCCCGAGGGACCTGACATGGGCATCTGCAGCATACAGCCTGACAGTCGGAACCTTCATCTTTGTATCCGGAAGACTGGGTGACGTCTACGGACACAAGCTGCTCTTCGTCATTGGGTTCCTATGGTTTGGACTCTGGTCACTCATTGCAGGCTTTTCCGTGTGGTCGAACCCTCGATTCTTCGACTGTTGTCGTGCTTTCCAGGGTATTGGCCCTGCTCTCCTTCTTCCAAATGCAGTCGCCATTCTAGGAAGGTCGTATCCTCCCGGCCGCCGTAAGGGAATGGTGTTCTGTCTGTTTGGTGCCGTTGCACCCGGTGGGTTCACACTGGGCGCGACCTTCTCGTCTTTGCTCGCTGAGCGTCTGTGGTGGCCTTGGGCATACTGGATCATGGCCATTACTTGCGTCGTGTTCGCTATTTTGGGATACTTCGTTATTCCTGCTATGGAGCAAGAGCCACTGCGACCGGACCTATCCACCTTTGATCGTCTCGACGGGTGGGGTGCCATCACCGGAGTGTCTGGTCTGATCCTGATTAATTTTGCATGGAATCAGGCCGCGGTCGTCGGATGGGAGGTGCCATACACATATGTCCTATTAATTGTAGGAATCCTTACTCTAGGACTGTTCCTCTTTCTCGAAGGCAGAGCAGCCTATCCATTGCTTCCTCGGACGGCATTGAAAGGCGAGGTTGGCTGGGTCCTTGGCTGCATTGCGGCCGGATGGTCGAGTTTCGGTATTTTGGTTTTCTACTACTATGCGATCCTGGAAAACATCCAGGGAAATAGTGGACTGCTTGTGACAGCCAAATGGGCTGGAGCGTCCGCGTCAGGAGCCTGCGCTGCTGTGATCACAGGTCTTCTCCTTGACCGCATCCCAGCAAGCATCATCATGTTCATTGCGATGTTGGCGTTCACGGCGGGCCAGGCACTTTTGGCGTCTATGCCTGTCGGACAAATATACTGGGCCAACGCTTTTGTGATCATGTTGGTCACGCCTTGGGGGATGTAAGTGCTTTCCTCCTTAAAACAAAAGATAAAGACTAATGAAGAACAGGGACATGTCATTCCCATCTGCTAGTCTCATTTTGAGTAATTCCATGCCGCGGAAGGATCAAGGTGTTGCAGGGTCCCTTGTGAACACAGTGGTGAACTATTCGATCTCATTGGGTCTGGGATTCGCCGGGACTGTCGAGCGATATGTCAACGACCATAACAAGGATGTCCTCAAAGGGTACCGGGGAGCCACATATATGGGCGTCGGTCTGGCAGGACTGGGTACCGTCATTGCGACTTGTTTCTTGGTGGTGACTTGGACTTCATCTAGGAAAGGCTTGGTATAGGCTGAGTTCAGCCATGTACATAAAAGCAGAATTGTCTATTATCATAACGGAAGTTGGAATTCCATGGCCCACAGAGAGTCCGGATCAAGTGGTAGTTGAGCTATGAATGATGGGCTCATTGCAGCAATGTCCTGGGACAGATGGTCGTTTGTTTCGCCGACGGCAGGGTCGGGTGAGGCATCTCGAGCTACGCGCTCGAGGGCTTCCACGCCTCTCTTCTTCTTATCCAATGAAGCTCGCACAAGCTGGCGGGCAGTCGACAGAGCTTCTTTGGCTAGATGGGTTTCCAAGTGATCAACAATCATTTCCAAGGTGTCCATGGTTTCCACGAGGGTTTCGCAGCTTGTCGGGGTATCCATGACGAGGAGAGCGCAGGCAAACTGAAATACAGTGCCGATGACATTCCACCAAGGTTGATTCTGGCTAGCTAACCTCCGTGCTGCTGGTAGGGCGGCCGTACCTGTAGCAACCACGCGGTCATTGTGTCCTTGTTGAAATTTGGAATCCATAACACGAAGCCGGCGGTATATGCCCAGTGCAAGGTCCGCGCGTAGCAGAAGAAGAAAGTCATGGTCGACGGTGATATCGGCTATCTTGTCTAAAGCCGTGAATAGCTCTTGCAACATAGACAGAGGATCCCCGGACGGGTTCGTTGGAACAGCAGCAACCAAGGTGCACAGTTGAAAAGTCAGGTCCTTCTCTTCGGGTATGGAGTGCAGATTTTCGAGTATTTGGCCATTCAAGGTCACGATAGATCTCCCATACTCAAATGCAATCAGAATATGCAGACAGCTCGCTACCTGGGCTGTCCGATTCACAATGTTCGACATCTCTAAACTCGGTGTCGCATTGCCAGTCGTCTGCACGAATTCAGTTGCATGATGTAAGCCAGCTGCCTCAACAAGATGCATGACATTGCAACTGGAGAGCCAAGTCACATGTGGCCTCGCAGTACACCGCATATAAATGGTTCTCAATATCCATGCCGCGATCAGTTCCAAATAAGGGAAGCGACTAATGACGCAATCTTCCAGGATCTCCTTCGCGTGTAACATAAACCACATTTCTGTATCCTGATCCAGCGTGCCGCTGAATAATGATGCTATGGCAATGACTCCACTGATCACAGCCTCAAAGGCCACGTCTTGGGGTTGTCCATGCCAGTGCTTCTCACACCGGACGTAGACATGATCCATATCCAGGAAGCCAAATACAGGATGGACTGTAGCTGTGTAGACTTCGATAAGGCTTCTCGCGGTGTTCCATGGGATTTTTTGAGCAGCCTCACAAGTCACCGCACAAGGCGGCTCCTTGCGAAGGCCAGTGTGGTATGCAAATGAGTGCAGGCGCGGAATCTTTGTTGCCTGAACCTCCAGGCCGACATAGAGGGGAAAGGCGATAGATGAATATCTGCCGACGTATCGAGCTTTCGATGGCTCAAGGATGCCAGGGACGACAGATGACTCTGCTTGGTGCTTTGGGTGCTGGGGATGAGCCACGCGGGTCGCTTTCCTAACAGGCTGCGGTGGCCCATCCGAGGGTACTGGCCGTTTTACACTCGTTGATTGAATTCCATTGTCAAATTCACAGTCGTACCCGTATCCTTCGCAGATATTGCAGGGCAGGTTTCCGTCGCATTTCCTCTTGCGGCGTCGGCAAGGGAGACAGGCTTGTTTTGACCGCTGTCGCACTGGCCCGGGCATCGATAACGCGCCCTGCTGAAGTCCCTGCTGATAGTGGGAAGACATGGGGTCACTATCGATGATAAATCGCAGATATCATCAGGCCGCTTTTTCCGGGGATTTGACTTGAAATGTGTTAACAGACTTCGGTCAGAAGAAAGCACTTGACGATGTCGAAATAAGCCGATACCTTCCTAGTAAGGTGTCAGAGTACGTAATAATGTGGCCAGTCAGTGGGATAAAGGACTCTGCATTACTATATCCCTGAATCTGGCAATTTGTAGGGAGGTCTGGTTACATTGGTTAACCATCCGGATAGACAGATTCTCCGGTTTCCGTGTTGTATTCGCTCAGACACGCCGACATAAGGTGCCGATCACATGACCATCCTCAATCACTATCAAAATTGTTTTTTCTCACTTCTTACATACCCGTGGACATGTATCTTTCTATATGTTCAAGATAATTTAACCTTGATTCCGTTAGGGGCTGAAGATCAAGTCAGTGAAAATGATTTGCCTCGAGGAACACCTGCCGAATATCGGCACACGTCACGCTTTTAATGCTCATAACAGTCAGTCTCAACAAGACTCGAAAGTTGACAACTTATTTGGCTAAACTATCCACTAAAATTTCAACAAGGCAAACTAAAACACTTGAAATTGCCCGAAACGTAAGACTAGGCCGCTGTTTGCAGCCTGGTCGACCCAGTTGATAAAAGAATGACATGCGCACTTGAGACTGAGCGAAGAGGACTAAGTAAGAACCTCAATGTCAAACCGCATTTGTGGTCTATATGACATGAACCACACATTAATTCTTGCAATCCGTCGCATGCCTCGATCGAATGCACCTAGCACGAAGTATGCGATCATCTTACCAATCCTTGTAGCTAGCAATGCCCGGTACATCTCTGTGCCGAATTCAAAAGCTGTGGATTTGGTGTAGCCTCCATCATCTCCTCTAGGCAACTCAGGTAAGTAATTCTGGATGAAATCGCGTGTATCCGTGTTGATAATGTCAGACACAAAAACATACCTGAGGTCATCGAGAGAGAAGTTCTTCTGATAGACAGCCTGAGTAATCTCTGACATCCTAGGGGATTTAACCCATGCAGGCTTCATAAGAATCTCGAGAAATATCACACCGGGTCCAAGGACTCCATCCCATTCCCACCCAACGTACCCTTCTTCGTGCTTGATAAGCGAGCAGAATCGATATACAGCCTCGATTGGCAATCCCAGGAGGAAGGCCTGGACGTGATACCTCTTCGGTAAATCTACGGACTCATCATCAAGAATCTGACAGCCCTGGCTCAGAAGGTCTTCAAATGTGGTCGTTGACTTGGGAATCGGACAGTGCTCGACAGGGTTACTGATCCATCTTAGCCGTTCTGTGCCCGCTTTTTCCCGGTCATCCAGAGACTTGTACTCCTCGTACTCTGACGAAGTAACAGACATGGTTTTCTTATTACTAAGCTTTTTTTAGTTGTTTTCGGAAAGCTTTTGTAATATTCATTGCCCTGGTAGTTTTCCACGAAATGATCTACAAAGGCTTAAATATACGACCAAAGGAAGGTTGATTGAGACCAACTTTCGAGGAACAAAGCACGAAGCGAGACAATCACTTTACAACACAAAGGATTATCGAAACATGCAGAAAAACATTGAAATATGCAACAAAGACCGAGCAATAAGGGGATCAAAGGGAGAGTATGGAACCAAGGTCATTCTTGAGACAATGGCTTTGTAGCCCCAAGAGAGAGGGGAAATGAGTATATAAAAATGGGTTGAAGCGAGTTCATGGGTGACAAGACTGAGTTGCCGGACCTCGGGAAATAGAAAGATCTGGAGGTGTTACTGTACATTGGAGGCCAGTGCCTCAGGGTGGCAGAGTGGGAACTTATTTTGATCATCTCCATTATATGTGTACGCTAGTTAATAGATTTCGATTTCACATTTCAGAGATCCCCCCATTTGATAATAGGCTTGATGATCTTGCCGGCACGTAAATCTTCCAACGCCTGGTCCAGCGAATCTGTGCTGTAAACCGTACCCAGCTTGTCGACTGGGAACTTGCCCTGCTTGTACCATTCGAGTAGTTGAGGGAGAAGCTACGAAGGGGTTGTTAGCCACATACGCATAGTACCAACTTTCATTGAACGAAGCGGTCACTCACCTCAGGCGGATTCGAGCATCCCAAAATTGCTCCAATCACTCGCTTACAGCTTAGCATGTTTTCCAGCGGATTGATGGTGAGAGTGCCAGTGGGCGGAGCGACACCCACAAACACCAGAGTCCCTTCATGGGCCAGGGCCGAGATAGAGGATTGAAGCAGAGGCACCACACCAGTGGTATCAAGGATGTTATCAACACCATCGGGGAACATCTCATGCAGTCCCGCCGCAAGGTCGGAGACTTGCTTCGTATTTAACGTATGTGTGGCTCCAAGGGACTTTGCCAGCTCGAGTTTCGCGTCGACAATATCGACAGCGATGACGGTCTCAACACCCAGAGCCCGGGCTGTCATCATCGCGGCCAATCCGACAGCACCCATTCCAAGCACAGCGAATCGAGAATTGGGTTTGGGCTTCAGAACGTTCAAGACGGTACCAGCACCTGTGACATAACCGCATCCCAGCGGAGCCAACACGGCAAGGTCTGCGTCACTGAACTCCGAACCGCTCTTGACGACAGAAGCTTCATTTACAATGGCTAGTTTGCTCATTGAAGACTGGCCGAAGAACTGTCCTCGAATAGGCTGGCCTCCGGGGGCAGAGATGGGCGAATCCGCGGCCGAAATGCCACGCACTCCACCGAAGTTAATATTGGTGAAATCACGACAGAATCCTTTGCGTCCATCTTTGCAGGGACTGCAGCTGTCACACGTGCTGAAGCTAAGGAAGACCTGATCGCCTTCTTTCAAGGTTTTATCCTTGACGGCACTGCCGACTCGGCGCACAACACCTGCACCCTCGTGGCCCAAAACGGCCGGATAATCTCCGACGGGAATACCACCTCGTTGGACCACAATATCCTACATTCTTCAAATCAACGCTGTAAACTAGCAATGGCGAGATCCCGCCGGGGTTATTCCGACACGGGGAGGCAACATACCGTGTGGCACACACCAGTATACTTCATCTCAACCAGGACTTCATTATCCCGCACCTCGTCCAGTATAACATCTTGAAGGACGAATGGCGCATTAGGTGCTTCGACCACAAAGGCCTTTGTCGGGATTTGTTTCTCAGGAATCATAGTGGGACTTTCAGCGCAATGTGTGCGGCTGCAATATACAATAAACTCTTGAGGTAGAAGACGTGTTTGGAAGATGGGTAACTTGGAGGAAATGATTTGAAATCTGGGGATAGACCTGTGGATAATGGACTCTTTTATGGTGTACTGCTCGAGTCTGGTTTTCACTTATCGGTTCAGGGCTCCGAAACCATTTTGCGGAGCATTTCCCCGCATCCCCGATCCGTGGATCATTCCCCCACACAACCGCCTCGGCGTTGGAAATCGGCACATCGATCGGAACGCTAATATGAGCTGCCGTCGCGGATTTCGGTTTAGGACTATCAGCTTCGCAAAGGCCAGTGCGGCCAACAAACCTGGTTAGGCGTTTCTCAGGCTCCCTCTCCGGAATCGAACCCTAATTCCCCGTTACCCGTTGCCGGTGGACATCGCCCCTTCACTACGGACAAATGCTGTGAAGCACTTAGAAGTCTGGGCCGCACGCACACCACACTGACAGGGCCATGCATTTCAGCAGGCTGGCGCTCCCGGGGAGAAACCCTCGGGAGCTGGCTGCCGGATTGTAACGTCACCTCGCGCGGGGATAGATCCTCTGCAGACCACTGAAGTGATCTCATTTTCGAGACTCCAGTCAGCATTGATAAAAGCAAACACTCAATGCCCAAATCAATTCTGTGCTGTACCTGTGTGTCCTATAGTCCGAAAATGTGAGAAAGACCGAGTTAATGAGTTCTATTCGTACAGCCACCTTATTATCAACGATAATGTACAAGGGAGTATCCTGTGTAAATGCAAAGATTATAGTACAGATCACCACATCCGACCCTTTCCTCTTTTAGTCGGTTCGGAGATACCCAGCGGAGTTCGCAAGAACATCTCCATCAAAAGAGCCGCAGCAACGCTGACGTTCAGACTATCGATGCGAGCTGGATCGGACTCGACCCCCAGATGAGCGCTGTGTCGGGCACCTGGGATGCTGACGATCGCATCCGCATGTGACTTGATATGCGAGCTTAGCCCGGACCCCTCGCTTCCCATCATGATAACACTGGGGGATTGAGTGATCGGGTGGCTGCCGTTCGGTCCATCACTGGCGGACAAGCGATCCAGATACGTGGCACCGGGACCAGGGGCATCGGCAGCATAGAACTTCCATCCGTTAGACTGGGATCGCTGTATGAAGTCAACCTCATTCTTGACGTGAAGAAGGGACATATTCTCTGCTGCGCCGGCAGAAGCCTTGATTGTCACAGGCGACAAAGGTGCTGAGTTGCGGCCTGCAAAAACAATCGCATCGACTCCAAGATAATAAGCAGATCGTATGATAGCACCGAGGTTTCCAGGGTCCACGACCCCATCCAGAAGTAGAGCCACGGGGTATCGATGCATTTGTTGCCCCGATGCCGAGATTGGAGGATGAAGAATAGAGATTTTGTCATCGGTGCCATTGACAGCAGCTTCTTCTCGTGTTTGGGATGCCAGTTCTACACGGAAATGGCTGTCGGTCAAGGCTTGGACTGATTGGAAGCCACGGATGGGCAGCTTTGGCAGAGGCGATGCCTCTAGAACACAACCATTATGCGGTCGACCAGCACTCATTTTGTCGAGAAGCCGATCCCAGCCGGCGAAGGCCAACTTGACTTCGACGTTGCTTGAAAGAGCCAGCTTGCGGAGGACCACTTTTGCCGGACTTAGTTCTTCGCCAGCCGCTTGGTAAAGATACAGCTTGTACAGTTGCCGCCGGCTGGAGCGCAATGCTGCTTCCACTGCGCCTGTGCCGTAGATGAATTCGGATGCTGATGACGTGTAAGGTATCGACTCCGGGACTTTGACATTTTCTTTCACCCTCTCCGGGATGCCGGCTGTAGCCCGATGACCACGGGATATTCCGTGAGTGCTGACTTTTCGCGAGGGCGATTTTGCTTTTCCTGTTGACATCGAACCCCAGTTGCGTGGTTCCTCTTTCTCTTTTGCCTGCCTGCGATCCTGCTCACGCGGGTTTCGAAAGCTGCCTGTCCGTATAAACTCGTCTTGGTCAAAGGGATCCAAAACCCGTCTCCTCTCGGGCCTTCTCTCAGGTCTCCCCTCAGACCATTTCCCTTGAGGTTTCGATTGAAACTGGACATCATCTCTTCTCACTCGTCGGCGCCCATCTCGGGCATCAGAAGATCGAGTCGGCGAAGTGTCTCCAGGTTGTGACCGGCGAATACCCCGGCCAATAGCAGAATTCAAAGAGGCATGTCGGGTCGGCACCAAGCACTGAAGTGAGTTTTTAAGTGATATACGCCCACCCAGGCTAGATCTTGAAACGTTCCAAAGCATCTTGATGCTTTGGAGACCACCTGTTTGCCTGTCGAGACCAACGCCAAAAGATACTCGGATTATATTCACTCCGGCCCGGCTTCGATAAGATAAGCCCCGGAACAACATTTCTCCTGACACGCGCGCCTTCACGCGTCGCTTGCCTCTTATCACTTAGTTTGCTCTTGACTACGCCTTGCTGTGCCGTGCCGGCCGGCGTTTACCTTCTTATTATTCCTTAGGTTGCATCCTCTCACCCTGTGCCCTTTCAAATCCTGAATCTTTTTTTCAAAAAACTCACTTGAACCTCCTATCTGCCTTGGCGTTTGAAAGAGACCGCTTGCGCGGTTTCTATTAACGCGAGCTTTTGACCTTTCCGCTGTTCAAACCAACTTCGGCACTATGTCCCACTATCACACAAAAGGCTTTGACGAGCCAGAAGACCCCAACGCCATGGCTGCACAGCAGTTGAGTCAAGTCGAGGACCCCAGTTTTCATGCAGTACTCACTGCGGGGGATACTGGTCAGGAAACTCCAGAATCTCGAGACTCGGAATCTTCCCCAGCTAGAGAAGCCCCGCCCTTCGAAATTGTGCCTCCGGTCGTCTCCAATTCAAATGATTACGAGTACTTGCCTGGTCACTTTGCAGTGCACCGTATCCTGGAACTCGATTCATCAATCGCCGAGAAGCCGCTCTACACTGTGCGCCTCCAAAGTGGAGAGAGAGAGACGGTAATTTCCAATCAATTGTTCTTTCACATGACATTTCGTCTAACTTTTTCTTTTTCTTTTCGCAGATGACCCACGAGCGATTAATGGATCTAGACAACAGCATTCACGCCCTAGATGAATATAATCCAGACTCGGAGTCAGACGACGATATAATCTTGATTCGTCAGGGGCGGGTCTCTCGCAGGTCCTTTGGTGGTGATGGAGCACGGTCCGATGATTCAGACTACTCGGGCACTGCAGTTCGTCGCACTCTTCGCCATGCAACTACACGTGGGCGATATTCTGGGTTCTACAACAAAAATGGAGAAAGCTCCAGCGACAGCAGCGACAACGACGAGGAAACGTCCACAGATGAGCTTACTGAGTCTCGACCACGCACGAGGAACCTGAGACGAGGCTCCGGCCGAGGTGGAAACCGAGGCCTCAGGAAAGGGGCAAGACCACGCACTGGAAGACCAATTCGGACTTCCTCTTGGGAAGAATACTCTCCTCCGACTCGAGGCACGCGTGTCTCAGGGCGTGAAAGGAAGTCTCTCCGAAAGAACTTGCGGGAGCGGCTCGAGGACGACGTTTCGGAGGCCGCAAGTGACACTCCGAGGCGGCAAAAATATGCTGGAGCCAGGGAGTCGTTCCGTATAATTTCGCACGATGACGAATTCCGGCAGCGCCACTTTGCATGCTGCGATACCTGCAGCTACTACGAGGATGACCCGCAGAAGGGGCCCTTGGTCTTTTGCCAGAGTTGCACCGCTTCGTACCACCAAAGTTGCCTCGGTCCGCGGAGTAGTCGAGAACATCTTGTCACTAAGGTCGACGAAGGTCAGTTCATTCTCCAGTGCCGCCGCTGTCTTGGTGTTGCTCACAGCAAACACGACATTTCTCCTCATTTGGGCCAATGTGCTGTGTGCCATGAGGAAGGCCCAATGGCGCAGCCACTGCGAGAGCGTCTCACCTCCAAGGAGGAGCAACAGCAACGTGTCGCTAATGGTGGTACGGACCCCGTCATTCCGGTCGACATGTCTCGTGTGAACAACGTTGACAACATCTTGTTCCGATGCACCGGTTGTCATCGAGCCTTCCACATTGAGCATCTTCCACCGATCGATGGTCAGGATCCAGCCGATAATTTTTCTCATTACAGCGCTCACTGGCAGTGTCATGACTGCTCCAATGCTCCAGGCGAGATTCATGAAATTCTTGCCTGGCGCCTCGTCAAACCGGGATGCGTGGGAGCGAATGTCCCCCACGCCGAGCTCATCCCGGAAGTTGATAAGGAGTATCTAATCAAGTGGAAACGCAAGTCTTACTTCCGCGTCGTTTGGATGCGTGGTGACTGGGTCTTCTGCGTCAGTAATCCTACCACGCGTCGATCGTTCTACCTCTCCGACAATGCTCGAAAACCCACTCCGACGACAGAAGAGGCCGTCTCTGAAGATAAATTGCGGGTGGACATCGTCTTTGAGGTCACATACCTGGATAATATCGCCGAAAAAGACAGGCGTAACCCTGAGATGGTCAAAGAGGCATTTGTCAAATACAAGGGCCTGAACTATGAGGACACGGTATGGGAAGAGCCACCCAAGCCAACTGACGAACGATGGGCAGATTTCAAGACTGCGTTCGAGGATTGGCTGGCCAGGGCTGATATCCAGACTCCGGACCGGGACACTCTCACAGACCACTTGGCCATAGTCCGGACACAGGATTTCCAGCAAAATCTGCTTCTGCACACGCAGTCGGACCTGATCACTGGCGGTGATCTCATGGAATATCAAATGGACGGTGTGAACTGGCTTTACTACATGTTTGTGCAACAGCAGAATGCCATTCTGGCCGATGACATGGGTCTTGGAAAAACTGTACAGGTCATCGGTCTGTTCGCAAGTCTCATTCAAAAACACGCGTGTTGGCCCTTCTTGGTTTGTTGTCCAAATGCGACTGTTCCGAATTGGCGACGCGAGATCAAGAACTGGGCACCGAGCATTCAAGTTGTCACGTACTTCGGCACTCAATATTCGCGCCAGATGGCCAGAGACTACGAAATGTTCCCGCGAGGTGGGAAGGATCTCCACTGTCATGTCGTCATCGCTTCATATGAAAGCATGCTCGATGACGAGGCAAAGAGGGTTCTGAACAAGGTTCCATGGGCAGGTCTGGTGGTTGATGAAGGACAACGTCTGAAGAACGACAAATCTCAGCTCTACGAGCGTCTTTGTCGCATGGAGTTCGGCTTCAAAGCCCTCCTCACCGGCACTCCCCTGCAAAACAACATCCGTGAACTGTTTAACTTGCTCCAGTTCCTCGACCGAGAAAAGAACGCCGAAGCTTTGGAAGAGGAATACAGCATGCTTGACTCGGAGAAAATCCGGACTCTTCATGAAATGATCCGGCCTTTCTTCCTTCGTCGTACTAAAGCCGAGGTCCTGCCGTTCTTGCCGCCTATGGTTCAGATCATCGTTCCGGTGTCAATGTCTCTTGTGCAAAAGAAACTG
The DNA here is from genome assembly GCA_027569585.1 of Penicillium silybi. Classification (NCBI taxonomy): domain Eukaryota; kingdom Fungi; phylum Ascomycota; class Eurotiomycetes; order Eurotiales; family Aspergillaceae; genus Penicillium; species Penicillium silybi. Next base: position 1,103,754 of record JAPDFI010000002.1, on the reverse strand, counting down.
TACAAATCGATTCTTGGGAAAAATCCTCAGTTGATCAAGGCCATTGTCAAGAAACAGGCCGGCCAAATCAGGAAGCAAGATCGACACAACTTGAACAACATCTTGATGCAGCTCCGAAAATGCCTTTGCCACCCTTTCATCTACAACAGGGCCATCGAGGAGTACACCAATGATGCTGTCTTGGCGCAAAGGCACTTGGTGGAAGCCTCTGGGAAGCTTCGATTACTCGACCTCATGTTGCCAAAACTGCACGAACGTGGACACAGAGTATTAATCTTCAGTCAATTCCTGGAGAATCTTGACATTGTTGAAGACTTCCTCAGCGGTCTTGACTTGCCATATTGCCGCCTGGATGGGAAGCTGGCAGCTAAAGAAAAGCAGCATCAAATCGACCAGTTCAACGCTCCCGACTCTCCAATATTTGCATTCCTGCTGTCCACTCGATCGGGCGGAGTGGGGATCAATCTTGCTACCGCCGACACTGTCATTATCATGGACCCCGACTTCAATCCCAAGCAAGACATGCAGGCTTTATCCCGAGCTCATCGAATCGGCCAGCAGAAGACCGTCCTCGTTTTCCACCTGACAACGCGCGCTTCCGTGGAGGAAAAGATCATGCAGAAGGGCAAGAAGAAGCTAGCCCTTGATCATGTTCTAATCGAACGCATGGAAGCCGATGAAGACGAGGATAATCTAGAATCGATACTTCAACACGGCGCCGCAGCTCTTTTTGACGAGGATGATTCAGGGGACATCCACTATGACTCGCCGTCCATTGACAAACTGCTGGACCGTAGTCAGATTGAAAAAGCAGAGCATGTTGAGAACAATGACTCTGGCTCTGCAGAACAGCCTCAATTCAACTTTGCACGCGTTTGGCAGAATGATCGAGGCACCTTGGAAGAAGTTGCCGACGAAACTGAAGCCACATTTGCGGACGTCACCGCCTGGGAAGAAATCCTCCGCCGGCGTGAGCGCGAGGCCAATGAAGAGGCATATCGCAAAGCTGAGGGTCTGGGTCGTGGTAAACGCAAGCGGGCGACGGTCAACTACCAGACGGTCAGGGAAGAGGAAGCAGGTGATCACGACATCCCCGACTCCTCACCCGCCAAGCCCCGCAACGACCATGACCCTGATGTCGAATTCCGGCAATTGGAGCCAGAAAGTGAGTCGACGGACGACGAGGATGCAGCCGTGGACACCCTGGATATTGATCTGCGTCCCGGTACACCTCCAAGATCAAAGACCCGCCCCTTCAAGCGTGTCCACCTGCCGTCGTCGGCTGGTCTTGATGGCAATATGGATCCCCGTCCTTCCACACAAGCCGGTCCTAGTTGCCTTGCATGTGGCAAGCTCCATCAATTGGGTGCCTGTCCACTAAAGCACGCGGGAGTCGAGAACTGTCCGCTCTGCGGTCTGGCACACTTTGGAAAGCGCCGCGCCTGTCCACACCTCCAGTCCAAAATTCAAACCCAGCGCATGCTGGTGGCGCTGTCCAAGAGCAAGGAGGATCCGAAACTCGTAAACATGGCTGCGAAGTACCTACGCAGTATCCTCACAAGCGAAGCGCATCGCGAGCGACTGCAGGCTGCAAAGGCAGCAATGGTATCATCAACCGCTAACGCCTTTCAACCCATGAAGGCTCCCCAGCAATCTACTACTACCACCGCACATCGTCCCGGAGACGCATTCGTTCCAATCGACCTCACCGGCCCCGATTCTCCCCTCGCTGCCTCCAACGACATCTATCAGCCCCCAGCTCCGCCTTCCAGTGTCCCAACCCATACGCAGCTCCCTCCCCACTGAGCTCGCACCACCTTCCGTTCCCGTCCGCAATCGATTTTCCCTTTTTTTTTTAGCATACATCATGGCAGACATGGCGCAATGGTTTCCCGGGTAGTACAAAGGTGGAGCATGGACAGGAGAATCACTGTCTCTTAGGAGACATTTGCTCTTTTTGAATTTTAGCGCGCATCGGGAATTTATGCGCATCCGGGAATTTATTCGCATCGGGGAATACAGATTCACGAGGGTTTTCCGTCTTCTTGATATGCCTTTCATCATGATACCCCCTATAGTTGTTAGATTACATCAAAATCTGAAGACGCTTAGACGTTGATCTTTATTTGGCAAGGTAGCTCTCCCTAGTTGTTAAACACAAATAAGGCACCAATAATAGACAACGTTCAGGCTTCTTCGTATCCGAAACACCTAGTCTGTATTTTTGGTTACGTGGTAAGTCCCCCTCTAGGAACATCGCCTTTTCCCTAGTCTCTCTCTACATCACCTGGGGAATTGCCAGAGATCCTGCGCAACATGGCACCAATTCCATTCCCCTCAAAGCTAGATTACTTGCGATATGAAAAATTGCGAGCGTTTGGCTTGCGGACTGATTCCCTCGTTCTCCCCTCAAGGCGCAGCGACACCACAAGGGTCCAAACGCCTCGCCACCGTTAGCGAGGCCACTCAGCATTGAACCGGGAACGTCAAACTTCAGGCAGCGCTTGTGACTTGACCCACTAGGGATCATTCGGATTAACGTAGAGGCTTAGCATAGACATCCTCAAGCAAGGGTAACAGCATTCCCCCTTGGCCCGGACAGTATTTATAACGCCTCGCCACCGGGCTAGAGAGGCGATGACAGACAACTTCACTCTCTTTATTCTGCTTTCGAGAAGATGCTTCGCATACTTTAACTGCTCTTGAACCGTGTCAACCTGCCCCTTTGCGAAGAATGTGACACTTGGGATCTGGAGGAGAAGGGCCCGTTTGGTGTTATCCTGGGCAAACATGATAATCTCGTCGTCAAATCAGATGCGGGCTGTCAGTCCTTCAAGTTTTCCTGTGCTGTCCTGCAATCTTCAGATCGCTGGAGAACCCGACTTGAGGAGTTGTTCGGACGAGTGGTAACCTCCCGGAATTTGGAGCAAGCACATTGTATCTGGACTAGCCTGGAGCCGGATGTTTTCCCTTTTGACTCCAGCACCGGAATACAGAGCTCCAACCTGGAGTTGGGCCAGCGTTGACGGCCCCCTGGCCATTGACGGTGTCCAACCAGAAAGTGTTCCGGTTTCATAGTGGGCTCAAAAGTACCAGCCAAAGCTTGTCTCGCATCACAGGGTACTTGACGACCCTTCCAACCCTTATGGGCGTGTTTTGGAAGGCTCACATATTGTTCTTGAGGCGGCCTGCATTGGATTCAAAAAACTGACAGAAGGTCTTGAGAATCAACAGCAGGCCTTCAAGTTAGACCGGTTCTAGATCAATCGTTGATGTTAGAATGCGGCTTCTGCAGGCCTAGGTCTGTTGAGATTCAAGAGGCAGACTCGACTAGGTTCACTATAGAGATTGAGCATCATATCTGCATCATTCTCAAAGTGGACAGCTGGGACACGGAAAATAGGGTGAATTCCTCTCTTCTTATTTTGAAAGGTTCCAATAAAGGCGACTCTTCCACCAGGGTAGGATATCTGACTGTCAATCTCAATTGTTGGAATAAACCAGTCGATCCCAGTGGTACATTTGATGCATTGGGATGGGAAACACGCAGGCTGAAGCTGGTCTGATTAGGAAAGGATTTGCGGCGCAAGGGAAGGCTGTTTTCGACTCTAATTGTGATGCTTTCATAAATGATTCATTGCCAGTAGCCATCAGCTCGTCGGCGTTATCCGTCTCGTATGCGTGCTGCTCTTCCAGTTTTAAGTCCCGAGCGGCCACAAGTTAGGTCTAGCCAGGTCACGGGACCGCAGGTCTCAACGACACCCAAGGTCAACCCGATCTGTATCATTACCATAAGTCAGCCAAGGGATATTTCATGAACTTGGAAGCATGCTGGTTATCCATCCATACAATTGAAGGTTGTCAACCCATCTTTATGGACCAATTTTGAACCCTGCCCCGGGTAGAGCACAGTGCTAGGCTGTCTCGACGCTAAAACTGCTCCGGCGACTGCTGTCATCTCCAAGGGACGAGATTCTGATATTGTTATTCTGCCGAGAGCTTCTTAAACCATGTTTTCGAAGAATGGGCAACCTAAGACCAAGGGAATAAGTTAGCTCAGCTGCTCTCGAGGGACAAGATGACGATACTAAGCTTCTTTCCCAGCTGCAGTGCTCTCCTGACAGTATATTTAACTGGTCGATGGGACGTGGGTTTCAGCTGCTGTTCAACCAGTCAGGAATAGAACTAGCACGGCCATTGTTGGATACAATGGATTTCGGTGTCGACTGGGAGACTGCAGAGGCATCAAAGAATGTGGGTATGATTGCATTACCATGTCCACAGCATGACGGGTATCTCACAGGGGAAACGTGTAGAAGGAAAATATTGAGATCTCGACTGGAGGGCTGATGCGGCTAACCAGCCACTCCCCAGCCATTCCACCGTTTGAAGCCGCTTGATTGTTGCGGTAGTTTCTCTCTCCAGGTGCCCTGGAGAGACCTCAGTCTCTATAAATGGCAGCATTACCTGGCTGGTCAGCATTGTAGTCATCCATTGTTTCATGCCACTCGATCGAAGTAAGTGACGGTTTGGAGTTGCAAATGCAACCTACTTGTTGCGCATTTCTTAAGATTCACCGCGCAAATTCATGGCATTCAAGAGCGCGACGCTTGTCACTCCTGAACACAGCCATGTCATTCAATATTTCCATGTTCGTGTGCCTTGGGCAACTTGTAATTTGAGGTTTTTCTGCTGTGTCGGTATAGAAGTAGCGATAGTTCAATCTGGGCACCTTTTGAACGCAGAAAGGTACCATCACCGCTCACTTCAACATTCACTGCAAAAGAGTCAAGTTTAGCGGATTTCTCCCGGTTTTCAGGTTCTTCGGCGCTTCTCTCACTTGCACTCTCTTGTTCTTCTTCCTCCTTCCCCATCCTCTCTTCCTTCTTATTTTCCACTTGTCTTCGGATATCTTTATTCAACCACACATATTGTTATTTGTGTACCATTTATCAAGGCGAACGCCTTCCTGTATCATCATGGGTGGCCAGGATCGTCCTTCGTTCTTCTGCTCTCGTCCCGATGGGACCCTGACTCCACTCCTCGCGGTCGATGAACTTCCTCTGACCCTGTCCGTCCGTGGTGTATCTCGCACCTTGACTCCTGGTGACACTCAGGGCATGACCAGCTGCGGGGTTGCTGTTCCTCGTACGGATGCCTGGGTTGTCGATGGCGCTCCTTCTAGTCCTCGCACTATCAGAGAGGATAAAATGAACGGACTCCACGCCCTCCTCTTCAAGATTCTTCGCGATGAGGACGTCAGTTCCGAGGTCCGTTCTTCCATCCAGGAAATTCTCTTCCGTGGATTTGACAATCCGGCTCCTGTTCCTGTTCCGACTCCTGCTCCCACTGGGGTCGTTACTATTGGTCCCACTGGTGCTCCCCACTTCGGATATGGAGGCAACGTCCAGGGACAGCACAAGAACGTAAGTTGTCTGCTCGCTGGCTGATACCATGATTAAGATGACTGACCACTCGTACAGCCTCCTCCTAACAAGAAGTCGTTTTGCTCCTACTGGATCCGTCACGGCGAGTGTGACTATTCGCAGCAAGGTAGATGAAACTCCCCCACTTGTACAAGAATTTTACTAACTTGACTGAGGTGTAGGTTGTCTGTACAAGCACGAGATGCCCATGGACCTTGACTTGCTTGACAGGCTTGGCCTTCGTGATATTCCCCGTTGGTACCGCGAGAAATTCGGTGTCAACAGTCTTCTGCAGACTGGCTATGGCAACAATCGTGCCCAGCACCAACTTACTTTCACTGAGAATGTCTCCCAGCCTGCACATCAGCCTGCCCAGCGAGCCATTGAGTGGAGTGCCCCTGCTGAGAGTCTTGAGAACAGCGAGCGTCGTCCCAAGCAGAGTCGTTACAAGCCTCCCAAGTCTCCCCGTGGCCCTGGCTTCCAGTCTGGTAAGAACCGTGGCAACTATTCCAAGGGTCAACAGCCGTGTAGCGGCTATATCAACCCTTACACCCTGTCCCCAACCGGCAGCAACAGCACCCCATCTCCGGTAGCCAGTGACAGCTCGGACTCATTCATCCTCGCCGGTGGAACTTCCAAAGCCTCGAATGCCACCAATGCTGCTGATGTCACGCGTGTCCTTGCTCGGCAGAACCTGGGCCATGTCCCTTCCCTTGGTGAACACCTGCTGGACAAAGAAGGTATGCCCAACCTGAAGTACGATCCTACTGCTCGGATGGCTAAGCAGCTGGACCCCAAAGAACCCATCGGCGGATACCCGAACTCGAAGGGTCCCTTCCGCACCAAGTCTCGTCGTCCCTACGAGTTTGGTGGTGACAGCCAGCTGAAGACTCCCAGCACCGACAATGGTGCTACTCATCCCAGCACTGCTGGCAGTGACCGTGCTTCGAAGGTTGCCAACTATGGTGCTCCCAACGTCAACACTGAGAAAAGCCGCACCATGTACGATGCCCTTATGTCTGATACCTCGCCCATCCACCCTCGTGACATGGATGTCACCTTCGGTGCCATCGGCGAGCCTGTGCAGTACCCCAGCTTCGATCTCGAGCGCTCGTCCTCCAACACGTCCGCTCAGACTAGCATCTATGTCGGTCACCAGTTCTTCACGAAGACCGACAAGAAATGTGACAAGAAGAACACCAAAAAGTCTGACAATTAAAAATGTCAGCATCTTCGTCGGTCACCAGTTCTTCCCGAAGACCGACATGAAGAATTTTCCATGAAGAACAAGAAGTCTGTCCATGTCCGACTCACCTGAACCTGTATTCTCTTTCGCGGCTTAAGCTGCCCTTGTGGGCGGTTTGCTCCCTCTGTTGCTGGTGAATAGCCGCCGTTTGATAGGTGGCTGGCTACCTTTGTGCTTGTTGGATTTACAGGAGACGATGAAATGACGGGAGACGACTGATATGATGCCGAATATGACAGCCGTGAGAGATCTACTTACGAGGATGAAAGATCTCCAACGTTTGCTGCTAAAATCACCGAGTTATGAAATATGATTATTCTTATTTATCTTTCTTCCATTTCGTAAATCTTGTAGCGTAGATGTTGGCGAAGACGGTGGACCAAGTCCAACTCTGGTCAGTAGAACCTTGGCAAGACTTTGACCGTACCAAGTGCCTACAACAGCGCAAAAGCAGATGACAGTGGCAGCGAGACGCCAATGGATTGTAATGATATGACTATAGTACAGCGAGAAGAAAAAACGAAGCCGATTAGACCTCCTGGAATATGCGCCCGCGCCTCGCAAATGTCGACCACAGTTTTATCCAACACACCGGAAAAGAGACCATGCAAAGCATATACACTGCTCGTCAACACCTCACCGACGAGCGGACTTCTTGCCCGAACGAGCTCCAACCTTGACAGCAACACGTTCCCGCTCCTCGGCAGCAGCGGCCTTCAGTGCCGGGTTGAACTCGGGAAGAGCCTGGACAGCATGCGAGACAACCTTGTTGCCATCCACGATAGCCGCCCGCGCCTTTTCAGCATTGAGGCGCTCAGCACGGCGAGCGGCCAATTGTTGCCGGCGCTCTTCAGTCATGTTCCAGGCTTCGGGGAACTGAATGCGAGTCTTGGGCTTGTGGTGGCGGAGGTCCAGAGGGATGTCGGCGTAGGAATCGCCCGTCTTAGCCTCGTGGATCAAAGAGTTGATAACGTCCGCCAGGTACCGCTTGTTCTGTGCGCGCGAGCCAAACTGCTCGGTGGACATCTTCACAATGTCGGTCTGGGGGTTGTAGCGGGTGCCAACCAGCTTCAGGAAGGTCTGGCGCTGGACCTCGGTGAGATACTTGGGGGTCAGATCACGAGAGGCAAGCTCCACAACAACCTTGGGCTCAGCCGGGTGCTGCTCGCCCATGTACGTAGTGTAGCGGAAGCGCAGGATATGTGTCTCGGGGGGAAGGGTGAAGGGTTTGGCCAGCTCTGCGCGAGAAGTCTTCCGTTAGGTGCTGGAGCACATGAAAAGGGCGGCTTGCAAACTCACTGCTCAGCATTGGCATGTCCCATGCCGCAATACGGGCATATTCTCTAACCTCCCGGTGCAATTCCATCTCAGCATGTGCCATGGAGGTGATTTCGTCGTCGTTGATCTCTTCATCACCGTCTTCCACCTGGGCGAGCTCGTCGGGGTCGTCCTCAGCCCAAAACCCACGGGACCTGGGACGAATATCCTCGAATCGCAAATCCACCTCCTTGTCAATTTGGTTGACCTTCTTATCGATGTCGGCAAACATAGCCGCGCGCTTTTCGATGTCGTTGAAATCGGCCACAATCCGGCGGTTCGCGGCATCGAATGCGGCCCGCTGGTCAGGAGCCATCATATCATACATAGATCGCTCCTCCTTGTTCAGGAGATCCGGGGAATACTCAGGCGCAGCAGGGTACTCAGCCGCCTTGAGGTCCTTCGGGGGCGGAGGAATAACCGGGTCCTCTGAGACGAATCGGAACGGGGATACCGAGAAAGACCGCACAGGAAGGCGCCCTGGGCCGCTTTGGGCCAGAACTCGGGCTGAGCGAGTCAATGACCGGGCAGCGCAAGCCATTGTTGCAGGCGTGGAGAGTGGAATGGACTACGACGAACCTTTGATGTTTTCCACATCGAAGTCCGCAATACGCTATACCTAGTTTGGGTTAGCGTATCCATCACGTGTCTGTTCCCGTGCCCGTGCTCTACACTGGGAATTGACCATCGCCATTTCACTTGTAAAACTTCCCCAACCTTCAATTTATTAGTCGGCAAACATGAAAGTTTGTCTTGTTACCGTCGGAGCAACCGCTTCCTTTGAGAAGCTCGTCCGACAAGTGCTCAGCGAACCGTTCTTGGCGTCGCTCAGACAACACAACTACTCTCACTTGCTGGTTCAGTATGGCAAAGATGGCAAGCCCATCATGGATGAATTCCTGGAGAAGAACCCTGAAGGTAGTGCATCCTTGCACGAAATTGGGATTGGTGGCTTCGACTTCACGCCGAGTATGACCCCGTTGATCATGATGCTGGTGCACGATCCAGCCAAAGATCAGGAGCAGGGACTGATGATCAGCCATGCCGGTGAGACACTACGCTTCCATTTGTGCCGGGTTGAATCTCGTTACTGATTACCTGATAGGCACTGGCTCTATTCTGGAAGCTCTTCGGGCTGGAGTTCCTCTTGTCGTTGTCCCCAACACCGATCTGGCCGATAACCACCAGGAACAACTGGCAATCGAGCTTGCCAGGTCTGGGCATGCAGTGCACGCGTCAGTAAAGTGAGTTTTCCAATTCTGTGGCCTTCCGGGTGGTCTTTTCTAATGTTGATGTAGGAATATCGCCTCTGCGGTTGGAAAGGCTGAATCCAAGCGCAACGAGAGACCTGGCACGCATGGCTCCCAAGACGAGACTGAGGTACAGGTCACTGGTGCAATGGCCGATCAGCTTGCCACCCTCGACTGAATGCTTTCTGATTCCTTTCTGCATGGTGTGATTAGGCAACCTTGCCTTTCATGGTAGCGTCTGGTGTTGGTGGTCTGGTTCTGGCGTTGAAAGATTCTAGGAGTTTGGGCTAGTCTTGGCAACTGGGCATAGTTTGTGCTTTTCTAGCGGTATTATGAAGTCAATGAGTGAAATAATACATAGCCTTTTAAGGTTGTACTTGATGGAGCTTTCACCAAGATGATTCAGACCGTAGGCTATTGCAGGCTATACATGGCCAAGTAAGTCGGGAGGCCGCTGATCGATGCAAACGCACTTTCAAGTGCACCAAAAAAAAAAAAAATAAATAAATAAATAAATAAATGGACCTAGGTTTTGGGGGCGTCTTGACCAGCGAAATCAGAAGAATTGAAGGAACACTTGTAATGGGTTGCTTTCTATTGAGTGTCCAGGTGCTTAATCCTTGTACTCTCCCATATCCTTAGACGACCCCATTTATTATGCAGGTTTTGGACAAGATTGAATAGCTATTGACCAAACGACATTGGTCAGTTTTGGTCAATTTGGAAGAATCATTTCAGAGAATACGATGTTATGCAAAAGTGGTGAGTAGATGGATGGAATTTATGGGCCGCACCCGCCTCCATCATTGGCCCAAGCTCCTTGTTGACAACTCCCGACGCGAAACCCTTCCACTCCTGACTCGCCGACGTCGACGCAGTGAACGTTGTCGCCAGCTACTGCGCATATACTTGCTCTCGACCCTCCGACCGCGCCCCTGATACTCCGAGTCGCCGATCCTAGGCCGTGGGGCCGTCCCAAACACTCCTTCAATCCCCCCCGACCTCCTCGATCTCACACACATCCCCGCAATGGCTGAGGCTACCCTTCACAACGTGCCAATTGTCATTGACAATGGCAGCGGAACTATTCGAGCTGGTTTTGCAGGAGAGGAGATTCCGTCATGTTATTTCCCCTCGTTCGTCGGCCGTCCCAAGCATCCGCGGGTTATGGCCGGTGGTCTGGAGGGCGACTCGTTCATCGGCTCGCGCGCACAGGAACTCCGCGGACTGTTGAAGATTCGGTATCCCCTGGAGCATGGAATCGTCACAAATTGGGAGGATATGGAGTCAATCTGGCATTATGTCTACGAGAACGAACTGAAGACCCTCCCCGAAGAGCACCCCGTGCTGCTCACCGAACCGCCGCTGAACCCTCGCGCCAACCGCGACATTGCCGCCCAGCTGATGTTTGAGGCTTTCAATGTGCCCGCCCTGTACATGTCCATCCAGGCTGTGCTCTCGCTTTACGCGTCTGGCCGCACCACCGGTGTGGTCCTGGACTCTGGAGACGGTGTCTCCCATGCCGTGCCCGTGTTTGAAGGTTTCGCTATTCCCAACAGTATCCGGAGAATCGACGTCGCTGGTCGTGACGTGACCGAGCAGATGCAATTACTTTTGAGGAAGGCCGGCCATGTCTTGCACACCAGCGCCGAGAAGGAGGTGGTACGCATGATCAAGGAGAAGGTCTGCTACGTCTCGCTGGACCCCAAGCGGGAGGAAAAGGAGTGGTTGAACAGCTACCACAAATCGGATGCCAAGGCAGTCGATTATGCTCTACCTGACGGACATAAGATCAAGGTAAGCCGTGCCCAGAAATTATCACTGAAATACACCATACTCACATGAATTCCTTTGCTGCGCAGATCGGCCAAGAACGCTACCGCGCCCCCGAGATCCTCTTCGATCCCGAACTCATTGGACTTGAGTACCCTGGAGTGCACCAGATCGTCCAGGATGCCATCACCCGCACTGATCTCGACCTCCGCAAATCACTATACCTCAACATTGTGCTCTCCGGTGGATCAACACTGTGCAAGAACTTCCCCGACCGATTGATGCGCGAGATCAAGCGACTGGCCGTTGAGGATATGAAGATCCGTATTTCTGCGCCTGCGGAGCGCAAGTACACCACCTGGATCGGTGGCAGCATTCTTGCCGGTCTCAGCACGTTCAGGAAGGTATGTATCATCTGGAGAGGCAACTGCGTAAGAACCACAGGCTAACTGATTCGTCATAGATGTGGGTGAGCGCGGATGAATGGCACGAGGACCCCGAAGTTATCTTCAAGCGATTCGCTTAAAGATCAGGTTCCAGTGCATGTACAACCGTGAATCACCAACGCCTCCACCCCCAACATTCTTACCCTCGATGAGAAAGAGAACATTCTCAGACCGGATTCACTGCCATGCACCACCGTCGTCAATACCGAGCATGACATACCTAGCAGCAGCGAAGTGCTAGCGATCGCTTCGATACTCTCTGAGTCCGAGTCGTGCATCCGCGACTTTTGATACCCCTTTACCATCATGTCCCTTCATCCTGTCCATGCCTTGTGATGTGACATATTTGGCATCTTGCCGCTCATATTATTGATTTGTGGAAATAAATTTCTTTTCTTTTCTCTTTTTCCGGGAGTTTCGTGTTCAGAGCAGGGCTGTATACTGCTGGTACATGGCTATGGGGTAATCGCATTCGTAATGGATGTTTAGAGTACTTGTCTTCCAACATGATCCTTATTTCGACAGTATCTTTTCTCCATTGTACATTGTATGGTTTGACAACTACACGCCGACTCCGTTTCGCCCCAGTTCTGCCTCCCCAGACCGCCAGAAAATAAGAAAAAAGCCCAATCATCGACTACATGCAACATCCATCAGTAAATACCGCAGAAATGTCGCGCGTTTTCTTCGACATCAGCATCCAACAAGGTGGGCCTGCACCTTATCTATCTATTTCAATAGAAAGAAACAAGAACTTTACTGACCTGCAACACGATATAGCTCCGGCCGGACAGATCGTCTTCGAGCTGTTCGACGACACTGTTCCCCGCACGGCCAGGAACTTCCGGGAGCTCTGCACCGGCCAGAACAACTTCGGATATCGCGGTTCGATCTTCCACCGCGTGATTCCCAAGTTCATGCTGCAGGGTGGTGATTTCACCAAGGGCAATGTACGTAGAGCGATTTCTCCCAACCCTGCCCGGTCACTCCACTCTCCAATGGATGAAATTGATCTATGGATTGATTGATTGACTTGTTTGGTACAGGGAACTGGTGGAAAGTCCATCTACGGCGCCAAGTTCGACGATGAGAACTTCGTCCACAAGCACGACCAGCCCGGTCTGCTTTCCATGGCAAATGCCGGAAAGAACACCAACGGATCCCAGTTCTTCATCACTGTGAGTTTTTTATATTCATCCTTTCCCACTCCCGCATGCAGAGATTCTAGTCAATTGCTGTGTTTTATTGGAATTTCTCATTTCTGACTTCAATACAGACTGTCGCTACCCCCCATCTTGATGGAAAGCACGTTGTCTTTGGACGAGTTGTGTCAGGAATGGACATTGTGCAGAAGATCGAGGCGGAGGGTACTAAGAATGGAAAGCCCAAGTCTATGATCAGAATCGAGAAGTGTGGAACTGTCTAAATCAAGTTACACTAGTTAGGCTGAGAAGACTTACTTGATTCATTACCTACATACTACTGCTCTTCCGTGTATGACCGTATCCGTATGTGCCTGTCGGTACCAAACACTACTGTTGTAGATATTACGCAAGTAGGAGTCTCTCGTCTATTTGTTTGGCTTCTTTGGATCTGCATGAAGCATCCGCTGCAGGGGTCTTGGTCGTCTACCGTCATCCCTCCTCTTTTCGAAAGCTGTATTATGTATAAGCAGAGACCTTCTGACCGGGCAAGAGTTTGTTCCTGAATTGCCATGCGCGAAAGGTGAGATCGTGCACAAAATTGACCGGCTCATCACAGGTCTTGGACTGTTGTTTGGAATCAGTCTGGTTGACCGAACCAATCTGGGAAATGCGTCAATCGCAGGGTACGTGAAGCTGAGGATCATTCAAGGTTGCCACTGACAGATCCAAGTATGCAGAAGGATCTGAGGTTGGAAATTGGGTCACGATATGTCTGTTGTCCTTGTTGCTCTTGTCAACAGCTTATTCACCTTGGGAATACGGTCACTCGTCGCCCTGATCTTCTTTATCCCCTATGTCCTCTTTCAGCTGCCGAGCTCGATAATCGTTCGCAAACTGGGTCCTAAGTCCCTGGAGGTATCACGTTCCTGTGGGGTGTTGTGATAATGGCGAGGTCCAGCCCCTCTGCTTCGTGCTTCTCGCTGACGGAAATAGTGTTTTGGGCTCATTCATGACTGGAAGGTAATGCTGGTCTGCGTGCCATTCTGGGAACATTTGAAGCAGGTCTTTTCCCCGGTGCAGTCTATCTACCATCGCTATGCTATACTCGATGTACGCTCATCTCCAAGCTCCTATACTTCTTCGCAGCTATCCTGATATACACCGTCCTGGCTAGGAGACAAATGGCAGATCCGCAGCCCAATAGTCGTCTACAACTCCCTCCAAACAGTCGTCGGCCTATGTCTACTTGAACCGGTAGCTTCAGCCGGGGTTCAATACTTCTGCGTCTTCCTCATTGCCGCTGGCTGCAATGCCACAGTCCCGTGCTGTCCTGGCAGGCAAACAACATCCGAGGCCAGTGGAAACGAGGCCTTTTGCAGTGCTAGTCTGATTACTTCAGGGGGTGCAGGAGGTATTATTGGAGCGCTCGTTTTCCGGTCTCAGGATGCGAAGTATTTCCCTGCCATTGTTGCGTCGATTGCGTGAGTCACGATCTTTGCCCGAGCTCGGGCCGACTGCTAACGGGTTCGGTCAGATGCAATGGCGTCAGGCGTCATTCTTATTGTGACCGGGCTGCTTACATTTTATATGTATTCGCTAACCGAAAGGCTCGGCAGGGTCGTTTGGAATCGAGGGATAGCAAGGGTTCTACTACACGCTGTGAGGGTATCGATCTACATGAATCATCCAGCTCAAACGTCTAAATAATCTTCATCGAAATCTTCAGTTAACTTCAGTCTTGAATAAAGAACAAAATTTCCAGTACTATAAAATCTAGAATGAGAGTGTGACCAAGTCGTGGCCAACAGCGCTTACACTCGGCGACGGTAAAACTTTGCGGTGGCAATCCAGCCGACATCCATGTCGCCATCGGCTCCACTGACCAAGAACGTCCACCGCAAGCTCCACCAGATCTACGAAAGGGAAAAATAGAATGGAAAATAGAATGGAAAATAATTGAGTCATTGAACACAGCCGATGGCATGTATTTCATTGGTTAAGCCCGAAGCTAGAAAGTAGTAGCCATGGCGCGATAGGGGAATCTGAAAGACTAAAGGAATACACAAGAAAATGTGAGAAAAGTACATGGGACACCGATGGACGATGCCACTAGATACTGGAAGTACCTGGATGAAGGTGGTCGAGCGAATGCTGACCATAAAAAATCATCCTGATTCCAGAACCTGGCGCGATGCGAGTGGAAAACGCCGACCCATGATGATTGGAGAGTTTCAAGAAAATCATCACCCTGGCAGGTGATCTGTCGATGCATGTCGCGAGAACGGGGTATCGGGCGACGTAAGATGAAGGAAGATTGCGCGCCTGAGACGATGTCTTCCCCTTTGACGCGGCGATTAAACGAGATAAAAGAGAAAGGCGAAAGCAATAACTTTTTTTGGGTGTTCGTGAAAGTCGTGATTGTCGTGATGATGGTGATGCATTTAGGCGGCACCCTTGATCTTGCCCCAACCCTTCTCGAGACCACGGCGGGCCATGTCGCGAGCACGGTCAGCCACGGAGCTGGTGCTGCTGTTGGTGGCGGTACTGGCGGCGGAGTACTTGCGGCAGAGGCTGCTGCTGGAGTCGTCGCTGTACATCATGTTGCCGGCGCCGCCACGGCCGACGTGGTAGACGGGGGCGGCACGGCGGAGGTCGCGCTCGAGTTCCTCGTCGAAGCTGAAGATGGCGCGCTCGCTGGAGCTGTGAACGTTGCCGGCACCGCCGCGGCCGGAGGTGAAGGTTGACGGGGTGCGGGAGTCGAGACGAGTGAGCGATGCAGGGCCGGTGGCAGTGCGCGAGTCGGTAGTCTTGGTGTTCTTGAGACTGATGACGTTGCCCTGGCCTCCACGACCCGTGAACACAGCCGGGCGGGTGCTGTGAGGCACGGAAGGGTGCGGCTCAATAACGCGGTAATTTGAAGAAGGCATTGTAGATGTGAAGTATGTAGCTGCAGGGCAAGCTATAACGAGGTCAAGTCCATATGCAAAAAGTCAGATCGAACTGAAGTGAAATTTTTTGCAAATTGCAAGAGGATCGTGGACCCAAATATGGCGGCGGGGACGACGTTATATAGTGGATTGGGGCTATGGAGTCATTCTTCGACCAATTTTCACCATGTCACCCTGGCCAGGCACGACATCCACGGGTCACACGGTGCATGGGATGTGGGTCTCTGGGTCGCTGTGGGGAATTTTTTTTTCTTTTTTTTTTCCCCATGATTAACGAGGGCGTCATAAGTGTAGAGCGGCGAGGACTCGAGTCCGTTTCGGGTGAGCGGAGAGTGCGGACTAAGCAACGTGGGTGCTCCAGCAACAGCCCTGTGCCTAAACTCGTCCGTACGATTGGACCACACACGTAAAAAGAATCCACGCGGTCCACCCACGAGGTCTCGCTGCTTTAAACACAGGCCGTCTGTGACCGCAGTCATCTGACTGGGTCCGACGTCCAATGCGAGCGGCCAACACGTAACAGAAACTGCAGTGGGCGCCAATGAGGACCCTCGCCCTTTGAAACAGGGATGAGAGGCGATTTCCATTACCCCCAGAAAATTCCTGAAAAAACCCTCATGTCCCATAATGGGCTGTCCAGACTCTTGGGACAGGCTGGCAACCTGTAATACCGTTCACCGCATCCCTTTCCCAGACCACCTGGCGGTTCGGCTCGCCTGTCTCTTTCGCCATTGCCACAACCCGTGTGACCTTGACTGGTTCACGATGTATTGCATCATCCGGGACCGTCTTTCTATTTTGGGCTGTATGCCGTAGAATTCGTAACTCGATGTCGTGCTATAGGACAAGCAATGAATCATCATTCATCATCATTCAGCCCGAGGACCCGTGAGCAGCTCACACATTCACCAAAGGGCAGACGTACAGCCTTGGAAGTGTAGTGTATCGGATACAGGGGTACTCGGTACAGATCTCATTTCAAGGGCTTGCCGATCGCAGTACGGTGACTCCATCACGATGGATTTTGCGGGATAATTCTTCCCCCTCTGCCCCGTCGATCCGGTCTAGGGCTACTCCTAGTGTCCGTTCGCGCGGTACCTGGGGGCGATCACTCTAACTATTCACACACCGTGCGTAGAATGCCCAGAGTTGCCAAGCAGCTGCCCTTGCTCCATAGTCAATAGTCAAGACGCGCATTGCCACAGCGTGAACACGTTAGCCTCGCCTCCTCGGCCCCTGGGCCATTTTCTTGGAACTGAAAGTAGTGGTTACCCCAGACCGACGAAACGAACCGAAAAAAAAGAAACGAACCGAAAAAGAAATTGAGAGAAAAAAAAAAAATTGCCGCTCAGCCGCTCTGACTGGGTGAGAGGTCCGACCACGGCGTCAGTGGCCAATCGGCGGCTGCCAGCGCGCGGCTTCCCCAGATTTTCATCTTCCCCAGACTCCGACAGGTCTCATCTCCCTGTTCTGCTCGGGGCTGATCTCCTCCCTAAAATCACGCTGCGCTTGAGCTGTCTAGTGCCTGATCAGACCCCGTGATACTGCAGGTAGTCCGTCTTGTTCGATGTAGAATAGGGGTAGAGTTGCCTCGGGATCCCCTGCACCGAGGAATATTCCGCCTCACCTGACCAGGGAGTTCTACGTTCCGAGTCTGTCCTGGAGCCTTTACTCGCTCCTTGAATATTCTGGGCAATGACGCCTCAATCAATCAAATCGGTCCTACGTGCCGACCAGACAGGTGTCAATCTGCGAACCATAGATCATCCCCCGCACTCCTGGCGTCTATAGTAGCCATTCCACATACAACGCTCGCAGCCACAACCCAAACACCTCAGCGAGCCATCTCCAACCTGTGCCTTCCCATTGAACCCACGGATTTACCCTCATCTATGCACCCCAGTGGAGAACCCCAGAACCAGACCTTCGCCTCTCCCACGTTATTATCTAATGGTGAAGCATGATGACACATAATTACCGGCCAGGGATGGTCTCGACCACCGGACCGGCTACCGGCTCGCTGTGTTTTGCCGGTAGGGTATTTCAATGACGCAAGATGTCTTCACTTTGCTGTGCGCAATGCTCATATGTGCCGCATGTAGCGGTACTGATCGATTGCGTGATTTATGTGCTATGTTGTGGTATTTGCAATGCGAACTGTGCTCGACAGTCGACTGTGAGACGTTTCGCTCGGGTGTTAAGCTTTGAGTATTTTCAACCCGACCCTGCGTCAGTGATTATGCACGGTACTTGGAATCTTGGCAGGTGATGCCGGTCGTCCCGGCTGTGGTTCTGGGTGGAGTGCTAAGCCTACGTTGGACGTGTGACTGGAGTTATTTCTGCTTTGATTACTGAAACGGGGCATTGATAGAAGCATCCAACTAGACCCTGGTATGCATGGATAATGGCTGTGTAGCCGAATGGCCAACTAATTCATTCTTCTGTGGTCGGACATCAACTTCCATATTTCACCTGATCCTCCGCCTTGCCGTCAATTTCGGCGCCATGCTTCAGCAGATTCCGAATCCCCATTCCTTTCCCCTCAGCGCGAATACTGATTCATCCTAGTAGCTCAGCGTATCCGCCTTGACACCGTGATCCAGCAGCATCCGAGCAATACTCACGTGTCATTTGATCAACGCATAGCACTACATTGTCATTCTTGTCATCCCGGTCAATTGTGAGGGCGTTGACTCCATTCTCCAGAAACGGTCTGACCACGCTCTTATGACCATTCTCAACCCTCTTCGGATCAGTTCCGTAAACATGACCGTCACGAGAGCCTTGAGACCTGGGCAACTTCCCGATTTCAGTATGTCCATTCATACCTTCAACAGGAGGTTGCAGCCGGAGACTTGAGAGTCCAGAGTTTCTGAGTTTGGAATGCTTCATACGGATTTCAGGTCACGTTCTGCTAAAAACCGCTCTGCCGTCGGAGTTGATGACGACTGTATCGGACGATGACAGGATGCATAAATTGAATGCGTGTCGAGACTTTGAATTAGTCCCTCCATCTAGGGAGCCCTTGGATTCGAGGCTGTTGGATTGAACTTGAGGCTGAGGCTGAACTGGTGAATTTCAGCCTCGCAGTGGATCCATACATGAACTGATCCTAGATTAATCAGGTGGACTTGTCTCCCTCTGGGACTATGGGCCCTCGATCTCTGGTTCTCTGGTAGTTCGGCTTCTATTGTATAGGTCGTCAAATCTTCGTCCGAGGAATCATCGAAATCCTCATTGTTGTATCATGATAGACATCCACCTGAGTGAACACCCAGACAGCCCTGGAAGTCTATATCTGAAAGAATGCTCTGTTAAGGGCATGGCCACTTCAGAGGTCACAATATAGCGATAGACTAACCGCTCCCTCCATAGGCATTAGTCGAATTATAGAAAGAAATAGGAAGAATTACCTTCACTACTGAGCGAGATACGGAAACCAGGCCGAGCCCGATAAACCACAATTCTGCCGCATCTCACCGCCAAAATGCTTCTCGACATCAAAGCCGCTCAACGTCCTGCGTCCCTCCGTCTAGTACTTTCCTCCGTGTTGTTCGCCTCGCTGTCTATCGCAAGGGCTTTTATTGAGTCTGCGATACCTTGAGAAGTTTTACACATTCAGAAACGAGCTCAGACCCCGGTCGAGCGATTTCCATCTCGAACGGGAATTTTCGTCTCGCGCGACACTGCGGCCAAGAGCTCGCAGACTAAGCCGAGAAGATGCCGAAATATAAGTACCCTCTGATCTCCTCTGAAACATGGCACCAAAAGCTGACATTCTTTGCACTCTTCTGTAGGTGCTTCTAGTTCTGGTTTCCGTCCCCACGCGGTCTCCCCGTCATATCGATCTGGTTCCGCACCCGGCGAGACAGATAGAACCTCTTATTCCCACCACTTCGGACAATACAAGGGCTTGGTAGCTGACTTTTGTTCGACTCCAGGCGACTACTGTGATGTCTACCTCACGCACGACTCGATGAGTGTGCGCAAGGCACATAACTCCGGCCGCAACCATCTCCGCAACGTGGTTGAGTACTACCAACGTGAGTTTGGAAACATGGTATACGGGATTCCACAGATCAAGACTGACAATGTCACATCCAGAAATCGGCCAAGAGAAGGCCCAATCGGTCATCGATTCCATCACCTCTTCCTACGCCGCTGAGGGCCAGCCTCTCCCCAATCCCGCCATGGTGCCTGGCGCATTCCCTCCTCCTCCCTTTGGCTTTCCCGGTACGTTCCTACTCCGCAGCCTTATATCAAAGAACCAACCGAGAAACTAACCGCGCAAGGTCATCCAGGCCAAGGCCCACCCCCTCCCTTCGGCCTTCCCGGCCTTCCACCCCCCGGAGCTCCAGGCGCCCCCGGAATGCCGCCTCGTAAGTCCATCCAAAGACAAGCATATGCCTCATGGGAGCATGGCCGGCAGCCCACTAACAGAATCCTTTTCAACCAAACAGCCCCCGGCGGTCTCCCATTCCCGCCTCCCTTCCCAGCCGGCGCTACCGGCACTCCTCCCCAAGGAGGCTTCCCTCCACCGCTACCCAACATGCCCGGCGGCGCAAACCTGCCCCCGCCCCCCGGTGGCTTCCCCCCGAACTTCCCGATTCCCCCGCCCGGCATGGCGGGTGCCGCCTTCCCTCCTCCGATGCCTGCTCACGGCCGTGCGTCAAACTCGCCCATTCCCACCGGGCCCCGTGGCTCAGAGGGGTACCCTCCGCCTCCTGGCCGGGGAGACCGGTGGTGATTTCCAAATGGGTGGCGGTGTTATGCTTTAACTTTTTTCTTTACGGTTCCCTATTTCGACCTCCTCTCGGTTGAAATCCTCATCCTAGTCATGATCACGTTGCGTCTTCGGTATGTCCTTTGATATCTCCCCCAGGAGAATCGCGAAAAGGGCAAAAGAATCCTCTGCTTCACGGTGTTCCGGTGTTGTACAATAGCGTTTTCCTGTTTTCACTTGCACTAGAAACGAAACCTACGCTTTCAGTGTCTAGGACCTGGGTTTTCTTTTCTATATCCATATCATTTCTATCCCAGTGGGTATGGCTAGTATGAAGGAGTAGACAAGATCTCGTTTCCACACCAGGACTACTTTGCGCGTACTATGGCGTACAAAGAAACGCGGTGACCCCCAAAAGGGCACATAGGAACAAAAAAAGGGAAATGTATATTCCGAAGCCCACGAGAAATCCAAGGCCGATCTCCGTAATCCAAATGCATCAGAAACGCCGGGTTATAGCAAGAAAAAAAGAAAAGTACACGTCGACCGCGGTGAAACCTCCCAGGCGAGGGAGGATTTTTGAGACAGAAAGGAGAAAGAAAGGAGGGGGTGTAGAGAAAACATGTGTTAAAAGCCACTCCTGTGGGAGGGTAACGATCACAACCGGGCTTTGGGAAGTTCGGGGGGATCACGAAGAGAAGTGGGAGGAAAGCCGACGAAAAGCAGTGGGACAGATTCAACAACCAAAAAAATAAGATACCGGACCCAAAAGGATGGCGGATGGAAAGGATCATAGACCATCGCTGCCCGCTAAAAATCACATATCTTCATCTCAGGAAATTCTGGAAAATTATTCAAGAATCGTTTGACTTCGCCTAGTGGTCGTAGCCGGCTCCCCGTTGCCATGGACTGGCATTGTTTTGGGCTCTGAATGTTGGTGCCATGGCAGACACGCCGACTGGCGCGTCGCCGTAGTTGCCCGGGCGGGGTGACGCTGACCGTCCGAACTGGTCGTAGCCAGGCGGGGGTCCCCGTTGGGGAGAGCCATTGCTGGGGAAGAGCGGTACTGACGGGTCCACGGGCGAGTGTGGGGGCTGGCCATGGGCACCGTTGTGGCCAACATTCAGGTTGTTGTGGCCGATGGCGGCGCCGTTGCCACTCGAGATGGAAGAATGATCGTCGTCGAAGGGGTTTGAGTGATAATGTCCAGACTTGACGTCGCCGCGTGCGGTGGCGCCCAAGGCATCCAACTCGGTGGTCAGCTGAGTCTGGGACTTGATGAAGGAGCCGCGGTCATCGCGCATGGGCTGGTAACGGGTATCGGGGTCCTTCGACACAACGGCATAAACTGACGCGATCAGGACGAGAACGAGCAGGACCAGAGCGAAGGCTGCGTTGTAGACGAAAAAAATGACACCCATGACACCAATCATCATGCCGGGAGGGTTGAAGACATCAGAGAAGACAAGCAGGAAAATGACGTTGAGAAAGTTGACCACGGCAATGGAAATGTTGTAAATGTTGGTCTTCTTGTCCATCCACGGACGAAGAACGCAGACAGCAATCAGCATGCCGGCCTCCAGAATTACCAGGGCAACAGTCTGGACGACTGGAGCGGGCTGGCTGAGACCGATGAACATTGCCTTAGCGAGAACATAGCCGAGATAGGGAACGACGAAGTAGTAGGCGGTGGCCCGGTACTGCACGTATAGGAAACCCCACTTGTTGAGACAGGAGGGGTCGGAATACAGGATATAAGCCGGGTTCTTGTGCATGGTCACCGAGCGCTTGGCGAGACGAATGACCTTCTGGGCTGCCCAGCCCAGGGCGATGAGCATGGACAGGAGCATGACCACAGCCAACACAACCTCAGCTGCCGAGTCGCGCTGGGTGAATTCCCAAAGGCAGAGAACACACATCTGGGGGAAGCCGATCAAAGTCAAACGGAACAGAATTCCACGAGTGATAACTTTCCAGCCGTTGCGAAAGTCTTGGAACTTGTCACTCTTCATCTTGCCATGCTTGACCAGCAACTCGCAAATTCCCTTGAAGGATGCAACAATGATGATCACAATACAGACGAAGACCACGAAGAAAATGAGACCAGTCAAAAAGATGTTTGTCTCCTCCATATTGGCGCGGAATCCAACACGATCGATACCTCGCACAATCAGGAGCTTCTGGCTCGAATCGGATCTCTTTGTAATGGAGCTGAGCGCCCGAGAGTTGAGCGCACGCTTCACCGTGTTGATCGCAGGATCAATCAAGTCACGCTTGCGGCGACGAAGCACCTCCACGGAGGTATCGCCGAGCTGGGAAAGAACGGTGGAGGGAGTGCCACCAGTCGCGCGCTGGTACCAGGTACAGATTGTCTGCAGGAAGTCGACATGGATGATTCCCATACTCCACTGGAAATTCTGTGTCCACGATTCCACAATGGGGGGCATGTGGACCGAAGTCATACCAATCATAGCCTGAGATTGCATGAATCCGAAAAGGGAGAGCGCGTTTGCCGCAACGTGAGCTGCCGTATTGGAGTGTCCCAATCCCGAGGTAATGGCAGATGCTGCCAAACCCAAGCCGGAAATGATGGCAGTCGTCCATGCGACACCCAGCTGGTAGACGGACTTGTTGTTGGAAAGGTTCGCTTCCACGCAGGCAATCTTCTCTCCGGTATCCTTCTTCTTGATGACAATCTGGACTGTTGCATCAAGATCGGGAACCGTATAGGCGATACCGGGAATTTTGGAGGCGGTATCCGAGGGGAGGGGAAGAGAAACGGGACCAAGATCGATGGGGCCGGGGGCCATGGGACACATGCCCATGCCGGAGATCGAGCAAGGGTCGATAGTGCTCGAATAGGCCTCGTAACCGTAAGCAGTCAGGGTCATGTCCGCGACGACCTTGCCGGAAATATAGGACACGCCGTCAAAACCGATCGTAAGCGTGTTGTTATTGGGGTAGAAAACGACATTAAAGTAGGTGGCAGTGAAATTGCTAGACTCCATGCAAACGTTCAGCGCATTGGACTCCAGCAGCTTCACTGCGGACACCAACGGCGCCAAAAAGGCGACGAAGAAGGTGAACAGTGCTAACGACCTCATGTTGACGATCTGCGATCAAGGTCGTCGGGTATGGGAAAATTGAGTCAAGCGGGAAGATGACGGGAGAGAAAGAGTATGACGGCGATTGTCAGGGCGGTACTCCAGAGTACCACGTTAGCAACCGCCGGATGCGGAAGTGCCCAGGCGGCCGAGTCGGTGATTTAGAGCGGAACCGCTGGGATTCCACAGGTCGTGGTAGATGTGACAATAGATGTAACCTTTCAAAGGTGTGCGAAATGGAGAATGCGATAATCCGGTCTGTTTAGCTGGGGCCTTTTACAGCGTCATCGGGACACGGAATCGAACGAGGGGGTTGGATATAGCGACTGTTGCTTTGAATGAGAGTGGGTGGATGAGGATCCGAATGGCGACGAAGCGAATTGCTGCCAGAGTAGAAGCTAGGGCCGGAAGAAGTGAAGACGGCGAATGGAAGGGCGATAAAGAGGTGAACGAGTTGGAAAAGGGAGGTAGCGTAGTTGGGGTGGGAGGAGCGAGCGAAACGGCGACACACACAGTATGGGCCAGGGAGTACCGAAGTACAGAGTTGAGGAGGTTGCGAAAGGATCCCTTGAGAAGGGTGTGTACAAAGGGAAGGGGTCAAAGATGGGGGGGAGAGTCCTGGAGCGTTTTGGCTCTTGTGTCTCAGGGACAGATGGGTCCAAGTGGAATGTGGATTTGTGTACCGGTACTGTAACCATATTTGTAAAGTTACCGAAGCGCGGGTGCCAAGGTCCAATGACTGGAAATTACGAGCGTTCCGGTCTGTTTTCTGTTTCCCTGACCACGGGTTCTGGTCCCTTGATGTGTATTATGCTCGGAAGAGGTCTAGTTATTTCGAGGCATCCAGGTATGTGGTCATCCTGGTCATTGTTCGTACCCGACTCAATAGTGAGGCTCTACAACTCTCTAGATCTACCTAGATCTACGGTTTCAAGAGGGCATAGTTATAGAGTAGCCTTTGTGCACACGCGTCCTCAGGAGTGGTTCTGGGCCCCGGAAGCGGTTGATGGATCGTGGCGGATTCTAGTGGGTCATCGATTTGCTGCAGAGACTGTATATTACCTTATCCGCCCAGAGAACTGTGGAGTGCGTCAATTCACCTGCTGGTGGTTGGTGTCCCTCTTCCTCCTGGTGGACCGCCACTGCACATCGTTACCTTCAAAGGCCACCAGTACCGTTCCTGGAGTTGGCTGTGTACGGTCTTTACATAGGGTACTTCGACTGGGCCTCGTGGTACTTTTGGTATCTCGTCTGCCTGGCGCACACTGCCTACTGAGCCTAATTCCTTTGATGTACCCCTGAATGGAGCAAGGGGGTAAACCAAAAAGGCTCGGACCACTCTCATTCTTTACTTCTACTGTATACAAGAGTAACGATTCTACATGTCTCAAAAGACCAGCCCCTCGGACCTCGAGTACGCCTTGGTATACATAGGCCAAGTCACTCATGACCTTATGAGGGCATTCTGCCTCTCACAAGACCACAGGCAACTCAAAATTAAAATTACAAATGCTGCATGATCTACGTCCGGTCGCAATCAAATTACCGGGGCTTTAGCGCCTGCACAGCCTCCTTCGCCCACCTACATTTTTGTACTCTACATGTAGAATCACCTAAAGACGTTCGGTGTCAGATTTCGGGCGCTAGGAGCTCGACTTGAAGTCTCCACGTGTGCTCTAGAACACTTTGCATATCAGTTGGGACTTTCGAGCCAAGTTCATTCCTGATCATCGCGGGGAGAATGTGTTGATCGCAGATCGGCATGACGTGGGTGCATCCCGTCCAGTCTCCATCCTTAGCACGCCATTTACCAGTGAGCATGTGCGACCTCGTGAAGCTGAAGCTGATGTGCGTCTCGCTGGGCTGTCGCATGGGCTGTCACCACTTCCAGCGCGAGCCATGGGTCGGGTGCTATTTTTGGATCAGTGTTTAAATTGGCGCCATTGCGTGGCTTTGAATTGGCCCGTCTATTCTTCCCCTTGTCCGTCGCCCCTCCTGATTCGTCCTCATGTAAAATCTCTGCCAGCGCAATTTCGACTTAGAGTATTTCGATTTTGTATAGGGCCTTGTTAGCCGCTTGGCTCACGTACATTTGACGGACGAATCAGTTTAGAATGCTGTCTGCTGCCCAGGTGGACCGTGTAATGTCTTTCGTGTCTCAGTTGAGCCCTCGTGGCAGAGTATAGCTGTGGTAAGACCGATGGTAATGGTCGTTATTATCGAGGGCATCACAGCGTCTGCCAATATACAGCCAAGAGCTGCGCCCTGAGACCGAGCCCTTGGCGTGAGATGGTTGTAAAATGACTACTTTGTCGGCCGGCGCTATAGTGAACCAGATACCCGCGCGAGGGGCTGGGCATAATCGCGGCGTCTAGGCAGATGCCTCGTGCCTCGCGTATCCGTATAGCTCGAGGGGTTCCTCCACACGTACTTGTGCACTAGATCCAACCAGTACTACAGTGTAGTCGTTCACACCGTCCGTTCACAGAGAAGTGGGGTGGTATAGTCCACCTAAGACTCTCTGAGGATTAGGCGGCAAGAGCATGGATGCCTCATGAACGAGTCCGACCGTACGATTCTTGGATTTCTCCGTAAAGTCTCCGTCTATGCTCAATCCGTCCCAGATTCATACCTGACAAAACAGGCATCGAGATGTCCTATCAGCACGTGATGTGGAGATTCTGCCGAGTCTCACCGATCAGAAAAAAAAAGTAGCAGAATGATTTTCCGCGATAGCCTCCTCGAAGATCAAAACACACCAGTCTCCGCAGACGAATCAATCCGATTTTTCGGACTTCTTTTCTCAATCTTGCCTGACTCGCACTGATTTTTGTGCGCTCAACCGGCAAGATGCCCGGCCCTGTGGACGCAAAGGACATCACGAAGAAGCGCAAGAGAAAGCACGGTTCCAAGTCCGCTGATAATGAAGAAGCTCCCAAGCCCGTGAAGGCTCAGGCAAGCCCCTCGGTGATCTCGAAGAAGGCCACTGCCACCTCCAAGCGCGCATCGGACAAGTCGACCAAGAAGCGCAAAGTGAGCCATTCACCCAGTGACGACGAGGAGAGCGCCGAAGAGGTTGAGGTTGAGGTTGAGGATGAGGATGAGAACGAGGACAGCGATGAGGAGGAAGAGTCTGAGGAGCCCACCGATGCTGTCGATGGCAAGGTGAATGACGCTACGGACCTACCGGTCGTGGGCGATGTCCGCCTTCCCCAAATGGAGGGCGAGCTGCAAAAATTCACCCAGCTGAACCTCTCCGAGAAGACAATGAAGGGTATCCAAGATATGGGCTTCGAGACCATGACCGAGATTCAGCAGCGTACTATCCCTGCGCTGCTTGCTGGACGGGATGTCTTGGGTGCTGCGAAGACCGGTTCCGGCAAGACTTTGTCCTTCTTGATTCCTGCTATCGAGATGCTGAGCGCATTGCGCTTCAAGCCGAGAAACGGTAAGTCTAGTCTCCAGTTGATTTGTTACTACAAGCCCTTTGGGAGATCTCTTTACTGATTGCCTCCAGGTACTGGAGTTCTCGTCGTCTCTCCTACCCGCGAACTGGCGCTACAGATTTTTGGTGTTGCCCGGGAACTCATGGCACACCACTCCCAAACCTACGGTATCGTTATTGGAGGCGCCAACCGCCGCGCCGAGGCCGACAAGCTGGCCAAGGGTGTCAACCTGTTGATCGCCACTCCCGGTCGTCTGCTCGATCACCTCCAGAACACCCAGGGCTTTGTGTTCAAGAACTTGAAGACTCTGATCATCGACGAGGCCGATCGTATTCTTGAAGTCGGATTCGAGGACGAGATGCGCCAGATAGTGAAGATTCTTCCCAAGGAGGAGCGCCAGACGATGCTCTTCTCTGCCACTCAAACCACCAAGGTCGAGGATCTGGCCCGGATATCCCTGCGCCCCGGGCCGCTCTACATCAATGTGGACCACCGCAAGGAGCACAGCACAGTCGAGGGTTTGGAGCAAGGTTACGTGATTTGTGAAGCCGATAAGCGTTTCCTGCTTCTCTTCTCCTTCCTCAAGCGGAACCTGAAGAAGAAGATCATCGTCTTCTTCTCCAGCTGCAACTGCGTCAAGTACCATGCAGAGCTTCTGAACTATATCGATCTCCCCGTTCTGGAACTGCACGGCAAGCAAAAGCAGCAGAAGCGGACCAACACCTTTTTCGAGTTCTGCAATGCTAGCCAGGGTACTCTGATCTGTACCGACGTTGCTGCCCGTGGTCTCGATATCCCCGCCGTCGACTGGATTATCCAGTTCGATCCCCCGGATGACCCTCGTGACTATATCCACCGGGTGGGTCGTACTGCCCGTGGAGCGAACGGCAAGGGCCGCAGTTTGATGTTCCTGCAGCCTTCAGAGGTCGGCTTCCTAAAGCACCTCAAGGAGGCGCGTGTACCCGTCGTCGAGTTCGAGTTCCCGGCCTCGAAGATTGTCAACGTCCAGTCCCAGCTGGAGAAGCTCATTGGACAAAACTACTATCTGAACAAGGTCAGTACCCGCCTCCTCCCTGCTCATATCTCATGCATCACGGCTAACTCTCATGTACAGTCCGCCAAGGATGGATACCGATCATACCTGCAGGCCTACGCCTCCCACTCTCTTCGCTCCGTGTTCGACGTGCACAAGCTGGACCTTGTTAAGGTGGCCAAGGGCTTCGGGTTCTCAACTCCGCCACGAATTGACATCCAGCTAGGTGCCAGCTTGAGCCGGGACAAGAAGCAGGAGCAGCAGGGACGGCGGACGTACGGCAGCCAGCCCAAGAACGGGAAGGGGCTGAAGTTCAAGCGCAAGCACGATGATTAACTGTATGAGAAGAGGGCACAAAAAGTAACTAGTTCTGCATCTTCATTATCGGCATGGAGTTTACTAGTGTAGATATATCTTTTTCAATATCCAATGACTATTTTCCAATGGTTTCCGGTACCTACTTCCAATGTTCTATGCCGTATACAATACTACAATACCGGGGCATGTCAGTTCTCCCTCTCCCGGAATGCACTGGAATGCTCAAAGTTTGAGCCATGTGGAAAAGGCTTCCACGTGGAGCATCAAATTTGCCTAGAGAGGCAAACAGTCCCATGTCAGATGAGAATAAGTGCAGCAATCACGCAGCTATGTCTGCATTCTGCCATGCTGTCCACCGTAAATCAGGGTAGCTCGGACCCTCGCTCTCAGGGCCCTCGCGTGGCTAATTGGGCTCGGCAAATTGACCCCTCTCAAATCTCAAGCGTTGCCCAGGTGCTAATGCAGTGGCAGGTAGTGATGAGGGCCCTAGTGTTGGGCAGCGAACATCTCCGTATTTACGGCCTGGAGCTAACATCGCGGGATGGCGATACCTAGGTACAGCGGAACCCTTATTTAAGAGTGACGGAACTGGGTGACCTCATCCACCTCAACCTCATGCTTTACGTTCATGTAGGCGCAGAAAGAACCAACTGAGCAACTGTAGGTGCGGCCCCGATAGGAATATCTAGTGACATGCATCAAGCCCCTTGCCAATGGCATGCGTAATTCCCCAGAATGGAATGGAATCACAATCGGTTTTCCCTCCTCAATTTACCTCCTCAGATCGGATCCTAGACGTATAGAGATGTGATAGAAAGTGATGAGTTGGCAGACGCCGGGACCAATCACTTGGGCTCCAGACTAGGGTTGTTGGGTCGCCCAGACGACCAGTCAAGTCGAACCGGTTCTGCGCCTCGGCCAACTGATTCCGGGTCCCACGGAGGGCCGCAGCTGGTCCGTGTGCACTTTGTGTGACGAGGAGGTGTCAACAGTGTCAGCGTGGTGGGTAACCTGGTAACCTGGTGAAGGGAGTGAAGAAGTAGAGAAGTAGAGAACGGTGATGAGCGAGTGAATGTAAGTAGAGAATAGATACTGTAGTTTACCAGCCACCGGTAAAAGAACAAACTGGGGGAGGATCCGGGATCCGCAGTTCAATCCACGGTTCCCGTTTGTTTATGGCACATCTCACCTTAAAACGTCCAGCCATCTTTTTTTTCTTTACCGGGGCTGGGTTTATTACTGTCCATGCCTCATCCCTCGCATGGTCCTCTTCTCTTCTTTTCCCTTTCCCCCTTCAACTTATCCCTCCACTTAGTCCAATCGGATTCGGCGATCTGCGGAGAGGAGGAGCTCATCCACCCGCATAGCAAGCCCAACTCACACCTCACTGATCCTCACCGTTGCTTTTGCTTTCTCTCCTTTTTCCCTCCCCTCGCCGTAAGGTGTCTGCGCTGGTACGCTGAATCCTCCTAATATTCAATACTCAAATCTTCTTCTCCCATTCCTCTCCCCATCGATCTTCCCTCCTAAGCCTCCTCTCCCCCACTATCGTCAACCCGGTGCACCAAAGGCACCCCCATCGACCCCCCATCTCGAATTATAGGAGCATGCGATTGTCGGACTGAGCCAGGCAGCCCGTCTCCACCATGGGGGTCGATACTCGCAGACCACTCCTTCCCGCCCCCACAGAATCCATCATCGATAGCCCGGGCGACAGCGCAACACCCACAGATCTGGCCACTGACCTTTCTCGCCGCACAGACAAGACGTCCTACTCGATCCCGGACGACGGCAGCCCCATCACTGTCGCCACCCGGCGCCATCGGGACCGCGACGAAAAGGTGTCGCACTCACATCGCGATTCCCAGACTTCGCTCCTCATCGAGTACTTCGAGGGCGGGAAAGGCCCCGGCGGCGTGGTATCAAGACCCAGTGTACGAGTGCGGGTGACACCCTCCGGTGCTAGGAAGGCCAAGGACCGAGACCATATCCAAATCACCGAGTCCAGCGGAAGTCGCAAGCCGTCATATACACGTCGCATCTCCCTGGCCTCACCGTCGAAACGTAAACAACAGGCCGATTCCGTGGTGGATGATCAGAGCGCTAGCGACAGCAACTCAGCCGAGGAGGAGAGTCCACAGCCCTCTCGACGTCCGCCCGTCGAAATCGAGTTGATGAATCGCGACCAAGGCAGCGAGCTGTCCACGGTCTCGCGCGACACCAGATACATGCCTCCATCGTCGGATATTTCGTCCATGCCTGCCGACAGCATGATCGATGCTCTTTCTTCGGCCGGACCTCGGCGGAAACGCAGCCAGAGCCTCGAGCGCGGCTCGCCGCGCGAAGAGAAACAAAAAGGACATTTGAAGGCTCCGTCCCGGCAACGAAGTCGCAGCCTGAGTACCGAGCGTATCGCGCATCGTGTGGCAGAGAAGCTCAATGAGTCGCCTAAAGAGACATCCAGCAAACACAAGAGCAAGAGCAAGAGCAAAAGCATCGGCAAAGAATATCTTGAGACCGAGCCGAAGTCATCTCGTCGTCGGCGCCACGAAAAAGCCGAAGAGTATATCGCCAGCCCGGAATCGAGCCTCCTGAGCACATCGGCAGTCTCGTCGAACCGCAAGTCCGGCGATCAGTATTCCGTTCGCTCTGGCGCCTCCAAGTCTTCTATCAACAACCCCAAGCTCTTGGAAACCGTCGAAGATGCCATTCGACGGTTGATCCTACCGGAATTGAAGGAGCTCAAGAAGGACCAAAAGGTCATGTCCAACAAATCCAAGTTTGAACGGGACATGACCACATCGTATTCGTCCACGAGCTCCCGGGATGAATTGGGTCGCCGTCTGTCAAAGCACGCAAGTGCTCCGGATGTCATGAAGCCCATGGTTGTCTTGAATAAAGACAGCAAAGATGATGGAATCGTTCTTTCGGGCGAGCCAGCACCTAGGTCTAAAGAGCGCAAGTCGAGCAAGAGCAGCGAGGCTTCCGATTCCGCCTGGGTTAAATGGGGCCGCCCCGAGCTCACCGAGCAAGACAAAATCCGCAGGCAGAAGAGCAAAGGCCTTCGTGATGCCCAAGCCGCCGGACGAGTGGGCTCAGCATTGACCCAAGCAGCCCTCAAACACCATGATTCCAATTCCAGCCTGGATAAGGCTGGACGGCACGAACGCAGAGAGAGTGGCTCCCGCAAGAGTGTGGAGAGCTTCAAAAACAACGAAACTGAGCTTGCTTTCCAGAAACACAATATACCGCTCATGCCCATGCACAGTGCGATGGACTCTGAGCTGACTAGAGACTCCTTGCTCTCTGAACGCACAGAGAGCCCTACTCCTCGGAAGAAGATCTCTCACGGCGAAGTCTCCCGCGGGTCGCCGAGACAGCTCGCCTCTCCCACCCCTCGTACGCCGACTCGAACCGCCTTGGACTCACGATATGAGCTGGGCATGCGCCATGGGAATCAATCACACCACAACCTCTCCATGCACAGTACTTCGGATCATGATCTGCGTGGCACCAGCCAGTCTCCTGGAACTGGCTCTGGAGACTGGGCCATTGCCGCTGCCGCTGCTGCCAATCTTCTTGACGCAGCTCAGCCGGGCCATCGGGCCTCGGATGGCGAACAGTACGGACGGGCCCTGAGCCCTATCCAGAGCGTTGCCAGTGATCAGACCGAGACTCGTGGTGGGCACTATCAAACCAAGCAGCACCACCCCGAAGGCCAACGAGAGATGGAACCCCGCCTTTCGATTGGCTCGCTGTCTTCAGCACCCAGCACCAACCTCGCACGATCTACGCGCAACGGAGCCAGCCCCAAGAGTCAAAGTGAGGCTTTCCATGGTGAAGGGGGTCCTGAACTCGGATATGAACAATCACGCCGTGCCTTAGGGGAAGATGATATCTATAGCCCCGACGAGGAGTCCAAGCTTTCCGGCGATGGAGACGACAGTGATGTTGATTTCATGGATAAGATCAAGGAAGGCCAGCATGTCACTGGTGGTGGTGTGGCAGCCAACCCTCAGTTTGTCCATCCCGTGGGCGTCGAATCGGCAGTGGCCTCTCTCATGGACCCTTCTGTTCTCGAGTCCCAGTCAAATCATTCAGGCGGCCGGTCCCAGACAGAGTTCGCTGAACGAGCCGGCAGTCGGAGCCCCGAAAAGCGCGGAAGTCCTTTAAAGCAAGTGCAGGATGCTTCGAGCCCTGATGAGACCTCCTTTCCTCGTCGCATGGGTGTTACGTCTCCCCCGCAGAGTGTCACTCAGTCGATTGAAGACTTGGAGGAGGCTGGCATGATGGCTGGCGCCGCTCGTGGAGTTGAAAGCCCTCTCCCAGAGGCCGATGCTCGTAGCCAGGAGTCCGAGTCGGAGATCAACACCAACCCGTCCATCATTCAGGGTCCGATTGGTGGTGTTGGGCAAGGAAACCAGGACCACTGGGCTTATAACTCGCGATCACCGCCTGGTGAGATGCCGTACTATGATCAGTCTGGAGGAGCGAAGGACCTGGGCCGTGATGGGCAGCGTGGTCTTGATGCAGAGTACTACGAGACTGCCAGAAACATCTTTGGTGGCGATGATTACTATCCAGACCAGCAAGCTCAGCAGCTTTTCGGTACGCCTCCCGGAGCCAAGGATGAAGGCTATGTGTCTGCTGCCAACCCCATGTCACCGAGCATCGGTACTCCCAAGCAGGGCAGCCGTGGTGTTGGTGCTTTTGACAGCCCCGCAGAGGCTGATGATCCGTTTATTTCTGGTCACCAGCGACACTTCAGCGGTTACTCTCACGGTGTTGGCTCGCCGCTTTACGACAGTGCCACGGGTCGAGGCATCGAGAGAATCCAGTCCAAGGACATTGTTGCCCTGATGGACCACCTTACTGTGCGCGATGCTCAACGGAATGCCAGAGACACCGAGATTCTGGTTACCTTGGTCCGGAGTGCAGCCGAGATGCGTACGTCCTTCGAAGCGATGAAGAAGTTCATCGCCCAGCAGGACGAAATGCTCCAGGATACCACCGAAAAGGAGCATGACCGAACTTTGAAGGCCCTCGGTGGCCCCCGCCCGTTACCTTCCAGCGCTTCTCGTGGCCGCCAGCTGAACGCAGAGGACGAGGAACTCCAGTCCAAGCGGAAGAACATTTTCAAGCGTGCACTGAAGGGTCTGAACTTGAAGTCTGGAAATGACCTCACCAAGATTGAGGGCATGCTGGAGCAATTACTTGAAGAGGTGGAGGCCCTTCGAGAAGGGCAAGATATTCCAAGCCCTCGCCCTGGCACTCGCAGGGCCGGCACCGACCCAAATGGCTTCAGCACCAATGAACAGAATGGCGCGCCTCTGGGTAGCCGTTCTCCTTACCGGGCAAGCCCTCGGCAGTCCAATGCGGATCCGCGCGTCAGTACTGTCCCCGAGGAGGACGAGGACGATGAAGACGACGTTGAGGTCGACGAGGATGACCCCTATGTGGCGGCACACCTGCCCGTGCAAGAGCCTCTTCGCCACGAACGTGCTGGATCCCTACCTCTTTCCACGCCTCCTCGCAAGCCTGTGGCTTCGGGAGCACGGAGCACCGAGACGACCCCCAAGGCTTCTGACAAGGCTGACAAGGCCCGCAAGCACAAATCGAGCAGCTCCTCCATTTTCCCCAAGATCTCCCGCTGGTCCAAGACCACCGCATCGTCCATGGGCGACAACATCCGCAACAGCATCCAGCCTGCTCGCAAGGAGCGACCGCACTCGGAGATCTCTCGCTCGGGGTCAGATCTCGGCCCGGACGCCTATAAGGGCGACTACTATGATCCTCAAGGTGATGACCGCATTCGGTCCACCTACACCTTGGATGAGGATCACCAGCAGGAGGACCGGCCCCCATCTCCATTGGTTCCTTCTCAAGTCTCTGAGAAGCCCAAGTATCGTGTCGACCGTGGCAGTCTCGATCTGCAGCACCCTCAGCCTCGACAGGGTCCCACCGGACGGTACCAAAATCAACTGGAAACCCAGGCACAGACCTACACAGGCCCTGAGTCGCCGGCCTCGGACCACTGGGGATCAAACCCTAGCCTGCCAGCAGTCAACCCGAACCAACAACGCTTCAGTGGTGGCAGCCGACTGTCTCCCATCTCTGATGCAGGCTACTCAGAGACAAGCTCCCGCCAGGCCGGCCCACCCCGACCTCCCAAAGTCAAAGACGACGGTCCCTTGATCCCAGAGCGACCTCCCAAGGTCCCCGAGAACGAAGAGCAGACGTACGGAGACCGCGTCGTTTCACGGGTAAATTCCCCATCATCATCATCAAGTTTACACAGCTCTCAAGCTTACACACCACCCCAGACCTCCGCCATCCGCTCACCTCCAACCCGAAAGCCCACAGGCCCGCGCCCTCTCACCTCCGGCGGCTCCTACAGCCCCGGCAACATCAACCGAACGCGCTACCGAGGCAGTCCGATGCAGATCGACTATGACGACGAATACTAAGCATTGTGATACCCTAAACCCCCGGTTTGTACATGTGACTAGCGACTTGATTTGATTTTATGCATTTTCTCTTGTGTCTTGACGAAGTGCGGCGTCCCGCGCCCTTTACGACAGTGATGACCATGCTTTTCATCTAAACATCATCCTCTCCCATCTATGAGCAATGAGCGCAAAATCTTGATACTTTTTTTTTCTCTTTAGTCTTTTTTTTGAGCGCGAGCGGGCTTGTAGCTTGTGCTTTGAAGTGTTAATAGGCATTCGGATGGGAGGGGCAGCTCTAGTTTGAGAAGCTACTTATGATATTTGTTTCGTGGTTTGTTTTTCTTTGCATGTTCGAGATATTATCTCGATGGATCTATGTAGATAGTGGAATGTAATGGCAAACATATACCATCCTTTATGGTTTCTGAAAGATTGTTCTCATTCAGTGCTCGAGATGTGTTACCTTTTTCCAACACCTCCAACACCTCATCTTCCCAATGGTTATGTTCAGTAGACTTATCTCATTCAATTCATCTACGTCCAGCTCTAATGGAAAGCTTCTGGTGAATATAGAATATTCTAGATCCTGAATACCCAGGGATATGCAGTATCTTTAATCACTATTCAGAATGAGAGACTGGATACAGAGGATAAGCATACTTCCAATACCAAACACCAACACCAAGCCCAGGACAATAACCACACGAGAACTCCAGAAAGAATAACGACCCCTCAACCTCACCCCAAAGCATCTCACTGAAAGCCGAAAAAAAAAACTCCAGAACCTAGTAATCCGAAAAGGGCCTCACAGAAGTAGTCCCCCTTTCCCGAAAATTCACCGACGCCGTAGCCAAATTGCTATACTCCAACCCATCGCTGACCGGAAACTTCCCCGGATAACTCTCCATAGACCTCGACTTCGACTTCGACCCCCGAGTCATACGCAGCGTCATCGAATTCGTCAAAGCATCCGACGGAAACAAATGCACACTCGCCTCCTGAGCCCCGTCAAACGACGGCACAGGTGACTTCTGCTGCGGCTGCGGGATGTCAGGGACAGGAACAGACTGGGAGAGCGTGGACTG
This sequence comes from Penicillium silybi, assembly GCA_027569585.1. Taxonomy (NCBI): domain Eukaryota; kingdom Fungi; phylum Ascomycota; class Eurotiomycetes; order Eurotiales; family Aspergillaceae; genus Penicillium; species Penicillium silybi. The sequence goes on along the minus strand of JAPDFI010000002.1, from coordinate 1,068,045 downwards.
GTGCATCTGCATCTCGACGACGGAGATGTGCTGCTTGCCCGTGGTTGCGTATTTCTTGACTGTGTCGTAGACGGAGGATTCTCGCGCGTGGCTGTCTGGTATTTCTCTGAGGAGGCGTGGGTCCCGGGTGCCCATGCGCTCGACAGAGTTCTCCGGGTAACATTGTGGGATTTGTATTGGGAACACGGTCGTTGCTTGGGTGTGTGCGGTCTCGTAGGTGTATGGGGGAGCTGACGTTGCGCGGTGCGCTGAGTCTTCGTGTATGTGAAGGAGACCTGAGACTGGAGGCGAGCGGTAGAAAGATGTAGGTACGATTCCGATGATGATGTTGACGGTTAGTTTCTCTGCTCGCTCGATGGTGCGCCGGAGAGGTGGGAACTCTTGGCTTGAGTTGTAGAATGGGCGTAGGAGCCAGGAGATGGCGTACGCGAGCTGCAGGTAGATTAAAGCTGCAATGAGGGCGAGGGCCGTGGGTAGGGTTATGGGGAGGTTGGCGTGGTAGTGGGAGTGGGAGTTGCGTCTTGGGGTTATCACCGGCATTTGGATGGTTGGGTCTGGTGGTTCACAGGCTTCAATTTGTGAGAGGGTAGAGTGGATGTAATTGAGCCAAGGTGGAGGATGATTGAAGGGAGGTGAAATGGTGAAATGGTGAAGATGGAAAGTGCTGAGAGTGGCAGTTGCAATGGACTCGACTTGAAACTGTATAGAAATCTATACTCCGCAAGTGGGGCGAACCTATCTCAAGTCCCAAGGTTCCCGGCCTCCACACTCCGCTCTCAACACCTCTTCTCTACTCTCCCGCCTGATGACCACTCGTCTTGCCACTCGCACAGTCCGGTCATCCATCATGTCTGCCGAGTGCAAGCACCTCCGGCCGCGACGATTCGCGCCTCTCGATTCGTCACGGCCATCGGATGCGCCGCCGTTGAAGGGGATCGTGTTTGACGTGGACGGGACCTTGTGGTAAGCTGTTCTCTTTTCAGTGGGCTATGGGCTATTTTTCTTTATACCACGTACTTTTTTCATTACTCTTCATGTATATTATGGTTTTCAATTGTACCGGGGCTCTAATCATGTCAACATGGGCAATATCGGTATACATGACCCAAAGCCGGGAAAACTCATTCAGCTTCAACCCATGTCCAAAATCCTGCTAACATAATCCAGTCTACCACAACACCACATGTTCACAGAAATGAGGTGATTGTTATATCGATACGCAGCAACATCAACACCTAGCCCAATCTAACACAGTCCAGAGAAGCACTCGGAATTGACCGCTCAACCGACATCCTCCACCACATCCGCGGCCTCCCAACTGCCGAAGACCAAGCCGCCGCAGTAGCCAAAGTCCAAGCTGTCGAGCGACGAGCCATGCTCGCCCAGCAGCCCCAGCCCGGTCTGTCCCGGCTAATGGACTATCTGCAGTCGCGCAGTGTCCGACGGGGACTCTGTACACGAAATTTCGAGTACGTGCTTTTTTACCCAACCTCTTCAGGAACCTAACTACCAGCAGAGCACCTGTGCAATACCTCATTCAGAACCACATGCCGAGCCATGTATTCCTGCCCATCATCACGCGGGACACACCGAACGTCATTCCCAAGCCTGACCCGGCGGGAATCCTGCATATTGCACGGGAATGGGGACTGACGAATCGTGCGGAGAACTTGATTATGGTGAGTTTTTTTACCCTTTTTGGGAGATGAACTAGATTGGAATGCTGATATGCGTGACAGGTCGGAGATAGCATTGACGACATGACATCCGGTCATATGGCAGGCGCAGCAACGGTCTTGCTTGTGAATGAGCGCAATGCTCATCTTCAAGAACATGCTCATACCGATCTTTGTATCAGTCAGTTGGATGAATTGGTTGATATCCTTGAACAGGGGTTTGTCGGTACTCGCGAGCCGGAGTGACCGTTTGGTGATCTTTTGGCTTTTGGCCTGTCGGATACCTTCTCTCACATCTGATCTCACATTACGAGAGCTTGGACGCTGTGATTTAAGTAGATCAATGCAATGCTCTAGAGGTTGAAATAGAGATATTTTACAGGCAGTGATAGGGACAATGTACATGTGCATTAGGTTCGTGATGTTCTCATTATCGACCACAAACGTGGACATCGATTTCCACGGTCTATTTGCCTCTACGGGCCTTGAAGCCACCCCTTCCACGGCCCTTGAAACCGCCTCCAAGAGGCGGGGGACCACGATTTCCAGAAAAAGGCCTCGGTGGGGGTTTTGTCCGAGACTGGTTGGGAACAAATGTGCTGCTGCCAAAGGAGATGGCACCGCGACCTCGGCCGCGCGATGGAGGTGGAGGTGGAGGCCGGCGGCCACCGCGAGGTGGCATACCACCATCATCACTCTCCGAGGACGGATCGGCAAGCTTGGGTCCTCGACGGTTCTTGCTGCGCGGCCCCCTGCTGGGCGGAGCGGGTTTTGGAGGCATGGGCTTTCCTCTTGAGCGGTACCCTGTGTTGAGGTTCGTAATGGTATTGGGGTCAATACCACTGAGGGTAAAAGATGAATTAGGAAGAGGTTTGCGGAGTGACGGACAGTCGCCGATCAAGTGGCTTGCGCTGATGCAGCGAGCACATGAAAGAGAGACTGTCACGCCCGTCGCGGTGGGCTCTTGCACTGTGGGCTTCCACAGGGCACTACATTCAGACTCAACATGGTTTGGTGATCCACACAAGTCACAGGGGACTTCAGCAGTGGAACCTTTCAAGGGAGACGAGCACTGAGCTTCAGTGTGGCCTCTTTCCCGGCATCGAGGGCATCTTTGCCATGTTGAGCAGGAAATACTGGCATGTTTATTCCATGCACCACAATGTATGCACTAATTGGTCAGCATGATGTTGTTGCGAATAATCTGCGGGTGACATATACCTCTTTTGTCGGACACACTTCGGCCAGGTGGCCTGGCCCTTGACACTCAATGCAGACAACAGGGAGCTGGAGATCAATGTCATTGATATCAAGAGCCCAGTGCACATATCTCGCCTGGGTCTCAAAGTCTTCCTGGTTCAAGTCCACCAAGGCAATGGGCGCAGTGGGATACTTGCTAGAGAAGCGTTGGAACGCATCCTCCTTGGACTCCGCCGAACCGTTGCCGAGCGGTGCCTTTGCAATTCCATTGATCTGACCATTCGTATTCCCATTTGTGTGTGAATGGTCTGCAAACAGAGACTCTGCTGGAGTGGAGTCATTTGCATTCTTCGCGCCAAGGTTCAACAGGATGGAGTCATCAGCCTCGGAGTTTGAAGACACCGAGCCGTCTGATTCACTCTTGGAGTCCACCTCGCCCTCCTCCAGTTCACTGCTTTCTTCGGCTTGGTCCTTTCCCGCTGTGTTTTCCGGTTGTTCGCTCGCTCCAGATGACGCGGAGGCGCTGCGGGTGCGCCAGTATGTATCGTTGACGGCGTTGAATTGGTTGGCAGTCTCGTTGGGCGCAGTTCCGTTGGCCGGTTGAGCCTTCCTCTTGCCAAGCGTTGTGCGTACGGCGGCTTTCTTTCCCAGGTTCCAGCTGATTGCGGGCGCAGTGCTTCCTGCATGAGGGTTGGCAGAAGTTGATTTGGCATCTGATTCATCCGAGTCGTCGCCTGAGTCGGAATCGGAACCAGAGCCGGAGCCGGAGCTTGATGTTTCATCGGGGTCGACCTCTAAAGGAGTTTCGCTGAAAGAAGCGCCGCGGGGGAGAAAATCGTTCACATCGTGGCCTGCGCGGGATCGGCTCCGTCGTTGTTTCTTCCTTGGTCGGGAATCGCCGTCTTGGGAGTTACTGGCAGACGATTTGTTTGCTCGAGAGCACTGGAGGCCAACTGAGGCCGTCCGAGAATCGGCCTCGTCTCCCGAAGAATCTGACATGGCTGACTAGAAGGAAGTGCTTGAAGAAGATTCCGACGTTCCGCGACTTCAAATCGGACGGTAAATTTTACGGCCGACTGTGCGGACCACTTGTGCAGTGCAGTCATCGCTTGTTCCTTGTTCCGTGAGAGAATGTGTACTCCGTATTTCTATGATGAACTCGATAGACTCTAGCAGCAGGAACTACTCCCTAACTTAGGAAAGAGTGTACCTAAGTAGGTAACTAGCTCACTGCAGGTTCTGTCGCATGCATCTCGCCGAAGTTAGAGCGGGTTTAAAGGTCTAGGCTGTGCTAGTCTGGAGCTATTGACTGCTATCGGTTAAGCAGGCCGCGGTTTGAATTTTGTAGAAAACAATATACAAGATTATCCTCGATTATCCTTGATTCACCCTAGTTAGCCAAATATAGACCAGCCCGTGGTTAGCGAACGATACAAATCGTCCCAGTAACCGTCCGTGCTGGAGCTGCCATTGCACGTGCCCAGGTCTTTCTCATTGCCCAACTTCCCTTTTTATTTCCATTTCGAACCCCGTCCCAGATATCTCCCTCAAAGTGCCAGATCTCACACGATCGCGGCAAAATCGAGACTGCGACTACCCCGTGACTCCGAAGCCGATCCGCCCGACCTTTGTTCCAGTTCTGAGTTCTGGGCCGTGTGCCACCTTCATCCCCACGCTCCTTTTCCACCTCCCTCAACCTCCCTCTCTCCCAGTCACGCTGGCGACCAATACCTCCAAATCCTCGCTGTTGGTCCCCAGAACCATCTCTTTTGCCCACGAGATGGACGGGCCACAGCGGTTATCCCCCAACACCCAAAAGCAGGGCCGCCGGCGACGCTCCAGCAGTCTCATCTACCAGGAACCTGCCGAATCCATCGAGCACACGAGCGATCAGGCAGCCCTGCCCAACCTCAATGCTAACTGGGTCAATGCCAAGGGTGAGTTGGACTGGTTCCCGAATCCCAGAAACTCCCCCGACCGATCCGGTCCGGACACCGTGGACGGGAATCTATCTCAAGGACCCCATAGAAACATCCGTACTGACTGGAATTCTGTCGCATGAACAGGTGCCTGGACCATTCATTTCGTCCTCATCGCCGCCCTCAAGATCTTCTACGACATCATCCCGGGCGTCTCGCAGGAGACCTCGTGGACCCTCACCAACATCAGTTACATGTTCGGCTCCTTCCTCATGTTTCACTGGGTGCGGGGCATCCCCTTCGAGTTCAACGCCGGTGCCTACGACAATCTCAACATGTGGGAGCAGATCGACAACGGCGACCAGTACACCCCGGCCAAGAAGTTCCTCCTCAGCGTGCCCATCATGCTCTTCCTCCTCAGCACCCACTATACCCACTACGACGTGACTTATTTCATCATCAACTTCCTGGCCACCCTGGGAGTCGTCATTCCCAAACTACCGTTTGTAAGTGTCTCCTCGTACCCGCGGATATTGCCCGCCGCTAACCCACCCTTCAGTCGCATCGGTTGCGAATAGGCCTCTTCTCCGATTTACCAGAGGAATAATAGCTATTCCCGCGGCTTCCCTTTTCTTTTTGCTACATTGGCGTATTTTTCTTTGGCCTCCGAGCTCGCTCCTTATCCTTTGCCTCTCCTTTTTTCGCCCGCTCCCTCATACCGAGGTTTCTGCATTGCGTTGATCCACGGAGTTTTGATCCGTCGTTGGCTGTCGCAAAATTTTTTCCTCTTTTGGCAAATATGACGAACCCACCCTCGACCTGCGAGCGACAGAGCCTGGTTCCTTACCTACCTGTCCTTGTCTAGATCTTACAGTTTTAGAGCCATGCATATCTTATTCTGCACATCTTCTCGTTCTATTTGTATGGCCCAGGGCCTTTTGGCTCCCCAAGCATTGCGAATCGTAGACTGTGGTAGCTGAAACCAACACGGACCCTGTAGGGCTCCCGAGGTCTAAGATCTCATGTCATACTAAGCATGCAGGTCATCGGCTTGGCTTGGCCCATGCGGGGGCATTGCATCATAGCGTGAGGCTGCACTTTGTCTGCTGTACATATCAACAGACATTGAGATGACATTGCTTAGATACTACGGTGAATTTAATTTTACTCGTGAATACTAAGCAGATTTGTAGGAATCCATGGTATGTCAATTGTACTGAAAAATGTATATTTGTGGGGTGTGCTACTGATAACAACTGAGAAGTACTGTTTGTTCTTAAGCTTCACTAGTACACAGGAGCTTCTTTGTTTTCGACCCCCAGACAGCCACGAATGGAAGCAGGAATTAACAAAACTTTCCAATTCCACTTTCCCCTGCTTCATCTGTCCTCTCAGTGCCGTGCTTTGTCGAATTGATCGAACCCTGATCAAAACACGACCTGACTAAGCAGTTATCGATAAGCGTGTCCGACGCGATCAAACGAGATGTCGGACCAACATTCAGAGGCCATGGGTCCCCCAGGCGATATGGCGTATCGCACGCCTGCGGTGCTTCCATTTGAGCTCATGCAACATGTCGGTATCTTTTTTGAGGAAGAGCTATGTATGTTTCCCTCCACCTTGGCCCAACCACCTGCTAACGCGATTACAGACAGCCAAGCGTTGACCCTCCTATGTAACACTCTCGCCTCTGGGACATACGCCTCCAAGACGGCGGTAATTCCTCTGCCTCAGCATCTTGCTCTTGCTGGCACCCTTCTCGTCCACCCGTCGACCACAACCCGTGCCAAAAACCCTGAGCAGAAGGAGGCTGCCCATGTTGCGCTGCGGCTTCTGCGACTTATCAGTACATTGGTTACTCCCAAGGATGCCAGACTTGACCTGGCCTTCTGCTTCAAACACACCCAGACCTCGCGATCTGGAAGGCTGCTTCGTGCAGACAACGATTCTTCTAGCGATCTACCTCATGATAAGACTGATTGGCAGAAATTGGACGTAGCCAACGAGTCCTCACTTTGGTCACGCGCTGAAGACTTTTGGCATGCCGTTGGATGGGCATTTAATTGCTCGGTACTTCATCCCGAGCGTTGGGAGCGTTGGCAGACTTGGCTCCGATTCATGTGCGATATACTCCTGGATGACTGGAAAGAGCGAGTGCGGGAGTATGAAGAGATCCAAGAGATGAATAACAGGGATACCCCGGAAGCAACAACACAGGAGCAAACCGAAGGGAAAGGATCCCGCTCAAAGAAGGATGATCTGGACATCTTCCGGGGAAGCATGCTTTTCCGGTACATCTCCGCAGGAACATACGGACAGAACCGCCGAATCGTCAGGGCTATATTTGCAGACGGAAGTTCTACCTCGGTGAATGAGTTCCGACAGGTGTTTCCCAAGGAATTGAAACACCCCAAGTCGAAAACACCACCTGAAAAGGCCAAAAAACGAGACAGAGAAGTCAATATCGACCAGGGAGAATTCGGCGACTACCTATCCCAAGACGAGTCGGAGGAAGAGGGCAACGAAACCACGGAGCCGGGCATCTCGGGTTCCCGATCTTCCTCTCCTCCTGCAGGCTCCAGGTCCCGACGACCGAAACGCACGAGGCGAGGTACAAGAAACGCAGCAGATCCAACCGCCGAGCCAGTTCCAGACTCCGGAGATGGCAGCCAGACTGCCTTAACCCACCAAGGCGGCGGGGTTTCCACCATGGGTGGTATGGAGTCACTCGGTCTGCGCAAGAAACTCCTCGGACTCTTATCGATCGTCTCCGAGCGCATCTCGAATGATTTCATGCATGTATCCGAGCTCTACTACCTCTTCGTCGAAAACATCCGCCCCCTACCCCTTCCAATCTTCCAAACTTTCGTCAATCCCTATGTCCTCCCAGAACTACCAGACGACCAGCAGACGACTCTCTGCCAAGCGTTACTGCTCCACATGCTCGAGAGCAGTGCTCCAACCACAGATGAGGAGTACCTCAGCCAAACCAAGATGGAGGAGTGCTTCCTCCCCTTCGCGGCATCAACAGCCAGCACGGTTGACAACGCCAAGGTGTCTATTGTTCTCGAGGCGCTGGTTGTCCTACTGGCTAATAGCAACATGCTGACAATGACGCCTTCGTTCAAAGAAGCTGTTGAGAGTGGGATTCTGCGACGGGCGGAGAGGGCCCAGGATGATATGCGGCGCAGTATCGCGAGTCGGAATAAGGAGTCGATTGAGTGGTGCTGGTTGGTGGAGAGTGGGGAGAGATTGATGTTTCTGGTTGAGCTGCTGGCGTCGAAGGATAGCCGTGCAGCTTGAGGGTTGGCTTGACGACATTCACGACAGCAATGATCCTTACGATTCTTTTTCAAGCGTGCTAATCTGTATAGTTATCCCCTGGTTTTGAATTGGAATCATCAAAAGTTATTCACGAGCACCGTGTATCCATAATGGCTACATATGAGGTCTAGAGGGTAAGGCTGCAATGAAGTAAAGTATATAATTCTGCTATCTACAACCTTTGGCATGAGTAGCCTCCATTCAAAACAAATTAGAATAAAAAAGATGCAATTACCGGGCGGGAATCATCGCACGAAAATCAATCCACCGCGCCGACGCAAAGAAGCAAGAAGAATTCCTTCAGTCTGTCGAGGTATCGAAGTAAAAGATAAAGCCAAAATCAAAGCTTCCTAGGTTGAATAGGCGAGAAGAGATCAATATCAGTTCAAGGCGGCGGCCGAGGTCCGATAATCTGGCGCCTGGCACCTCCAATGCCCAAACCATGGCCACCGCGGTTCTGGTTATCGCCTCCCAGGTAACCGTACTGATGAACGTCCCAGGACTGGCCTGGTCCCGAGCCGGAGGTGGAATCGCGCATGCCGCGGTCTGCGGCAGCTTGGGTTTGCTTTTGGTTCTCTTCCCACTCGCGCTGGCGCTCGCGTTCACGCTCCATCTCGCGTTCCAGGAGGGACTTTGATGCCCAGCCTCCGGCTTTGGTCTTCTGCTGAGAGGCTATGCGACGGCTGTTCTCGTCGTCGACTTCAGAGGTCGTGGAGTAGTCCTGTGGACGGTGGGTGGCTGGGGCTGGAGCTGCGGGTGCTGGGTTGGAGGAAAGGTAACGGTCCACGCGGTTTGGATCACGACTGGCAGAGTAAGATACTGGGTCTGGGAGGGGTCGCGGAGCTGGGGGGAGTTCTCGGGCAGGCGGCGTTGGCTGAGATGACTTCACAGGCTCTGGGAGTGGACGAGGAGGTGGAGGCGGTGCTTGTTCTTCAGATTGCTCGGGTTCCTCCTGTGCCGTCGGCATGTCCTGGTTCTTGATCCATTCTCCACGGAGCATGCGGCGCTCCTGTTCAAGAGAAGAGAGGTTGTAGCTGGGCTTTGGAGGAACGGGCACGGGACGTCCAGGACGGCTGTAGTTGCGCGATGGAGATTCTCCGCTCTTCTGAGCTTGAACTCCTTGCCGCTCAGTCTCGTATTGACGCTCGCGTTGCTTGGCAAGCTCGAGTTCACGCTCAAGCTCTTTGATGCGGCGGCTCTCGGCCGACTCTCCGGCCGGTTCGGCAGCAGCAGCAGCAGCAGAAGCCTGGCCAGCTTGATACTGGCTGAGGAACTGACCGTTGAGACGAGCATCGCTGGCTCTTTTCCGGTCGTGCCGTTCCTGTTCAAAGCGCTCCTCGGCTTCTTTCTCTTCAGCAACTCGGCGCTGTTCCTCTGCTTCCCACTGACGCTTCTCCGCGTCCCACCGCTTCTTCTCTTCTTCCATTTCACGACGTTCCTTCTCCCTCATACGGGCCGTTTCCTCTTCCCAGCGTCGCTCTTCCTCGGCCTTGGCCTGAGCCTCCTGCTCTTCGATCTCACGTTGGCGAACACGTTCAGCCTCCTCTCTCTCAGCTTCCTGCTGACGGATTCTCTCTTCCTCGTCGCGCCTGCGCTTCTCTTTCTCGGCAAGACTGGGTACAGCGGGAGACGGTGATGTGATTTGCCGCCGAGCCCCAAATGCAATGCCTTGGTTGCCCTGGCTAGCTCCACCCATGTAGCCGTACTGATGAATGTTCCAGGCCGGTGCAGTCGATGACTCGTCTCCCTTCTTGCTCCAGGAGCTCATGGACCCGGTTCGATCGGCGTCACTGACATTGCTGGACGCACGACCTGCTCGATTATACGACCCAGGGCTTGACGAGCCCGTCGCATTTGGACTGACCATACTCCGCTTGCTCTGGGGGCCGACTGTTCGAGGAAACTTGTTTGGCTCAAGGGCATTAGCCCGTCGGCTAAATGCAGCGAGGCACTGGAGTACTTGCGCGGGATCCTTGGCTTCGTAGAGATCAACGGTGAGGAACACGTCGTGAGGAGGAAGGCTGAGAGGTGGCATTTGGCATGCGCGTAGGAAATGCGAGATGTTCTCCATTTGTACAAATGGCATCGAAGACAGCTTATACTTCACGCCGGGTGACACAGCCATATTGACCAGCCTGGTAGACAGGGGTCAGTCCGGGTTCCAACTCCATTGACACGAAATATCGCGATTGGGACTTACTTGCAGAGAGCTGAGCCATCTTTCAGGCCTTCCAGCAGATCGCTGGACGGCAGTTTCTCGCGCAGCACCTCCTCGATCCAGTCGCGTACCTCCGCGGCTGCCTGCGGGGTATAGCGGGATAGGCGCATATTGCGCAAGTCTTTGTCAAGTGAAGTTACTGAAGCCATGATCGGCGTGTGATCATCAATATCCCGGCTCGGAGTGTATAATGTATGCGAGTGAAGGTGGCTTGTTGAATTCCTGTCGGAGGGTATCCCTTTAATCCGGTGCCTGATCGGCCCCAACGGTGGGGAGGGGGGTTGGGTATCAGAGTCGAGAAAGTACGACGCAATTAACCAAGTCAGGAATGAGAGTAAAATAGAAACCACTGAGAGTTCCAAAAATCCTGGAGGGAAGAAAGAGATAGAGAGGGGGGAGGAAGAAGGTGAAATGGAATGCGCGGGACTGTTTATTTCGGCTGCGATGACGTTCCTGATCTTCTTCTCTTCCCGCAACTTTTTCTCCGCGCCTCATCCACTCACCTTCACCTTCTCCCCGCAAAAATGGTGAACAGCCTTTGGTTCAAGTGGAAGAGCCTTCGCCTACCGTGGCGCAAAATGCGTATCGTCGGTGAGTCTTCCTACTGCAGCCGGCGCTTCATGCGCCTGGATTCCTCGACCTTCGCTGACCAACTACCAGGCCAGGATCTCGCTGGCAACACCTTCTGGGTCTTCAAGGATGTGGCAAATGCCAATCGCTTACGACGCATCGTCAAATTCGACCCCAGAACCCATTACGACGAGGTCCAGGTTACACGTGAGTCCCACCGATTAAGAGGGATGTGCGCCGGGCTTGCCACCGCAGACTGCATCTTTATTAAGGGAATACCATGCTAACTAGATCCCTGATCAATAGCGCAATGGCACCAATGGCTTCGATATCTCCGAGAAGATCCGCCGACCCTCGAGGAACAGCGACAAGACCTCATGCGCCAAGCAAACATGAAGAACCTCGCCCGACTCGCCGACGAACGCTGGGCCAGCAAGCCATCTTTCCTTGATAAGCCCCAGACACAACAGCAAAACCCTATCCTACGAAACAGCCAAGCTACCAAAAATACAACAGCGGACAATGCCCCAACACAAAACACTTCGGCACCTGCGGAGCCAACGCCACAGCCTGAACCCGCCCCGGAGCCAAAGACCAAGAAACCAGAGAACCCATGGGATAAGGCTGTCAACCCGGGCGACAGCTGGCAACCCGAGTCATGGACACCTACATCCCGTCGGTGAGCGATGTGGAGATAGAAGCTTCTTTATCGACTTCTGAAATTGACTCGCTGTGATTGGGTGAGAACGCACGGGCAGATGCAACTCCGAGCTCATTCTACTGGGATCAATATTTTGGCCGAATGGAGTTGAACCGCGCCTTTTGGGGAGTATTTTGGCGTCTCTATGCTATGATGCTCTTTTGTCCCTGGAGTTAGGCGTCTATTTGCATCCCCTCGGGCACCGAGGACTTGCTGCGATGCCCGCAGCCGTTTGATATCGACACCCTCACTGTAAGGCGCACTCTCAGGGCGAATAGTCATACCATGGCTACTTGGCTAGTCATGACCAACCCTCTGTACATTATTTCATTCGTGTATCTCATATAGCGTCTACGCCTAGTGTATCTCCCTGGTTGATCATCCCACTCATCCAATTCCAATGAACTTCATGCTCTACCTTGAAGGCTTTTACGGGCTTCTACTACGATCTTAACTGGAAAGGAGGAAGCAATTTTGTCCTGCCCGAAGGCTTTTTTTTGAATTTTCAAGTTTTCTATCTATTCCCCCTTCTCATCCCTCCCCTCCTCTCCTCCCAAAACACAACGAAAGCAGCAATCACATGTTTTTCATCAGTTTTCCACCCCCTTTTCACATTTTTTTCTGAAGATTTTGTAGGTTTTGTAGTGTATGCCCCAGGAGCAATCTATCCAGCTCCATATGATGGTGTGGTTGAAATAGCAAAACAGTGAAACAAAACAAAACGCAGGAGAAAGCAGCAAATCTTTTTTCAAGGTTTTCGAGTTTCAACTGTTTTTGGAGGGGTTTATTTCAACTGTTTTTGATTTTCGTGGGTTTGTCTGTTGTCCGAGAACTGAAAACTCAGTGTAAGTCATGAACAATTTGGAATCCAGCAAGAGAAAGCGATTGATGATGATAAACTGCCAGGTTTTGGACCCTGTCTTTAGATGTAGGCCATTTTCCCATGTGCGTTAGCGTACTGGAGGGCTTCTGACAAGTTGATGGCAGCCCTGTTTTCCGCACACCGGTAGAAGTATGCACGCAAGTATCGTCGGGCCCGGTCACAGTACTTGTCTGCGAGGAAGGCAGGGGTGGCGTAACCGATGGAGCGTGTGCAGCGACCCATCATGTAACAGATGTCGTGGGTCAGGGCTTGAAGGGAGTCAGCCGGCTTGGGGTCAGAGTTCGATGCGCTGAAGATCTCATCCCAGATGACGATGTAGTGCGCTGGGCGGGCTGAACCCTGGAGCGGTGTCTGTGCCTGCATGTAGAAGTCCCAATAGATAGGGCGAGTGACGCCTCTGTCGACCACCAAGCCGTTCTTTGGGCCATCAGTTCTGTCTCCATCCGCAGCCCTGGTCTGGTAGAATCTGACGTTGTGTCGTTTGCCAGCCACGACGATGGTGATATTCGGCTGTTTGTCACGGTATACGGTCTGGACTGCATTTTTGACGAGCACGAGCTCCTTGTCCAAGACCATTTTGTACTGACCTTCGCTGACACCATCGCGGTAGATCAGAATGTTCGCAGGGTAAACTCTGTTGTTTTCCTTCCACCGCTCCAGGCAATTGATCATCATGCTCTTCAGAAACAGGATTGTCTCCTTACGACGCTCCTGAATGCGGACCTCACCGGGCCATTGCCCCATCAATGAATCCGTAGTAGCCACAATGGTTGCCATACTGGGGAAGAGTTCTGGGTCAGTAGGAGATGGGTGAGTCACGTCGAGACCGACGACCATGGTGTTTCCTGATTGTATTAGGCGAGGAGCAGCTTGAAGTGTCTGGTTGACACCACCGAGCTTCAAGTTGACCTTCATAGCGTTGTTAGCCAGATACTGGTCCCCACCTTGCAAGAACTTGGTGGTAAGACAGCAGTGCGTCATGACCTTGGTCTTGGTCTCGCTGATCCATTTGATGTGGTCGAAGACGCGATCCACACCGGAAGGAAGCAAGATAACCAAAAGGTCGGGCGGACGGTCTTTGAGGCTCTTGAAAATGCCATTGATTCGTTCAATCCAATCTTGGGGTCTATCCGGGCGTCCACCGTCGTTCGGATGCTTCTCTTGGATCTCGACCATTTTGGGGAGACCAGCGAGCTCAGGCCAGCGCATACCCAATTTTCTCCCTTCAAGGCTGAAAGCGTTAAATGCGTTCTTGAGTTCCTGATCTGACTCTCGTGGCTTCTGGTTCTGTCTGTGGAACACGCAGCCGAACCATGTTCCGATAGAGGCACCCTTGAAAAATTTCTGGCCCTTCATGTTCCAAGAGCCGAACTTCGGAATCATCTTCTTATTATCGCCATATCTCAGAGTGGGAGCCGGCAGAATGCGTCCATGTACAGCGATCATAGCAGGTTTGAAGCGAATTCCAAGTTCATCTGTTTTATTAGCGTCCATTCCCATGATATTCAGACCGTCCGTCGTGATGGATTGGTAGTTCGCTGGCGGCTTGCGGCAGCTGAATGCGATGATATTCTGGCGTTGGATCAACGCCAACTCACCCATGAAGCGTTGTCCAGCTGGAACTATGCAGACATCTAAAGGAAGGTAGATTGGTCGAATAAAACTGCCAATATTCACCACAGGCCATTTGTTATACTGGAGGTTCATGTTGTATTCTGCATTGATGATGTTAGTCACGTCAGTACCAAAAAGAAAACAAATGGAGTTGTGTACATACCCTCCTTGAAGTACTGGGTGACAGTGATGTACTGTCCAGTTGTGAGACGGTTCCCATTCTTATCCTGATCGTATTTGAAGAATGAGGCTTGGTCCGCGGTGGCTCCCATACCCGCCCCGTTCGAAAATCGGGGAGGATTCGCGTCGATGGGCTTTTTGGTCTTTTGGTCGTATCCATCACGACCAGGCCAGGCAAGGCCCCAAATGCTTCTCTGCCGATAAACCAGCACCCCGTTTTCCACGCGCTTGGAAAGATGAGTGACATCAACGCGAAGCCGATTGATGTACCGATTGAGCAGGACTTTGTCATCCCCATGGATCTCGTTGAACTTCGTGAGAATATTGACCAAGGGGCCTTGGAGGAAGAAGGAGCTGTGATTAATGCCCAAGTTCACCAAAATACGGTTGTCGCAGACTCTCACGCTGGAGTTGTATCCGCGGATGCACTCAATGCCACCCCCAAGATAACAGGCTGTTCTTCTTTTGTCGGTCCAGAAAACCTTGGTACCGTTGGCGCCCTTGATGGTCGTAACGCCTTTGTCTCTGAATGGATGAGCACTCATCAGGATGTTCATGAGTCGAATGGTGGTAAGCTCGTCTTCGGTTTGCTGTCGAAGAGAGGGGTTTTGTAGTTTCCTAACCAGCTCCGAGGGTTCACCTGGCTCGCCTAAGCTCAGCTGAACTTCGAACTCTTTGGCACCTTTCAAATTTGCGTCGACGACAATTTTCATGGGACTGTGCCCCGTCAAGTCTTTCATGGAAACGACTTCCTGGGCGCCATCAGTGGCCGCGTGAGCCTCTTGGATCGGCCGTTTACCCATAAGCTCTATGAAAACTTCCCGACGGAGACGGGTATTCGCCGGCTCGGGAATGATCTTCACTTTGTGTGATAGCCACTTGGGCGAATTGAAAACGGCCTCAAAGAAGTTCGAGCGCACGATAACTCTCGTTCCGTTGCTACCATAGTCAGGACGAAGAGCGAGTTCTCCAGTGGAGGCCCGCTGGCCTTGGTTCTCCGCGACACATTGGTTTTCGAAGGATTCGATTTTCCCGTCAACTTCCGGGATAGGAGCCTTGTAAAGAATGCTATGTCAAGCCACGTTAGCATCCTGTCATTGCGGAGCAAGTTTGGTGAACTTACTTGGGGTCGACGTCTGGCTCTTTAGGGACATTGCTACCACGTCCACCACCGCCTCGATTGGAGCCGCCACCAGAAAAGCCTCGGTTTCCACCGCGGTCGCCTTGTCCACGATTGGCTCGATCACCGCCGCGGCCACGGCCTTCGCCTCCGCCGGGACGGCCACCGTGCATGGGGAGACTTCGGCCTCCGTAATTTCCAGACATCTTGTTTTATTGAACAGGATTTTGGGTATGGAGGTTTGAGGGACCAAAGGGATTAGGGGTGCGGAATTTGAGAAGGAAGATGACGAGAACAGATTCGAGAAGGGAGATGACGAGAACGGATTCAGTCCACTTCTTGAGTCCTTGAAAGACTCAGTGTCTGAATGTGGGAGAGAGAAAGGTAGGGTAAGGAGAGATGAAGGTGGGCGGAAAGAAGGGGGACTGTGACGAGAGAAATTTGAGGAGGGACTTCTGAAGGGAAATTTTTGGGTGCTCTGTGACTAAAAAATCGTTAGCAACTGTCAATAGAGCCGAGGATGCAATCGTGAATTGGAGATGTGATAAAGCAAAGGAGATGATGATGACAGGAAGGAATGAGGACGGGAGTAAACAAACTTTGGACAAGATATTTGATAAAAGTATAGGGAAGATGGATGAAGGATGGAACAATCAAAAGGTTGGGGGGTGATAGAAGAAATATGGAGGAGGGGCAAAAGCACTTGACGGATGGATACACAGCGAATTCACTGCGTAATCGGGGAAAATATGAAGGCAAATGGAACAAATTTGGGATGCTGTACAAACCAAGATTTCAAAAATCGTGATTTGAGTACGTCTGAAATGAGACAGAAAAATCGAATGGTGGGGTGAAAAGCAAGGTGAGAATGAGGAAAATTCAATGAATTGGTGATGGGAATGTTTAGGTGTATATGGTATGCAAATACGGCGATTTTCGTGTAAAGCGCTGAAATAGAGCTCACTTACCTCTTCTGAAAAGAGCCACACAGCGGCGTAGAAATTTTTATGTAAAAATGTTTTTTTAGTCGTTTTTGGGGTAAATAAGAAGGAAGGTTGTGGCTAGGAAGAAAGTATGTAAATAGAAGGCCTGCTGATATGGATGAAGCCCTGGAAGCGTCAAAGCTGTTATCGGAGCAATTACTGCATACCTGTCAAATTATCGGAGTTCAAGGATGCATAATATGCATATGGTTGTAACCAAAAGATAGTGAACGAGTGTCCAGGTGGTTGGTTGTCTTAGGGCTATAGATCAAGATTAGTCAGAAAATAAGCCCAGTCGATCTCGAACACTTTAGGAAGCTCACCAGGGGAATACGGCAGTTTGCAAGTGCACTCCATATGTAAGAGATATCCACGCCTGAAGAAGATGGAATACACGTTGTCGAGAAACTCAAATGAAAGAGCCTCTTGCAATCAGTCTGTCAAGCCAGACCTGGGGGTTGTCTTGTGAGGTAGAAGAACTAAACTGCAGAGATGAGTTTAGTGAGCACGAGTATCGGCGACGGCTTGACTCTCAACCATGAAAGGGTGAAAAAAATGAGTGCTGTGAAGTTGCAGATCAGTAGTACTGATTTTGAGAAAATAGATGTGGAGAGCTCATATGTAGATCGAAGCAACTTACCAGAAGCAGGTATGCCTCCTCAGTGCCCACCCGTTTCAGTTGTGAGATCAAAAGTGAGAGAGCGGAAGACACGATACTGCAGGCGGATGAGTTGCTGAAGATGGATGTCAGTCAACCGGCCTGGGATTACATAGAGTAGGGGCAACTTACCAGCGAGAGTAAGGCTGAAGATCAAGTGCGAGCAAGCACCAGGTCTTCCAGAACTGGCTGTTGGGAGTGAGAATCACATAACCGAAGCCGGAGTTAGAGATACAGTCTTGCAAGGGAGGAGAGGTTCTGATGATTTGATGATATTAGACATCCATGTATATGTCTAGACATTAAAAATACAGTAAAATTTTGGAGTATAACCCTGAAATGAAAGCTTGAAAAAAGCAAATCAAACACCAAAGAACGACCAGTAAATATTCCCAATGATATAAAACCCAAAAACACCGGCTCAAAGAACAGACAAATCAAAAATCAGATATTAAACAATTTAACAAAAGATGGCTTCGAGAGCGTCGACATCACCACCAGCCTTGCGCACAGCCTTGAGAGCTGCCTCGCTCAGCTTACGGCGTCGGTCCCTGGCTTCTTGCTCCCGACGGGCCTTTGTCTTGGAGCTGCCGGAGGGTGCCACACCGCCGAGGATCTTCTGGCTGTCGTGGGCAGTGAAGTTCACAAAGGAGACGCTCACGGACTTGTTGGATCCTCGGGGACTGGTGGATGATTTCGCCGACTTGGGGGCGGCCATGCTCTGACCCGAGAGCTTTCGGCTGTGGGTGCGGCGATGGCCCTTGGTGCCTTTTGGTGAGGTGGCCTTGGGAGAGAGAGATGGGGAGCGGGAGGTATTTTGGGTTTGAAGAGCGGTGTAAGGAGCCATGAACTTCTGTCCGTTTGAGTGCATCATGCTTGATGATGAGAAAGAGGATTCGGCGGACATGTCAAATGAAGGATCCATCTGGATCATAAGACCGCCTTGCATCATATCGTGCTGGCTGCCAACGCTTTGCATGCGCTGTTGAGCTGCCGTGTGATAAGCAGGTTGTTGTTGCGCAACCTTGTTGGGCATGGGGGACCACCACTGGTTCTCGGGGCCATGAAGATCGGGAGTGAAGGAAAGGTTGGAGTTAAAGGCATCGGATTGCCATGAGGAAATAGACTGAGGATCCGAGGAGTGGGAGGAAGAGAAGATGTCATCGGCGGAGGGAGGGCTGGAGTTGGTTAACGCCGAGGATCCGGGGTGGCTCATGTACTGTTGCTGGTGGCGTGCAAGCGCACCGGCAGAAGGAGAGGGCATGGAGACAGCGGGAGACTGGTGGAAGAGCTGCGCATCATATTGGGCCATCTCTGCGGGGTCTCTGGTGTGATTCATGGTATCGGCAGACATGTTCTCATGCTGAACGATAACATCGGAAGGCGGGGGGGACAAAGGAAGGCGATCTGAGCCGCCAAGGTTGAAGCTCTGAACCCGTTGGGCCCAGGCCTCGGGGTATGCCATTCTTCCTTTCTGGATAGAAGAGCGCATCAGACTGGGGGAGAAACTTTGCTTGCGCAGGAGCGCACGGCGCTCATTAGGGTCGCGATGGCGAATGGACTTGGGAGTCACAAGAGCGCTCTTGGAAATGGTCTTGCGCCGGGGAGTAGCGGGAGGAGTAGAGGGAGAGCTAGTGGCTCCGTTCGTTCCTGTAGGGCGGGAAGAGACTTCGAAGTTGTTCAGGCCGAGGTCTGAGACGGCAGAGGGGTGGACGGTGTCTTCAAAAGCGAACTGCTCAACTGACGGGCCGTCGTCCTGCAGGGACCAGTCTTTGGTCCAAGGTTGCGGCGATTCACGCTTGATGGTGGAGCCAGTGGGGGAATGATCGCCACCGTCACTCGACAACGAGTCAAGCGGGAAAAGCTGCTCAAGATCGCCGGAGTACGACGAGTCTTTGTTGGCGTCGGCTCCAGAGCTCTCCACGTTGACGTATTGGTTAAATAAGTCATCGAACGAGTGGTTGTAAGGTTGGGCGAACATCTTGTTCTTTGTCTATCCGTTTGCGGCCAACGAAGACGAAGTGATGTGATTGGGTGACCAAAGATCGGAGCTAAGAGCTGATCTCGGAGTTGCAAAGTATGCAGGTATGCAGTGTATGCAAAACGAGTGCAAAGTCAAAGAGATATGTTTGACTATTTGTCAAAGAGAGAAAACACTGCAGAGTATGCAAAGATAGCAAAGCAAACAAACAGATCGCGTCGACTATTTGAATGTCCGAGGACAGCTCCAGCCTCATCGTTTCTGCAGGCATTCCAATGCTTCCCCGAGATGGGCCAGGAATGCCCTGCGAATGAGCCGGTTGGCTCACGGCCGGCTCCACTGGACTCTAGAGGAATGGTTCAGGACTCCGCTGGGCCGGCCAGGCCAATCGTAGGACCTCAAAATATCAGTGGCTGAGAAAGCCGTTGGGGTGTGCCCACCCCCATGGGAAGCTTTGATGCGGATAGCCACCCTCGAGAATGCAACCCTCCTTCGCTAAGCCCGAAGCAGCGTGGACTCAGAATAGATCGAAGTGGCGGGTGTGGATAGAGAGAGTTGCGGTATGTCAAATCAATACCCTGCTCCGATCGACCGCTAGTGATGGCATTGGGAGTTGCTAATCGTGGATCGGAAAGCTCGCCGAGCCCGAGCCGCCGAAAACCGGCGGAGGTGCCAGGACAGACGCTCTCACTGGAGGAGACGCCGGTCAGCTGCTGCCGATGTATGCGTCATGACAGCGGGTAATTCGATCATCAATCGCCCAAACAAGGTTAATTCGGGCGACGGTAGGATCTACACCCTAGTGCCCGCCTGCCCGTTAGACTCTATCATTTGTCAATGCCATGCGTCCAGAGCCGAGGATCTGGTTGTCCAACGCATTGCCGCGGATAGGACTGGAATGTGGACTAGAATGTAGAGGTTGGGTGGAATGTCACGCCCGCTCCAACAATGCAGAGAATAGTCTTTTGGAATTCGAGAAGGCCAGATTGACTCTCGTACCTGCTTTGCTAAGTATAGCGCTAGATGGGAAAGCTCCGACCTGCAGGAGATCGTCGGTCAGTGCACCGTTTGGCGTCCCCAAGCTGGGGCTCCGTTCTAAATTTATCCTCAGGCACAGAGCACCAGATCTGATCACCCTTCAGACCATTGTTGAATGCAGCAGTGGAAAGAATATCGAAGCATGCCTGGAAGGAGGGCCCTTTGAGGAGAGGCTCACCACTGCCAGAGCAATATTTGGGGTCTTCCCATTTGCTATCTTTGGCGCAGCAAATGTACCATTAGCCAAATCCGGCAGCCGACTTCTGGAGTCTGGAGAATGGAGAATGGAGAATGGAGACTGAGAGGCCCGCTCCAGAACAAAGCGGAGTGCTCATCCAGAGGTGGTTGTAACTGACACCCTTTCATTGTCCACGCGTCACGGTCAGGCTCCGTGGCGAGTCTAGTCTTCTCAAGTAGTCATTGCACATGATCGGGCACAGCTCAAAGCGTCGAAAGCCTTGAGGGCCTGATGCTCCATGCGGGAGTAAAAGGCCGCACGCAAGAGTCGCTCTGAAAGGGACTTCGGGGACTTCTGCCCGGTGAGTGCTTTGTTTGTTTCGGGTCAGTCACGGGGTATCAATCTGATCAAATGTAGGGCCACATCTCAGTGTCCGAGGACTGGTTCCTAGTGTAAGGAGCATTTTAGTTACACGGCCTTTTGAGCCCTTGCAAACCGGGCTGGTGAGCCCATGCACTTAATGCAGTCGGGGCCTCGGCACAGATCATGTGCTGGACGAGGCGCACAGGAGAGTCGAGCATGACAACAGCATCAGTTGGTCTGCCCTGTAGAGTGAGATGAAATCCGTAGTCGTAATCTGTCTCTTAATGTGTCACATTTGCAATTGGTGAGATTGATCAACATGCGCATCGGCGGAAAGAACGTCTGCCTCAAAATTGAGGCAACAGCTGAGTCAGAAATGACGAAAGGGAAGCCTCGTGAGTGAGGCGAAAGAACTGGAACCAAATCATTCACTGCTTTTTCCTTCGGCCCCTGGTCTGCTCAGCCTTGTCTTTGCTTTTGTCTGTGCCACACTATTCATAGCGCACAAAGAGAACCCCGGTCTCCCTGCGCTCATTTATTTCCTACAGTCTCCCACAGTTGCCCTTCCGAAGTGAAGCCGACGGTGACTCAACAACCCCTCGGTTCACCCCGCGCAACGTGGGTTCATCCTCGGGTCTCCATCTTGACTTCTCCTCATCGTCGTCCCCGCCTCCAACACTTCAACACTTTCCTTGAAGCCCGATCTGCGATCGCCTGCTCTTTGCGACCCCGTGTCGCTCCAGCATTCCGGCGTTTGCATCGCGTCACGAGAACACCCACGCCGACACCCCTTCACCCTTGCCATCATCTCCCACCCAACACCGACCATCGCCTCTTTCCTCCCACCTGATCTTCGACTCCGAGAAATCATCTCGAAATTTTTCAGTTGATCTGCCCGATATCCGCGACATCCGCACCCATTCGGAGAGCAAAGAAAAGCCCCCTTACCGAAACCACGATCACCAACACTGCGAACAATATGTACTCTTTGAATATTCTTGTTGGGGCTGTCCCCGTCAAGTTTCCTTAAGCGATCGCACGTTTCTCGTGTGCCTTCACCATGGATTTCTCTCCGTGCCTTGGAGGCTTTAGTTGCCACAACTGTGTGCTTTCCTTGACTTCCAACTGAACCCTCGATCTCACTCTTCATACACCACGAGCCCGTATCGGATCTTATCCGCCTAGGGAAATTCGTGGCATCTCAGACGCTGCTTCGACCTTGCCATCATCCTTTCGTCAGGATAGAGGAGAGAGACACCGCCGAAATGGCCACCACTACCCACACCAATAGAGAATCATGGGATTCCCTTACCTCAACCTTGGAAAATCTTGATGCGTCTTTTTCTCACGACAGCTGTTACGGATCGGACGAAATCTCTGTTTCTTCAAACAATACCGCTCCGTTGCAGTCCTCTGTTTCGACCAAAGTTGTCAAGCGCAAGGAGCAATCCTTGCACCCATTCTTGAAGTCGATCTTGAAGAACTCCTGCGCAGATCTGGGGGAGGACACTGAATCTGAATCTGGATACGGGTCGGATGCAACCGAAGATGACTATGACGCCCTTTCGGGAGAAGAAGGCGATGACGACGACATGTCTGACTTCTCCATCTGGGAGGAGACTTCTCAGGATGTGCCTGAATCGCGTCAGGATCACACCGATCTCTTTGACGACTCTTTCATCGGGTTCGATTCTATGGTCCGATTTGATGACAATGTCCGTTACATTGACTCTCCTGAGTTCTCGGATGACGAGGAGATGACCGACAGTCAGATGACGTGTCACGAGCAGTTTCTTCTTCATATGATGCAGAGCTCTCAAGCCTCTCTACACCAGTCCCATACGGAGAATGAGCCGGACAATGAGTCCGAGAGTGATCATATAGAATTTATTCGGATGACCACCCGCCAGCCAGACGATTACCCACGAGAGGCTGTCAACGAGGACCGTGAAATATTCATCGCAGAGATGAATTGCATCCATGGGATTGCGGACACCAAATATAAGAGCTATCTCCGCACCCAGGTGGACAATATCCGACTCGGCTACGGAGCCGAGTCCATGCATCCCGACGATCCGCCTTGCATGTACCTCGACCAAATCCTCGATCATGTCATCGGGGTTTTCCGCAACCTCCTTGCTGTGGATGAATTGAACGAACTTGTCGCACTCCGCGAAGAAGAAAAGGGCCTGGTCACTGAACAAGGTACCATCGATGCTTCGAGCTCAGCGTTGGGCCACCATCAGGCTCTACTGGACAAGATCGAGCGGTTCCTTCTCGACAGACTGGCCAATGGCCGTGTGGACGTATGCCCAGATGAGCTGAGCTTCTTCGCCGGTGGTATTGCGCACGCTCTCGGCACTAAGGATCTCCCTGCAGCGGAGTAATATCCTCGTGCATCCGAGCATCTACCACAAAACGGCGCTACGATGTTACGATTACGACAAAATGGCTTTTATTTCAGCTTCGCCAGGTCCAGGCGAAAGGGAACAACTGAAGGATTCAACAGTCAGAAAAGCTTTGATTTTATCGCTTTGGTGACCGTCACTAGCCAACTTAGCGTTGATATTTAAAAATTTGAAAGTTCACACCATCTCACCCATAGATTCGGTTCATAGATTCGGCGACACCGACCCGATCCATAACCCCCTGTCTCTTCAATATATTTAGAACGCCACAGTTCAGTCAACGTGACGTTCGCCTATCATCCAGGGAACGCAGCCCATTCCAAACCTCTGTCTCAGTCCGCTACCGGAGCAATTCTACAAATACTTAGACACGAGAACTCCGCGTTCAAACTCCCTCGCTTCCCAAACCCTCTTCTAGTCTAGACTCTCTCAATCGAAAGCAACCTGAAACCACCCAATCCCAACCCTATTCGACTAGCCGCGAGTTTCAGATTTACTCCGGGGGCCTCCCCACCCCGAACAGCGGACGCGGTGTTGGCGGGCAAGCCACATCCTGACACGAGGAATCAGTGAGATATTGCAATGCAAATGCGGTACTTTGTAATGATGCAGGACTGAGAGACTTCTTGTTCGACGCTGCAGACTTCAAGTGAGAGATCGAGATCCAAGGTTGCGAGTAGGACGAGTGTACGGAGTATCCAGCGCCGTTGTGCGTGTCGATCCCAACGGCGCCATGAGCACAGACCGGCACCAGGTCTGGAGACTTGTTCTCGCGATGCGGTGAAGGGGGGTACATCTACTAACTATGCACTGGGCAATGGCTCGCTGCTTGCCCTCGGTCGATCATGGATGAGTCGTGCATTCTGCAGTAAACTTTAGGACACAGACACAAAGTCTGTTCTGCGTGGGACATGTGCCTATTTTCCTGTTCCCTAGACCGAATCATTTCTTCCCTATTTTCCCGTAATGACTGATTCTTGCGTTCTAAGAAGATGATACACCTGCGAAAAGCAAAATGGAACCCCAATTAACGCGAAGGATTCTGACAGCCAACGGGAGTGGACCACCGCGTGGTCAATTTGGGTCCTCAAAAGATGGAGCCGAGCGACCTGCATATGTACAGTACAGAATAATGTCTGGCAATTCTTAGCTTTCGCTCTCCGTTTTAGTGCTCACCCCTCGCCGCTTTTTGATCACTGAGTAGAATTGAGTAACGCCCCTGAGCGCCCTCACAAAAGCGGCGGCAGCTATGATACAGTAGTGTAGGAAAGCCCCACCTGCCAGGGAAAATCCAGCACGTATAGGTGCATATCATTACCCAAGAAAGTAAAAGAAAGTAAGCTGGAATGGCCGGTGGAGACTTGAATTGAACTGGACGCTTCGTGGCGATCGCGCGGATGGTGTGCGACACCCCGTATGTCAGTTCGGGGTCGAACTGCCCAGGCCGAAAGATGGAATTGCGTGGCACGGACGGCTGCTGGTAGAACATCCCTGTTCCCAATGGTTGCGTCCTATAAGCTTACGAGATGTCTGCGTGCTGGGGTGCAGGGGAGGTAATCTAGTAACCAATCGGGGCGCCGGTAGATCAATAAAAAATGAATGTGTTGTGATGCATCTGATGTATCTGATGCATGTCGAGTCTGTTGCACGATGTAGTCTCTGCATCGCAGTGATTTGCATTCCTCTGCAGTCGCTTCGAGCGGCAGACTCTCCACGCCATGGAGTTGTGTGAGGGACCGATGGGATACGGGAGGCTCACAGACCCGCCAAGTTGCCGATCGTGGACCAAGTGATGGAGAAAGATGGCAGACTCATATGTGCATGAATCAGGATCTGCCCTATCCATATTAGATTTGGGATATGATATACTCCCAGGCTATGCTCAGGGGAAGCTCCTTTTGACCGCTTGTTGAAGACCCAGATGACCCACTCGCGGGGATTATTTGCAGTCATAGCATTGTCTCCATTGTTATCTCTGCAGAGCTTGTTTTCGCGCGCATTTTCTGGATTCGGATCCTATTTGCCGGGAGGCCCTCCCTTACCCAGGGCAGTGGACAGAAGTGGACGGAAGTGGATGACTGTGAGACTGTGATTGGAGGACCGGCCACATTCGTTGACAGGGATCAGATCGGAGAAAGGTACCACGTTCGGTTTCGCCGGAGACCACATGGGGGTTTGCGCTAGCCGTCATTTGGCCATTCGGGTCGGTAGAGACTCTGAAAATAGAGACCTTGTGTTCCGGACTCATACGCGCACGGTGCGATCTCGGCTCATATTGGGGCAACCCTAAAGGCCCGATTAGAGGAGAGATAGCTTGTTCGGGACTTCGTGGGTAACCCCTGGGACCCATGGAACGAGGCCAGCTGAGGAACGTGTGGTATGGAACACGGCCATGAGACTGGATGGAGAAAGACCGAGAGTGGGGCAGGGCTCAAGACTAGCGAATATAAGCCCCAGAGAGAGGGGTGGAAAGTACTCTATGGAACCACGATGGAAGAGAGACGAAACACTCAAAGCCGGCGACAGGGGTAATGCAGGTGCTGAACAGATGCTAAACAGGTCGAGGGGGAGAGATTCCAATAATTCGCACGAAGCGGGTATAGTCTTGAAGACTAAACCCACCCACGACACAGTTATTGGATGAGTCGATCAAAGGTGGGTTCCGTTAGCGCAACTCGGGGCCCGTCGATCGTTGGATTCATTTTCTGCTTTCCCCCTGTTCTTCAATGCGATAGGCGCGGATCCGTCCTGAACGTGTCTGGTGCCATGGGGTGTTGCCATGTTGGGCTCAGGTATGGAGTAGATTAATCGGATCGTATGAACAGTAGAAAACTATCGAACCTTGGAACAGTGTTCCTCGTGCAGGGGGGAAGCCACCCGCCGGGCGAACCGTGTATAGAAAACGTGTAATGATACTTTATCGTAGACACTCGCAGACTCACGTTCTCCATAATTTATTCTTCGGTAGTCCACCCCCGATTGCTCAGTTCTCCACTTTATCGTGAAGACTATAATTTTCTCCTTTTAATTCTCCGTCTCTGCCTCTCTCCGTGTTCCTTTCGCTCCTTTTCGCTCGTTTCGTGCTTTCCCGCGCTTATACTCCCATTGCTCCGTACGGGTACGTTAGAAATCCCCCTTGATACGAGAGCCCGAGTGACGTTGCCTGCTGTGAAACTCGTCCGAAAAGGGCCCCCCGTTTCAACGTCAGCTGGGCATATTGGACCCGAGAATATGAAGCTGACGGGAGTACAGGATGATTTGATTAGGTGATTCGATTTCAACCCAGTCTCGCTCTCCGTTCGAGTCGGTGCTGTCCCGCGGCCCAGGGGAAAAAAGACGGTATAACCCACGTATCTGGACCGGGGTCCAGCGTGCCCCATGATGCAACCTTACAAAGGATCCGATTTCCTGGACACCGGGGCAAAGACCCGTTCTCGCACCAGCAGCATCTCCAGCGACTCGCAACTCCCCCGAGTTAGCCTCATGTCTCCCCCCACCGTTCGACCGCCGCCTGGGTTTATTTCGTCCGCGGCTGCTTCCGAGATCATTACCTCTGACCAGGAGTTCAATGCTGCCGATTTTGTGGCGGACGAGGAGGAAGCCGGGTCGGGCGCGAACGCCCTGGTCACTCCCGCCGCTCTCTCTCTCCTGAACAATTTCCTCGATAATCTGCTTTTCAACATTCTCGCGGCGTCCAAGTCTACACAGCTGACTGCTATCCGACCGTGTCTGGCCGATGTATTGAAGCCGCGACTGGCGGGAGAAGTGGTGGCTACCGCCGATGAGGAGCTCAGTGAATACATGGGCGGAGCAGAGGATGAGCAGACCGAATTTCGCGGCGGCCAGCAGCCGGGCGGCGAGTTTGATCTGGTGCGCTCCTGGAAGTTGACGCGCCTACGGTGTATGGTCTACACTCGCCTGGGCGACATGGAAGAGGAGGACGAGGACGAATACATTGCTCAGGAGGGCCTGAGAGAGAGCGACGGCGCCCCCCGCCGCTTCTCCAGCCATGTCGATAACATCACCCCCGCAGCCGCCATCTTCCTGACCTCGATCATTGAGCACATTGGCGAGCAGGCCCTTGTCATTGCCGGTGAGACGGCGCGCTCCCGATTGTCGGCGAAGCTCAACGACGGTGTGAGCGCCTCGACCGACTTGGAGGAAGAGCACAAAAGGATCGACCAATTGATAGTGGAGGACCTCGATATGGAGAAATTGGCCTTAAATGCGACACTCGGCCGATTGTGGCGCACATGGAGAAAGCGCAGACGCGGCACTACCGTCTCTCGGTCTCTGTCTCGCGCAGGGTCTCGCGAGTCCTTCCGGCGTCGCACCTACTCCTTGGCCAACAGCCGCAAGAGCAGCATTGCAACCATCGAGGAACCCGTGACTCCCAAGAAGCCTCTCCCGGAGGAAACCCCTGCTCCTGTGGACCCCGCAAGCGTGCCCCTGCCGATGGGTGAATACGATGTTCAGGAGATCGAAGTGCCGGGTTACTCGCATGAGCTGGAGGATGAAGTGCAGACCATGGAGGCTATGGTTGCTCACAAGGTGCGACCGCGGAGTTTGATGGTTTTCCCTTCACCGTCGCTTGCGCCCAGATCCCCCGGGTCGAAAAACGCATCTCCTGTGAGTGCGTCGGCCATCGAGAGCCCGAACTCCCTCCGCCATGCTCGCTCCAGGTCATTGCCAAATGCGGCGGCCAGCACACCGCGTGAGGTCCAGGCAGAGCCTGCAGAGGCCGAGCAGCCATCCCCTACTTCCAGCGAAAAGGCCAAGGTGCTCGACACCATGTACGAGGATGATGAATCGGCCGAATTTGTGGATGCTGCAGAGTCCGCGCCTGGTCTCGCTATTACCACGCCGGGCGAGGAACCGGAGGTGGCTGAATCGGCCGATAAGGCAAGAATGTCGATTGTGCATGAGGAGGAAGAGGAACCGGCTCCGCCAGTGAACGAAACGATCGCATCATTGCGGTCTGCTAGCCCGAAGGTGATTGATCAGGCCAGCAGCGCGCGAGCTTCGATCTCATCCCTAAATGATCGATCAGCCAAGGATCCGGAGGTTATTGAGGGACAAGGGATGTGCAAGCCCCGACCAGCGTCGACGATTCAACGACCACCACGACAGTCTAACAGGGATCCTGCGCCTAATGCGAAGGCGATTGTTGCAGAGACTAGTGACCCCGAGATGCAACCCGTCGTGGATTCCGCGCCAGCGACGCAAGGGGCAGAAATCACAGTCACGCCTTCCGCGGCCACTGTCGAGGCTATCGAATCCCCTAACGACAAGGATGATGCTATTGACGGCGATCAGAATAAGCCGGTCGTGTCTTCTAACCCCGCCACTGAGCCCTCCATGGACGATGTCGTGCCCGAGACGACTCAGGAGCTTTCAGTTTCTTCCGAACCCACTCGACCTTCGTCAACTTCCGGAGATAGCGAGCTTTCATCAAAATCTCGTCGACACAGGCCAACTCCGTTAATTGTTGCAGCCAGCAACCGCAGTTCTCCAGGATCCGAGCGAGCAGCCGTTCAGCGAATGTCTCCACGTCTATCTACGTCCGTCTCTTCGGCGCAACCCAAGTCGCGCCGATCGGAAAGCTTCAGCAGTTTTCGCGACAAGCGTCCAGTCACTGCTGGCTCAACCACGTCTCAAGTGTCGACAAAATTGAAGGGCATCATCGGCCGCCAACCGGGCGACTCCCCTTCGCTCCGTCTGCGCAGCTCGTCTGAGACAAGCCGGGCATCTGGCAGTGCCGACTCTGTGGAGAATGATACCTCTGCAGATCTCGAGAAGTTGATCAAGAGCGACGAGACTATCCATTACACGCTGACCCCGCGGAGTGTGAGGGAAATGTCCTTCCCTGAATCGCCTCGGCCGATCCCTCGGTCGGATACCCAGGACACCCATGCTTTGGCCGATTTTATCAAGAACACCGGTCCACCCAGCGAAGAAACACAGAAGCCTCGTGCCCCTGTTTCTTCGAAGGCGACCGGAGAGTTGACGTCTCTTGGACGTATCAAGTCGACCCTCGACTCTCCCAAGAGCATGGCTCCTCCTATTTCCCCCATTTCTCCTCGCGCGCCTCCGTCGCCCAGGCCTTCCGCTGCTCCGCAGGCCCGGGATGCTCGCCCTTCTCCCGATTCGACTCGGGAGTTTGCCGAGTTCATCAAGTCGACTGGCCCTGCCAGCCCTACCGGAAGTACCTTTACCCCCAGCCCTCCTCCGAGCGTGATGTACCAGCAGGGCAGCAACTTCTCAGGGACAAAGACCTCTCGCCCTCCATCGACGTTGTCGAGCAGCACAAAGAGCACGAACCGTTCAAATAGATCTCGACCCAAGGCTCGACCTGTCGAGTCCAAGCGTTCGGCCACATCCGAGCTTATCGACTTCATCCGCGAGGGCCCTCCGCAGCCAGGAGCTCACCGTATCCCTCGAACAGTTGCACCGTTCCGAAACACGATTGATTTCGATGATCCGCAGCTCGACTCCGCTCAACAGAACAAGAGCAGCTCGCTCGCCAGTACCCGAGAAAGCTCGACACCCAACAAATCAATGACGTCTCTCGGCTCGCGGTCTGGACTGCTGGACTCATCTAAGCGCGCCGGTAACCAGCCAAAGGCGAAACCATCGGCCAGCAACGCTGTGCCAGACGACGACCCTCGCCCTGCTCGCAAACAACGCCGAGTTCCCGATCCCTATGCTATCCCCGATGACGATGATGAGGAAGACGAGATGCTGGGAGAGCTTGTCAACGCCAAGCCACCCCAGCGTCAAGAGGAGAGTTTGATTGATTTCCTGCGAAGCGAGCCTCCGCCCGACTTCGAGCAACCCGCTCCTCAACCGTTGAACCTCAGCACTCCTCAATCTCAACCATCGAGTTCCAACGTGTTCCCGAGCAGCGCCTCAGAACTGAAGGCTCGCTTCCTCCGAGGCAACACAGACAAAGGTCCCTCGACCAAGATGTCATTCAGTTCTCTGCGCTCGCAGACCACTCTCAACAACGGACAATCCCATTCCAACTACACCACCAAGGTCGGCATGGAGCGCAACCTAGGCACCATGCCATCCACATCCCACAAGCAGACGGAGACCGGCGCACTGGCAGACTTCCTCCGAAACACCGGCCCCCCCGAGCCCCCACCCAACATGAACCCGAAGACGAAGGAGGGTTCATTCTCGAAGTTCTTCACGCGCCGCCGAAAGATCGAGGCCTAAGCCCCGAACACATGTCATGCTTTGAGCGTTTCAAGACCTTCTAACGATCCGCATATCTCATGTCCATCGTTTCGATCATTTCCCTCATCATTTCCTTTTCCTTATTCATACACCCATTGTATAGAGCTTCATGCCCTCCTTATTTATCTCCTTGTTTCTCATGGCTACGACCCGGTGGCTTTGCCCTGTTTCTTCATGTGACTCGCTTTCTCTGTCCTTTTTCTTTTTCTTTTTCTGTGGATGTGACACTCTCCGGCACTGAACGACTAATACACGGATCCTCTTCTTTTCATTTCTCATGTGGGCCTTGACTGGCATTGCCTTGGTGCCTTTTTGAATTTTGCGAGATACCATGTTTGAAGTACTTGGGCCTGTATCTAAAAGCCTCAACGCTCAGAAACTATTTCTTTATTCATATTGAAGCCCCCGGAGTTAGTATTTCTTCTGCATAATCAGTACTTATCACTGAGAAATGAGAGACGCTGTCTGTTGTAAACATTCAGGGCGAGGCGCGAGAGTTAAGGTGCAGGTACGATGTGGCCACTTATCAGGACTGGGAAAGAATGCAAGGCCATGATGCCTACCACTCAATTCAGATAATAATTTCCAACCGCTCAAAGAAACATCTAAGCAGTGAATTACCCTGCTAACCAGAGATGTTGACCACTTTTATAGATGCACCTGGACCGGAACATCGTTGATCCCGATGATCCCGACTCCCCTTTCCAGGTGGCATCAACAGCATCAACAGCTCACCTGTTTACCATTCCTTTTGCCAACCATGGGCTCCTCTCCCTTCACAATGAGGTCCGTCCTCACGTTTTTCCTCCTCGCGGTCCAACTCGTCTCCGCTCTGAAGTTCGACTTGCCCGCCGGTAACGGCAAGAACGAGCGATGTGTCCGCAACTTCGTCTCCCGCGACCAGCTGGTCGTGGTCACTGCTATCGTGAGCGGCAATAAGGGTGATGGCCAGCAGGTCAACATGCACGTACGTGAAATACCTCCTCCCGGGGTTCGACAATCCAATTGCTGCAATTGAACTGCTACGATGTTAGCTACTCCGACGCCGAACACGCGACAGCTAACGCTTCCTCTCTCTACAGATCAAGGATGCCATGGGCAATGACCACGGCCGTCCTAAGGATATTGTTGGCGAGGTGCGCCAGGCGTTTACTTCTACTGCGGACACAGCTTTCGACGTGTGCATGGTCAACCAGCTTGTCGGTCGTGGTAGGTCCCCACCGCCAGAGGAAGAGACTTTGCAGGTCTTCTCCGTGCGAATAACTGCTAAATATCTATCACCACTATACAGGCGCCAACGCCAACTCCTTCCGCGAAGTCGAGCTCGACATCGAGATCGGCGCCGACGCCCGCGACTGGTCCAGCATCCAAGTCCAAGAGAAGCTCAAGCCCGTCGAGACCGACCTCCGCCGCATCGAAGAGATGGTCCAGGACATCGTCACCGAGATGGAGTACCTGCGTGCCCGTGAGCAGCGTCTGCGTGATACCAACGAGAGCACCAACGAGCGAGTGAAGTGGTTTGCCTTCGGCACCATGGGCATGCTTATGGGATTGGGCGCGTGGCAGGTTGTCTACCTGAGGGCTTACTTCCGATCTAAGCACCTGATCTAGATGACTGATTTGAAGAGCGGTTGCATTTCGGAGTGTTCGTCCTATTTCCCGTTTATTTTTTATTATTTGGATTTACACACGAGCGCATTCGAGGGAGTGTTCCTGTTTGCGTACTCTCTCATGTCTTATGGCATTCTGTTCCAACAGTCATGACCTCAATGATACAAAATATAGGCTCTGCTTATGCTGGGCATTAATCAAGTTGCTATAGATGGGCTGTGTATTCTGTTAGATAGTTCCTGGTGCTGCTGAGAGGCCCAGGGAAGTAGAAAAGCATATATTTAACGATGCATGATTCCTACGTATAGAAAGCACCCCAAAGGATTTTACACGGTACTAGCCATATCAAATATCAAATCAAGCAGTGCAAACACGGCTGGTAATCTTCCGAGGCTCAGTGGACCGACGACCCGCAAACACTGCAAACCCCGGGACGCCGGGTATATTTTCGGGACATTACTCCAGATGACATCAAGCCTGCGTCGTAGCTAGCGAACCCCTCAACTTTCCTTCAACCAGGTCCAAATTACTCCAAGGACAGGTAAAGGAATACCAAAATGACCGCCTCGCGACTCATCACCCGCCTCGTGCGGCCCTCGCCGTCAAGCTACACCCCAATCTTAACATTGAACCGCTCCTTCGGCTCTTCGGCTTTGCGCTT
Organism: Penicillium silybi; assembly: GCA_027569585.1. Classification (NCBI taxonomy): domain Eukaryota; kingdom Fungi; phylum Ascomycota; class Eurotiomycetes; order Eurotiales; family Aspergillaceae; genus Penicillium; species Penicillium silybi. Next base: position 1,035,518 of record JAPDFI010000002.1, on the reverse strand, counting down.
CAAGGATGCAAACGACCGCGTCCATTCGAATGCCTCCGAACACCGTGAGAATCAGGCCAAGAAGCAGCCGAACCAGTTCGTGCCCAACACCACTTCCACCATGACCAAGGACTACCCCAACGTCGGCGAGAAGCCGTCGCCGCCCGAGATGCTCAACTCGGTCGATCCCAACTACCGTCCTGCGGATCCGTACCCTGGCAAGATCGAGCATTTCACTGGTGGACGCCAGGAGAGCGGTGCGCAGAAGCCGGAGCTTGGTGTTGGCGAGATGGAAGGTATCACCTTCAAGGTTGAGCCGTTGAAGCGGGAGAACGAGGACGTGACGACCATGCGTGCCCGGTTACTATGTTCGTTTACATTTCCGCAAACCAACAGAAACCCCCAACTGAACCAAGCTGACAAGCAAAAACAGACCAGAGCCGCAAGCGCGGAATCCTCGAATCCGACCTCCTCCTCTCAACCTTCGCAGACGTCTACCTGAGCAAAATGAGCCCCGAGCAGCTCCAGGAATATGACCGCTTCCTTGACGAAAACGACTGGGACATCTACTACTGGGCGACGCAGGACCCGCCTGCCGAAGACTCCTCCGTGCCTGCCGAGGATACTCTCACGGAGACCTGGAAGCAGACTGGAGCCAAGAGTGGTGAGTGGGCACAGACTATCGGTGCGTTCAAGGCGGCGTACCGGCCTGTGCCATCGCGGTGGAGTGATTCGGAGGTTCTGCGGCTTTTGAGAGAGCATGTGCGTGATAAGAGCGCGACGGGCTTTGAGTCGGCAAAGAATAAGAAGACTGGGGGTGGGGGCCTGGGTCGGATGCCGAATGTTCAGGTGTTTAACTCGTGAGTGGTGGCTGTTGTTACCTACTCTTTTGTACCATACCCCCAGGACTACCTAAGGGCGCCTGGGAACCTGTATATTTGTTGGCATCGATGTGTTGTGGTGAATGTAGACGGTTGTGTTATAGTTGCAATGCTAGAAGTATAAAACGAGTGTGCTAGCATATCAACTTTGCTGCTGAGGTGGTAGGTTTACTTTATTAAGGAAATGTACCCGAATGCTCAACGGACATAGCGGTATCGGGTACTTCTGGACCAGACCGTCTACAAGCCTGGCATTAGAATAGGTGGCTTAAAATGGGTTACTGAAAGGAAATTATTACCATTTAATCATTCCGCAAACATCTAAATAACCCTCAATTCCTTAATTGAGACTGGACGTATGTTGTGAATGCAAAGGGAGTGTGCCCCGTCTAGAATGCTCTATATGCTGCGGGACGACGGTCGACTGCAAAGTTCGGTGTCTACACCCACACCAACAAGAGTTGTATACAAGAACTTATAGATGGAATACGAATCGATAAAGCGGTATGGCATGTTCAATGATGATTCGATGTAAATAGTGTTCCAAGGATGGTGCCCGGGCGTATAGAGTATAGAGTATTGTACGTCACGGTGCTGTACGATCTTCGGGGCGACTGCATATTTGGTCTTCAAGCGAGCCAAGGTCATCGGATTATCGCATGACAAGCATGAAGCATGAACCAGTAAATCAACAATCGAATCCGTTGGAGATTGAGCTGTATAGAGCATGTCACATGACCTTCGCTTAGTTTAGGGCACGGCGGAACCACACAAGGCGCTGGCCAACCGGGTTAGGGCTTGGGCGGGCACGCAGCGTCTCCTTCCTCTGCGATTTTATCTCCTCAGCGTCAACGACCTACTCCGCCCATCCTTCCCCTTCCATCGTCTCATTCCCATCATGGCTGAGCAGCTGGTTCTTCGCGGCACCCTCGAGGGCCACAATGGCTGGGTTACCTCCCTTGCGACCTCTCTGGAGAAGTAAGAGACCTGCCCGAATTTTCGCCTCGAACGTGCTTCTGACTTGACTACGACATTTAGCCCCAACATGCTGCTGTCTGGCTCTCGCGACAAGACCCTGATCATCTGGAACCTCACCCGCGACGAGCAGGCTTACGGTTACCCCAAGCGCAGCCTGGAGGGCCACTCCCACATCGTCTCTGACTGTGTATGCTATTTGCCCCTCCCGTCTCGACCGGATGCAGTGTGAAAAGGATCCATTGGACGTGGATACCATGGAACGGAGCAATTGGAGCGTTTGGCTGACCGTCGGTCTTTTTCTTGCGTATAGGTGATCTCCTCTGACGGTGCCTACGCTCTGTCCTCCTCCTGGGACAAGTCGCTCCGCCTCTGGGAGCTGTCCACCGGCAACACCACCCGCACCTTCGTCGGCCACACCAACGATGTTCTCTCCGTCTCGTTCTCCGCCGACAACCGCCAGATCGTCTCCGGTTCCCGTGACCGCACCATCAAGCTGTGGAACACCCTCGGTGACTGCAAGTTCACCATCACCGACAAGGGCCACACTGAGTGGGTCTCCTGCGTTCGCTTCAGCCCCAACCCCCAGAACCCCGTCATTGTCTCCGCCGGCTGGGACAAGCTCGTCAAGGTACGCTATCAATCTCAATTTCTTTCGAAGCAAGTCGTCACGACTTGCGTCTTTACTTTTCACATGATGTTTGCATATAAACGTATTTGCTACTTCAGAGCCCTTCGGGGCCATGAGACAACCATTCACCCAATGCCTGATGTTAAAAAAATTCAACTTTCTTGTTGGATGAGGAGGATGCGGAAAACTTTTTTCTTCTGGACTCATTTTGCGTTTGATGATTTCCATCGCTGACAATTGATCCGCAATCTAGGTCTGGGAGCTCGCTTCCTGCCGCCTGCAGACCGACCACATCGGTCACACCGGCTACATCAACACCGTCACCATCTCCCCCGACGGATCCCTCTGCGCCTCCGGTGGCAAGGACGGTACCACCATGCTGTGGGACCTGAACGAGTCCAAGCACCTCTACTCCCTCCACGCCGGTGACGAGATCCACGCTCTCGTCTTCTCCCCCAACCGCTACTGGCTGTGCGCTGCCACCAGCAGCTCCATCACCATCTTCGACCTCGAGAAGAAGAGCAAGGTTGATGAGCTCAAGCCCGAGTACGTCGAGAAGGGCAAGAAGAGCCGTGACCCCGAGTGTATCTCCCTGGCCTGGTCCGCCGACGGCCAGACCCTGTTCGCCGGTTACACCGACAACAAGATCCGTGCCTGGGGTGTCATGTCGCGGGCATAGATGAGTTGATATGTGTCGGGGGTGAAGGAGCAAGGCCTGTTTTTGATCTATCGCCAAGGGAATCAAAAAAAAGTTCAAAACCAGAACAACAAGGGCATTGGTTTGGGATGTATGAGCCACGAGCAATGAAGCACTCTCGGTGCCGGGAAATGAGGCCCGGCCTGGAGGTTTTCTGACATGCCTAGCTTACTTGATTCACCATCGAAATCGAATGTCTGGAATCTTGTGAAGGCATGTGATGTTCTAATACCACAAGGCATCAAAATGTTTCCTATTTTTCTTCATTCGATGTTTTTGTGTAGCTGGATGTGAATCTGTAAGCGTAGCCACTTAGACCACAGACTACGTAGGGTACTTGGATATCTTCGAGGCATGCACAACCTGCCAAATCAGCAGCGCCTCTGCGCGGAGATTTTTGCGCAGAAACGTTTACCTCATAATTCTATATATGGAGTCTCCCCGGTTTACGCCGCCTGTCCCACTGAATACATCCTAGGCAGGTAACATCAATTGATAGATAAGTAGGCACGAAGATGTCATATTCATTTCCGGCTAGAGCTTCAAGATACTCCAGTGAGTTATCATTCCATAGCCACTATATATTGGGTTCTCCATGTGAATGAGGAGTTCGAGGTTTGCCGTTCACGGGAAATAAGCAAGCTCTTCGCTTTCAATGGAGACTATTTGGACTTAATTCCAGAAGCAGAACCCGGATTTTGTAACGGATATAGGAGGTGTGTTTTACATGGTCATAATGTACATCAAAGCGCATAGCTCTTCATACGCCCATGGCCTATTTCTTTTCCAATCTTTTCAACGCCGCATCGGCCATACCGATCCCGCCTTCGTATCCCAACCCATCGGCCAGCGACCTGGCCTCCGTGTACCGCTGCTTAGCCTCATCAGGCTTGTTCTGCAGCTCTGCAATTTCGCCCAGATTGTATGTGGCAGCCACACAGGTAATATCACACTCGTCATCACGAACCGGGGGCTGGATGCGTGCCGCAACATCAAGAGACTTCTGAGCCCACAGGCGCGCAGCCTCGACAGTCTGCTCCCGAGATATAGCCTGTTGTTGGGCGCGAGGAGAAGCAGGCAGCTGCACCTGGCCAACCATAGCGCTGGCGACATCGTTCAGAAGAGTCACCTGCTTGCACGATGGCGAGTCGCCCTCCGCCACGCGGAGCATTTCCAATGCGCGCAAGTATAACGGCATGGCAAGCTCGTGTCGGTCCTTGGCTGTGTAGGTCGATGCGAGCTCTGCCAGCGCTGTGGCGATCTCGGTCATGTTCAACCAAGCGTCACTGTTTGTGTCACCAGCGCCTCCGCCAACGGGTAGACCTAGATTGTGTCGGCGGTGCATCTCCTTCAAACACAGTTCCACGGCAGCGACCTGCGCAGCTTCGGCCTTCTTGTCTTCCTGGATATGATCGCTAGCGTACAGCTCTGCAAGTTTCATCTCCATACCCACAACCTTCTTAAGTGCTTTGTCGCGCTGGCGGGCCTCAAATTCCTGCATCTTCTTTAATTCCTCCTCTGCGTCCTGGATTGCCCCCTCCTTGACCACGACATTGTCCGGAGCAGTCTTTGCCGGTGCAGGCGATTTCGCATCCTTCTTCTCAGACGCAGTCTCCGCAGCCCGGCCTTCCTCAACCCACTTGATCGTGTCGTTCTTCGTTCGCTCCAACACCTCAATCGCTCCCTTCACCAAGCCCGCCTTCTCCAACATCATCGCCACCTGCAGCTTGATACCCATGACCTCATCGGAGAACGGGTGCATGCCCAGATCAATTGCTCTCCGCAGAGCTTCCTTGTAGTGATTCAGCGCCTTGATCGGGTTGAGGTCGATCTCGGTGTAGTAGACCGCAGAGCGGAGCGCTTCGGCTACTGGCTGCGGGAAGTTGTGGTATTGCGGTTGGACCCGCGTGAGTTCCACGTAAGAGATGTACGTGAATATGCCGATACCACCGATCACTGATAAAATGGCCAGTGGCAGCAAGATAGGGTTCTTGCGGAAGATCCCCTTGGAGGCTTCGCGGTAATTCATGCGGAGGCGCTGGGCGTAGGTGAGGTATCGGGGGTGAGGGAAGTGGAAGTCCGCAAGCAGCTTCGAATTGTTATATCCTTGTGATGTTGGTCGGGTGTTCTGGCTGCATATTGATCGGGTCGCGGTGTGGCGTTGTGCTTGTAGGAGTCGTGGGGCGGCGCTGATGCGCCGCGATGCTGTGCGGAACATTGGCTATGTAATATTCTGCTCGAGTGGCTGGGTGCGCAAATCCGGATTTCCTCGAGGGTTGGAAGGGTTCAATGTTGGGAGATAGGGTTGAAGAGTTGAAGAGTTGAAGAGTTGATGACGGGACGAGCTCGCGGCCGATTTTCTCTTGGCCCAAGCTTCCTCTCCGCCATATGACGTCGCCCGCTGGGTCATCTTGACAAGAGCATTTCATTTGCACTTTGAGCACGAGATTTTTCAGAGCATCATAGTATCTGCTCAGTCCAGTCAATAATGTGTGGGCGCTATGCTTTGGGCGTGGTAAGTCATATTCGCGTCAGGGCTGAGCCGCATACTGACACGGCAGCAGCGCTTGGCGTACATCCGACAGCGCCTCCAGGATAGAGGGATGCAAGTGGACGAAGTGCCCGATGATGATGAAGTACGAGAGACATATAACTTTGCTCCCGGTAGTTTCGGAGCCGTCTACCGCGCGGATATCCCTGAGAAGCACACTTCCGCCACAGAGGAGGCTGGCGAGGAGCAACACTCAGAACACAACGAAGCACACAAGAGTGACAAGACTGTTGATCAAGCAATGGATAAGAGCAAACCAAAATACAAGATTCAAAGCATGAAATGGGGCCTCGTCCCTTTCTGGACCAAGCGGCAACCGGACTACGGCTCTATGATGCGTACGATCAACTGCCGCGACGACTCACTAATCGAAGATCGTGGCATGTGGACAACTATGAAGCGTCGCAAGCGATGCATTGTTGTCTGCCAGGGCTTCTATGAATGGCTGAAGAAGGGACCAGGAGGCAAGGAGAAGATCCCACACTTCGTCCGTCGCAAAGACGGCGACTTAATGTGCTTTGCTGGGCTGTGGGACTGTGTATCTTACGAAGGTGAGTGAACTCCCATGACTATGTCGCTGCTTAGGTAAAGCCTTGAAACTAACTGGGCATCCAGGCTCTTCAGACAAGCTCTACACCTACACCGTCATCACGACGTCTTCAAATTCCTACTTGAAGTTTCTACATGATCGCATGCCAGTCATCCTTGATCCCGGTACCGAGGCAATGAGAAAATGGCTTGATCCTACCCGGACAACATGGTCGAAGGATCTGCAGTCTATCCTGAAGCCGTATGAGGGTGAGCTGGAGTGCTACCCAGTCTCCAAGGAGGTCGGTAAAGTCGGAAACAATTCTCCTGATTTCATTGTGCCTGTCAACAGCAAAGAAAATAAAAACAATATTGCAAATTTCTTCGCCAACGCCAAAAAGAAAGAAGACGTCTCTCCGAAAAAGGAGCCTGCTTCACAGGAGTTCAAGGTCAAGGATGATGAGAAAGAGTCAGCTGCACAAGGCATCAAGAGAGAGCATACTCCAGATACGCCGAGCGTCAAGGAGGAAAGCAAGAAACCGAAATTGCAGCAACCCTCTAAGTCTCCTTCACCACAAAAACCCAGAACGCGCAGTGCTATTCAAAACACGCCGCCGAAGAAAGCTGGCGGGGTTAAGCCGACCGATGGCTCGCAGCGCATTACTAGCTTTTTCAAGAAATAGGGATAATTTTTAATGATGCTATGCGATGATTTTTTGATTACAGGGTGTCTATCTCCGTCAATGGTCCCTTGAAGATTAGGCGTACATTTCCAAAGACAGTGCTTCAAGTTCCCCAAGGTATCTTTATTGAAGAATATGTTGTACAAGGTCTGGCTTCAGACTAGTATAACGACGGACCCTACTGTTTTTCAAGTTCCCGCAACCTTTGCACAAGCTTTTCTCTGAGGAAGGGACTCAGTCCCAAACTGTTTCTTGATGTTAGAACAGTCCAATGTAAGGCGCATGATTCAGATGAACGAGACTTACATTCCATCCCGAGTCATGAGTCTGTAGGTACCTATGGCGGGTCAGCTTGACGCAGAAAATAAGAATCGCCGTATATGCCATACCACTGGCCTGGTAATTTCCATCTCCACCAACGAACTGACCCTGGCCATCCACCTCGAGGCTTCCAAAGATGTCCTCTGGCCTGGAAAGACTGTCAGCGACCTAAACCCCAACTGCATACCACTTGGGGGATCTCACCATGCAATTCTCCCATAATCAGGTGGCCGCCTGTTATCCGAGATATGAATCCAGCCACCACGACCAGCAGATCCAGCACCACCTTGACCACTGGCACCACCAGCCGAGTCGCCTGCCTCGGCGCGCCGTCTCCTCGCACGCTGGCCGGTCAACAGCACACCGCCGGAATTCAAGTTCGCCCCGGATGTTGATACCATGACCTGCGCCTGGGACTGCGCATCTGGATCCTCGTGTGCGTGTTTCGAGAAGACTTCTTGGAGAATACAGAGGAACTTGGGGTTCTCGGTGACCGAGTCTGTGGTTGGCGGCAGTTTGGAGGTCGTTCCGATGGCAAGCTGTGAATTAACTGGTTCCGAGGGTAGAAGCGAGAGGATATGCGAGTTGTCTGACCCGTCGCTAGGGAACACATACTGCGATAGAGTCAGTATATGGGCAAGCTTGGATTGGATTCGGGGAAAAGGCGTACAATGTGAGGGTTTCCTTCCAATGTAGACACGCAGCGTGCCTGGCTCCACCTAGGGAGGCGCATGGCCTGACGACCAATTGCTCTTGGGGCAAACATTCCGAAGACCTGATACTGTCGAGATCGGAGAGTATGAAGCAATGCGAAGGTTCAAGCGTCATTTGGTTGTCTTGAAGCGGGCGGTCGGAAAGGCGGTGAAAGCTCTCCGGCCTCGTCCGCTTTCACTTTGTTATTGAAGGATATCAGTCGCGAGCTTTGCGTCTGTCAATAGCGGTGTTGGTGCTGGTCAATTTGAGGGAAGGAGCTGGGTTCAGGCCATCAGAGTTGGCTTGCACCATTTGCGGACGTACCTCTCCACATCCTATTGAAATCAACGCTTGCGCATCGTGATCTGACTACGCATCGACACAAGGCACAACTGCGAACGCCGCCCTGTCTTCAGAACTTTCCTTTAGGAACTGCTATTTCGACCTCATACCCGCCCCTTGACTGCCTAGCAGACTTCTATCACCATGGCAACTCCATCAGCCAAACCTGGCGCAACGCCAACCCACCTCTCCTCTCCGCACCCATCTCTCTCCCGCTCCATGGCGCATAAGTCCCCCTCAACAAGAACTCCGACGGCTTCAGGGCCAGGCAATACCCACCAGCCCAGCACCTCCTCTCATCAATATGCCACACCTCTTGCTGTCACAAGCGCAGTCGACGACCCGGTCAATTTCAGTTCACCATCAGCGCTGCTCGCGCTCAGTGGCTATGCAGGCATCAGTCCATCTCCCGCAGTCAACGACGGTCTTGTTGGTCCGGGCATGAATGAGAATGATATCCAGAACCTGGGAATGCAAGGAATCAAGCTAGGCGTCGCACGAGACAGTGACGAGGAAATGAGAAACCGAATTGAGGAAGTGGTTCAATGTCTTCGTGCGGCGGTGGCCGGTAGAGGCATATCTCGCGAGGGAATCGAGCGACTGGGCAAAATTGAGGGGTTCGAATCTATCTGGACGTTCGACAATCTCAACATCGCTGGCAACTTTGTCGACCTCGAGATTGACTTTTATCCTAATGACTCAGATATCGTCAAGGATGTTCGCTTGCGATATGCCACGCCGGAGCGCCAAGAAGGCGAGCTACGGGAGGAAGCTACTGCCGTCCTCAAACGCAACCTCGTTCAATCCCCACAGGATGGTGAGACTGGAAAATGGAGGTCGCTCCAAGGGTTCTACGAGAATTTGCAGTGGTTGGCTAAGCTTGATAAATTCAGCCAGGAGGTGAACTGCTTCGAAGCCCTGGAGGGCCTCGAGGAGAACCTCAAGCGGATCTGGGTGGAAGAGGGGAAGAACGGAAAGTACAGTGGTGACTATGAACATCTCTGTACAGGGACAATCGGCCGCCCAAGCATGCACAAGGGTTCTCGAATCGGACTTGGCTTGGAATACTGGATCAACCAAGCCAAGATCTTGGATGCGAAGAAGCAGAAGAACCCCGACGCAATGGCAATTGATCGACCGCAAGATCAAGATGCAGATGAGGAGATGCATGATCAGGAAAAGACGTGGACGGTCATGATTGAATGTGAAGAGGGATACCCGTCTCTCCGCATCTCGAAAGAATGGGTTGGGAACGAGGTGTTTACGGTCGGTGACAAGAGCGACGAAGAACCCTCAGCTGAAGCCGCCAGATCCGTCAACTGGCTCGATCCTTCGCAAACTATGCGATTATCGCATGGAAACCACCCTGACCCCATGGCCTTGGACTCCAGCATGCTCGAATCTACGCCTCCCAACCGCCGATTTGTCGCCAAGCTGGAGCCGGCTCTCGATTTGCCAATTCCTGCAGCTTCTGAGATCTACAGACACCTTGGAATGCAGCTACCACAAGAATTCAAAGGTACGTACGATGGTCTGTTGGTTTCGGATGGGTCGCCTCTATCAACGGAGTCTTCGCCTCAACTGGGCCGGAGAAAGCGCAGGATGTCAGTGCAGGCGTTTGATTCGACCGGTACTCCATGCACGAAGCAGCACAGCTACACATTCCAAGCATTTGAGTCGGTTGTAGGTCGTACAATCCGCGACCTCCCTATTTCACATCCTCGGCAGCTTGCTGAGATTCTTCCGGTACGTATTTCTTCAATGTGGATGGGTAATCGCATACTGACTTTATCCAGATGTTCCGTCAATATGCTTTACTTGCGAGTTTGATCCGGAAGGTCTTTCATCCTTCTGCTAAGGGAGAGGCAGATCAACACCAGCCTTCTAAAGCAACATCGACCAATCCCCCCGTTCCGGGTCAAGATCCAGTTTTCATTACTGGCAAAGAGGGCACCATTACCTTGACCAATGATGATCCTAGCGAAGAAATGTTGAATAGCCTCTTCGGCAGTGGCTCTTCAAACGAACAAAGTGATACAGCGTCCACGTGGTCATTCAACAGCGCAAGCAAGAGCCCGAGCCATATTTTTAACGACGATGTCAAGGTGGACGTGACACTACGCACACAACTTGGCCAGGCACCAGCTCTCATATTACTGATCACGGAACCCGGTAAAAACACCGGGAATCTTGTGCTTGAACCAGTGCAACTTGCAATCTGTGTCGAAGTCGGCCTCAATGGTCGCATTTCAGTGGTGGACTCGTCTGGCCTCGGCATCGACCAAGAGGACGGTGGCGATGCCGAGATGCAAGGGACGGACAGCTCGGGCACACAGCTGCAGGAGATCCACAAAAAGATCGCCAGAGTTCTGGAGATCTCGCAAGACCTGGGCATCCTAGTCGAGTGGGTCCTGCGCTGGCAGCGGCAGCGGGCCGGCAGCGGGTGAGGCGTGAAGCCGGAGATTCCGTAGTCTGAGGGTGTCCAGACCTAGAACCCCGGCAAACCCCACTGGCCATTCATCATACAGTCGCTGTGACACCAAGCCAACAGCCGAGGGCGTGTTGCGCGTTTCAGCCTGCATTCCGATTGCGGCTTCGTTCATGCATTGCACGCAATAGACGAGGTGGCCTCTGGATGCCTACACAGTCTACATAGACTCTGCGGGTAGCCGATCATTGGCTTTGTGCCATGCATATCTCATAGCCTGGCGCAATGTTGTGGTATCATGCACAAGAGGCGTCACAGTACCATGCACCTATCCCGGCCTGCAGCTGATACACATGACTGAGTCGTAAATCGATCAATACAAGACAGCAGATCTAATCTATAAACATGGTCTAGCCCTGAATGCAGATTATGACCTCTCTCCGTTGAGAAGCAGCGACGGTTTGCGGCCTATTGCCTACCATTAAGGTTCATTGTACGAACTTGTAAACACACTCATCACTGCAAAACCCAGACGAACAACGACGTCAGGGCTAGTTGGTATCACACGATTGCCACGCTCCCCGACGACATGGCACCGCATCATCGCCTGGTCAGGAAAGGATCAGATAAGCCTGGAATCGAGTGGGGGCTGTATCGGTCCTGCGTCGTTACGGCGCCTTGCAGGTCAGCCCATGACCAGGACCATCAACACCAGTGGATATGAGGTATTAATCGCTCAATAACCAGGTGACCCGCCAGATGCGAGCGAAAAAAGGAGATCGAGAGGCATTTATCCGGCCAGACAACCTTTAGAACACTCGAGACGGGGCCGATCCGCAACATCGTGCACTGTACTTTGGACTAGGGTGCACTATTAGGGTCAGTCGCCGAAACGACCCCACCGGTTGAAGCTTTTGTGATAGCATCCAGATCACGCCATGGCATAGCTGGTTATCAGTGGGAAAAAGTAGCGGAGCTTGCCCCTCTTTCTTTTTTATTTTTTCCCTTCCCACATTTCGGTGAGGCCTTTGGGGATGTACTGTAGAGGAAGTCCTACATGTTTTGCGGCAATTCCAAGCACGTTCACGATTTCCTACCCAGGTATGAAGATCGGCACATGCAAACTGTCCGAGGACCAGAAGTATAGCTCGACGCAAAGCAGAGCTCGGCCAGTCAATATCGATCGGACCGAGCACTACAGTCAGCGTAGTGTGTCAGGCCAATAAGAACAGGCCGATAAGCAATACAGGCACAGTCGATCGATACAGGGGCCCTCAATTACAATTCTCGGTCTCCTCGTTTGTTCCTGTTCTGTTCCCGTTATTTTTCAGTGGTTTATTCGAGAACAGCACGTTTTCACGTAACTGCAGCTCTGTGCGACGCGTTCTCGATTTGGCGGCCGACACCGACAGAGGCGGTGTCGGTGTCTGTGTCTCACTGGGCTATTATTATCCGCGATGGAATTAGAAACCGGAGACTTGGTACCGGAACTGCGCCTCTGCTGTGTTACGTCCGATTCTTCTACCGACCTCAGTACGGGTTCTAGTCTAGTCTGGGGTTCGTCTAGGGTGTACAGTATTCTTAGAATGTCCTAGACAGGGCTGAAAAAGGATCGGAAGCTTCTGCCCCTCAGCCACCGAATGGCGCTACGATTCCTAAAACCCCCGATTTTTTGCTGCTCTTCGATTTGTCCGAAGAAAATACGGGGGGAAGATCTATGTCGCCACTTTTCTCTTTCCCTTTTTTCTAGAGAATCCCTGCCTCCGACTTCCTTTTGCCCCCGGACTTTCGGCCTCACCAATAAACCCAGAATTGCCAAATGCGGGTTATTTTACATAGCCGAGTAAGCGATCAGTAACCAGTAATACCAAAGGATTCATACACGTATTCCCAACCCACGGCCGACGTCGGGGCGGTTCTGTGGGCTTGGCCGCAGTGTGATTGGTGAGTCGGCGGGGGTTTTCGAGAACGTTTTGCCACGCTCCACTCGCGCCGGCGACTAAGACGGATAGCTGAGAGGCCCGGCGTGGCTGGGTTCTCCAGTTTGGAATGGGGTTGCGGATCGCCCGTATCCTTACGTATGGGGTACCGGTCAGTGATCCGTATATCTTCAGAGCTCCATAGCCTGTACAGGTAGAATGCAGGTACACGGTAAACGGTACACGGTACACGGAGAATTGTCCGTGCCTCTGGCGCTCGAGACGATCCTATAGATACGCGAGACAGATACACATGTCGATAAGAGGAAGACTCGGCCGTATCTGTGCCACACGGGCGATCGGGCGATAGTGCGATAGTGCCGAGAGCGCTGATAACGGATCGCGCAAAAGAGGATCTCAGGAACCGGACAGAATGCGGAGATGCTCGATCACGTCGCACAGTCCATGTGGTCCGGTATTGTGAATTTTGACAGACGCGCGAGAGCCTCGACGGAAAACGACGTCAAAGTTTTCCATGCGGTCTTGCTTTTTCTCTTATAGTCTAGATTCGTGGTCCCATATTTCTATTCTAGCCTTGCAGCTGATATGCAACTCGACCAAAGAGATCCAGGCGTCGATTGCTAACGAGAATTAGCAACTCGTTACTTTGGTATTTGGTTATCGCCGTGTCCATGCAGGGGTAGGATAGCCTCCCGGTTCACCGTCAGATCGGCGTTCTTGACGATGCCGGGTAGAACGCTCCCCCGGACTTTTCCCGCTCTGGATAAAAGGAACTAGACGAGACGTGGGGTGGCGGGAAGCGGCCGACGGGACCGACGACCAGATCTGGGAAGCAGATGCGCATTTCTACCAATTGATAACGCATGATTTGAATGGGTTGAAGGCCACCGCAGCCAGCAGCCCTTTCCCGGCGTTATCGGTCCAACGGGAGCAAAGCGATTGATCATATTAATAGAGGCTATTACAAGGCCCGAATGCTGATTGGACCGGGGCCAGAACCTGGTTATCACGAGAAAGAATCTCTAAAGAGCAGGAGCGAAAGTAAGATGATTTCGAGTGGCGGTCTACGGGGTATTGATATTACGGCGTAGAAGCGCTGAATGCGGAGGTACTGTAGATCCAGGGTCTTTGACACAGAAATTCAAAAGGCAGCCGGTAAGTTGCACTAGAAAGAGTATTGGACAGAACATTTGTCTCGGCAGCAGATCACTCCTAGATTCCCCAGAAGCCTCGGCGACGACCGGGCACAGCGCACTGTATGATGCGGCGATGATGACACGGGCAGTTGAGGGTGGCGTTGAAACTCGGCAGATGGGGATTCCACAACCGCACAACCGGGTCTCCGTATTTCGAGATCGCCGCAGGGAAAAAAAGAAATATGGAAATGTAGAATAGCACCTAACCTAAGAATGATTGAGTCAATGCGCAATGAGAGATTTTCTGTTTCCCCAACGACCCCGGTTTCGGGCATGAGAATGTCCGTAGTATGAGGCACTTTGTGTGAGCGACTGTGGTGAATGGGGGTCGTAATACGGGTAATACCGTAACCGCTAACCCGGATCAGGGCAATACGGATCCGCGCTTTCCCTTTTTCTTTTTTCTCGATTTTCCCTCATTTCACTTTTTCGCGCTGCGTGACTAAATTTAAATCTTTATCTTCCCTTCCTCCTCCCCCCACCTTCTTAAAATTCCATCCTTCCCTCTTGGATTTTCCATCCATTCTCGCGTTTTGCTTATCCTTCGGGATTCTTTCTTGTCTTTCATCCACCTTCTCTGCTTGCTCGCAAGCCCGCCTCATTTTCTACACACTCACATACCCATAATCATTCATTATGGTACGTTCTCCCCCCACTCGACTCCGAGGTGACTCATATACTGACGAGCTTCTCCAGGCTGCTGATTCAACTGTCGTCTCCAACACGGAGAATGTGCGTTTGATTCTTGATGCTTTGGATTTCCGCAATGGCCGTTGAGCCAGAGAGGAAATACACATACTGACTTGCGTGGGGGTGGATAGCTCATGAAGTACATGTCGCTGGACCAGCGCGGTCGCGTCCAGGCTGAGTACGTCTGGATTGACGCCGTCGGTGGCACTCGCTCCAAGACCAAGGTAAGATCGCATCCTCATTTTCGACCTCCACATCCTCGCGGGATGCGTTGAGGCTTATCGTCTCGATAAGCCCAGTGCACGGGGATTTTTTCTTGCACACCACTGCAATCATCCGCGTCACGTGAGACATGGAGGGGTATCAACGATCATCTTCTGACGCGCGCCCGACAGACCCTCTCCAAGCCCGTCAAGAGCGTCGACGAGCTCCCCGAATGGAACTTCGACGGTTCCTCCACCGGCCAGGCCCCCGGCGATAACTCCGATGTCTACCTCCGTCCCTGCGCTATCTTCCCCGACCCCTTCCGCCAGGGTGACAACGTTCTCGTCCTCTGCGAGACCTGGGATTCCGATGGCAGCCCCAACAAGTTCAACTACCGTCACGAGGCTGCCCGCCTGATGGAGACCCACGCCAAGGAGGAGTTCTGGTTCGGTCTGGAGCAGGAGTACACTCTGCTCGGCACTGACGGCTGGCCCTACGGCTGGCCCCGTGGTGGTTTCCCCGGTTCCCAGGGCCCCTACTACTGCGGTGTTGGTACCGGCAAGGTCTACTGCCGTGATATCGTCGAGGCTCACTACCGTGCCTGCCTGTACGCCGGTATCAACATCTCCGGTATCAACGCCGAGGTCATGCCCTCCCAGTGGGAGTACCAGGTCGGCCCCTGCCCCGGCATTGACAGTAAGTTTTCTATTCCACCGGTCGACGTGTCCCCGTGAGACTAACTAGGACTGTAGTGGGTGACCACCTCTGGATGTCCCGCTTCATCCTCCACCGCGTTGCCGAGGAGT
Source organism: Penicillium silybi (assembly GCA_027569585.1). NCBI lineage: Eukaryota > Fungi > Ascomycota > Eurotiomycetes > Eurotiales > Aspergillaceae > Penicillium > Penicillium silybi. The sequence continues at coordinate 1,019,973 of JAPDFI010000002.1, read as the reverse complement.
TCGGTGTCCGCATCTCCTTCGAGCCCAAGCCCATCAAGGGTGACTGGAACGGTGCCGGTCTGCACTCCAACGTCTCCACTGCCTCTACTCGTGCCGAGGGTGGCATGAAGGCCATCGAGGCCGCCATGAAGAAGCTCGAGGCTCGTCACGTTGAGCACATTGCCGTCTACGGTGAGGGCAACGAGGAGCGTCTCACCGGTCGCCACGAGACTGGTAACATCGACAAGTTCTCATATGGTGTCGCCGACCGCGGTGGCAGCATCCGTATCCCCCGCCAGGTCGCCAAGGACGGCAAGGGTTACTTCGAGGACCGCCGCCCCGCCTCGAACGCTGATCCCTACCAGATCACTGGTATCATTGTCGAGACTATGTGTGGTGGCCTCTAAACGGACATTCATAATCATTTGGTCTTAGCGCTCCGATACCCTCTCGGCATCAACTGGGAGTTTGGACCACGAGAGCGGCCTGAATGCGTGAGGGAGCCTTCATAGATTCTTCTTTGACCTGTGCCTTTTTTTTCATACCTGCCGTTGCCTTTCCTGAACCCTATCCTATCCTTCCCTGGCGCCAGGGTCCGCCTCTGCGTTCATCCTGCCTCCCTCGTTGCACTCGCCGAATCTCTTGTCTTGTTTTGTTTCGTTTGAAATCAATCAACAACCAACCCTTGGGTTATGTGACACGTACAATAGCATAGAATCATTACATGGATGGAAAATCAGCCCATCGTTTGACAACACCACTGCATTGGTGTAAAACTTGTTTTCAACTGTGCCCCAATATATAAAACTCTCCATCTATGGCAGCGGCGCAAAGTCATGATCATGAGCACCCTGCAAGTAATCGAAACCATCATCAACCCACTCCACACAAGGCACCAAATGCCCCCAATCAATCTTCCCTTCCAAACTGCGCGGCAACCTAAACCTCTGCTCATTCCTATACCAGCTCGCAAACTGGATAGAAACCAACATCACCCTCGGCTCATTCGTCCTATTCGGCATCCCAGCATGCCACAACCTGAGATCCCGAATAATCAACGCCCCCTTGGGCAACCCCGGCTGAATCCCCGGACTAATCCTCCTCCTTTCTTCCAGCAACTCCTCCTTAACACCCTCATACTCCGAGCCCCGATCAATAACATCCCGAGTAGTACCAGCATGACTCCCCAGCCACACCTCCGTCGCCCCATTCTCCTCACTCGTCTCCACCAGGTTAACATTCACGCAGAACGCAAACGGCACACCGGGCATGTCGAAATCAACGTCTATATGCACCGGCTGTCGAGCTGTTGCTTTGAATGCCGTGTTGGCGCTGTAGAACCGCATCTTGGGATTCGGGCCGAGCATGCATTCTATCACAGAGGTTGCGAATGGGTTGGCGATTATGTCGGAGAAGATGTATTCCTTGTCGCAGACGGGTTCTTGTTGGATGTTTCCTGTGTGTAAGCCGAAGTTTCGGTGGGTTTCTGTTTTGTTGTAGAGATGCTCGGCTTCGGGGACCATGCGCGCGTTCAGTTTGTCGAGGTGGGTTGGGTCTACGGCGTTTGCGAGGACGACGATGCCGTCGTGGTGGAGGGCTGAGATGGCTTTTTCGAGGTTTTGGGGGTTGATTTGCTGCGTGGACTTTTCGCTAACATCTAGTTCCACGATGGTGATTTGAGGGGTTGGTGGGGACATGGTTGTTTCGTGGCTGGGTTGAGATGTTCGGTTTCTCTGTCTTGATAGTCCGTTTTATAGTTGAATGATATGGTGGAATGCAACATCATCTCGAACTGTGAGGGGTATCTCCGAAACCCCGGGTTCTCCGGTTCTCTGCTGTTGAACCTGCCTATCTTGGTAGTGCGGGTCTGATACTGAACTCGAGGCCATCTGATAACAGGACATCTTTCTCTGAAATGATTTTGAGATTGACAAATGCCTAGCTCACTGGCAATCCGGCAACCTCAAACCCCACACGAGAAGCTCCACCTCCCCAGTCTCAGCAAAGACTTGCCTTTCATCTCGGATATTGACCGGGATTGATCTCTCGAGCTTAACGATATCATGGAGGAAAATGAGCCCTGGGTTCCATACGATGGCTCTACGAATATCGGATTCTCGGAAAGCACTAAGCTACAGTTCCAACTCACTCGGTGTCATGCTTCCAGCGCCTATGCCTGCTCTCCTAAATCATGACTCGCATGATCGATGGATTCTACGTTGTGGGCGCTACCATTGAAAACGCACAATCCAGCCTTTGCAGCATCGATGACCTCCTCCGACAACGGGAGAATAACCTTCCGGAGGGGCTAAGGCTCGGCTGTTTCAACGGAAGTGTGCCTGAATTCCGCCACGCCTCAAACGTGCTGTGTCTTCATGTCATCTATACGTTGATCATTCTCCTACACTGACCCCTCGTTGCCGATGGTCATCTGCGATCTGCATCGCCCCCGCCCAAGTCACCATGCCCAAGAAGGACTGGCAGCAAGTGCGCACCTACGCTGACCATCTGGGTCACCGCGTGGTTCTCGAGCAGTGCGTCGCGCCAGACTTCTCTCCAGACCCCGACCACCTGATTCCCATCCAGGTCTACAGCCTTGTCCCCCTGGACGACGACCACGAACAGCTCCGGGATTACCTGATGCAAAGTTTCTGGGATGACGAGGTCAAGCCTTTGTTCGAAATTTATTCATACTGCCCGCCCGACGCCTTCGCCTGTATTGAGCATAACCGCCTTGAAATCGCCCGCCGCAAGCAGCAACACCGGTCAGGGGTCGAGAATCCACCCCCGCTGATTCCGCAATTTACCAGTCCTAGCGACTACTCAAATGTTGGGTTTTGTGTCCTGCTGCGATCGCACAGCTATCGACTGGGCTATGTTGAGGACTCGGACAAACTTGCTGAGGTGGGCGAAGGCCCGGACTTGCTCTACTTCAACCGCTCGTTTTCCAGCACGCGCAGTGATGTTGACGAGACGCAGCGTTCATCCGAGCACGAGAATCTCTCGCCAGAAGCATTTGAGTTGGCCACCGAGCGCGTCATGAATCAGATTGACATCGGCCAGATTATCATCATCGATATCTTCAACAACGTTGGTCGCCCCGGGCTGCGAGACGCCTTGGACCTAGACGAGGGTGAGCCTCCCAGCTTGAATCTGCCGTCAGAAGAGCAGATGCGCGACCAGCTAGGCCAGGAAACTTCAGTTGGCGGCTTCTCTCTTGATCCGGCATTCCAGATTTCTCAGGATGCCGACATTGTAACAGTCACCAATACTCCTGAGGGAAACGTCCCTGATATTCAATACCTTGTCCATGCGCTTTTTCTCAGCTCTATCCGCGACACAGCAGGGTCCTCCCTTTTGGAAAGCACAGCGCGCCTCTTCACAGCGTCAATTGTCTCCCACCTCCCGGCCAATAAAACCCTCACTCTCAAATTCTTCATCCCAAAGTCCCCTTCCTGGTCGGCCATCCGCCCCGCCCAAACCGAAGTTCTCGAAGTTCAGTCCCTCCAAACCCAAGGAAGGGACCGAGAAAATCTCTTTCCCATCGGCGCCCTGCACACCTTCCCCGCAGGCGACGTACAATCCCCCACCGCACGCCGCATCACCCCCCAAGAACCCGAACGATATTTCATCGCAGCACAAGGGACGTCCCGCATGACCTTTCGCCTGTTCACAGTTGTGCTCGATCGCGCCAAGTTTGTCTCCGAGGCCGGAGTTTACTTCTACATGGCGGACCGGGATGCGTCCGGGGATCGGGACCCTTACTTGGAGGACGGTCCCGATGATACGCAGGTTTCGAGGGGCGTGGACATGAGTACGGTTGCCAGACGGTTGGGGATGGTTGTTCTTGACGGGTAATTTGGTTTTGTTGGGTGGTTTACAACATGTCTTGTGCAGATATACTAGTTTTGGTTATTTCCAAGGCAGCTGAGCTCTGTTCGGGTAGGGTTATGATACTAGTACATGAACCGGTAAGCTACATGGAGCAATCCGGAATACGATGGTCCTGAGCGACATCAATCCCCAACAGCACAATCCTCTTCATCCTCTTCAATTTTGCCACTCGATTCCGTCTTTATATATCAGATCTGTTTGGCTCAAGTCAATGAGTCTATGTAGATCTCTGATACTTTCATTCTTCTGGTCAGCTTCCTTGTCGACAGGATCATTGATCGTTTCTAGAAGCTACTGCGGAAATAGTTAACGGAACTTGCCGTTGCATACATTCTGGAAGTTTGTAGGTCTTTGTTTGCTTTCCCTGACGCTCACTATAAAATCTTTCCTCCTAGAGGGGAGAGAACCTATCCTCTTCATCATCTCTCAACCCTATCATCATCTCTGAAAGCCATCCTACTGTCTCTGTTTTACCAAACCCAGTCCTACTTGGACACATTTCATTTGCAAATCACCAAAATGCCTAAACGCGAAATGACAAAGCCTGATTCTTCACGAATCCAATCAACCCAGGTAATTCTGTTCTTTCCGTTAGTCATCGCCGCAGCTAATAGTTGTTTCAAATACTAGTTAAAGGATGGTGACCGATCTTTCGCTTCCCGGCCCCAGTCTGCGGCTGACCGCAGGGCCAATTCGGAGTCCCAAGCCGCAGGAACTTCTACTAGCCCTAAGAGCAGCCAGCAGTCCTCCAAGCCTACCAATACCGCCAAGACTGCTTAACAAGATCTCGGGCAGGACGCGCTGCTTTCCCGCAGGAATCTCAAATGGAACCATATTTTGCTTTCTACCTCTGCCTGCGAGCTGCGACTATGCGTGACGAATTCCTATGCAATAAAACCTTGTGATACTTTTAGTTTCAAATCAACTGGCACAAAATCTCCCTTGGTCGCAATTGGAGGTTTTGGCAGAGGACTGTTGTGATACGAGGTCTCAGACTACTCGGTCTTCCCGGACTACCTATTCTCCCCAGATTACCCAATCTTCTCATACTACTACATCACTTGCATTTCCTAATACGTAGCACCCCGTCGACTCACCTCGAGAATTGTTCCAACCCGATTTTGTGATTGCCGTATTCCTCAGGCCCTAACCGTCTTTGGTTTTCCAATAACTGGTTATAGATCGGATGAAGCTTTTCCAGGCTATCCCATGGTAATCTTAGCTCTTAACGGCTTCGCCGCTGCATCCCAAATGCCTACTGCGAAGGTCCTTTACCTAGGTGCAGTGATATCGTTCCATATCAACAACTAACCACCTATATTCACTCGATAGAATGCACTGATATTCTCATGGAGGCGCGTCACCAACGGTTGGTCTATCTGTCGCTGCTAATGCCTCTCGTAGCATCTGCTCCATTGTTTCTAGAGCCCCAGCCTCTGCTAAATCAAGCGGCGTGCATGCGTCGAAGGAAGTAATGCCAGGATCAACACCAGCATCTAATAGAGACCGGACGGTGTCTTCATGTTCGTTTTCAACTGCCCAATGCAGAGCCGTCCAGCCATTATAATCCTGAAGATTCCTTATTTCACTGTTTCCCAAAAGAACCTTGGCAATTTCATCCTCGCCCTCCTGGGCAGCGAGATGCAATGCTGTTTCCCCCTTGTTGTCCCGGGCAGACCTATCAGCCTTTGCATTGAGAAGAAGTTCAAGAACTTCGATTTGACTCCCCAGAACGGCTCGGTGCAACGCTGTATATCCGCTTGAATCTTTGAAAGACAGATCAATACCATGTGCAATGAGAAGTTGAACCATCAATTCGTGCCCAGCTTCCGCAGCCTCTAAAAAGGCTTCCTTCACGGTTTCGTCAAGGGTGGCACCGAGATCAAGAAGCATCTTTGCGATCGTCACATGTCCATGGAGTACTGCATAGTAAAATGGAGTCCGACCATCGATATCTCTGACGTCTGATCTGACTTTGAGACTCAGCAACATTTTTACCGTGTCCTCATGTCCTTCCTCAGCTGTGTAATGCAGAGCTGTGCGAAGTTTATTGTCGGTGAGATGTGGATTACTGCCCCGTTGGATAAGCAATTGAACGACAGCTTCATGGCCCTTCTGAGCGGCCAAGTGCAGCGCTGATTCCCCATGTTGATTTTGAATCTGGTCGAGGGCTCCGGCTTCCAATAAAGCTGTCGTTATACCAACGTGGCCCTCGTTAGCTGCCCAATGTAGTGGAGTCCAGCCTGTATGGCTGAGAGCATGTATATCAGCCTTGTGATTCAGCAAGGTAGGGACCATCTCTTCATGTCCTTTTGCTGCCCAGTGTAAGGGGGTCTGTTTCTTGTCATTCATGCTATCGACATGGGCTCCAGCTTCTATCAGCATATCCGCGATTGTTGCTTTCTCTGAAAGGACAGCGAAGTGTAGTGGCGTAGCCCCATCCTCATCTGGAATCGAAGGACCGCTTCCGGCATCTAGAAGCAGCCGCACAATTGCGACCTGACCGGTGCCACTGGCTTGAAGAAGAGGGGTTTTTCCATCCGAAGTTTGAGCAGACACATTCGCCCCAGCTTTTAAGAGAAGCTGGACAATGTCAACGAAACCCATTAAAGATGCCCGGTGCAATGGCGTAGCATTTTCGTGACCTTGCAGAGAAGGGTCTGCTCCATTATTCAAAAGCTCCTGTACGATAGCAATATAACCGTTGCCGGCAGCGAGATGCAATGGTGAGTCGCCCATTTCATCTTGAATGCCGACGGTTGCTCCAGCACAAAGCAGCGCCCGAGCTATCTCAAGATGTCCTTCCGAAACAGCCAAATGAAGAGGCGTATGACCATGCGCATCCTTGACATCAATAGGAGCTCCGTGGCCTACTAACATCTCTGCAATCCGGCTATATCCCTTGATAGCAGCCACATGTAGACTCGTTCTTTGAGCCTGGCTGATCCTTACATCCGTAATGGTGGCTCCTTTATTCAAAAGAACCTCCACAACGCGATCGTATCCTGTTATAATGGCATAATCCAGTGGAGTAAGTCCATTATTATGACGTGCAGTGATATCGGCTCCCACATCAATGAGTAAAGACGCCACGTTGCAGTGACCGAAAGCAGCGGCCCAGTGTAATGGCGTGTTTCCCTCATCATCAGCGGCACAGGGATCGGCTCCTCCCTCCAGATAATGCTGGACAATGCTTATGTGACCACATACAACTGCAGAAAACAATATCGTTCGTCCATGTTCGCGGAGACTAGATGAGTACGCTGAGACAGCGAGCTGGGCGAACCCCTCCGCGGCTTGCGCGAGAGCCACGACATCGGAGGGTTCCAAGTACTCAAATAGTTCCAGAATGATCTCTGGGGGAAGCGGGAGTCCCCACCAGCGGCCCATGTTGAGTGCTGGTTCCAGTGAGAGTAAGAAGAAGGAAAAGTTGAGTCCAAGTGGCCAGTGGCCCTATCTTGGTGAAATACGAGATTTGGTCAGAATGCAGCAGGGCAGGTGGACCCACCCGCGAGGGGCCTCCCGAGGCCATTCTCAGACCGATATCCGGGAAGAAGCCCTGGTTCAATTCAAGTATACTGGAGTACGGTCGTTCAGAAAGCATGACGCAAAAAGGCCATACCAGATATAGTCTAATCACAGCATAAAGGAAAAGCCAGGATAGCCTTCCCTCATCAAACACGCAGATGGTGTGATCGGCCTAGGTATTTTATCTCCTAGCGTCGAAAAGGACTCCCGCAGCTCGTTCATTTTACCTTTTCCCACTGCACGGAATATAATGGAGGACCAGACGGACTCGACCAAGGCGGGGAGTCAGTATATCGTGCACGATGTTGAAGATCCACTGCCCCCGCAGTCAGTACCTCCCTTCAGATCTGCTTCCTCGGGCAGATCGTTTCCCAGCATGAGCGGTTAGGGCTGATCCGGGGGTCGTCGCAACGACATGTTCAGATGATCGCTATCGCGGGTGCAATTGTATGTGGAGTCGATGTCGACCCGCACTTCGGAGACCTTGATCTTGTTATTGACACGGATATAGGGCACGGGTCTCTTCTTAGGACTAGGTGGCTCAATTGCTACGGGCGGTCCATTGGGTGCCCTGTTGGGGTACGCTTTTGTCGGTGTCGTGGTCTGCTCGATTCAGTTTGCACCGGGTGAAGTCGTCGCTTTGCTACCAGTGACTGGTTCGTTCGTGCGCCACGCAGAGGTCCTCGTAGACCCTGCGCTGGCATTTGCAATCGGCTGGAATGTCGTGTACGGATGTTTCATCAGCGTGCCGAGTGAGATTTCCGCCAGTGTGGTGTTGATCCAGTACTGGATGGATATCAACGCCGCCGTGTGGGTGACTCTCCTGATCATTGTGTCTGTGGTTGTCGCCATCTCCTTCATTCGTGTGTACGGTGAGATTGAGTTCGTCTTCGCCATCTTGAAGATCCTCCTGGTTGTATTTGTCGTCATCCTGGGCTTGGTGATTGACCTGGGTGGAGTGCCCGGCGTACCGCGACTGGGATTTCACTACTGGAAAGACCCCTTTCTCGGTTTCTGGGCCGTCATGACCAATGCGGTCTACTCCTTCGCCGGCGTGGAGTCGCTGGCCATGGCCGCGGCTGAAACCAAGAACCCGCGCCAAAATATCCCAAAGGCTTGCAAGCGGGTGTTTGCTCGAGTGTCCATCTTCTCTCTTGCCACGGTTCTGATCGTCGGTATGTTGGTGTCGAGCGCAGATGACCGTCTCGGCGACGAGTCGGGCACTGCAGCGCAGAGTCCTTTCGTTATTGCCGCCAGCGACGCAGGCATCAAGGCCATTCCATCGATTGTGAATGCGGTATGCTTGACGTCCGCATGGTCTGCTTCCAACCAGAGTATTCTGGCAGGGACAAGAACGCTGTATGGTCTGGCTGTGAAAGGCCACGCTCCCAAACTCTTCCTCCGGACCACGAAATGGGGTATTCCATATATGTGTGTTCTGCTGCAGGTCCTCTTTTCTTTGCTGTCCTATATGTGTGTGTCAAACGGCGCCATGGATGTCTTCTGGTGGTTTGTGCACTTGACGGCTGCCGGGACTCTGGTCTCCTGGATCACCATTGCGCTGAATCATATTCGCCTACTGCAAGCCCTGAAGAAGCAGGGCATTCCAGCTGATCAATTGCCATGGCATAGTCGCATAACGAGTGAGTCAAGTGCCGTGAAGCTGTTTGGTCCACATATTGACTGTCGTTTAGAATATACCAGCTGGTTTGCTTTGATCTCCTGTGTCATCATCTTGTTAACGGGGGGATTCGCCGTTTTCACGAAAGGCAACTGGGACCCTGCCTCGTTCGTGTCATCCTATTTGTAAGTCATTACTGGGGACCTCTGGACATTTATCAAAAAAACTAATCGCAGCACTAGGGACATTCCCCTGGTTCTTTTAGCATATCGAGGCTATAAATTGATCCGTCGGACCAGGATCATCCCTCTCGAGGAGGTACCCGTCCAACAGGCAATTGACGAGGCCAACGACGACCCGGAGAATATTCCAATCAAGAAGGACAACATATGGGCAAAGATGAACATTTTCTGGGGATGAGATGTTCGCCAGAGAGACGTACAGGATCATGGTATCCAGGGTATCCTTGGAAACAAAGAATCCAATAATTATCATAATATCTATATCATCTTTTGCCATGTCCTTTTTACAACCGTAGGTCCAATCCCGTACCGTTCGTAGATTTCACCCAAGATTAGCCTTGCCTCGTCTCGCCCACCCGATCAGACCGGCTCCCAACCCATGGAGCCCCCGCTGCTTCAGTTCACGCCGACGTGCAAAGTCGACAGCATTGCCCTCGTCATCCTCCACAGGCTCATCGTACCACTTGTCCACGTAGCGAAGAAGAAGCTCCATAATCACAGCAGCCAGGATACTCGCGATCAGAATTCCGATCATGACCAAGTTACTCTTGCGGTACTTTTGCCGTCCAGGAGCTTCATAGTCACTCTTCCATCCCGAGTACAGCGCATACGTCGTCAGGATGCTGCCGAGGTTGCCCCATCCAGAGACCACGGCCGAAGCAGCTGCAACACCGACCTCGCCGTGTCGCGGCTGGAAGATCTCGGCGGTCCACGTCATGGTGATAGGCACAGTTGGTCCCAGGCCGAAGCCAACGATCAAAAGACCGCCGTATCGGGGCCAGGGGTTCTCTTCAGTACCGGCGTAACTGGTCAGCAGCAGGCCGAGGATCTGGAGCAGGACCGGAATGGAGAAGAAAAGAGCGCGGTGGCGGTGGAAGCGATCCGAAAGCGGAGTGACGAGCAGGATAGCAATAAGATCCATCTGGAGATACGTTAGCAGGAAGAAGGTCATCAAAGGGTAGACAGACGTACAATCCAGATAGGAGCCGTCAACAAGCTCAGGTCGACACCGTTCAGTGATGGGTTGATAGCCGCAATAATCACGTTGGCATATAGCTGCACGCCAATACCCACGCCCACAACACCGAAGTACATGATGAGCAAAGGCCACAATCTCCAGTCCATAAAGACATGCAACAAGTCTCGCATATTCCACTTCGAGTTATGATACGCCCGCTTCATATCATGATAATGGATCACCGCATCCCGGCCGGTCAGGGCTGGGGTGCTCTTGGGCAACCAGCGCAGAAGCCGGTGACGTTCGGGAACCGGCTGGCCTGGGGCGACTGGACGGTCTGGTAGCCACCATAGCTGGACGAAGCCCAGAGCGATGGTGATGACACCCCAAATCAAAAACATCCACTGGAATCCGACATACCCACGGGCACCGTCCATCTTCTGGAAGCCAGCCGAGACGAGACCGACAACGGCAGCTGAGACTTGCGCAGCAGTGAAGTACTGGCCAATGCGCTTGCCAATGCGAGACGGCGGGTAGAAGAGGGTGAGATAGTAGGTCATGCCGGGCCACAAGCCGGCTTCGACAATGCCGAGCAAGAGACGGAGGAGACTGTCTTCGTGTTAGTATGGGAGGCTTGCCAATAGGAGCGAGAACACGACATACTAGAAACTCCAGGCGGCCTTCATGGCCGTCATGCAGGTACCAATCAGCCCAACGCTAATCACAATGCGACTCATCCAAACATGCGGACTCAACCGGGTCATGACCAGGTTGGAAGGCAGATCGAAGACCACGTAGCATACGTAGAACAGTGCGAGACCAGTTGAGATCTGGTGTTTATTCAGGTGCAGCACACTTGCAAGATCGTGTCCGGAGTCCTCGTTCATCGTCTGCGCCAAACCAATGTTTGACCGAATGGCCGAGCACATGAAATAGATGACCCAGAAGGCAGAAATAATGCGCCAGTCCAGTTTGCTAATCCCACGACGTTAGATGTATGGAAAGTGGTGTTTGTTGAATGCCGTGCCTCACCTGTAGATACGCTCAATGTTTTCTTGGCTGAACTCGCCGGTGTCAATCCCGTCCAATTCTCGGGCGTCTGAAGAAGCTTGTGCTTCCTCATAGACATTCTCAGACACGGGCTCCTTGTTTCCGCTCATGGCGGACTCGCGGGTGTCGGTTGACATTATCCAGCGTTGTCTGCTTTTCTCTTTTTCTTTTTCGGTATTTCCTCGGGCGTCCGAAACAGTCGCCGATAAGAATATTCAACCGAGCTCAAAGGGATTCGAGCATTGGCAGTAGAACCAGAACTTGCCGATATGAATAAATCTAGGGCCGCTGTGTAATGGTCAGTGGGCGGTCATCCTTACTTGATGTCCAGCGGGCCCCAGAAGATCGGGTTCATCAACCTTAACCAAGGTCTAGAACCGGACCGGGGAAGCCAAAACGAAGCAAAAAGTAGATAATACGAGAAGACGGATCGGGTAGACTTACCTCCAACTGAAGACACGCAGATAAAGTCCCGAAGATCTCCGCTTAAACTCGCAGAATTGCAACAGAGTTGGCCGAGCGGAGAAAAAAAAAAGAGGCGGAGAAAAAACCCGTTTTCAGATCTGATAAACCGATTAGGAGGGGTCTAGGTCCAAGAGTCCGAGCGCTCCTCCCCTCAACTCTTATATCTCGAGAGACATGAGTCACTCGAAAAATACAAAGAAAGATGTTGAGCCGTTGAAGGCTGAGTCGCTCACCGGGAAAAAAAACCCTTCCGACGCTCGGCGTTTTTGTTGGACGGAAAAGCCTCCGCAACAGGTAAACAGCTCTCACCGAGGATAATCTTAATCCCTTTCCGACTCGCGGATGAGCTTGGCCTCCTCTCGAGTTCCAAGGCTCGGGACGTTTTTGACTTTGATCAGACCATTCCCTTGCGGAGCTCTTCGCTGTCAGAATGCTGGAGCACGCGAGACGACTAGCATCCCAACTCGATTCGGCTTGAGCTTGATTTGACAACGTCGCTGATTTTGACCGGCTTTCCCAAGAATGATCGTTTTCTGAAAGAATTGTTCATTTCCATTCTCACTGCTTTTCCAACCTTTTTCTCCTTTAACTCTTCGCCGCCTACATTCAGATCTTTACATAGCAAATTTTTTTCCAACGGCGGAGTGAAGCTGCACCTCTAAAACCGCCTCGATTAAGCCAAGGAATTAAATCTATGGACTATACTTCACTTCCCCATTCTTATTTGACCAGCTTCTTGGGACCTTTCGATGGTTTCTTGAAACCGCCGGTTTCGGTCATATCACGTGACACGTAACGCCTATCCGATTGCAGGTCACAAAACGAAGGCAGTGCAATGACCATATCTAGGGAAACAGGTATTGTTCTGTGCTGGATGAATCGTCAAAAAGCATACTAATCAGTGCTGAATGCCAACATTCGATCCTCCTACATTGCTGCCGAGTGGAAAGGTCCGGATACAAAAGCATGATCTTGTATTCGGGGAGATGACCCTTATCAACCCAAGCTCATCATTGAGTTATGGACTTGAGATCAGGCCAATGAACTGACTCCCCGATACCTTTATTCGACCTATATTGGAAGTATTGTCGGTTGGTCGCTCGTATTCGGGTGGCCTTACTCAAGCCCTACAAGTCTACCAGTGCAATAAATATTGAGAGTGCCACTTTCATCCTTCATTTCTCTACCAACTTCAGTATATACGGTTCCAGATGACAACTTGAAAAACTCAGTTCCCCAAGCCTGCCACCTGCAATCGTCCGTGGAGAAGGGGTGGTCATGTACATGGGTATAAAGTAGCAACGAAAAAACCAAACGACCAACCAAAACAGCCAGCTGCTCCGTAAAAAGAAGATTCGCAAGCTCCACGCTCCGTCCACAGAACAGAGACACGATTACCCAGAATCGGCGCCGCGGAATTGAAAAAAAAGAAGAAGAGTTCGTAAAGCCATGCGAGGGGCATAAAGTGAAATGTTTATAAGGCCTTGTGTCCAAGGGTTCAGGTAGATTAGCTGCTGGTGTCAGACATGCTGCCGTGGGGATGCTCGACGTGAGCGCCCTTGCCACTCTCCAGCTCGGAACCGGCAGTGAAGCCGCTCTTGGGCTTCTCAGAGACGTGGCTGGCACGACGCAGGTGCTGCTCGGTGTCTTGATAGTTGATGAGAAGCTCGCCCTGCTTTCCATAGCGGTGGGGCTCGTTGCGGGCAACGGAGACAACGTTGAAAACGCTGGTAGTCTTGTTGAAGATGGTGTCCATCTCTTCGAGTGAGCGGTAGGAGGTCTCTGGGTAGAAGAAGTAGACGACGGGGAAGATAAAGGCGTTGCTGGAGAATACGGTCAGGGTTGTGAAATAAGAGGATGCTGATAGAGGAGGACTTACATGACCGCGAAAATGATATAGGTCTTGTATTGGATGGTTTCGAAGGCCACGGGGGTGATCATGACAACGAGGAAGTTGAAGATCCAGTTGCTGGAAGTGGCCAGGGCATTGGCAGGTGCACGGATGCGGAGGGGCACCTAAAGACGTTAGTTACCGAAACTGACATTTGTGGGGAAAGAATCTTACAATCTCAGCAGGGTACAGCCAGGTCATACCCAGCCAGCCCCAGGCGAAGAATGTGTTAAAGACGAAAAGGAACACAGCGGCCGCAATACCGGCCTTGGAATTGTTCACAAAGCTGGTGGTGATGGCGAGAATTGCCATAGAGATAGACATGCCAGCAGCACCGATCAGCATCAGAGTCCGCCGGCCAACCTTCTCGATGATGAAGATGGGGATTAATGAGGCCAGGAAGTATTCGGTTCCGTTGCAGGCAGCCAAAATACGAGACATCAGACCACTCATGCCGATCGACTTCTCATAGATAGTGGCAGCGTAGTAGGTGATCAGGTTGATACCAGAGATCTGCTGGAACATCTGATTGACGTAGGCGAGGACAACACGGTGGAAGTGGCGGTTCTCGTCCATAGTAATCAGGTCACGGAAGCCCACACCCTCATCGGCGAGAACAGCATCCTTGATAGCGGCAAACTCGGAGTGGACGTAAGGGTCGTCTTCCGGCAAATCCAAGATAGCACCCAGAACCCCGATGGCCTCTTGCTCGCGGCCCTTGAGGGTCAGCCACCGGGGCGACTCAGGAAGAGGCAGCACGCAGGTCAGAATGATGAGTGCAAACAAGTTCTGGAAAGCGATAGGGAAACGCCATGCCACCGAGCTAGGGTCGAGGAAAGAGAATCCAAGATCAATCCAGTAACTGATGGTGATACCACCAGCAATTAAAGCACCTTCCAGCATCACCAACTGGCCACGGTGGTGGGATTTGCTGCACTCGGACTGCCAGGTAGCTGATATGTCAAAGTCAGTGACCACGAAAATTGAATCATAGAAATGGACGAGTACTTACGGACGGTAGAAGTGTTCAGGCCATTACCAATACCAGTCACGATACGGCCGACAATCAGGTGCGGGAGTGAGTACGCGCAGGACTGCAGCGTAGCACCGATGACCATGATAAGAGATCCAGTGAAAATGGTCTTGCGGCGACCCAGATAATTTCCGATCCAGATACAGAAGATGGCACCAAAGAAACAACCTAAGTTGTACGAGGCAGTGGTGATACCTTGCACGGTCGAGCGGGTGCTCGCCTCCGCGGGAGATAGGCCTATCTCACCGGCCTTGGTGGTGTCGATTTGTGGAAAGGTTGTGACGAACGAGTTCAACGTCAGCAGGCCACCCATGACACCTTGGTCATAACCAAAAAGCCTGTAGATTCATTGTCAGACATGGTGGGCTCCGTTACACAGAAACCGGCACATACAGAAAATCAAGACCAGCAATGATACTGATCATGATATTGAGGGACGTGCCCTTCAGCCCGAAATACGGCTTCATGCTGATAGGGAAATCCGAACAGTGTAAAAGCAAAGGACAGGATGTATACTGTAGATGTGCCAGACAATTCCAGTATCGGGTCAAGTCAAAGTCCAACCATCCAGACCTGTGGACGGAAATAGGGAAAGGAGGATGGTGGGAAGAAAAGACCTCCAGGTCTGGGGAAGCAGCTGGGGTTTATAAATCCCGGCAAAACATCTTGGGATCCACCTACCTGAGAGCATAGTAAAAAAAATTGGCATCGATACCAGACCCCAGGAAGCGCAGCAAGGTCGCATCGAAAGGACGCCGGATCAGGAGAGCACATAATCTCCACCCTCAGACCGAAGAGGGTCAGTTCGCATCGTCAAATCACGGCTCGGCATCGTTGTCTCCGGCCCTTTTCGGGATCGGGTTCCACCGGCACTCGACAGTCTCCATCAGCTTCATCGGTAAGTGTCTGGTATCACGGGCCGTGCGGTATTCCGTACAGTTACAGGACTGAACGGAAAAGTAAGCACCTATTGCTGCTTTCAGAACGACACGGGAGTGGATGAGCACATCGATGATGCGGGTTGCTTCCCTCGTGGCTCGCGTGGTGGTGGAAGTGGTGGACTGTGGATGATACGTGTGGTCCGATGGGCCCCTCCCCGGATTCCTGTGGAGCGGTCCCTGGCCGGGGTATAATGCGTGTGACAACTTGAAGACCCCCTCAATCCGCTTAATTCTTCTCCCTCTACGTAACCTACTTTATCTACGCAGTCGCAATCGAATGATATCTTGCCGCAATGCCGCGCCAAGGGCCGGTCGACAGGGACCAGCCCGGCTTCGGGATGCCTCGACAAACCACGGCGTCGGCTTCGTGCTGACGCACTGACCCCGGATCGGAGGCTTCGCGAGGGCCAAGGAAGCTTTTCCCGGTTTCCAGCGAGTTGATCCCGAGGGGTCTCGGCTGGCGCGTTTGCCTGCAGGCCATTTGCTAATAGGTACACAGCTGGGGGCCACTGAATGAGTACCAAGGATGAAACATTGAATGGATCATAGGATGCACTTCCCATCTCAGGGGTACCGTAGCTACTGCCGTAGTTGGAGAGGCATCGGAGAAAAAGCCTGGAACGTGAAAATAGCCCGAAATGGAAGATGAACTAGCGATCGCGCGACGGCAACGGACAATGACATCATCGGGAACAACGAACGCAGTGTCGGGTTTTTAGTCGAGTTTGATTTTAGTTTCCATGTATTTCATGTGAGATTGATGCCGGTACGATTCAGTTGGAATGCGCCTATGCTACTCGGATGTTAGGCTGTTGACCTGGTACAATTCGCCCCGGAATCCCCAGTTCGGTCGGCGGCCGAATGCCGGGGTCTCCAAGGCGAAAGTGGCCCGATTGTGGGTTTGGCCCGGCTTGCCCTTTTCGGGGGCCCCGTTTCGACTACCTCATATATGGATTATGTGAATTTATACATCGTTATGGATTTTTTAATAGTGTATCGAGTTATTGTTAGCCCTGTTGTCAATGAATCAAAAAGAAAAGTCCGAATCAAGTCCAATTTGAGGCTTTCCTGAGCTCAGAGTGCATTGGCGCGCCAATGCCTGCCCGATCGGGCGAATCCGTTTCGCGTGGTGGAGAACGGAGACTGTCGCCTGACTGTCCTTCCCCTTGCTTCCTGTGACAGGGAAACATCGGGCATCTCCAGGGCTTCCCAGAATACTACCTGTATACGGCGTACAGAAATGCACCGGTCTTGATATACTTCCAAGGTTTGCTCCATCCATAGATCGCCCAGTTCCTGCACGCGCCATATGGACGCCACAACCGTACAGCAAAGCTTAAGTGATTCTCAAGCGTATCTTTCAAAGGACTCGAAGCCAGAAAAATTCTTCGAGTTCAGAACAACCCAGAATGATCGACTGAACATTGAGAAATTGCCCAGGTTTGAATTGCCAAACTTCTGTCTTACGATCCATGTCCTATAGTAGAGGCGGCATACTGTCCACGGCGGAAGACACATCTCCGAGCACCACCCGAGTCACACCCATGTAGCATCCATAGCCTACGAATTTCGTACCATACACACAGAGCGTAGCACATTCGATCCAGAACAAAAATGGAAAACCCAGCCCACACGAAGGCGCCGGATTCGGTACACGGCCCACTATACACTCTCCGTATTACCACAACCCCAGGGACCCCGGACATCTCGGGGGGAAAAAATAAGAAAAAAAAAAAAAAAAAAAGAAAGAATTGAAATCACAGTAGCATCCGATCAAACCACTCCCATCAACCATCTACACCGTTCTCAACACGAGGAAGGATTCGAGCCTTGCTTATCGGTTGCATGAGATCATCGCGCTTGCCAAAGGCACTCGGAATGGTCGCGCTAATTCCAGCCCGCTTACTCTACCAGAACAGGTTTTCGGGCGCAGAAGTTGAAGGTGCGGCATTTGCTGGGTTGATCGGCAGGCCGAGCCCTCGAGGCCGAGGGTCTGGGATGCCGTGTCGGAAAGTTTACTTGGTGTGCTCTATGGTGCGGTCATTGCGGTGTGCAGGGACGGTGGCTCGGGTTGCTGCTATGACGGCATTGATTGGTTCTGGGTATGTGTCAATGTAACTGGGTCCATAGATCCTGCTTGCGCTTGGATGGCCCTATTTGTTAAGGGAGGGGTCGACTAGGTAAGGGACAAAATAATGATCAGGGTTTGCTGCCGAAAACACCACAAATCGGGCTGGAATTGGAATTGAACTAATCCTTGAAGAAAGAACGTACACTAAGTCATATCGCTGATATTGGGGGTTCTGGGCCTGTACCATATCGATAATGAAGTCGACAGCAAGATGATTGAGCACACTGAGGGACGCAAAAATATGCCGACGCCCTTTTCCGGCACAGACGAGTCTCAACCGCCTAACCATATGGAGACAGCATGGAACTTGGGCAAAGGCGATCCCGTCACTATGGCTTGTATGATTGTGTGTGACTCACGAACCACTAGGGGCGGAGCAGTCCACAAAAGTATGTATAGACTTCCCTGCTCTAATTCCGTGAGCTTACCAAGACATCAATAAAGACACGAAGTCCCATATTAAATAGTGGGTGATACGCGCTGGGAACCTTCTTGTCAGGCAAAGTATTCGGCCGGTCTGGGACGGAGAATGGTTATTAGCGATCCCGAATTTCTATCTGTAATTCGAATCTTCTGAAATTTTGTACAAGGCATTATTTGCGGTGGCCATTGTCTCAGTTACTATATTGGCTTGTCATTGTCTGCACAAGTAGCTCTCATTTTTGCTGACCCATTGAATTACGGTTAAGACAAACCAAATCTTTCAGACCTAGGAGCCGCAACTGTCAACTTTAATAAGAAAGGTTTCGCAGACTGGGAAGTTGGGTTGTACAAATTATTATTCTGCAAGTGGGTATATGGTCAATTCTTCATATATTATGAAGTAGTCATCTTGATCTTGTCAACCATAGCGTATAGTTCATCCAGACTTGGGCGTTCCTCGGGCCTATTTCGGATACAAGCCTCCACAACGGCATCCAGAGGAGGAGGAACAGGCCATTCCACTGCGTTTGTAATCGGGACGTTTCCGTATACCATGCCCTTGATAAGATAGCCGAGGTCATAGATGTCCGACTTTTCCGTCCAGCCAGCGTCTAACACCGGCTCGCGAGAAACCTCAGGTGCCAGACGATTTCCCCAACGACTCTCGAGATCGCAAATAAGCACGCGAGAAGTATCAGAGGAGAAGACAACATTGTCGATGAGGAGATCACGATGAACAATCCCAAGGGAATGAAGGCACTTCAGTCCGGAGATGATCTACAGAATCCAGTCTTTGTAGGCAGCGAGAGGATAGATGTACACTAAGATGTAGCGTGGCTTGAATTTCTCGAAAACCAGCTTGCCGTCGGGCGACTTTCCCAGTAATTGAATGATGTGGGATGACTTTGGCACTCCTGGGCAGGATCCACCTTGACATTTGAGCAGATTCCGAATCTCGCTCTTATATTTGCCCTCCTTGACAAAATGTTTGCTGGAATCGACTTCGATTACAGGGAGCGAGGCAAGAACTGAACCGAGTTCCTCGGAGTCATCGTCTGGCTCTGGAAGCGGTGGCGCATTTTTGAGGGGACGTATTTGGTCACCGATGATTTCGTGGTCGCCGTCTAAGACAGGCAGGTTTCGTTGTAGGCGGAGAACATCACCAGAAAGAGTGCCCGGTATATCAGCCAGCCGGATGCACTGGCCTGACGGTTCATACCAATAAGTGTAGTAGAAAACACCCTCAACCACTCCCAAACTAAGGTCCATGATCCGTGGGCCAGCAGTGGGAACCAGATTAGACTGCGCTCTTTTCGCCTCGTAATCAGCTCTCAGCCGTTGAATTTCCCGAGTCAAAGGATTGTTGGGTGGTGATTGGCTCATTGTTGGTATTAGAGGGGGACTTTAAAGGTAGAAACACGAGGAACCTTTTGTTAAACAGAAAATCTTTGCAGTGACAGGTAGCAGGGGAATTTGAAAGGTCAGCAACCAGTGCCAGGTTTATGTACAAAGAGAAACCCTCAGGGTGGGGATACTCAGTAAGCAAAAAGCGGCAAGGTCTGAGCACTAAAATGGAGAAGCGACAGAGGAAATCCTCTACATAGGTTGGTTGGAAGGTATGGTCTGGGGAAAAGTTTTGGTTAGACTTTGACAGATCTGATATCAGGTAAGGGGAACTGGCGTGCAATGAGTCGAGGCCATCCCTGGACGGTCTCATCTTGTTCAATGATAATTGAAAATTGGAATCACATTTCGGTCTCGTTGGAACTGGGAATCGCGATTGGGGGGGGGGGTTCCTCACGGCGGCCATAAGAGAAGCGATTCCCGGAGAAACATCAACTCGCACTATTACTCATTGGAGCCAATTCACTTTCACCAACTACGTTCAAGTTTCTTTGCTTTTCAATAAGAATAAAGATAATTTGGATAAAGTGGGGAAACTGAGAGGACAAACGTGTCCTCCTCACTAAAAGAAAAGCGACGATCGCTTCCAGCCAGGATGTCCAGAGGAGGACCAATCCGTTCGCAAGGAGACCCCATCAACCCGACAACGCACCGTCGCATGACATCGGTTCATCCACCTACAGGAAGCTATGAAACATCCCGATGCAGGTCAACATTCCGCCCCATCTCGCGTGGTGGTAGATCAAAAATAAACAAAATCTCCTTCCCTTCACAGATCAAAGCCGCGCCACTGGTCTTTCCGGGCCTTTACCACACAGGATCGTCAGAAGGCTCATCGGTGTTGAGCTGAGCGAACTGGTCGGCGACCTGGTCGGTACCGGTAAAGGTGCTCTCGTTCTGTTGGGTGTCATTGTGGCCGAAGTCTCCTCCAAATCCAGCGGCATCACCGCTGCCGTATTCATTCTCGCCAGAGCCCTCAGGCTGAGGGCATCGACGTACGGTATGACCCACTGAGATATTGTGAGCTTGGTTCTTTGATCAAGAAAGTTGGAATAAAGACTTACTTTCGCCACATCGGTTGCACTGGACCTTCGACCAGTCCTTTGGCTCCGGGCAATCACGGGCAGCATGGCCCACTGTAGAAAGTGGTTGTCAGTTTATTCAATCGAAAGATCTCGCACGGAGCCCAGTATGACGTCCTCAAAGATGAGCACTTACTCTGGTCGCAGTTTCGGCACTGCATAGTGGAAGGGTCGCGAGGCTTGTCGCACTCGCGAGCAAGATGATCCTCAGATCTATATCATGTTAGAACTGGCAACGTTCTCAATCGTATCACGGATGGGGTATACATGCCCACAGTTGCGACAGGTACGACCGCCGCCACCACCCTGGGGACAATCCTTTGCGAAGTGGCCAGCTTGATGATCATTAGCACACACAAAACACGACAGAAAAGGTCTCGGATTGTAACATACTCTCGCCACACTTGCGGCATTCCACATCAGCCGCGGAGCGTGGCTCGGGGCAGTCGCGAGCAACATGGCCATCGATTCTGAATGTCAGTTAGTATAAGCGGGTTGAGAGGTTCCTCATGGAGTAGACTTACCCGCAGTTGCGGCAACCATACTTGCTCTTGCGCTGCTCGGGGCAATCACGCACACGATGGCCGACTCCATTGCAGTTGTTGCACTTGATCTCGACCTTCTCGACTTCTCTGGCCTCTTGCGGGCAGTTCTTGGCAATATGGCCGAGCTCTAATATGCAGTTAGCATCAACCGCTTCCAAGAAGTAAATAGATATGAATTTCCATACCCTCGCAGTTGCGGCACTTGACGATCAATCGGTCGTAGGGGAGACCCGCATTGGCCAACCGCTCGAGGTTGTCCTCGTCGTTCTCGGGCCAACGGTCCTTGAGGCTGCGCCGAGGCGGCTTGTTGGCGAAGAAAAAGCCGACCGCATAGCCGCGGTCGAGCTGGCCTTGCAGATCAATCAGGCTGATGCTGACATCGTCATTGATTTTCTCCTGTGGTCGGAAATTAGCACTAGGTCTCTCGCTCTCTCGCTTCTCTCGTAGGACACGTCTCAGACGGTAAACTTACAAGACCGATGATGAAGACCTTGAAGTCCTCTTCAAGCATCCTTTTTGCGATTTGCTGATAGGTTGCCTCAGGGACAGCCTTTGAATAGATCTGAAGAGCCTTGTCATGTTGTCAACAGCGACCCAGTCAATATGGAATGGGGGCTGTAGTACCTCGCGGAATTCCTGGATGTCCTTCTCATCACTGGCCGTCTTCATCATGGCCCAAGCCTCATTGGGAAGCACATCGGGAACATGGTTCAGGTCAAACACCCGGTTGTTCTTGCAGTCTTTGACCGCGTGGCCTGCGAAATCTCATTATTATCTGGCCTTCTCTCCCAGGGTTCAATCTGTAAGTACCTTCTTCCATGCAGTTCTTGCAGACAACGGGCCCTTTCTCAGGGCAGGCTGAAGCCTGGTGGCCCTCCTGGCTACAGAAGTGGCAGGTGCCAGTGAAGACCTTGGGGTTGGGGCAATCAGCTTTGGAATGACTGTTCACACGTTAGATTCTTGACCACGGTATATCTCAACGACTCCGAAGAAGAACATGCCCTTCTTGACCGCAGTTGAAGCATGCGCCGGTAAAGTTTCGAGCCTGAGGACAGTCGACCTTCGAATGTCTAGTCATCGAGATTGGGTCAGCCTTTGCTGCCAGCTCGTGCTTCAATAACTTACCCCTCTTCGCCGCAGTTGAAACAAGCCCCCATCGAATTGCCACCCTCGGGACAGTCCGCTTTGATGTGGCTATAATGCCCTCATGTTAGCTCCAGTTGATGACACGAGACTTCACGGATCTTGACTTACCCTGACTGGCCACACTTGTAGCAATCTTCCTGAGGTCCAAGTGGGGACTCAGCATTTGGACAGTTGCGGGCGAAGTGATCATTAGCACCACAGCTATCTCACCGTCAGTGACTTGGTCAGCTGGTTGAATTGATACAACACATACATGCGGCAATTGTGCTCGTTGTCAAATTTGGGCTTCGCGTTCTCATCGCTTTTCTGGCCTGTCAATGGTCAGCTTACCCGCTGGAATGATGTTGCCCACGAGCATTATGTGGTTCAGACGTACCTTGCACCCAGCTAGCGCCATCACCTTCCTCCAGGCCATTGTAATCTTTCTTGTCCCAGTCGGCTGAGCCGGTCCCGTTCCATATGTCAGACATGTTGGACGAGTGGTCGAGACGACTCCGGGCACACTCTGGTCTGGACATGTCACAGTCAATATCGAGTACAGACTTGGAATGAGGCCTCCAGATGCCCCGCGAGGGGTATCAGGATGGTGGGGAGGTGCAGGTTGCGAGGTGTATTGGATGGGGAGGACGTGGATGGGGAGGACGTGAATGGAGAGGACGTGAATGGGGAAGACGTGAATGGGGAGGACGAGCAAGAGACAGTCACAAGCTCAGCTGAAACGCGTACGCTCTTGTGCCAGATCTCGTGTGGTGACGGTCAAGGATCAAGATATCAAAGCATGAGACTCACTGTGATTCACGAGGGTTTACAATTGATCAGCAGACGAGTCTGTTGATGATGGGAAATGGGGGTGGGAGGATGAAGAAGAAGAAGAAGGGGGAAGGGGAAATGAAAAACAGAAGTGAGAAGTACGGGGTCGACACGAAAACACGTTGCACGGTAAAAGACTGCGTTTACGTTTGCCAGACTTCGACGTGTCGGCGAGCACATGCTAAACGGCACCACTGGAGTTTCGAATGCGTATCATTGTGGATTTATCAAAACATGTAAAGAGTACACATTGCAGTACAGCATGGGTATCGCCATTGCTGCGCAATTCCAATGAAGACTATCTTTGCCTCCAATTACCGGAAGAACCTGCCCAGCAGGCCACCAGCAAGGTTGTTCACAATTCCACCACCTAGAGCGCTATTCGCAAATGTCGATGCCTGGCTAAACTTGTCGCATCGGGAGAAAGCCACAGTGTTGGTGATCGTCAAAATAAGGGCAATGGCTACAACATTGAGTAAGTAATTCAAATCAAGCAATCTCAAGAAACCCCCTGATCATAGTAAAAGGGATACTCACCAACCAAGCTCAGCCAGATCACACCAACCAGTCTCACAATAGCCAGCACAGCCAGTCCCACCCACAAAGCCGGTGTGAGATACATGCTCAGCCAGAAGAACCGTTTGTCGGTGGCACTAATTGTGCGGACGTTGGGGTCTGCAGACTCGAAGACCCAGTGCGAGTCACCGGAGGTGGTGTTGACTTCATTCCACCATCTTAGGCCAACCAGTCGACGTCCGGCAATATTCTTGAGGTAATAGAAGTCCGCGGAGAGGAGAAGCAAGGTAAGGATGAACACAAGGATGCTGCATAAGCAGGTTAGCGGGGTGGAGTTCTGTGGCGGTGGGAAGTAGATAGCTTGACGAGAGGGTGCGTACAAGTTGTCAATGAAGAGGACACCAAAGAGGTACATCATCAGGGCGCCTGTTGAATACATCAATCAGTCTGGTGTTCCTTTGGTGATCAAGCGCGATACACAGCACGAACCGATGCGGATTCCCAAGAAGACAAGTAGCGTGATAGGGTGCGCGCTGAGGCGCCAGTTGAGTTCTCCTTGCTGCCCCTGATCCATGGCGAAAAGCTGAGAACCTCTGATTCTGAAGCTTCAAAAAGCACTGTTGAGCAGCAGAAGGCTTGCTGTATTGAGTTGGGGAAGCTGTTGTCTGAGGATCCCTGGTGCACAACACGGGTCACCTGGAGGCGGTACCATGTGGCAGAATAGTCACAACCCAACGCCTATTGGTTCTTAGGTATACAATCTCCACCTCTGCCATCGCTCTGAGTGTGACAATGTTGGCACGTATTTTCAGCTGATTACTGAGTCGGAGATTAGTGGAAGAGGCAGCCACATCCATAATGAGGAACAGGAGCAATGCTGATCGGACTTAAAGCCCAGCCATAGAGATCTCGGAACGCTTAGATGTATATGAGTACGAGACAGCTTACAGCGGATCAAGGAGATAATATGAATGGGTCTAATTAGGCGGTTATGACTACTTAGCACCACGTAACACGATTTCTTCTGCAGCTCTTGAGCGATATAAATGGCAGACATTAATATGAGGTTATGAAGCGAAAAGGAGTGTAAACTGGGAAGGAATCCTCAGCAATGTCACATAGTCCTAAAACTTCTATCCCTGCATTCGTTGTTATGGATTATATCCATACCATAAGCATCATGTTTAGGTGTAATCTCGCGATCTACGGTTTCTGAATCCGCAATCATCCCCGACATCTCTTGGGCGGAATACGAACCAATTTTGCCTCCAAATACACAGACTGGCTTAGCCTCAGACTCCCAACTTAGAAGGTCATTTCATGGCATGTCTACAGCCGGACAGAGAATATAATGCAAGTTGATGTATATGGACAGCTATGACCTATCTGCCCGCGCATATTTAAAGAGATGTTCAAAATGATACCCTGAAAAGGAATCAAAGGCGTCTAGAAAGACGTTTAAAATGCCTAGGAAGAGGTTTAGAAGGACTACGAGTACAACGTGTTTAGTTTCATTGACAATATCTCCTTAGTGGGCTGTAGGCATGGTCTGTTGTTGATATATTATCCCGAGCCAAGCTTGAGAGTCCCTCCACTAGCACTGACAACACATCCCGTAATCCACCGTGCATCCGAGCTGCAAATAAGTCCAACAATGTCCGCAACATCGTCAGGCTGACCAAACCGCGGGATGCTCTGCGAAGGGAAGAATTCATCTTTTAGCTGCTGCACTATCTCCGGTGGACAGTTGACAACGGTGTCCGTCTCAGTCAAGCCGACCGACAAGGAATTGGCCGTGGTCCCGGCCATGAAGGAATACCTCTCATCCTTGCCGCCAAAAGCCTGTGCCCAAGTCCGACATAGCGACTCTCCTGCAGATTTTCCGGCGGAGTACATGAGCTGGCCACTCCACGGTAACTGTGATCGGATGGATGAGATGTAGACGATTCGGCTGTTAAGCTGGAAGAAGCGCCTGCGAATGAATTCTTCGACGATCATAACGGGCGTCTGTACGTTGGCAACTAGGCTTCGCTGGACCTCGTTCACACTCATCTCACCGATGGTGCCGCCCCCAGTGTCGCTGGCGTTGTTGATGAATATGTCGACGCGTCCATTGAAACTCTTGCTGACCTCCTCGGCGATGATGCTGGCGCAGCCATGGGAGAATATGTCGGCGATTACTGCTGTGATCTTGAGACTCACGGGCCTCGGTCGAGATGTGGCTTCGAACACGCTAGTGACCTCCTCGTTGAGGCTGGTTGAGATGGCTGTGACGCCCCTTTCGCTTGTAGCGGTTCCGAGGATGGAGCAGCCACGAGACGCCAGGTTGAATGCGATCGCACGTCCGATGCCCCGCGATGCACCGGTGATGACGGCGACCTTGTCGCTAAGGTCTAGTTCGCGCACACGAGCCACCGGTGGAAGCGTGATGGAAGACATGATGTATTCTGAGCCGCTGTCTTTCCTCGAGAGCCCTTTCGAGGTATACTGTCGTACGAGTGTGAGAACTCCTCTCTTTCTTTTAGGTCGTTGTAAACTGGGCGAGCTAATGATAAGCAAAAGTACCCACAGTTTTCAACCATCTCCCTAGGTATTTAAGGCACCTTCCGGTAAGTACTTGCTTTAAATGGGCACCCGGTCAGTGCCCGCGGAAATTGAGAGATCGTCGCACTAGACAGTCAAGACCCAGACTGCCTCGTCATTAATCAAATGACTCACACGTGTATTCGTGCCCCGTTGTAACGTTCGCCCCGCTTCCTTCAGCTGTCTCGGAGATAGCGGGGTTGTGGTGCCCCAGGGAAGTAGGTGCTCTTCTTCATTGGTTATATAGTTGACCATCTGCCAGACCCCGGGATATATGCCTCATAAACCAGTATCTAGGCCATGGTCCGTACCAGCCCCAATCTAAATGACTCAAAAATAAGGTCAAATCCAATAGGTAGATTGGAGTCAACTGATTGCCAGGAAATGGCTTATAAGACAAATAAAAGTCCATCCTTTTGGCATCACAGTGGCGTCTCTCGAGAGTCAAGTACATAGTGTTAGCCATGACGAGGCGACAAACACAGACAATAATATACTCCTAACTTTAGCCAACACAAAAACAGCATGGTGCTGAAATTCAACGCTCTTATTTGTGATGTTAATGTCAATATTCTGTTTGAAAGCGTCACCGACCTGTAATACGCCTTTATAGGATGTTTCCCCCCTAGTTGCAAATACTTCTTTTCAAGCTGTTGTGAAACTCGCGGATCGCTATTCAAGCCTATGAGCTTCCCAGCTATGCGGGGCCGATCCCGAACCATGGAAGCAGAGCGCAGCATATAGCCGATTCGGCTTCTCTCCAAACATAAAGATGAATACCTGGCCGACTTCATAGCTTGGATGAAATTCGCATCTTTGCGAATACAAAAAAATCAAAATCCATTGAGGGATATCCAATCCCAGAGCATTGACATCAACCGTAGCCAACGGCGGCGGAATTGCCGTGGTTGTGGAGCTCTCCGCTTGCGTGGATCCTCTCCTCACTGACAACGCGGAGCGACCTCGACAACGCGCCGTTGCGACAGACAATCCAGATTATAGAGCGGTGCATTCAAACCAGCATTCACAATGGCTGCCCGCAACACCCTGCGTCGCTCATTGCTGTACGGTAGGTCCACCAGCATCGCTATCGCGTGTTCCCCGCATTTCAATGCAGAGCTGCTCGACCACCTTGAAGCTAACAAGCCCTTCACAAAACCAGTCCCCGGATCTTCTCAGCGCTTTCTCGACAAATCCCGCTCCCTTGCCGCAGACTGCGTCGCCTATGACCTAGAAGACAGCGTCACTCCGCACATGAAGGCGGAGGCCCGAGGCCTGGTGCGGAGAGCCATTGACCAGCCCGCGCCAGCAGGGATTCGGGAACGGGCAGTGCGAATCAACTCGGTAGACAGCGGTCTTGCCTTGGGCGATCTGACCGAGGTGGTGAGCAGCTCCAAACGTGACAGCAACCCCAGCGCAACGGCTAACCCAAAATGACAGCTTCAATCACCAAACCTGACAACCATCGTCATCCCGAAGGTCAATTCGGCCTCGGACCTCACCTTTGTCACGGATGTCGTGAACCACACTCTGGCAGCGCAACAACAGTCAACGGAGTCCAGACCTCCTATCTCACTCCTCGCCCTCGTCGAGTCAGCCAAGTCCCTCACAAACCTATCCCAGATCTGCGCCGCCTCACCCCTCCTCCAGGGTCTAGTCTTCGCAGCCGAAGATTTCGCTCTAGACCTCAGCATCACACGCACGCCATCACTATCGGAATTCCTCTTCGCGCGCTCAGCAATCGCCACAGCCGCCCGCGCAGCAGATCTACCCTCAACGATCGATCTCGTCTGCACAGCGTACAAACCCGACAAAGCAGACGGATCACCACCGGCAGCATTGGAAGAGGAGTGTCGGGATGGCAGGAGGCTGGGATTCAATGGGAAGCAGTGTATCCACCCGACGCAGGTGAAGACGGTGAATGCGATCTTCGGGCCTGATAAGGAGGAGTCGCAGTGGGCGATGCGGGTTGTTATTGCGGATGAGAAGGCTGCTGCTGCGGGGCGGGGCGCTTGGACTTTGGATGGGAAGATGATTGATGTGCCTGTTGCGAGGAAGGCGAAGGCTATTGTGGAGAAGGCGGAGGCTTGTGGTGTTGATGTGAAGGCGTTGCGGGAGCAGTGGCAGCATCAGGAGCCTGAGTAAATAGGATGATGGTAAATTGGATATTGTGGACATTATACCCATTCCAAGGTTTCTATTCATGTTCTAGCTTCCAAGGTTACTGGGCAATGAAAGAAATCAGAGAACATCGAATATTGAATGACCAGTGAATGTGTTATTGAACTCGCTGGATGAGCAGCGCTATGGATCTTGAATATAGATCAGCTATTGGGAGATTGTTCCGCTTCTGAAAGATGGGTATCGTGCGCATCAGCTAATGGATCGAGATAAATGGGCACACCAAATCATTGATTCTGCGTTTCTATATCCTCGCGCTTGAGCAGTTGGATCTTGCCTAACGTGAGGTTCGGTTGTTCACCGTCCACTGCCACCGAATCTTCGCTTTCCGCTAGGCTTTTAGCCATGGACTTGTCATAGCTGGTCGGATCAATGCCGAGTATACCGCCGACATAGCCCCCGCGCTCGCCGGGAACACTGAATTCCCGGAACAAGTATCGCCATTCATTCAGCCAGGCTTTGACGGCCTTGCCAATCTTGTCCTTGCCATTCTTCGAATGGTGGCCGGTGCCCGTAATTGCATAAACTACCCGGATACCTTCACGGGCATGTTTGAGAAGAATCTTTTCCAGGTATTCAATAGCCTCTTCAGGGTGTAGGCCGTGCAGGTCGACGTAGAGCTCCTCTGAAGTTTCGTCCAGGCCAGCCTGGACCAAATGTTGGTTGCGCTCTTCGTACAACTGGCGTGCAGCTTCTCGGTGACAACGACGCATTGCGTCGTTTTCTGCCTGGCCTCGGAGTGACAGTGCCTTGGCAGCTCGGGCATCGTTTCTGTTCCACGCTTGCGCAGCGCTGATGGTGTGGGTAAGTCAAGGGTCTTTTCCTGGGTTGGACCGCATTCGTTGGGATCATACCTTTGGAGAAACTTGTTACGCACAGTCCCGTGGCGAATTGCTTCGGTGCGATACTTGATATATTGCTGATTGGCCCGCGCACCTGTCTCAAGCCAAGGGATGTTCTGTGGAGCTGGAATGGACATGGCAGCCGCACTATTCTCACGACTTTTGGTGTCTTTGCCATTTTTGGAGGCAGATTTCCCCTTACTAGGAGTAGGAGATGGCGTCATACGGACCACGTCTGCCAGGGAGGAGGGAATGTTCTCTTTGGCCACGTCGCGATTGCCACCTCGCTTGCCGTTGTGCTTCTTGCCGGCATTCTTTGCACTGACGGCAGCGAGAGTTGGGAAGGCATCTGGATCATCTACGGAGGGAGCAGTTGGGTTCAGCTCCCGGTGCTGATGACGACTGGTCGGGCGCGAGTTTGGCCGCCCTAGATGGGTCATACTCCCATTTCGTCTGCCCATACCGGGGTGGAGTCCTGGGGGGATCGCTTTGGCGCCGGAGAGATGTGTAGGATACCGGCCACTGTATTGATTTGACCATTGGTCCTCCATCCCCGCTGATGATTGCAAGGGTGGGAAGGCATCGGAGCCACTGTCCATTTGGAACGGTGATCCAGCGGGCGAGGCTGGTCGACTACTACCTGATAGACTAATGTTGGATATTAGTTTTTCGGGGTCGTGTGAGAATGGACACCCGTCGCCGGCCAGGCAGCTGCCCATAACCCAATATCTAGTTTGGTTAGCTCACAGTCGAGATGTCTTTTTGACAAGGGACAACCCACTTGCATAGATGACTCGTCAAGTCATGACTAAAACGACAGTCCGCGCGCAAGCATTGTCCAGTAGACAGCCAGTACTTGCAGACTATAGGGCTGCGACTGTGCCCAGAGGGCGTGACCGGGCGCTGCTCGATTGTCATGGATTTTCCGACCACCACGCGGCCGTCTTGTTGTCTCGAGAACCCATCCGCATCTGTATCCTGTGTCAGGGATGCAATCGTGGCTCCGAGGTCATAGCCGTTGGCCTCCAAGGCCGTTTCGATTTCCTCGTTTGAGCGCTTGTCGCCTAGAACAGTGCGCAATATATCATGTGGACTCATATCGGGCACAAATTCCACCGCCGTCGCGCTCAGCGACGCGGGGTTGCTAAGGCCCGTGGAAGAAGTGGTGCTATTCGCATCGTCTGCCACTAGCCAGTCGACATTGCTGTCATTACCAAAATCGCCGTAAAATTCCGATACTTGGCTTTGATCCGAGAATTCGTAGGCATGTAAACTGGGAGAGTGGGGGATTGGTTGTGCGAGAGCGAGTCGGGGAGATGGGCGCGGCGAGGTAAACGGAGAGGCCGTCGAGGAAAGCGGAGGTCGGGAGAATGCCCCGCGCGAGCTTTGCACCCACGAGGTACTCCCGGGACTGGTCCCAAGATTCGAAAGGTTTGAATGAGGAGAGAGCGGAGTTGAGGCGCGTTGCATCTGCCATGGTGCCGGAGATGACCTCCGGATCACTGTATGGCGAGCAGGAGGGGGAGACGAGTCGGGTCGCGAACGGTTGCGATGGCGCCACAGGATATCCAACACGGCGTTTTCCAGCGACGACCCAGACAGAGAGGTGTTGGCGCGCAAAAAATCCTCAATCTTCTCCACCTGCTCTTCTTCGTCCAGGGCCTGATCCTGGAGGATCTCCAGGCATTTCTCGAGGAGGTCTTCCGAAACCATGTTGTTATAAGGTGGGATAGTGGACACGCGGTGAGGAGGAATAAGCTGAGTTGACGGAGAAAAGGCTTCCGCGTCCTTCCAAATATGCCGGCGACGAAAACGCAGAGAGATCTGCGGTATCCACGTAATTATTCGAGGATTAGGGCGGGCGTCAGAGGCCCCGATCCATGCTCCCTGATCAAGTCGACTGGGGACCGAGGGCGAAAGCGATAAAGGGGTGGGCGAGGGTAGGAGATCTGAGGGGCAGTCGACCGCAAACCAAGACAAAGGCGATCGATTACATCGCAATACCCTCGAGTATATAGGGCATTAAAGATGAAGCAGAAGACAGGGGGAAACAAAAGAGGGGGCGGATAAAGGAGATTGGGTTGGAGATTGAGAGGTCACTCTCCGCACTCAGCCCACTCCTGGCGCTTGTGCTCAACATCTTACTTAGCACTGTGCCAATTTACATCGACGGACTATATTTCATCTCTGAAATCAAGATTAACTTTCAATTTATGAAAGTTAGTGGCTAACTGTAGCAAAGCCAATTTTAGAATCCTGGGGCCACTCCGTGCCCGATCGCAATCAATAACGTTAGGCACTGAAATGAAGCATAGTTGACATAAAATCTCTATACAGTCCCCATTGATGCAATTTCTCCGATTAGTAGGTATAGTAGGATGTCCAGGGTCCAGATGAATCTTAGCGGGTGTAGATCCAGAGTAAACAACTCCAAGCTTCCCAAGCTCCGGCGGATCCGCCTTTTTCGGGGCCAGCGAGACACTGCGCCTCTTCGACTCCGAGGCCTTGGCTTGTGCTTCGCCTCAACCTCCATGTTCGGCCCGAGCTGTAGGGCTTTTTAACGCCCTAGACTCCATTCTTTCCTTCCTGGTCCCTGTTGTCTCCCAGATCCCTTCTTTGCTTCCCGCCTCCACAATTGCCGATCGCTCAAGCTTCCCCCAGATCCGATCCTTGTCCCCATCAACCCTTACCTGGTCTCACCATGCCCGCGGACTATGAGTCCACGGCACGGGCATTGGCGCTGTCTACCTCGCCGCCAGAACCGTTACCCCAGTCTCCTGGTAGCGATGCCCAGTCGCCGGTCTGGAGTCGCTCGGGCAGGCGGCACTCCGCCCGGCCTGGTAGTCAGGCAACCACCATGCGCGACAAAGCCGTTGACCGTGCAAAGGACACGTACCGCAAACTGCGTGCACGATGGGAGCGTATGACTCTGTGGCAGAAAATCGGTTTCTATGCCGCATCCTTAGTCGCCGCTGTCTTGGGTATCGGGTTCCTGGTCTTAACCGGAAAGGTGTTCATTTGGCTGGGCCCCGTTGCTGAAAAGTGGGAGCGGTCTCCGCTGGCCGCTTTTGTATTATGGCTGTGTGTATTTTTCGTCTCGTTCCCGCCGCTGGTGGGCTGGTCGACGTTTGGAACTGTGGCGGGGTTTATCTTCGGCGTATGGAAGGGGTAAGCACGAGAGTCCTATCATTGACACTTTGATAAGAAAAAAAAAAGCCAAGCTGACCTGCGATGCTTCCAGATGGCTAATATATGCCACCGCGACTGTCCTCGGCTCTACCGCCTCATTCTATGTTTCGCGAACGGTGCTATCGGGTTTCGTGAAGCGTCTGATGGAACACGACAAACGATTCGCCGCACTCTCTCTCACTCTGAAGTATGACGGATTGAAGCTTCTCTGCATGATCCGCCTGTGCCCCTTACCCTACTCTATTTGCAATGGGGCCGTGTCTACATTCCCTACGGTTCAGCCCTTGATGTATGGACTAGCGACGGCGATCATCAGTCCCAAGCTATTGGTCCCAGCATTCATTGGCAGCCGAGTGCGCCTCCTGTCTGAAAAGGGCGAGGAGATGAGTGCAGGATCCAAGGCCGTGAATATCATCAGTATTGTCGTGACCGTCAGCATCGGAGTCGGCACCGGGTGGTACATTTATCAAAGGTAGGTTGTTCCTCGAGTTCATCTTCCATGCCTGATGCAACCAATGCTAACTGGGAGGTGCTTTAGAACCCTGGCTCGGGCGAAGGAACTCGAAGCCAAAGAGCGCGCCGAAATCCGGCAATCCCTCCAAGCCGACCATGCAGCACACCGGCGTCATGGTAGATTCTCCGACGATTATGACGAGAACGAAGCTGCTACGATCTTAGCCCGGGATGAGGAGGAGCGCATCGGGTTTAACGATTTGGATGACGATAATGTCGACCTTGAACTCGGAGACGACAGCGAAAGCGATCACTCCGAGCGATGGAAGAAAAAGAACCGGAGGTCCTACCATGATGAGTTCACGGATAATGACTCGGATGATTACCAAGGAGAGGATGAGGCCTACGGCCTGCACAGCCACGTTCAGCGAGGGGGCTAAGAATTGTAAAGGAGGCAAGATTTCTAGAATGAGAATTATGACCCTATACAGTCGTGAACGTTCCACTAGAGTTGGTTGTATAGCGTGAACCGACATGCCGTAAGTCGATCGAAGGCGGACTGAGAAATACGCTCCGGCCCGAGGAATCAAGGCACAACGGCCACACTCTCTTCCTACGGTTCTCTCCCCTCCCTTTCGGCCGTCGCTTCTGATCGCAATTGATCCTCGATTGATGCCCGAATTCTTGTTGTCAAGGGTCGGGCTTGCGGGGGTGGTGGGTGACTCCAATGTATGTGCAGTTCCAGCTGACCCGATCCCCCGACCCTCCGATCCTTGCAATATCTACATTTGCAAAATCTAAAACCAAGCCTCACTGCATGTACAGTGCCTCTAATGCTTCTGCAGATTATCGAGACTTTCTTTCCTACTGGAATACCCTCGTTAGTGACCTTCATGCGATGCGAACCACGCCATGACTTGAATACAAGTGGAAGACTTGACATTTGATATCCCGCCTTGGTCTCCCAATAAAAGATATCAAGGGCATAAAGGCTTTGCAAAAGTCCCAAGCGGTGTCTCTTGCTATGTCAACCTCAAAATCTAGTCCCCAGGCTGTAAGAACAGAACCTGCTTTTCACCTTCCGTCGAACATGGACGCCACCGCGTCTATGAAAATCCACGCCCTAGCTGGAATCCCTCCCAGCCGGAACCCATACGTCAGACAGACTTTTACAAATGGCCATTCCACTGTTGAAGAGCAAGGAAAGCTGTTTATATCTCGATTTGAAGATTCGGAACCCCCTGTGAAGCGGATGCGAACCTCGGACGGTCCTCTTACCGATGCCCCGCTATCCATCCCCTTCGAAGAGAAGAAGCATCGAGTGACTCCCAATGGAGCTCAGCACGCGTCTATCGAAAATGGAGTTCATCCTCTCAACGGTTCGTTAGAGGATTCATACAACGATGGATACCGCAATCACCCTATCATATCTACCGCAACGACATCTTTGACTTCCTCGTTCGAGCTGCGTAAGTCCACAACGCCCCCAACGACACCGTCGCTGCAACTAGCCACTCCGCCGGTGTCCACAGGCGTGAGCGTTCTCGACAGGAAAAAGGTTGATTTGTCCAAATGCCGTCCACGGTCATCCATCCCAGCGAAGTTGGCACCGGCTGTCTATGGCCAGCAGTGCGTGGCAGCCGCCTACGCATCTCGGCTCGACCCGTATGCACTGCACGAAATGGAGCAGGCAGTGTTGCAAGATCATCTTTGCCATATGCACGTCACCGCCTACCTTAACATCCGAAACGGCATTTTGCGACTGTGGACCCGAAACCCCATGGTCAGTGTCACCAGAGAAGAGGCACTGGGCTGTGCGAAGGACTATCGTTGGATGAATCTGGCTGCTTTTGCATATGACTGGTTGGCACGGCAGGGGTACATCAATTTCGGTTGCGTGGAAGTTCCGATTCCGCCAGTGCCTCCTAGGCGTGGCAGGCGCAAGGATGGCCCTGTCATCGTTGTCATTGGAGGCGGTGTTGGAGGTCTGGGATGTGCACGGCAATTAGAGGGTCTGTTCCGTCACTACCGGGATGCAGATACTGCTCCGCGTGTTATTGTACTCGAGGGACGTCGAAGAATTGGTGGAAGAGTCTATTCACACCCACTGCAGAGCCTCCAGTCTAACATGCTTCCACCGGGGCTTGTCCCGAAAGCGGAGATGGGCGCTCAGATCATTGTCGGCTTCGATCACGGCAATCCGCTTGATCAGATCGTTCGTGGCCAATTGGCTCTTCGCTATCACCTCTTACGCGATATCTCCACGATTTACGATATTGATGGAACGCCTGTGGATGAAGTGCGGGATTCAATGGACGAAAAGCTGTACAACGATGTGCTGGATAGGACTGGCTTTTATCGCCACAACGCGATGGTTAAGCCCACTGCCGAGGGCGAGCGCGAGTTGATTGACACTGGTCGTGAAACGACTATGGATGATGGTCTTACTGTACGACAATACGAAGATGCGCGTGCTGCTGGTACTATTGATTTGCTTGTCCCCACAAAGCGTGTTCGTCGACGTCGAGGAGTGGGACACAAGACCGCAGAAATCGAACCAAACGATGTGGCGGCAGACCTCGTTGGTCCTTCGGAAAATCATCCAGCTGGCTTGGCCTGCCAGGCCACAGGATGGAAGCTGAATCCAGGCTACTCTGCAACTGATACCCTTGAGTTGGACTATATTGCCAGCAAGTTGCGTTATCAGACCCTTGGAGCCGTGATGGATGAAGGTGTCAAGCAATACCAGCGCATGCTTCCCTTGACTCCGAAGGACATGCGGCTTTTGAACTGGCACTTTGCCAATCTCGAGTACGCAAACGCCACAAATATCAACAGACTGAGCCTATCCGGATGGGACCAGGACATTGGCAATGAATTTGAGGGCGAGCACTCGACAGTCATTGGTGGCTACCAGCAACTGCCATACGGATTGTATTGTCTGCCTACGAAGCTGGATGTACGCACCAACAAGATCGTGACCAACATCTCGTATGATACCAAGGGGTCTGGCAATCGCAAAGCAACCATTCTCTGCGAGGATGGGGAGAAATTCATGGCGGATCATGTTGTGTATACTGGCTCTCTCGGCACCCTCAAGCACCGCACCATAAAGTTTGAACCCCCTTTGCCCGAATGGAAATTAGGAGCAATCGACAGACTTGGGTTTGGTGTCATGAACAAGGTCGTTCTTGTGTTTGAACAACCTTTTTGGGATGTGCAACGAGATATGTTTGGTCTGCTGCGCGAGCCGACAACCCCCAACAGTATGGCCCAGGAAGACTATGCCGCTAATCGAGGCCGATTCTATCTGTTCTGGAATTGTTTGAAGACAACCGGTCTACCCGTCCTGATCGCCCTCATGGCAGGTGACGCAGCACACCAAGCCGAGACTGCCCCCGACGACGAGATCATCCGCGAAGTCACCGCGCAACTTCGGAACGTCTTCAAGGACGCCGTCGTGCCGGACCCGCTTGAGACCATCATTACGCGCTGGGCTTCGGACCGGTTCACGCGCGGCAGCTACTCCTATGTTGCTGCAGAGGCTCTTCCCGATGACTATAATCTCATGGCCCAAAATGTAGGCAACCTCCACTTTGCGGGAGAAGCCACCTGCGGAACCCATCCAGCGACCGTTCACGGCGCCTATCTCTCAGGACTGCGAGCAGCCTCAGAGGTAATCGAGAACATTGTCGGACCGATCGAGATCCCAGAACCGCTCGTCCCCGAAAAGCCCACAGCCAGCGCAGCCCAAACACCCACCAGCATAACCACAGCCCAGAAACGAAGCGATCCTACATCCGCAACCTCAACCCCAACCAACATCACCACACCCGCACGCAATCCCCAATCCACCGAAAAACACCGCCGAGACACCTACGACCAAGCAATGTGGACAGCCATCTACGCCGAAATCGGCGCAGCCCCGATCCGGCCCCAAAAGGCGGGCTTAAACCCTTTCCTCCTGTATCAAAAGGACTACTGGACCAAATGCCGCGAACAGTGTGACGAAGCACGGCGCGCATCGTCCAAAAACCCCAATGCCCGAGCTGCCCGCGATGAGATCCGCGCTGCGCTCGGCCAGATGTGGCGCAAGGCGCCGCCGGCCGAGAAGCAGCCGTACGTGGACCAGGTGGATGCGAATCGGCGCACAAATGATGAGCAGTGGGAGCGGTGGAAGACGGTTGTTACGGAGTGGGAGCGGAGGTCCTACGAGGTGAAGGATCAGTGGTGTGCGCAGAATCCCTTTGCGGAGTGGGAGGCGCCGCAGTCTGGATTGGATTAAGCTGTTCCTTTATTGCTTGTTTGATTATGAAGTTATGCCGCTTAATCGTAGAAAATCAGCTTTGACTCTTTCCCTCGAGTTTTACTTTCCTCTTTCTTTACTTAGACCAGGTGATAAGGAAAATCTATTTCTATCTCTATAGGCAGCGACTATCCCAAGCGTATAGACTTCGGGAGGATGGGCTAGAGCCTAGAAACCCACTATCAAAAAAGCAACCAGGGCAAAAAAAAAGGAAATCCGTCAACCATGAGATGAAAACAAGATATGCAGGGGAATCAGAACACCGAACAAGTCTAGAAAAACGCGCGCGAGTATTCTAAACACTTCACTCCGTAATAGAGATCGGATTCATGAGAGGAACATGGTATGAAAAGGGGTATTTAGAGGGCCGGGTTGGACTTGTACTCGGTAGCACCAATCTCCGCCTCGACGTGGGGCGAAGCACCACCCTCAGCGAGGAACTTCTCAGCCTCGAGAGCGGCAACACAGCCAGAGCCGGCACTGGTGATGGCCTGGCGGTAGCGCTTGTCCTGGACGTCACCGCAGGCAAAGACACCGGGCACGCTGGTGAAGCTGGTGCCGGGCTGAGTAACGATGTAACCATCTTCGTCGAGCTTGACCTGGTCCTTGACCAGACCGTTGGCGGGGTCGTGGCCGACGGCGTAGAACAGACCGTTGGCATCAACAATCTCCTCCTTGTCGTCGATGGTGCTCTTGATGCGGAGGTGGGTCATGAGACCGTTGGGTTTGTTCTCGCCGATGACCTCGGTGGCGACGGTGTTGAAGCGAACCTTGCACTTAGGGTGGGCGAGCAGGCGCTCAGCCATGACCTTAGAAGCGCGCAACTTGTCCTTGCGGACGAGGACGGTGACGCTGCTGCCGTACTTGGCCAGGAACATGGCCTCCTCAGCGGCGGAGTCACCACCACCGATAACGTAAAGGGGCTTGTTGCGGAAGATGGGAACAGCACCATCGCAAACAGCGCAGGCACTGATACCGTTCTGCCAGAAGGTCTCCTCGCCGGGCAGGTTCAGGCGGCGGGCGTTGGCGCCAGTAGCAATGATGACGGCGTCGGCGGTGCGAGCGGGCGCGTCGTTGGGGCCGTCACTCCATTCGGTCCACATCTTGAAAGGACGCTGGGACAGGTCGATCCGAGAGATGGTCTCGGTGATGATCTCGGTGCCGAAGCGCTCGGATTGCTTGCGCATCTTCTCCATCAGCTCTTGGCCGCCGACACCGTCGGGGAAACCGGGGAAGTTCTCGACGTCGGTGGTGGTGGTGAGCTGACCGCCGGCGGCGGTACCGTTGGCGAGCATGCCCTCATAGAGGACAGGGCTGAGCTCTGCGCGCGACAGGTAAATGGCGGCAGTGTGGGCGCCAGGGCCGGAGCCGATGACTTAAAAGAGATTTCGTGTGAGCACATGGAACCAAACCGGAGTAGACGGAGTCAATGGAGTCATTGGCACTTACTAACGACTTGAGAATGCACCATTCTGGCGGGAGGTATAGAATTGATGCGCGCGGGCGTCGATAAGGACTGTGAGAAGACCGAAGGCTTTGGCGGAGTTTGTTGGTGGAGAGTGGAAGCCGCGGCGGCAGTGAGTCCGATCGACCGGAGAGCGGAGGGAAAACGTCGGAGCGTGGAGGAAAACAGCTTGACGGTGTTCCGGGAAGGAGGGAAAGAGAATAAGAATGTTTTTCCTATCGGAGGGGCAAAAGGGAGCGTAGTGGGGACTTGTGCATGAGATCAGGTTCCTTCTGTGTCTTTCCGTACAAATTAATCATTTGCCGTGTCGAGGCCTTCGCTTTCTAATCACGGAGCACGTGACAGGGTCCAGAACTGCTGACGTAACCCTAACACAATCATCGCAGTGTGCTGGATCCCGACTCTGAGCAAAGAGTCTGGTTCTATGTATTATTGCCGGTAATAGGATGGAGGCTACTGTTGACTATTTTGTCAAGACGAGGCCCTGTGATTGATATAACGTCGGCGGAATCTTCTCGGTAGGATCACGCCATTGCTGCCGACGGTACAAAGCTGAGCGGAGCGCCTCATCCGTGGCCAGACCCCGCTGATTAGATCATATCTGATCTCCCAGACCTTTGTAGATCCGTGATGCTTACTATAGACTGTTACGACGATAACCCATCCTATCAAGTGGGTATCCAGCTGCTGACTGAGAAGAACAGGCTAATTGCATGGTTCATGTAGAAAAGTCCAGAAATGATCTAAAGATCCAAAATCATACACATCGTAAAGAAATCCACCAAAGGACCGGCATAACTCATCATAGTGTACATCAAATCACCCCGAACCATTTCTTTCGCTTCCGCTGACCTGGTTCCTCTTCCTCATCAGGTGACGAATCGGTGAAAGCATCGGGCGGCAGTCGCTGAGGCGCTTCGTCCGAATCATCCTCCTCGCTGCCCGGATATCCTTCGTACTGGTTGGGGTCGGTGGCGGTAGCGTTGGCGCGGGTATTATTGATCGTGTCATGGTCCTCGTGATCATCGGGTTCGTCATCGTCATCGTCGGCTTCACGCTCAGCCTGCTTCTTGCGGCGCGGTACATTCAGCCATTTTCGCCAGCCCTTGACTACCTGCATGGGTGGCGGATCGTATTCAGTTCCCTCGTAGCACAGTGCGGGCACGAGCAGCTTGTAGGGTACTGTGATACCAGAAGGATCCTGCGGGCTGATCTCCATGTTCAAGGTGATAGCTAGGCCGCCCTCCAGATCGACAAAAGCGCCTGCGCCATCGTCGCCTTGTTTCGCTGCTTGCTTTGAAGCCTTCAGACTGAGATTCGTCGGCCGGCGGTGGAAGTGACCGGGCCGGGGAGCTTGTGGTTCACCGGGGAAGTAACTGTCTCCATTCTCATGAGGACGAGCAAAGGGAGCATCGACGCTCGATCGGCGAGCCCCGCCCTCCCCGCCAACGCTCATGGTCCTCGTTGGAGGTCCCGCTCGCGTAGATAGACGGCGGAGGAGACCGGGTGGCTTGCCACCACCTCTCTTGTCTGCGCGGCCCAGAGACAAGGTTCGCTGAAGCTTACCAGGACGGGGCTCTGGGGTCGGTGGCATCTCAGACTCGGGTGTGCCAAGCGGTGTCGACCCAGGCAGGTATTCCCGAATAGAACACCAGTTCCGTCGAGGGAGTAAACGTTTGTTGTTTCGGGGCTTGCCGTCAACATCTTGTGTGAATATAGGAATCATGTCCTCGTCTGTGTTCGAGTCCATGTGGTGCACAGTGTTGCGCTTGTTGAGCATGTCCGAGATCAACTCTGTCTCGGGCATATTGGCGATGCCAGAAGAGATGACATTTGGCATATATCTGTAGTCGCGGTCCTTGGGAACGTCCAGTGATGTGTTGGAGTAGAATTGTCCAATGGCAGCCAGGTTAACATCACCACTGAGGATTGTCACTCGAACCGATTTCTCCGCAGCAAGGTCCTGCAAGTCCTCAACGAGCCACGTCCGTTCAGACTTTAGGTGCTTTCCGGCCCAGTGGTCATCGAACACCTCCACATTTCCTCCTGACCGATTAACAAGCCCGCCTAGTACGCCGGCCTTGCCCAGCGACTTGCGGCTATTCAAGAAGTTCTTGAGCATTGCCTGGGGACATTGTCAGCTTAGGTCTGGGCCAGGAAAAGAGAATTAGTACATACCACTCGAGGGTAGGCAATGGGTACGCTGGAAAGCACAATTAAATGTCTGGTTTCCCCCTTGACAATTTCTCGGTGGCACCGATCCCAGATAAGGTCACAGGTTTCCTCAGTGAGGACCTCATTACTCTGCAAAAACATATTAGCATGAGCCGTCACACTTATCGAATAAACGTCCTTACCCTTCGTTCAGTTCGACAATCCAGGCCAAGAAGAACAACATCTTTGCCAAGAGACATGAACAGATTTCGGCTTTTCTGCTCAATGTAGGGACCTGGATGAGCACCGAGAAGCCAGCTGGGCTCTTCGGCCTCTGTTTCCTCCGGCACGCTGTGGTGCTGGAATAACAGATAATATTTGAATGCAATCCGTCCCACTCCAGAAATGACCATGCTCTGCATGAAATCGTCATGGTAGGAGCCGAAGCCTTCGAAAATTTCATGGTCATTCCACATATTGATCATCGGGATCTGTGAGTTCGCAAGGGAGAAAAGGCCCTGCGAAAACCATGAAGCGTAGCGCTCCAAGTAGAACTGTTCAAGTTCAGCGCGGAACTCGGGCGTAAAAGGCGCGCCATATCTCTCTGTTGCATTCTTGATCTTGATCCATTCCTGGAATTCAACTGAATCCGTGACGACCGAGTCATTGAAGATCTGGTCACCTCCGCCGATCATCACATGGAATGGTCGAGTCTGATGCTCGTTCAGGATGTCTCGCCAGAGGGGATCGGGCCCGCAGAAACGGTTAGAATCAACCGATGGACCAAACCCGTTGCCGCTGTGGAACATGATATTCATGGGCTGACCCATGGCCGGAACCCAGAAGCCTAAAGCAGGTCCCTGGTTGATTCGGTATGCGATTCGCTGCTGCGTCGAGCTGAGCTCAACCTCGAGATTGAATCGCCAAAATGTCACATCTCGTGCCGCATCGGCGTAGAGGCGGACTCCAGGAATATCGCGGTACAGGTCCGCAGTCTCTCCATCAACGGTGTGTATTCGATTCGAAGGGATGGGCTGCTTGCCACTCTCTGGCGTATGGTCGATCATGCTGGGAGACAGTTCATAGATGCCATCATCATTCTCCACGCCTGATAGGTCAACTTCCTCTTCAAGATGGTCGACTGGCTTGACGTAGAGCGGTCGTCCATCCCGACCGAC
This sequence comes from Penicillium silybi, assembly GCA_027569585.1. Lineage (NCBI taxonomy): Eukaryota > Fungi > Ascomycota > Eurotiomycetes > Eurotiales > Aspergillaceae > Penicillium > Penicillium silybi. The sequence continues at coordinate 977,963 of JAPDFI010000002.1, read as the reverse complement.
TTTCATTAAGCCCGAAGTCGGGTCGATGTATTCAGGCGCGAGCTCCGCTCCGTTATCCCCACTGACCTCTGCCGGAGGAGGCGGGAGGAGGTCCATCGGTTGGGAGAACAACCTCAAAGTAGGCGGGTTGTCGTATGACGAGCGAGAGTCCTTCGTCACGATCAAGATGGTGCCTCGCCAGATCTCCTTTCCAATAGTGCCTTGGGAGCCATCAATGTTGACTTTCTTGATGCCCGTGTACCGAAGAAGGGGACCGCATCTCAAAAACAGCTTGGGCTGGAAGTTCTTGTGCTCAGTTACACCTGAATTATGTTAGCCATTCCCTTTCATCTGATTTTGGCACAGGGTATAGTTTACCTGTCAGCTTCTGAGCCGGTGTTTGGTAGTTCTTAGGGAGAGCCCTGCTCTTTCGACGGTCCTTAGTGCCGCCGCCTTCCCACCACGCTTTGCTCCTGTTGATATCGAGATGTTGGAAATCGAAATCAGATGCCCCCAGACGAGCAATCGGTGAGTTCTTCCATTCGAAAACCGGGGGGGGAGTGGGGGGCGGCACATTAAACGACACTGTCTGTTTTTCTCGCTTCGGCTTCTGGTGTGAGTCGACATTTTCTTCGGCTGCTCGTGCTGTTCGTACTGCCGGTGGAGTTTCCACTCTCTCTGCTTCTGCAGTCACTGCAGCCACTGTGCCAGCTCGTACGGGCTTTGGAGGACCTGACTGGGAGACAGAGCGGGCCGAGGGGGGGCGGCCACCGGCAGGGCCTGGTTTTGCTGCTGGTCCGCTCATTGTCACAGACCTTCGAGGCACACTGGCCATCTTTGCTGAGACGGGTACAGCAACCTCTGCCTGGGCATACTGAGCATCTTCGGGGCGGTGGATAGCCGGGTACTGGGGATTGGTTGAAACTTTTCTATTGTGACGCATGGCAATGCCTTCAGGTTGGCGGGGCACTGGTACATCTCGAGGAACATCTCCCATGACAATGTCCTTGCGCTCGCTCTTTCTAGGTGGTCCTGAAGCAACACGGCTCTCTGGCACTTGGCTCGGTGGTGGGACCACGGCTCTTGATTCAGCTTTCTCACGCTCAGCTTTTTGGCGCGCAAGACGTTCTCGGAGACGCATTTCGGCTTCCTGAACCCGTGCGCGCTTCTCCTCTTTGCTCATCCCATTCAGGGTCACTTCTAGCTTCTGCAATGGCGAGCGATCGGATGCCCAGTCTCTCCGTTTCTCAGCTGTAGATTGTGTAGTATTCGAGCGACTTGGAGGTGAGGGCTGGGCTGGGGAAATTGGGACCTCTGGGGGCACGTTCTCCTCGCTCTGTAGAGCCGCATCGGTTTCTGGGATATACTCGGCAGGAGGAAGACCTCGGGGTGTGGTCGATTCTCCTGAAAGGCCTGATGACATATCGTGGACAGGCTTGCGCGTCGTATAGTTCAAGTTGGCGGCCGGCTGATCACCAGCTCTGGCCGAGAAGGACCGTCCTTTCTGTCCCGGAGTCGCCTTTGGAGCAGACCGCTGATACGGAACCTCTGCTGTTGACGGTTCATAGTCCATGTCTTCTTCGTAAACGCCTGGGGAAGTCGAGTTGTACTTGCGACTGCCACCTCTTCGTGCCCCATTGGTGCTCTGTGGGTTGGGGCCGCCCTTTGCCATGTCGGGCGATGCGCGCATTGCGGCCGTAGCCATAACGCGCCTCCTTTTCTCTCAAACTAGTCGCTCAGACGGTATTGCTCGGCGGGGACGATAGTCGACAATGCGACGCAAACGTGGTCCAAGCTGAAATAGTTCCTAGGTCAATCCCTATTACAAAGGCATTGTTTGGGACAAGATGGGAAAGGCGAAAAGCCGAGTGGGATAGCAGTTGACATACAATATTCAGTTCAAGATATGGCCACAATCGGACTCTGCTCTGCCTGTCAGGCTCACCACATCGTCGCCTGAAAGGCCCGGACGTCAGGTACTTTGGGCGGGGAAGATGGCGGTCACAGGGAAGAGCGTCGCACGAGCCCGAGGATCTCCGGTAAGAAGTAGATGATGAAGAAAGGGGCGAAGAAAGGACAAGGAAGTCTGGAATAGAGGAGAAAAGTGGAAAGCGAAAAAAAAAAAAAAAAGCATTGCGCAGCGACTCTATACACAGTTATCCCGGTGGCTGGTTTCACCCCCAGCCTTCGCGCGGGGCCATCGCAGCATCCCGGTCTAACATATAAACCCATACAAAAGTAAAATACAACCTGTCATACTCATACTCTCAGAAGAACGATCAGTGCTGATTGATCTGAAATTCTATGGTGCTGGGACTATGGACTTACTCTGTACTTAGGCTCACGGGTCAGGCTCATCGATCTCAAGTCATGCAAGGACACCAGCGAGCTAGGAGTACTCCGTATCCTGCAGCAGGTGTCAATCCTTATTAAAAGCACGGTTCATTACTCTCTTGGGGTTTACTATATTGCTATGTATAATTTACTTTGAGTACCTGAAAGATAAATGAAGATGCCTGGACTGCCAAAGGTTAAGGTACGTAAGCTCTCGGGGTCGAAAGGTAGGGAGGATGATGTACTGGCCAATTACTTCGTAAAGGTTGGACCCTGGGGCCATGAACCATCAACTACCCACTCTTTGATCCGAGTCACAAAGAGTCAAAGAGTCAAAGACACCTGCGCCCCTTCTATCGACGGGTTGCGTGCTCAGTCGGTTCCCGTGTTGTTCTGACGATCCTCCTTATTCTCATCCTCTCCGCTTGCCACTTTCTACCTACTCCTTAACTCGTCCTCTCCTTTTGTCTTTGAACAGAGAAAAAAGTACCCGGCGCCGTCCATGGCCCCTTCTCCTCCTTGCCCCCTTTAATTTCATCCGAGACCGAGTACCGTCTACTCGCCTCATCCGACACCTTCCATAATGCGTGTCGTTAGCGGCATCGCCGTCGCCCTCGGTCTTGCGGGCGCGGTCTCCTCCACCAACCTGCACCCTCGCTCCGACGACTCGCGCGACTTCTTCGCCCTCCATCTCGATGCCGCTACTCCTCCTTCCCAAGTCGCACGTATGCTGAACGTCCGCCACGAAGGCCGCATCGGAGAGCTTCCAGACCACCACACCTTCTCATTGCCGCGAGACCAGAGCTCCGACTTCAATGCGTTATTGGACAGCCTGCGGGCCAGGCGAAAGCTTCGGCGGCGGTCGGGGGAGGTCATCGCACCCTCAGATCAAGATCCATTCGATGCCATCTTGTGGTCGCATAAGCTCGAGGCTCCCAGGCAACGGCTGGAGAAGCGGATGCCGCCTCCTACGAAGGATGTTGTCCCGCGATTTGCAGGGAAGGCGGAGCTGAAGCTCCTCGAGGAACAAAGCCAAATCATGTCAACTCTCGGTATCAGCGACCCGATCTTCAGAGAGCAGTGGCATCTCCTGAACGTCTTGCAACCGGGCCACGACTTGAACGTTACGGGAGTCTGGCTCGAAGGTATCACGGGTCACGGAGTTGCAACGGCGGTGGTAGATGATGGGTTGGACATGGACAGCAACGACTTGAAGCCCAACTACTTCGCCGAGGGCTCCTATGACTTCAACGAACACTCACCTACGCCGAAACCCCTTCTGTTCGACGACAAGCACGGCACCCGCTGCTGCGGCGAAATCGCGGCGGCGAGGAACGACGTCTGTGGAGTTGGTGTTGCCTATGACAGCAAGATCTCGGGAATTCGGATTCTGTCCAAACCTATTGACGACCATGATGAGGCGGAAGCCATTAATTATGAATATCAGAAGAACGACATCTATTCCTGTTCGTGGGGTCCCCCGGACGATGGCGCCACCATGGATGCGCCGGGGATGTTAATCAAGCGAGCGATGGTCAACGGTGTCCAGCAAGGTCGCGGTGGAAAGGGATCCATCTTTGTGTTTGCGGCCGGCAACGGAGCTATGTTTGGTGATAACTGCAACTTCGACGGGTACACCAACAGCATTTATAGTATCACAGTCGGTGCCATTGATCGACAGGGCCATCACCCTTCGTACTCGGAGTCGTGCTCGGCTCAGCTCGTGGTCACTTACAGCAGTGGCTCCGGCGATGCCATTCACACGACCGATGTGGGTACTGACAAGTGCTATAACTTGCACGGTGGTACGTCCGCAGCCGGTCCACTCGGCGCAGGCTCGGTGGCTCTTGCCCTCAGCGCCCGGCCCGAGCTGTCGTGGCGCGATGTTCAATACTTGATGGTCGAGACCGCAGTCCCCATTAGTGAGGACGATGGTAGTTGGCAGAAGCTTCCGTCGGGCAGAAAGTTCAGTCACGACTGGGGCTTCGGAAAGGTTGATACCTATGCCTTGGTCTCGAAAGCTCGTTCATGGGAGCTTGTGAAGCCACAGGCTTGGTTCAATTCGCCCTGGCTTCGGGTGCACAAGAACATCCCCCAAGGCTCGCAGGGTCTGCTGAGCAAGTACTCGGTGACTGCCGATCAGATCGAGGACGCCAATTTCGATCGGCTGGAGCATGTGACGGTCACGATGAATGTCAACCACACTCGCCGGGGCGATCTCAGTGTCGAGATGCGCAGCCCGGCAGGCATCGTCAGCCATCTTAGTGTTGCGCGCAAACAGGACTCGGAGAACGCTGGCTATGCTGACTGGACCTTCATGTCTGTTGCTCACTGGTATGTTACTTGAACTCTTCCTCAAGATCTACACTAACTCTATATTAGGGGTGAATCACCCGTGGGTGACTGGACCGTGATTGTCAAAGACACTGAGGTCAACGAATTCGATGGCTTTTTCATCGACTGGAGACTTAACCTTTGGGGTGAATCTCGGGACGCATCCAAGCAGCCGCTTCACCCGTTGCCTGACGATCACGATGATGATCACCCATACGAGGATGCCCATGTCGCGACCACCTCTGTGGAGGCAGCACCATCAAAGACCGCCCCTCCCACCAAGCCAGATGACCACCACGACCGGCCTGTGAACGAGAAGCCCTCGGACGCCAAACCGACCGATGCGGCCGATGAGGAGTCCGCTGCCGAAGAGCTAGAAGCAACCAAGACCGCTCCCAGCCCTTCTTCTTCCCCCAGCTCCACCTCCACCTCGGACCCCTCAAAGCAGTACTTGTCTTCGTACCTGCCTACTTTCGGTGCTTCGAAGCGAACTCAGGTCTGGATCTACGCCTCTTTGGCCATGATCATTGTGTTCTTCATCGGACTGGGCGTCTTCTTCCAGCTCCAGCGGCTCAAGCGCCGCCGCACCAACCCTCAAGACGACTACGAGTTCGAAATGATCGAGGATGAGGACGAGATGGCCCCCATGACCGGAGGTGGTCGCACTCAGCGTCGTGGCGGTGAACTCTATAATGCATTTGCCGGAGAAAGCGACGAGGAGATGCTTAGTGATGACGACGAACCGTACCGGGATCGGCTGGCCAACATCCCGGAGAAGGAGGGCGAAGAGGATAGCCATCTCCTTTCTGAAAAGCGGTAGTCGAATTTTTGATGGCATTTGTTTGCGTTGGGTCTGTCATGAGTGCTACATGGGACTATATTTGATATGGGGGCCAGCATTGCGTACTGGCCATAGAAAGGAATCGGCTGCCCGGCGTCTGTAAATCTACTCTTTCACGACAAATGAAAGTCAAAACATGTGAGAATAAGAAGTTTGAAGGAATCAACATTAGTGGATAGAAAAGTAAATAAAGCTCAATTTAAATGGTGAGAGGTGCGATGTCTCGTATCAAACACGGCCCCCTCACAGAAGCCGATGACGACGTTGCCGCTTTGGGGACTCCGCCCTGTGGAACGACGATCTCTCCGCTTCCCAGCTCCTCCTTTGCAAAGCCCCACGCTTGACCTCAACTCTGCTTTTTCCCTATCCTCCCTCAAACACTGCGGTCGATCGGTTTCTGATAAAGAACCCGCCGGGTAACTGCGGCCCACACTTTCCCCGCCATGGATCAACACGACGACTTCGACAGCGTCTCCTGGAAACATCCAGACAGCGATGCCTCCCGGCCTACGACTTCGGGCACAGATGCAGAGGAGTCGCATAGAGACACTTCCGACTCCAATGGCAAGCGGAGAATGAGCTCCGCCCATGAAGAGCCCCAGGCTGGCCCGCTGGCCGACGCCGTGGACCTGGCTGGCATCGGAGATGGTGTGCTAGAGTGCCGAGTCGATACGCCTCTGAAAGAAAGCGATGGCACTAAGGACGCATATATCTCATATCTAGTTACAACACATGTGAGTGCTGTCGCTTTCCTTCGACCCTGCGCTGGGAGCCCCGGCTGCTATTGCTGCCTGCTCACATCCCCCCAACGCTCTGAGGCAATCCAAAAGCATCGCTAACAAATCCACTTCTAGACCGATTTCAAGTCATTCATGAAGTCCGACTTTACCGTAAGGCGACGATATACCGATTTCCATTTCTTGTACAAGACTCTCTACCGCGAATACCCGGCATGCGCCGTTCCGCCGTTGCCGGACAAGCAGAAGATGGAATATGTCACGGGAGACCGATTCGGGTCAGACTTCACGAAACGCCGCGCGTGGTCGCTACATAGGTTTTTGAAGCGCCTCACGTTGCACCCAGTACTGCGCCGCGCGCCGCTGCTTGCCATCTTCCTGGAATCGCCCGACTGGAATGCGCACATGCGGCTGCATTCGAACCGTGGATCAACGAGCGCCGGGTCTGACAATGCAAGCACGGGTATCTTCGATAACTTTACCGATTCGTTTGTCAACGCCTTCACAAAAGTCCACAAGCCTGACCGCCGATTCATCGAGGTGAAGGAGAAGTCCGATAAGCTGGACGAGGACCTGTCGCACGTGGAGAAGATCGTGGCACGGGTCGCGCGGCGAGAGTCAGACCTCGAGACGGACTACACCGAGCTGGCGACACAGTTCCGCAAACTTGTGCCTCTTGAGATGGCAGTGGAGATGCCTCTGCAAGTTTTCGCAGCCTCCGTCGAAGAGACGGCGCGTGGTATTCACGACTTAAAGGATCACACGGATCAGAACTACTTGGGCTCGCTACGCGATATGGAGTCGTACATCCTGTCGGTCAAGGCTCTCCTCAAGACTCGTGAACAGAAGCAGCTGGACTTCGAGGCCCTGGTCGATTACCGCAACAAGGCCGTGGCTGAGCGCGACTCTCTGGCTGCCAACCCAGCCGCCTATTACGCTTCCAACCCGCTCACCTCATCTCCAGCCTCATTTATCCGCTCCAAGATGGAAGACATGCGCGGCGTCGATCATGAACAATCCCGCCGCGAACGGGTCCGTAAGCTTGAGCTCCGCATTGACGAGCTGACCCGTGAAGTCGAGTCAGCCAAGACGACATCGGAGATGTTTGACGAAGAGGTCGTCCGAGAGGTTGCGGACTTTGAGCGCATCAAGGCTGTGGAGTTCCGCGATTCTCTCGGTTCTCTTGCCGAATCACACATCGATTTCTACCAGGGTGTCCTATCCACCTGGGAGCGATTCATTGCCGAGATGGAGGGCGACTCTGAAATAGGTCTTGAGGCGGAAGAAGCCGCTCTGGGAGTACGGTAGACAATTTGGATGGGATTGTTGATGAGTGCGGAATGATTTTGGTATAGCTTTTCATGAACATTTCCTTAGCTAACTCTTTTTGCCTACCAATTCATAACCACCATACCATCACTTTCATCTCCGTCGAGTTTGCCCTGTAGTTTTATGTTGAGGTTATCGTACGATTGCTGGATTTAGATCGCGTTTGATCTGTTTGCACCGCGGACATCCCTCATCCTCGACCATCCGACTTCCCTCGCAAACCCAAATCCCAGACAGAATGCGCCCAATTTCAAGAGCCGTGTTGCGGCCGTACATTTGCGCATCTTGCCGCCATGGCATTGGCGCTGGCGGGCGGCGATTCGGCAGCAAACCCCAGCAAACTCCCGACATCTACGACGTAGTCTGCGTCGGGGGTGGTCCGGCGGGCTTAGGACTGTTGGCTGCGCTCCGTACGTCACACCAGAACTAAGATCAAGCTCATCGGGAAGCTTTCTAACGTTGGAATATCAAACACAGGTGCTTCACCCATCACATCAAAGCTCAAGGTCGCCCTCGTCGAAAGCCAGGACCTCAACAAAGCCCAGGCATGGAACATGCCATCGGACCAGTTCTCGAACCGCGTCAGCAGTCTGACCCCGTCTTCTGCTTCTTTCCTGCGCAAGATTGGCGCATGGGAGCATCTGGATACCAGTCGTGTGCAAGAATACCAGGAGATGCAGGTGTGGGACGGCGAGACCGGATCGCGAATATCGTTTGACTGGTCCATGGAAACGGCTCCGTTCGAAGATATGCGCACAGTTGCAACCATGACCGAGAATTCGAATCTCGTGCGCGCACTTCTCGGCCGCATCGCTGCTTCAGGTGACGAGGGTCTGACGCTTTTCTCGAATACCACCGTTGCCTCGATCGAGAACGGATCCGATCTTCAGACTGCCGGGCCTGACCTCTCGGCTTGGCCGGTTCTCTCTGTTAAGCCTACAGGGCCAGGAGCAGAGACGAAAGAACCTTATCGCATCGCGGCGAGGTTGCTGGTCGGCGCGGATGGAATTAACAGTCCTGTGCGCTCGTTCGCCGATATTCCCACCCAGGGCTGGGACTACAACCGACATGGAATTGTCGCAACTCTCTCGCTCGCAGACCTCGACACGCCTCCGTTCCCAGCAAACCTGCGCACAGCTTATCAGCGCTTCTTGCCCACACTAGGCGGACCAATTGCTCTCCTCCCCCTACCAAACAACCACGCCACGCTGGTCTGGTCAACGACACCCGAGCATGCCGCGTACCTGAAATCACTCTCCCCATCCGCATTCCTGGCAATGGTCAACGCCGCCTTCCGGCTCTCCATGACAGACCTGAAATACATGATGGGCATGGACGGTTCGGGGCAAACCCACGAGGACGAGCTCGCCTGGCGCGTCCAGCACACTCCTCTCCCACCACACATCCCACCCTTCGCTACAGCCGTGCAGCAAGGCACAGTCGCCTCTTTCCCTCTGCGCTTCCGTCACGCTGCACAATACATCTCACCCCGAGTCGCACTCGTCGGCGACGCAGCACACGTCATCCACCCACTCGCCGGCCAGGGCCTGAACCTCGGTCTTGCGGACGTGGCCGCTCTCTCGCGGACCATCGAATATGCTGTTTCTCACGGGATGGATCTCGGTGATCTCCTTACTCTTGAGCGGTACTCTTCTGAGCGTTACTTGCCTAATGCGAAGATCGGCGGTGCTTGCGATCTCTTGCATAAGATGTACACTATCCCTGGGCAGGGACCGATTATCTGGGCTCGAAGTTTGGGTCTGGATGTTATTGATAAGTTGCCTTTTGTTAAGTCGTTCTTGATGAAGAATGCTGAGGGGTATTAGAGGCGTGTTGTCTTTGTGTCTTTGTGTCTATACTGTATATCTAGTTTCCTCCTCTTTTTTCGAATATCAGATGACATTCCACCTCGGAGTACAAAGTATTTGACTCGGATTACCTGAATCGATATTGGTAATCCTGTTTCAGAGCATCATAAGACTACGGAAAATTGCCAAAGAATGGATCCATGCAAGTAATTTTATTGGGTATTTGCGAATCCGCCAGTATATCCCTAGACTTTTCAGGCGGAGCCGGCTTCTTTTTACAACCTCATGCGTCTATATATTTTGGAGAGGAAGGGGGACATAATGCTAACCGTGGCTAAACAAAGAAAACAACAAAATGCCAGCAACTCATCTAGGCGCTGATCTTCACACCTCCCAACTGCTCTGCCAAAGTGGCTCCGGAGGCGGAGGGCTTGTTGGCAAGGCGTTGTTGGAGCTCCTCGGCCAGCTTGGTCAGCTCGACCTCGACACCCTCCTTCTCAGCGTGGCCCTCGGGGAGACCCATCTCCTTGATGCGAACCTTGCCGGCCTTCAGCTCGTCTTCACCGAGGATGACGGCGAAGGGGACGCCGCCCTGCTCGGCGGCCTTGAATTGCTGGGGGAGCTTGGGCTTCACCTTGTAGGAGAACTCAGCCTGGAGAGTATTAGTATAGTTCGTAGATAGAGGTGTACCATTGGTATTTACCTTGATACCGGCCGCCCACAGCTTCTGGGAAACCTCCATGCGCTCCTTGAGCATACCGGTGAAACCTTTGCCGCCGAAAGCCATAACATAGGCATCGACCTCGCTGCTGCGGAAAGCGTCGGCTTTTTGCTCGCGCTCGAGGCGAGCCTTTGTGATGGAGAAGATACGGTCGACACCGAAAGAGATTCCGACGCAAGGAATCTGAGCCTTGGGCATGAACATGCCCACCAGGTTGTCGTAGCGGCCACCGGCGGCAACACTGCCGACTCCCAGAGTTGGATCGTTGGAACGGTCCTCGTCATCATTCTTCTTGTCCTTCTTGCTGGACTTCTGGACCTTTTGGGCCTCCGCGTCACCGGCCTGCACGGCGGGCGCCGAGCCCTCGGTGACAACCTCGTAGATCACACCGGTGTAGTAATCCAATCCACGCGCCAGCGACATGTCAAAGGAGATCTTGTCCAGCACGCCGAATGCATCCAGGTAGTCCATCATCAGGGCCATGTCCTCCAGACCAGCCTTGGCCGAGGCGCTGGCAGTGAGAGTCTCGTCCTGCAACAACTTCTCAAGCAGCTCGCGGCTACCCTTGTTCATGACATAGCCCTCGATACGGTCCGCGACGGCACCGTCAAGACCCTTCTCGTCAACCATTTCCTTGCGCACATCCGCCCACGGCATCTTGTCCAGCTTGTCAACGGCACTTGAAATAGGCCGGATCTTGTCCTCGGGCACACCGCAGACGGCGAATACACCGTCCAGGATCTTGCGGTGGTTGAGCTTGATAGTATACCGACCATTCCAGCCCAGCTCCTCAAACACCTCGCTGACAATGCGCAGCACCTCGGCATCGGGCACCATGGGGTCGAAGGCACCGGCGATATCGAAGTCACACTGGTAGAACTCACGCATACGGCCCTTGCTGACGGCGGGCTGGTCTCGGCGGTAGACCTTGGCAATGTGGTAGCGCTTGATGCTTCGCACGTCGGAGTTCATGGCGAGCCAGCGGGCAAAGGGGACGGTCAAGTCGTAGCGCAGGGAGCAAATTTCACCACCCTGGTCCTGCAGGTCGTAGATGAGTTTGGAGTCCTCGCCATATTTACCAGCCAGGATGTCGCGCAGCTCAAAGACGGGGGTATCGAGGGCAGTGCCGCCGTGACGCTTGAAGACGTCGGCGATGGTGGTGAAAATGCGGTCACGGAGGAGGGCGTCGGAGCCGCACCAGTCCTTGGTCCCCTTGGGGGTTTTGAGGTTGAAAGAACCCTTGTCCTTGGGCATTGTCTCGATATGACCGGAGCGAGAAGGGATTGAAGAAAAGTAACGAGGGCGGGGATGGATTTGGTGGTGGGGGATGGTGGGGGCTCGGAGACAAATTTGATTCGAGGTCGCACGCAGGCCTTGGGCAGGCAAATGAGTCAGACGACCGACAGGACGCGCGCCGATGTTGTCGGTAATTGCTCGTCGTGCAGAGCGCAAGGGAACAGGAAGGGACTGCATAAACGCAAACGCGAATGGACTGCACGAAAACTGGTCAACAAATTTGGAACGGGCCATCTTCCTGTTTCGGGCGAGTTTTTCCGCCAGGTTTATCCGATATTCTTTGAAAACAGGAACTACACAAGGCAGATGGGAATCTTGGCTATACGCATTCAAAAGCTCTGCGTGTGGTTTCTATTTGCTGAATGAGCTCTTACTACCGTAGGCTGGGGTGGTAATATGGGCTGATTGATGTTCTGTACAAGATGCCAAGTCGGCATGCAGTACATTGCCATCTGTCGATGCCCAAGGTTTGCGCTAAGCGAACAGAAGCATATCCCAGGATCTCGAGCTATGGAATACATAATCGATCAGATAGCTAACTTACTGCGTAGCTCAGCCTCGGTGAAATAGCAGCACCGCCACAGGGCGACGTCACTAATTGCGGAACATCAGATATCAAATGTGGAGGCATGATGTATCCGGCCGTCCGGCTATATCCGAACGAGTTAAGTACCTACTCCAGTAGGAAAGGCCTCAACTCTCAGTTTGGGCCAAGTGCTGCGCCAAGTCATCTACCGCATGCCCAAATGCCCAATGGCCACGGTAGGCCATCTTCGTTTTGAGCTTCCATTTTGAATCAACCGTGCCATCCCCACTATGATGCTCCCGGTCTTCGGTCTTGGGTGATGTAGTATCTGGATCGGTGCATCAGTCGGCCTTGGCCCGTATCCAGCTCGCCTTGTCGTCCTCCTGGCCCCTCGTGCCACCAATGAGGGCTAAATGCTCCCCGGTCGGGCGTTCAGATCCAGTTCGGATTGGAGATGTCGAGACGATCCCTGCGATCCCTGCGATCTGTATATAGGGTGCACGCCACCTGCCTCGCAGCTTAGCGCGCACCGGCCCCGCAAGGAGCCTATTATTGACATGCGATGCAGGTGGGCGCACTACTGTATAATTTCCGGGAGGCTGTTCGGAAAGTTGCCGGGACGCTGGATCCCCGGGCCGGGTAAGAACATGGGCTAGAAGTTGATTCCGTCTTGCACCCTGCGACCCGATCTCAGTGTCCAGAGACTCAACCTCTCATTAGAGATCTGTTTCCGTCACGATCACTGACTTGCGGGAATGGAGACCGTCACCAGTTTCCCCACATCCAGGACGATCATTGGCCGTTTTGGTACGCCATGCGAGGGGCGGACACATGGTCTGTGAGCACTGGCAGGATGCAGCCAATCGTCGGGCGACTGGTTGGGGGGTTAATGAACTCTGGACCCTCCGGCCCCGTCATTTCGAGTCGCAAGGAGGCCAGTTCCACGGTAATCGTGGGGGCTCCGCTGGGGAAGGCAGAAGCCGCAGCACCAATGGCAATGTCACTGCCGTTTCCCCCCCCCTCATCCCCCCGATATATCCGGCGCACAAAGGTCTCCCTCGTCGTGCAAAGGGAAAATCGGCGATTGGACCAGTACCTGCCTTAGAACTCCACGTGGCTCGAGCGCGCGCTCATCGGTTTTAGTGGTCAGGTTGTACGGAGTAAGTGGTCGCAGGATGCGGAGGGTGTTTCTGGACGTTTCCGCTGCATGGGTGGACTGCGCGAAATAAGACGGGCACCTGGGGCGGGTCTGGGTCTGGGTCTGATGTATTCCGTACAGATTGTAAGATAAGTCGGTTTTCCCGAGCACTCCTTCTCTCTCACCTTAACTCCAGCGCCACATATCTCTTCTCATTCTTTACTTTCTCCCGTTCCCCTCACCGAGTCCAGGCCCTGCGGTTCCTGCGTTTCAGCCTGCCGTAGTGCCGTAGTGCTGTTCCCCGGACGCTCTCCGCGACTCAACGTTCCTGGAACCTTCTCCGACTTCCCCGACTTCGACCTCGAACACCACTCCTACGCGCATTCGTCTCATGTCCACCCCTGCCTGCGACCGGTAATATTCGATCTCGAGTGATTCCTCCATGCAGCGGAGTGCGATCGACAAGGACACTCTCCCACAATGAAGGGGCTCTTCGGCATCGGCTCGCGAGGCAATGGGGTAAGCAGCTCTTCATCCCTACGAGCATCATCCCTCCCTCGAGGTGGCACAACACCTGTGCACCCTCCCGTGGGACGATTCTGATCATGACGGGAGCCCACGATCTAACCTCGTACAGGCTTCGACCACCTCTTCGCCCGCCGCGCCGCCCGTCAAGAAGGACCCCCAAACGCCACAGATAACCCCGCTGGAGAAGCGGTTGCAGGACATGGGTCCCATACGTGTCGATGGTAGCGACAAGTTCTTTGGCATGGAAAACGTGAGTGTTCTGGCTATCTCGGTGATTTACACACGCTGACCATGACGTGCGCACCAGTACGGCAATACTTGCTACTGCAATTCGATTCTCCAATGCCTCTACTTTTCCGTTCCCTTCCGTGAGGCCGTGATCAACTACCCGCAGCGCACTCCGCTGGAGAGTCTCGAGGCTGCCCTCGCCAGGAACCTGCGATTCCCGAATCCCAACGCACACCTAGAAGCCGAGGCGCAGGCCGCCAAGCTGAAGGCTCAGGCGGCTACATCACCATCCCCACGCCAGGCCGGCGTTCCTCCCAACCAACCACAAAAGCCCGAGGATAAGGATTCGCCGGAATACAAGAAGAAAGTGGCTCTTCAGACTCTTCCGATTTTGGAGACCAAGAACAACGCCACTAGCTATGGCATGTCCGAGTCCCTCTTTACCTCATTAAAGGATATCTTTGAATCTCTGGTCGGTAGCCAGTCTCGTATGGGTGTGACCCGACCGCAGCAGTTTTTGGATGTACTGCGACGCGAGCATGAAATGTTCCGGACAGCCATGCACCAGGATGCCCACGAGTTTTTGAATCTACTACTAAATGAGGTGGTGTCGAATGTGGAGGCTGAGGCGACGAAGCAGAACTTCACGGAAAAGTCGCTCCCACCGACTGAAAGCGCCGACTCCCTAGGCACGTTGACCCCCAGCTCGGGCTCCAAATCGCCAAACACCACGAGATGGGTGCACGAATTGTTTGAGGGGACGTTGACATCCGAAACTAAATGTTTGACCTGTGAAAAGGTCTCCCAGCGTGACGAGGTCTTCTTGGATCTTTCGGTGGATCTTGAGCAGCACTCATCGGTAACGTCATGTCTCCGAAAGTTCTCAGCCGAAGAAATGCTTTGCGAGCGAAACAAGTTCCACTGCGACAACTGTGGAGGTCTTCAGGAAGCCGAGAAGCGAATGAAGATCAAACGTTTGCCCCGTGTATTGGCTTTGCATTTGAAGCGCTTCAAATACACAGAGGACTTGCAGCGATTGCAGAAACTGTTCCACCGGGTTGTCTACCCGTATCACCTCCGCCTGTTCAATACCACGGATGACGCCGAGGACCCGGATCGACTCTACGAATTGTATGCCGTGGTGGTTCACATTGGTGGAGGACCTTATCACGGCCACTACGTTGCTATAATCAAGACGGAGGACCGCGGCTGGCTGCTCTTCGATGATGAGCTGGTGGAACCGGTGGATAAGAATTACGTGCGCAACTTCTTTGGAGATCGACCAGGCCTGGCATGTGCATACGTCCTCTTCTATCAGGAGACCACCCTCGAAGCTGTGCTCCGGGAGCAAGCTCAGGAGGACCAGGCGTCTTCCACTGCAACAACCGAGAACGGAGAGGCAGGAAAGACCAACGGTTATCCCTTGTCACCCGGGCTGTCCCACGTTCACAGTGCGTCCCAGGTGCCTTCAGATGATCCGAATCGTATGAATGGCATCCACCGAGTCCCCACGGCACCTCAAATGTCCACGCATCACGAAGCACCAGAGTCGGATGTGTCAACTCCACAGCCCGTTCAATCACCCCAGCCACCACTCCCTCCGATCCCCGATGAGCAGCCACCTCCTCTCAGCCCAAAGAAGAGCGATGTTCAGTCACGAAAGGAAAAGGCGAAAGAGGGGAAGGAACGCAAGGCGTTGGAAAAGGAAAGAGAAAAGGCAGAGAAGGAACGGGAACGGGCCGAAAAGCTCCGTCGCAAAGAGGCCGACTTGCAACATGCTAGACAACTGATGAACGAACGACGTGAAGCAGAGGATGTCAGGAGGGCCATCGAAGCCAGCAAAGCCGACATCCCTAAGAATGATGGCTCTGAGCTTGGTCCCGAGAACGGGTCACCGAGGAAGCTCAGCTTCTTGAGGCGGGGAAGTCGCAGTCTGAGCCAACGGCTGAGCAAGGACAAGGAGCCTCGCGTGTCAACCTCGGATCTGCCACCTGTTCCGACCCCTGTTCCCGAAGCCCCGCAACAGGAAGAACCCGCTCAGCCCCCCGTGCCTCCGAAGGATACTGCCTCCCTCTCAAACCCCAAAATGGCCTCACGGAACAGCCCACCCGCCGCCAAAGACAACAAGCCTGAAAAAACCGGACGTTGGAGGTCACTGAGCCTCAAGAAATCCTAGCTGCTCGCATGTATCTTCAGGGAGCATTGTCTTTTCTTGCATTTGCCCAGCTCCTGCTGGGTTCTACGGAGATACCCCCACATTCATGCACATTAAAGCGCCATTTGCTTCTGCACATAGCCCCCGTGGATGTATCATCACTTTTCATGGTACGATATGCGCCGTCGTTCTTCCATTCAATTCTCCTGCGAATGCCTCATTGAGAACCGAGGTATTCCCGATGTGTCTTCTTAGATTCTTGGATCTTTGATCATGGCTATATTTGCTGTTCCTGCTACACCATAGCTACCGTTTCCTGCTTTTTGTAACATGTACGTCGGCATGATACCTACGTTGGTGGGTGGTCGGTGCCAACGGGGCGTTTGGTCTTTGCAATTCTGGCGATGGGATTTGGAAGGCGGTCCTTTTTTTTAAACTTTTGACTTTTGAGCGCGTGTGGATTATTTTCATGTATGTTTTTACCTTACCTTCTCAATGTGGCTTGAAGAATGGCTCACGGTGCTTTTAAACATGATTGTAATTCGCATAACTGGGCCAAGGCCGCTATCAACAGAGTGGAACCGGGGATATCATTGGGTTGGAGGCAAATTATTTCACGCCGAAATAGTGCAGCGGTAACACCTCGCTATTTGATGTCTTCCGCAGGCATATTGATCGCTGACACTGGTCAACTGGGTGAACCGAAGCGGGGGTGGCCAACGTCCTCTGGGACGTTAAAGAAGAAAGCTTGTTTCTTCTTTCTCTTTCTTTTTCTTTTTGCTCTAGTACACTGGCTCTACACTAAAGGTCGTGAACTCATCTAGAATAATATTTAAAAAGACATATCGATCGGTATACCAGCTATTGTAGGGTTGAGGAAGACGTCGTGAAACGATCACGAGTTTCTCGCGGCTCCCGACGAAGTTGTAAGTCAAGGCCCCACAGAGATCGAAGGAGCAGGTTCAAACTAAGGATGCGGCTTTGTGTTCTATGGTTCTCATTTTCATTGATCAAGGACATCTTTCATGCCCAGCAGACTGTAGAAGTAAGGAAAGCCGAGACTTCTTCATAAACCGAAAACACAATCCCACCACTCAAAAGCAACCTTCCCAAACGCATAGAACTCCCTTTCCAGAACCCTCTAACTCCATGATCTCGAACCACGCTCCGGACAGCTTCAGCGATACCAACTCCGTGAACACCTTGTGCGCGAGTCTTGATTGTATCGAAAGGCTGGGTGGCGTAGACAGTCACCAGCCCAGCCAAAGCACCCGTCCCAAAGGTCGTGACCACACTCGGCTTGATTCCATGGGATTTCGTTGTTTCTTTGAGGATGTTGTACGTCCCCATTCGGACTGCCGATGTGGCAGATTGCTTGACTGTGGTGGATACAAGGCCCCGATATAGTTCGCTGATTCCGTGGTTTCGGATTAGTGTTGTTGTGGCGTGGAGGCTGGATTTGAATTGTCGGGGCCCTTTGGCGTCGTCTATTCTGTTGTAACTTGATCAGTAGTGGTCTTTGATTACCTACTTCTGGAAAGAGACTCACAGCGCGGTTTTGATTCTTTCGGTGGGAGTCACTGCAAGTAGACTCTCAACGGCTCCGGCGGTCATTCCAGCAATTATTCCTCGGCCGGGAGAAAGTACACCAAATTCATCGGAGAGGGAATTGCGGATTGTATCGTACGAAACAAATCGAACTGCTGCTTTTGCTGCGGTGCCCTAGATAGAGAGATCGGTGTGAGCCATATTCTAGAACAAGGGCGGGAAAACGAACAATGACAAGAGTAGAGCATCCTGTGTATAGAGCACCAAGGCCTTCTTTCCGGGCTACTTCCGAGATGAGTTTTATTGGATTGGATGTCTGGATTGTACTGCCACTCTGTAGCAGTTGTATGCGGGTTTTGGAATATTCGAATGGATACTGGTAGAACCATTAGCCGATGGAACTGCCCATAACTTAAACATCGGATTTCTTACCGTGATCGCTGCTTCAATACCACCGGCAGTTGCTCCAGATACAAGAGAAACCCACTGTGGTGTAAGACGCTGGGATGCATTAGCCTAGGTGGTTTAGTTGGGGTTGGACGAATTACCTTTTGCGGCTTTTGAGCCTTGCTTTGTGTTAATTGAACGGAACTAGTCGCAGCCATGATAGGTCCAAATTAGTTAGAAAACGGCACCGCAAATGAGAATTGAGCGAGCCGACTAGACTTATAGACTTATCCCAAGTAGGTTCTAAGGTTCATCGAGCCACGGCGCGAATGCGGGGAACGGAAGGAGACTTGCCGCGGAGATATAAAGTGCCGCCGCGGGCCTTTCGTTCAAGGAACGCCAATTTCCACATCCCACGGACATGCGAGTTACAGATTTTTGTCCTAGGATCACCATGGAAGGAAATTCTCCATCTAAGCGTCGGAGAGCACCCAAAGCCTGTGCTTTCTGTCGTCGGAGGAAGGTGAGTGGATCAGAATGAATGCCGGCTCGGCAGTTAACGGTAGCCCTAGTTCCGATGCGACAACGAAAGGCCGACATGCTCGAACTGCAGGATATACGCGCAGGACTGCGTTTATATGCAAGGGCCCGAAAGACCGAGGTACGTTCTTCCCAGATGATATCATCAAGCATTTGTGGTAACGACTTCTTTCTAGGCCCACGAAAGCTCGACTGTCCAGACTCGAGGCGGAGAATGAGCAACTCCGCCAGCGAATTGGTCATTTTGATGCCACATCGAAGAGCGGGACTGACTCGATACCAGAGGCTTCCGGTGTTCTTCACGGACCAACGGACGAGCAACAGGGTGCCACTGCAGATCGGTCTCAATCTGCCGTGTCCCGGATATTCATCTCACCTAATGGAGATTCAAGCTATCACGGACTGACGAGTACCTTGTTTGATGATGCGCTGCCAGATCGACGTGGGCCATCCCGATCAACGGATTCGCAGGTTCCAGCTGAACACATTCGAAAACAATTGATGGGAGAGGCTGCCTACCAGCGTAAGTTGCATAACCCGATACTAAAGTCACCCTCTAATTATGAAAAAAAGGCCAGTTAGAAGCATTGAACTTCCGGGAAGGCAAGCTAGACTTTGATGGAGTTGACCCTGAACTGGGAATGCACTTGTTGTCCTTGCATTGGAATCGCCAGCACCACTCCTTCCTCATTACCTACCGCCCGGCTTTTATGCGAGATATGGCTACCGGTGGCCCTTACTTTTCCAAGCTCCTCCTGAACGCAATATACTTTGGAGCGTCCAAGTTCAGCAACCGCCCAGAGGTGCGTCGGGATCCCGACGATGTGCGCACTGCTGGATGGACGTTCCGCATGAGAGTGAAAGAGCTGCTGGGTAGTGCCCTCGATCGGAGCGAGATGACTACAATACAGGCACTACTGGTAATGACCAGCTCTTTATTTGCTCTTGGCGACGAACGCAGTGCCGCCTGGTTATACTCCGGGACCGCATTTCGGATGATCATCGATCTGGGCATGCATGTCGATGCGACAGCGTTGAGCAACACACGGCGTCTCTCAGACGAAGACATAGAGATTCGTCGTCGCGTCTTCTGGGGCGCCTTTGTTGTTGATAAAATCCAATCTTTGTACCAAGGGCGCCCCGCCAGTCTACAGGATTTTGATACAAAGGTTTCGTTGACGTTCATGGACCGCTACGAAGAACTCGAGCATTGGCAACCATTTGCATATTCAGACGTGCAGTCGTATGCTGGATCACCAGCATATAGTGTGTCGACTTTTACTGAGCTTTGCAAGCTCTCGTTGATTCTGAACGGAGTCTTGAACAAGGTCTATTCAGAGAGGAGCTCCAACCGATCCTCCGAGGAGCTGATTGCTACTTTAAGCACGTTTGATTCCCAGCTCAAGGAGTGGCGCGAAGCATTACCAGACTTTCTCCAATTCAGCAATGAAGGAACTCAGACCACACCGCCACCTCATGTCCTTTCCCTCTTGGCACTATATAATGTGCTCCTCATTTTACTTCACCGACCATTCGTAGCGGAGGGACATCTCCACACTACAGATCCATCGGTCGCTATCAGTTCCTTTACTACGTGTACGGCGGCCGCTGCCCGAATCATGCGGTTGCTTCAAGCCTACGACCATGCGTTTTCGATCAGGCGGGCCCCCTATCTGATTTCATATGCAACATATGTTGCTGCAACCATTTACGTTCGAGTGGCCGCTCAACGAGAAGGTGGTAGTCGAGCGCACGCCAACCTCC
This sequence comes from Penicillium silybi, assembly GCA_027569585.1. NCBI lineage: Eukaryota > Fungi > Ascomycota > Eurotiomycetes > Eurotiales > Aspergillaceae > Penicillium > Penicillium silybi. The sequence continues at coordinate 957,770 of JAPDFI010000002.1, read as the reverse complement.
GGGCGTGCATTGACATTTTCCAAAAGAATCAAGAGACGAATTGGGCTGTTCGCCGTGCAAAGAAAGTGATATTAAATCTGATGGATCGCATGGGAGTCGATATGAGCAGTCGGCATGCTGAAGGGGATGAGAGAAGGGCAGTCGACAATACGAACGATACGAATCAAGAAGATGCGCAAGCTCATTCGCAGAACGAGCTTCTGAACACAACTGCCCCGGCTACTCAAATGACACCCCCGGAAACAGAGGCATCGGAACTCGACATGGATATGATTATCCAGAGTTTCATTCGACAGAATGCGAGACCGGTTGATGGGAATATATCTTATGAGCCTCCCCCGACTTCCCACGCTGGGACTCATTATGCTCCAATGGATGCGGCTGTTACTGTCCCCTCTGTCGCCTTTCCAGAAAGCGAGGAGTCGTTCGTCAATGCCTGGCTTGGTGACGATATGTTGTTTGGATTCAATGGCTCTCTGCAAGATAGTATATTGTATAATTAGGCAAGATCATACCCCGCCTTTGGGTTTGACTTCAGTCTCAGAAGATCTCATTTCATGCAATTTCAACGAAATTCCTAGTTCATTTGTTTTTCTTTTCCCAGTATGAACACAATTCATAGAACACATAATAAACATACACCTAGACCTTTTCAATCTGCTGAATCGCAACTTTCTCCTCGTCTGCCTCATTTGTCCTCGTCAACTCCTTCCTTCTGTGGAAAAGAACTCCATCTTTGAACAAAGCATCGACATCCTCCAACTTCAACCCCTTCGTCTCCGGCACCAGAAACCAAACAAAAGGCACCGACAAAGTAGTGCAGGCAGCAAATACAAAGTAAGTCCCATATGTGATATTCGAGATCATATATGGCACGCTCCTTGCAATGACAAAGTTGAACAGCCAATGTGTAGCGACACAGATGCTAACACAGAGCCCACGCACGCGAAGGGGATAGATCTCGGAACAGATGACCCATGGCACGCCAGCCCAACTGAAGCAAAACGAGACCGCGAAAACGAATATAAATACTGCTGCGGCGTAGGAGCTCGCGCTGAGGGGGTCGTTCGAGTCGGTGTGAGTTCCCTGGATTTTGACAAATGCTCCAATAAGCCACATAGAGATAGCCTTGCTTTGTTAGCTCTCAATTCACGGACTTGAAATATCTCATGGGCGTGACTTACCATCATAACACTTCCGCAAACCAACATGGACTTTCTCCCAAAACGATCGACGACAAAGTACATGGCAAAGAACACTGCCACCAATCGAACAATGCCGTAGATTCCAGTGGAGACCAAAGATGCCTCCGTTCCTCTCAGTCCAATCGACTCGAAAATACGAGGCGAGTAATAATTGATGGCGTTAGATCCAGCCATTTGAAAGAAGATCATGATCGCAACGCCGAGCAATACACGATTGCGCAGCCCAGGCTGCATGATCTCTTTCCAAGCAGCTCGAGTATTCCCGAGGCTATCAGAACACTCAAGCCGGAGTTGTTGGAGTATATCCTCAACTTCCTCTTGTATTGACGAATGTTCAACGGGAAGCTCGCGCAGCACAGCTAACGTCTCGATAGCCCGACTTCGCCCATGGACTTTGGCCATCCATCTGGGTGATTCCGGGATAAAGAGCAGGCCTATTATAAGCAAGCCAGACGGGATAAGCTGTAGTGCGAACGGGGTGATCCACTGCGAAGAAGTCGGAGCCATGTTGCGCTCGACGCCGAAATTGATCCAGAACCCCATACAGGTTCCGAGCTGGACGCCGATCTCGTATATTCCAACGAGTCGACCTCGGAGCTGCGGAGGTGCACATTCGGCTGTGTATAGAGGAACCAACATGCTGGCAGAGCCCACTCCCTGAATTGTGTTAGCTAATACCTTCAATGGTAAGAGCAGCTTTTGACGGGACTTACCAGACCTCCAATGAATCGGCCAACGAACATTACGGCTTTATTGCCGGAAGAGACTGTTTGCATAATTGAACCTGCAGTGAAGCTCACCGCACCCAATCCGAGAGCTACTCGACGGCCGAGCTTGTCTCCAATCGGTGCTGCTGCCAAGGAGCCAAAGAAGCAACCGGCTTGTAGCAAAGAGACAATATTGGCTGAGAAGGTATCCAGAGCCGACTTTGATGCATCATCTAAGCCGAACTCCCTGAAAGAAGTTAACGATGGACGAAATCCACAGAGCAATGTATTACCTTAGGAAAGGAGATAGTTCTATCGCTGTTCCGATAAATGCCAAGTCATATCCAAACAGGAATGCGCCCATTGAGGTAACCAATGCCAGCAAATAGACTCTGGTATTGTGGACTTGAGTCCCGTCTCCTATATTTGACGCATTCATTGCCATGATGGGTTGAATGCTAGGGAATGTTGAAACTCGTCGATATGGCACCACAATCAGCTGGAAGATAGGGCTTTTATGTATCGCGTATCGCGTCTACCCCGCATGGTTTCCCCAGACTTCGGCAAAATGCCGTTCATCATGGAGACAGGGCCAAGGGTCGGTGGCTGTGGTGGCGGGTCGACTAGGAAAGTTAACGGGAAGTATAAGCCGCGGCATCTTTAAATCCGCGGAGCTTGACTTGCCACGGAACGGCCGTGCCTTTGAAAGCCATCCGTTCATAGTAACGAACAATTTGATGAAAACCGGGCAACAAGTCGGCTTTCGGCACATCTTAGGCAATTCGATATGGAGACCAATGGTCTATATAGACCCGCCATAAGTGGCGCTCATCAAGAAACGATACCCAGCACGAGGTACTTTCATGTTGAAACGCATCATGGCCCATGCAGCAACCATATCCGCGACAGATGTCTACACAGCTCCAAACATTTCTCGAATCCAAGAGTTCATTCGTTTCCCAACACGAAGGTCCATTCCCGCTGTATGGATGCGAGCTGGCACATCAAAGGGCCTTTTCATCCATCAGAAAGACCTACCCGCCGCCCATGAACTATGGGGACCGATTTTGATATCAGCCATGGGATCCTCGCAGGGGAGTTCCCGCCAACTCGACGGAATCGGTGGTGCTACTTCGACGACCTCGAAGGTGGCGGTGGTTGCGAAATCGAATCGACCCGATGCCGACGTCGACTACACTTTCATCCAGGTAGCGCCCGACCAGATGAAAGTAGATGCGACTGGGAACTGTGGCAATATTGCATCGGGTGTAGGGCCTTTTGCACTGGATGAAGGCATTGTGAAAGCCCAGCCGGGGCAAACAGAGGTAGGCATACTTGTCCAGCGAGATGAATGATTGCTAAACTTCAATACATAGATTGATATCCGTGTTTTCAACACGAATACCGCTCAGACACTCATTGAGACGGTTCAGGTCTCGGCGGATGGAAGCTTCCAAGAGCGTGGGGATTATCAAATTCCCGGTGTTGACGGCATGTCGAGTCCGATCAAAGTGGCATTTCTCAATCCTGGAGGGAGTATGACCGGCAAGATGTTCCCAAGTGGCGCATCGCAGGAGATTCTGAATGTTAGATCCCAGATTTTGGGAGACTTTGAAGTGCGAGTGAGCCTCGTGGATGCCGCCAATCCCTTCGTCTTGGTTGATGCTCGTTCTTTAAAGCTGAAAAGCCCGGTTTCCTTGGAGAACCCAAGTTGCCCAGACTTCGCCGTGGTGGCAGAAGATATCCGAAGAGAAGGGGCAGTACGGTTCGGACTAGCCAAGGATGCGGAGGCGGCAGGACTTGTCAGAGGGACTCCGAAAATCGTCTTCTTGTCTCCAGGCGAGGAAGGACGGGATGAGGACCTACAAGTTCTGTCGTTCACTATGGGCAAACCACATGCTAGTCTCCAACTGACTGGGGCTGTGTGTATCAGCGCGGCAATGTCAATCCATGGCACCGTTGCCTGGGAGCTGGCTGGCAGAGGAGCCGATGATAGAAGGCCAAAGCATGGTATGGAGATTGGAGGACACGGCATCGCGGCTCCTTTGCCGGTCAAAATTCGGCACCCAGCTGGAGTAATCCAGACGGAAACAGTACTGGGGCTCAAGGGAGATGGAGATGTGTATGTCAGTAGAGTCGCTGTTTTCCGGACGGCGCGTCGGCTGTTTGAAGGGAATGTATTCTATAGAGCTTAGTGAAGTGAACTGGCTAGATATCACACTAATCGGGAACCTTGAAAGGAAATAAGGCTTGGGATTGCCATTACAACGATCATCTTTTTCAGCATACTCAAACTCTTGCTGGGAGAGATCTAGACTACTAGCCTTCGGTTACTGTGTGCCTTTCTGATTTAGGTGAATTTGGGTATATACACGGGTCTGATAGACCGGCAAAAGATCAAACGTAGAGCATATACCGGGCCTCAACACGCTCGGTCTAGACACATACAACTAGCCAAAAAATCTCCATCGGTCCACAGGACTCGCCATATGAATTATCTCGGACTAACAGTCTGTGCTATCAGCCCCACCCTTTCCCGTATCCTGGTAGGTTTTTGCTCATGTACTTCGTACCACATGTCTTGTGGTGGAAAACAGACAGGCTATGCGTAGCTTGTCTTCGCTCAAATGCTTGAAAAACTGCTTTTGCGCGAGTGACGGTGTCAAGGGGCGAGCAGAAAAACCATTCTTTCCCTCCCAAGCGCATACGTCGACTCGGCAGGAACTGGGGTCTTGCGAGGGATCAACCGAGGACGAGCTCGTAGACGATGACGATCGTATTGATGATGATCAGGGGTACTGTGGGAGCCTTGCGCATTAGCTGGAGAGCTCGAGGCTGTAGCAGATTCATCCTCCCTCGACTTCGAAAGCACCGTATGTTTCCCCGGGTGATGTGTAGACCAAGGAAATAGATATCATGGGGATAAATACGCGGGGAAGATAGAACTCACTCCGCATGACTGTCCGCACACTCGCAATCAAGTTGATCGTCTTCGCCTTCACGCTGGTGCTATCGTACGTCGCGCCAAAGCCCGGCTCAGCTTGCGTACGACCCCATCCGACTAGAGAATTCAAAGCAGATTAGATTTTTATCCAGGGAAACCCCTCTCGGCAAGGTGGCATGCGATTGGGGTTGGGAGTGGAGGAACGTACTGCGAGCGAGGAAGCGGTCCTCAGACAGGACAGCGATGGCGTTGATGATGAGGATGACGACTGGAGCAGATATTAGCTTGTATCAATAATGGGAGTTGCGAAGAAACAAACCCAAGAAAAGGTTCCCAAGGCCGAAGAACAACATCGTTGCGCGTCGGGGGGTTGTTGGAGGGAGGATCGTTGATAAGGTGAGGTTCGGAAGCGCCAGATCTCCGGATCAACAATAACTTCGCTCACCATGAGACATGGTCAGTCCACGCCACGCAATCTCCATGCGCATAGCTAATTTCTACAGTGAATATATTCAACTTTCTCGCCATTCTTCTCCCGGCGTTGATCTTCCTCCATCTCCTCGTTGCGCCATACACCAAAGTCGAGGAGTCCTTCCATGTCCAGGCCACCCACGACATACTCGTTCATGGCTTCCCCGCCGACGTTCCTGACCTCGACCGCTCCAATTATGACCATTTCGCTTTTCCTGGAGCTGTGCCTCGGACCGCCATTGGCGCTGCCGTTCTTGCTAAGTTGTCGCGACCTATCATTGCGTTGAGCAACGCGATCAATCCGCCGGGCATAGCTGGCGGTAGCCTCTACTCCAATGGCACCGATCCTGTCAACCTCTCCGAAGCTGCGCTGCCAACTGGCACTGCAGTAGCACTGGCCAAATTATCAGACTACCTGCCTACGTTGAGCGAGGGAGTCGATCGGCAGATCCTCGGTAGGGATGGATATAGTCTTCTCTGACAACGAAGCTAACACCTCCGCAGCTCGAGCTATCCTGGGCCTGTACAATGCATTCGCACTTCTCGTGTTTGCGCGCGGAGTGCGACGAAGCTTTGGCATAGTCGTGGCAACATGGTACCTGGCCTTCCAAGTCAGCCAATTCCACCTTATCTACTACGCCTCCCGGCCACTATCCAACATGTTCGCTTTCGGGCTGACAACACTGGCAATGCGCTACCTTCTCCCGGATTCTATGATCCGTGTAGGTCGGCCTGGTGACAGCCGTCTGTCACTAGTGCTGCTCACCATGGCAGGCGTGATATTCCGCTCGGAGCTGGCTGTGCTAGTCGCGACGCAGACGCTATTCTTGCTCTTCACTCGCCAGGCCAGTTTCTTCCGAGATGCTGTCTACGCGGGTATTCTTGGTCTCGTTGTGGGCCTCTCCGCTACCGTGATTACCGATTCTTTATTCTGGGACCGTTTCCTCTGGCCAGAGCTGGATGCGTTCCTGTTCAATGTCGTCTCTGGACAGTCGTCTGAATGGGGAACTGATCCCTGGTACTTCTACTTCTTGAATGCTCTTCCTCGCCTTCTCCTCAACCCCTTGACCTATCTCATTGCCCTTCCAGTCGCGCTGCGCCAACCCGCAACTCGACAGCCGGCGGTTCCACTACTCGTGCCGTCTCTCGCTTTTGTCTTCTTATACAGCATCATACCCCACAAAGAATGGCGCTTCATTATCTATGTCATTCCGTCTCTCACAACCGCAGCTTCGCTAGGTGCCGGGTACCTCTGGACCCACCGTTCGCGCTCTCTTTTCTCGCGCTTTGCCTCTCACCTCTTGGTGCTTTCCACGCTTGCATCCTTCCTTCTATCGAATCTCGTGCTTCTCCCGGCCTCAGCTGCAAACTATCCAGGCGCGCATGCTCTGAACGCACTGCATCGCTACCACAATAAGGCGGCTGGGGATGACTCGCAGCCTCATGGCGCCTCCGTCTACCTCGGTAACTTGGCGTGCCAAACAGGCGTCACGCGGTTCTTGCAACAACCTGCTTCATTGGGCTGGCTCTACGATAAGACCGAAGATGAAACTACCAAGTCCCTGAGTGCCTTCTGGGACAAATTCGACTACATTCTTGTTGAGGCTTCCGCGGACCCTGAGTATAGGGATAGCGATGAGACGCAACTGCGGAGCGCGCTCCCTGAGTCTCAATGGGAGACGGCGGACACCGTTGATGGCTTCGCTGGCATTTCTATCCTGAGACCTGGATCCCCAGCGGATGGGGCTGCTGAGCGCAAGCTTCTGTCTATAGCAGGGGGTCAGCGTGCAGTGGACTTGTACGAGCAAGTTCGCGATTCAGTTCGCAAGGTCCTTTTGCGAGGTTGGTGGGTCGAGCTGAAAATGAAGCCGAAGCTTAAGGTATTGAAAAGGGTCCGAAGGGATTAAGACTAATCTTAAGGCCGTCGACTACACTGTAAATAGTAAAATTCGAGTTCTCTTTTCATATTCGTTGGTTCAACTGTACATCTCAGTAACAGAGGGATATGTAACTTGGATTGGATGTATGAAAAACGTCACGGACATCTCGACCCCAATAATCAACCACAGATCAAACAAGTACATGCAACAGGGTATTATGTATCATGATAGCTGCCCCCAAGAGGCAGAGTCAAAACAGACAGAATCGAAACATCTCACAGCGATCCCGGCGGACCGCCGAGGCGTGCCATGCGAGACTCCAGATCGCGCACCCAGGGCTCGACAGTCTCAACATTAGATTTGAGGGCAGCCTCACCCTGGCGCATCTTCTCCTCAACGGCCGTGAGGCCTTCGCGCCATTGCTCGATTTCGGAGGTCATTTCAGCCTGGCGTTTTTCGAGCGCATCGAGCGAGTCGGCGGCGTGGGCGGCACCCGCGTGGCAGGCACGAAGGGAGCGAAGACGTTCAAGGACACTGGGTAGCAGTGGGTGCAGGGACTGGATGGTGGGGAGAGTTGCGTAAAGAGCCTGTATCTTGGCTGCATTATCATCGTCAGATGGGCTAGAGCCATCCGCCGTAGGCGCAGCGTCAGCATCAGAGCCAGAAGAGCTGATTCGCGCAGCTTGAGCAGCCTTGGCAGCATCAACTGCGCGTCTACGGGCTGATGCAAGGGCTTCGGCATCAGTAGCGAGCTTGCGGACCCGTGTAGAGAGAGCTTCGAGATGAGGTGTGGTCAAGCTGGGAACCGCACTTGAACCACCAGCTGCCGGGTTTGTTCCCACGAGAAGACCGGTGAGAGCCGAGAGCCGAGATGTAAGCTGGTCCAGGGATGGAAGCACTGGCTGCAGAGCAGGCTGGCTGATGCCGTCCCCGACGAAGGGGTTCGATGAGCTTGATATGCCCATCGAAGCTTCAATAAGTGCCAATCGGCTCTCGAAAGCTGCTGCATGTGAAAGAATTCCTGCTGACGATGCCGCAGCTGGCGCGGGCACAGTTGTAACGGCCGAGGCCGAACCGTCCGCCGAAGGTTGTTGCCTTTGCGACTGTGAAGCTGGCGCAGAACCACTCTCAGATCCAAGTTTCTGAGATAACATAGCAGCAGCAGAATGCGACGTAGCCTGCCCGCCTCGCGAAGAAGCATGCAGATTATCCAGCGCGCGGCTCAACTCCGCTACACCATCACCTAACGCATTCTCTCTCGGTTTCTCAGTCGCAGCCGTGGCTTGACCCGTCCCGCTCTCGACGCTATCGTCCTTTCCGGCAGTCGCCTCATTCGCCATCTCCACCTTCAATTCCTCAACCTCTCTGCGCAGGCGTGCCAGCCGCCGCTCGAGCGACTCGTCCTCGCTATCGCTAAAGTCACCGACCTCCTCGGTGCCATCCTCGCGCATGCGGCGCCGGCGCCGACTCTTACTCTTGCTGCGGTAGGCTTGGCGTTTTGTGGAAATGCTGTCAGAGAAATTCACGTCCCGGGCGTCCACCGCGGCACCCATGAAGTGCATACGCGCCTGGTCCGCGTTGACGCCTTCGCGGTCAATGTCTGGGCTGGAGCCTGCATCGTCATGCTCGGATTCGGTGCGGACTGTAGTGGTCTGGATTGGAATTGACTGTTAGTACAGTTTATGGTTGTGTTTGCTTGCGTTGGCGGACTCACGGGGACGGTGGATGCTTCGTCGGTCAGGTCAGGGGTTTCGTAGATATCCGGGGCGGGATCCTGGGACGCGGTTAGTAGGAGTTGCTGAGCATTGTCAAGTATAACTCACCAGGTCTGGAAGACCGGCGTATTTCTTGTTGAAGGCCATTGTGGTGCACCACAGAGTGGGAAGAGACCGTCAACAATGTGATGTCCGCTATAGCTCTCACTCGGGAAAGATTGACACCCCAGGCACCAAAATATCACAGGCACCCAGGCAGCCAGGCACCGAGGCAGCGACGATAAATGAATGACTCAGCATTCACGTGCCAGCCTCGGAATTAACACATGTTCGAGCAAGCGCAGACCGTGGACCGGCCAGGTATAATAAGGTGCACACGTTACGTAGTTCCTGCTGTTTTTCGCTTCTTAAATCCCTTCTACCTTCTTCAACTCTCAACCTCAAGCTCAATTCGCATCGTTCCGTTGCAATAAACATACCAATCCCACTTCTACTTCTACCCTCACACCCCCGCATTCCAAGCTCTCCAAACCCAAAATGGCCGCCCCCGCCGACATCACAGTGAAGAACCTCAACGGGCAGTGGGTGATGGTACGTATTATGTGAAAATGAATCGGGGTCAAAAAGAGGACAATCATGACTTACGAAACCTGTGTAACAGGACACAACCCTGTCCAACCCCACCGACCCAATTCTAGCTCTGGTACGTACATCCAAACCCATCCATCACATGTGGGCAGCCTCGCACAAAGCTCTAGCACACCAATGGCGAAGAAGCAAAGAATCCCGAATCCCACTGACACGACGCAGCAAGGCATGAGCTGGTTCCTCCGCAAAGCCCTCCCCTATGCCACGGTCACTCTGCACGTGCACGAGTACCCCGACTCGGCCAACCCGCAGGTGTACCGCATCGACGTCGACCAGGTGATTACTGGCGGCATCACTGGGAGCAAGGAGGCGCGCCAGCTTGACTGGCAAGAGCGTGAACATACCGATAACATCTTCGGCACGCTTCACGGCCGCTCGCGATTCATCCGCGGTGCTAAGGGTGATGATGGCAAGGTTCGCCCGGCTGTTGAGGTGCAGACTAAAGTTGGTGATTCGGAGGCCGATGAGAAGGTTCAGCGTTTCCTGCGCGGCGAGATCCTTGTCGACGGCTCGGATGCGGAGGGATTCCTTGTTGACGACGAGGGTGCTGAGTTTGGTGAGGGGGAGGGATTGTACGTGCAGAGCTGGGTTGTGAACGAGGAGAGCGGCTGGACCGCGGAACAGGTACGTCGTATTGTTCCTGGGTTGTGATGGGATTAGATGCTGACTTTTTCCTAGATCTGGGGCTTCGAAATTGTTGATGGCGAGCGCCGTCACACTCGTCGCGTTGCTGTCACCAAGGATACTCAGGTTGAGATGGCACGACTTGTCTACACCTTTGAGGGGCCGCGGGCTGAGGAGTAAACGGAGAGTTGAGATGAATGGGCTTCGATAGACCCACAACTCTGCTGCTTCTCTGCAGCTCGATAGAATGTAGATCAGTTTTGTATTCGATTCCGTTTCGCTAGCAAGTCTGTGGGCGCAAATGAAATTCAGCGAAATACATTCTGTCCCGCAAATCAGATTTGAAAGATACTATACACCAATCCGGCGATCGGAATCAGAAGAAACCAAAGGAGATGAAGCCAAAAAATGCTCTAAAATCGATTCATTGCAGGTGAGGGGCCCGTAGGCAGTACTTTGGAGACAGAAATGCATAATGGGGCATGATCATGACATGAAGAAAAAAGATTATGTCAACAACTCAGCAATGGAATTAAGAGTGGTTAGGCATCACGACAGAGGCCTTGGAGCTGACCGCATCCTCGCTCTTCCAATGGCTGGTCACGGTCTTCTGCTGAGTATAGAACTGCAAGCCCGGCTTGCCGTAGAAGGTGTTGGCACCGCCACCGGCGATACTCTTCTTGTTACCGGTAAAGGAGAACATGGGCAGCGGGACGGGGATGGGCACGTTGATGCCCAGCTGACCGGCCTCGGTTTCCTTCTGGAATTTCGATGCTGTCGAGCCGGAGCGAGTGAAGACAGCGGCTCCATTGCCGTATTCGTTGGCGTTGATGAGATCGATGGCGTCGTCCAGAGTCTCGACATTGAGGCAGACGAGAACGGGTCCGAAAATCTCCTCCTTGTAACACTTCATTTCGGGAGTGACATTGGTGATGATGGTGGGGCCAATCTAAGGAAGAATCATTAGTACGCTGTCATAAAGAAGAATAGGTCCAAAAAGAAGAGAACGTACGAAGTTGCCGTTGGGATACTTCTCAGGCTTCTGTCCACGGCCATCCAAGAGGATGGTAGCACCCTCCGCCTCAGCACTGGCAATGAGATCCTCAATGCGCTTCTTGCTCTCAGGGCTGATGACAGGACCGAGGTCCGCACCCTCCTCGAAGCCAGCGTTCATGTTGAGAGCCTTGGCACGCTCAGCGATCTCGGGCAGCCACTCCTTGGTCCCGCCAACCATAACAACGGTGCTCAGGGCCATGCAGCGCTGACCAGCAGCACCAAAGGCAGCACCAGTGATAGCGTTGAGAGCGTGGTTCTTGTTGCAGTCGGGTAGGACAGCAGCGTGGTTCTTAGCACCCAAGTTGGCCTGCACACGCTTGCCATTGGCAGAGCCACGAGTGTAGATGTACTCGCCGGCCTTGTTGCTGCCGACGAAGCTAATGGCCTTGATAGCGGGCTCGTCCAGGATGAAATCCACGGTGCGGTGCTGCCCGTGAACGATGTTAATAACACCCGGAGGGAAGCCGGCCTCCCTGGCCAGCTCGGCCAGGATCATAGCAGCACCGGGATCACGCTCAGATGGCTTCATTACCAAACAGTTGCCGGTAATAGTGGCGACGGGGATACACCACAGAGGGATCATGGCGGGGAAGTTGAAGGGGCAGATAGCCGCGACAACGCCCAGCGGTTCGCGGTAGCTACGGGTCTCCATGTCCTTGGCCACCTCCAGGACCTCACCGGTCATCTGGGTAGTGATACCACAAGCGGTCTCGGCGACCTGCAGACCACGAAGGACATCGCCTCGGGCATCGGCAAAGGTCTTCCCTTGCTCGAGAGTGATGGATGCGGCCAGCCGGTCCCAGTTCTCGCGGATCAAGCTGGTGAACTTGAACATAATCTGCTGTCGAGCCATAATGCTGGTGGCACGCCAAGCGGGGAAGGCCTTCTCGGCCGACTTGACTGCGGCCCGGAGCTCCTCATCGGTGCTCTGGGGCACGCGAGTCACCAGGTTGTTGGTAGCAGGGTCATGGAGTTCAATCCATTTAGTAGCCTTGGATGTCACGAACTCGTTGTCGAGGAAGTTGGCGGTGTCGATAGGGTTGGAAATCTGTTGGTGGTCCGTCGGGTATTCCGTTGCGGTTGTAGCAGCTGAGGTGGTAGGAGGGGCGAGCTGCTGGGCTGTGGCGTGCAATCGGCGAGCAGCTGACATAGCCCCGGGGGTAGTAATTGCTCTCTGGGAAGTTAATCTAGCAATTGGGGTGGCGGTGGTGAGAGACCGAGCACCGGAGGCAGCTCTGGCAATAACCGCGGGCGTGCGGGGAACGGAGTGAAGAGCGGGGAGAGAACGGGCCAAAGACCGGCGGGCGGCCATGATGAATTAAATGAAAGAGATATGAAGATGAGAAAGGGTATCTCAGAGAGGAAGAAAGGTAGGTAGAGTAGTAAAGAGGGGTGGCAATGAAGAGTATAAGAAGGCCTGATACTTGTTACCCCAGGCCCGAGGTCAACCGACCGCCTTGCATCGGACTTCCCCAAAGATCCAACAATGGGCGGCTTCTTCTCCGATAAGCTACCTCGGCGGTTTCAGCCAATTACAGTAGCCACGTATCGCATCCTATCGCCGAAGCTGCCCGCAATCACCCCGAGCTTCGCATCTGGCGTGCTTTATGGCAGGCCATTCCGAGAAGAGACCCTCAAGTAATGCCCCAAATCAGACATGCTCTATACGGGGAACTCCAAAATGGAGACTACAAACTTCAAAGTGGAAATCGCGGTGAAGTGGACAAGTTGGACATAAAAAGTATACTGGGCTTTCATTCCGAAGTGGACCTCAAGACTACCTAGAATACTACTACACAGGCCAAAATACAAACAGGAAAGGGAATCAACGTGGGGAAAAACTATGCGCTCTCATTTGTTTGGGTTTTAAGGGATAAGCTTCTTTCCTGCTCTCCTTCGCCTTTTACTCCGCAGAGGATCGGGTGGAGCGCTTGGTAGCACCGCCCTTGCCGGTGTCGGCAGAGGAGCTGGTAGCCTCGCCGGTCTTCTCCTTAGAGGAGCTCTCGGCCTTCTTGCCCTTGGGGGCGGGAGCAGGGCTGCTGGAGCCAATAGCACCGACAATGACCAGGATGGAGGTCAGGAGAAGAGCCAACAGACCACCAGCCACTTCGGGCACGGTCTTGACGGCGTTGACAGGGTCCTCCTTGGCCAGGCCAACGAAGTAGTCGATCTTCTGACGGACGAAGGTGACGGGGTCCTCCTTGAAGGTGACGGTGGTGCCCTCGGCAGGCTTCTCGGTCTTAGGCTTCTCAGCCTCCTCCTGAGCCTCCTCGATGGGGAACTTGACATCGAAGGTCTCCTTGCGGAACTTCTCAGCATCCTCGACGGAGTGACCAATATAAACGTTGTCGAACAGAATGTCGCTCTGCATGGTCCAGATTTCAAAGCCGATAGCGCCCATGGCCTCGAAGTTGGAGGGGGTCTTGTCCTCGAAGTAGCCAGGGTTGGCGATCTTGCGGGGGGCCCAAGGGCCCTTGTAGGCAGGGTTGTCAATCATGGGAGCGGACCACTTGCCCTTGTACTCGGGGTTCTTCTTCATGGGGCGGGTCCACTCGCCGCAGCCAGAGACGTCGGCGCACTTGGGGTTGGGGACGGTGGGAGGGATCCAGTCACCATCCTCCTCGTCATCCCAATCCTCGGGCTTCTCGGCCTCGGGGTCGGGGATGCTGGTGGGCTCATCCTCCAGCCAGTCCTCGGGCTTCTCAGCCTCCTCATCCACGATCTCGAAAGGAGCCTCCTCATCCCAGTCCTCGGGCTTGGTAGCCTCGGGATCGGCGATCTTGACCTCGTCGACCCAGTCGGCGGGCTTCTTGTCCTTGGGGTCGTCAATCTCCTTCTCGGGGTTGACGGGAGGGTTGAAGTCCTCCAAAAGGCTGCCCTGCTTAGCGGACTCGCCGTTGATCAAGATCTCGAAGGTCTGGTCGGGGTTGACGATGAGAGTGTAGAGGGAGGTGACCTTGTTGGTGCGGGCCACGGGGGGAGTCTTGAGGTGCTTCTCCTCGTACTCGCCGGTCTTGGGGTTCTTGTGACGGAAGATGAAGTGAACCTGAATGCTAAGTCAGTCGCTGAACCACAATGCTAGCTTGACTGGGCATCCATACCTTGTTGGTGGCACCGCACTTGTCGGGACCGAACATGATCACGTAGGGGGAGCTGTTGGAGAACTCCTCCTGGTGGAGCTTCTTGTTGTCCTGAAGAAGCTTCAGGTAGGCACCACCGCAGACCAGAGAGTTCTGGGGCTTGACCTCGTACTGGACGACCAGAGTCTTGCCCTTGTTGTCAATCTTCTTGGGGAACTTGGCCGAGATGGCGTGGTGAGCGGCCGGGTTCTTGACGACCAGACCCTTGTCACCCTCAATACCCTTGAAGACGGTAGGCTCTTCGACCGCCCATTCACCAACGTAGGCCCAGTCCTCTTCGGACTTGGGGTCATCCTTTTTTGCGTTGGAGCGCTTCCACCGGGTCTCCCAGTCGTCGGTGAACTGCTCGAGGAAGGGAGCCTTCAGAGCGGTAGGCTAAAGACAAACAATTAGAAGGGCCAATGGAGGGAATTGAGGGGGGTTTAACGTACCGTGAAGGTAGGTCGCTCAATGGCGGAGGCGGCATCAGGTTTAATCTCAGGCTCCTCGGCATAGGCGTAGCCCATAAGGGAAGCCGAGGAGACCAGGGCCGTGAAGGCGGCGGCGTCGAAGCGCATGGTGAACAAGACAAAGAAGCGCACAGTACCGGGGAAGGGGAAAAGGGAAAGAGGACACCGAGAGAAAAAGAGGAGTAGCGGAGCCCAGGGCGGTTATATAGAAAAAGACACGTTATCCGGCCTGCGAGTAGGCAGTCCAGGTGGCCTCTTCCATGCCAGCTCCCCAATCGGGATTAGCCCATGCGAGGTACCCGCGACCTGGCTTTCGATCCCTTTCTATGTGCTGGACCCGGTATACAGTACTTGCGATGTACTTGCCTTGTTGACACGAAACCGATGTGCAATAGATACAATGTAATAATCACCACTTTTTGATATATTTGCTCCTTTTATCTGAGAAGATGAGCTGTTTCATCGTAATCCCAAGGTTCCGTGCTGTGCAATGGGCGGAGCTGCAGAGTCCCACCCCGCCCGACAAGATTCACTGGATTGCGCGATTGAGCCGTTACACTGTGTTTCTTCATCCCCGATCAACCACCTTCGCTAACTGGTCCTCGGCTTCGTATTGGACTAGGACTTGATTGCCAATTCCAGGCCATTGCGATTATCGGCTCGCCAGCTTCCCCGAAGCCCGTCTTTCGGGTCTAGGTTCCTAGGAACGGTACTGACCCCCAGCCCACCATGTGCGCAGATGGACAGAAGGCCGTCGAGGCCAGCACCAACTATGACCACCTGGTGCAGTCGACCGACCCCGAGCACCCGGCCAACCTCATCCCGGAGATGTGCCGTAAATTCTACAACTGGGGCTGGGTCACCGGTACCGGTGGAGGGGTAAGTCTCTGGCCGGGTGCGCGCTAGAAGCGCAACAGCTCGCTGACAGGAACCAGACCTCCATTCGCCATGGCGATCACATCTTCCTTGCGCCCTCCGGTGTCCAGAAGGAGCTCATCAAATCCGACAATATCTTCGTGATTCAATGGCCCACCAAGAAGTACCCCGCCGAAGAGCGCAACTACATCCGCAAGCCCCTCGCGCTGAAGCCGTCTGCGTGCACTCCGTTGTTCCTGACGGCCTTTGAGCAGGGCGCCGGCTGCTGCATTCACACTCACTCGCAATGGGCGGTCCTGGTGACCCTGCTGGTGGAACGGGAGATGGGCTCTGATGCATGCTTCGAGATTAGCCACATCGAGCAGATCAAGGGTATCCCTCGGGGCAAGGGCAAGGGCTATTTGGACTATCACGACACTCTGCGTATCCCGATCATTGAGAACACTCCTTACGAGGAGGACCTGACGGAAGGTCTGGAGGCGGCGATGAACAAGTACCCCGACACCTATGCGGTGCTCGTGAGGAGACACGGAATGTAAGCATTGGCCTTCGAGCTTTCTGTCTCGAGTCTATTTTGAAAGTTCTAATCCGCTGACGATGATAACAGCTATGTCTGGGGTGACAACCCTGCCAAGGCGAAGACTCAGTGCGAGAGTCTGGATTACATTTTCCAGTTGGCCGTGGAAATGCACAAGTTGGGTCTTCCTTGGATCAAATAGATGTTCTCGCGATGCCGGTGACCCCATACTTTGCCGCTGCATGGCGTGCATGGCAGGTTTTGACGGGCATTCATGTATAGATTAACCAAATCTGGGGGATCCCTAGAAAGATGATGTGACGTATTAATGGTACTCGACGACTCCATGCTGTTCTGTAGTAGAGGGATGTCCAAGTTGTGATGGACATCAGAGAAAATGTGTGAACCCGTAGGAATAAATTGATTGCTCCAAGCATGGAAGGTGAGCAGAGAGACAAGAAGTCCCCGGACCTTGGGGCTAAGTTTAAGATCCCGTGAGTGACTAAGAGCGCGGATCATCCTCCTCCTCCACTGCCAGCTTCCCACCTTTGAACCCTCCGCCCCTCTGAAGCTTCGATTTGACCATCGTCGATGCGATTTTTCTGATCACACTCTTCAAACATCTTTTCTAGGTTCGCATCTGCTCACGACCGGTAACAATGGACATTGACGCGGGAGACTCCCCGTGGGGTGGTAGGCAGTCATGATACAGCTCTTTGGATTACAATCTAATCAACAGTACAGATGAGCCCTCTCAGTCCTCTAGCCCCATTAAATCCAAGCCAGATACCGCTGTCGGTGGTGCGTCTTGCTCTTGAACCTCTCCGTTCCCCTCAACCCCTCACTAACCGCCGGTCTCCTTACAGCTTCCGCCCAGCCCGCGTTGTCCGCCAGCACTCCGGAGGTTCGCACACCGGGGAGACGAGGCCCACGGGGTACGCGCAAGATTAGCGCGCAGGCAACTCGATTGGAAGCCGTCGATGACACCGTCGATCCCCTCGGTCCTCTCGGAGAAGCAACAACCGAGACGAGCGCGACACCCACCGATGAGGCCCCGGCACCTCCCCAGAAAGAATCGCTTACTGGACGCGGTCCCCAGCCGAACAGAACTTTCTCCACCATCTCCAGTGGAGCCGGTCTGGCAGATTCGGTCAACCTGGAAGAGGATGGCGGCAGTTTCCGAGGGCCTCCGCCCGTACAACCGCCGGCCGATGTGGAGGGACCGAAGCGACAGTCGCAGCCCAGCATGAGCGTGGAACAGGCGGCAAAGCCAACTTTCGATATCAGCGTCGGAGACCCGCACAAAGTCGGGGATCTGACCAGCAGTCACACTGTTTACCAAGTTCGGACGAGGGTAATTGATTCCTATCGTATAGAAAGCAAGATGGGCAATTTGCGAGAGCAGCAAACTAACAGAATATGGTAACCAGACAACGTCCAAAGCATACCGCGTGCCCGAGTTCTCTGTCAGTCGTCGGTACCGCGATTTCCTCTGGCTGTATAATTCCCTGCACAGCAACAACCCCGGAGTAGTTGTTGCCCCTCCGCCCGAGAAACAGGCTGTTGGTCGGTTTGACACGAATTTTGTCGAGTCTCGAAGAGCTGCTCTGGAGCGAATGCTAAATAAGATTGCTGGCCATCCAATCCTCCAGCACGATGCCGATCTGAAAATCTTCCTCGAGAGTGAGGCCTTTAATGTTGATGTTAAGAACAAGGAGAATCGAGAACCCGATTTGGGTCAGAGCAAGGGTATGCTGAGCTCATTTGGAATCTCCGTCGGTGGAGGTGGCAAGTTCGTGGAGCATGACGACGTAAGTATACCTGACCCATCGGTTGATCAATCCTGCTCACTTTTGAATAGTGGTTCCACGACCGGAAGATCTACTTGGATGCGCTGGAAAACCAGCTGAAAGCTCTGATGAAATCAATGGACACCGTGGTTTTGCAGCGCAAGGGCCTCTCAGAAGCTGCGGGAGACTTCTCTAGCTCACTGCACGCACTCGCTTCCGTCGAGCTTTCTCCCGCTCTGTCGTCACCGTTGGACGGTCTGTCGGAACTTCAATTGCGAATCCGGGAACTCTACGAGCGTCAGGCACAGCAGGATGTTCTGACCCTGGGGATTACCATCGACGAGTACATTCGCCTAATTGGCAGCGTAAAGCAGGCATTTAGCCAGCGGCAAAAGGCTTTCCACACTTGGCATGCCGCCGAGTCGGATCTGCAGAAGCGGAAGAATACGCAGGATAAGCTACTCCGGCAGGGCAAGACTCAACAGGACCGACTGAACCAAGTCAACGCAGATGTCGCCGATGCAGAGCGCAAGGTGCACCAGACGCGTTTGTTGTTCGAGGACATGGGCCGCTTGATGCGGAATGAACTGCAACGATTCGAGAAGGAGAAGGTGGAGGACTTCAAGTCCGGTGTGGAAACTTTCCTGGAGAGTGCCGTTGAGGCCCAAAAGGAGGTAAGTGAACATTCAAGCCTATTTCCTTGGTTTTCTGTTGCTCACACTTATTCACAGTTGATCGAGCTCTGGGAGACATTCCTTCTGCGTCTCGATGCTGGGGAAGACGGTCTTCCGTACTACGTGCCTCCCCCGGCGTCCGCTGAGGCCGGTGAGGCCGCGCCAGAGTCCGTGACATCGCCCGCGCCAGTAACCGACGATGAAGCTTAATCGCCATCTATGATTCTCGAACCTTGATGTATCAACCCCGGGGCCGGTAGACATGCCATTCAGCCCCACGTGCATTCTATATGGATACACCAACCCAATGACCACCTTCAGCCAGCTGTGAATTTCCTTTTTTCCATTCCCTCTGTCCCTTCGTGAGAACTTTCGTCCAAATACCATTGTTCGTGTATGTGTATTGTAGCCGATACCAATCTAGGATTTCTTGATCACCGAAAGGGGAGCATCCACTGTATGTGTAGTCTGCGAGGACTGGAAATAGCCTTTGATGCCACAGTGAGCTAGGGACATCGAAAAAAGTCGTCTGAGTGCAAGCCTGCAGCTGAGAGGCTACTCCGCCACGTTTAAGAGTCCAGATATGCCAAAATAACACACGTTCGGGTCCACCCGCTCCTCTCCTCGATATGCCAAGCCCTATCGAGACTCTTCACGAGCGATCACCTGAACATCGACCATAAAGCTGAGAATCAAAGATGGTCCCAGAGTCAGCGCTTGTTTACCACAAAAGGCGCCTGCAACTCTACAGACTCCTGAGTGTCTACACAAGCGGAGATATGCCCCAGTCAGAGAAATCGGGGTTACCAGCCCCACCGCTGCGAGGCCCTGAAGCGCTAAGCTTAGCCGGGGGTTGATATCCAGTCTCGCTCTTCTCATGGACATATATGCCCCCGACGGAGATTGCGCCAGGAGAATACCTCCTTGATTGGACCGCCATGGGACTCAGATAGGCGCTTGACAACGGGCTACCAGGATAGTGAATCCACCCGTCCCCGTACTCAGCCATTGCCAACGCCGTGTGGCCGTTAGTGCTCACGCATTGCCCAGAAATAGCCCTACTGAGTGGCTTGGATCAGTTTTGAGTGTTGGCCCCCACCCCAGCGCGCCGGGTCCATTACTCGGGCAATGCAGGATTTTGGAGGGTCTTGGGCCCTGAGATGCCCTAAGCTTACCCAGCTCCATTTATCTTTTGTCGACGCCCCGTCTTTTTTCCCCTTTCGGCTCCGGGGTGTCGTCAATTCAAGCAGCGGTGTCCTAAAGATTCGCTATGGCGTCGTCTAGTGCTCCAACGGCCTCGTCGACTTTCGTTGCCGCTGCTTACACTACCAGCGCTGATTTCTAGGGCTGGTATTTGCAGACTACTCGTTAGTTCTCAATCCTCCCGAAAAGACAGCTTCCTGACTGACCTCTACAGCTCAGCCTATTATCTGCGCATCAACGCAGACCTACTACACAAGTAGTACCTATGCGGACTGCTATGATCCTTCATACGCGGCTCCCATGCCTACAGGGTGTGACGGAGCCACACTTCTCGGAGGCGACGAGCCTGGCGTGTGGTATGTCTCGTCTCATACCTCAAGTCTGTTTTTGCGATACTAACATTGAAGGATGTAGTGCTACGTCCTTCACATGCGCTTCCTACAAGATCTTCCCAACTGAGGACTCCGACGAGAGCCAGGCTGTACTGAGATACGGATGCATGATGAACTGGGCTGCGGACAGCCTCTATCGCACGCTCCCTGCTAGATACGCCTCCTCCACCGCTGCCCCTGAAAAGACCGAGACCGCGTCCGACTCTTCCTCTGCCAGTAAGTGCAGCATATAGCAGTGAATAAAGTTGCGAAATACTGACTAGCCATTCCCACTCACACCGCTACAAACACCAGCACCGGCTCACACAGTACCTCCACCTCCACCTCCAGCTCTAGCGGTTCAAGCAGCGGCCTCTCAGGCGGCGCAATTGCAGGAATCGCCGTAGGCTGTGTTGCCGCCGTCGCAATCCTACTCCTCCTCCTCTTCCGCAAGAAGATCATAGCCTTGTTCGGAAAGGGCAAGCCCGCGTCAGACAACGGACCGGCCTGGTCACCGGTCTACATGCCTCCCGAGACACAATCCATGTCTCAGACCACCTCCAATTGGCAGGCGTCTGAAATGTCATCAAACCAGGAGCCCAAGATGGTTCATGAGATTGGCTCGTCACAGGCAAGCCGGTCTCAGGCTGTACATGAACTGGGTTGAGGTGAGATGGTGTCACGATTCAACGGACATGCATATGTACCGGATTTCCTCTGCCACTTGTTGGCGTTCCCTTTCCGTTTTAGTGCTCAGACCTCGCCGCTTTTTGCTCACTGAGTAGAGCTGAGCACGGCTCGGAGCGACCTGATCTGATCAGTGATCGCTACATAAGCGCCCTGATTCGCTCAACGAGCAAACCTGAGCATACTGTACAGTCGGACTAAAGAGGTACTGTAATAGCGCTACCCACTTTATTCTCCACTTATATTCTGCTGGCTATATAACATAATACCCTTCTCTTCCCCTTTATCACCATTGTTTCAATCACTCTTCTAATATCCAGTTGCATATCCATATTAAAGCTAAGCGGTGATGTGGGCGGTCATCAGATGATTTCTAGACACCTGGGCAAATCGAGAGCCAACTATTGGTAGATTGGTTCTAGACGGAATACTATACGGTGTTCTTAGTCTTCAAGTCTGCCATTACCAGTCCAGTAATACGGCACTTATTCAGTCTGTTTCTAAAGCTTTGATTTGAATAAAATATCAGAAGTTGACACTTATTTACCGAGCCCTATAAGTTTAGGTGAAGAGTGCGCAAGCTGATGTCCTAAGCACGCGTGAAGTCGCCATTGCGGGGTTGCATAGGCAGACGATAAGTGCAATGTGCTCATCCTTCTAGACATCATTCAAGACATCTTTCTAGACAACCTTCCAATATTCTTCTAAACGTCCTTCTGCGTACCATTCCCTCCATACAAAATGGCGGAGAAAGGTAGTCTTCGGCTGATCATTGCTGGCGCTGGTATCGCGGGGCTTGCAGCAGCCATCGCGCTCAAGCGTGTATCAGAAATTCCACATCTCGATATACAGTTATACGAGCAGGCCCCCGAGCTATTGGAGATTGGGGCCAGTATTGCGCTAAGCCCCAATGTGCGTGCCCTCATTTCCATCAATTTCATGACATATCTAAGCAGTGGATTACAAAGGGCATGCGCACTTTGGAGAAACTCGGTGTGCACGAGGCTCTTACGGATGAAGTGGGCTACAGAGGACCAAGTGGGATTCCGCAGATTTTTCGGTAAGATCTGCCTGCTTCAATCGATATGGCTTGGCTAATGGTTCATAGCCACTGGAAAACGGACCAGGTCGTTTCTTTCGATACTCACACCGACGTCCCTGATCCTCGTCACTACACCACTCGCTTCCACCGAGGTCATTTGCATAGTGCTCTTTTGGAGCACGTCTCTTCTCAATCGATTCATTTGAACAAGAAGATCTCACGTGCAGAAGTTAGCCAAGATGGGGTCTCTCTGTATTTCGAGGACGGGAGCAGTGCTCACGGTGACATTTTAATTGGAGCAGATGGAATCCGATCAGTATGTTGCATCATATCTAGAACATGCTTGAAGGGTTGCTAATTATTGGTCTAGAAAGTGAGAGAATCGTTCATTCCGGAATATAAGCTTCGCTTCAGCGGCAAGGTGTTTATGAGATCTACATTCGATGCTTCTCTCGTCGAGGGCAAGATCCCTAACCTACCTGCAGATTCAATGCACTGGGTATGCAGTCCTCCGACTACCAAAAAGAGAATTCATGTTGACTTCATTTATAGTGGGGTCCGAAGGATAACTTCTTCGCATCGCGGCTGGGTATGAAGAGATACACACCTAACTCAGGGACGACTATGACTGACAGAGCGCAGGTAAAGGACAATATACCACAGTTGGTGCATATGATGACCCACGCACAGCAGACGAACTCGAAAGAAGTGTTGCTTGGGACCAGCGAGGCAGCGTGGATTTCTTGAGAGCAAGATATAAGGATTGGAACCCAACGATCCGCGCTCTTACCCAGCTTACTCCGTACACCAATCTCTATCCCAATTTTGCTGGAGATGCCCTTCCGACTTGGGTCTTTGGATCCCGAGTCACGCTGATTGGAGACGCAGCACATGCACACGGAGGTGCTTTTGCTGCAGGTGGCTCTTTGGCACTTGATGATGCTTTCGCTCTCGGTCTTGCTTTCAAGCATGTTTTTAACTCATCCTTGACACGCGCTTTGCCTTCGGTTGATGGTGTTGGCAAGGCGCTAGAGCTGTACAGCAAAACGAGGCAGCCGCATACAGCACGATTGTTACGTATTATACATAACCAGATCAACCAAAAGTCCCGAGGAAACTCGACAGCGGAAGAGGAGAATGCTGCTCTTCTGGCGAGAATGAAGAACAGGCCTGATACTGTGTGGTTATCGGAACATGATGTGGAAGCTGCTTTTGCGGCCACGGTTGAGCAATTGGAGGCTGGAAATGTCGAGAAATCTCAATCTTTGGAAAGCACAGAGCCAGAGAGAAAGACTAGACAGGATATAGTGCTTAAAGGGAGTAAAATCTAGACTGAGTTAAAGTATAATAGATAGTATAGACAAATAGAAGAGCTGCTATGGGTTTCTTGGAGCATACGGGAGAGGATCTACGGGCCCGTTGAGAAAGGATTGAGAGATGATCATGCAGGTAGTGTATTCAAGAATAGATAGTATTCAATGCCATCAACTTACTGAGCAAAACGGTAAAATGGAAAAATGAAATGGGCATTCATGCACAGTAAAAAGGACATATGTATAATATACAAGACAAGTGATACAGAATCAAAGGAACCCAACTCCAGGCCCATCCGAAAGAATCGAATCTTCTCTTCTCAACGCTCACCAATAGTCAAACCCCTCATTTCTTCTTCTTCTCAGCAATCTTCCCAGTCGGCTGGGGCTCCTCCTGACCAAAGGAGCTAATCAAATCAAGCAAGTTATCCTCCTCTTCCTGCTCCGCCTGAGCCTGAGCCTTAGCAGCCTCCTCCTCGGCCTTCTTGGTAGCAGGGTCCTTCGCACCCGAGCTGGGCTCGGCAACAGGGGCATTCGCATCGAAGCTGCGGCCGAAGCGCGCACGGAAAGCAGC
The DNA here is from genome assembly GCA_027569585.1 of Penicillium silybi. Lineage (NCBI taxonomy): Eukaryota > Fungi > Ascomycota > Eurotiomycetes > Eurotiales > Aspergillaceae > Penicillium > Penicillium silybi. The sequence goes on along the minus strand of JAPDFI010000002.1, from coordinate 933,884 downwards.
CAGTCGACCGGCCTCGTCCTCCTCGACGTTCATCAATTTGCTGCTGGAGGGGTTCCAGAGTAGGGAGTTGCGCGTGTCACGCGTGGTGCGGTAGACCGGGGCTGGAGAGGTGGTGCGGTGGGTGAAGGCGCTGCCGTCGGAGAGAGTGATGAGCTGGGTGAAGGTGTAGGGGCGCTTCGGGCGGCGGAGAAGAGTGGCGTGGCGGCATTGAGAGCAGACAAAGGTTGTAGCACTGGTTTGAGAGGCTGAGACCCGGCCCGTGGGAAGGATTGTGGTTGTTGAGTTGGGTAATGTGGCCGCGGCGCGGCGAAGAGAGGTGTGCATTGACATTGTCGATTGGGTTGGCGCCGGACGGCGAGCGGGTTTGCAGGCTCGGGAGGTATGTGGCCCTGGTCGGTGTATTGGGTAGGAGCAATGCGGTGGCGGAGGTTGCGGAGGACACGGTCGAGATGAATTGATTGCTATACAACTTTCCGCAGAGAAATTATCACGTCTTAGTCAGCAGTCCCGACAACTTTCTGCGGACGAAATTCAAGAATTCCAACCGCGCAGTTGCTATCGGATCTTTTTGCCTGCGTCTCGGAAATGAATCGACAGCGATAGACTACTGCGTTCTTGCTTGTCTAAAAATCCCTGCGAATCATTTGAGGGCCGGGTGATAGCTCCGCCTAAACAGCCGGGATGAAGCTATTGATCCCGCGCGTTGCGGCCCGGAGAGGCATCGGAGGTGAGCTTTTCGATTACTGGATCATATCAAATGAAGTCTAGCAATTCTAAACAATGTTGAAGAGTCAATATGTCCAGGTCTCTCCACCACCAGAACCTTATCATCGCCCCTCCTCCAGAATCAACCTAGACCGAGCTATCAACAATCGCATTGCTCTCGAAGACACACCAGCAATGCTACAGCTTCAAGAGGAAATACCCAAGGAGCAAGCAAAAATACAACCCCGATACAAAACCCCCAAATATCACCCGCATCCTCAATATCCGAACACGTCCGTCTCCTCATGCGTCGCGTGCCCTACCCCGTCGCCATCATCACAGCCACCGATCCCTCCGGCCCAGCTGATTCAACCTCATTCCGCGGCATGACCGTCTCCTCCTTCAGCACTGTGACCCTTACACCCGACCCAGTGATCTCATTCAACGTGCGTCGGCCATCAGAGACCTTGAATGCGTTACTAGCCTCGGGGCGTTTCCTTGTTCATTTACTCGCACCCGGGCCTGACACCGCGACTCTCGCTAGAGACTTTTCCAAGGGCAATACCACGCTTGCGTCTATTCTAGATGGACACGGGGACTTTGAATTCAGGGCATTGGATGTTGAGTCCAAAGTTGGCGAAGCCGAGAGACCTCTTCCTATATTGAGGCGGAGAACCAAGGTCTCGGAGGGACAGGCACATGCTGACAGTGTGGACTTTCCCTTCGTCTTCGAATGTACTCTCCACCCGCACAAGATCGATGTGCATGATCACTCTATTGTGCTTGGCACGGTTGTTCGCGCAATCGAGGGTAATGGCCTGAGTCCGGAGCACGGTTGTTCCGATCTAGAAGACCATTCACGGGAACGGTTGTGTCTGACATATGCCAATACCCGGTTTTGGAAGATGGGGAGTGAGATTTAAATGCTCCATGTGAACAACTCATAGAAAACATCACTGTTCGTGGGCACGTGGTGCTGTACATAAACCATTTATAGCAGTGACCCTGCTACCTGTATATATAGAATAGACTTTTCCTCTGGGTATTAACTTACAAATACCTGATCTCTTCGGCCGTCTGAGTCAGTATGGTATAAAGTCCAGAAACCCCGCAGTTCTCATATCACCAGGGCCCGATAGTATGTCCTTGGAGATATCTAACATTTCCCAACGCTTTTCCAAGATTTCAATTGCCCTGATGATATTCCGTATGTGCAGCTTGGAGTATAGTTCCAGAAGGAGGTCTTTGACTAACTTTCTATCGGAGCCAACGGCTTCGCAACTAAGGAGCAATTCTGTTAGTTTGATCAATGTTGATCACGAATTGAATCACTCACCCGGCAGTATATATCGGCGTAGTCAGAAGGATCCAAGGAGAGAGCGTCGTCACCGGGCGAATAGCACAAACCGCATCCAAAATGGCCCTCACACACCCTTGGACTTCAATGCAGAATGTAGGTAGATCCTGAACCCGTCTGTATAGATGTATCAAGCAAGCGTGTTGATAAGCCGTGTTGCAGGCACGGAATTGGCCGATCGTGTCAACGTCGAGTGAAGTACGACTGGGAAATTTCAGCCCCGATTCGCGATCTCGGCTGATCATATTGCGAATTGCGTTTTCAAGCTTCTTGACCTCGTCCCGATGCTCGTTGGTATCCTCTCCGTCGCCCTGCATCAAATTCCGACGCTGCGCCAGCAGACCGATTTGCATTAGAGCAATATTGAGATCTGATGAATAGCCAGTATAAAGATCAAAATAGTACTCATCACTATCTTGGATAGTCGATCCTAGGGTTGGATCCGATAAACCAAAATCCGTCACAGCAGCCAGCGCCTGGATAGACCAGAACCACCGAGAGCACAACGAGGATCCGAATGCGGGATCACGGTCTCGTTTGGAGGCCATCGCCGCAAGGAAAGCACCGGCACCATTCACATGGATTCTCCAGGATGAATCGGCGCGTCCTGAGAAGATCTCACAATGACACAGCGTTTTTATAGTATGGAGTAGAGGCTGGCTTGGGAGACCCGGCGTCTCAAGGTCCCGGCGAAGGTGGTGAAGACTAGCCGAAATCAGGCTCAAGACTGTGTCTTCCAGTATGAACTGATGGGGTAATCCGTTGACTAGAGTGGAGCGATGAAGTGCCGACATGGCCATCACCGCATACCTTAGCGAGTCGGAATGATGGACCATTGAGAGAATGTCTTGACATTCGTTATCGCGAAGGTAGGCATGGCTGGAATTCTGGGATACTTCTGTGAGGAAGTGATGGAGTAGAAGTCTGGTTTGGGAGGATAATGCAGTGAGGGGCCGTTGGATATCTGATGTCGCGAGGGTGAACTTGGATTTCGAAGGCCGGTCAATCAAGCCGATGCTTGTTGAAGCCGAAGTACGACTGGACCCAGGAGACTTTATGTCTCTTGGAACGCGACCGTTCCATTTCAAAACGACTCTGTATTCACAGGCGATCCCCGCATGTAGACAACGGCCGCAGGTGGGCTTTCCTTCGTCGCATTTTTGGCGGCGCCTTTTGCAGCGTGCGCAGCCGTGGCATGACCGTCTGGTCTTGTTCATTTTACCCGTATGCAATGGAGTGTAGGGGAGAGGAACTGTGAGCAATGTCAGGGTCGTTCTTATCGCGATGACTTGCCAAGTCAAGTTAGTCCGGCTGTATCAGTAATCTCGACCGTCAAACCTTAGTATCAAGGATGAATCATGGCTACAACTACGAAATAGAACCGAGTATAATATAAAACAAGCTTTTTTTTCTCTCTTAGGACAGAACTGATTCATCTCACTTCAAGTTGATCCGGCACCTAATCTCATCGCGAGGACACCAGTCATCTTACAACAGCCAGATATTCCATGACTATCACAAACACGACTCGATGAGAGAAATTCAAAGGGGGTGGGAGGGAAGAAGGCGAACGATGATCCAACAGACAGATCGGAAAGCACAAGCGCAACATTTCAGACGAACGACATGGCAGACGCGCGGAACTCGAGAATTCAACCGAGCGATAGACTCGAGACCTCAATCGTGTGCCGACTTCGGGCTGCCACTGCCACTTCTGCTGCCGGCGCTGCCGCTACCAGCTCCACTGCCAGCTCCACTTCCTCGACTTGCAGCTCGTTGGAAAGGACTCAGGACCGGACGCCCGCTCTGGTGCAGAAAGCCATTACCATTCCCGTAACTATCCGATCGGGGCCGATGCTTTTCGGAAAGCAATTCGGATAGATCGACCTGCAGGGGAGGCAGGCGGTGGGTGTCGAAGAACTCCGAGTCGTATTGGCTGCTGCGAGCGGAGCGGTTGGAGAAGGAGCGGTCGCGGTTGACGTCGGATCCAAAGTACGAGTTGGCATTGCCCATCGGGGAGGTCGGAAAATGAGGCATGAAGCCATCTTGGACGGGACTGGTTGGATGAGACGAGGAGGTCTGCAGGGGACTGGGCTTGGATGGAGGAAAGCTGAGGCCCAGCAAAGCGCGGCCGTTCGGAGCAGAAGTCGTTGACAAGTTTGCCTCGGACAGCGGATTGGTGCCTGGCAGATTGCCCTCCGGAGTGAGGGGCCCAGACTCGATAAGCATCTGCTGTTGTTGTTGCTGAATTGACTGTTCAATAGCAGATGCCTGCTGCCAAAGTTCACTGGTGCGTAATTGGAAGTCCTGCACTGACTGACTGATACTCGCGAACTGCTCGTGGAAGTTGCTCTCCAACTTGGCGTGGTCTTGCTCTCGGGCGAACTGCTCGGCGGCTCGACGCTCTCTCTCATTCAATCCTTGAGCATTGGCCGAGATGATGCGCTCGTACTGCTCGTTGACTCGTGTACGGCGACCCTGAAGACGCTCACGCTTCTGCACAACCGTATTCAACTCCTGCTCCAGCGCCGCCACCTGCTGGGCCGCGGCAAGCCGAGCTTCAGTGAGGTCTTCCTTGGCTGCGTTGAAACGCTCCAGTTCACGATCGAAATCGGCCTTTTGCGCAGACCACTGCTCAATCTCCTCCTCCGGTACGTTCTCCATAGTGTCCAGCTGTACCTTCAACACCGCGGTCGCTTCCTCTGTCTGCTGAATGTTCCGCTCGAGTTGGAGCGAGCGCTGCTTTTGCCGATTTTCGTCCGTTCCGCTCTGAAGACGGTGGGTGAAATTGTCCAGCTCCCTTCGGATTTTCGAGATAAGAAGTCGGTGGTCGTTCTTCGTCTTCTTCAACCGAGAGCGCTTTTCGTTCAACTTGGCTTCGGCATTGATAATGGAATTCTTGAGCGTCGTTGCGGGGGAAGAGGGCCGATAGGGCGGCTGCGGAGGAGTTTGAACCACGGAAACAGCTGTTTTTACAATCAGATTAAGGGCCATGATGTATTGCAATCAGGGCAAAAACTCACCTTGTTCTGTGTCAGTCGTGGCTGGAGTCTTGACACTCATGGCACAGAATTCCTCGTCGGTATCACTGCGCACGAAGGAACAAGTATAGGCACAGTTGGGGGCAAGTCCGGAGATCTCGCCCCGCCACTGCACCATAGCTGGCACCTTCGAGGAGTCGGAGACTCTGGTGATCGTAGCGGTCGCCCAGAGCGCCCCGTTGACACAGACATAAAACGGTTCCATCTCTCCATCCAATCGAGAATCCTCACAAGAGCTCGGTACCGTAGACTCATCAAAAAGATCGCCCGCGGCGAATTTGATCGTAGAACTATCCACATCCGTAATCCATACCAGTCCGTCGTCGAGAGAAACGCCTTGCAGATCCTCCTCGGTCGACGTAAACCCGCGCGCCGTCTTAGATAACGCTCGCGAATGCTCGTATTCCCGCATCACGGTAACCTTTGTACTGGCGAGGGCGGCCCAAAACGGCTGGCGACTCCGGACCTGATTTGCTTGTCGTCTGCGCTTCTTGGCTGAAGTGAGACGATCCTTGCTATCCTTGAGAAATTGCCCATCCGGGCCCATGAGAGAGGACGAGAGACTGGCGGCAGACTCGAGAGCAGAGTCAGCCTGACCCTGAGAGCCGGCCGAAGCCTCGGTATCCCCGCGCTTGCCGCTTCTCGGCGGTGCAGGAGCCCGATTCTTGGCCATCGAACGTCTTGCCATCGCAGTCCCCGCTTGTGCTAATATGTGAACGGCCAGAAGACTTCTCAGCCAACTCGGAGACGTCTGCGCTTCGGTTCGTCGGAATTCGGCGGGTAGGAGGTTCGAGTAGGGAGAGAGGAGGTCGGGACTGATGAGTTTGGCGGAAACGAGATGGCCCATGACAAAGTCTTGGATGCCTTTACTGCGAATGATATGAAGAAGCAGAACAATCCCAACACACATGGCGTTGACCCCGCCATTCTTTCCAGAGCCACCGCCACCTAGCGTGATGGCGACCTGGACGTGAGCGAGGTCTATGGCAAAATTTTGTGCCCACGTCCACATGAAGAGGCCCCAGAAAAGGAGACAGAACCCGTCCATGGCGATCATTGTCCCCAGAGAGGGGGTGCCGGCTGGACCCTGAAAGATGTCGAAATTCGACGACAGGGAGCCAGCGGCGGCACCGCTCGGAGGCATGAAGGTCAAGGACGCGAACAAGAATTGGACCAGGGTCAGAACCATCGGTGGGAGTTGTAGCAGAAAAATCAAAATGGCGATGGTGTCGTACATCGGACACGACTTGAGGATGGTGGAGGCGAGCTGGAGGGGATTGATCGAAGCGTTGGAGCTCGAGCGCTTTGCAGAGCCATTGCGCGAGGCCGAGCCTGCCATGCCACCATTTTGCGGCACGGCGCCGTTTGTCTGACCGCACGCCATATCCGCACCCTTGGTATGTCCATTCACCATTCCGCGCACATTGCCATCGGACTTGGTCCCATCCACCCCTTTGATCGCGACAGTCGGAGAGGCGATCAGGGTATCGCTGTTGGAACGACTCGAGGATAGATCGAAGGGAGCGGCGGCGCCCGAGCCGGGGGCAGAGCCGTTGCCGGGGGAGCCGTTGAGATGGCCGCTGGATTTTTGCTTGGTTACTTTCTTGCCGGGACCGACGAGGCCATTGTCGTGTCGATTGTTCTGGTTCTTCCTACCCGCAGCGGATGAGCGTGGCATGGACGAGGGGAGCCCGAAACCCAGGTCCGAGTCAGCTTGGCGGGACACGGCCAAGGACTGGGACCAGGCAGGAAAGGGAAGGAGATGGAATGAAAAGGATCCTCCTCGGACGTCCCGAATGAAAGATGAAGACTGAGGGGGAGGGAGGGGAGGGAGGTGGTAATACGAGAAGGAGAGAAGAAAAAGAAGTCTCGGTGGAACTATGAGGTTTGAGAAAGAGAAAGAAACAGAAAAGTCGTAAGGTACGGTAAGCCGTCGATCATTCACGCCGGGCTGGGCGGCCGCTTTCTTCCCGTTGTACTCCTAGTTAGTACCGAACTTACCACATTCACTATTGCCTTTTTCTTCCCTGAAGATTATCTTCCTTAAGTTTGGAATAGATAGGGATCGTTGCTTTTCTCATCTTCATGCAGGTTCCTATGTTGATCTCAAGATGATTCTTGCTGAGGTCAAACACCACCCAATTTCCACATCCGTCCATAGTCATGCACTTGCGGATAGCGACACAGCAACCAGCCAGCGTCCCTAACGAGCCCAAAAAAGAAAACTCCTGCATCCTCATCCCAAAGGTACGGCCCCCAGTCCAAACTGCAACTCTGGGGTTTGGCTCATCGGACTTCGTTCCGCGTTCTACTTGGCCATGATAAGCTATGTACAATCCGGCCTAGGGGAAATGAGCGCATGATCGAGCCGTATCCCGAAGTCATTGGCCATTTGCTATCAGACCGACTCCGACATTCAACCGTTCACTGGGCCGTCCAGCTGCGGGGTTATCCTTGCAGCAGGCCTGTGGCATGCATGGCGACACGAGTCCTTTGTACCCATCTGCCCATCATTGGGGGAGCTATCCGTAGCGCCTGCAGATGAGAACACGTAGGGCACGACGTTACCTAAAAAACGCTTGTGGTGCATCAAGTTTCCAAAAATGGGTAGCCTCTTCACATGCTCGGCTATCTCGTGGCCTGGAGGCTCCGCTCAGTAGCACAACGTCCGATCCACCGTCTTTGCTGAGAACGACTATCTAGAGACATATTGATATGAGCAGCCTCTTCGGCATTAGAAGCTGAGAACTATCTCCGCCATCTCAAGTCCAAAGTGAAATGCATCGCAAACCCCTCTCGGCACGATCGGCAGCAAACGCTTTGGGATCAAGGTTTCCCCCGTAGATCCCGCATCTATACGGAAAGGATCGGCGGACCGGTCCTAGTAATCTCTGCCCACCTTTATTGACCTTTTGATCCTGTGGACTTTGTATCCGAGAATAACAGTGGCTTTTACTGATCAAAATAGCAAGTAGCATCTGTCCCAAATTATCAAAACGTGTCTGAACTTCCTTGCACCCATGCCGACCAGGGGTTATGAGGACTTTGCCTTGGTTCCAATAAGCGGCTCGCCGATCCTTCGCTCGTCCTACTCCTTCCGGGCCTTCCAGTCCCGACTAGATCGGAAGGTCTCCGAAGGTATCCAACCTCCACGTTGACCATTGTAGGCAACTAGGTTCATCGTTGTAAATTTTCAGTTACAAAGTTACAAAAAGTAGAGATTTGTTCCTGATAATGTCGTGGCCACATTCCAATGCACGGAGCTAATGCGACTCATTTTAGTACTGGTCGATCCCGCGGTCCCAGCGGTGAGTACTCCTCGCGTCTTTTCTATATGCTTGTTTCGTCATGAAAGTTGTACAATTGTTGCCTAAATTAAGTCTCCCAATGGAAATATTCTCGGAAGCCATGGTGGAAACAATCAAGAACACTTCCAAGGTTTCGGGGTTTCAGGGTGTATATACAATGTCGGTTCAATAAGAATGTAACCCGGGATGTTAGAAGACGAATCCATTGAGATGCTTCTCATTCTCAAGGTTCCACGCCCTTGCAATCAATTGGTCGACTTTGCCGGTGTCCGTGAAGCCACCATACGTGGCGAGAGCTCGTGTTTTTCTCTCAATTTCCTCCCTGTAAACACAAAGTCAGCTCTACCTCGATTACGAGAAAACCATAGCATTTAGTAGCATACCTGGTCAATGGAAGCTCAGGATCTCCTTTTGCAAACTCGACGGTCTCAGTGAACTTCTTCCCAGACTTGGTGGTAACAATCACAGTCCCTTGCCAACTCTCCGGGAATTTGCTCTCGATCACCGGATCCAACTCCATCGTAACGCGACCTTGGAACTCTCGCAAGGACGAATCTTTCAAATCATCCTCGGTAAAGTCAGTGATCATAGCTTGACCTTTCTTAGCAGCCACGGCGAGAACAAAGCCCATCGAGAACTTGCTCTGGTGAACCGTCTCTCCCCTCCCACTAAGACCGAGAACGTTGAGAGCGGCCTGGTAGGTACGCGCAACCACAGACTCGATATCCTCAAAAGCAACCTCGTTCTTCTTCATGAGAGCCAACAATGCATCGACGCTGGGATGAGTATGCCGACAAGATGCATGCCACTTGAAACTGGACCGAGTCACCTCGTACTCCTTGCCTAGATTCTGATCAATCGCTTCGGGATTCGTGCTTCCAGGAACCAACGCGATGCCCATTGCTCGGGGCCCTTCGAGGATATCGCGTGGACCGAGCAGTCCGTCACGGGCAGAGTAGGCGGCGAAAATCCCGTCGAAACATGCTTTTCCCGTGTGCACTTGTTTCGAGTGTGTCGCATCCATCAGGAACTGCCAAAGTCCTGCTGCTTGGGTTCCGGCTGTTCCAATTGCAGATAGAGTCTGTTCGGCATCGAGCTTTAGAAGATGGGCGACGGCTGCCGCAACTCCAATGACACCTCCAGTTGCTGTTGTGTGGAAGCGCTGCATCAAGATAAGCAGGGAGATAGCCATTGTGTGAATTTGGAATAGTGTACCTCGTAGTGACTCTTGCCCAGGTACTCTCCTACCCGGCAGCCAACCTCGTAACCAACAACGCAGGCCGCAATGAACTCTTCCCCGCTAGCTTGAACTTCCTGAGCCACTGCGAGGGCAGCAGGGTATATGACAGTCGCCTGGATACAAATCAGCCTTCATCCGGAGAAGACAAATTTTAAAAGCCCCAAATTTGAAGGTAAGGAAACTCACGGGATGCATGATACTGCTATTGTGGAGATCATCCTGTTCAACAACGTGAGACGAAGCACCATTGACCAAACTAGCAAATGCCGGGCTGGTAGTAAACTTCAAGTCTCCATCGACCAGCTCACTTTTCCCATTGGAAGGACCCATTTGCACCGCGAATTTGGACATAGCAACAACGGCTGGATGCTGGCGACCAGCGATAGTACAGCCCAGTGTATCCAAGAAGAAATCCTTCGTCTTCTCGACGACGTCTTTGGGGACATCTGCATATCGGAGGTTGGAAGCCCAGCTAGCCAAACGCTCAGTCCTCGTGCCAGCGGTCAGTTTTGAAGCCGAAGCCATTATTGAGTAACGAGATTTCTGGCCGTGGATTGCTTATTCAGGTTCCGGAGATCAGGAGGCGTATACCTTCTTATATTGATGTGTTGAATGTGAGGGGCATCGTGAAGGTTAGTCCTTTACCACATTAAGGACAGCCCACTTTCCGAGGTAAACGCAGGCCAGCGTCGTACCGAGTAGGCGACTCTGATTGGGGTGGGGCGAGAGTGAGCTGGCCTGTAGAGCCCCAATTCTGGGCGAGTGCTGGGAACCAATGGCATATAGCCGATCCAATGAGGTGCGTGCGGGATAATTGTGTGGAGCATCCAAGTGAGGATTGATTCTTAGAATAGAACAAGACATACACGAAATGGAGTATGGAGCAGCTCTCAATGCTCATAGGGTTTAAGTTTTGAAGAAAGATGCCTAGGTTACCCTTTCTATAAGGCATCAAACGGTCGGCCTTTCTTCTGTCCGAAAAATGTCCGGGAAACGTCTGGACAGGCCCACCAAGCCTCTTCTGTATTGTCTCCGAGTTTCATCCGTGTTCTAATCTCAATTTTGAGATGATAGGAAGAAGGGTTTGGTTTGTAGGCGTTTCACACAGAAAATTGTTCCTGGGGAAACTAACATAAACATACCCTCATGAACCAGAAAACAATAGTTAGAAGAGATTCCTAAGTTGAACTATCGTATATTTCCTACCTCCTTCGTCTTCAATAACCACACTTCTCAACAATAAGTCGTATATTTGCCAGATTTTCTCATAATTGATAATGCTCCTGTCCGGCTTCGTCGCCCTCGCCTCACCTCAGATGGGCCTTTCTAAGTAGAGATATATTTTTGTGGCAGAACCCAGTAAGTCAAACAATGTGGGTTCACATGATAATAGATATATATGCATCACTCTATGCCAGTAGTTACTGCTTTGCAGACCCTGTATCCTCAACCGCATCTGCACGATCCCAGCTATCGGTCTCCAAAGTCCGGACCCGATTCTCGATCTCCAGGATTCGCTGCCGCCAGTCATGCCTCGCTTTCTGCTGCAGTTCCCAAATTGTCTGGAACTGATCAAAGATAAAGGGTGGAAGCTCGGGGGTCTTTTGCTGTTTCCTATAGTCATAGATGACAATATCCTCATGGCAGCGAGCCGCAGGGCGTTGACGAGCTTCCGACAGGATCATTACCTGCAGCTGGAATGCAGATTGCCCCGCGAGGGTCGATGATGGATCATGCACTAACTTCTGGTAGACCGTGATCTTGTCCGGGAATGTCATGGGCTGCGATATACTTGTCAGTCAAGACATTCATCGGCAATACGGCTCGATGAGGACTTACAAACTTATAGTCGATTTTGATACTTCGCAGAATTAGCCCGATGCCACTTGAGTTGAGTAGGTTGAACCATTCCTTCTTGTTCGCCTGGTCGATATGGGTTCCGATATTGCGCGTCCAGTTTACTCGAGCGGACTCGGCGTATCTGACATAGGTGACGTTGTTGACATGTCCTGCTCAGCGGTCAGATACAGGGGGGTTCAAAGATGAGCCCTATCTATTCATTGGTTAAAGCGCATACCCTAAGACAAATACGTCAGCATTTAATCGAGATATAAGCTTGGCTTGCGCATCGGATGCGACAAAAGACAGGGGCACAAGCTTACCATCACATCCTAATCCACGAGCAAAATCCTAGATGTCAGCATTTCTCAACCAACCCCTGAAATAGAAGTGATTGGGGCATACCATCTCTCCCCACACCACATTATGACGGTACAAGGCCCGCCTCTTCTCATCGGTCAAGAAGCCCTCGCTACCAGCAATCAATTCTCGCCAGTCCCTGGCCAATTGTTGTAGAATCTTCCCCGCTTCGTCAACCTGGGCCGGCTTAAGACCGAACATCATGCAGCGGCCGAGTCGGCGCTTCATCATGGTGAGCCATCGCGGATCGATTGCGTGCGGTCGTGCGGGCGGGTTCTCCGGTGTCGGGCCGCGGACGTTCTGTGCTGGTGCGGTTATGGAAAGGAAACGGCGCGTACACAGGGAGGAGATTGGGCCGGGAAGCTGCCTCTGTAATGCGGTTCGGGATATCATGGTGTGCGTTGGCTTGGAGAGGAGTTGGATGAGATCGTCGCGGACAGTCAAATGCCGAAGCTTGGCCAGGACTCGGTAAGAACCCCGCGTGTAGCCGTATACCTTCGCGTGCTTGCCGCGTAAGCAATGTTCTCCTGGAAGACTGTATGTATTTTTGTATATTTTATTCAATTGACTTACTATTTTCACTCCTTTATGGGACTCGAGTAGCCAATAGTCGCCATATTTTGCTACCAACAGACCCCTTAGGGGCTACTGCTCAATCGGTAGCTGCGTTTCAGAGCAGTGATCCTCTACAAACATGTCAAAAGCAATGGAACAATCAATAGAACCTTTTAAATCAGTATCGAAAGTTGAAAGCTCAGTCGAGGCAAATTGATGATTGATGGTTGTTTGATCTGCTATTTATTGCTCGGCAACAACAGCTCGAGATCTCCGCACCGCCGTACGTCACCGATAACTCCCGCAGCCTTTCTCCAACTTCACCTGCCCCATCTTTTGCCAGCAAAAGCCCCCTCAACGGATCTGATCGACTCTGTGACACTATCTTCTGGCGACAACATCGGCTGTCGTCGCATGGATTAACCATGGTCAACCCTGAGCTGCGCCGGCAGGTCATCACCGTCTACAAAGGTAACCTCGTACCCGGCAGACTCTGCAGCCCAGGCGCTTTTCTAGGATAAATCACTGACTGAGGCCTGTAGAACTCCTGTTTATGGGTCGAGAATACCCCCTCGGATACCAGTATTTCAGGGACCGTCTTCACCGCGCATTTGCCGGACAGGCTCATCTCACCGACGAGGAGCAAATCCGGAAAGGGATCGCGAGGGCTGAGTTTGTGAAGAAAGGTGAGACATCCCAGCGCCCTTCGCTAAGGATTTAGAAGAATGGTCGTTAACATTAAATTATCAGAGGTCGAAGCCCTGTAAGATCCCCTACCCCCTGTGCCCACCGGCTTTACGCATGAGATTGCACCAGCCACTCCCCACGCCCTCGATTACGAAGATCTAGAGACTGGATACTATTCGTCGAGGTCATTCTGTCATTCTTCTATATATTCCTTTTCTTGTGCCTGTGGGCGGAGCCGAGTTATGAGGCGCTGTCCCCGAACCACACACTTTGTCATACATCATAGCATCATGCGAGCACAAATATTCCCCTCGACTGAAAAGTTTGGGTTGGAATGGACGCTGACAAGATCATCATCAAACTCCAGGTACTACTTGAAGCGGTACCGGACGCTGAAACAGCGCTATGAGACATCTTGAAGCCCACATTTCCATGGACCTCAAAACTCCCCGACAAGAGATGCGCAGACCGTATGCATCCTGGAAAACCTGGAAAGACGAAGCAAATAATAATAACAATAATAAAAAAAAAAAAAATCACAAATTGGGGGTATCACCAATACGAAGCGCACATCAATGATCACTGTTTTGCGCCCACCGAAACACCGGAATTGACTCATGGAGGGTTTCATATCTTTTGACCCCACCAGGCACTCACTTCGAGACACTCGCCACTGGCGAGACCGCCCTTGTGGAAGAGGTCTGCCGTCATTGCCGCCCACCAGCGGTCCCACTCATCACGACCCTTTCCACTAGCCTCCATAAGCAAGGGTTCTAATCCTTCGATCATCTGGATGACCGTGATCAAGGCCGTCCTTCGGAGGGAGGCCTGTTCGGGAGTCAGTGCCTTGCGTGCACGGCCCTTTGAATCCTTGCCGGTGCCTTCTCGCTCCCATCGCAAGTCGCCGAGGGGGATGGCGATGCGGCGGCTGTCAACGTTCTTGAGGAGATCCACCTCCGAATTAAAGGACAGGCCAATGGTGGCACATGGCAAGGCCGTGAGTTTGCGCCGGTCGAATGACTTTTCGACCCAGGAATTGTAGTCCACGAGGAATTTATTCTGTGCTCTGGTGAAGGGTGTTGCGGAGGAGAATGTGTAGGTGGCGGTGGACTCGGCGATTTCTTGATCTTTCGTGGAGCTCTGGCGGGCCGGTGCCGGGTTAGGGAGCAGTGAGCGGAATACCCAGTCCGAGTCCCACACTTCGAGGATGCCTCCAGATCTCAGGACTCGAAGGGGTTCACTTAAGCCCGAGGCTTGTTGCGCGGGGCTGGAGGGGCACATGCCCGCATCTTTAATAAAAACAAAATCGAAATATTCATCGGGAAAAGGTAAACGAGGCTTTCGTAGGTCGTGTCGTTTGAATTGCCAGTTCATTCCCTGCTTGCGTAGGTCCGGCGCGAGGGATACCATGTCGATGCCGATGAATGAAACGTTCGGCTGGCCGCGACGGACAAAGTACTCGTGGCACAGGCCGGACCACAGACCGGACCCGCAGGCGATCTCCAGGATGCGCTTAGGCGGATGATTGGCCAGGTGGGGGTTGCAAAACGGGCCGCCAAAGACGCGCAGCAGCATCATGGTGCGCAGGCTCTGGCGGTGGATCTCGGGCAGGTCGCATGGTAGAGGATATGTGTTTTCCGGGTCGCGGAGGTAGGTGCGGTCGCCGCGTCGCGCGAGTGGGTAGGTGTTGTAGTCCGTCAAGGAACCCAAGGATGAGGAGGAGGTCGCGGCAAAGGTCGAGCTGAGATTGGAATGGATGTCCGAGCCGGAGGCCGCGGGGCCCGCAAACGAAGCTGTTCCTGCCGACATCATATCCATCTCCGATTCATGCGCATCGATTGTCCCCGTTGACACTTCAATGCGGTTCTCCGGTCGGTTGCATTCTCGTGCAATTGATGCTTCATGAACTGTGAGACATGCCTGTCTGGGTGAAAAGCTCGAGGGGTCTTTTTCTTGTCAAGGAAAGGTTCGAGAGAAAGAAAGAAAAAAAATGCAAGTAGAGAATAAAAAAAAAACCGGGAAGATCCAGACGGGTCGGAGAATATCCTTTAGTGTAGTCCGGCGAGGGAGTTGAAAATTTGATTTCGGGGGCCCGGTCACACACTCGTCATGGAGTCGGAGTATGCACAAACTATGCACTATTCCCTCAAGAAACAGGCAAAGTCGAGAATAAAAGAAGAGAGAAGGGGAGGAATGGAAGGAAAGAGTAGAAGAAAGGCCTAGTCCCGACCCCTGGATCGCAGTGGCATTTGAACAGTATCCACAGTGCAGAAGGGGAGCTAGTCTCTCGTAATGACCAAGATCAGTACACCTCGAGGTAATTATGGGGCCTCCAACTCGTGGTAAACTACGAAAATGGGTTGCAATTGGGGTAAAAAGGAGGCGCCCCGCCAAAGACAAGCATTGGCCGCGTTTCGGCTCACTTTACAACTTCACAAACCCCGTTCGAGGCACGCGACGTCTTGCAATTTCCTGCCACGAACCACGGAGTACGAAAGGTCCTCCTAATGGGGCAGGTGGTTGAAGGCCTGGACTGACATCATGAGTCGAATGGGTACCATGGGCCAGGGCCACCCGTGCCACTTGTCCCGAATCGATGCTTGAGGGATTCGCCGGATTGGGCAAACGGCGGCCGCATGGCGAACTATAGAATTCGTCCTTGCTATGCCGCGGCATAGTAGGCCGTTCATATGCCGTACAATTCCGTACCGATGGGTTTTTCTTTTCCCTTCTTTTAATTTTTAAGTTTTTTAATTTTTTTATGCTATGTCTTTATCAGATTTGCCCCTCTCGGAGGGGTCGAAACACCGACACAGTCCCGAAAACCCTCCAGCCGGGGTCTCTGACCGGTGCGTGCGTAGATGACACGTGCAGGGAGTCGGGACCATATGGTTGCCCCCTAAGCGATGAAGAAGTTCGGGGTCCACGGCAGGCGGCACAGAAAATTCTGCCATTTACAAAAGTACCTTTTGTACAGGTCAACGGGTACGGGAGTAAGGAGTGCAATTGGTACTAGTACTAAGTAGTACGACTGAATACAACGCCGGAGATCCCTGCCCGCCATGTCCACCGTCCCCATTTTCAGGTACCCGGAGCCCAAACTAGCGGTAGCTGAGACTTAGCCTCCGTCCCGGCTCTTTTCTATCTGATACCGGTCTGCCCCGTGCTTTCCCTGCCTTCCTGGAGAAATTTTCCTGCCCCCGGACTCCCGGTGAATCCCTGCGCTTTGACATTCGGCTTTCCCCTTGACCAACCCCCCGGCAATCGATGTTCCTGCAGACTGAGCCCTGTCACGTACTTTTGAGGCGACAGTTCCTTGATTTGTCAGATATTTGTTATGTTTTTGCTGGTCTCAGACCTCGAGCTGGAATACGAGCTCTGTTTTACGTATCTACTCCATGGAAGTGAAGCTAAAGGGACCGACGCCTCACTTTTCCATTCAGTATGGACTTATCACGGTCGTAATATTTCAAGACAACCGTGCTGCAGTGGTGCAGTGGTGTGACCAGGGGCAGTATGTAAGAAGCGGGGCTTGGCGTCGATTGTATCGTGCTCCCCATTCGATTCTAAAGTTTAGGCTATACCTTTGGGCTAAGAGGCGAGATCGATAGTTCAGGTGGATAACCTTTTTTAATAAGGCGGGGGATGCTAGTGCTCCAGCGTAGTCTCGGGATTGGATTGGGCCGCTTGATGTACTTATCGGCTATCGTGGAAGCATGATCTTGCCTGATGGGGCACGATTTCAGGTCCAAAATTCAGAAGTGGCAAATAAAGAGGTCAACAAGTTGGAGATATAAGGTCAATAAACCATTGTCTGTGCATCAGAGGCTGTTGCTTGGGGCTTCGAGGTTGTCTCACTTGGCACTCAGCAGCACATAGAGGTGTTGATCCCAGTAGTAGTATAGTTGGCACCGCCAACTATACGCGCCTGAGGGGTCTTCTTCACTCTTGCGCCATTATTATCCACTTATAGGGAATGGGGGGTCTTTGATGTGAATGTAGTATCACTATTTCTTTGCCAATGCGTCTCTGGGGTGTATCCTAACGAAGTGAATGCAATCGGAAGTGCTGGCTATCGCATGGCCATGGCTAGCTGGACGAATATAGGCTTCTGATACACAGTAAGCCAGCTAGACTAAGAGATAAAAGAATTGAGCTGACCCCAGACTGTCCGTTAGAGCCACTATAGCGAGAGCTGCTATAGGTACTGAGCAAGCTCAACGCCAGACCCCAGTCTGACTACCTTCCCAGCGCTTAACGCCACCGAGCGACTTCCCTTAAGCAACCACCAGCCACCGGTGTCACAACCTTCGATCGACTCTCCCCGGCCCTACATCACTTCAATCCCCTTCAACATCCACATTTTCTTTGACACGGTAACCACAGTCGAGGTTGACAGGAATCGGTCCTGTCAAGTCTTGGCGAATCACATCCGGTACATCACGTGAGGACACTACTCCCGCCTTCGATGCAAACCGTCCAAGACTGTCGTCTCGATCCCTGTACCTTATCGACCGACCTCCCTTCCGAAAGAGACAATCGTACGAACTGTTCCTGATCTCTTGACCTTTCATCCAGACTGTCCCTCTGACTTTCTAACCTTCCGCCAGCTCACTACGACCATCGGTGCTTGTGACTCTTCTCCGCCCGCCCTCCGCCCTTAGGTACCGCTCGATCCAAACTTGGCCATAACCATCGCCGACTGCCATCAACCCACCGTCTCAAGGTCGTCGGTGGCCACCGACCCCTCAATTGTGCTCTTCTAGACGGGGTCGTTCTGCCTCAGGACTCTATGTGGAAGAAGAGAAGAGACCGTATCCGATCCGCTACTCTCCTCACCTCTTCCGCTCCGATCCTGTCGCCGCTTGCCCACCCCTCGGTTCTTCGCCAGGGCAATAAGACAAGGTCTCGTCTGCCCCGTTAAATGGCAGATGGTACCTACAGGTTCCAGCAGCCTGGGGCCGGGCCGTTCTACTTCCAAACGCAACCGCAGCAGCACTCTCACCAAAGACACACCCTTCAAAACGGGACCAATTCTCCGGGCCGACTGAAATTCAACCACGAAACGCCCTCCCCATCTCGATCGCCTCCCGCAAACCAATCAGCCTCCTTGAATCCGTTCACCATGTATGGCCAGGGCCATCAAGGACAGCATGTCATGATGAATGGCGGCCAAGCCCACCAGCGGTTTGGAATGCAGATCCCCAAGTTTCAGTCGCAAAGTCATCATCCCCACCATGCCCAGCAATCACACCATCACGCGCATCACACCCAAGCCGCACACAACCTCGCCCATCACAGCAACTTCTCCGCCGGCGCTCTTTCCACGACTACCCCACACTTCACTCCCACCCACCTCCAGAATGGCGCACCGACCGCGGTTGATGATGATATGGATGATTCGATGAACGAGCACTGGCAGCATCAGCTTCAGCTTGCTGCCGAGTCGCGACAGGCCAACTCCCCTCATTACTATGCCCGACTGTTGGCGCAGCAGTCCAAGGGGATCCAGATCATGCCCAGCCAGGCAGATTCCTCGGAGCACGCAGCCGATGGACGCAATGGGACTGTCGCGGGGAAGCCGCCTTCTCGGCAAGGTTGGAATGCGCTGGATTTCGGTGGACAAGGATTGCGCGCTATGGCCCCCTCCCTTTTCAACTATGGGTTCCTTGAGAAGCTTTATCTGAACCACAACAAGTTGAAAGCGCTTCCACCGGCAATTGGCCAGCTCCGGAAGTTGACTCACCTCGACCTTTCCGGCAACGACCTGACTGAGCTCCCCGAAGAGATCGGCATGCTGTCAAATCTGAAGAAGCTCTATCTTTTCGACAACAACATCCGCACACTCCCCTACGAGATGGGCTACTTGTATCGGCTGGAAACTTTGGGCATTGAGGGCAACCCTCTCAACGATGTTCTCAAGTCTCAGATCATGAAGGATGGAACCAAGGCACTGATCAAATACCTGAAGGAAGAGATGCCTGGTAAGTTCATTGCCTTTTGCATTCGGAATTCGGCTAACCTTCTTTCCTCCTTAGTTCACCTGCCCCCACCAGATCGAGACTGGGTCATCCTTGACGAAACCGCGAGCTCGACTAATAGCCCCTCCGAGAAAATCACGGTCCTTTCCTACAACACCCTCTGCGATTCCTCCGCCACTCAGTCACACTACGGCTACGCCCCCTCCCGCATTCTTTCCTGGGAGTTCCGCCGAGAACTCATCCTTAACGAATTACGATCTCACAACTCGGATATTGTCTGTCTTCAGGAAGTTGATCAAGGAAGCTACAACGGCTTCTTCCGAGAGCAGCTTGCCTACAATGACTACAAGGGCGTATTTTGGCCGCGTGGGCGTGCGATGGGCATGCAGGAGGACGATGCGAAGAATGTGGACGGTTGCGCCACGTTCTTCAAGGGAAGTAAATACATCTTGCTGGACAAACAGCTGATC
The DNA here is from genome assembly GCA_027569585.1 of Penicillium silybi. Lineage (NCBI taxonomy): Eukaryota > Fungi > Ascomycota > Eurotiomycetes > Eurotiales > Aspergillaceae > Penicillium > Penicillium silybi. Next base: position 914,341 of record JAPDFI010000002.1, on the reverse strand, counting down.
AACTTTGGTCAAACCGCTGTCAGGAGGCCTGATGCTAAGGGGCAAGATGATATTTACAACCGGCTGTGGCAGAAAGATCACATCGCAGTCGTCATCTTCCTGGAGAACCGTCAAACCGGAGCGCGTTTCATTGTTGTAAATGCTCATCTCTACTGGGACCCGGCGTTCAAGGACGTCAAGCTCATTCAAACCGCCATTTTGATGGAGGAACTCACGAAGCTTTCGGACAAATACGCCAAATGGCCCGCGTGCACGGACAAGACCGCATTCCGTTTCTCGGAGGCAGAAAGCGGTTCCGAGAACACGCCGCCCGTGGAGCCTGCGCCGTCAGCGGAGTATGCCAGCGGAGACCAAATCCCTCTTCTCATGTGCGGTGACTTCAACTCCTCACCTGGTTCCGCGGCGTACACCTTGATCAACACGGGTCGACTGGTCGAGGAGCATCCTGAACTCGAGAAGCGCCTCTACGGTAACCTCAGTAAGGTCGGTATGACGCATCCGTTTAAGCTCAAGTCGGCCTACGGCGCTATCGGGGAACTGAGCTTCACCAACTACACTCCGGACTTCAAGGACATCCTTGATTACGTGTGGTACACTTCGAACACACTTCATGTGTCGGCGTTGTTGGGTGAGGTAGATAAGGACTACCTCAGCCGGGTGCCCGGGTTCCCCAATTTCCATTTTCCTAGTGATCATGTTGCATTGTTCGCGGAGTTTACCGTTAAGGGGAAAAAGGGTAAGGTTGTGGAAGCGGATTTTGGACCGCAACGACACTGAGGGGCCAGGAGCATTTCGAGTCTTTGGAGACGGGTGTTTGTCTAGTCTGGTTTCTCTTTTTCCCATTTCCTTTACTGTTATCTCGGAATTTTTTGGAGCGGCGGGTACTTCGCTCGCTGTCTTTCTCGTCTTGTCTCTTCTCTTTATCTTTCTTGTTGTCGTTTTCTTCACCGTGATTATGAAGTCGTTTCCTTTTTCTCTCCTGTCTTGCTGTCCTCTATCTCCTGCTTTGCTGTCGAAACGTCTCTCCCAGTCGAAAGCCCGACTGTGGGAAGTAGTACACGGCGAGGCAGTCTCGCCTTACCCCCTCCCTGCTTGTTCTCTCCGTTCTCTTCACGTTGGGGTTTCCTGATATCTTCTCGGTTTCATCTCACCTAATCTCTAACGTCATCTGGGGTTCACGACGCTTAGGGCGGGTTGGTGTTCAGGTGGAACAGGTGGCCGAAGGACTCGAGGTTGCTTGTTTTGATTTTTGCCCGGCGAAGGGAGTTTTCTGATCCATGTACTTGTTCTGCCGTGCCTTATCGAGAATAGAGCGTGGCTATCTCATCAACATTCGATCTGTAGATTCGTAATTTTGTTTAGCTACTAGCGTCAGGTGGTTGCGCCACATCACATGCCAGACACATGAAATATCCCGTCGTCGTATTCATTCTTCCTGCCTCCCCAAAGGCTCCCAGGGCTGTATCAACATCATGACTACTGAAGAAGGCACTCATACTATGCCCGATGGGCTGCAGGTCTATACCAAGACCTGGAAGGTTCGTTAGTTTTCTATTCGAGGCGAATCGTTCATCACTAGATATCAGAAGCAACATACTACTGTGGACCCATCCGGAGACGTGATCGTTTAGTAGTTGGCCTTTCAACAGGGGCGTCTGAAGCTGATTTTATCTTCTTTCATAGCCAAATGGACCCCCTCGGGCTGTCCTAGTCTTCATCCACGGATTCAGTGATCACTGTGAGTCTACTGGCAACAAGAGCCATACATCCCGGAGACATAGCCACTCATCCATAACCATACAGGCAATGCCTACTACGACTTCTTCCCAAGCCTAGCCTCATCCGGTCTCGAGGTGAGAGCTTTCGACCAGCGGTAGGTACATCAGTGTCCAGAGGACCACACTTTCTCTACCCCATCCCCGCTTCATCCTCTATACCCCACAACTAAAGAACTATACCCCCAAACAGAGGCTGGGGCCGCACAGTGCAAACCCGCAAAGACCGCGGCAACACCGGCGACACCACCCAAGTCTTCTCAGACATGCACTCATTCCTAACCAGCACCGCCGCCCACACACCCAACACTCCCCTCTTCCTGGTAGGCCACAGCATGGGCGGCGGCCAAGCACTAACCTACATCCTGCACCCCTCATCGCCATACCACGACAAACCCACCCTATCCGGCGTCCTCGTCTGGTCTCCGCTAATAACACTAGACCCGTCCTCGCAGCCGTGGAACATTACAATGGTAGCCGGGCGACTAGCGGCCCGCATCCTGCCCAAGAGACAGCGATACTCGCCGCTGGACGCGGATCTGATATCGAGGGATAAGAAGGTGGTGGAGGAGTACAAGGCTGATGAGCTCCGTCATGATTTTGGGACTTTGGAGGGGCTGAGGGGGATGTTGGATAGGGGTCTGTGGTTGGATGAGGTTGGTGGGGAGGTTTATGAGAGGGCTGGGGGGTTGCCGTTGTGGGTTGGGCATGGAGATTGTGATCGGGTTACTAGTTTTGTGGCGACGAGGGCGCTGGCGGGAAGGCTTAAGGGGAAGGGGAATGTTACGTTTGTTGAGTATGAGGGTGCTTTTCATACCTTGCATGCTGAGTTGCCGGAGACGACGGGGAGGTTTGTGGAGGATGTCGTGGCTTGGGTGTTGGCGAGATGTCCTGTTGATGAGGGTGGTGATGATGTGCCTGGTGAAGGAGGAAATTATGTGGAGATGGAGCAGAAGGATGTGGCCGGCTCGGGCGAGACTGAGGTTGAGAGAAGCAGGGCGAAGCTGTGAGAATGGCCGGATGTTGATGTAGCATGCTTTTTGCTGTCTATTATACAATTATCGCAGTCTATCTCTAAGGCTTTTATTGTACAGGTAATGATACATGTATAGCACGGGGGAGAGGGAGTTCACCGTGCAGGAGGATCTTCGATGCGTCGCCAAATGCCAACAAAGCCTCCGCCCATAGTGCGCAAGCCGACTTTGGGACGACAGACCATGACCATATCATCTTCTTTGCCCAATTCCTCGGGAGGGAGAACTTCGCTAGCGTCACCCGAGACTGCCTCATCAGACTCAGCTGGAGTAGTTTCATCAATCTCGGAAGAAGCTCCCCAAGAGGAAGGGTCGGCGCCAGACTTCTTAGCAACGAGACGGACATCCCACTGCCGGCCACTACTGATTCCAATTCCAAGCTCGACTACTCTTTCTTGGAAGAAAGGCAATCGGTGCTCGCGAATGATCTTCACGCAATCACCAACCTGAGTGATACTAGGCATGAACACGACTAGCATACCGTCTCGTCTCAAGATGGAAGCCACGTGGGGAATCCGAAGGTGCGCAGAAGGCATGTCTAGGATGGCATGAGACAGGTAGGGCTCAACCGACCGCGACCCGGTCAACGAAGCCAGGACACCGGTCTTGGTACGGCGTTTGTTCTGCTCTGCGACCCAGTTCTCGACTGGTCCCACGTAGAAATCAACATCACCGGTGTAGATACCGCGGCGGAAGCCCCGTACGTTCTGCTCAGCTAGCGCGGAGAACTTTGACGAGACGTCCACGGAGTGGATGACGGCTCCGCGCTGTGCTCGCCATGCATCCCACTCTTGTTGTGTGGAGTCAACAGTCGTAGCTGCCTGTGTGTCTTCTGAATCCTTCTCTCCTGGCCGTCGAAGTCGATCTTCGACGAACTGAATCTGAGATCGTCGGGGCTGAGGAGGCGGAGTTGTGTTGGCGGCGTGGATGGCGCGTGCCAAGTGTAAAGTCAAGGAGCCATGGCCGGTGCCAGATTCGAGAATCTCTATCGGAGGTTGTGTCTCGGCGGCCGGAGGGTTGACATGAATGTCGAGGAGGGAGACGATCAGGTTGGCATCGTGCGCGTAGATCTAATGGCGTGAGCAACTGGAGGGTTTCGCATGGGCGATGCATACCGGCGTCACATGTCGAGGAGTCAAAGCAACGTATTCTTCCAACGTTGGAAGGCTCAATCGAAGCTCTGGGCCTACAGGGAGGTTAGTTCTCCGTCAGGAAGAATGCCCTTGTTTTTCTACCTTTGTGTGCCTGGACAGCGTCCCGTACCCGGGTTCCAATGATGCGATCATGATCCAAGTGTCCCCGGCGCAGACTTGTCTTGCCGCCCTTCGTCAATGGTTTCGTCAATGAAGGCTGCTTGGTATGCAGCACGGCCCGATCACCCTCTGCGCGTTGTCAGTTATCAGTTATCAGCCCGGCACGATCCTCAGGCGAACCTCGAAAAATGGAGAAATCGGTGTCGATTGACCGAGCTCGAGGGGCGGAAGGCGGAGTCCAACCCAGGACGCGCCGTAGAGACTGTATCAGACGAGTCATGGAAGAGTCCGCGAAAAGGGTTCCAGAACGGGAAAATCTTGGGCGCGACTACAACTAACCCACTGCGGCGCCGTGATTGACCCACATGTTGATCCCCGACTTCCCCTCGCTGGTTCACCGGACCCCCTCCGTATTTCCTTTTTTCCTTCTCTTGCCTTGATCTTGCCTCCCATACTCTCGTTTCTACGAATTTCAACCTCCTATCTTTAATCTCGGCCTCAATCCAGCCACAATGGGATCCATCGCTCTTCCGTACATGGCGACCAAGCCGCAGCTGATCTTCTTCACCGACTTCGATGGCACAATCACAGTTGACGATAGTGGGTATATCCTATCGATACAGATAGCACAGATAGAGTCCGAGGCTAACAGTCCCCAAAGGCAATGACTTTATGGTCCGTATCGTATGCCTTTTCGCGCCTTTCACAGACTGATCGTCGCAGATTGACAATCTCGGTTTCGGCGCTGATCGCCGCAAGGCTTTGAACGAGCGGGTTCTCGACGAGACTCTTGGTTTCCGGTGGGTGGGAGAAACACATGAGATGCAGGGATTTGATAATTGACGTACTATGTCTTTTAGGGACGCCTTCCGCGAAATGCTCGACAGCATCAAGACCCCGTTCAACGAGTGCATCGAGATCCTGAAGAAGAACATGAAGCTGGACCCATACTTCGAGAAGTTCTACTATTGGGCCAAGGAGAACAACGTGCCCATCGTCATTCTGTCCGGGGGCATGCGACCGATCATTCGCGCCTTGCTTGAAGAGTTCCTGGGCCACGAGCCCGGCAGCCATCTCCACATTGTTTCCAACCAAGTGGTGAGCCGGGACGGCAAAGATATCAACAGCGAGGGCGGCTGGAAGATCGAGTTCCACGATGGCAGGTAGGTCTTTGCCGTGCGGATGCGCTACGTTTCCGATCAGCATACTCACGCTTATCTTCTAGCCACTTCGGCCACGACAAGTCCCTCGAGATCAAGCCGTACGCTGCTCTGAACGACGATGAGCGCCCGCTCCTTCTGTACGCCGGTGACGGTGTCTCCGACCTGTCGGCCGCTGCAGAGACCAACCTCCTGTTTGCCAAGGAGGGCAAAGGTAGACTCCCAACCTCCCCAGCCCGAGATCTGCAACTGACACTACCCCAGACCTTGTGACCTTCTGCCAGCGCCGAGGCATGCCTTACACGACCTTCCAGAACTGGTCCACCATCCTGTCAACCACTCAGGATCTCCTCGCGGGCAAGGTGACGCCGAGTCAGGTGGCTGTCAGAGCCAAGAAAGAGTAAGGACGGGAAAGTAAATAGACCTGAGAATTAGAGCGCTCCGGGGGTTAGAGACGGTGATTTTACCCCAGATCGCCAGTAAATAGAAGGTACCAATAGAAATCAATCCATCATGACGATCAAAGCGGAGAGTCTTCAGGAGTCGAGCAGTGACCGCCTTGCGGGCCCAAGCGTCGACCTCGAAGTTCCCCCCAAAACAACTTGCAGTTTCTCATCTTACATCGAGCTCTATGGCTTTATGAGTTGACCTGAATCTGCCGGTCTTCTCTTGGCCTGGTTCGCACCCTTTGCTTGTTGGTGACATCATGCGACACTGCGCCTCTCAACTCTCTTTGAAGTCCTTGCCAGGGTGATATCAACCACATCATGGCTCGCCGGCTCGTACGTCTCCTTTGCAACGCTGAGGAGGTCAGACTAATATGATTCCCCTGTGTAGGTCCGAACGGGCGTTCAGCTCGGCTTACTAGTAACGTTTGCGATCCTTTTGGTCGTATTTCTCGATAATCGATTCCGTGTCCTTCCCGACTCCATTCACGGCCACCTTCCCATGCACTACTCTGGCTACGTGATCACCGATGTGACCGTCACCAAGTGTTCATCACTCAACCCCTTCTCGACCTGCAAACTCGACCCGGATGTTTGGTACCGCATCGAAAAGGACCTCTACCTGCGCTCGGGCTGGACCTCGACTGCCTATGTTCAATTCCAGCGCAAGAAGGAGGAGGAGTTGACTGCGGACGACAAAGTCGTCGTCGATTTGAAGATCAGTCGTCTTACTCCTCCGACTGAGTATAGCCCCAAGGGTGAGGTCGAAGCGTGGGAACCGCGACCGGGTGGTATCTGGCTGAAGCGTTCAGCTTCCCGCCACGCGAGCGATTCTGGACAGGCGGTGACATACATCGATGTGCTTTTCGGTGCGGATGCTGTAGATCCCCGTATCAACTGGGAGGTCAAAGATACGCCTTTGTTGTTGGATGGCGCAACGGAGAAGCTGGAGACTCGCCTCAGCATTCGACGAGGGAACCCGACCAAGAGCAAGAAGCCTACACCCAGAATCAACGAGAATGGAAAGTTCAAGGTCATGCAGCTGGCGGATCTACACTTGAGCACTGGTCTCGGGACTTGTCGTGACCCTATTCCGGCTGAGCATGTGCCTGGACAAAAGTGTGAAGCTGATCCCCGCACCCTGGAATTCGTGGAACGACTCCTTGATGAGGAGAAGCCCGATATGGTCATTTTGAGTGGAGACCAGGTGAATGGAGAGACATCACCCGACGCCCAAAGCGCAGTCTTCAAGAGCGTACAACTCCTTGTCGACCGCAAGATCCCCTACGCCGTCATTTTCGGCAACCACGACGATGAAGGTGACTTGAACCGAGCACAACTCATGTCCATCTACGAAGATCTTCCTTACTCCCTTGCAGCAGCTGGCCCCGAAGACATTGACGGAGTCGGAAACTATATTATCGAAGTCCTTGACCGCGGCAAGAGCACACACTCTGCCCTTACCTTCTATCTCCTTGATACCCACTCCTACTCTCCCGATGAGCGCCAGTTCCGAGGCTACGACTGGATCAAGCCGAGCCAAATTCGCTGGTTCAAGAATACCGCCCAGAGTCTTCGGCGGAAACATCACGAATACTCCCACATCCACATGAACATGGCATTCATCCACATCCCCTTGCCCGAGTACCGGAGCAGCGGGAAATACTTCAAAGGCCAGTGGGACGAAGCTCCAACAGCGCCTGGATTCAATTCTGGCTTCAAAGATGCTCTCCAAGAGGAGGGCGTTCTCTTTGTCAGTTGCGGCCAGTAAGTAAAACCTCCCCACCAATCGAACTTTCAGATATTAACCTTTACACAGCGACCATGTCAACGACTATTGCATGCTCGAGCAGGACGCAAACGAAAAGCCCTCCCTTTGGATGTGCTATGGCGGCGGCAGCGGCCTGGGTGGCTACGGTGGCTACAACGACTACGTCCGGCGCGTGCGCCTCTTCGACTTCGACATGGGCCCCGGCCGTGTCACAACGTACAAACGCCTGGAGTGGGGACAAACAGAAGCCAAGATCGACGACATGATGATCGTCGACGGCGGTGCTGTCAAAGGTCCCGATGAAACATCTTAACGAAACTCTCTTCTTTAGCATGGTTTCTTTGTCGGCGAGAGTGTCTTCTTTTGCCATTCTGTCGTTTCCGTTGTCCATTCTCTTCATCTTCCTTTCTCTCTTGTACATATACTATCTTTCCCCCTTTTCCTGCAAAAGGTCGGCGTCTGTAGGGCGTCTATCTCTCATTGAATATTTCACATTTTCCTCTCAATCCTGGTCTAAATCGTACCCTGTAGGCTTTTATCTAGCCTTTTCATCTTATACTAGTATGGGGCTTTTACCACCATTTCTCGAAGAACACTCTCTTGTCTCCATCTTCTCCCAGAATATTCTTCAATGATTCCACCATTTCGTCCGTCATCTGAGGAGGTCCACAGATATAAGCCACCGTATTCTGAGGATCAATTTTACCATTCCCGCCCAAGACCGCCGCACGCAAATCACCGTCATCGACTCTTCGCGCGTGGATCGCGATGTCAGTAGGAGAACCAGAAGCCGTAAGACCAGGGGACGAATTAGTGATGAAGAGATCTAGGGAAATGCGCAGGCGCTGTGAAAGCGCCTGGGAACGGATGATCTGGCGCAGTCGAGGAAGGAAAAGAACCCGGTCCAAAACCGTATCCAAAGACGCAGCTTCATCTCCCGGTGGAAGCCGACTGGTATAGAGAAAATGTACACTCAATGGTCGAGAGGACTGGGTCTGGTGGAGGTGTGTCAGGATGGAAATCAGCGGGCTAGATGCATGTCAGCTTTTCCAGAATTCCGATCTTCCAGTTTGTACAGGGTTGTACAAGCCGAAGCTGAAAGAAATAAAGAACAAAACAGACGACTTACTTGATACCGACGCCACCGGCAATGAAAACCACGTTTTTGACTCTTTGGATATCTATTCCAGTGGGAGGCCATACAAAGCTGCCACCCACGCGGATATTGATTTCTTTGCCGAGGATTTCTTCCTCGGGTTTCCATAGCCACGCAGCTGGTGGGTTTCCAGGAGAGTCCTGGACGGCTAATTCCACATAGGGCCGTCCCTGGGATGTTGGCAGGGCCTCAGCGCCTAGCGGGGCTGAAGACTCTGAGGATAGCAATTGGGCATCTGCCGGGGTGGACGTGATAGTAAACCCGCCAGCAGTGGAGATAGAGGGGATATGGACATCTAGCCATTGGCCCGGGAGAAAGGTGAATTGTTGTTTCTTATCATCCTAGTGAGTCTATAATAAGCTGGGGTTTCCAACATGTAGCGGTGGTTTATCACGAGTATAAACGACGGGAAGGGCCGTACACTATCACTATCTGGCAGGGCTAGCCGTAGTAGCCGGATCGAGGGGTTAACTTGATCCACTTGTGATAGTCGTACTGGGTATAGGCGGTTCTGCCGGGGTTCGGCCGCCGTGCGCAGTTCGTGCGGGATCGAGTCTTCGCGGGACATGCTGCGGGTCGTGCCTGTGATGGCACGGGAGCTTGGATGCGCAGACCGTAGGATTGGTTGATACACTCGCAAACCCCTCATCTGTTTAGAGTAGTCTAGAAGAGTAGAAGCACCAAAGTTCAGTTGCTTCAAGGTTGGTTCCAAGGTGGAATGTGAGATGCGGAGTAGCAGTTGCCCCACATGAGTCGACTCGAGCTTGTTGACTACGACATTTGACGAGACTTCAAGTTCGCGATGTTTTCGCTATAATAATTTTTCTGTCTCACTGTTATACAAGGATAGATTGAGTCAGATGCGAAGTCATCATGCGGATATGCATACGAATCTTGGAAGAAATGCATGGCACATTACGGGGAACGATTCGACCTCCACGGCGCCTCGACAACTCTGCTCACCCTGCTCCTGCTCCTGCTCCTGCAGCCGTGCCCGAGTGTGCTGAGGCACTGTGATGCAGAGCCACGCAGATCCGACCGTGTGATGAACAACTAGTGTGTGACGACCGGCAGCTCATTCCCCGTTTCCGACATCTCATTGGTGAAACAGCCCTGCCCCGATGCTTGCTCTGGCGCTTTGCCGCCATCAGGTATTGGCCAGATGCATCTTCCGGCGACACTCCAGGGCTTGCTGCATCCTGCTTCGCTGCTGATTCGTGCCCCTCCTCTGTTCCGGTGCGATGGGCGACTGCGGTCTCTGGGAGACCGGGAGTCTCGAGCTCATATCTAACGCTCTCCGTGCCCAGGCTCAAGTGTTTCTGATTTTCTCGCCTTCGGTGCGAACGTCTTGTCTTGAGACTTTACATGCGAAGCACTGACTGCCTCAGCCAGCCGGTCTGGTTGATTCGCTTCCTTAATACCTTTGCGCTTCTCAAATGAACAGTCCTCTCGGAGCGAAAAACCCTCGGCGCTAATTGCCGTCGTGCAAACACCGCCAACATGCAGTTCTTTTTCCCAAGGAAACATCGCCACTACAGGGTGACCCTATACTTGATGGTCGCCGAGCTTCCGATCACGATTGTCATCTTAACTCTAACGGGTATCGCATCGCACAATCTGTACCGGACTTTGCTATGGCAGGATGGCGCAGACAACGGTTTCAACAGCGCTCCCGATGAGGCACTGTATGCCGCTGCCAATTACCGGCCGTATAAACCCCCCGTTGTGTGGTCAGGATTGTATGTCGCCCTCGAATCCAAGCTATGGACCCTGGAATCAATAGCTAACACCGGGGTAGCTTGACAAACTATACTTTGGTCATTGGAGTGCTGAGTACCTTCGTGTTGATCGTGAAATTCCCCATTCATTGCATGCACCTGTTTTATCCTCCCGTCGCTGCAACAATCCATGGAGCCATCATGATCTTATACATTGTGTCGGCACGGTATCAAGCAGGCAGTGACATGTCGGATCCCGAGCACCCCCAGCCAGGACCGCCGTGGTATATCAGCAAGAGCTGCAGTGTCGCGGCCCACAAGTCGAATATCGAGTACTGCGCGCAGGCGAAATCACTCTTCGCCATCTCAATTATCATCATGTATGCAATACACCGCCGTTCTCTTTACACAGACAAGACTAACACCTTCCGCAGCGTCCTCTACTTCGCGGAGTTCTGCGTCAGCATCCACTCATGCTTCATCACCCCGGAAGAGCGCGAAGAGATCCTAGAGCAGCGAGAGGAGAAGAAGATCGAAAAGGAGTTCGAAGAAGAGATCCTCAAGTCTCCTAGCATGATCCCCATGACCCCAGGCCCAATGTCAGCTGGACACATGACCCCAGGCTTCATGCCACAGGGACGGGGTATGGTTCCTCGCACTCCAGGCTTCCCACCTTCGGTCGCAACAAATCCCATCAGGAACGGAGCCCCGGTCTCGCCATTCACCCCGCGCACTCTGGGCTTCAACCGGCTCGGTGGCAGCAATGGAAGTACATCGTCGGATCTCCCACTGCGGGATAACTCCAGCATGCCCACGCCACAAATACCAGCGGCCCATATCACAACTACGGAGATCAGGACAGGCACGTCGCCGATGTACTTCCCTCCACCCCCGAAGAAGGCAAGCAAGAACTGAATTCATTGGGGCTCGGCTGTGTTTTTGAAATTTGTCATGATACCATCTTTTGATTTCCATGTGCTTTCCTCTCCTTCTGATAGGGACTTTTGAGTCTCGCTGCGTGACAACTAGACACGCAGTAGCCTTTTCGACCGGCTTTGAAGCATCAAAATACACTATCCAAGTACATATCATGGCGTTTGAACACGGGATCATTGCGCCTGAGACATAGCAGATGTCATTTTTAATACCTCATTGGAATGAACGATCATCAAACATAAAAACAACACCCTGGTTTCCGTAATCCTACCCTGTCGTATGCTGGTACGTCATTTGAAAGTATGTCCAAAGTTGAAAGATGGCCAAATATATACATCGAAAATAGCGCACATTGCAAAACAAGCGCCAAAAGAAATGCTGTTCGTAACTTCGTCAACCATGCTGAACATCGAGTACGAGGTTGCTCAAGGTCAAACTCATAAGAACCCTGCCTGAGGTAAGGCCTGGTAAACAGAGCGCAGTTAATTGGTCAAGCAGTTGATAGGGTAACATGACGCAAAATCGCAAAACTGGGGAGAGAAAAAGACAAGAACCTTCCAATTTGAGAATAGATATGGGAAGCTAGGTAGATTCCTGGAGCTTTTTCTCCTTTTTGGACCAGCGCACTATGAGAATGTTAGATTGAAACCCCATGTTTATAGAAAAGAAGCAAGAACTCACAGCCACAGGCATTGCACAATGTCTTGGGCCCGTTAGGTCCCTTCCGCCACTCGGGCGAGTCGGCTGTTCCGCAGTCACCGCACGTATGCTGTCCCTTGAGTCTCTTGCGTCTGTCGCCTTCTTGGGCATTGCGGGCTTGGTCTGCGGCCGTGGTGATATCAATGTCGCAGTGAACCAAGCGGCCTTTGCGCAAGCCAGTACTCAGGCCCTGCGAGCGTTCGCCGTCACCATAGTAAAGACCAGTCATAACTTCGATGCCGTCAATATGCGAGATTCCTTCGTCACGGAAAGGACGATCCGCGAAGAAATCGCCCGCATTATTGGTGTCAGAATCGTCCGAGTTCGAGTTCGAGTTCGGAGCCAGGGTCTCGTTAGAATCCTCGCTCAGGACTGCGTGCGCCGCAGCCATATTTTCAAGCAGCGACTTCTGCTCTTCGATCTTGGGGTGAGGCAAGCGGTTCAAGTTCGCCTCTTCCTCTTCTTCCTGCTTGAGTTTGGCAATTTGCTGCACTAGACGTGCATTCTCAACCTTATGCTCCAGGAAGGAGTCGAGAAGCTGTGAGTTCTTCGTGGGATAAGGCCGACACACAAGGAAGAAGCCCGTGCAGCGCTCCTCATCAGATGCGCGTCTCCCCTGGGATGCATTATGGCTGGCGATATGCGCGTGTCCGTACACCTCTACCAGGCAGTAGGTGTTGTTGGTCTTTTGGAACCGTACGTGGGTGCGGAAAGGCTTGTTGGTTGCAACCGAGTCGTCCATGTCTCGCAAGAAAATAGGCCTGTCGACTTCATGGATATATTGGCTCATGTGGCTGCCCTCGAGTTGCTTTGCCGCGCGGCCGGTGATGGTCTTCGCAGACGGCGATGCGTAGGTGATGCGCCCCTGAGCGTCAAGTAGTACCAGCATGTCCTTCATTTCCTCCAGGACTCGTTCAATCCAATTTGGATCGGTTTGTACACCCGAGTATCCTCCTTGCTGGCTCTGCATCTCATATGGCCCAGAAGACCCCGCCATGTTCTGTTGCTCGACCAAGTAGCCCGGGTTGTCTTCGCCGGAGCTGGCCCGAGGATGTGGGTTAGGTAAATGCATATTGGTGTAGGCAGACCGCTGTTCGCTCCGGGCCATATTAACGAAGCGCACACCAGGGAAGACGAGACGAGCTGAGAGACCACGCTGGAGAGGGGGCCGACGGTCGTTACGCGGTCGAAGTCAGGGTTCAGCGGACAACAGGCGCATTCTCCGAACAGCGGGGTAGGTATAGATCTGGAGTGGGAAGTATCATTTCCGATCCTCAGACACAGAACCTCATCGTGGTTTCAGGGCCCTTGAACCCTTTTCGCTGCCTATCACAGAGAAAGGCCTGGAATCCAGGAAAGAGAGGGAAGACAGGGAAATAACAGCCGGCCAACTGGTTTGACGTACGTTGATCCTGTGGAGTCTCCGCTCATGTAATCGTAATCAGCCACTATCCGCACGTGACTTCGTGTCGCACCGGCGCGAAGTGGAGAAAGTTGATGCATCACAAGTTCAACTGCCCGCGATCTGCGCACTCGTCCTTTCGTCTTTGCCTTTACACCAAATGCGCCATTCCTTCTGAACACCCTGTGACTGACCCGAGCCGGGCTTTCGCTCACCGGCAAGATGTGAGTGTAGATCATTCTCCGCTTCCATCTCTATTGCTAACAGACGTCCCAGGTGTACGAGTTCCAACTTTCTATGGTGTCGGATACAACTCTAACCATAGCTTGACTGACAGCGAAAATTGATAAACTCTCAATTTTGGGGTATGTACTCTATCCTGATTTATCCTGATCCAACCTCACGCGACTCCGCATGGATGTTAACCTAGCTGTTCTGTTTCTAGCGTTCGCTCCTTCGATAACACGCGCAGTGAGACCATCCAATTTCACGCCCCTCTTACGTTGATCGTCGGTTACAATGGATCTGGAAAAACGGTACGGCCCCGACAGCTGGAAGTTCTCGGCTGGAGAACGCAACACGGAAGCTGACATCGGCTTAGACCATTATTGAGTGTCTCAAATATGCCACTACGGGCGATCTCCCTCCGAACAGCAAAGGCGGCGCCTTCATTCACGATCCAAAACTATGCGGCGAGAAGGAAGTGCTTGCCCAAGTGAAGCTCTCTTTCATGGGCACGTCCGGTGCGAAGATGGTGGCCACGCGCAGCCTCCAGCTCACGGTCAAGAAGACCACGAGACAGCAAAAGACACTGGAGGGAAATTTGATGATGATCAAGAATGGCGAGCGCACGTCTATCTCTTCGCGAGTAGCTGAGCTCGACCAGATCATGCCGCAGTACTTGGGCGTGTCCAGAGCCGTCCTGGACTCTGTCATCTTTTGTCACCAAGATGAGAGTCTCTGGCCAATGAGTGAACCATCTGTGCTCAAGAAGAAGTTTGACGAGATCTTCGAAGCCATGAAGTACACAAAGGCTATTGACAACATTAAGGCCTTACGAAAAAAACAAAACGAAGAATTGGGCAAGTTCAAGATCATGGAGCAGCATGCCAAAGAAGACAAGGACAAGGCAGATCGGGCAGAGAAGCGGTCCGTCAAATTGCAGGATGAGATCGAGGCGTTACGAGAGGAAACTACGCAAATGTCGAAAGAGATGCGGCGGGTCGCAGATCTGGCTGACAAGGCCTGGAAATCATCTGAGAGCTATGCCCAAGTCCTTGGTGCCTTGGAGGGTAAGCGCATCGAAGCCAAAAGCATTGAGTCGACTATCGACAACCTGAAAAGACACCTGGTTGAGCTTGATGATTCGGATGAATGGCTCGAGTCTACCCTGGAACAATTCGAAATGAAACAACTTGAATACCAACAACAGGAAGAGACTCAGAAAGAGACATACATGGAGTTGAAAGAGCGAATCGAGCAAACTCGTCACAGACTGGGCTTGAAGCAGGCTGAGAATGGAAAATACGAGAACGACAAGGCCCACTTTGAGCGACAGGTTCAGAGACGACAAAACATGATCAACGAGGTTGCCCGCGGCAATAACATTCGCGGACTCGAAGATAATATGGACCAATCGGCTGTCGATGCATTCATGCAGAAAATCCGGCGATTTTTGCGAGAACAGAACCAGGCACTCGACCGAGTGAAGCGCGAGGCTCAGAGGGAGCTCCGTGAAGTTCAGGAAACCCTGAATGAAATTGGACAGCGAAAGTCCGCCCTGCAAGAAACCAAGAATGCTTCAAAGAGACAGATTGCAGCCAATGAGAAGGAAGCAGCGGCCTACCAATCAAAGCTGAATGAAATCGAGATCGACGAAGGCGTTCAAGCTTCTCTGGAAGCTAAAATCGAAGATATTGCCTCCAAGCTTGAGCACGCCAAAGAAAGAGCCAGGACTGCCTCGTGGGATCAAGAGATCCAGAGTATCAATTCTCAGATCCACGACCTCGAGGACGAGAACTCGAAATTGAATGCTGAGTTGATCGAGTCAACAAAGAAAGCGGGTGACCTTGCTCGCCTGGATCATCTTAAAAAGGAAGCAAAGGACAAGGAGCGCAGCCTGCAGACAATGATGGGGGCTCATGGAGACCGCCTTGCTAAGGTACTCGGCCCTGATTGGCAACCCCAGACATTGGAGCGTGATTTCCAACATGCGGTCGATCAAGAATCAAAGAATGTCAGCGATGCTGACCGAGACCGCGATGGTGTTAGCCGGGAGTTGGAACAAGTTCAGTTCAAACTTGCCAATGCGAAAAAGTCTTTGAAACAGCGGAAGAAGGAGCTCGACGATTGTGTGAAGGAAATACAGGAGGCAGTGGATGCAGAGCCTTCTGAGTACCCCGAAATCGTCAAGGAGCGACAGGCGCAGTACGATATGGCTCGTAAAGATGCCGATCAATACGCGGGCATGGGCGAATACCTTACCAAGTGTCTTAGCGCAGCAAAGACGAACAAGGTTTGCCGTACATGCACTCGGTCCTTCAAGAATGAAACAGAACTCCAATCCTTCACCAAAAAGCTGGAAGCTTTGGTGAAAAAGGCTAGTTTGGACGCCGAAGATGAAATCTTGAATGGCCTTGAGAAAGACCTTGAAACTGCCCGCGAGGCTAGTGCGGCCTACGATACATGGGTACGCCTCTCCGAGACTGATATTCCAGGGCTGGAAAAAGAGGAGCAAGACTACGACTCGCAAGGAGACCAGCTCTTGGAAAAGCTTGAGTCTCATGACCGCATCGTCAGTGAGAAGTCAGAAACTAAACGAGATGTTGAAGCTCTTTCCAAGACCGTGAGCACAATTGCAAGATACGATGCTGAAATCAAAAGTATCGCCTCTCAAATCCAGGAGCTCTCTTCGGAGGAACAAGACGCTTCTGCTATCCGTACCTTGCAAGACATTCAGGATGAGATATCGGCCACCAGTGAAAAGTCTCGAGAGCTGAAGAAGACCCTGACGAAGCTCATGAATGAGAGAGATCAGACTCGGGCCCAGATCAACAACCTGGAGCTTCAGCTCAGAGATGTGAGGGACAGCCTTAACAATGCCAAGTTCCAACTTGAGAAGAAGGGCGATTTGCTTGCCCGGATCGAGGAATTCAAGAAACTCAATTCTCAACAGCGCGGAGCGATTGAGAAGGCCGATCAGGATATCGAAAGTCTGACGCCCGAGTTGCTTCAGGCTCAAGCCCGCTACGACGATATCAGCCAGCGGTCTGAGGAGCGGGAACGAGACTTGCAGCATGAAATCAACCGCCTCTCAGAAAGTATTCATCAACTCGACCTTGCAAACGAAGACATCAACTCCTACAACGAACGAGGAGGTCCAAGTCAGCTCGAGCGGAGCAAGCAAGAGCTGTCCGAAATCGAGGAGGAAATCAGCAAGCTCGAGACCGAGCAGGGCGAGATTACGAGAGAAATCAACAAGCTCTCGACCCAGCTGAAGGACAGCGAGAATACGAAGCGACAGTACTCCGACAACCTGCAATATAGGCAGGCTACACGGTCACTCGATACAGTCCTGGCGGAAGTCCGACAACTGAAAGAGCAAAATGCCGAAGTCGACCGCAGTCGTTTCAAGCAGGAGTCTGAGCGCTGGACTCGCGAACACAATGCCATTGCTGCCAAACAAGCTAGCAAGATGGGTGAAATGAAGTCCAAAGACGATCAACTCATGCAGCTTCTGGCGGACTGGAACACAGACTACAAGGACGCAGCTTCCAAGTATAAGGAAGCCCACATCAAAGTGGAGACCACAAAAGCAGCCGTGGAAGATCTCGCTCGCTACGGAGGAGCCCTCGACAAAGCCATCATGCACTACCACGGTCTGAAGATGGAAGAGATCAACTCCATCATCGGCGAACTCTGGCAGAAGACCTACCGCGGAACAGACGTCGACATGATCCTCATCCGGTCCGATAATGAGAACGCCAAGGGCAATCGATCATACAACTACCGCGTATGCATGGTCAAGCAAGGCGCAGAAATGGATATGCGAGGCCGCTGCAGTGCCGGCCAGAAGGTTCTGGCTAGTATCATCATCCGTCTCGCACTGGCCGAGTGTTTTGGCGTCAACTGCGGTCTTATCGCTCTTGATGAGCCGACCACTAACCTGGACCGCGACAATATCCGCTCTCTTGCGGAATCGCTGCATGATATTATCCGCACTCGTCAGCAGCAGTCTAACTTCCAGTTGATTGTCATTACCCATGATGAGGAATTCCTGCGCCATATGCAATGCGGAGACTTTAGCGACTACTATTATCGCGTCTCGCGGAATGAGAGACAGAAGTCGATTATCGAGAGGCAGTCTATCGCTGAGGTATGTCTTGACCGAAGTCTTGCTATTAATCTATACTAATTCGGTTCCAGGTCATGTAATTCTGCTTCAATTCGCCGGCATATTCTCTGCATATCTTACTTTCAACGTTGCTTTTTACAGGAAGGACATTTCCGGCAAAACTTCATTTTACAGGCACAAACATCAGGAAGCATTCGCATTTAGGCGCTCAGGACAGATAGTTTATTGATACCTTTTGCTTCATCACCTGGGCAGTTCATCCTCATCTCTATACCCAGCATTTTACATCTTGGAGCGTAGTTTCGTAGGAACAAGATCGTTCTTTCCTTTCGACTTAGTCCACTTACTAGCATGATCGAATCAAAATGTTCATCAAATGACGCGATGTTCCGGACTAGCCGTTATGGCCGCCAATACTGCCGAAAAGGCCCGGGGGGACAAAGACACGGCGGAGCTGATTTGACGGAACGAACTGAAGGAGCAGAGTCTCTCGCAGCACCCACTGACTGAAGAATATAATCTGGTGCTGAACTGGACGATGCTTCGCACTTATTCAAAGTACCTGTACAGCTCGTAGAGGTGTCGGAGTTCGCGAAGAAAGCCATCGTGATAACTAGTTTACAAATTGCCGATAAAAGCAGTGACAATGAGGGCCCAACATAGTGGTATCCAATGGCCCCGATAAAGCTTCCAAACAACAAGCAACAAATGAAGAAGAATCTCCGATTCCGGGATCTATTTGCCGTAGCAAATATCCGAGGATCAACGACGAGATCGACGTATGCCGCGGTCACCATCGCTGTGGTGATTTCTGGAACGTTGACTGTTCTCGCAACAGCTATCTGGGCTCCACTTGCGAAGGCTAGTAATGAAAGGACGATGAGCGAGCCGGAAGTGCCGTCAATCGTTGTACACTTCCATCTCAAACAGGTCGCCACAATAACTAGAGCTGTTTGCAGCACGTTGGTGACAATTAGCCAGAGTCGTCGTCGAGGGCCTAATGCATTGCCGAGTTGACCTAATGTCACGCCGCCAGCGACGAAGAGTCCAAGACTGATACCGACATTTTGCAGCTTCACGAGATCATCATTGAGATGCAAAGCCCCGACAGCAAGGAGAGCTGTATTGCCAGTCTGGTTGGAGACGAAAACATGGTAATCAGTAAAGGTCGTCGCGTCCATGATTCCTGTTGCCAGAGCAAGTCCCATGAGTTCAAGCTCAAGGACTATGTCATCCGCGACTTCACCATTTAGTCGGGAAATTATTCGATTGGCTTTGGTTGAGCGAATGTGGCTGCCACTCAGAGACATCGTGATCATAAATGAGGAACTAGCCCGAGACCTTCATGATTCACCAAATTAATTTTTAAAAATTATAGGTAAATGACGGCAAACGCATTCGAGAATTCCAATACTTTCTCAACTCCTACTTTAATCGTATGGATGGCTTACGACCAGCTTAGGATATCTACAACGGTAGTGGAGAGCCACTCATTTCTACTTGTGCATGTGATAAGATGACGTCAGTCAGCGCCATTCCAGCTCGATCTCGTGACCGTCATTGTTATTGTGGCGACCTCACCGCCAGTAGAACCCTTCCACTTAATTAATCCCATTATTCGCCGTTTTCATTTCTACCTCCGAACCAATCAGTTTACCAAGTTAACATTTTCAGCTTCTCGAGGAATTGCGTATTAGTAAACTCTTGTACGATATCACCACTTTGCTCAGTGTTGGTTGTACAAGGCCCCGGAGCTCCAGAAAATTGTAAAATAGAATACCGACGCAGTTGGAATTTCGTCAGTCGATGTAAGAGTGGCTCAACAGAAAAATTGTCACCTAAAGTCTCATGATGGTTCCATGACTTCAGTATTGAACCAAACCCAGGTTGACGTACAGACAGTACCGAGTTATAAATTATTGCACCCAGCCAAGTAGGCGTTCCAACGTGTTCAAGCATCTTGCGATCTCATCACTTGCAATCGAGATTCCCGCTTATATTATCACCATGTCGGGACCAAATGCAGAGTACAAGCCGCTACACAACATCTGCGAGTTCCTCAATGCATTGCACATCTATTCTGATTCCGCAAGGGAGAATGTGACCCGTTATATCGAGGCGACACATTACTGTTCTCATGTCCATGAGGACCTGAGGCAATGTTTAATCTACGACTCCCCTGAAAAAAATGCTCGCCTGATAGGCGTGGAGTATATGATTCCTAAGCACGTCTTCCTGAATCTCCCCGACGAGGAAAAGAAATTATGGCATTCACATGACTTTGAGGTAAAGTCAGGCATGTTGATATTGCCGAAGCCAGAATCCGCCGATCCAGATGAGTGGGAAAAAGCAGAGAAAGATGCCATGAAAGAGATAGTGGGATTATATGGCAAGACGTGGCACTTTTGGCAAGTGGACAGGGGAGACTCTCTCCCTTTGGGGTATCCAACTCTAATGGGTTCCATCACGGACTCTGAGCAAATTGACTTGAACTCAGTGCTTGCGGAAAGAGACGATCGATTTCAAGTCAATCATCAAATGAAAGCCAAACACAGGAGTGACATTGAACCTCATGATATCCACCCTCTCGCGGACAGTTGGTGGGCCAAAAAAGTGGGAGAATGAGTCCCTTTGATTCCTGTTGGATAAGCTGTCGACCGCGATTCATGGAGAGTCAACTACCTGGATGTTTGTCCAAATGGATGGATAAAAATGGGGTCGCAATTTCTCAAATCTGGCTCTCATCCGTGCATGAGGGCGCCGAGGGTCTTGTTTACTATGTAATACTAAAAGTGATTCCTCAATGGCAACTCAAGGATACGCGAGGAACCATAGTACTAGTTTGGAGCAAATACATATAGTATCTATTCGCTGGATCGGC
Organism: Penicillium silybi; assembly: GCA_027569585.1. NCBI lineage: Eukaryota > Fungi > Ascomycota > Eurotiomycetes > Eurotiales > Aspergillaceae > Penicillium > Penicillium silybi. The sequence continues at coordinate 893,756 of JAPDFI010000002.1, read as the reverse complement.
TTCCTACCTCAATTTTTATTGTCTCATTCGTAGTTACCAGTGAATACGATACAGCCCCGCAGGGAAAACCAGGGAAAATCTAAAATTAGATTAGTGTGTCTCGAGTTAGGGTTTGGGAACTAAGACGCAAGAGTGTGGAGTTAAACAGATTTCGAATATGCTTGTATGATTCACATATAAATGGACACTTGGTTAAGAAGCCACAGGGATAAGAAGGATTACATCAAGCATAAATGACCCGGGCATCTAATTCCTCCAACGCACTCCATCCAGGTGGAGCAATAACATCATCCTCAAGGACAAGGTAGTCATACTTAACCAACCTCTCCACGACATCAATATGCCTCTTCGCCGCAACAAGCACATCATCATCATCCCTAAAATACCCCCTCATCTCCATAAGAAACGCCCGGCGTGGAAGGTCCACTCTATTCGGATAATACGTAATAATCGCGCCGCCCTCGTCCAGCATGTCCTCGAAAACATTGGAGAGATCGTCGGGTTTCTTGAAGAGAAAGTCCTTCATATCGAAGCCAACCCAGCGTATCTGTTCCTGGACGTGTTGGACTTCCGGCTGGAGTTTCTGATCTGAGATGAATGACCGGCTTGGGGCGTAGAGTCTGTTTAGCATGGGGTGCAGGTCCTTGGGGAGAAACGTGTGGCGGTATACTAGGAAGCCCCGGGATTTGCGGCAACTGTACACCATGGTTGACGTTATGAGCTTCGGGTCTGTGTTTTGGGCTATTAGCTGGGTTCCAATGTATGGATCAGCCAGGTAGTTGATCGTTGTTAGGATACTTCTCTGGAGGTCCTGGATTAGCTTTCCGTCGTGTTGAGCCGCGGCTTTTTTGGCGCGGTGCTGATCTATGGCTTCGTCGGATTCGGTTATGAAGTTGCCGATATAATCCATGGTGGATGTGCCTCAAGTAGTTGGTTAGCTGGGGTCGTACAGAGAGATGTACACATTTAAGTAATGAGAAGCCCTTGATGGATGAGACAATAGTCTTTGTATAGTAGAATGGACTTTGTTGACACTCTGACGTTTGAACAAAGTGTTCGAGACCGTCTTTGTGGAGTGAAACGCGTAGGACTTCAGCTTCATGTCTTTTTATTGTCTGGAAATGACATACGAGACAAGAAAAAACGGGTTCTTGTTCTCATTCTCGACGTTATCCGTATCGAGTCACTTGATCGAGTCTTTGTTGACCATCGACCATCGACCATCGACCATTGTCCATCGTCCCTTCTACAACAGAACTCACATCCACTTCCAACCCAACTCAACAAAACAAACCTCCCAAAAATGCCATCCTCACCACCCCTCCAAACCTCGAACATCCTCTCATCACACCCATCCATCATCCTCTATTCCCGCACCCGCGATGGCAACCCTACGCACCACCCACCCCTTCACCCAGGAGCGCGACAGACTCTTCACCCAACTAAACGAGCAAAGCATAACCCTGCGCAACTCCCCAGACCAATACCTCGAAATCGCCTCCGAGCTAGACGACCTAGCCCTCCACATCTCCTCAATCAAGATCAACGACCCACCACGCTGCTTCGCAATCAAAAGCAATGCCCTCACCATCATGCTCCAGAACCACAGCGAGCTGCTGAAATGCCACCCAAGTCGCTTCAACGAGATCGCCGCGTCTGTCGATTTGATGCAGCTACAGCTGGGCCGGCTTACCATGCAGGATGGGGACGATGAGTTCGCGCAGAAGATGGATGCGCTGGCGAGTCGCATAGAGGCTTCGTGGATGCCGAGGGAAGGGATGGATGGGAAGGAGATCGGTCTTATGGAGCATCTGCATAGGATTTGGCGCGAGTTGAATCTCAGTGTGCCTGGTTGTGAATGTGGTCAGTGCCAAGTTCTGGATGAGGAGAGGTTAGTGTGGTCGATGGGGTGTGGTTCTGTATTCCCGGGGCTGACTCTTTTCTGGCAGCTTGGAGTTGTTGAAGACTTCGTGAATGCTGGGAGATGGTGGGATGGGACCAGGGTTGTTTTCTTGGGGTGTGTTGGACTCGTTTACGGGTATGGATGAGTGAGAATCGATCCATTGAGAACAAATGGGATTGAGTTAGCGATAACTACGAATACAATCCAGATTACAAAGGCAATGTGTACAGTATAGTAAGTATGTATATTATTATCGATACTCATTTTCAGGCCGAAGTCGACATGTAAAACGGGATCCGAAATGCAAAACGAGACCACCAATCCCAACGCCAAACAAAAACACCATCGGATGATCTATGCAGAACCCTCGCTAGAAATGCACACGAACAATGTACCGAATCATTTAATCCATCAGCTCAACGGGAGGTCGCGCCGTCTTGGGAGGCGTCTTCTTGAACGACATCTCAATCGGGCTCATATCCGAGTCCATATCGACATCCTCATCCTCAATACCCGCCAGACTCACATCCTCAACCATCACAGCCGGCAGGTTGGGGCTGTGTCCGTGGTCTTCAGGGTTGAAAATAATGGTGCTGCTGCGGCTGCGCTGCTGCGAGCCTGCCGGCGGCCAGCTGCCGGTGCGGTTGTCAGAGGAGATAGACATGGGCGTGGAGGGGTCGGCAGGGGCGGGCTCGGGCTGATCGGTCTTGAGCATGGCCAGGGCGTTGGCGAGGTCACTGGCGTGGACTTCCTTATTGGGCGGGTCCTCGTTGCGCATGGTCCAGCCGTGAGGAGGGCTGGGTGGCGGAGAGATGAAGAAGAGCTTGTCGAGTTGCGGGGCCTCGAGGAGGCGCTTGGGTCGGTGCAGCTCTTCCTCGCTGAGGACGGGCGTTGGCTCGCCGAAGTAGATCCGCGGTCGCACGTTGCGGTTCAAGAGTCTGGTGCCCTCCAGCAGCTTGCGGACGGCGACGGCATCGTCGTCGGAGTGGAAGGAGCAGACGATGCGCCGGAATGAGGGGAGCGGTGAGAAGGAGTTCAAGCGGGCCACAACCGTGATTTGGGCGCGGATGGCTTCCAAAGATGACGGCTGGAAGAGAACGAGATCATTAAGATCAGTGATCAAGAGGGTGTTTGAAGGTGGTGTGGGTTGAGAAAGCGGGGGAACGTTGGATAGGTCGATGGAGAGCGAGGGCCGCGAGGAGCGGCTAGCGTGGAAGGAGGGAGAAGAGGGCAGCGAGCGAGGAGGAGAAGCAGATTCAGCCATGTTGATTTGTGTGAGGGTGAATAGTGCAGCTTCGTGAGGGAGGGGTTGAGGCGGAGGATAAGAAAGATATAAGGGGGGTTTGCCACCGGATAAGGATAGAAAGGGAAGGGTCTAGACGGGTAGTGGCAACACTCGGATTCAACTGCTGTTTTCTTTGGTGCTTATTGGAGAAGAGGAAAGAGAGCGCTATTTAAATCGAATCCCTGTATGTTCAATGAAAAATCTGGAGAGAAGAGAGGCGCAGCAGATAGCATCATCACGCTGACACGGCGTCTCTGCACAGCCCACGGTGTCGTCCGATTGGGGACATTTTTGGTTCCTGGCAGATCCACTTTTGGCTATCACTAGCCACCACTAAACTGCAAACAGAAAAGCTTTCGTCCGAATCACCCGCATCAGCCACACCCCAGAGCCACATCTCCTCCAACAAACAAACCAACTCCACCAACATCCGAGGCGCATCCCCCTCCGCTCCGCCTCACCCGGTAGACACCTACGGAGTAATTTTACTTTCATTATTCGTCTGCCTTGAAGCACGGGGCTTGGCTGCGCTCCGCCCTGGCAATGCCACCCCGGAGTAGACGAGCTCTTCCTATTGCGGAGACGGTCGGTTTCGGAAATCAGCTGCACAAAGGGATGAACTATATACCCAATGCAAGGCTGCTCTATTTCATGTTTATTTACGCCTGTTTTCAGCTATAGTGTGGAGGCTGCTTGCGCACGATTCATCTGAGCCCTCTTCGTCGGCTCACACAGTGGCGCAAACGTGTCGAACGCGTGAGGCAGGCCCGGATAGACGTGGACTTCTATCTGGACGTTCGCCTGCGCCAGGCGTGAGGCGTACTCCATCGTTTCACTGAGGAACATGTCCAAGTTTCCAACTTCCAAATACGTAGGTGGCAGATCTTTGAGATTGGTTGCACGAGCTGGCGCTGCATACTGGGAGACGCGGTCGGTGCCAAAGTCCCCTCCTAGATATGCAGACCAGCATGCAATGTTGGCTTCGGTTGACCACGTCGAGAGTCCCTCGAGTGCTGGGTTGGTCTTGGTGTTGCGGTCGTCTAGCCAGGGGTAGACGAGGATCTGCTTCGCCACGGGAGGCGAAAGCACCCGGTCGCGTGCCATCAACGTGATGCTCGTCGCTAGGTTTGCACCGGCACTTTCGCCCATCGTTCCAATACGCTTCGGGTCGATGTTGAAATCGACTGCGTGCTCGATTAGCCAGGGTAGCGCGGCATAGCAGTCCTCCACGGGTGTTGGGAAAGGGTGTTCGGGTGCCAGTCGGTAATCAACGGAGAAGACTTGCACGCCGCTCTGCTTGACCAGGGCCGAAAGCGTATTGATGAACATCCTCGCATGACCGAAGACTGTGCCGCCGCCGTGGGCGTGCACTATGGCTGGGTCGGGAGTAGCCGCCTCGGTATCTTTCTTGTAGATTCGGTATACGGGAATAGATTGTCCGTCGTAGGAGGTGATGTGGTGTACCTCATGTGCGACCTCTGGAACTTCGGGGAGCTGTGCCATATATCCCTCCATGGCCGGTGTCACCACCGACCGGATAACAAGGGGATCATTCATTGGGTGACTGGGACCGGCCGATTGTTGGGTAAGAAAGGGCTCAATTGCTTCGCGAAAGTCGGGATCATGTTGAAGAGACATGGCTGTGGTACTTTCAAGGTTGAATTGTACCTGTCTACAAGTAAAAATTAGGAGAGAAAGGCTCCTTTATATCTTTGACTGCTCCGGTCTCTAGATTTGACATGCCCTGTAACATGCAGGCTCGTGGGAATCATATAGAGTTACGGCCGTAAGAAGATATTTCCCGATCGGGAATAGATGGTCCATGACCTCAAGGTGAACCTTGAAACTACCCAATGCATCGAATTGGATCGAATTCAACTAAATTGTCCCGGGATAAATGTGCATTACAACTGCAAGGCCCAGCACTCCGAATTGGGCAAAAAGTTCACCCCTACTCAGATAATCACCATGCCCCTGGCCTCCGTCAACCCTGAAGTTATCAGTCAACAACAAACCCCCAGAGGCAATAATATGCGCTCCATTAATCCATCGTGCCCGCTCCTCACACAAAAACGCGACCGCATACGCGATTTCATCCGGCTGCGCCATCCTCGGTCCAACGGGAGTCTGATCAATAATAGGCTGGAGAATCTTCATTTGCTCCTCGCCAGCAGCAGCGAACCCTTCCGTCCTAGTCGGACCAGGGCTGACTGCATTGACAGTGCATCCGTATTTCGGAGGAAGTTCCTTAGCCCTGTAGTCCTTATTAGTACTTGACCGACAATTGCACGAGAAAATACAAATACACACCAACACTTGGTAAAAGAATCAACCATCCCCTTCGTACCAGCGTAAATAGTCTGATTCGGCGGCGGTCCTCGAGCAGAAATACTCGCGAAGTTCACGATGCGGCCGCTCCCCTTGGTAAGGTGTGGTAGGCGCGCCTTTGTCAAAAGAAATGTGCCACGCCCGTTAATGTTGACGAGTAGATCCCAATCTCCCAGAGTCTGCTCTTCCAGTGGCTTGTTCACGGCCAAGGCGACGCAGTTGATGACGATGTCGATGCGATTCCATTTCGTCACTGCCGCGTCGACTAGTTTCTGGGGGCTTCGATTTGTGACATGTCTGCCTCCACGGCGACGGATGGTGCTGGAAGAGATGCGATGACTTTCTCTGCTTCGGACTGGAGCTCCGGGAAGGGGTAGTTGACCACTGTGTTTGTTCCGCGGGAGGATAGCTCCCGCACGATGGCGGCGCCTATGCCGGAACATGAGCCGCTGACGATTGCGACCTTTCCGGATAATGAGTGTGTTGTCATTTTGAGGTGTCGGAGGAAGGTTGGGTGTTTGATGAGATGGCTTGAGTTGATGTTCTGCTGTGAGCGCAGCTATAGACACATTTCCAAGTAGATGAACCGGATATTGCAGCAAACCAAAAGGCCCAATGCTAGATAAATCTGGTAGAAAGTCTTTGATTTATCGTCTCTGAGCTTCTGTATCGGATAGAAGATTAAAGGTTTCCCGATGGGCCATCCCCACATCCCCACATCCCGATTCGCATTACGCATCACGGTTTCCTTTTGCGGGGTCATCGCGGTTACGAATACGGTGGGACGCCCTAGACGCTCTCATCTGGGAATAGCTTATATATTCATCGCCGGATTGGAATATAGCCCAACGAAAATCCACCGTGTCAATGGGGTCGTGGAATCTGCCTCAGGGAGTATCATCGGAAAGTGGACCGCCAGAAGGTCAAACTGTGAAAGACTTGATCGTGCCGTTGCTGACATTTCCCGCATTTTAGAGGATCATCCAAATATGCAATAAATTGCGCCGCTTTTAACATGCAAGGCACATGGCTTCAAGGCACCGCGTCTCCCGCATTCTCCATTACGCAACGACTCGCCATTGGCTGCCCAGTGCAGGTAAGTAAGAACTCGGCCTTCGGAGATATCGTCCTAAAGGAGGACGGAGGACACAGCACAGAACGAAATATCAACACGGGAAGGCAGGCGCGAAGCCAAATGAGAGGAACCGATCTAGAAATTGAGGGAGGCTAAGTTAGCTTCGAGCCCACCAATTATATGCCAGCTGTGGACCCCGGAAACGTCAATCGTGATCATTGACCAGTCACGCTGAAGATAATGGTCAGCACATCCGCCCTGCCCAATGGCATCGGTCGGATTTAGGAGCGACGCCTGCATCACAGCTGCGACAGCGTCACAGAGCGAGTGTCGCTGACTTTTACAAGGAATCTGATTGGTACCGAGCGCCTCCTGACGAATGCATCTTTGTTTTTTTCGCCCTTTCTGCGTCTGTCTGGCTGCTTGTTGGCTGAGACCTGTACGGTGGATGGAGTTATAAGGGGCGCAGAATGGTCGGTGTTGGGTCTCTGTAATTGTCGAAGGTTTCATTGATCTTCGGTTCGTCTTTTTATTTTCTAACGTTGTTTCACGACTCTTTGAGATACCGTGATACCCTCCCTTTACTGTTTCTCGGGCAGGATTCTCTCTTTTTTTTTTTAAAGCTCGCCTTAAATTGAGCTTACACCCCGGCCTCTTCTTTCCTTTTGGTCTGCTGTAGTGAAGTCGCCCTGACGTCAGTCACGCTTGCCACTGCTTGCACAAGGTACCTCGAGAGTAGCGTGGGTGATATCGAGAAAAAACAATGGCCCTTCTCTTCCTCAAGAAGAAGCTGTTTCCAGCTCCGGAATCACAACGATCGAGTAAGTAGCAACATAAACACGGAGAAAAGCAAATGCTAATCCAAATACCAGGCAAGCCACTACTAGCTCGCATCGATGACGACGATACCATCCGTGGCGACTCGGACCAGGACGTCGAGTCCCAGAACGGTCGTTTCTACGACACCTTCGGACGCTGCATGAGCCATGACGGCTCCATCGCCGGCAGCAGCAGTAGCAGCAACAGCACACGAGCACGCATCAACCCGCGCATCATCTCAGATGCCATTCTCGGCTTATCGGACGGATTGACGGTACCCTTCGCCCTGAGCGCGGGGCTCTCCGCCCTCGGAGACACCAAGGTCGTCGTCCTGGGTGGTCTGGCCGAGCTGGCAGCCGGTGCCATTTCCATGGGACTGGGTGGATACGTCGGAGCAAAGAGTGAAGCGTAAGTTTAAGTTTCTCCAACGCATCAGCCTCGACAAAAGCACTGACAATCCCGTAGCGAATCATACGAAACCACAGTCCGCGAAACACAAGCATTGATCGACAGTGACTCGCAAGAAACGCAGGATATGGTCCGCGAGACCTTTGCGCCGTACGGGCTATCCAGCTCCGCCATCGAAGATATCACGCGCGACCTGCACGCTTCCCAGGAGCGGTTATTGGAGTTCCTGCTGGCTTTCCACCACCGCGAGCCCGCGCCTGACTGCAACCAGGCTTGGATCTCGGCTGTTACGCTTGCGCTGGGATACTTTGTCGGTGGTTTCATCCCGCTGATTCCATACTTCATCGTGTCGCAGGTCATGACGGCCCTGTACTGGAGTATCGGTGTGATGGGCATAACGTTGTTTGCATTTGGATATATCAAGACGTGCGTTGTGCGCGGGTGGAATGGACATGACAATGTCGTTGCGGGCGTATGGGGTGGTGTGCAGATGTGCTTCGTTGGAGGTGTTGCTGCCGGCGCCGCTATTGGTTTGGTGCAGTTGATTGATACCGGCGGACCTCACTAGAAGGAGTTGAGCATTTGTTTTCTGCATGCGCAAAAGCATCGGAGTCTTGGTTTTGGTTTGGTTTTGCTTTCTCTACTCATAACGATCGGACGATCTCATATCTGGCGTCTATCAGCCCTTCTTGCTCAAGCAATAGATGATTCATCAATGCATTCAATTTACATCCTATATTATCATGGAAGATAATCTACATTCTAGCCTTCGTTCTAAAACAAAACTCCCGTAATATCAACCAGCCAGAGCCCTCGTCACCAAAGCCATCGCCCTCTCCGACAAATCCAACTTCAACGCCTCAGCATGCCCAACCTCCGACATCTTCCCCCACGTCTTCCTCAAGATATCAACCATCTTATCCTCATCCCCAAGCTCCGTCTCAAACTTATCAAACTGATCATCCAGAAAAACCAAACACGCCACATCCTCCAGCGTCTGCGTATCCGGGTCTCCACGCTTGAGATCCGCCTTGCGCACCAATGCACCCACTCGACCCGCCTCCTCAGCACTGTAACCGCTCTCCAAGCACATTTGCTCGACCAGCTCGGCTTGGCGCTTCTGCAGCCCGGAGCGCCAGGAGTGGTACCCGATTTTGGTGGCGGGGTACGAACTGCGGGGGACTTCCCACCGGCGAAGGTGCTGGGCGCGGATGGCGAGGCGGAGAAGGTCGGAGGCGGAAGGGTTGATGCGTTCGAGGAAGAAGGTCATTTTGCGCGCATAATGGAGTTCGTAGGGGGTTGTGTTGGTGGGTGAGACGGGGTTCGGGTCGTCGCTGTGTGCTTGGTCGATGCGCGCAAGCGCGAGTTCGTACTTGGACATGGTGAAGGATGGAGTGGGCGTTCAATTGGGGTGCTTTGTACTCCGGTATATTTCAATTGACTCTATGCGCCCTTGGGGGAGAGATATTGAAATTTGGGAAGAAAACCTTGGGAAAGATGTCTGAATCGCAGATAAGATATGGCGGGGCTGCTTTTAAAGGGCTGGCTCTGATTGGGCCCTACGGAGAGAACTACATCCATCACGAACAGGTCAACAGGTCAACTATGGAGTCTCAAGCTCCATGTGAGCTCTAGTGAAGTGATTCTGGTCCTCGTTCACAGTTCGGCAAATAATGCCTCTATCAACGGTGCTTCGTCGTATTCTGCCTCACGACCCTGAGCTTCCAGGGCAAGATATCCGGGAGCATAATGCTCTACATCCTCTTCTAGGCGAGACGACCGAAAGCCATCAGGCCTTCCTACTCTCGCAGTCTCCAGTATCGCAAGTACTGGGCCATTCATATCAAGACTGAGACAGTTAGTCGCCTTAGACTAGAACTGGAGGGAGCAAGCAATATCAAGTGGACTGAAGAATGAAACTTACTGTAGACCAGCATTTGGGGGTGTTTCCATATCGTAGTAGCTACCCTGCAGGGCTTTCAGAGAGGTGGATTCCCCGAGTGTATACAAGACCATGTCAATCCAAAAAGGACGGAACCGTATCTCGTTTTGGATCGCGCCGTCGCGCCCAAAATTCACAGCGGATATTGTTCCCTCGTCGAGGTTGTTTTGATCAATCATGAAGAAGTATCCCATTCCAGTGTAGGCAACCATACCGTGTCGTGTCATGCAAATCTGGTCAAAGTCTGCATTTTCCAAGAACATCCACCGCCCTGTCTCCTCTTTGTTGGCTGGCGGCGTACCCGACTGACTGCACGCAGAGTCCCCTGCCAAGATGAGGCAATGAACAGGATCGTCATATACTAAATGGTTATCATGAACACCATCGAAGCGGTTCAAAAGAAGAAGCAGTTTTATCCAATGGGCATGATTGACGGGATTGGTTTTGTCCACTTTTGGCAGAACAATGACGCTATAAATGGGCAGATGATCACAATTCTGTAGCGTCTCGTTGGGGTTTTTCGGAACAACGAGCCTCGGATTAGGCGCAGGTGCCCGGTCGTGATACGACTTGTTAATCAAGGGAAGTTAGTAAATCAGGGTGAGGCTAGCTAGATATAGGAACTCAATTGCAATCCCAAATCTCTCCCTGTGAGTTCTCAGCCGTCTCTGTTCCCATTCTTGAAAGTGCCAGCATGAAAAGTGGATCTGCCAGGGCACTATCTAGGGGAGAAACAGGGAAAGACAAGGGGAAAATGAAAACTTGCAGCGAGGCAGATTGCCATCCCGACTGATCTCCAGCCTGGGGGGAGTTCGGAAAAACTTACATTTCGGAAAGACTGTTCAGCCTCAGCCCATTGGACAATAAGATCGCGACGTTGGCGAGATTCATAGTCCGAAAAATCCCCAGTAACACCGGCCGCCTCAGGCGTGATCCAATTTTCCTACTCCATTAGCTAACCCGGCTCAAACTCAGAGAAGGAAGTAACCAACAGAAACAAAACAAAGCCATGCTTTACATTCCTCTTTCAGTTGGTCCTCCGGGATCTCCGACTCAGGCTGAAACCTCACAGAGGTGGGAATCCCACCGGGCCAATAAAGCCTCGGTTCGATCGGGACGTAGTTCGTGCCCGACGGAATGGTCATTTTGATTGAGAGATAGGGTGGGGGAATCTTGAGCTGAGAACTCGGGTGATGGCGCGGTGGAATGAAGGTCTTAATAATTGCCGCAGTAGGTCCAGGGATCTGTCTTTTAATACGAGGTGGAGATAGGTAGGAGCAGCTTCGTTTCGGAGAGTAGGATCTGCAATCGACCAGGGGTGGTGTGGGACTATGCCTCGGCGAAGCCGAGTGGCGCCGGGCGAGATAGGGGCCTTCACTAAAGACTAAAGGCCCTTTGCTGCTTTGAAAAATAAGCTCGACATAGGTTCAACAAATTTGAATGTCGCTGCCACTATGGTAGGATGTAGTTAAAGATAGAACATTACATAATACAGGTCCGCTCGAAATCAGTTTGACCATTTTATTCTTCTTACATTTCTAATTGGTCTTGGCAAGTCCCACCCTCTGTCTATACTAGGTCTAGGCTAGCAAGGGTAACAAATAAGAAGATAGCCAAGATCAAGGCTCCCACTGACTAGACAAATTTGGTATAGTACACCTTCGAATGAAACTCAAGTAAATAGATAAAGCAAAGATCATGGTGAAACTGATTTGATTTCGAGCGGCCTGTAATTGAAAAGAGAATTCAAAAGATTGGTTCAAGAGGCGGCCAGAGAAATAGCCAGCCTAAAATAGTTCAATGTAAGGTCGAATAGCCATCTGCTACAGGCTACAGCGTTCTACCAGCAGGGCAAGTAGCAGAGGTAAAGGCGGTCAAAATGGTGGACTCAAACCTATGGACCGCGTACACCACTGTAGAATGGAATCGAAAGTGAAGAGAATGTGGTTCGTTTATTTGGGACCAAAGAGCTTGGGCAGAAAAGTGTGCGGTGAATGCCTAAGCATTCTGGCGGTAGTTCTCCGGTAGTTCTCCGTGATCCCACGAGTGGATGTGCCAAGACGGCCCCAATCTGTCGATCAGAAGCCCCACTGGGGCTGAAAGGCCCGAAAGAGTGCGGTGGGTGGCAATCTCGGGTCGCTAAAAGCTTAGCGTTGAAGTCCCCTCTGTCACAGTGGATGTTGCTCCTGCAGTAGCGCTTCGCAAGGGGGTGGATGAGACAATGGTGGTGCCGGTGTGGACAGGGGTTGAATACGGAAGGCTCGTATTGAAGGGAACGGTGGGGAGCGGCTTGTTGATATTGTACAAGCAGACACGAGTGTATTCCGCCTTCCATGCCGGGTCATCCGAATTTTCCGCTTGGTCAAGGGAGCTGATATTGTAATACCGCATTGCCTTGTTGCAGAGCGTGTAATTCTTCGTGATCTCGTATGCTGTGTAATTGTACGAGTATGTCATTGTTGGCATAGGTGGGTATGAGTAGAAAAAATGCCTGGGTGGCAGTTAGAAATGCTGTAACGTCGAAGAACAGGGGAGGGGGGAATACGTGGTGCTTCGATTAACCATCTGAGTAGCACTCGGATTGATTGTATTTGCCAGTGTCGTATATGCCCTGGATGTGGAATATCCAGAATAGGTATTTATGTTCCCCACGGGTTGCACACACTAGAACAGCTTGTTAGATGATACACTATGATTATCGGAGACTGCAGGGAGTCTACATAGCTGTTGTTCACCCATAAGGCCGAACAGCTGCTGTTGAGCTGTGGGTTGAGGAAGAAGAAATCCTTTGCCAAGATGCCGAACTTATCTTCAATAGTGTCGCATTGATCTCCCTCCTGAATCTTATACCAATGGCCGCAATCGGTATTAGAGGTAGCCACTGCGTCTGTGGGAACAGGCCTACGTAGCAAATCCAGATGTCAGTTGAGTCACAAATAAGCATATACCCCGAAAATAAAATAAACGTACACCTTGGTGGTAGCAGATGCCAATGGAAAGCTATCTGGGATGGACAATGTGCCAGGGGGACTAAAATGGTCAGTGGCCACCTAGGCAGTTCAAATGTTGGAATACATCCAAATATCCACTTATACGAAGTTGGGAAAACATTTACCTGACGCAAAGATAATCGCCCACGAACGAGTTGATGTTAGAGCAATCGACATTAATAGAGGGGTTCCAGGAACGGAAAGTGGCAGTAGACACTTCATGATCCAGCGAGTTGATGATGGATGAGCATGTATCGTTCACAGTAACCTTGTGAATGGCACATTGGGAAGGCAGGCAAAGCGTCTGGTTGGAGCGCAAAGAGCTGCATGCACTATCTAGTGCATTGATGTCTTTCAAGGCTTGGGTGGAGACTCTTTTGACAAAAGAGATGCTGGCACAGGTCTGATTGCTGTGGACAGTATAAACAGATGTCTCGGGGTCGGAAGTATTGCAGCGAGTGTTTGTTGATACCGATGTTGGAGTAGCTGAGGTCCATGGCATGGGCAAAGAGAGCGAAGGTGTCGAAGTGACGGTGTAGGAAGCACCAGCCGAACAGCTTGAGATGCGACTGGACACCATCGACGGGTCTACCAGTTGCTGACCCCACTGCGAGTTCGCGAGAGTTGTAAGATAACTCAGTGTACAGTTGCTGCAAGTCATCTTGGCCCCATTGCTGTTGCCTGCTGACTGCTGAAACAGGAGATTGCAGTATTCATCACTAGCAGGGTCTCTCAGGCAGGTAGCCTTTTGTTTCCACGCCATCTCTTGCCCCGCAAGACTGGCAACTTGCTCAGTGCCTGAGATGTTATACTTGAAAAGTGAGCCACAAGCCATGTTGACCTCAGACACATAGTCACTTAGAGACTCCTTGCAACCCTCAGCGCACATCAGATCGAGCGCACTCAACGACCACGTATTGACCTGAGTGACAGCGTTGCCAAGGTTTGCGTAGCAGGTGACATTGGCCGTGAGCGCAGAGATACAGTCATCCGAGGCGGAGGCAATTTCCAGCGTAGCATTATTGTAGATATGAAGAGTGTCAATAAATGAGGCCACTGTGTTTGGAACAATGGCCCAAAATGAGAGTAAATAGAAGCTCGATTTTTTCACCATGATTGCGGTTGTTGGTTCACCCGTCATCAGTTTGGCGGCAGGAGAGGTACCTAGGTAATATACTCCAGCGAGATTACTCGCTAAAAAAGAATTCGATACGAAACGTGGTATTGTTATGAACTACAGGGATCTCCAGAGCTGACAAAAGGGTCCATCGATCTAAACTAGTTCGTTGGGGCCAAGCACTGACTCTCAAACGCCTAAAAATGCAACACGGGAAGTTAAAAGTGGAGCAACTCCATCTACGGAGTAGCAGTGCATGGATAGAAGGGGAACAGTGGACCGGAGGACGCAAAGGACTAATGAAATTTAACATGAGAAAAGGGTATATAAGCGTACCCTCGCGATGATACCGGCCAGGTGCTAAGCAGGTGCATTTGGAGTGACAGCTACGGTCTATACGCCATGCATGCACGGCTTTCTTCTTTCACTTTTCTATTTTGCCTATGGCTAAGCTTTCTCCATAAAGTCATTGCGCAAACATATTACTGCAATCATACAAGTACATGCTACAACGATGCTTGCTGTGGCTATGATGACTCAAAAGGCCAAGGTGTATGTCTACCCTTTCCACCCATGCAATCAAATGCTAACCAGGCTAGATTTGTGGATATGGTGACACGTACTGTGGTGATACCTGTATCAGCAATTGCGATGCTAAGGCGCAATGTGGTAAGGACGCAGTAGATCCCACAGCCAGCTGCCCGTTGAATGTAAGTACCCTTTAACCGTGGACTAGCCGAATCTCTTAGAGCGACCAGTGTAGGGAACGATGTGCTAATTGATGAAGGTCTGCTGCTCGTCTTACGGCTTCTGTGGAACGACCGAGGACTTCTGCGGCGATGACTGTCAGACTATCGCCGGCGATAACTGTGGATCAGTCTCAGTACCATCCTGCTCGTCTGACGACGTTTTCAAACGGAAAATCGGATACTATGAATCGTGGGCTAGTGATCGAAGCTGCGACGGATGGAGACCCAATGACATTGCTGTTTCGTCCTTGACACATATTAACTACGCCTTTGTCACCTTCGAGCCGACCAACTCCGACAACACTTCCTGGAAACTCGACTTCATGAGCGGGGTCAACGAAGTGCAGGAGCTAGTAGAGGAGTTTGTTGGGTTGAAAGAGACAAACCCAGGACTCTCGTGTTATTTCTCGGTCGGTGGTTGGTCTTTCGAAGATCCCCCCAGGCAATTATATTGGTCCGAAATGGCTGCTTCTTCTGACGGTCGGAAGTCTTTTGCCAAAGAGGTCTTGAGTATGCTGCAGGAATATGGATTCGACGGTGTTGACCTTGATTGGGAATACCCTGTCGCCAGTGATCGAGGTGGTAATTCCGATGACAAGGAAAACTATGTGAAGCTCATAGAAGAGCTGCGAAGTGTGCTCGATGCCTCAGGCGAGACATACGGTATCACTTTCACCACCCCGTCCAGCTACTGGTACCTGCAACACTTTGATCTGCCCGGCATGCTCCAGGCGGGTGCAGACTGGACTAATATTATGAGCTATGACCTCCATGGTGTTTGGGACAAGGAGGACCCGTAGGAGCCAGATCCCCCAAGTGGCTTAGGGCATCTTACTAATTTGAATGATAGGTATATTGGATCAGTGATGCAAGCCCATACCAATCTCACAGAAATCAAAGAAGCTTTGAATCTGTTTTGGCGCGTGGGGGTTGATCCAAACAAAGTCGTACTAGGCATGGCATTCTACGGTCGATCATACACAATGTCTGACACCGACTGTATGGACCCTGGCTGTTCATTCTCAGGCGCTGGAACAGCAGGACCATGTACCGACTCTGCAGGAACGCTTTCATACAAAGGTATAAATCCATTCAGGGCTCCCTAATGCTATTTTCAGGCCAAAATAACTCACAAATTCAGAAATCCTCGAATCTATCGGCGACGACGATGGCATGACGTTCTTCGACAAGAACGCTGCAGTTAACTACGCTGTCTTCGACACTGACCAGTGGGTTTCCTACGACACTAAGCAGACATTCAAAACAAAGGTAGATTACGCCAATGAGATCTGTCTCGGCGGAATCATGATATGGTCTGTGGATCAAGATACCTTTGACTGGGAGGCCATGACGGCCTTGCTGGACAAGGATGTGTCTAGTGACAGTCTTCTTTCGTCGGACTCTGACCCGAAGGAGCTGGCGAATATGTATTCTGCCTACACTGGAACAAGTTGCTACATCAGTGAGTGTGTTTCTGGCAACAATGGACAATGCAAGAGTGGCTATAGTGTACTTGACTACGTGCACTCAGGCTCCAAGGGAATGATTGAGGACCCCGATGACAAACTTTGCAGAAAGGGCGCGGTGGGGGATTCAGATGCCGAATATCGTCTGATCTGCTGCCCCACCAATGCAATGCCTGAAGGATGTGCATGGGAAGGAATGAGTGATGATGGTCTTTGCACTGGTGGTGGGGATACTTGTAGTGATGGTCAATACGAGCTGGTTGCAGACTCCTACACCGATCGAACGGGCGATAACTATTGCGTGTCAGGAAAGCGCTCTCTTTGCTGCAAGGAAAATTCAAAATTGACCAAGTGCCACTGGACATCTTGCGATCCTCCCTCATCTGAGTTCGACAACTGGGTCAGCAAGGAGGTCTCTTTCAAACCTGGATCAAGTGAGTCAAGCTTTGGCGCCTGAAACATGGCAAAAGAATGTTGCTAAGTTGATAGACCTCCAGGAAAGCAGTGAACTGTGTTCCGATACCCAATACTCGGTTTCCTACTGGACATGTCCCTCTGAAAGTACGCTTGAATTGAATTACAACCATAACCAACAGAATTGCTTACAGCTATCGATTCAGACACTTACAAGAACTGCAAATGGGGGCATTGTGGCGAAAAGTGCCCGGATGACAAGGTTCTAATCACTCAGCGATCAATGATCACAGTCAACAGCACCTATGAAGATAGCGAGTGCACATCCGGAATGATGAACATGATGTGTTGCGATCCCCCAGGTGGTGCGGATGACGCTCCAGTTGACCCGGCAAAGCTTTTTAAGTACCCGGACGAGGACGATGACAGCTACTACTACAATGTGGAAGAGTCCAACAATGATAAAGGTGATTGAGATCCCAGATCGTCAAATGATGCAGCACTAACTTATCGAAGATGATGATACGGAGAGCACGGATCCCTTTGCATTCGTCATGATTGATGGAGACGTGGACTCTTATTCGGATTCTCTGGTTGATCAATGGACCTTCCTGTCAGACGAGGAGACTCTTTCAAAGCGCAATCTCAAGGTCCATAAACGAGGGTCGATGTTTGAATATCGCGAGGATACTTTCGACAACGTCGTGGAGACATACCACATCCAATGCAGCCAGTTGGCCACCGACTCCGACGGGTGTGATAAGCTTTTCCATGGAGGCGCCAGGAATAAGATCGTGAAAATGCCTCAAGACTTCGGTGCAGGTCCATACGCCAGGATTATCAGTCTCACTCCGTGGGGATCTAAATCCCAGAATTTGAAGCCCCGAAGTTCAGATGAAACGTATGAACTTCAGGTTGATTATGATCTCCCTGCTGCTTCTTCCGAAAAGAAAGGTGATGTGAATTTCCGAGTTGACTATACCAATCTGCAAGAATATTGGTACTGTAGCCCCTCTTTAGGAAGTCTGACTTTGGCTAACTTGTATCAAGGGACAAAATCACCGATGCCCCCGCTTCTTCGAACAAGAAGCGATGGTTCGGTTCTTTCGATGACTGGTTGGCAAAGATGACGACCATTGTGAAGGATGAGCAAGGCTCTCTTCCTCTTGACTACGATCAAACTGTCAAGTTGTTCCATGCGCATAAATACTGCCCGAAAACAAAAATTGACGCGACATTTGACATTGATGCTTACATTCATCTTGCACTGGACGCTCAATACGGTTACTACTTCGAGGGATCGATCTTGCCAAAACCGTCCCTTATCTCTGCGTACGGCTACTTTTCCATTGAGCCAGGTGCTGAAGTAAGTTTGGTTGAAGTATTCCCGTCCATTTGATCATAGGCTAACGAGTAAGATCCTTCTCACTCTTCGAGCTGAGGCTATTATGCAGTCCAACTCTGACACCATCGAACTTCTAAGCGCTGGATTCCCTGGCTTGTCTATCAAAGGATTGATCAGCGTTGGTCCTCAGCTGGTGCTGAACGGCAAGTTGGATGCTTCTTTGAAGGTGTCCGGTGAACTGAATGCTGGAGTTGCTGTTGGATGGCCGCGCACTGAGGTATACTTCCCACAAGACGCAGCAGCCAAGTCCGCAGGATCAGCGCCAAAGGATCTCACAAAGGATGACGAAGGATCATATTCCTTTGATCCCATATTCAATGCTCAACTGACCGCGGAAGGCAACCTGGACCGTAAGCCCTCATAGCCCTTAAGTAACTCTCTGGCGTTTACTGATTTCTGAAGTCACTCTCACCCCCGAGGTAAAGTTCGGCATTTCTGTCTTGGGGGGTGATTTGATGGATGGACAAGTCACAGCCGGCGTTACCAATACCATATCGCTGGGAATAAGTGCTAATGCTAGTGTATCGGCTGACGGAACTGCTTCCGCCGGATATTGCTATTGGGCAGACTATGTGTATAACGTATTTCTGCGAGCCGATATGTCGTAAGTCACGCTCATATCTTCCGCTTACGATGCAATTTATTGACCCTTTAGTTTTATCGGCGATATGGCATACTGGGGAAGTCAGCTCGATGTGGCCTCGCCCAAGGATGCACTTGTGCTGGTTGAGCAAACATGCGTCCAGTACACCACCGATAAGATCTTTGGAAAGCGATCCGGATTTGATCCCCTTGTCAAAAATACAACGGAAAAGGCCTCTTTTGAGGGAATCTGCGGATGCAACGAGGTAGAAGACGAATGTCTACGTCTTGGCGGAAGCTCTGATGATACAGACTCAACCGTCTCGAAACGGACCACGAACTGTAACGTTCCAGCCCTCTTTTACAATTGTGACTTCTTCCCAGACAAGACGTTTGTCAACCAGAATGAGGATGATAATGTCCAATATCCAACCAAAAGCTATCGGGGCATTTGCTGGAATATACGGAATTACTTGCAGACACACAATGGGGAACCCGGAGTTGGCCAAAATTGGATGCTCCTGGAGTTTGTCTCTCAAAGGGAGGCTGATGAATTGAAAAATCGTGCTGCAGCTTGTGGAGATGATGGTTCAGGTATGAGTGAGAAGTGCGCTGAGGAAAAGAGAGCACTGTGGCCCCGCGCAGTGTACAAGGAGTGGGAAGCGGATCAGAAGAGGAAACCTAAAACTTGGGATTACTTGGGCATGCCCGGCTGGGGAGATTTCCTCTCTTGCGATGAATTTCCTTGTGAGTCAAAATATATCGATCAACGCTGGCACCTTTTGACTAACGGGATTTTTCTCTCTAAACTTAGTCAATGGGTATGTGCTTTCAAAGCCTCACTTAGTTTTGACAATCTAACCACTGACCTCCTCTCAGAGCATTACAGGGCGGCGCAAAGGCGGTAAGTGAAACTGTAACGGTTTCAGTCAACGCGTTATTCATTGTAACTAATTTTTTCACTTCTTAGTCGGTTACGTGTGTTCCTGATGAACAGCAACTCTATCAGCGCGACATAAACAATCTCCTGGGGAGAATCTACGACAACGTGAGTCATCCCAACTTCAATTATTTTGCTTCATGATTGCTGAATCTTGTAGTCCATTACGCCTTCGCAAGCGTGGAGCACTCCCCAGAAAAGGGGTGACTGGACCGGGCAACAAAGACTGTTTACCATGAACCTCATGTATGGATCAACTGACGGCAATGACCTTGGGCAATATGCGGGCTCTTTGTCAGTTTCCAGCGGAGTAGGGATCGTCAATATCATTGGCGGTCTTAATATGATGGATGCTCCGAGTCTTCAACTCACAAGGCAGGCATCCCCTCGGAACGCTCTTTGTCGGGTGCATCCAGATCTGGAGTGGAAAGGTAACCGAGGGCTGTACATGTACGTCTATGTGCAATGCACCGTCACGTATGTCAACGCAGCGAATCCCGTGAAGAGAGATGGCACAACCCACGACCCCAACAGTTGGGTCCTCGAAGGTGCGTCAATCAAATGTTCTAATATCGATTGGTGGCATTCTTGTCGTACTAATCAAGCTTTAGAAATCAACCTCCCAGAGAACTGGAAGGAGGATTCCATCACAGGGGACGATCCCAATGATACCGATGCGATTGATACACTATTCAGCAGACTACTCACAGAGGATCATGATGAAGATGTCCCTATGGTGAATGTCTATAGCCGAAAGGATGCTGAGAGACATCGTCGAGCGAGTGCCCATGGTCATCATCACCATTAGACAGCCAAATTATTGCCTTGCGCTGTTGTATAAGTTCAATAGTGGCCCCATTGAATGTTCTCGAATGGCTCGCGTCGTGCACATGTGTAGTGGGAGGGCTAATTTATCGAGGGAGAATGACCAAGAGTGCGACGTGTATGTTGGTGTATACTTGGAAGATAGCAATTGAGATCGCATTGATGGTGATGAATTCCTTCACCCGATGTAGCTCGCTCTAAATATAAGCTACTAAACTTCTTAATCTTAGAGTTATTAAGTATCCACTCGAGAAGAACCATAACGTCTCCTTTCTATGCCGCAATAAGAAATTGGTGGGGATCTTCTCCTAGATAATCATTGTGCCTATTTGGATTAGCCCTATCTTAGTATCAAGAGTTAGATACGTTATTACCTGATCCACCGTCTTTTGATTTTATCAATATTGTTCTTAGTTAAAATTAGACATTGACATGCCCATGTGCGTGCCCATCGCATGACCTTGATGCCGTGCCCATGGGCCGCCAAGGTGCCCATGATATAAAGACCACAATTAATGCAGTTTATGTAAAATCCCGTAATCAACTCTTTGAAGCTAAACGACAATTTTCGATTTGTTCTTATTTACCATAGGCTAGTTGTCGTTGAGCTACTGGCTCTAGTCGCCTACAAAAATAGTGCACTTTTCATCTATTGATTCAATTCAACTCTCAACCCAGCCCCAGATAGCCCGGCGGGCCCTGGCTGCTGTGGCCGGGGACTAATATCGGACACGGAACAGCCTCTCATGGGAAGCCCACGCAGGGTTGAACACACAAAACGTATCAAACTCCGAACGTTAAGACACTCACTGCAGAAAAGAAACGAAGCCGGCCATTACAGCAGTGGAAATCTCGAAAAGAAAAAGAATTACGCAAAACAGCAGGCGGAACAGACTGCAAAAAAGCACAATCAGATTGTATTCTCGTTGGAATACTTTGTTTCCCATCCCTCCTGAACGCCGTCCGTTAGATGAAGCCGGGTATATCCAGCACCGTGATGCAACATGTACGAGAAATGAAAATGAAAAACAACGCAGGGGCTTTTGTGGTTCGCGTGGGGATCAGAGAAGCTGGGCGTTCTCTTCGGGCGACCACCATGGACCATCAGTAAGGCCTGGCAAGCCAGAATGCCTCGCATGCGCTGTCCGACTGTTGGTATCTCCGAGTTTACAGCCTTGAAGTTCGCGCCAGGCCGTCCCACGGATGCATTCCGTCAGCCAGTCTGAGCGTACCTTGTCTGATGCTTTTCTGGGCGGTTTCAAAGAGCCAGTCGTAAAAAGTCAACCTAGGTGGTACTGGTGATCTGTCTTTTCTGGTGTCTGAGTGGACTGAGCCCTGAAAGGTGCACCAGACGGCTCCGTTTAACGGGGATGCCATCCCCACAGGTAAAACAAGTAGTAATTTCAATGGCCGCGTAAGAGAAGACAAAGACAGAGAACTGCTTTTGGGAGTCTCTCATCTGGCGCCAATTCCGAACATACCCACCCCGTAGCTCCCGCCTCGTTCAGACAGGGGGGTGGAGACTTTTGAGACGTGGTCCTGATTCATACCCATTAATGAACGGCCGTGGAATGAGGGGAAAGACCTCATACCTTCTTTCGTTTCTTTTTCCCCGTACCCTCGCCGTTCGAGTAGAATCCGGGATCATCATCGTCATCGGCAAAGCCTTCGCCGTAACCAACAAAGCTGTTGTCGTCGTAATGGCGCTTGCGGCCGCGACTGGGCCGCGAGCGCTCTTCTTGGGTAGCCATCGGGGTTGCGTTCGCCGGCATGGAAGAACGACCTCCTGGAGTAGGCGCAGATTTCTTGCTGGTCTCTCCGGAGCCCTGGTTCTTGGCCGGTTTCTCATGGCCGAGCACGTCTTCCCAGAAGTCGTTATTCGGAACAACGCCCGGTTCCAATTGCATGGCGCGAGTCTGCATGCCCTGGAGGGCGGAATCGATATCGGCAACCTTGATTTGCTTCCCGAAGACCTTCTGGTTTTGCCATTCCTCCTCTGGCCACATGGTGAGGTGCCGCAGACTGCCTGGTGCCCCCGGCTCCTGCTTCACGGGCTTGTTCCGTCCCGCCAGGCCCAGACCTTTCAGCTTTCCTTCATAAGACTTTCTCAACCGATTGATCTTCTCTCCCGTGTTAGGGTCAATTCGTGCTACCGACTGCGCAACCGAGCCTAGTCCATAGAGGGAAATGAGATCCAGCGACGGATCCGGTCCAGTCGCAATGGGCGCTGTCAAGCACAAAGAGCAGTGTTAATAAAACTTTGGTTCCCAGGGTAGTGCAATCACACAGCTGCCGCATTGACAGCCGTGGGCAAACTCGGGGAGTTCTTACAGCTTTTGCAAAGGTGGAAAGCCGAAGTGAAATCCTTCTGGAGAGAATCTAGACTGAGATTTTGAGCGTCAGGGCCAGAGACGGGTTCTTTATCCAGATCCATGGCGTCCCCGTCCGTGGCCTGCTGGCCCTGCCCGGTGGCGAAATCGCGTACTTCGGCCTCTGCTCCTGTCGCCGAGGGCTGCCTATCATGATCGGTTCGTCTGTGCTCTGTAGATTTTTGATTGGACATCCCCTCCGTATTCCTTGTTGGCTCCTGTATTCCTGGGCTGAAAGATTTCTGATCTGCGTCCTCCGTTGACGCCGCATTCACACTACTGGCGGGAGTAGGGAAAGAGTTCGTCGTGCTCACGGTCGGCTGCTGGGATACCTGTGTCGACATCGGTGTAGATGAGGGAGGTGAGGACGTGTTGGGTAGGTTGGTTGTCGCCTGGTTCGGTGAAGTATGGGAGGATGTAAAGTTGGAGACATGGCTTTGGTCGCTGACCGACATCAACGGAGGGGATGTCGGAGTCTGAGGAATGTGATCCGAGGAGACGGGGAGCTGTCGGTTCTCTTTAAGAGAGCCGGCAGCGGGAGACGAGGGTGAAGGAGGACCTGCTGCGAAGGATGCTGAAAGGCGGCGATCAGACATGAGAACCCTGAGGAAGACCTAATTCCAGGGTGTTTTCGAGTCGATAGGGACTTGCTTTCGCGAGTGAGAGAGTCCGAATCGCGAAGTTCGACACGAGCGCTGGCCGTTGGAGAGGGGGATCCCGGTCGACGGTCGACGGTCGCTCAGGCGGGCGAGCAGGTCGTTCCACGGCCAGCCTAGATCATATGCATTCCAAAAGGGCGAATAAATCCTCGCAGGTGGTAAGGACTGGCGTGGCTGATGGGATGGGCGGGGAGAAGAGTGGATGGTCAAGATACTGGTCGAAGACAGCGCTGAGATGGAGGGAAAACGGGCCGCGCACGTGACGCGGGTCTCGGTCTCAGCTCGGCGCGCGAGAAAGAAGTCGCGGGTAAAATGTGTATGCGGACTGGGAGTCTCATTTATCACTCAACTCTTGAAACTTTGGTGATTGTTTCCTTTCAAATGTATCTATAACTAATCATCCGGCAGAGTCAATCAATGTCTCTTTAGGCAGTCATGGAAACCAATTACTTGCATATCATACATTACATTGTCTAATAGCTCCCAAAGTCAATTTACACATGAAAGCAGATCCTTATTACAAAGGCCGGGCTCATCCCATGTAATTTGAACTCTGAAATGAAACATATGTCAAAGACACAGTCGATCCAAGAAGAAGGCAGCAGCCTAACGTAAACATATTCTCCCAGTCGCCATGTGCTCATTACTCGTATCGCTGAAGCTCACCAGGGCATCGTTCCAATATATAGAAACAAGATCCCCTCTGGCCGCTCATGACTGGTAAAAGGCATGGGACTCGCGCACCAGCTGAGCGGAGACATCCGGGATGTTCTGCTCCAGTGACGCCATCAGCTCAATCTGCTCCTGCTGGCTGAGCGTGCGCTCACGCCAAGACTCCGTCGGGAAGGGTTCGTTAAAGTATTGAGAATACTGGTCTGAGATGGAGGTCGTCCATTGCATGGGATCGACCGCGGCGTTAATGTAAGCTAGATGACTGGCTGTTGTGGAGGCAAGCGAGAAATGCGGATCCCATCCTTGAAGACCAGGTATCCCCGAGGGCATTGAGTTATAGGGTGTAGTGGGGTCAATAGGAATGTCAGAGAAGAGGTCATCGGGTGCACAATAGTCGTGAGACGTAAATTGAGACCCAGTGCCTGCCGCGCTAGGCGGTGGTTGCATGCCAAATGTTGGGGCTATGGGGGCAGGGGCAACCAGCGTCGACTTGATCGGGTCGGTGGTATAGACCGGAGGTGTAGGCTGTTGGGTCACTTGTGGGAACGGAACGGTAGGGTCAGCGGAATGACCCCGTGAAAGGGTGCCGGTCGAAGGGCTATCATCGGTCGATGGCATTCCATTGTATCGGTAGCCTTGTGAGTAGAAGGAGGCGGTCGTGGTGCTGGAAGGGCTGGACATTGCTGGGGGAGTCATGACGTCTTGGGAAGAGGTCGGAGTAGGATGATTGGAAGGCGAATGTACGACGAATGATTCTTCACTTTGGTATGCTTTCAGGCAGGCCACGACGAGGCGTCTATAAAGGAGCAATGCAGACTGCACACCGGGCCATCGTTCGGCCGCGTAAACGATCACCTCAAGAGCCATGTCCAAGTAGCCCTGGACCTCCTCAATTGGATGATCTTTGCGGATTTCAGGATAAGAGAGCGTCCAAAGAACAGTGTTTAGGACCATGAAGAGGGACTGAGTGAAGATCCACGTCAGGTCGACAGAGCCTGTGATTGTCTGTTCTTTGTGCATGGCGATGTTGAAAACTGCTGCGTCGTAGCATATTTTCGCCGCACTGACCGATGGTTCGGGTATTTGGGGCGATGGCCGGTAAATTAGACAGATTATAGTATTCCGTCTGCCTTCGAACCTGTAGAGAAACAAGCCCAACGTCAGAAGTCGCCACAGAAGCAGGACGCAATGTACATACCATTTCACATTCAGGCCGCTGCCATCGTCATTCTTGGGGCAGGATTCCATCCAGTGGTCCACCTTCGCCAGCATTTGGGTGAACCAAGGATCCTGATCATCGACCGGCGATTCACGCCGATTCAAATACAGTACTCGCCGCGCCTCCAATTGCAACAGCCGCATTTTGAGGAAGTGTATGGAAATGCATTTGGAGAGTACGGGTTTCGCTCCAGGAATGATGCCTTTGGTCGTGATATACCGATCATCTACCATTTCGAAAAACTTGACGTCGACATTGTCATGGGTCACGCTGTAGCAGCAGGAACGACCTAGGCTGTGCGAGAGTCCAAACTCCATGGATAGTACGATCCACACCAGCCGTCGACGCATATCGATCTCCAATGGGTTCAAAGGTTGGCCACATGGCGATTCAGTGATAGTGGCTTCTTCCGTTAACCCCAAGTCCTGGCACAGTTTGACGGCGGTCCCCACGACCCAGTACGCAGCCGTTCGAGTAGGAGTCAGCATGGAATACTGAGCGATTAGCACTAGACACTGTAGTGCCCTCAAATCCATCCGCTTCAAGGTAGGTTCCAGGTAGGGCAAGGCAGCCAGGTAGTAGCTGTCGGCCAAGCCAGCATAGTCGGGGCTCAGCTTTTGCATGCTGATCGCAATGACCATGCGTATTTGAAAGTTGTAGCAGGAATCGGTCGAGCCGTTGAAAACCTCTTCGACTTCCTGCCGGAAGCTTTGTTCGTGTAATGTTGGGAGGAGTCTTTGTGCTGAAAGTAGAGAAGGAAGTCAGTCCGTCAGTCACAATCATAAGCCTTCAACACCAAAGGCATGTACCTTTTGCCACGAAGAGATCGATCAATTTGTAGGTGAGGTTCCGCTCGGGCAGCTCGGGCTGCGGGAGTGAACTGATCATCGGATACACCTTGGAGGTCGGTTTCGAGTCCTCCTGCGCAAAAGCCGCCTTGATTTCCTGGGCCGTCAACTCGGGGACGACATCCTTGATGCTCTTCGACTCGGTGTTCTGCTTGGCAATCTCCATGACCAGACGGGTCATGGCAATACCGCTCGAGGGTCCCAAGTATCGCGGCTCGTCATGCTGGTTGAAGCGGATGCGTCCAGCGCCCCGCACCATCAACTCCGCGTCGGCGGAATGCTGTATATCCTTCTCGGCCCTGGCGAGCTCCCTTTCGAGCTTGCGGGCCTTCTCCCGCAGCGATACAATATACGTTCTAGGGATGGTAGTGTCGCGGGTGGAGTCGTAGTAGACGCACTTGGCATTGCTTCGTTCGCAGGGTGCACATCGAGGGATCCCGGGGTCACATCTGGATTTCCGCTATGAAGGCCAAGTCAGTGGGATCTTAAACGAGTCATAGTCCGGGGCCGCAATTAGGTTCTGCCATCGGGGATATTGCATTGTCATACCTGTCGGCACCTCGTGCAAGCCGTGAGTGTGTGTGCGATGCGACCGTCGGGCGGCTCAAGTGAAGACTCCGGCGACGGCAGCCCCGTGGAGGGTTGGGCACCGTGACTCATGGCTCCTAGACCTCTCTCTTGTCGCGCAGAATTCGTGGAGGTAAAAAGAAAGATCACATGCGCGTTACACAGTCGAGGACACGATCGAGTCCACCAATGTACGTGCCCTCTCAGTCGACATGATCTTCCAGGTTTCGAGGGAGGGGCAGACCTAAGGTCAGAACCAGGTCAAACGGTGGTGCTAAGGCGGAAATCCGGAAAAGGTCCTATCACAATGCAGGCATACCCAGTACCGCGTAGCATGCACGACGGTGAAATGGTCTGAGGGGCCCGGCCTCGGTCCAGATCTGGATCGACGGGAGAGGGTTTGGGAGCGACGGAGCGACGCCAGGTCTCCGCTGGCGGTGGAGACGCAGGCGCACAAGGGGGATTCTTATTTGCAGAGGGCGAGTGAACCCACGGTCGATAGCAGCTGAGGCAGAGCCGACTATCACTAGGAAGAGTAGGAGTCGTCAAATAGTCTCGGGACTCGAAGAATGGGGGGCTAAACACTAAGATCGTTTGTCTGTGCGGTTCCACGATTCAAGTCCGAGTGTCGTCGGATGTGAGAGACGAGTCAGGATTCAGACCCGTTGGGAAAGAAAAGTTCTCTCTTTCTTTAACCAGGTGGGGTTTGTCAACGTCTTTCTCTCGAACCGGGTAAGGCTTATCTTCGGCACAAACGGGCGGTCTTCCATGCAGGTCAACGGTTCGAAGTCGCTAGACTAAATACATCGCACCCGTGTTGATCCCATGTGAGTAACGAGAATGTGGTGACGCGACCCGGTGGGGTTCTGGCAAGGGTGCGAAGACCCTCGTTTTCGCGACGCTGACTGTGCCCCCCCTTCAGAAAACAGGAGATCCTTGCCCTGATGAAGAGCTGCTAGGATGCCTTCCACGGCCACCACTTTTCTGGATTCTCCGCTGCTCAAGGTCAGCCGTCCCGTCGCCGCCTGTTCGCGATGTCGTACCGCGAAGATCAAGTGCGACGGTAAGCTTCCCGCCTGTTCCGCCTGTGAGAAGGTCGGCAAGGCGAGCACCTGCTCCGGCGCCAGCGATGAGTTCGCCAAGGGGAAAGAACGCAGCTATGTAGCCTCGCTGGAAGGCTACTGTGAGAAGCTCGAGAAGAAGATTTCCCAACTCCGAGATCGTCAAAGCTCCCTCTCCGCCGAAGGGAATGGCGTCGCGCGGGAGATGTCCATCACGTCGACCTCGTCGGATGGTCCCTTGGGCCCCGCACATCGCCGAGAGGTGTCCGACATCGATGATCTTGTCGGAGATTTCGGTTTCCTGTCGGTCAATGCCACCTCGCGAGACTTCCAAGGCATCACCTCCAAGACCACCTTTGCCAATCTCCTCTTATCAGTTGCGACGGTGGGAGATCCGCCTCCGCACACTCCCAATGCGCTGCCCGCCCGGCACGAAGCCACGCCCTTACTACAGCATTACTTTGACTACATTTTCGTCCAGCTGCCCTTCTTTGTCGAAACTAATTTTTGGACATCGGTAGATGCCGTCTACCAGTCGGGGGGCCGCTTTGCCAAACCCTTTGACCACTGGATGCTGCGTATGGTGCTCGCCGTCGCCTCGGCCTCGGTGTCCTATCAGAACAACGACAAAAGTCACCAGCGGGCTTTGGCGTTGGTTTCGGAGGCTTTGACATACGCCGAAGACGTCCTGCGACCCGGGTCTATCACGTGCATCCAGGCCATCTTACTGCTTGCACAATATGCCTTGGTAGATCCGGGTCACTTTCGCAGTTGGCATCTCGTTGGAATGGCTGTAAGGGTGGCGGTGGACTTGGGTCTTCATCAGGATCCTCCTGCAGAGGTCTTATCCAATGCGGACCGTCTCGACATGCGCCGGCGTGTGTTCCACTGCCTCTATTCCCTAGACAGGTGCGCTTACTATTTGTTAAGGAACTAAGGTACAGCACTTGCTAACAAAACACCAGAGGAATGAGCACTGCATTGCAAAGGACTTTCTCCTTCTCAAATGACTCTGTCAACGTTGCTATGCCGATGACCGGCACGTCGAGTTCCTCGACCGGTGAACAAAGCCACATCTTCCTACGGAGCCCAGCACCTGCCCTCCACATCGTGAAAATTCGCCAAATCTTGTCTGACGGATACCAAGATATGTACTACAGCTCCCGTGAGGCATCTTCACAGCCTCTGGTTCAAATATGGACGCTCTGCTTCCAAGCCAGGCAATGGTATCACGAGTGTCCCAAGAACGCCCCCAACCACTTCTCCCTTCTCTACCGCCTCGAACTCCTTTATACCATGATCATCCTCCTCTCCCCTTCCCACAGATACCCCGTCCTCAGCGACTACAACAAGGCGCTCCTGTTCGACCGGTGCATGGACTACATCAGCCAGATTCACCAAGTGCTGGAGAATCCAAGTATCCTACCATTCCTCACCTTCTTCGACATCCAGCGCGTGCACCAAGTGGGCCACAAATTCGTCGAGATCCTCTCTGACAACTTCGACATGCTCCTAAGCCTCACAGTCCCTACTCCCCTTCCCGTCCCAGCCGGAACCCCAGCCCCGCCCAAACTCCACGAAGAAGACCGGCTCAATACCCGGCCTCGCGCGATCCGCTGCATCACCTACGTCCGCGACCTGCTCAAGGTCTGTGCGAGGAAATGGGATCTTCGAGCCCCGCTTGAAGAGTTCGAGAGGCAGTCGGCTTCGTTGGCGAAGAGGCTGGTGGACAGCTCTTTGGGCTATGTAACAAACCAAGGGGCTTATTCGCAGGGCCCGTCATCCGGATTGCCGCTGGCCGGCAACGGGTATTCGGGATATCATTTGGGTTAAATTTGTATTCATGACGGCTCAAATAGTATTGTTTATCTTGGTATATGTCTCGATCTGTTTCTTCGCGTAATTTTACATTTCGAATAATAGTACTCTTAAGGTACTTTCCTGTATCATACCTTCCATACAACTAACTTAGCGTCTCTACTCCAGGGCTGCTCATCGTAAACTTAAATAATCCTATGCATTCTTTAGGGCTGAAACGCAGATCGCCATAAGGCTATGCTCTTGATTGGGGCCCGTTGGAAAGATAGTTGTAGATAGTATGGGGGCCAAATTCAACGAGGCCAATCCCGACGTTCATTCAGGCGCGCCATTTGAGTTTGAAATGATCTCACGAAACAATATACATAGTGAAACATTCGTATGGTATGGATCTGAATACGATGGGTATATAATTCTGTCCTGTCTCTGTTGATTTAGCCGGGACAATATTGCAACCCTGGAACTTTGGTGGAAGGAGATTTTATACCTAGCTTGTACAAAGGATGGAGGGAGATTAAATCATGCAAATGCGGAGCATGGACTAAGCTCGATGAAATACCACGAATTGCCCGGTTCTTCTACACATGGATGTTCGAGATCTAGTTTGGAATATTGACATCAAATTACTTTTCAGTAGTAGTACACATTATATCAAAGTTGAACTTATGCTCTAGGGGACTCGACCTCTATGAACATTATATGTTAATGTCATTGACCAGATGAAGAGAAAAAAGAAATGGTCAAACGGGAGGAAGACGAGACACCAAATCCATTGGCCTCCCAAAATAAAATAGTTCATACAAGAAAAAGCACCCTTTCCATTCGGCCAATAAATGCAAAAAAAAAGGCTGTCAGGAGTATTCACAAGGCTCCCGGAACGCTATCCATTGCTGCGTAAGAACTGCCCTGCTCAGACAAGGTCATTTGTCTATTTACAGGTTCTTGCCGATGGTGGCAACGACGGCGCCGACGGGGGTGCCGACGGAGGGGAGGCCGAGGCCGGCAACGAGGGAGAAGACCTCGGGGGAGAGCTTGATCAGGAGGTCCTGGCCATCGTCACCGGTGACGGTGAGGAGCTGCTCAACGGGGGCGGCAACGTCGTTCAGGAGCTTGCCAACACCGTGGCCGGCGGTGGCAACAACGGCACCGAGGGGAACACCGACGGTGGGGAGACCGAGGCCGGAGACGAGGGCAGCGACGGAGGGGGACAGCTTGACGAGGAGCTCCTCACCGTTGGCGCCGGTGACGCGGAGAGTAGAGCCAACCTCGGGGGTGATGTCCTGGAGGATCTCACCGCGCTTCAGGGAGGTGCCGACAGTAGCGATGACAGTGCCGACGGGGACACCGACGGTGGGGAGACCGAGACCAGAGACGAGACCAGCAACCTCGGGGGAGAGGCCAACGAGGAGAGCACCGACATCAGCACCGACGACGGTGACGAGGCCGTTAACGTAGGGGCCGAGACCACTAACGAGACCACCAAGGCCGGAAGCAGAGGCGACGATGCCACCGAGGGGAACACCGAGACCAGGGAGGCCGAGGCCGGAGACGAGGGAGGCAACCTCGGGGCTCAGCTGGATGAGCAGGGAGCCGACGTTGGGGCCGGTGATGACCAGGATGTTCTGGAGCTCGGGGCCGAGGTTCTGAAGGATGTGGCCGTTCTGGACGATGGGGGTCTGGGAGCCCTTGCCCTGGAGAGCGGACTCGGGCAGGTTCAGGACCTTGGTAAGGTCACCAAGGCTGGAGACCTGGGGAAGGCTCTCCAGGTTCAGCTCCTTGGTGACATCGCCGAGCTTGAGGTCGTCGACGAGACCCTCAATGCTGGACAGCTGGCTCAGGTCAGTGAGGTGACTGAGGTCAGTGAGGCCAGTGAGGTCGGTGAGGCCAGCCGGGGCAAGAGCGGGAGTCGGGGCGGCGATGGCAGCAGTGGCCGCGGCGATGAGAGCGACGAAGGAGGCCTTCATTGTGTATTAAGTCTATAAGGATATTATAAAAGAGTGACTGGAGTCGGATGATCCAAAAGAGTGACAAGACTGATGGGAGTAGAAAAAGTTTAAGATGGGGGCAGCAGTGTACAACAGTATTTATACAAGTCCTAGAATTCTCAATAGATGACCAATTCAATTGTGCTGGCGGGTCTTCGTCTCCTATCGTGGAACCTTCGTCGAGCCCTAGTGTTTGATAGAATATCTCGTTTTGGCGGGACTACCTGCTTCATTGTGCCAAACCTAAGCCATATTGAGAAGTCCAGAGCAGGCCCTACCCACTAGGTGGAAAGCCCTGAGGGTCTCTCCGTCGTTGAATCCATATAGTCCTGTCTCGGTTCCATGTTCCTATCCCCGAATCCCGTACAGACCTGGTCACCAGGCCCACGAAACAAGATTCCAGCGAGCGGTTAGCTCATCGCGGAACCACACGAACCATAAAGAGAGTTTCAGAACAGGAACTTGATTTGGATAATTCCCCTTCGGATGCTTTTCGGGTGATCGATTCGGAGATCACCGGATGAACGCATCGAAGCCAGGCACCTCCAAATTGAGATCGACAGGTGTACCAGAAGAGTGGACTGCGGTGGATGACGGTGGATGAAAGAAGACGGAGATCGAGGTTCACCGTCATTCGATCTTACGCCGTGGCTGGCCGGTGCAAGCTTGTATGGGCCCGGTGGCACCTAATATCTCCGAGCTAGAAGCAATAGCACCGCCGATCTGCTGCCCGCGCCAGAACTTCGGTACGAACTTCGCCCATCCGGAATAGGTAAACAATCACAATTTTGAGTGATGAGCCCTACCATGAATTCGAATTCGAATTCAGGAACAGGAAATATGTTTACAACTCTGGAGGCACACCTTTTTTCTGACCCCATTCAGTGAACACTTTTCGCAGTTGCTGCCCCTATCTCGCGGAAGTCCTCGGAGTAATCGCCGTGAAGAGAACGATCTACAGTACTAATTAAACATCGCCCCTCGCACAATGCCGAGAGGATCTGCGTTTTAAAATTCGATGCGGAAACAAAATTGTGCAGGTGGAAGCTTCCCGCCAATGACGGGCGCCACGACCCTGACATCCCCACATGGTCATGGGCTCAGGCTTGATGAAAAGCAGGGTCCCTGCCTCCAATCGTATGCGGTATCTTGTCCAACTCACTGTCCCTGCCCGCATGGATAGGGGACTCAATCGGGGTCGATCTCGGCTGATTGGTAGGAGAAGCGTCCTGGACCCCTGAACCCTTGGAAGTCCGAGGGTTCACGTATCTCTTCTGCTTGGACAAGCTTGGGCAAGCTTGACCACGCCACCGGGTACTTTCAGATCGATCGTACCAAACTTGGAAGCTTGGTTAGAGCCACCTGCATCACCGATCATTCCTGCTTCCAGCCTCAGAGTTTTTTTTTTGTCCTTTCTATCCATGTATAATTTTCAATAGTCAACTGCCCACCGTATAGCTCGCCGTTTTTGAGTAACAATGCAAATCAACGTGCAACGTGGCCCTCATGCGTGGAACATTCGGCGCTTTCCCACGAGGGCCCCGGATCATTTCCCCGGTGAGAATTCGGACCTTTCCCGGGTCCGCGCTAAAATCAACATCGCCCTATGGGGCCGAATGGACTATCCCAATCTCACGGGCCCTCTTCCGGATCATACTGTGGAAATAAATCTTCAGTGCAGCCGATCCAAATTGACTTTGGGCCCCGTTGACTAATTTCCTCTACCCAACAGCGGCCTTCCAAATGTTCACGCCTGCCAGATCCCATCCCGATAGACCCACTCGTCCCCATTGCCACGACCCGGATTTGCAATTATTTATCGAGCCCGGCCTCTGGTTCACGGACGAACCTATGCTTCCACGGTTCAAAGCTGGATTCTCTCGTGGGGGTGAAGTGAAACTCAAACTATGATCCCTGAATTTCCAATATATTCGAAGCCAATATTTAATAGTCCATGGGCTTGCCTCTCTGCTCGATCTTCCAGAGCATGTTCGATGATACAGAAATTGGATCATCGTCTTGAGTCCAGAACGCATTGGTATACAATGCAACCCCTCATCTTGAGAGGTCCCTGAAATCGGAGACAACTTCAGCTTCCTCTGGCCCCAGAGTGTTCTGGGCTATGGATCTGGCATCCTCTTCGGGCTAAAACCGGGCTATCTCCCGAATCTTCCGTCCTGGTTGTCTCTGGGATGCACTAATGCTAATTAATGGATCTCAATATTGCATAAAGGCCCTAACTGATGGGTCAATATGGGTCACCATCTATGCAGACTCCATCTTCACATGCCTCGATGACAGTGATTTCGGTAAACCGAGTACACTATTCACACAGTCATGCAGTAGAAATATTCCACGCGACGCCTTCCCTGCATAGCCTTTGGTGGCGCAAATTGTCATGGGTCCTGGCGACAGTGATCCCGTGAAAGCGGGTCGGGGGCTTCTGAGAATCGGCATGGCGCGAACATTTGCCGCCTACTCAGCTCGTCTCGTACGAGATCGGTCGTGTCTCATCTCATATTTGTGCGCTTGCTGAGGTGGTCTGTGTGCACCTATGATGTAGATAGTAGGATCTAGGGTGGTATATTGGTACCGTGATCAGACCCCCGTTCATCCATATCACACAGTCCACAAGAATGGGTGACGGTAGTCCCAATAAGTGAATTCCCATACGGGCAGTGAGTCGGCCTAGCCGGGCCTTATCAGCCAGCCATTCAATCTCGGAAAATATCCTGATGGTGCCCTTCGCCCCCTCTCTCGGCTCCAGCCCGCATCTCCTCGGAAAGCCGTCGGCTAATGGTCATTATCGACACGTCTCCGCTCAGCAGTAGCTGCATTGAGACAGGAGTTGGAAACGAGGCGTTTGACACACATTATGACTGGTGAAACCTCTGAGTAATTGAATTTGAAATTTGACCCCTGCCTTGAACCCGTACCTTGAACCCGTGTTTGCGCGGGGTAAAGTTTGCCGCCATCCAGATTGGGGTCAAAATACAAATAGTTGAGGGGGTTACGCTTTCCTTTCCTGGTTGGGTGACATTGATCTAGGTCAAGCCCCTACTGCCGTGTCTTGTCAGGTATGGTTCCCCGAGCTTCGGGGACGCCAAGCCGGATTACATCCCGGAATGCAGACACGGATCGGCTGAGAGAGAGAGAGAGAGCGGTGGGTTGTAGGAAGAACATGGCAGCAAGACAGGCCGTTGCGCCGTTGCCTAGAAATGGCTTCCGTCCAGCCTTTACTTAAACCATCACCACCGTAACCCAAAATGCAGAGCATTCTGATCGGTTGAGCCACAGGCAACATCGGCGCCTCGGCCATCTACGCCGCTCTGCGCTCCAAACTTCACGTCCTCGCCATCGTGCGCAACCAGGCTTTGGCGGAGAAGCTGTTCCGCAATGAAGGAACTCGCGAGGACATCACGACGGTAGAGGCGGACATCATGTCTGATCGAGGAGTGAAGAATGTGGTGGAGAAGATACGGAATGGGGAGTTGCCGGCATTTCAGCATGTTTATGCTGTGGCGAGTCTGTACTTCATCGGAGTGTTAACGTCATAGCGTTTCGGCTGACGAGGAGGGTGATTGTGTGATGGGCGGCTGGCGGGTTGTTCGATACGACATCCATACTTGATCTCACCACGGAGGCCCTAAGGAAGTATATGCTGATCAATTTTGAGCCGAAGGAATCCACAGGTACGAAAGGAACTGATGCGTGTCGACAGTCGCCTATCAAGTGACCATCCCCTATTTTCTCGAGCAGAATGTCCCTACAAGGTCCTGGACGCTGTGCACAGGCGCGAGCGGAGACAATGGGAGTCGCGCAGCAGTCAGCATGACACAGGGCGCGCTATTCCTAGCGAACGTGGCATGCCTCGACAACGCGGATACGAATATCCGTCTCAACGAGATCTATCTCGGCTTGTTCGTGATGGCAGCTGATGCAGCGGACCAGTACGGGATGATGAAGTCGTCAAAGCCTTGTTACAGTGCACAATTTAACCACCGAAGGGTTCCGTCTCCAAGTCAGCAGAATGGTCGCCAAACACGCCCATCCACAGAACTATTATCCCGCCCTCAATTGGCATGCACCTCATGCCTCTTTAGGCCGTGCGGAAGTCTACTTCCTCTAACTACTAACACTGCCAGGTGACAACTTCAGGTTAAATTACTATTGGCACTCCCAAACCAACTCCGGCACCGATCGGGTTCTTCACAATAGTGGTTGGAGCCCTCTGCAAATACGACTCAGAACGAAGACTTTTCTCTCGGAGAGGCGGCTGAGCATACACGTATTTTAAGCTAATTTAGAGTTACTTGGCATTCAGCCAACCGCGATGTGGCGGCGGAAAGCTGGATACGTTACCTGATGTTGATATAGGTTTAACAGTTTATTGACTGGATTTCGCATAACATGAAATCTTTCCTCTTTCGATATCATTCAATCAACAGGATGACGTTTGTGGAAAACACAATGAGTCTCAACTTCACGCGTTGTGAGCGATGGTCTGAATCAGCCCTTTCACCTGCTCCACGTTCCATTCTTCCAGTCCCGCGAGGGAATTATCGTCTCTTTCCCAGGGGTGCGCAAGCGCTTTGGTAGCTAGGCAGTACTGGATTTGTACCACAAAAGTTGAATCACTAATGTTGCCGGTCTTGAGATCCGCCAACGCATTTTGCAAAAGAGGTTCCATGTCGTTATACGTGGCTGTCCACCCCTCATTGCCCAGAACCTCTTTTGCTGCACCGAAAAGTTCATTTTGCGACATGAACACGGAGTGAACGTAAACCGGGCGGTTCAGAGTTTCTTGCGGGTGCAAAAGCACATTCGCAGTTGCTTTGCCAACATCCTCCAACGTCGTCCATGGAACAACGTTGTTTCCATCACCAAAGATGAAAGCCGTCTTTTCTTGGAAGTTCAGACCGGCAAAACCAGTGGAGAGGCTCCAGTCAAGAAAAGCACCGCAAGCTACCAGGCTGTAGGTCAGGCGGTTATCAGCCGCTTGTTTCTTCACGGCCTCATAAGAAACCTTCTTTCGGCCGAAAACAGGCATATCGTGAACACCTGGTATTTCAGGATCGAGTCCAAAGTCGCTGGTGATACTGATAACGTGTGGAAAGAGAAAATTAGCCAATGATGACTTGTTATAAAATTGATGGGCTCACGAACAAACGATAAACCCCAGCCTTGGCCGCCGCGTTAATAAGTCGGAGAGGTGTGTCAACCTCGGGCGAGAAAGTAGTATCGATAACTGCGTCCTGTCCGGCCATAGCAGCAGACAGTGACTCCACCGAAGTGAAGTCAACAACTTTCACGCGAGCAGCGGCCGGGAAGGGCTTGGAACTGCGACTAAGGACCGTTACATTGAACTTGAGATCGAGTAATGCATCGAGTACCCGAGCTCCGACATTTCCACTAGCCTAACAGCTTGTTAACGTAGGCAATGTAGTGTTTTTATTTGACCCTTACCCCGGCAATAGCCACATTCTCGATTGTGTGTGACATTTTCTTTTTGACAGGATCCTTTGCAGTATGGCGTCTGATGAGAAGATTGTTGAGGGAAAATAGTGAACAATAACCACAGGAATTGGTTCTTATTTAAACACTCCGAATACGCTGATCTGGTGGTGAGGGGCTTTGGCGGGGGAGCCTGGGGCGGGCTTCACCGGAGGTCGAGGATAGAGAAGCAAAGTGGGCGCCCTGTCGCAAAAAGTATTTTCGGATTTGCTTTTATATCCGACATGAAATGTACACATATCTGAATACCCTCTGAGATGCATAGGTCTCTTTCTTCCACGTTCGCGAAAAATCCCACCGGACTCCGAAGTAAAACCGAATACGAAAAACCGGTTATCTCCGTGCTTCCCACA
Organism: Penicillium silybi; assembly: GCA_027569585.1. Classification (NCBI taxonomy): domain Eukaryota; kingdom Fungi; phylum Ascomycota; class Eurotiomycetes; order Eurotiales; family Aspergillaceae; genus Penicillium; species Penicillium silybi. Next base: position 856,443 of record JAPDFI010000002.1, on the reverse strand, counting down.
ATTCTTTGGGGGCCGGAAAGGAAAGCTTGACAAGATCATATGTATGCAATTATAAAACCGGGGACTTTTTTAATAGAGCTTTTCTGCTTCAATAACCTCACATGAGAGCCATACAATAACTGCAAATCACCCAAGCTTTGAATCCACCTCGTTATTTCCACAAATTCTATTGCTTTAGCAGTATAATGTCTGAATCAACCATTGTCCTCATTACTGGTAAGATTTCAGTTGCGTCAGATAATATCACGGTTCTCACTCCACATAGGCGCCAATTCAGGCGTCGGCTATGCAACAGCTAGAACCATTGCATCCCAGCCGAACTACCATGTGATAATGGCCTGCCGAGATCTTTCCAAGGGACAGGAGGCATATTCTCAGCTCGAAACTGCCGGCATTCAAGGAACACTTTCTGTTCTTCAGCTGGATGTCGAAGATGACACTTCGATATCCAAGGCCTTCGACATTGTTTCCGACCAATTCGGCCGAGTCGACGTCTTTATCAGTAATGCAGGCACAACTTCACCTGGTTCTGCTGGACGGGACAAGATCGGAAAGATATTCTCAACGAACGTCTTTGGTGCGATGCTTGCTACAGAGGCTTTCATTCCCCTTCTGGTTCAATCCCGCCGTCCATGTCTCATTCAAATATCAAGCGTATTGGGCTCGCTGGCAGTTGCATCCGACCCACAGAATGTGACAAGTTCTGAGACCTGGGATGAATACCGCATGAGCAAAGCTGCGTTGAATATGATGACAATTCAAATGCATAAGCGACTTAAAGACCAGAATGTCCGCGTTTTTGCATTTTGCCCGGGTCTTGTGCGATCGAACCTGAGGGGTGTTTCCGAAGAGGCCGTCAGTGCTCAAGGTAATGCTGGCGATCCTATGGAATCGGCGAAAGCAATCATGGAGATTGTAGTCGGACGGAGAGATGAAGATGCCGGCAAATTTGTTCACAAAGATGGATGTTACCCTTGGTAGCTCTTTGCTTCTCAGGATATACACGGGGGTTAGAAATAGAAATAGCGCGAATTAGTAGCCGCGATGAGCCCTTTTTTTCGATGACAAGGGGTATGGGCGGTTAGCTGGTCTCAGCATTCTGACTTTTGCAATGCTAGCTGTCCGAGTGAATACAGCACGGAAACCGGAGATTCTGTCTATCCGGATGGTTAAATTTCCGATGTGACCAGACCTCCCTACAAATTTCCAGATTCATGGATATAGTAATGCAGAGTTCTTTACACCGATGGTTGGCCACATATATTACGTCCTCTGACAGTAAACTATGACCACGTGACTGGGTTTCAAGGTTCGCCCTCCATTATAGTCGGGCAGTTTCAAGGTCTTTGACAGTACGAGATCAACTACATTTCTATCCGCATCAGATATGCATCCTGCTTAGGTGAGAAGGCTCACGGCTTAAGGTTGACGGTCATCCACCTTGGAACTCTCTCTCTCTCACCACCTTGGCACGTGTACAAATCCCCTTTTCGGCACCAATATATTTGAGTTCCACCCGCCCCCACCTCAACCTCTTAGGTCCAGCATCAGTTTGTCACCAAACCAGGGATGTGCATGACGTGATTAGAAATCTTACAATCATGGCCGAAAAATCACCGACTCTGATGAACGGGCGCGGCCCGATCGGTACTTATCGATGATGTCCTCGACTATTCGACCGGGGCATGGAAGTATGGGGTAAACCGGCAAACCTTCCCCTGGGCACAGCCGGGTTCGATATGTCAGCAGCAAGTTCCACGGTCGCCACCAATTCGCTCCAATAGAGATGGGGATATAGCTTCCACTTGCGTCTATACAACGTGGCAAATAGTCAAATCAGGCGGCCGGTAAACTAGTTGGGTAAGTCTATCTCAAACACCAGAAGATTATACATTCTTGGTGGTGTTCCATATGGTCCAGATACTAGAAGTTCCCATTAGTAAACTGCGCGAATAATGGAACCTTATCTCTGAGCACTGATCAACCAATATGTGTGATAACGAACCGAAACGGCCCTCGACAACGAACATGCGATCTTTGTCTTGATCTAACGAGATCGCAGATCTAGAGCCTCAAGTAGCCGAGTACACTGAGAAAAGCCTTCAACGCTCAAGCCTCTTTTTGCCAAACAGAAGCGCGCTTATACCTGCCATGCCTTGGGTGGCCGCTATCGGGGACATTTTCATTAGCGTTTGCTCGTGCCAAAAAATCTCACCTATCACCACTCGATCCTCGGCTTTACGCTAAATCCATTCCCCACAATATCTGCATTATCCGCCAATTGTCCTCGAATAATATCAAAGATGGGTCGCCTATCATCTCGTATTCTCCGCCACCTCCTTGTACCTTTTCTTCGCCTCATCTCTCTCTCCGCACGCTCTTCGTTCTCGAACATGCCGTTCTGATCCCCTCCATATACATATACCCAGGGTCTACACATGCTTGTATATGAATATGGAATCTCTCTAACCGACTACCATCCTTTTCGTGACCTCCGATTTGCCATTCGCTTCCCTACACGCTTTTTAATGACCTTGTAACCTCGCCTCCGCCTCCGCCTGCGATTCCACTCCACTACCGCAGAGAGAATGCCCTTATGTCGAGGTACGATATCTCGGATAGCAGCTTCAGGCTATCCGAACGGTCTATCAACCATTTCGCCGAACGCACTGCGGTGGCCTGCCTCATCGGCGTAGCCTGGTACAATGCCTTGGAATTGGTCGTCCTCTGCTTCACTACGTTCAAGCGATATGGCGGGTGCTACTTTTGGTGTCTGCTCATTTCGTCCGTGGCCATTATCCCCTTCGGCCTCGGATACCTCCTCATCATCTACGATATCTACGACAGCTTTTTCTCGGTAGCAATGGAGCTCGTTGCCTGGATTTGCATGGTAACGGGCCAGTCTCTCGTGCTATGGTCGCGATTACATCTCGTCGTCCAAAGTCGTACCGTTCTCCGCTGGACGCTCGCCATGATCATCGTCGATGCGATCCTCTTCCACATCCCGGCCTCCGTCCTCGAGCTCGGCGGTCATTCCAACAAGTCGGTCCTCTTCACTCCGGCCTTCAATATCTTCGAACGAATACAATTGATCGCCTTCTCCGTACAGGAGGTGATACTCTCATTGATATACTCCTGGGAAGCAGTGCGCCTACTGAATCTCCGCCCAAGAGGCCACTACCGCGGCACCCTGGTCCAGCTCCTGATCGTCAACTTGGCCATGATCATGATGGACGCCGCAGTGATCGGAGTCCAGTACTCCGGCCTCTTCGACATCCACGTCACGCTCAAGGCATTCGTCTACAGCGTCAAACTCAAGCTGGAGTATGCCATTCTGGGCAAGTTGGTAGTCTTTACAGCGGAAATGTGCGGCAGCAACTCGCAACCCACCGACCTGTCGGATTTCGTGGATCTCTCTTTTCATCCCAACCAACCTGCGGATAGCGACAGCCAGGCTCCAATCTGTGTTACGCCCGAGTCTAACTTGCCGCAGCGTGTGAAGGTGGCTTCGAAGAAACCTTCCGATCAACGAATACGAATATCCGATACATCCGGCGGACCCAGTTCCAGTAATGAGGCTTTTTGATGATGGAATGAGTCTAAATAATAATTTTTGCCCTTAGGTGTATATAGCTCAACGATGAATGCATATGAATGTTTATATCTTGTCGAAAGAGGGGAAGTGTTTCCCCCTCTTTTTATCATCGGAGACCACCGTACGTCAACATCCATATCTTGGCTTGGCTGTTCATCCACCTCAGATGAAGTCAACCACAAAACCACTGCCTTCGATCTCACAATGGCACACCCTACGGGATCTAGAAAGCAGGGTACGAGCCATTCCACGAGCCTCTCCCCTCTTACCCCGGTGCAACTCGACGCAGGCGCATCCCGATGCCTCGCACTCCAAGCCTCCGCTCAAGACCTCCACCGGAAGAGACCATTCGTGGCAATCCTGCTTGCACCAGACAATGAGACGCAGCTAATGTCGTCCCTCTCACTATCGCATGTGCGCCACGCCGAATGCGAATTGGCACGCAACGCGGCCGATAACTACTCCTGGGACTACCTCGGCGGATGCACGATGATATCAACCTGGGAGCCGTGTGCCATGTGTGCGGGAACCATTTACTGGGCGCATATCGGGCGACTGGTATACCTCGCGTCGGAGAAAACTCTGCAGCAGTTGACGGGCCGAGGGAATACGGAAAACCTTACGCTAGACCTCCCTTGCCGCACGATCTTTGAGGCTGGTCAGACCGAGGTGGAGGTGATCGGACCGTTGACTGCGTGGGAGGAGAAAGTTGCTGAAGACAGTAGGCGGTACTGGTCGACGCGTGGCCAGGGATGTTTCACATGCTACAAGATCAACTATCTGTGTATGTCGAAAGTTCCTGCTCCTTTTGTGGGATCAGGTCGCACGGAGTTCTCCGTTCTTCGGTTGGGAACGAGTCGGAAACTCCGGTGTGACATTTCAGATCTTCCCCCGTTATCACTTGACATCACTACAGCAGCCATCGTAGAACCCCCTCGTGCACATCACCGTTTCGATCTCAGGCAACCATGGATTTACGGAGTAGGGGAGAACTCTGGTATCGAGCGAACAATGGAACTTAGCCCCATAGGCTCCACGAGGGATTGAATGCGAGATCCTATGATAGCCTACGTGCCTGGATATTAACTCCGCAGCGGATAGTTCTCCGTCACCGACCACAAGGAACCTCTTCGGACCTCTCACCGATCACAGGGAACCTCAGCGGAAAACGCATCCCAAGAATTTGTCAAGCGCGTCGTACCTTACCGCTTCGGGAAACCGATTATCTGAGCTACGACGGGCCATGCACAGCCCCGAAAGCCACACTGTGGAGCTGAGAGGCCTCTGATTTCATTTTTTGCTCCCCACAACCTACGAGATTGTGGCTGTGCACATGCGAGCTAGACTCGCGTGTTGCTGATCGTAGCGATCAGCTCTCTAAGCTTCAAGAATCAATAGTCTGGTGCAGGGGGAAAAGAGTAGTACCGCCGGCACGCATCACCCCCTCCTCATGCAGAACGTGTCGCCAAAGGCATTCCACGGAGAAAGATATCAGGCAGTATGTCGTACCATTGACGTCAAGCCATCAGGATAGGGAGATCATCCTGGTTTCAGTGCCAACACACACTGGAAATGGAACGCCCTCGCCCCACCTCGGTGCCAAGAACCCACTCGATCTGGCAAGCTCCGCTGATCGTTGTCCCTTATTGCTTCGATGGGGTTAAAAGTGGAGGTGTGGCCTCGCACTAGTGATGTGAGCTGCTCGATCTTCGGAAATGGGAACACCTACCAGCCTTATGTGGAGAAAGTACGTAGCTTTCCCAGATGGTAGCTTAGGCCATCAGGAAACCATAACCGTTAAACCCGTAGGAAGAAAGACAGGGGAGGCAAATAGCCAATGGCAAATGGCAGACGGCATAGAATCCATCAAGGTTACAATTGGGGGAACGGCAACCCGCGTGCTACAAGAGAAGCCATCAGGAATGACGTCAGGGATATGCGTCAAGGGAAGGAAGCAAGTCCAGGGTGACGCCGTTGCTCGGTTCCCAGTAGGGATTGCCTCCTGGGCCTTTATAGCTTTCGTCATCCCTTCTTTCCTCCTCCCTCTGACATACCTCTCTTCATTCCAGTGATACCCCCAATACCCCAATACCCCCCTTGTTTTGAGGAAAAAAGCTTCCCCGGAAGATCTTTCTACGCACTAATTCCTAATTCCACCCGTATGTTCGGTTTGATCTTGCAAACACTGGACGCGCTAACTGGGGCTCCAGTAATACTTGACATACCTACGAACTTGTTCTCTTTTTTTGCACTGATACGGGTTCCATCATGTCTCCCAAGGCCGTGAATCGTCCCACCGATAACAAGCAGAAGGAGAAGGTATGTTCCACCGTGCATCCATGCGCGTACACTCAATTGGTCTTCTTGGCGGAGTCGCTGACCGCACCTTCTAGGACATCAACCAGAAGCTCCAGCTGTTTGGTATCTTCCATGGTAAGACCATCTCCAATTACCCAATTCGGTCAACTGATCGTGTCGCTAACGGCTTTGAAGCTTTCCGGAACAGCAAACTCCCGTCGGTTAGTTCCAATCGTCCGGTGCCCGTGGATGCACCCCCTACTAATCACCACCTTCCTACAGAACAAGCAGTGCGATGTCGCCCTGAACAGCGCCTTGAACTCCAAAGCCCTTGCCTCACCGCCGTCAGAGCTTTCCGGCGAGGGCAAGCTCCTCGTGCAGGATCTGCGCAATGTGATTGAACAGGCCAAGAAGATGCTCCTGACCAAGAACCATGGCGAGCTTCTTCAGGATTTCATCTGGTCGGCCCAGCAGATCACCGCCGAGGGTGCCAACACTCCCAACGTGCCCATCTCCAAGGAGGACAGCAAACAGGATGCCAACAAGGCTCTGGACGGTCTCAAGACCCTCGGCACTCTGCTGATCACCAACGGAGAGTTCAGAAAGATCTGTAAGTGTGACGTCGTTGAATCGCATGGTTCCGCGCATTCTAACAATTCCTAGTGAGCGATGCTACCGTCCTTATTAGGGACATCGCCGCCGATGCTTCCCAGAAGGCTGCCGACCAGGTTCGCCCGTCCGAGGAGCAGCTTTCTCAGATTGACGCTCCCGCCGAGGAGAACACCTGGCACGAGAAGCCCAACATCAACAAAGATGACTTGAAGTCCAAGCTCAAGAAGAAGAGCGACAAGCCCAGCGATGCCTCTCCCTCCGCCGGCGAGACTACTGGCGCTGCCGACGAGTCGGAGGAGAGTCGCCGCGAAAAGTACGCCAAGCAGACCAAGGAGTACCTCCAGGAAAAGATCCCCAAGGAGCGTCGCGAGCAGATCATCTGGCGTCTGAAGAAGATGGTCATTGAGGTCCAAGGCCACGCTGACTACCAGCAAGCTATTGAGACCCTTCTGACCATGGCCGAGAAGTATGCCGGCCACACCAAGAGTGCTACCCAGCAGAGTGGCTCTGCTGCCAAGGACGTCCGCTCCACCCCCAGCGTCCAGGCTGTCGAACAGGACCTGCGCACTCTCATTGAGCGTTTCGCCAACAACACTTCCCTTGACGACTTCTTCGAGTCCCTGAACAACATCTACCGTGATGCTGACCAGGACCCCGAGCTGCGTGGCTGGTTCTCGAACATTGACACCTTCATTCGCAAGACCCTCCGCGAGCAGGGCTTCATCATGGAGGAAGAGTGCAATCGCCAGTGGAACGAGCTGTATGACAAGGGTCGCTACCTCGCTCGTGAGCGTTACCGCGGTCATACCGACAACATCCTCGACCAGATCAAGTTCCTGGCCGAGCAGTTCGAGAAGGACCCCCAGAACAAGGCCCTCGCCGACTCCATCCAGAAGCTGTTCAAGGATCTCGGCCGTGACTCCGATGGTAAGGTCATCTTCAAGAAGCACCTGCTCACGGACGTCCGCGACATCATCCTGCCCGGCATTGTCGAGAACGTCCGCTACGTTCCCGTTCCCCGTATTGAGGTGTCGGACCCCATGGTCGATGTCGTCGTCGAGAACCTCACCATTGAGAGTGACAACCTGATGCCCAACGTGGTCGAATTCGGCAGTGACAACTACTTCCGCTGGGGTCGCAAGAAGATCTCCAACAAGCGTGACAACAAGATCATGATCGCCGCATCCGGCATCCAGGCCGACCTCCGCGAGGTCAGTTACTACATCAAGAAGAAGCAGGGCTTCCCCTCCATCACCGACACTGGTGTCATGGACATTTACCTGGGCGGTGAGGGCTTCAGCTTCAAGATTGCCGCCTCTACTGCCGACGAGAAGGACAAGCAGCACTTTGTCAAGCTGGACAAGGTGTCTGTGAACATCAAGAACATGGACATCAAGCTCCGCAAGTCCAAGCACAAGGTTCTTTTCAAAACATTCAAGCCCATGCTCTTCCGCGTGGTCCGTCCCGCTCTTGAGAAGGTCATCGAGGGTCAGATCCGTAACGCCTTCGAGAAGGGTGATGCCTACGCTCATGAGATTCACACCGAGGCTGTCAAGGCCAAGGAGGCCGCCCGCGAGGACCCCGAGAACGCACCCAGCATGCTTTCGCGCTACGCCGACGCCATGCGCGCCCGCGCCCAGGCCAAGGCCAAGAAGGCCGAGGCCGTCGTCAAGCGCGACACCAAGGTGCAGACCGTCATGACTCTGCACGACTCGATGTTCCCCGACATCAAGCTGCCCGGCGGCGTCTCCACAAAGGCCACCGAGTACATCGAGCTTGCCAACAAGGGTGAGCGCTGGGAGTCGCCCATCTTCAGCATCGGCCATGCCAACGCGTCCACCGACATCCCTGACCCGGGTCCTGTGACCCGCAAGGCCCCCAACCCCGACGTTCCTGCCGGCGGCTCGGCCGCTGGCGCCTCGGCTGCTACCGAGACCAACGGTACTAACGGCACCAATGGCTTCTCGCGCGAGGTTGACCAGGCCTTCGTCAACGACAAGACCAAGAACCTCAGCGATGGTGTCACCAACGCACGCGCCGTCACTAACGGTACCGCCGCTGTGCAAGTGTAATATTTGCTACGATACAGCCACGGCATGTGCAAAAATGATATCTCCACTGTGTGGATCCGATTCTCGGTACTCGTGGTTCTGGCTTTTTATTTTTCTTCTCCTGTTTCCGTGATAACTTTTTGGCTTATTGCTTATGATTTCCCCCTTTTGCAAATCTCTTGTACGAGTACCTATATGGCTTTTTTTATGTCAAGTCGGTAGCCTAATACATAATGCCACCACTATCGTGCGTTCAAATTTTTTCCTACAAATCTTAGACCCCTTCGTAGTTCATTTGATCGTGCCCAGGTCTTTATAGATGCTGTTCCTTGGTAAAGTTGTGCCACAGTGGGCTGTGGGTTGAATGCGGGTCCAGGTCCACTGCCTCCACCAGCTTAACACAATTGGCACCGAATACGAGCTTATTTGAACCACTGATCCTGTTATGCGTTCCGGTTGGAATGTCATTCATTCATCGTCGTCTAGACCTGATATAAAACAATATAATAATAAAAAAACGCCTTCCGCTGTACAAGACTGGAAGACCGTGTCTATCCACTGCAAAAGTTTTTGGACTATATTTCACAGGCTTTTGGGTTTCCGAACAGGAAGTCTGGGACCTCAATCGGAGGCTTTACATCTGCTCGAAGTACTTCTCCCAGCCCAGTTCCCGGAGCTTCGTGCCCTTCTTCTCCATGTTCTCGGCGCGGGCTTCTTCGGCGTACTTCTCCACCTTGGCCTGGATGGCGGGGTCGAAGGCGCCGACGATGCGCGCGGCGAGGAGCGCGGCGTTGATGCTGTTGTTGATTCCCACGGTTGCGACGGGGACACCTGGGGAGGTGGGTTAGATGGGTCTTTGGATACGATGGTGTGTTTGGTGACTTACCACGGGGCATCTGCACGATGCTGTACAGGCTGTCCACGCCGTCCAGCGAGCTTCCCTTGACGGGGACACCGATGACGGGTAGTGCGGTGTGAGCGGCGGCCATACCGGGGAGGTGAGCGGCACCACCGGCGGCAGCGATGATCACCTTGATGCCGCGCGCGGCAGCGTCGGCGGAGTACTCGGCCATGTAGTTCGGGGTGCGGTGGGCGGAGGTGATCTCCACGGCGGGCTCGATGCCGAAGTAGTTCTCCAGCAGCTTGAGACCTGGCACCAGGGTCTTCAGGTCACTATCGGAGCCCATGACGACGGCCACTTGGGGGGCGGGTTTGGTGGGGCCGGATGGAGCGGCCTTGGTCTTGATGTCGCTGCGCTGGGCGCGCATCTTGTCCACAACGTCGATGAGGGGCTGGATCATGGTCTCGGCCTCGTGCATCGTCGCAGCGGTGACGGTAACGTGGCCCATCTTCCGTCCGGGTTTGGCGGCACCCTTGCTGTACAGATGGATGCTTGCGTTGGGGATCGAGAGCGCGGCCTCGGCGGCTTTCAGGTGGGAGTCCGGGGTAGCGCCACCGATGATGTTAAGCATGATCGAGGGTGTGCGGAGCTCAAGGCTCTTGGCGGGGATGGGAAGGTCCACAATAGCACGCATGTGGCTGTCAAACTGCGACAGTGCGCAGCCCTCGATGGTCCAGTGGCCGGAGTTGTGAATTCGGCTGGCGATCTCGCACAGCATCAGGCTGTTGTCTTCGAGGAGGAACATCTCGACACCAAAGGCACCCTTGCCCTCGAAGGCGGAGACAGCCTTGCGGGCAAGGGCCTGAGCCTCCTGGTTGATCTTATCGGAGACGTTTCGAGCCGGTGCGTACACCAGCTTGCATATTGAGTCCTCCTGGACTGTCTCGACGGTGGGGTAGGACAGGACGCCGTCCTTGGTCTTGATAGCCATGACTGCAAGCTCCTATAGACAAACGTCGTTAGTCACGGTCTTGAATGTCTTGAAGTACTGGAATTCACGAACCATCTTGAAGTAGGCCCACTTCTCTGCATACAATGGCCTGTCCTTGAGGGCCTCGAGGGCCTCAGGGATATCGGCCTTGGAGTTCACGCGGAAGTTCCCTAAAACACCTATTAGCGCAAGTGTCGCCTAAGAACCATCAATTCACCTACCCCGCCCGTCGTATGCCATTGTCTTCGATTTCAACATCATCGGGTAGCCCAGCTGCTCTCCGACCTCGGCCAATTCCTCAGGTGTGTTCTTGACCAACTCCCGGTGATCCGCCATCGGAATACCGTACTGGCGCAAGTGCTCCTTCTGGTTGAACTTGTTCTGGATCGTGCGGATGGCCTGCCAACTGGGCTCCATGCGGACCTCGGAAGCAACCTCCTCGAGCGCATAGGTGTCGACGTGCTCGATCTCGGCAGTCAAGACGTCGCAGGTCTTGGCCAATTGGCGCACTGCCTCGCGCTCCTTGAAGGAACCGGTGACATGGCCGTCGTGGAAGCTGATCTGCTTGGCCGGGGAGTTCTCGGCGTCGAGGACGTTGCATTGAATGTTCAATCGGTTGGCGGACTCCACGAGCATGCGACCAAGCTGGCCGCCACCGAGGATTCCGACCTTGGGCGAGTTCCACATTGTGATGAGCGTAATGGTGCTTTTCCGGGGAGAAAAGAGTCATGTTGAACTGCCCCTCCACCGAAAATTCGCGGAGGGTCACATGACCCTATCGATAAGGCGAGAGCGGGCCAATGAAACGCACAATCCGTCACCGCCTCAGCTGGCCACTTGATCGCCGTCTCCTGCAGCTGGAAACACCTCGACGATGTCGCTGGGTGAGTCTCCCATACTGCCGGTGGCCGGTCTTCATAGCTGACGAGTATTCTGCAGATGAAGAAGCTCTCGAGGCAGTCGCCAATGGCGGCTCCATGGACTTGTACGTGTGGATTCGTGATTACAAGATGCCCTGGATCACGCGAGGCTGATGCTCTGACACAGAGAGAAATGGGCTAGCATGGTTGCGCCTTTGCTGGAGCGACTGGAACATGTACGTCCTGCTTAATGCGACCCTATTCTTCTACGTGTTTCTGACCGGCCATCGCAGATTGTATACAATGTGTTCCCCATGCCCAAATTGCCTCCAGGGTCGTACGACCACCAACCGTTTCAACAGCCATCCCAGACCTCCGAGACCACCACTGTCCCACTCGAAAGCAGTAACAAGGAGAATGCTGCCCCGGAAGACCCGCAGACCCCACAAGCTCCAGCCGGGTCCCCGCCGCCCAGCGAGCGCGTGCCTGACTCGCAGCCCCAGTCCTCACACTCGAACAATTCACTTCCGCCTCCACTTGCACTTCTCCTAAGCTCTGTCGAATCTGCGGTTCGGTCATATTTCCTGAACAAGCCACCGCATACAATCCAGAGATTTGCGGAACTTATTCTCCGCCCAACCGCTCACTATAGGACACTACCCGCCTATCTCCGTGCCGTCGACCGTGTCGTTTCCGTGACTAGCGGCGCAGACGTCTTTCCTTTCGGCACTCCGGCAAATGCCACTCCTAGTATCCAGCCAAACGGGCTAGTGCACCCCACAAATAGTGCCGGCGTCTGTCTCGCCCCAGACTATGCGACTGGTTTGGGGAGTGACGAGTCCCTGGGTGGTGCTCTCCTTACCCCGATCCCTTGGTTGACCAGCGCCTCTTTCGAAGGTGAGCATGTCACTGCATTGGACGAGAGTGCGTTTCTATGATTGCCCGAGCCCCATCCGTACTGGGGATATTGTTTCATATACCTAACTGAGCTTACTATGTATAGACCGAGCTGTGCCAACACAGCCACAAGAAATGGAAAACGACAACAACACTGCAACAACTACCACAACGACTACGACGACCTTTACTGATGTTGAAGAGGCTGCTCATCGTGCTGGTCAGCGTGCTTCTGCTTCTCCCCCAGCGGAATCCGCAGACGAAGTCCCTCACGCTCGCGGCCCGGCACTCTTAGGCGTTCAGGACATGGGCCTGCAAGATGGGAAGGGTGTGGAGATGGACCTTGGGAATCAAGCTGCTCAAGCTGCACAAGCTGCAGCAAATGGCGATGGCGTCTCCGATGCCCCTACGGCCGAGGCCTCCACTGAAGCATCACAGGAGGCTGGCGCTACTGATAGAGATGGTGACATTGTCCTTGATGACACCAAGCCCAAGGAGGAGGGATCCGAGACAGAAGATTCGACAGCAATGCCCAAGACGGGTGAGGAGAGCTCTGAAGCTGGCAATTCCACGCAACCCCCGGAGTCTGAGAAGAAAGACTGAACTTTGGACCTGAGCGTTCAGAATGATTTGTTTCTGCCACATTTGGTATCATGAATAACGACCTGCAATAAACATGTTCGATATGCTGGACCGATAGTAATGGATCTGGATGGATATCGTGACATCAATGCCTTTCAATCTAAGAAATCGAATTCCAATTCCTTATTCAAAGGGGCTTGGGACTCCCTATTCAAACTCGTAGTTGGCGAACTCATCGCAAGCTCGGAGCAACTCCGCTCGAGTTCCCGGTTCCTGTAAAGACATTAGCATGCATTCCGTCACTCCATTGCTACACCACATACCTTCGCACCATGTCCAGCATCACGAACAAAGATCACCCTCGCCTTGGGCAACGCTTTCCCAAGCTCCCAAGCAGTCTGCGGCGGACAAACCAAGTCATATCGCCCCTGTACAATCACAACTACACTCCAGTCAATCGAACCCTTCCAAAACCAAAAGAAAAACCCAAACAATCGACATACCAGGCAAATGCTTAATTTTCTCCAAATTCGCCTCCTTCAAGATCTGCCCATCCTCCAACCAAAACCCATTTACCGCATAGTGCGCCTCCATAAGCGCATGCGCCAACGACCACTTCTCATCCTCCAACTGCGCAAACCCATCCTGGTCAGGAAGCAAAGACCCAATACTCATCTCCCAAACATTCCAAGCTCTGGCCGCCCTGACTCGAACACCACGGTCCTCAGAAACAAGCCGCGCATAATACCCCTTCAGCAGATCCTCACGCTCACATTCAGGCAAATGCGTCACGAAAGCCTCATAAGCCTCTGGAAAGAAACACGCCGCTCCAAGCGGTCCTCTGGACCACTCGATTTCAGACCTGCGGGTTGTGAAGATGCCGCGCAGGATTAGGGAACCTACGGATTGTGGGTAGGTTTGCGCGTATAGCAGGGCTAGTGTTGAGCCCCAGGACCCGCCGAAGATGAGGTGCCATTTTGGGATTTGGAGGTGGAGGCGGAGAGTCTCGATGTCGGTGATTAGGTGGAGTGTTGTGTTGTCGCGCACTTCGCCGGCGGGTTGGGATTTGCCGGTGCCACGTTGGTCGAGGAGGATGACGCGGTAGATGGATGGGTTGAAGTAGTTGGTGTTGCTTTTTCTGGTGCAGCCTCCTGGGCCGCCGTGGAGGAATATTACTGTTTTTTTGTGAGTTGGTGATGGGATGGTCGGGTGGTGAGGTTTACCTGGCTTGCCGTCCTTTTTGCCGTATTGTGAGTAGTGTAGTTTGTGGATGGGGCCGACGGTGAGGGTTCCTTCGTTGAAGGGATCTGAATGTGTGTATCCGCTCATTTTGGATTGAGTCTATGGATATGGGATGAAGAGGGGTTGAATTGGGGACTCGGCCGTGGGTTTAACAATCCGGCCTTGAGTCATACTTCTACAATCTGGGAAATCCCCTCTACAAATGATAAGTGGAGGCAGAAATGTGCTCCTAAAAAATTGGGACAAAACTGTCATATTAAAGCATCTATGCGAAAGGGGTACCGACGTCTAACAGCAAAAGGAAATTCATAGATCCTCGTTTTACAAAATAAATGGGCCATCGTACAAATTGATTGAAAAACATATCAGACAGGCTCAACAGTCTGTAACGGGACATATCCCTCGTCTTCGCGAATGACAGGCCGCTTCCCAGTAGCCACGGACCAAAGCGCAGAAACGGCATCACCAATCCAGCGACGCAGAGAGCGCGGTCTGTCCGTGGAGAGCATAGTAGCAGGTGTCCACCAACTAGCCATGCGGGCGTGAGAGCCACCATCGGGAGCGATGGCGCCTGCGTCAAGCTCTTTCTCAAGACGCTTGATGTGCATCCAGGACGGACGGCGCCACAACTTGAGCAGTAGACTGCTGACAACCACCGACACGCTGGATGCAGCCATTGCGGCGCCGGCGGCCATTGGGGGAAGTACGAAGCCTGTAAAAGGGAGGAAGATGCCCATGGCGAAGGGAAGGCCGATGACGTTGTACAAGCAGGCCCATACTAGGTTCAGCTTGATGCGATTGAATACTGAGCGTGACAAAGACAAACTGGCGGGGACAGAGAGTAGATCCTCTGGTCGCATGAGGACGATGTCGGCTGCTTCCATGGCGACGTCTGTACCCGATGCCAGAGCGATACCCACCAATGCGGTAGCGAGGGCGGGCGAGTCATTGATACCGTCACCGACCATGGCAACTCGGTCTCCGTTTAGTTGGAGGTCTGAGATGATGGCTCGTTTGTCCGAGGGCGACGCCGATGCGTGGACTGAAGCGGCGGGTATACCGAGGGCTGATGCGATTGAAAGAGCGGTGGAGAGTGTGTCACCGGTCACCATGGAGGTCGCGATGCCCATACGGTGTAGGGCAGCCACCGCGGCTACGGCGGTGTCCTTGAGGCTGTCGCGGAGACATATAGTTCCGGCATAGCGAGAGTCGATGGCAACGTGAATCCGTGTGATGCCGGAGGCGGTAGCGCTGGGCTTGGGAGCTGCAAGATCTGTGTCCTCTAGTGCTTCTGATGAATCAGGGTCAACCGATGCGGGCACATCGACATCTTTCGAACGGAGATATTCTGCATTTCCAAGCAGGACTTGGTATCGGATCCGTTCGGCGCTGGATGTAGGCTCCACAAATGCCGAGATGCCCTTACCCACGATCGCGTCAAAGTCACCAATACTACCAGGCAAACCGTCATCTCCGGGATGACCTGATTCAGCCTTGGCTTGAGACAAAATGGCTCGACCAATCGGGTGTTCACTGCCCATCTCCGCGAGGCCGACAATAAGCCACCACAGCTGACGGCGCCAATCATTTGTGGTCCAGTGAGGCTCAATACGGACTTTGGCCACGCTCATTCGACCCGTGGTCAATGTGCCTGTCTTATCAAAGACAACGTGATTGATCTTAGTAGCAGCTTCAAGCACGGCGCCTCCCTTGACAAGGATTCCATGCTCTGCACCGACTCCCGTACCAACCATGACAGCAGTTGGTGTGCTAAGACCCAATGCACAGGGGCACGCAAAGACGATGACGGAAATGCACAGCTTCAGGCAGACCATGACGCGGCCACCGCCATCTTCGGTTTGGAAAATCCTGGGCGGATTAGGGAGAACATGACTGAGGAACATCCAGCCGAAGAAAGTAATCAAACCCAGACCGATGATGGTGGGAACGAAATACCCGGCAACAATGTCAGCCATGCGCTGGATTGGAGCCCGGCTGGTCTGCGCATCCTGAACCAATTTCACAATCTGACTCAGTTGAGTGTCCTTGCCAGCGCGAATTACCTTGAAATCGACTGAGCTTGTGCCGTTGACAGTGCCGGCAATAATGTAGCTTCCTTTCTTCTTGTGGATCGGAAGGGCCTCTCCAGTGATCATGCTCTCATCGACATAGCTTTCGCCTCGAATAATCACTCCGTCCGCGGAAATCTTATCACCCGGGCGGAGAATGACAACGTCTCCAACCTGGATCAACTCCGTGGGGATAATTTTCTGGCTCACAGAAGAATCATCCGATGACAAAGTCGGCTTCGAGCCATCTGTAGCATCTCCAGCAGCCCATCCATCAGCCAGTTTCTCTGCCGCAATAGGATCTTCGTAAATAGTTGTCATAGATGGAGTCAGAGACATGAGGCGGGACAAAGCAGCAGACGTTTGCCCTTTAGCCCGATTCTCTAACCAGCGTCCCAGGGTGATGAAGGTGATGAGCATAGTACTGGTATCAAACACAGTACTCGGACGTTTGTGGCGGCCGTCAAGGATGGCCATGACCATAGTGAAACAGCTGTAAAAGAATGCGGCGGACGTTCCCAGCATGACGAGGACGTCCATCGTCGGGGACCGATGCTTGAGAGATTTATAGCTTGTGACGTAGAATCGTCGACCGATGCCGAATTGTACAGGAATTGTCAGCGATACACAAATCAGATCTCCAAGGAAAAGGCCAGGGAATAACTCAAAACCGCCAAAGTCGAGACTGGGCATGTACATCGGCAAAATCATATTGATGAAAAACACGGGGACCGCAAAGGACACCGAAGTTGTGAATGCGCGTCGCCATTCCTGGATTTCTTTCGTCTTGGACAATGATTCCAGCTGAGCATTGGTGTCGTCCGAGTCTGTGATCAAGGCGTTGTATCCAGCGGCTTCGATCACGTCGAACACGGATCGAATTCCAATCACAGACGTGTTGAAGGAGACAGCCAGTCGAGAGTTTGACATAGTAATTGATGCTGATTTGATCCCTGGATGTCTCAAAAGATCTTCCTCGAGGGCCGAAGCAGAACTGCCGTCTCGTAACCCGTGGAGACTAAGATTGACGTGCTGGATCTTCGTGGAAAGCGGTTCCTGCGCCTCGGATGATACGATCGACGCATCAAACCCAGCATCCTCCACCATCGTTATAATATTCTTGGCCGTGAGGATTGACGGATCATGAACAACCACTGCGCGCTCAGCGAGCAGACTGATGTTGAACTGGACCACGCCCTCCACATCGGTGAAGGCGTTCTGTACACTTGATGTACACGCACCACAAGTCATACCTCCAATAGCCACGGTCGTGACCATATGTCCCTTTTTATCTTCCACCATATCGGCGAGCGCGGATGCGTCTTCCGGCCCTGCCGACGACACTTTTGTTTCCAGCACTCGTGCTCCAAATCCCCGGTCTTCAATGATATCCGCAAGTTGTTCTGGCTGGATGATATCTGCGTCGTGGTCGACCACCGCGCGTTCAGAAAGCAGCGATACCTGCACCGAGTTAACTCCGGCAACGTCTTTCAGCCCGCTTTCCACCGCAGATGTACACGCGCCGCAGGTCATGCCCTCGATCGCAAGGGTTGTCTTGGAGGATCGCGTTGTCGGGCTGTCTTGAAAGCCGGTGGTTGTACTTTTGGTGTGCTCCTCAGTCGACAGAACCGCAGCATCGAAGCCGCAGTCTTCAATCATCTCCGCGACCTTGGCCGGCGCAAGTATGGAGGGGTCGTGCTGCACGGCAGCTCGGCCCATAATCAAACTGACGGAGACATCACCAGCACCGTCAACTCCCTTGAACGCGCCCTCGACTGCAGAGGTACACGCTCCGCAAGTCATCCCGTCGATTTTCACGGTTGTGGTAGCCATGGCGGGCAGAGGGTCGGGAGTTGCATCGCCCGCACCACGAAGGTCAGACATGGCGGCAGGCGAAAGATCGTAGATCAGGGATCGGACGGCGGACTATGGCATAAGGGCGTTACCAAAGAGGCAGAAAGGTCGGCGATGGGCGGAGGTAAAGGCGTGATTAGCAGAACGGATGCTCTCGGATCGACGCAGGCCGATCAGATCATTCCCCGATCGAGCGGTAGAATCAAACAATGAACGGGAATTACAACATGATGCCACAGGCCACGCGTGGGAGCAGGGTTGTAGAAAAAGAAAAAGAAAGCAGGGAAGGG
This sequence comes from Penicillium silybi, assembly GCA_027569585.1. Taxonomy (NCBI): domain Eukaryota; kingdom Fungi; phylum Ascomycota; class Eurotiomycetes; order Eurotiales; family Aspergillaceae; genus Penicillium; species Penicillium silybi. The sequence continues at coordinate 838,261 of JAPDFI010000002.1, read as the reverse complement.
ATGTGATTACGCAGAGAAGGTGGAGCGGACCACGCAGAGGAATGCGAATGCGAGTATGTCGGTCCGGCCAGATCGATAATCAGCCCGTCGTGTCCACCTGATATGACAGCCTGTTTCCCAATAATTACATTCAAGGCGTCCATAGTCAAAGGCCCTCGAAAAGGGGTATGAATAGGCGATGCTGAAACAACGGCGTCGTGTCAGAGTCAGAGGTCAGAGAAGGGCGTTCCAGACAGGTGGGAAGGCACAAGGGACAAAGCGCCCTGTGTGACAGGAGGACCCTGGAATGGACGTGGAATTTACCGTGCGATACGAACTACGATCAAGGATTGATCCATGCAATGGACTCGTGGAGTCAGGCACGTAAGCTACAATAATGAAGCGCATGTACATGTACACTTCCACTTCCATTTCCTCTGCATAGCCTCATAGACCGATAAGGCGTGTTTGCACCAAATGCAAACTAGCTCCTACATCACATCCACTTGTTGATAGTCTAACTACCAGTCTTCGCTTTACTGCGCCTTCTTTTGATATCTCAGGATACTGACGCTGCGATCCACATTCCGAATTCCATTACGAGTCCTTAAATTGATACTCTCTTCCATCCTTTCCCCTCCATTGACCGCATCTCATGGACCAAACACACGCCCGGGCCCTGGAGGCTCTACAGCCCTTCATCCACCTGGCCAACTCCAACAGTGCGACGTCACCTCGCTTCGTAGCCAACATCATCACAAATGCCACCTCAAGCCCACAGACCTACGTCTTCGCCGAGCTGCTCGAGACACCCACCATCCAAGCGCTCAGGTCCCCCGACACCCCCGCCGAATACCGAGGCTACCTAAAGCTCCTAGAGATCTTCGCATGGGGCACATGGCAAGACTACCAAGGTAAACCCCCCCGATTCCCCACGTTCCAATGCGAAAAAACACAGCTAACAAGCGACAGCAACACCCAACCTCCCCAAACTGAGCATCGAACAAACCCTCAAACTCCGCCTCCTCTCCCTCCTCTCCCTCGCCGCAACCATCAAACCCCTCACCTACCAGTCCCTAATGACATCTCTCTCCCTTACCTCAAGCGCCGAGCTCGAATCTCTCGTCACGGCCGCCATCTACGCCTCCCTGATCTCCGCCCGCCTCTCCCCCGCCACAACCCCGCCCACCGTCACCGTCACATCGGTCGCTCCCCTGCGCGATGTCCGGCCGCAGTCCCTGCCCAAAATGGTGTCTCTCTTGACGGACTGGGAGGCCCGGTGCGGTGAGGTGGTTTCTGATCTGGAGGCGGAGATTGCGCGCGTGAAGGAGACGGCGGAGAAGCGGCATGCCAAGGAACAGGCGTATCGGATGCAGTTGGAGGAAGCGACCAAGAGGCGGCAGGAGGTGCTAGAAGCGAATGCTGGTGGACGCAGGACTGGAGCATACGGGCGTCGGGGTGGACCGCGGCTTGGAGCTGCCATGGGCAATAAGCGCGAGGCGGATGATATCGATCATGATGATGGGTATTTTGAGTCTGGGGATGCGGAGTCCGGGTCGCGCATGGATATCGATGAGGGCGCGGGGTCTCGTGGGGGAGGTAGTAGGCATTCCAAGCGTCTGGTGGGCCGCAAGGCATAAAGCATGGAGCGTACGTCCCATGTCCTGATGAAATGGTTTATGACTACATCGCTGCATTTGCTTGAAGCAAAATCTGATATGCGAATCGATAAAAGATTTGATTAGGTGGACGATAATTGCATTCGTAGCCCTAGCGGCAACACTCATTGAGAACATAGATACAAGACAAGTGATAAAAAGGGGTATTGACAGAAGAGAGAATAAAAGTCAACGAAAACACAGTATGGACAGAACAAGGAGAGATGGAGAGATTGCATCGCCGCCCAAGATGGCAGGAGGGTGAAGAACGATGCCCTTGGGGTTGCAGAGTCCCGGTGAATTAGGCACCCCGGGGCACCGTTTCCAAACGATTAGGGCTTCGCAGAAGCAGATCAGAACATTAAGATCCGGACGCCGGGCTAGTATCACCTCTGACAGATCATACAAGTGCAGAAATTGACAAGAGATCAATCCCCATAGTAAACCGACATGTTTGGGAAGGCAGGCGGGGCGGGGCCACCGACTGGCCCTTTTTTTTTAAATCATGCAAAAGCAACGAGTTCACAGCATGGTGCCGGGGACGAAAATGAACAAGATACTCAGGGCGGCAGCCGTCAAAAAGGAGATTCCAGCAGTGACCAAGGCACGCTTATTGAGGAGCTTGCGGACGTAGGGCTCGCGGATCGGGGCCCAGTTCATGAACGTATACTCGCTGTAGCCGATGAATGCCATAACGGGATCAATCTTGTACTGATACGAGACGATGAAATAAGCTGCAACCGCGAACGGAAGAATAACCCAGCAGCGAATGTCCCGAGGCTTGTCACGAAGGACCACGTAGAATGCACCCCAGAATCCACCGAAGAAGCTGATCAAGGCGAATGTCAGGCGAGCAACAATGCTGAGGGGCACAAGGTTACCCAGTGCCTTGGCCTGCAAGAAACCGGGGAATGCATCACGCTCCATAGCTTGGAAAACGAAGTCCTTCGGGGGGTCAAACACCTCGGGGTCGTCACGCCCGTCATCCTCGATCATGTTGATAGTCTGGCTCACCATCGCCTCAGGCAACCCGATTTCTCGTTCAGCACCAGGGAGTAGATAGGTGTACAGGATTTTTTCAGCGCTGGCGCGGATATCATTACGAGCCACGGTGTGCCCGGGGGAGTTGGAATCGTCGCCATTGCGAGTGCCCGAGCTGCGACGGGGTTGGTCGTCATTTGACGGTCTGTTGTATTCGGATTGAGATCCGACACTGTTCTGTGGTGAATGGTGCGACTGCGTCTCGGAGCGCAAAAAGGCCGAGAGCCGTTGATCGGCATCACGGTCCTTCTCGTCGTTCCGCGTGCGTGAAGGCCCAGCCTCAGTCATCGGAATGTCACCCAGGTTCTCCAAGTTCTCAAGCATGGCGGAAGATCGTTTACTATCGGCTCTCTCAATGTCGGGGGTCGCGACGAGGACCGAACGACGAAGCTCGCGGACATAGTGTCGGCACAAAGACATGTGTTGAGAGACATCGAGCCTTTACAGACCAAAAGTTATTAGTGCACTGGCGGAGATAATATCGGGGGTATTGAGCTCACCAGAAGTCTAGGTAATCCACAGAACGTCGCTGGTCTCGCATGTAAATGTAGAACGAGAAGAGATCCACAGGAGCCAATGTGCGGCGACTGAGGACCTCGAAGAGGGTCGGGAGCCTATTACGGCTCTCGATATCGGAGAAAGAGTCGGGGGAAGCCATTTTTGAAGCTTTTGTTGATGTAATCGGTGAAATTTCCAGCACCGAGGAATTGAAGTCGAAGAGGGGCGCAAAAGGGGTAAGGAGCGTACAGGGTCGCGTAGGCCTGGGAGACACACACTCAAGACGCCCTCAACAAACAATGATATGTAACTAGATCACGAGAATGAAGTGGCACTGTGGTGGGTGCAAAAGAGGGGCGTTATGAAAGGAATTGAGTCGAGTCGTGGCTAGACACGCAAAGTGGCCCGAATAGGAGAAGACGCCTCGGAAAACCGCGAAGTCGATAAAGGGATGCGATTAGCCCACGGTAGGCGCAATCAGAGGAATGCTAGACACGACAAGCCCATGAGGCTGAGAAGAAACGAATGAGACCGGGCTCCGAGCAGGGTTGCAGGAGGAGAGTCCAGCCTCCTTGTGCTTTGCATTCCTCGTCCTGAAACAACACCGCGTTAACTTTAGTCCGGACCCACTCCCCCTGCCATGAAGAAACGCGTATTGCATCATACTCCGATATGCAATAACCTTATACAACACATAGGAATTTAGGAATTTACTAGGATTGGTGAGGGAAGTCATCATCCTTTCATATTTTCATCGAACTTCCTCATGCTCCGTTAAACTATCCACAGGGTATTGGTAAATCCGACAGAGCCCACAAACGCCATTCCGTAAAACACCTTAGAAAACAAAGAAAGCAAGCACTCAATGCCCATCGGCAAGATGCTAGAGACGTGTTAGTAGACGATTCAATCACGATATTAGTATGAGTCAAACGTACCGACCACTCGGGGATGTTCCGGATCTGCTGCCACATGAACTTCTCGAGTTTGTTGGCGCTCTTGGCGTACGGGGTGCTTTCGTTGTTGTAACGCCGGCAGTTGTCGAAGATCAACATCGCGTCCTTGATGAAATCCTGCGGAGTGGGGTACATGTCCTTCTCATGCTTTTCCTCCATGGTGGACAGATCCATTGGTTCCAGGATCACCTCGTAGTAGTCAGGCACCTCGTCGCGATTCACGGGCTGGGTGAAGGGCCAAGCCGAGCTGTGGTTCTGCATGTCATTCAACAGATGGAGCAGTTGGTTGTAGTTCGGACCGTGGCGTGGCTGGCGAGCAAGTTCATCCATGTCGGGAGACCATCCGGATTCCTTGATCGCAGGAATAGCGAGAGGATCGATCTTGTGCACTCCATTCTTCCATTCCTTGGGTGGCGGGTGAATGATGTGGGATCGGCTAAAGGCGCGGATCTTGGCTTGCACAGCTTCCTTTTGCTTGAGAAGCATCCGACCCATTTCCAGGTACCTTATTTTGGGCAGCATAGTGCACTGCATGATGGTACCACCCTCGTAGTCCTTGATATATCCCATCCAGATGGACTTGTCGAGGGTGATTTCTTTCGTAAAGCCCTGTTTCTTGAAGTAACCGATGGCGTAGTTGTCGGCATAGGTGAGGAAGTGCATAATGGGGGAGGTCGCTTTCACGTAATCCTGTTGTATGCTTGTCAGACCGAATTGCCTCGAATGTATGAAAGAAATGCCATACCTTCAGATGGGACATCAAATGAGCACCGTAGCCCTTGACTTGCTGGTCAGACGAGATGGCACAGAACACAATTTCAGCAAACTTGCGACTGTTGAATGGCCGGTACGTAATGCCTCTGTATCAGACAGTCTGTTAGTATCTCCGCGACAGCAAATGGTCCCCAGTGTACATACCCCACAACCTCCAGCGGATGCTTCACAATAGCAATAGACAAGTGTGACCGATCATACACCAAACGTGCGATGTAATCCTTAGGCATTTTGGGAAGTTGCTTCTGGAAGATGCACTTTAGTCCAGTTAGGACAATGAAGCTGTCGTGTGATCCATCATTGTTGACCACACGGAACTCGATATCACCCCGGCGCTCTTCTAGAACAGCTGGCTTTTCATGAAAGTAAGTCATTGGGTCTTAAGAACAGGATCGAATGGGTGCGCAAAGGTGGTGGTGGGTGGTCGTTGGGGCGGGGATGAAGCTCACCTTCTCGGGGAAAGGTACGATGCGCAGCGGCGGCTTGCGGGGCGGTCCATCTTCCTGTGAATGTTTTAGACATTGCTCAGTTCCGGAATTTCTAGAATTCCCACACTGATCGTACCTCTTTTTCGGGGGAGTCAGTCCGCGCCTTTTTGCCCTGCTGCTGAGAATCCGGGGAAGCAGCTTCCTCCGAGGCCTTCCTTTTGGAACCTGGACGAGATTAACATACTAGACCAAAGAACTAGATGGGAGCAGTCTGAACGCACTCTTCGGAGAGACAACAGCCATGGTGGATGAATGAGACTGCTGTCAAAAAGCGCGTTCATCGAGTTGAAGATGACGCCCCCCGGCCTCGGCTCCGGGCTAATATTAACCCGAGGCAATCGGCCAGATCAGCGCGCCTCTACAACCACCAATGCTTCGATCGCACCATTCAACTCAATTCCTACCAATCTTTCTCCATGTCTCTGAACGAAGTCTGGGAGGCATCCTCCGCAACTCCCTTTTCTCCCCTTGTCTCTAAGGACAGTCAGTTCGCCGTCGGCTTCAACCTGATCGTGCTCGGTATGCATAGCTCGCCGCAGCTCCTAGGTCACAACTAACCGTGCATGATATAGCAATCCTCCTGACAGGATTCTTCGGCCTGAGTGAGTGATTTCACCCGTTCTTTCTAGTTGATTTTATTAACGCTTTTCACAATAGACCGGTCTTTCCTGAGCTTCGCGTCCTTGGGCGTTCCAGCTTCCGCTCTATTCGGGTGAGTGACAATTGCTCCAACATTGCACAATCAAATGCTGACGGTATGGCACTTCACTTAGATTCGGAGCTGTGTTCATGATCTGCGCCGTCGGAGTCTATGTTTAACGTGATACCCATTGATCTTCTCAACCTTCCCTCCATGTACAAAAAGCGGGGAATTCAAAGGGGCCTGTACTATTAGAAGCTCCAAGTCATCACACTTTTACGAACCTAAGTTCCCACCATGGAGCCACTCTTCACCGGTGTCTCAAATAATGCTCACCACCTTTACACCCTGCTCTCCTGCATTGGCTTTGCCTCCAGAGCCACTGTCCAAATCACCCCCGACGGACTTCGCTTCTCTGCGGAAGAAGGCCGTGTCCTCCAAGGGCTGGCTTTCCTCGACAAATCTCTCTTCACCAGCTATACATTCAACGCCTCGACAGACACCAACCAAGATAAATCCGGACAGAATGACGAGGAAGCCGAGGTGGCCTATCCGCACTTCGTCGTTTCCCTCTCTGCTCTCCTCGAAACATTGAAAATCTTCGGCATCAACGACCTCTCCGAACCTAATGGCTCTCGTGACACGAATCTCCCGCAAACGAACCCAGTATCAAGCGCATTCAGCGCACCAGCCTTGCTAATGGACCGGTCCTGCACGCTGCAATATGCATCCCACGGCGCTCCACTTAGCATCGCCATCACAGAGACAGGTGTAAAGACGACCTGCGAGCTGGTCACATACGAGCCCGAAGACAACGAAAGCGACATTCCACTGCAGCGCGACGCCATCATCATGAAGGTCATTATGCGCTCTGCCTGGCTCCACAACGCCATCGGCGAACTCGACTCGTCAACCCCAACCATCCTCAAGTTGTCTGCCTGTGCCAAGCGAGAGCCGTACTTTGCTCTCTCCGGTGCGGGTGGGCCATTCAGTGAATCTACTGTGGAATTCTCCGTCGATCAACACAATGAACTCGGCGCCGATCAGCCAGGACAGTCTCAGACACACAAGGTGCTGGCCGATGACGGATCCTCGCGAGCCCGTGCAACGCGGACAAAAATGGCTCCAACGGTCACCGAGACGTTCCTCGTCGCCCCGCCGTCTTCGATGGGCGAGCGAATAAGGCAGAGTTACCGATTCGCACTAATCCGCAAAGCTGCCCGTGCCATGTCCGTCGCCAATAAGGTTAGCATTCGAGGGGATCGCCAGGGTGTTCTGAGTCTGCAGTTCATGATCGAGCTGGATGATAATGTACCAGTTGGTAGGCCTGTTGGAGCCGGTGTCAAAACTGCGCGTCCAGTGTGCTTTGTGGACTTTCGTTTTGTGCCGCTTCTGGATGAAGAGGAGGCCGAGATGGACCTGGAAGCAGATGATGAATAGCCAAGCTCTTGCTACTTTGAGATACCTCAATTCGATTCATTTAAAGCCGAATTAAGCTTCTACATCTATATCTAAAGGAAATCTATAGCCTTCTTGTCCCATGCATCCGCCGTTACAATCTCCTTCAAGTTGTTGAGGGCTAAACCTTATCTGCTGACGATCAATTAAGGTTTACGCAATGATGTTCTCCAGTCATGTAGAGGCCTATATAGTCTTTGTTGATTGTGAGAGCATTACTTACGTCTTTAATACATTCCATTCGAGGTCTCCTCTGTGATGGCTTTCTTTGTTGACCTATTGTTGGAGCAGATGAAAAAGACAGGGTGTATTATAACTACAGTGGTTTTCGAAATTAGTTATACCTCCACACTCTTGCCGCTGCTTTCCCGAAAAATACATCCGGAAATGCACGATACACACGCTATCACTGTGGTGCCTTGAGGTTTGTAGAGCGTTTCTCTAGGGATAATCAATTCGATGTTTCACGTTGTATTGACTCATAAAGTACAACCTGGGGCCCTAGGTATAATTTCGCCATTGGGAAACAGATCCGTAAGAACGTGATCGCTAAAGCGAAAAGCGAGATGACATCAAGTATCCTTAGAGCGCAGCTGCATTCAGCTGCTCTTCGCTGCTCGCCATAGGTGCAGCGGTGTCTGCTCCCCAACATGAATTTTTCCTTACATTAACCTAGAATCTACCAGCCCCTCTATGTAGGTTCCTGTCTGGCGGCCTTACATGATTTGGATCCCGGAGATAGGAGCTCGCGTTGGTTGCGTGCAGGTAATAAAATGGGAAAGTAGTATGGGACTGGTGGTTGAATTGGGATTCGGTGTACTTTTTGATTATAGAAGAAAACGTCAGTCACACCCCGCCCTGCCGTCCACTATGTTCATAGCTCTCACAAGGGAAATCAATGGCTTCCTGGTCCTGGAGCTGTATGCTCAGCTCATGCAATATGGTGTCATTAGCAGTCGGCTGATTCAAATTTATGTCTCCTGAGTCATGAAAGATCGTCAGTTTCTACGTAATGCTACAAGTGGTCTACTTTGGAAGATATTCAACATTTCAGCTACGCCTCGCAGATTGTGGACTACTTTACGCATCTTGATATGCTAATTGGCCTACTGAAAATATACCCCGCCGTTCTGCAGGTGCATAATCCGCGCCACGTCACAAGGAACAGGTGCTTGCATTAGAGTAGGTTCTTCGATCAGTTATAATTTGCTAGTGATGTTGTCAGCCCCGACGATCTTGCCAGTAGCGAGTTGCACTCATTATAGATCGAGCAACGTACGTAATGACGGCTGGCTGAAGCTGCATCCTCACCGCTCGCTTTCAGCTGGGATGTCCAAATACCTGGCCATACGTCCGGGTATAAATCCAATTATTGTGCCACTTTCACTGCCGCACTTCTACAACTATCTTCTTCCCACTGCCCTAGTTTAAAAACAATCCACTACCACCATGGCCCTCAATCGCGTTCAAGAGTACGTGCCCTGCGATGATTATAATTCTAGAAGTCTGCCATAACAACACACTGATAAACGCCATCTTTACAGCCCTGGTGCTCTCCTCGAAGCCATTGATAGCGGCAAGCCTACCATTGTACACTACTGGGCTCCCTGGCAGGGTCCCTCCTCGCCTCTGACTTCGATGTTCGAGGCCGAAGCAGAAAACAGGGCCGGCGAAGTCGATTTCTTCTTGGTCGAAAATGGCTTCACTCATCCTAAACTCAGCCCTGACGAGATGCCTCTGACGGTCTTCTACGTCGGCGGTGGTGAGGTGGACAGAGCCCCACTCGACCCGGGGGCGACCTTTGAGCTCATCCAGAGAGCATCTGCATAGGCGTGGAGGTCTTGTGATGCTATGATAATGTGGAAATCTTGATGCGAAACTCGCAAATGGATTGAATTGGATGACGGTGGTTCTAGAGTCTTAGCACACAAATCACAAACATAAACATGAATTATTCTAAGGTTCAGAAATAGCAAGATGTCCACATCCGCAAACATGTTCGTTATCTCACATATTACTAACCGTAAATTTCGATTCGGTCCCAAGCTGCCATTTTCGGCGTTGAATAACGCCGAAAATGCCGCCGTGGGCCACCTCACGATTTCTAGAAAGCGTGTATTCCATGCCATCGGCTCCCATTTAGCTTCTACGGATTCTTCTGGCCTTTCGAGTTGACGGTGCTGATGAAGCCGATGGCGCGATACCGGAGACGAGATACGCCCTGTACATGATACTCATGCCAGTAGGAGATAGTCACACGCAGATTAAGGATCCGTCATGTCCGCCTCGCTCAATTGATACAACTCCCTTCCCAAATCCCCAGTGACGCGGTATCTCTCCCCGATAGTGTCTTCCTCCCACAACTCCGGGGGCAGATTCAACTGGTCCCAGTCCATGATCACATCGGTGATCGTCTGCGCGTCGACGCGAGTCTCCCGGATGACATTCCGCTTCCCATCCACATAAATCAGACGCACGTGGCCGGTCTCAAAGGCCGTTTGATCTGCCACCAGAATATAGGCTGCTGCCACTGTGCGGAGGAGGTCGGCCCCCTCGACTTCGATCAAGCCATGCGGATCCTACCGCCACCGATCAGGCTCATTCTGCTTTGCCTTTGCAAGGCAGGCCTTGAACTGTGCTCGTGACATATCCACGATTTCCGATGACGGATATTGCTTGTACCCGGCACCGCTCACCGGACCCGCAACCTCGGGCATGATCTCGTAGACGCGCTGCCAATCCGAGCCGAAGTTAAAGAGAGTGGCATCATTCAGACACGCCCACCAGGCTTGGTTCTCGAACTCCTCTGATGCACTAACCCATTCCTCCATCGTCTCGTCGTCCTCCGGGTCGTAGTGCGTCCGGAGAAAGATCGGGGCAGCGGTGCCAGACTCCAACATTTGCCATGCTTTCTTGCGCAGCTCGTCCGACCGCCAGGGACGGAGGACCAGGTCGATTTCTTCCACAGTGGGCATACGGGCCGAGGGTGCGCCGTAGTTGACCGGGTCCCATTCGCGGGGGATCTCATCTAGATCGATAAATTGCCGAATTAGGCGGAAGCGCTGTTGGTCAGGGGACTCTGCTGCGGCGAAGTCCCAGTGTCTCTGCAGAAAGTTAGTGGTCTTCCTATACAGTCTAGGCTATAAGAGAAACGTGCGATTATATATTGCTCGATGGGCAGCTCGCCCCATTTTGGCATATATCCTCGGTCGTCGTTTGACATGGTGAGGGGGAGAAGTAATCTTCGAAGTAGCGTGAGAGGAGGTCAGGCAGGAAGGCCTGCATATAAAAATCAGGTCAGCGGTATAATACCAGTCAACTGAATCGACAGACTGACTAGTGACTTAAGTAAGGCCTCGCTAAGTCAACTAAGTTGATTTAACTAGTATAGTTCTTCAGAATGATGAAAGGAAAAAAGTTACCGGAGCGCGAGCCATGGCTTGGCCGACTTCCTTTCAACAGACGCGGACCAACAGACACCTCATAGATATGCTACCACTGTACAGTTTTCTTGTCGAGCCTTCAACCTTCCAAGCTAACGCAATAGCCATGGAAAATAATTTAGACCAGACAGGCCGTGTTTCAATGGGAGAATCAGACTTCAACTAAAGATTTCCGAGAGAAATACTTCCTTAAATTTGCGGCATCTGACTCTAACAAAGCCTAATAAGCACTTATTATAGCAAGTGAAAGTCACTTTTCGTGTTGTTGACATCGGGCCGATTTCTTATGCACTGCACCGCATTACAATAGCCAGAGTAGAAAGCTCGCTGAAGCCACACCCTAAAGGTGACCCGACTTTTTCGTTTCACATCGTGGAAGCTCCCTTCCCGCGGCCATGAAGCCCCGTTAGCTATCCAGAAGACGACTTATGCTGCGAAGAGAGTGAAAATCTTTTTCGAATTCAGTACGGTGGCGAAGACGAGGACTCAAAACCGGACCCGCGTTTGCCTGATCGCACCAAGCGTAAACCGACTAAACGATTTTAGGAGACCATTCTATAGACCGCTATCATAAGGCGGATTTCGATATGGACAGACCTATTATTCCGGGGTAAGGAGCTCACACTCAAGATCAGTTTCGGCTCTATAGACGATCGCCATTCTTCTCCAGTTATAGATTGGAAAGAGGGAGAAAAGAGAGAAATCGTCCGTCACGAAAAGGATCAACGAACGGACGCCAGGCTTGATGCAGAGGAGGGTACTTCTGACGAGATACATAGGCTTAGCCCGGAGGGTGAAACTCACTACGGCGCCTTTTGGATTCGGTTCGAGAATGGATTTGTGAGCGTGGAGGTTACTCTGATTTCGAATATTGTTGCACAGGGATCTTGCATGGAGATGCAGATGAACTGGAGTTGCAGAAGAACGTCCTTCATCTGCAACTCAAACTCCAAAACAAGGTCTTCGGAACAAGTTTAATTTTGATTGTAGATGCAGACGAGTAAGCTTTTTTCAACGTAGTGAGAAGGTATAGACAAAGCGGTTTCGAATCTCCGAAGATCATCGACCGCGGCATAGTATCACACTAGACATGGAACTCCAAATGCGCCGCCAGCCGCCAAAAAAGCACAAACTGAATGAAACTCCAACATGCATGCTCGAGCCTGTCTCGGGTATTTATCCCCTTTCATCCGCTTAGAACCCGTAGGCGCTCTGCCCGTACGGCGTGGCACCGTAGGGCGTCTGTGCACTTGCGCCCCAGCCACCGGTGGCACCATTTCCGTACGAGGTCAGGTTGCCGTCGATACCCTCTGGCGGCTCGTAGGCGTCGGGGTCTCCAGCGCCCAGCATCTCTGCGTCTTCATGGCCGTTTGCGCCTTCGCCTGAGAGCTCAGAGATAGTGGTAGCAAGCTTCTTCATGAGAACGTTAATACCCTGCTGGACGATGACATCGGGCTCGAGGTTGCCGATGCTCTCGACGTCAATGTAGAAGTTGTTGGGCTCGGCATCATAGTCAAACGGCTGGTCGGGGTTGGCAGCGGGCTCCCACTCAGCGTTGGCAGAGATGGGCCTGCAGTGCATCAGTACAATTCTTCATTGAATCGACTGGAATACATACCATTCACTCTTCGCATCCTGCTCATACCAGTAGTCCACGTGGCGCAGGTTGTTGTGCGGGTCGTACTCGAAGCCCACAGCAGCAGTGGGTGCCCATTTTGCATGCTCCTTGGCGGTTCCTTTCTTAGCCAAGCAGGTGAGCTTGATCTCCTGGCCCTTACGGAGCTTGCAGATCAAGGAGCCCTTCCCCTCCGCGTCCGTGATGACGGGGTCTCCGATTGTGTCGTTCATCCGCTCGCCCTGGACCGTCAGATCACGCGCATACACTGGCATGATTCCGCTACTGCAACGAGCATGCAGCGAGAGCGTCACGCTGCAGCGCACACAGTGGTCTTCGCAGTCGCATTCGCGCGTATATTCCAGGTCCGTCTCGCAGTTCTTCGAATTGAGAGGGATCATACCCAGGCGGTGGGCAAGCATCTCGTCGGGCAGCACGGAAGTGTTGCTTTCAATCTCGACCAGATCCAGTGCGACGGTATTCACTTCGGCCAGGATAGCTCGGCGGAGAGAGTTGGCAAAGGCCAGGTCGACCGAGGACAGTCGGAAATCGACGCGGTAGGGCTCCGCCTGCGTGACAGTCAGTCATCTGTTGGAACGGCTTTGTAAAGTGGCGTGAACTCACTTCACGGACTGTTACCTGCGGCCCCTGGGGCTCCAGGTCCATCTCGTAATCCATTGTCTTTGCGGCAGCGTTTGTCGCCGCCACCCGATTCTCCGTGTATGCGCGTCTATCTGCTGGATATTTAAGGGAACGGATGCTCCAAGCAGAATTTCGCGCAGGTCGGAGCGGGCGGAGAGGTTGGATGAAGGTGTCGGAGTTGACTGCGGCAGGTGAATGATTTGGTGAACTCGCAGTCGGCAGTTGGAGGTCTTGGTGCTTTGCCTAATCGGGCCACCGCCCTGGCCGACTCGCACTGTGAGGCGCACATTTCAACGTCACGACGATTGAGAGCGAACGACGCTGAAACTAGGCAGACATATCAAGATCTCTTCAAATGTTCCGCTCTAGCGATTACTTATAGTTTACTTGAGAGTGCGGGCGTGGTTCAGATTCAAATTCAAGGGCTAGCAAGAACCGTAGACTATGATCCCAGTTCACTCTTAAGACAAGCTTGTCTTCCTTTCCCATAGAAACAGAAGGAGCAAGAGCCTCAATGAGATCTGACCACTTGAAATAGCAGGTCCTCCTGACAGGTTGGAAGCCCAGATTGGGGCCTGCGCGGAGCGTCTATGAGGATAGAAGCGAGAAAGCAAAGAACCGATATCATGCGCCAGAGAAAGGGGGACGGGTAATACGGCAGCCCGACCGCGGAGACGTATGTATGCAAAGATGGAAGGTGGTAAAGGGTAGGTCGGAAGGTGAGAAAGTCGAGAAATCAGGAAAGCAAGAAAGCAAAGAAACCCACCGATCTCTTTTTTTTTTCTGGGTCGTGTCAAGTCATGAATCGGGTGAGGAGCAACACCCGGGACTTCGCATATACGAAGCCGTTTATCACAGTATGTACAGGCGGTGGCTACCGCTTGAGCGAGCTGCGATTCAATGCTTCCAGGAGCTCGGGTCGATTGGCCAGCGCAGTTGCGGCCTGGGTGTAGCCGACCCACTGTCGTTTCCTCTTGTGCATCTCAGGCCATTCGTTCTCTTCGCGCTCGACGCTGACTTCGAAGAATTGGTAGGAAGCCTTGGGGGCCTGCGCAGTGAGGAGGCCGGAAGGGCGCATGTCGGGGATCAATCCCAGATCCCGCATTACAGTGCAGATGACGCCGGCTTCCTCCCAGGCCTCGCGGCATGCAGCCTGCTGGGCGGTTGATTCGTCGGTTTCCCACCCTCCTTTGGGCAGGACCCAGCCACCGGGGCCTGCGGATTGAATCATGAGGACTTTGGTCTTGTCGGCGGATAGAGGAACGACTCCGGCTACCAGGCGCTCTCCTTTGGAACCGTAACCTGCAGGGAAGTCCGGGGTCAGTATGATCATCCAAGTCGATCGTCCACGTGCGCAAAGTGACACTTACGTTGGTTCTTGCGTCCGACACGGGACTCCATGGTCCGGTTTTGTGCCATTGTCATGCACGAGACTTCCCGATCCGTTCAGTTACCGAGTTTCGTAGTACACGCGGGGTGAGCCGAAAAAAGAGTGTGGATGACCCGGAGATCGAGGATTGAGGGTGTAGAAAGAAAGAAAGAGAAATCAATTCGAGAGAGAAACTCTCAGCTCAAACTCCCAGGGAGCCCTTGGAGGGGAGGGGGGAGTTGGGGGTGGAGAGGTGAAAGCTGTCGCTTCGGGTGTACAACGGTTTTCTGACGGGCGGTCGGAGGGAAATTTTTTTTTCAGGGGAGAACGAGGAGATGATTCAAGACACAAGAAAAAAGGAATTTTAACTCTTCCCATTCATTCCCGAGACGGACGGGAAGCGAAAGGTATTGGAAAGAGACATGGTGGGAAATAGAGGAAATGAACGGGAATGGAGCAGAAGATGCTTGAAGGGAGAGAAGAGTGGGCTTTGGAGGGGCAGATTGAACCGGCGGCGCAGTCCGGCGAAAGCAACTGACTAAACCGTACATGTACTTTACAACTACATCAGGGAACGCGGCCTTCGTTTCATGTGTTCTATGATTTATTGGGTTAGAGACAATTGACCTGACCGACTTCTAGCCCACTATTCTGTACTATGTATAGCCCTCGGCCCTCTAACGTTGGTACCGAGAATGGGAAATTCGGAGCGATGGATGTGGATGTCCGATCTGGTAAGCGGGCAGGTGATCGAAAAGTATCGTAGATTGCTTAGAAGTTATCCTCGGGCATTGAACCCCCTAGAAACCCTAGATAGTTTTGTAGATACGTGGTCATGAAGAGTCTCGTTATATAGGCAGTATAATACAACCCCCGCCGTCTCGCGACGTTTCTCCTTCCTCTCACTTTATTTCCCCCTTCTCTCAACTCTCTCACACCACTCACCCCTTCAACTTTGCCACGGTCCACTTCGCACAGTCGTGTCCCTGCATCTGACATCCTAGTTTTTCACATCCGCCGGGGCCGCCAGGGCCGCCAGCCAACCCGAAAGGCACAAATTGTACCTCGAAAATGGAACCGGTTGACGCCGAACGCGCGCGACAGCTGTCGCTTTTTCGGCCACTAGGTACGTCCCACTCGGTCCCTGAAACGGCCCACTGAGACCGGCTGCTGCGTCCCCGTGGCGCGTCCACTGGCCCTGGTGGCTGGGCTCGGGGCAACGACGAGGAGCAATTTGTCAATCTTCTGCAGCTCTATCGGTCTTCCCCTCCCACTACGTAAATTCTAACCACTGACAGGCTACCAACGGAATTCCTGCGGTTACTGTAAATCGGACAATGGAAGTATGTCATTTCCTTCTATTTCAGGAAAAAGATAACCTGACACGTCATTTCTAGGCGCATCCTACTACACCAGCTCCGTGGCCGTGCGGCCCGAGCACTATGGGGAGCTCATTGATCGGGGTTGGAGACGGTATGATCGCCGATCTACCCCTGCTCGTACATGCCTAACATCTTTCTCCTGCATACAGATCCGGCACGCTGTACTACAAGCAGAACCTGCAGCGGTCATGCTGTCCTCACTACACGTTGAGACTGGAGGCTTCTGCCTACCAACCTCGCCGTGACCAGCGCAAGGCCATCAATCACTGGAACAAATTCATTCTGGGACCCGAGTACATGCGCAAGGCAGCCCGACTGTGTCCCCGCTCTCGAGAGTGAGTCCCTTTTCGACTCGTGGGTGATCGGCTCCTGACAAGCCCTGCAGGGAAAAGCGACGCCGAAAGTGCAATTTCGACCTTTTGACTGCAGTTCACGAATCTGAGTATAGCAATATCAAGCGGCCCATTGATCCGGATACAAAACGTCCATTGGAGCCGGCCCATCGCTTCGAGATTAATATCGAAGGTGATTCAGTCTCCCAGGCGAAATTTGATCTTTTTGTCAAGTACCAGACAAAGATCCACCGAGAGGATGTCTCCAAGTGGAAGACCAAGGATTTTCAGCGCTTCCTGTGCTCCGGCATCAAGCGATCTCCTGCCACGATCACAAGGGCAAATGCCGACGAGAAGAAGCTCGGGTCATGGCATCAGTGTTATCGACTGGATGGCAAGCTGATCGCTGTTGCGGTACTGGACTTGGTCCCCAGTGGCGTGAGCTCCGTTTACGTCTTGTGAGTGTCCCTTTCGAATCGTGCCGATGAAACGCTAACAGGTGGTTAGCTATGACCCCGAGTACGAGCAATGGCAGTTTGGCAAGCTTAGTGCTATGCGTGAGATTGCCTTTTGTCTCGAGAATGACTATCCCTACTATTACATGGGTATGTTTCGATACTACATGAACTGGGACACTGCTAATGAAGGTTGCAGGATACTACATTCATAGTTGCGTGAAGATGCGCTACAAGGGCGCTTTTCGACCACAGTATATCCTCGGTAAGCCATCCACGGATTAGCCCGTTCCCTCGATGCCTTTTCTAATGTATCTGGAATAGACCCCGAATCGAACGAATGGGACCCGTTGGATGGCGAGCTCTCCGAGAAACTCGACAAACGTTCCTACGTCTCTTTGTCTCGGGACCGATCCAGCAATGCCGATGACTCGACTTCAAGTCAACCACTGGACAGCGATGTCAATGAAGAAGAGCTTTCTCTCTTCGACATCCACATGCCTGGTGTCTTGACTATGGACGAGGTGAAGGCATTGGACCTGGATCACTGGCATCTACTTTACCATGGGACCTTTGTGCAAATGATTGTAAGATTCATTTACCTCTTCCCTCTGAGCTTCTTATTGACTTTCTACAGGATCTCGTCGGCTGGGAGGAGATGCCCATGAACAATCCACAGTCACTGAAGGGGATCATTGCCGAGCTCGCCGCGGTGTTGGGACCGAAGATCGTGAAGGAGAGTGCGGTCGTCCTTTTCGACTAAAGTGGCGTAGCATGAAGACGGCGATGGCATTACAATCTATTTACTATAACCAAGAAATCTTACGGATTCTTTAGGGAAAAGCATTTAGATCCGTCTTTCCCGTAGCACTGCTTCTCTTCCCAAGACTATGGATCAGGCGCGCTTATCACGTCACACGGAGGCACGAGCGTTTACAAGGTTCAGCCACACTGCGAGGTGCTATGTAAGTTCACTATAGAACGTTGCCACCGCGTAGACCGTGTAGATCCTACTTCCCGGTTCTATATCGTCTAATAGGAACATTGTCGGTCTCACCTCAAAAAAATCCCATTGGAATCTCCAGTGATCGTTAGACGAGAAGATCGCTGCACACCCCGCATTTCAGTCCCAATACTTCAATCCTTGGCAATGGGAAGAAAAATGAGAGGATTTACAGATCTACTCCTAGCCATTCCACGTCTACATTGCAAATAGTCCACTCTACAAAGACCAAACAGCCACGTATGCCCTCAACCCAACCAACCCCCTCTCAACCCCCATCACGCATAAACATAACAAAACGGCCCATCGGTAGTACTCATAATCTCCCCCATCCTAACAGGCCCCCCATTCGCAAACCCAAGATCAACAACCGTCTCAAGCGTCGTATTCCCCGAAACAGGCACATTAAGAAACGTCCCCGTCCCCGAAACCGCCCTCCCCCTCCCCTCCAAATCCAAATTCTGCCAAATCCACCAAACCCGATCAATCATCCCATGATGAAGCCAAAACGCCGGGTCCCCAGGACTAACAAAAACATCTCTTCCAGGATCCCCACCCATGGAATAATGTCCTCCTCCATGGACACCTATAGCCCCGGACCCCGGAACACCCTGCATGACCATTTCAAAGTCCCAGATATCGTTCTGCAGGATCAGGTTCGCCACGGCCGTGTAGTTGTTAAATCGGGCCAAAATGGGAGTTGTAAGGTCCCGTTTCAGGCAGCGCGGGTTGTAGTTTAGTGGGTTCTTCACTGCTACGGTTCCGCCGGGGACGACTAGGGCCGCGGGGCCTAGGTTTACGGTGTAGTTTTTGAAGGGGCCGGACGTTACGCAGCCGCCGCCTGTGCCGGAGGGGAGGGTGACTGGTGCGTAGCTGCCGAGTGTGAGGGAGATGGAGTCCTGGTTAGGGATGGAGGCGCCGTTTCCGGACATTGAGGTGTCGGTGCCGTCGAAGACGGGGGATCTTTCGAGGGATTCTGTGTCTGCGGGCCAGTCCCAGTATCTGTTTTTTTCTTTGGGTGAGCATGTGAAGTTCAATTGTCTCATGGGGATTGCAAAGCGTACGGGTAATCGCCTGTATAGCCGCATTCGTCGCGGAGAGCTTGTTCGAATTCGTAGATGAAGTACCGGTGCCATGCTAGGAATGTACCCTAGGACACTTAGCATGTCGATGAAGATGGTCATTGACATTCGAAGGACAATACCGTATAATGGATCTCCAATGTCTGATTGATATGCGTAGCCACGAAATCATCATATCGCGTCTTCGCCCCAGGAGCAAGACTCGCGGGCGTCCTAGCAGGTAATTTCTGCAAGCATCTAACAGACTTGATATAGTCCCTCTTCTCCCGATCCGAAAATGCCCTCCAGTTCCGCCGAACTAGTACCTTCTCCTTGGTACATCCCTTGTCCTGGAGATTACCAGTGGCAACGCTTAGAGCAACCCGCGCAAGATAATCCAGCTGCAACGCTGCTTTTTCGGTTGACTTTGATGCAGCCGTGGGTAAGACCAAGGAAAGCTTACCCTCAAGCTGTCCTGGCTTGCGTGGGACATTGGGCATTGCCCAAGTCTGCAGGACTATAAGGCCTAGCGTGAGGAAACGAAGATGCATGGCGTGGGAACTATACCCAGGAAAAAGGGCGGAATATTCGCAACTAGATAAGTAAACCCGATCTCGAGAGCCTTGCGACTAGGGCCATGATGTGGCATTGCATTCGCTTTTCTCACGGCTAGTAATGGTCGCCATTCTCACCGACGTGTGGCCCGGCTGTACCAAGGCTGCATCGTGCATGCGACGTGGACTTGATTGGGTGTGTGTTGCGGGATTACCCCGGACCCTGGACGTGTCCGTGGGGGCGAAGTGTTGGAGTACACTGGCTTGGTTCTGAGGAGGTCCCAAGGGCGGGATGTTGGCATTGTTCACATCGTGAAGAAATGGAATTTGCTGAGATAGTCGTAGTCGTCGGAGACGGTATCTATTCTATACCGAGGGTTCACAGCAGCGGGAATAAAGGGTAACCTCGTACGGTATCTGATCGCAGTCTCCACTTAGTTGCAGACTGCGTGAGACCTAGGGCTCGCAACATACTGGATAAAGAGTCCAGCCCGCTAGTGTCAACGCGGGATGACTCGAATTGACACAGGGATTCTGGTGTCTGCTCTCTTAAGCGATGTCATTGAGCGTGCCTGTCCTATTACGTAGATTGTGGCCTATGTACTCTCGAGGTGTACAAGAAGAAACAAGGCAATCGTGTATGAATTGCTAAACAATAGGTAGATTGAGAATATGTGCCGCCTTGTGTCTATCCCTATTTCCTTTTCTCTTGCGTGCGCCTCGAACGGTCCGAGCTTGAGGTCGAGACCGGAAAACGCTAGAGTGAATGTCGATTAGGGTTGACCAATAATTACCCCTACCCTAAGACACCGCGAGCCGAACCGCAAAGTAAAGTAACGCCGGAACCAGAACCCACACCGAATCCAATGCTAGACGACCGCAGATACAAAGAATCTGCAGGAGGTGGAACAAGTAGGAAAGCAAGCTCAGACCCCTGCAATACCCTCCTGTTCCTCCCCATCCAATCCTAACATGGAGGACGGTTTCCGCCCGGCTCCGTATACCATCTCCATCAGTTTGGCCTTTTGTCGCTCGCGGACGGATCGGAGGTAGTCGTATGTACCCTCCAGACCCTTGATCTGACCGTCGATGATGGCTTCGACGGGACCGAGCATGCGTCCAGCTGCAGAGCTGGCCCCAGTACCGCTGCCGTCAACAGTCCCCATGAAACTGACTGAGTCGTTGCGGCGGACCAACGGGCTAACGAGTTTGCGACGTAACGTCTCCAGATTGACTTTCAGTGTGAGCAGACGGCCGCGGTGGTCAACAAGGAGGTGCTTATTTGCGACGGTCCGACTGCGCACGTTGGCGAGTAGTTTTTTGTTCTTCTCGTACTTGCGGACTGCGGCGGCATCGGGACCTAGTACGCGTGTCCAGAGGGAGCTGAGCATTTCTCCTTCGGCGCGTTCTTGGGCGTCGGATTCGCGGACGACTGTGCGTTGCAGGTTTAGGAATTGACGGTCGATTGATTCGAAGAGGGCGAATAGGGCTGTGGAGTGGGTGAGTTCACTGTTGATGGACTCTTCGAGGACAGAGAGGAACTCGGTGAATGTTCGGGTGAGAGTGGCGCGTGTGCGTTGTGCTGATGTCGGTCCGAGGACGGCCATTACAAGGTGTCCGAGTGTAGTTGTTGTTGCAGCGGTGGCAATACCTCCTTCCACCTCGGCTGTACGCTCCAGTGCTCCGAGGCGCGAGAGCATATTGTGCATGTTATCGAAGACGATGGTTGGGAGGGTACTTGGTGGTTGTGCGGATAGGGTTTCCAGCTCACGCTTGGCCCAGTCCATCACGATCAGAATCGAGTCGATGTCCGAGTCGACATTGGCGAAGAACCGTGTCAACTCGAGAGACAACGACTTGAGTGAGTCGGATAGCTCATCTAATTGGCGCACGATGATAGGCGCACTGGTCATGTTCGTACCGCGCACCGACTCGCTCAAGTCCCAGACAGCCACCCCGGTCTCTTGGAGGGTCCCGATCTGCTGAACCCCGTTTTCCGAGTAGTAGATCAATGGCTCAAAAGAGCGCGCAAATCCTGAAAGCTTAACCAGATCCGGGATTGACTGGGGGAGACCGGGAAGCAGCAATGCGCGCATAAACGCAACAGAAACCAACAGTATGAGAATGGACAGAGTTGTGTTGGACTTGGAACAAGTAATGTGGTCAAACTTGTTGCGCAGATAGCCAAAGATGGCAGCGATGGGCTCGCGATGTTGAACTTCGGCGCGCACGGCAAATCGAATGTCTTCAAGTCATACGCAAGAACAAGTTAGTGCTTCTGTGCATGCAGAGAAGGGCCTGTACCCAAGTCAGACAATGCCTACAATTACTCAAGTTCTCCGCTCCAAACCCCATCCCGTCGTCCTCGGTGCTGTTGTGAGTCGCGCCAGCCCTCTGCACAGGCTGCGGGCTGGGGGATCGTCCTGTCTGCGGGGTTCCTGGGCCCATGGGCAGGGGTACATTGGCCGCGACTGTGACGTCGCCCGGTTCGGCACCCTCTTGAGCCTTTCCCTTGGCGGGGCCCTCAAGCGCATCCTCATACTGGGGACTAGGCTCGCGCGACATGGAAGGCGACAGGCGCAGGCCGACTGTGGGCTTCAACTCTAAGCGCTCGTGGAGAGTCCCTTGGCGCAGATAGGGTTGGTGCCGGTACCAGCCGCTTCCCTGGACATAGTCATGCTGGCGCAAACCGGGCGGCGACCAGCGCTCGCGGGCGGGATCATCAATCTCATCGTCCGATTCTTCAGATCGAAAGCCGGAGTGCTGGGATGGCATGCCGAAGAGCGGGGAGCGGTGCGCATTGCTGTTGTTCTCAAAGTCTTCGAGCGAGGCATCCAGTGACGGATGGTCATCGAAGACGTTATCCAGCTCGTCCAACATGGCGGACGGGGTCTTGCGATGCTGGCGCTTCCAAGGCGGGGCAGAGTCGCAGCGATGCAGCGCACCGGGGCTTGCGATCGCGATCCTTGGTGGTTCAATGGCTGGAATCAGGGCGGTTAGTGCAAGCGCCCTGCAGAGATCTCATGCGATAGTTGATACGGGGGATTGCTGTGCGGTTAGAAGAGCGTAGAGGGTAGGCGATCGACCCCGCGCGCTAAAATGCGATGCGATAGGATGCGATGCGACGAAAGTAGCTTCAGAAGGGGTGTAGGACCCGGGAGATGCAAATTCAGTGTAGATTCGAGTTTCCGGACAGTCGCGATCGAGCATCAACGATGTTAAACAGGACCAGAAACGAGGATCTTGCGGGTTTGAAGAAGAGCAGAGCAGACGCTCAAGATGCGAGACCTCACATCTCGAGAGGAGGCTGGGCCAATCAGCCCGAGTCATGTGTGCAAGGCAGGACGAAGTCACTGGAAGTACATCCTTGTACTGAACCACGCAAGGTAAGTGGAGGAGAGACCTCGGTGTACCCGGTGCCTGACCGCCATTGTCGCCCAATCGATGAGTCTCTTTCCGCTGCCGCTGAAACACATTCCTCCGTTTTTGGTCGGTGGCCACCCCCTGTGTGAGGACCTCCATCAGTTCATGCCGTACTTCGTACGATCGAGTCACCGGCTGATCGTCCGGTCTACCGGTAGTACCTGCATGCCAGCCTGCAGCCACTACGCCAAGCCCCTGAAGAAATGGAAGTAATGGAGAGAAGAGAAAGATTCAAATCTATTGCGGGTCAACCATGATAATCTCCGATAAAATTACATGCCCGGTCCCTCGGATGCCCGGAAATCAGCCCACGGCGACAACCGAATCCCAGACGTCTATCATTCCACGGGACGGGGTGAGAGAACGAGAACGAAATGCCGTGGGGGAATAAAACATCAGGTCGTTTATGCGGTAGACTCCTTGAGGTAGCTGTAAAAGATGGGTTAGCAGGCGATATTGCTGGTTGTTGGTGTCGCGGGGAACATACGTGATCAGGTCGTTGCGCTCCTTGCCCTTCTTCAGGCCACCGAAGGCCATCTTGGTGCCGGGGATGAACTTCTTGGGGTTCTCGAGGTACTTGAACTGTAGGGAAGAGAGGGTTAGCCGGCTATTGCGATCATTCATTCAGTGGTGGTTCTTACCAGAGTGTCCTCGTCCCAGGTGACACCGGCACCCTTGTTGGCGTCGGTGTAGGAGTAGCCCTCGACTTGACCAGACTTACGGCCGAACAGACCGTGCAGGTTGGGGCCGACCTTGTTGCCACCAGCGGCATCGACGGTGTGGCACTGAGCGCAGCGGGTCTAGGGATACTGTTAGTGTTGTCGATCGGGTTACAGTCCCAACGAGAGCAGCTTACCTGGAAGAGCTTGGCACCCTTGGCAGAGTCACCTGGATGGTAGATCGTATTAGCCAACTGTTTGGTTTCGGCTTCGGCTTCGGCCTGGCCTCCTGGGCTGCCTCCATTTCCCAGACAATGTACAGGAGACCGATGGTACCGAGAGCGGCAAGGGTGGTGATGGTGGCGAGCGCAAGTGAAGTCTGGAAGGGAGTCTGTGGATACGCAATTGCAGTTGTTGCGAGAGCAAAGGCGAATGTTGAAGGTTGAAGCGAGATTTGACGCAAGTGAGGACAGCGCAAGCGAGAAGAGCACTGGTAAGAACCGGTGCTCCCAATTGCAATCCGGCCAGGTGCGGTTGAGCTCTACCCAGGATCGTACATCTCCCATGTCCTTCTAGCTCGCGGCCTCGCTGTCTCGCGACACCAGCGCGACGTCATCCCCAGGCTCCCAGACCCAGACCCAGACCCAGACCTCAAGGGGGAGAAGACAGAAGGGGGAGCTGATAGCTTACCGGGAGCGAAAGAAGCGTCCTTGCCCATTGTGAATGTGGAGGTGGAATTAAAGGTGAGAGAAATAAGACAGCTGTACAGGAATCGGGTCAGAAAAGAAAAGCAAGATTTTCCCGCGGTTTTGTACCTGCGCCCCCGTCGACTCCCGTGACATGGGCTGTCCACCAATCAGCGATCGGGTAATTCATCCTTTGCGGGCGCAATCGGGAAGCTTCGGTGAGTCTCGTCTTCTTTTCTTTCCTGTTTTCTAGTTTTATACTACGCAATTGTGCTCGTCTTTTCTGTTCGATTTTGTTTCCGTTCGTCCACGTCACCTCCTATGCTACTGCCCAACTCGTCCCCCATACCGTCTGTGCCACCGCCACTGAGCCTGCCGTACTGATTCCTGTTCTGCGAATGATCTCATCCTTCATCATCCTCATGACCTTCTTCTCTAAGCATGGACGGGGCTCCTTCTTGAGCCTCAACCGCTTGTCTTACCGGTCAATGTAAACACCCGCGTCTCATCCCCCTTGTTGCGCATATGTATCCCCTTACCCCCCTGAGAACTGGAGAAGCGTTTCTCCCGGTCCACCGCGGTTCGAAATACATCCACTTTCATTCGCCCGCATTGCTCCGCAGTCCCGGATTGGATCCGACGCCGTGGGTCCTGAGCCACCGCCGTCGATACTGCGTCAAGTTGACTTTTCCGCCAATTGAACTATGATGCGTGTGCTACGCGTGCCGGTCTGGATGTTCGCGCCTTTGGATGCTCACGCGTGGAGCCGTTGTGAAGTGGTCAATGGCATTGTCGAACCCTGTACGCCTTCGTAGAAGAAACTATGTAGAAAAGCAAAGACCTAGGTATGTGACACCGCCGGTTTTCATCAACCGAAAACTCTTCCAGCCGGAGAATGTGAGAGCCGGCTTGCAGGCGCCAGGACCCTTTGACGCGGCCCGAGAAACTTCGATTCTCGAATTCGGGTCACGTGAGCTCCGAGAAAATCCCGCTCAGGAAAAACACATGCGCCGTACCTTGAGATCAGCTATCGATCAGCTACCACCACAGTACCTGGTGAACATCTCCACCACCATGCCACCCCCAACAATTCCTCCATTCCTCCTCCCTCGAGGCCTCCCCACAGCCCGAACCCTGCGAACTCTGCGAACTCTGCACCAGCACCGCGCCATCAACGCCCGCAGCTTCACCTCCACCACACCAACCGCAGCCAAAAAAACCGACAAAAGCCGCACTCTCGGGCAACCCGACAAATTCCGGCCACCATCGCACCCAGCACGTCTCGTCAACCCAACACGCACCTCGCCCTCAGGCCAACCCATCAACTATGGCCCCCGACTAACAGCCGAGCAACGCGAAGCGCAAAAGCGCAAACAATACCCGAACATGTTCCCACCCGAGGGAACAGTAATGTTCAAGTTCCTAACGAGCCGCTGGATCCACGTCTGGATCGCCATGAGCATCCTGACCTCGCTGGCAATCTTCGTCTTCTCGACAAACTTCAAAGCCAATTCGCCCTTCGCGCACCTCCTCCCGTCCTGGTCTGCTCTCTTTTCTCATCCTATCGATACGGTCTCGCAGTTCCTGCAGGTGTGGCGGATGGATGTGCAACATAATTCGCTGCGCGTGCGTGAGCAGCGGCATCGGCGTGTTGAGGATGCTGAGAAGAGGAGACAGTATCGTGTTGCGCATGGGCTTGAGGAGCCCAATGAGAAGGATAAGGAGGTGCAGGGGAAGGATGATCAGTCGCCTGTTGGGGAGGGGGAGTTTGTGGATTGGGAGGGAAAGAAGAGGCCTGTTAAGAAGTGGCTTGGGATTTGGTGAGGGTTCTTGTAAATGTTACATGTGGTACGGGTTGTGTGGCTTCGATCTGAGATTGTAGCTCGGATTGATGAGTTACAGTGGATATGGACAATGCATTGTATATTAGATCTTTCATGTGGAGCGCATTTACTCCGATAATTTCATGGTCATGAATCGCCTCTCATTTTTGCGATATGGCATAAACGTTTAAGCTTGAGCTTGAATTGTTCGAAGCTCGACATTGACATAGATCATACCACCTCAACACCCTCCAATCCCCCAAGAACCTCTTCACCCACACCACCCTTTTTCAACACCGTCCTGACCATGTTCGCAACAACGCTGCGCTTCACTCCGCCTCGGCGGGGGCGCCACACGCCCGATACTTCTTCTTCGCCGGTAGCCTGGCTCAAGGCAATCTCCTCAGCGGGCGTAGCACCGACCATATTTACATTCTCAGAGTTCGGGATACCCGGCTGCGTAAGCCGAGACGGTGGGTCGATAGTGCGGATCGAAAGCAATTTCAAGCCCTCGCCCTCACCGCGCGTAACAGAAATAGCGAGCACGGCATCAGCAACTGCGATTTCCTCGCGGTTCGGGTCGAAAATAACATTGTCGCCTACTGAAATGACGAGCAAAGTGACCGGCGGGCGAACATGTTGTGAAGGGGACTTTTTCAGCGTCGAGCGCGGGTACAGATACTCCGCAACAGCCCAATCATCATCAAAGAAGGGATCCTCCTCGCCCTGGGACTTGAGCTTAGGCAGCTTGGTAGACAAAAGCGCAAGATGGGTAGTGAGAGAAAGAAGCGGAAGAGGATAAGACAAAGGTTGAGAAAGAAGCAGAACCTAGACAGAATAGTTAGTTCAGCGCTATCCTTACTTTGCCAACTTCTGGAGACGATCCACTCACGTCAATGTACAACCGCCAATGCCACCGTTTATTAATAACCAACCTCCCCTTAAGCCCACCAGCCATACCACTCCCAGCACCAACAGAACCCACCAGCGACTCGCGCATCATCTCAGACAAGAAAACAGGCAGCGCATCGTCGTCCCTGAACCCCGGGATCTCAATGGACATCTGCACCCAGGATCCATGCCCCGAAACAGCGGCCGAACCCTCCTGGCCCTCGCGATCGTCGTTGGGGCCGAACTCGTCCCGTGATTCGAGGGTATCTGCGGACAAGATCGTTTTCTCAACCTCTGCCTTGACGCCGACGATGGCCTGCGTGCCGTCTGCGAAGCCGATGCGGGCACTGCCGTTTGTGCCGGGCAGGATGTTAGATTCGGCAGTTAAGGGCCGGAATTGCGTTGGTGAGCGGCCGTCCGGGCGGATGGGGCTTTGTGGGAGAGAGAGGGAGGTGTAGAGGTAGGAGAGCTCGGCGGGGGAGAGGTACGGGGCCTGGGAGGCTGATGAGGCCTGTCTTTGGTTGGACATTTTGGGTACGGAGGGGTATTTTCAGAGGTTGGAGAATGTAGCACGACTTGCGATTGTCGCTTTGATAAAGTTGGAATCGGCAGGCTTTGGTGTTGAGGGAACCTGCGCTCGGGGTGTCTGGGAGAAATTATTCCGGCCCGACCTGCGGCTGGGTCGAATTTATGGAAATAGGGCCAGTCAAGTGCCGGCGACGGAGGTTGACTGGGAATCAATTGCGAAAAAAAAAAAAAAAAAAGTGAGGAAGAGGAGCATGCTCGATTGGGAAATCTTGATGGACGTCGGATTATTGTTGTTCCGGGGTCGTCTCTACAGCTCAGGTCAACGACGGTTCACCAAACGTCAAGTTAACTTTAATAAAGACTATAGAAGTAATGATCTACTCAAAGAAAACGATGTAACGAATGAGATTCTTAGAATTATAGATGTTAATGTATGTATGTAAATGGCGATACGCCAGTGTGCTGTGCTATATTACAATCGGAGACTGGACCCAGCCAGTCTAGAGATCTCGGGGCAAGATAATACACGAAAGAGTGAGCATGGAGTTGGAGACAAGATGCAGGAGTCGATAGGAAAGGATAGACGGGACGGCAGTAGCCAGACGATGTACAAGAGGGGGGCAAGTATATAAACAAAAGAAAAGAAGCGCCATGTCAACAAAGAATGGGTAGATGCCAGTGGAAAAGGGATTGGTATATAAATGCGGCTTGCGCGTGGTGGTATCAAAGTAACAAAGGACTCTGTGCAACGCCCCCTTCAAAAATGATCAGACAAGCGAAAGGACTCCAGGGATTTTCCGAGAGAAAAAATAACAAGGGTGCGAGGCCGGATCGATCTATCAAGGGCCTATGGGGTATGGATGTAGAAAATGGGGGGAAATGATGAAAAGATGAAAGGGGCAAATAAACCCATGCCAGGAAAATTAAAACCAGAACGACCAGACCTTGAGAAATGAGGAAAAGAGAACCCGAATCCCGTACGCCGATCTCGGTTTGTATCCGTTTTTTGCGCGATTTCGCAAGCTTTTTCCAGCTTCTCGGTTCAAAAAGTGAGTGTGATGGTAGATGTGTTTCAAGGTGTCGGAATGAGAGAACGGTTGTTATTTAAATGTAGTTGGATCCAGAGAAATACTGAGTGGATGCCTTTTGGTTCCACTCAGACTCCTCGTAAGGAGGAGTCGGCCAATGACGGTTGGAGTCTGCGTCCGTCCTGGCCGCGACCTGCTTGATGGGCGTCTCGAAGTAGCCATCAGCCTTGGCCGTAGGCGAAGGGGTGGGATAAGGGCTCGGTAGTGCGCGCGAGCTGTCCGTCTGTCGCTGACTCACGCTGGTAGGCGGGCCAGCCAACGACTGAGTCAGTGCCAGGCGTCTAGCCGCCTTGTGTGTTGAGTGCAGTACCTCGTCGAGCAGCTCATCTTCCTCCTCCGGTGTTTCGTAGCGGTGAACCGGGTGGGATGTCATTTGCAATGCGCGCCGGGTCCGGCTGGAGATGGGGCCCGGGTTGGTGCTGGTCGTCTGAGGCATCGACTGCCGCTTGATGCTGCCCTCGGCACCGGCGTTCAAGTGCACGGGAACGTTGTGCGTGGACGAGTCCAAAGAATACTTCACGCTCTGGAGCGCCTTATCAAGCTCGCTCAGGTCAGAGTGCGGCTTCGGTTCGTTCACGTTGGCACCGTCCAGAGCGATCGAGGAACGGTTTGACCATGGGATGCAACCGGCATTGGCCTCGATATCATCGCTGGGTGCCGCAGCTTGGTTGCGGCCAGAAAGCCTGCGAGCCCGCTTGCGCAGATGCGAGAAGAAACTTTCCTTCGTGGTTGGTGTGGTGTTGCCGGAACCGTTCAGCATCCTCTCAGCCTCCTGACGGTGGACGTCCGAGTAGTGGTTGCCATTCGAGTTGACAGACAATTGCCGACCAATCTTCTTGCTCGTCTTAGCTGCATCGGACTCGGCTGGCTTTGACGCGTCGCTGTGCGCCACGGTCGCATTTGCCTGTGCCGTGACCGAGTTGGACAGGGGAGAAACCGGCCGAATGGAAGGCAGAATGGGCATAGGAGCACCGTTGGCCCAAGTGGCCCGCTTAGTGTTCGCAGGACGTGCCTTTGCAGGCTGGATTTCAGGGACGGTGTTGTACGAGACGGCCGGAGCTCTCACGGGGCTGTCATTCTCAACGCCGGGGACGGGGCTTTCAGAGCGACCAATTAAGGATCTGCGGAACCAGGAAGGCTTCGAGGACAGAGTGGGAGAATCGTTAGGAGAAAGAGTGGGTGACTTGAAGCTCTTTTCGGATTGTTTACGGCCCATCAACCGGGACGATGTGGAAGACTTGGGTCGCAGCGGGTCAACCGCATCTGCAAAGTACTCGTGGTTCAAGGCCTGGGTGGAAGTAGGGCGGTTCTTGGGGTCCCACATCAGACACCAGGTGACGAACTCGCTGAGAGCGGCGGGCCAATGTGTCGAGGGGAGAACGGAGTCCATGGAGTGCGGCGCCATCTTGGGGAAAGTGAAGCCCAGCTTGTGCGCCAATCGCGAACCTTCGCGCCATTCACCGCCGCCAATCTTGGAGCCAGACTTGCTGTACCAGTTGCCGGGGCTTCCCATAATCTCACAGACGCGCCAAACCTGATCGACCTCGTTACCTCCGGGGAAGAGAGGCTTCAGGGTAGCGATCTCCACAGCCATTGCACCGATGGCCCACATATCCACGGGTGCTGAGTATTCTCCGGCACGAAGCAGCACTTCAGGGGCGCGGTACCAGCGCGTCGAGACGTAGGTCGTGTATGGTTGCTTTGAATGCGTCTCGCGAGCGAGACCGAAGTCGGCAATCTTCACGGTATATGTCGGGGGGTTAGAGGGAGGAGTAACGAGGTTAGAGTAGCGGCTGAAGGTAGAGTCATTGGGGGCAGTGGTCGACACCAGGATGTTCTCGGGCTTGATGTCGCGATGAAAGAAGTGGTGGGCGTGGATGTGGTCCAATCCAGACAGGATCTGGTAGAGGATACTCTTAACATGCTTGCCTTCGAAATACTTGTGGTCACGGGCCTTCATCAACTGATACAGGTTGCCGTCCATATACTCCATGCAGATGTGCAGTTTGCGGGAAAGAGGGTCGAGGAAGATGTCAAGAGCGGGAACGAGATGCGGGTGAATCGGGAGTGTTCGCAGGAAGATGACTTCACGAAGCTCCATGCATGGTTGCAAGGAGTCGAAGGTCTTCTTCATCGTTTTAATCGCGACCTTGATGGTGTTAGTCGAAGCCGAGCCCTATCGGTGACGTATGTCACATACCATGGTTCCTCGCCGCGCGATATGAGATCCGGCGGTCCGTACACGTGCAACGGCAACACTACCGAAGCTTCCATCGCCAACTTCCTTCATCACCTGGAAACGATCTTCGAGAGTCGCCATGGATGCTTGAGCCCTCCTGGAGGGACTATCATATGTGACTGTCATGGTGTGCGTCTCTTCGGATCTGCCAGCAGAAGAAGAGCGGTGGGATCTATGTTCGGGTCAGCCAGGCCCAGGCGACGCGCAACGATGCAGTCTCACATTAAGTAGAGGGGGTTCGAGCTTTCCCACAATAGCTGGAGGGAAGTATTCAATTGAGACAGATGCTCATCATCCGAAAGTGCAGGGTTGTAGGGTCCCGTAAGGAGTGACGGAATAGTTGGAAGGAGGATATAGGGATGTATAGAGGGGAGAGGGGGAGGGGGGAGAGGTCATGGATCCCAAAGAACGGGCACGATGCAATAAAAAGGAAATCAACCCAGAATAGGAGAGGGCCCGTTCTGGGTGTGGGCACAGTCGATCGGAGGCCGAGGAAAACCCCTGACGCGCTGACAGCTCGACCTCCTAAACGGGGCTGTGGAGACGGTAAATTAACGCCGTCGAGATGATGCAGATCAGTCCACCGGACTAAATAGGCGTGGGTAAATTGGCCCGGTAGTCACCTGGGTCAATAACAAGAGTATGTGGGTAGATGGAGGAAAGATGGAGCAGGGAAGGGCAAAAGGGGGAGGCGCGAACGATAAATGTGAAATGCGAAATGCGAAATGGGGGTATATGCGTGGACACGAGGGCAGAGGGGGGTGGGGGAGTTTAGAGGGCGAGCACATCCAAGTAACGACGCCGTAATATACAGTATACGTTTTAATCGTTTTTAATTTATTTCACCTTTTTGGGGACGAAGGTTCATTTCTTTGTTTTTTCCAGCCAACAAAATAACCGGCAGCTCCCGCGTCGTCCAATGGGACGTAAAAAGCGGAACGGGAGCCGGGTTCCTGAAGTTTCTTACAATACGTAAACACAAACACTAAGACTGGGCTAGACACTTGCCTTTCGCCCCCGTTCTAGACAGCGAAAAATGAAGGCGAATCCAGAAAAGCAAAATAGCAAAGTTGATTCATCCATTCACCTAGGAGTTATCTAGGACTGGATTCTAAATGTTCGATCGAGTACAGGTTCTCTGGGGATTATAACTTACTACATACGTAGCTGTGCAGGGCCTGCAGGCCTAAATAATGGAGAGGTTGGGCATACAAGTAACTGCGGCCTGTAGTGCTCGCCCACGCAGCCCTAGCCGCAGCCTTCTTGGGGCACCCCCTAACGAAGAGGTCGGGCTGGTAATTTATTCCACGGTCTCTCCTCTCGGATCGCGTCCATGAACACTTGGACGGAAGCGAACGACGTTGGTAAACACCACCCGTGTCTGGGCCTATCTATCATTTCTATCACTTCGTCGTCCGACACATCACTTTTGTAAGGTCGATGCAGACTCGACAAGCCCAACAAGCCCGATAGGTCCGACAGGCAGTCAGTCAACAGCAAGGAGAATCCTGCCTGCTGCGCTGCCCGTTATGTCATGTCCTACATTGAATTCGGTCGTCGCAAGGATGATGGCCTCTCTACCTTCCCCTGTTTCACTCGGGCTCAGTGACCTGGTTGACCGGGCACCGCGTCTCGCCACATGATCTCCATGGATCCGAATTTTCCTTCCTTTGCAGGTCTCCGCCTGCTCCCGAATGGCCGGGCGTGACCAGATGAAGATTAGGTTCGGATGGACGGATGCGTTCGCATAGGTTCAGAGGTTCAGTAGAGTAAGCTTAAGCCGGTACCGGTGCCATATGGTCCTATATTGAGGGCAGGACCTCCAGTAGTCGCGCCATGTTGCTATAGGTTGCTGAGGTTGTCCGGACAGTCTCACCGATTTGGGAACGGCGCATGATTCATTCGCTCGGATGGGTATTCTCCATGCTCTTTGTTTTGGGCGCGTCTCCTCTCGTCTCCGATCGCTTCCCGAATCGGTCTCTGTGCCTGTGCCGTGGGTTTCGCGTTGACGGGCGATCACGATCCCTCCTCGCGGGCCCAGGGCAGAAGTACGTCGGACCCGCATCAGCGTTTGCCTCTTGACTTCTCCACTGGAATCCCGAGGACTCGGTGGGAATGATACGATGGCCGATCTCTGTCTATCAGGGAGCTCCCGATTATTTGGATGGAGTTGATGGAGCTCGTTCTATGTACACGTCACGGGAAAATCACGGTACGAGTTGTAATCGAGTACATTACCTGCAGGAGCATGGATAGAACGCACCTGTCAGACTCGACGAACCCTGGGGCGACCGTTTGGCCCGTTCCAAGATTGCGTACCCCCCATGCTGGCTTTGTTTGAGCTTGGGATTCCACTCCCCTCTCGAGTTGGTATGTTGGGTATCCAACACAAACGAGTGCATCCGTATCCGATGCGGGATGAGCTCCGTACATAGGAGCAGGAGAATGCACTCGCCTCTCCCTTTTCCCTCTACAGAAAGATCGAGTCCCTGAGTGGAACATGGCCCGTACCGAGAAGATACGCAGTCTACCATAGATTACCTGTGGATCCCTCCTTCGACTCGAAAAAGCAAGAAACCAATCGTGAGACATTACCCACAGCGAGTGCCAAGTGGATAAGAGAAGCTTGGGCATCATCACAGGAACAACGCGTGGAGTGTCCTTACACGGTGTGTATATACGTGTACAAAATACCGATGGGGTACACGCCTCCCCAGCATGCTTTCATGCATTGTGTGCTCTGTGGAGTGTACTCCGCGGGTACTGGATACGATAGCCTCACACCACGCCAATGAACAACACCAGAAGACTATAGTGCGATGGAGTCAACTACGCGCCAACAATGCCATTGGTGGCGATGATGCGAAGTGGGACGCGGATTCACTTGGCCTTCCCGTCCGAGTCTACGCCGTCATTCAATTTGAGAGCTCCCTGGGCAGTGGACCCGAGGGCTTGCTAATGTACTCAGTTGAAGCCGCTACAGTCGGGGGAAGACGGATTCTCCACCGCGTGGGCCTCGTCCAGGCCCGTCCCTCGTACCCGAGAGGGCCGCGGCCATGGTAGCGTCGCGCAGGGAGGATCGCCCCCCTTTTCTACCTTCTTGCCACCAGTCATTTGCCAAAGGATTCAAACTATCGGACCGTTGCCAATGTGCCGGCACGCGCCGGCTCCTTCCTCAGGCCTTCGAGAAGGTCAGCAAATTACGGTCGCACACCGAGGCACTATCCAAAAGATTGGGATCATAAATCTCAAACGATGACCTCAAAGAGGTCCAGGGCGTCAAGGCCTCGAAGGCACCAGGGCGGACACCGCCTCTCTGTGCCTCTCGCCTCTTTGCTCCATTTCCCGCTCTCCCCAGGGCCTATTCCACATGGCTCCGCTCACCAACAAGTCCCGAAATTCGCACCGGCCAGTCGTCAGGATCAGACTCCTGCATGGTAGCAACCCTCCAAACTAAACCCTGAACTAACTTCGACCCACAGTAGACGCCGAACATAACTGTGGTCCCCTTCCCCTTACTCTGGACGCCGGGAGCGCTAGGAGTGTCAGGGACGTATCAGAGTGGCAAATGTGCCCCCTTTTCGCCCATCGATCGTCCCATGAACCATGCTAGATTCAGTGCTGATGACATCTAGTGTCCGGGAAACCAGCACGCGGCACTAAGAAGTTACTCGGGACACTGGGGTAGGCCCACCGTCACTGGAGTAACGAGACCTCCCATTCGACGCTTAGCGTCTCTGGAAGGTCGCAACCATGGTTCTATGGAGTTGCCCGTGAAGGATGCGCGGCCTCTTAACTGCGCCGACGGGCACGTTCATCCATCTATTTCGAGCATGCCGTCGTCCTTGGCTAGTCTACTTCTGACAACGTTGAGTTGCAACCCCTGATCGATGGGCTCGGGAATTTTCTGGAAGTCTGTCATTCCCGGAGTCCGCTCTTGCCGGCCAATAATCTCCGTCCCAGTGGACATTCTAGGTTTGAGTTGGCCATGTCCCGTGTCTCCGGCGTGCATTAGGGTGTAGGGATGGGGTTTAGTCGACTGTTGCTCGGCTAACGGTGAACATCGTCATTTCCTTTCTAGGCTTCCCCGAAAGCCACACCAGTGGCTTGATTTGGGTTTGTTGGTTTGGATTATGCTTTGAGACGACGGAGGTTTGCGTTAAAGACATGGTATGACACAATCGGGATCTATGGCGGTTTTATCTATTGTCAATGGATTCGACGGCGAATTTCGCTCTTTATTGAGGTAGTTGGTTGGGGGACTGGGATGAGAAGCTCTATCACAAATAGAGACACCGGGAAAAAGAAACCTTCCCTTAACCTATCCCACTTGCATTCTAAGGCTGAGTTGCGTGCTTCGAACATTGGTTTGTCGCTCCTAGCTTTTCTAGTATGTCTTTTTCTTCTATCGATATAAGTCATCCTCTCGAAGCCATTTCAGCGGAAACTATTCCCACTTCCACATCTACGCGGTTACTATAACGCGACATCTGGACAGGATTATATTCAATGTAATAGGTAAGGATAGCTTCACTTGCCCGCACTGATTTGATAACTTCGGCATTGTCTTTCGTGGCCGGAGCACTATAGTGATGTTTGCTAGATCACAAACACCAATGCTGGTTAAGAGGTACGGCTGGCGTCTAGAATTAAAGGCACATATAGAGCTATACAGCCCAATGACAATATTCAAGGTTGCCTTTATGGTTTTCTCACCTTTTGGACGGAGACGCGCTCAGTAGAAAGTGGGTATCGCCGGAAGACAGCGATTGTCACCGTCGTTGGTGAACGTCCTAAACGGGCGTTTATCATGGGAACACCCTTCATCTCGTTTCCTAACGTTCTATTTGCTCCTTCCTCGTTCGCCTTCACCTTCTGGTAGCTCCCTACTATCCTCATTCGCTCCAACTCGCTCTTATAGCCTTCTCTCACTCTCACATCTTTTCATGTCACCTGGCTTCTAGATCATCGAGACCACCTACCTGGTGTAGCAGAGCCAAGGCACTATGCCGAGGCACCGCAATTACTTCCCCAAAAATAAATGGTGGGAGATCTCGAATGAGTAAGTATGTCCACTTTGCAAGCCTTACCTCTATGGTGGGCTCTGTGTTAACAACAGACTGAGGAGGACCGAGTTGCCTGCAGAGTAAGTGATCTTCGCAGTCGCACTATCGTCGTCGATCTAATGCAACTAGGATCCTATGTTATTTCTGCCAGACAATGCTTCCCGGGGAGAGCTATTCGACCAGTCAACAGGATGCGCTTCGCCGCGAGCTTCACAAATACGGCTTGGGGAGTTTGAAGGACCAGAAGATTGCCAAGTGTAAGGGCTGTGCCTCTGAAAAAGCCATGCAGCGCAAGTGCCGAGGATGCGGGGTACAGAAGCCTCTCGCGGAGTTCTCCAAGTCCCAGATCAAGAATATGCAGCCTGTAAGTATACACTGTGGCTGCTTTATGGGTTATTTCCATTTCCCTGACGGGTGCTAATGGACTCTGAGATAGCTCTGCATCCGATGCATCGACTGGCATTTGGAGAATGAACCACGCGACGACCGGGATAGAATGATTGAGGGCACCAAGTCGATGCCCTACCTGACTCTGGCTGATTTCTCTAATGAATTGGAGCACCCCACCGGACAGGCTCAGATAGAAGGGGTCAAGGAAATGGCCATGGAGGATCTCTGGGCACGCCACTCCGTTCCTCAATAAATAATACGATTCAGTTGGGCTGACAGATTATGCTACTTAGGATGAGAAAAACGATACCGAGGATAATCCTCGGCCCCAGAATCCGGCTCGCATGAAGTCACACATCAACGAATCGAGTGGGGAAGTCTGGGATGTGGCCGACTTTCTGTGATGGGGGACGTCAGCACTCAGGAGTTCCAGCGGACGTGGATCGTGTCCTTTGATATTCTTCTCACGGATCTCTGATTTCCTTTAGCTCTTCATCTCGTGACATCCTAGGATGCGCATCGAGAGATTTATCAGGACGGGAAAGGCACGGACACGTTCCATGGTTCGATGCAATGACATCGTCGGTTCCGCCTCCACGTTTCCACATTCCACATTCCAAATATCCACGTCTGGAATATCTCTGTTTAGATGACTCAGGCAAAATACATTTCAAATCAACCGAGGCTATCTACAGATTCCAAAAATAAGTGATTCCACACTAGAGACGAAAAGGTTTCAATAGCGTCTCCAGTCTCGCCACCCCGACTATCAGACCTTTAGACCAAAATTTGGTCTACGCTTTCGATAATTTCAATACGTTCGATAGTCAACAGACGCAGAATGATGAAATGGGCTGCACGAACAATATATATTTCTGCGCGTCGGAACAGAGTCCCAGCATCATCTCCTAAACATGCAATGCCACTGTCGATCGACAAAGACAACCTTGCATGAGTGACTTCCTGCATGAGATTCGAAACGTGGCTTGATAAGGTCTGATAGGCGCTGGGTGGAATCGTGATTGTTGCAGGCATCGCATGGAAGAGACCGAGAGACCATAGATCGGGCGACGATCATGACGCTCCGACCGAAGTTGCGATATGACAAGTTGATAGCGCGGCCCTGTGACACCTTAATATGCTAAATGCGCCACACACCGAATAAACGGACGGCGGTGACGTCGAATGTGTCCCCCAAGTACGAAGTACCCCTCATCCTAGTTGTCTTCGTTACCCTCGACTATCACTGTTTTTGTCCAAGGGAAGGGCAAAGCCAGTGACGCCAGTGTTTTGGATTGCCACTTCTCCACAGCCCCTCCTCGTCTCACAATTTCTCTGCCTACCTTCTTGTCCCGCCAACCTCATTCCCGTCTTTGGTCTATCTTCTAGCATTTGAGCAAACGAAATACATCTTCAAGCCTCGGCAGAGAGAGAGCCACCCCGCAGCTCGTCTCGGCCCAACCATGGCTTACGACGGGTATCATCAAGGTCCCAATCCCTATCAGACGGGCAATATGAAGCCCGATCCCAATGATCCTCACGGCTACACGGCCGCGCCTCCTTATCCGTCACATTTTGAGCCCGATCGCATCAATATGCCTCAGCCTCAGATGCCGACTGCACCGTCAGATCCATATGCCCAGTCCGCATACGCGCAAAGCACGGAGAACCTCAATGACGCCGTCAACTCCGCTGTCCACAACAATGTCTCTACACCGTCCTACCTATCTCCAGATGTTCTATCGCAGATTACAGCGACCGTCATCCAGCAGCTGAAAGCGTCCGGCCTGGATGGCATCCAAGGATCCGCTCCCTCCTCCGCGTCCGTACCCCCTCCACGATCGCAGTCGCAGCAGCCCCAGCATTCAGCAACGGAATACTCCCTCCGACCACACTCCGAGTCCCCGCCGGCTGCGCAGAGAAGTGGATCAGTACCTACGCCGAATCCCGTGTCTAGCAGCTTTGATCCCTCCATGTACACAGCTCCCTCCGGTTACTCGCGCGACACCCGACCGAACCCTGAGCCATCTCTAGATGTCCATCGCAGAGAGACAGTCCCCAGTCACGGTAGTCAAAAACCGGATCTTACCCGTCCCAAACCTCCATCGCGTGATGCGACGGCTATGGAAATGACTACCCTGGAGAGGATTTGGGGGAAGCTGTTCGAGGATGGAAAGCCGACAAAGAGGCTTGGTCAGTTCTTGCGTGGAATTGCAATGCACTTGGTCAGTTTGATTTGAGGAATGAGTTGTGTATATGGCTAACATATTGTTCTAGATCGAAGATTACCCGCCTGGAAATACACTTGTCATTGTCCCAGACAAGCTGCAGAAGTTCTACTCGGATACAAGCGTGTCGGGGGATCCTTATCCGTGGCAAGGTTGGTAGACACTGCGCATTCAAATGACAATCTTCTGACGGATATTGCATAGACATTTTTGATGACCGCACATCCTCAATCTCGAGGCTCTTTCGTGAAGTAAAGGCGCAACACCACCTCGTTCAACTCGATGATCTCAAGGAGCGACCGGATATCCCAGGCTTGACTCCCAAGGGATTCGAGACATGGGCCACTTTAATGATTCAAGCGTTCCCGGAACGTGAATATGAGCGCCTGCAAAAGGCAGTACTTAATATGCCAATTAGCAATCCGGACGATAGGAAAGAGCGGTTCCCCAAGGAGATCCCTCGCCGGCTCTTCCCCGAGGTCGCGGATATCACTTTGAGGGAGGAAGTTGAGGAACATATCATGGAACACTGCGGCGTCGACCTCCCACGCATCACCGAAGAGGAGCGTTCACAGGCAACACGCTCGAGGAAAGTTTCACCCACATCCGTTGCCTCGTCGACCGAACGGGCCCGGTCATACGAGCGAGGACGACCACCGCCCTCCGCCTCGTCATCATCAGCCGCGATCGACGACGAGGATGAGCCAATCCCTCCAGTCCCCATCGAGCGCGAAAGAAAGCCGTATAGTGCCCAGCCCGGTGAGGGCAAGAAGTACGACGAGCCAGGCCCTAAGAAAGAACCAAGCCATACTCGCAGTCGTACAGGCTCTTTCTCCAGTCGGCCACCCGATATCCCAAGACCATCGGACAAATTCGACCGAGATTCACTATACGCCCGCTCTGGGTCTGGGCCCGCCCCTGCTCGTCGGTACTCCAAGGGTTCTCGCAGCTCGTCGCGGGGCATGGGCCATGAATACAGACATTCCGAAAGTGATCTCCTGGATCGTGACCGTGCTCCCCGATATAACGGGGTGTCTGCACAAGATCTGTATGTGGATTCCCCGACATCCATATTGCCCGAGGAAGATAGAAGGTACAGAGACCAAAAACCGCACCGGGGTAGCCGGGTCATCGAGGATGACTACTACCGCGGCATGTTGGGTGGACAAGGTGGCGGCCCTAAGTATTATCACTGATGATCCATGGATGTATGTTTGGCATTTACTTTCTGGTGTGTTGTGTTTCCCTAACTCGGCGTTCCGCATGGCATGAAGATACCTCCTCCTTGACGAATGACGATGTCTCATGTCCGACTGTTTCAAATACATTGTTTGTAGCCTCCAAAAATGTTTGATCCGATTTCAACCAGCATCACTTCCTATATACCAGTCTTCAACCCTGAACTCCAGACTCTGAATCCTCCTTCCTCCGCCTAATATCCTGCATGACCTTCACTCCATCCTCCTTACAAACCAACGCCTCCTTCGCCCGCCTCTTCTCCTCCCTCTCATACCGTTTCTGAATATGTCTCTGATCCCTCTCCTCCCGCTCAAACCGCCTCTTAATCCTCCTCGCAGCCCGTCTTCTCTCCTCAGCAGCCTTCATATCTCCCTGCTCCGCCTCCCGTCGCAAACGCTCGATCTCTTCATCAAGCAGAACCCACGGCACAGAAAGCACCTCAACGAGAAACTGCACCCGCTCATCCACGAACTGCATTTCGGCGTTCGTGTCCGGGACCAGAACAAAGCGTTCTAATTGTAATTGCATCGTTTGTCGGTACATCGATAACGTGCCTTTGATTTTTACCGTGGTACCGGGGACAAGACTTGATACGTCCAAGGTGGTCCGATCTGTAGCTGAAACATGGATGGCCTGGTTGGACTGGATACCGGAGGTATCGACGGCTGAAACATCCGTTTGGACTGCGCCATTGGACGATTGAGCTGGTTTGGTTCGCGCATATGCATTTGGGTCAGCATGTGGAATGACAATTTCCAGCGTGGAGCCGCTGCTATCGTCCAGCGTGAGGATCGTGCGGCGAGTGATCTCGTTTCTGGCCACGATGATGCCCACGACGCTGACGAAGCGGATGGGGTGGTTCTTGTAGAAGAAGATCTTCTGGCCTGGTACTCATGTTAATACTATAGTCTAGAGGAATGGAAAAAAAGAAAAGAAAAGAAAAGAAAAATGAGCGCTCCCAATATCAAGTCATGATCATGTTGATACCCCGGTCGATTTCCAGCTATGCTAAGGGCCAAGGCGCAGGGATCAGGCCCACACTGACTCAACACAAAGAAACAGACTAGAGCGAAAGGTAAAAATGCAAAAGAGCAACACCCACCTCCAAAGCCTTCGGGTCTCTTCAGTCGGTGCACATCAGAGGCAGCCATCTTCACCCAGGCGAAGTGGGTTGGCGATGCCTTGAAGCAAAACGCGGGGTAGAAAACGGGTTCCGCATCGTCTTCTGCCTCCATTGGATCATCTTTTCGTAGGTGGGTGTTCTCGCCGAATAGTGATGACGCGAAGTGCGCTGATGCGTTGAATGCATGAAGCGCGGGGTCACGTGGTGCTATAGGAACGCGCCATTTCGTGTTTTGCCTCGGTGCTTCATTCCCGACTTGCACAGTCCTCAATCTCGGAACTCAGTTGTCGGTTGAATCATGTTGCGGGTTTACATAGTTCTCGACTACAGACAAGCTCTCATCCAACGCCTCTAGTTCATTCCACAGCTCTCAGTTAATAGAGCATCGTCTCACCCTCCATCATCCTCTTCTTCGGGTTCCTCGGAGCCTGCTCCTGTCTCTGCCTCTCCTCTGGACTAATATCATCAACGCTAGACCCCTTCTCACCCAACGCAGCCCTAACCTCATCCTCCGCATTCTCATGTCCCGCAAACGCAACCGACAGAATCTCCCGCTCAAACCCAGGCACATGCTCCCACTCAATTCCCGCCGCAGTCAACATCTTGCACCCCTCCGACTCCCCAACAAACGTGCCAGGCTCCTTCACCCCGAAGTAGACCTTATGGATCCCCTCCCGGCCACCTTCCCGCGTCTTCGTGATCCGCTGCACGCACGGTGCGTTCCCCGATAGTCGCTTCCCGCATGGTTCCATTGTCACGTACATGACCAGTTTCCGGCCTGCCTCGACGGGGAGCACGGTGGATACTTCGTCGTCGGGGACTTTGTGTACGGCTGCGTAGTTCGAGAAGCAGCATTGCTCGGCGTGTGTGTTTCCTGCTAGTTCCATGGTGTAGCCGGTTGAGAGGATCCGGTCTTCGGTTCCGGTGGGATCGTCCTCCTTGCGGGAGAGGAGGATGGCACCGACGCGGAAGTTTGTCGGTCGGGGAGGGGATTGCTCTGCTAGGGAAATGCATTTGCGCATGTACTCATGGTGAGGGGAAATGGTCGCCATGGTGGGGGTGGTTATAGTTCGTTTGTGGCGAATTGGGAGGAATGCCGTAGGTATTTCGTAGATAATTTGTTTCCCGTAGATTGAGACCGAGGGTGGAATAGCTTCGCTTTTGCTGGATTTGAGCTTGGATTAAAGCGACAGTGGAAGAAGGGATGCCCAGTCGAGGCAAAAGCGGGGAGCAGCAGCAGAACAATGACGCAGCGCCCGGCGCGTCGGTTTTCGCGTTGCTCGGACCGCGCCAGCTGTTTTGCGACATCTCATTTTTGCATATTCACCACTACTTTACTTTGCCGGAGCATACTGTTCTAATTTCCATTCGCAATGGCCAAAGGCACAAAGGCCAATGATATTCCTGAGCAACCTCCCTCAGTTGAGGAAGATCTCTACAAGATTCTGGGCGTCAAGTCGGATGCGACACCCGACGCAATCAAGACAGCATACAGAAAGAGTGCCTTAAAGAACCATCCTGGTACGGCCCGAATATACATCCCCGATTCATCCCAGGCTAACGATTTGTCGAAGATAAGGTGAGCGAGGACGCCCGGGAGGAAGCCAATGCAAAGTTCCAACGAATCGCTCTCGCATATGCTGTTCTGTCCGATGAACGCCGCCGAAAGACCTATGACCGCACAGGACGCACCGAGGAGTCGCTCGGCGATGAAGACTTCGATTGGATGGACTTCTATCGCGAGCAGCTGTCCGCCATGCTGGACACGCGCGCCATCTCGGATTTCCAGAAGAAGTACCAGGGCTCGGATGAGGAGAAGCAGGATCTGCTGGAGGCCTATGAGAAGTTCGAAGGTGGAATGGACGAGATTTATGACTCTGTGATGCTGTCCAATGTCCTGGATGACGATGTGCGGTTCCGTGCGATTATCGACAAAGCCATTGCCGACAAGGAGGTTGAGGCCTTCCCGAAATATTCCAATGAGACTGAGGAACAGCGGCAGGCTCGGATCAAGCGTGCGCAGAAGGAAGCTAAGATGGCTGAGAAACATGCTAAGAAGCTCGAGGCGGAGAAGAAGAAGAAAGCTGCTGCTTCTTCAAAAGCATCTACCGGCCCTGCTGGTGGTGATGATGATCTGCTGGCCATGATCACCAAGAGACAGCAGGATCGTGGTCAGGGCTTCCTGGCTCAGCTGGAGGAGAAATATGCTGGCAAGGGCAAGAAGCGTGGTGCGGCTGACGAGCCTCCCGAGGAGGCGTTTGCTGCTGTTGGTGCTCGCAAGAAGTCCAAGGACACGAAGCCCAAGCCGAAGAAGGGGTCCAAAGCGTAATGTGAGCTGTGGGCAATCTTTCTACACAGATGATCCGCATGATGTTCACCGGGCGCTTTCTTTTTCTGGGCTTGGAGCTGGGAGTTTTGTTTGCAATTGCATCTGGGCTGGTTGATAATTATATTTTCTCTCTTTCATTGTTAACATATCTCTTTGCTTGGCATTCGGCTATGGCTGAGCTAGATTTGACTTCCAAATACCCGTTTCTGTTATTTAGTACCTTTGTAGCGAAAAGTGGTGCTATACCACATCTTGTAGAATATCTGTGCAGAGATGCAGGTTCCCCTGAAAAGCCCTAAGCCGCGGCATAGCGAGCTATCAATTCCTCTGCTCAAGCACAATCGTCCTAAGCCATCTGTACTTTGCAGAAGGAAGCAGTTCGCAGGGACGCCGAGCCATGCAGGCACGCCGAGCCGTGTGACTGGAAAGGGAAGCTTCACGTTGGGTCGGCACCTTCTCTCGCGCTTCATCGCAACACTTCCAGTCTTTCTTTCTTCTCAACTGTTCGAACTGAAACGAGCTTCAGATCTAACGACGATATCACTCCCCACCTGTTTGCGTAGCTCCCTCAGCATTCACGATTCGTCAACGCCATTGATCTGGAATCATTCTTGCTGATCGAGAGACACAGAGCGCATCCCTTGCATGCGGAGTGCATAGTCGTCATAAGGTGGGCGATCCGCTCCACATTCCTTGAGCCCTCCAGGAGTCGGGCCTCCTCGTTGGCCGAGCGGCTGAGTTCCCCACAGCCGGTCAAGCCCGCCGGAGGCGGAACCGCACGAGATGTCGTACCACACTGGTCACATCTCCCCCAAATCCTCTGAAGCAGGTGAGGAGCACAACACACGCCGATCTTCCAATTCATCTGCCTCGACCAAAAACCAGAAATCCTCGAGCCTCAGTCGCGCTGTACAGAACCTGCTGAGCACCCCGCAGTCTGCAAGGAGTGCGGGCACTGGTCTCGGCGGGGTTACCTTGTCTCTGAGACGTGGGAGTCGCAGTCCAGTCGAGCCTTTGGTGTCTTCGCCGCTGCGAATCAGCTCTTCCGTCATGGCATCCGCCCCAAGTTCCCCGGAAAGGCCCAAGTTCGATGCCGACGATACTC
The DNA here is from genome assembly GCA_027569585.1 of Penicillium silybi. NCBI lineage: Eukaryota > Fungi > Ascomycota > Eurotiomycetes > Eurotiales > Aspergillaceae > Penicillium > Penicillium silybi. The sequence continues at coordinate 794,096 of JAPDFI010000002.1, read as the reverse complement.
CGCGGAGATCCTCAGACCAATTTGATCGCGAGAAGGTCCATCGAGTGTCAACAGAGCCCGTTATGGAGAAAAGCGATGATGCAAAGCCAGAGGTATCGCTGGAGCAGCCGGGGTCGAAGAGACTGTCGCGGGACAAAATTCAAGGGAAGCGCGGTATGGCTGCGATGATGTCCGGGTTGGAATCAAGACTGTTCCCCAGGAGCTTTTCACGTGGAAGAGAGTCAAGTGGAAGTTCGGCTCGACGTGGCTCGTCGTTGGACTCTAGGTCCCCCTCTTCTTCGCAACCTGGTCGTTCCTCTTTACCCTCCGGTGTTCCACAATCAGGTCCGAAACTTACCATCACCAACACCCCAAAAGGAAAGACTCTCAATATGGATGATACCCACAACCAATCTGATGAGGCTCTGGCCAAGCCCTCTGGTCGTCTGCCGGACTACGTGAAGCCCACCGACTGCGAGGAAGCTGGTGTGCGCCTGGCCAAGGACGTGTTTGATCGTGACAAGAACATCATCGAAAGTAGCGACGAGGACAGTGACAAGTCATTAAGTGAGGATGACAACGTCGGTTTGGGCCAGTGGCGGGGCCGAAAGAAGAAGGACGACATCAGCTCCATCACCCCCAGCGACTTCATCAAACCAAAGGAGAACAAGACTCCAACAGATGATAGTACGTGTCTGGGCTGCTCCCCGGGTCAATGCGCAACTTGTACTAACTTGCACACTAGGAAAACCCATCAAGAATGTTAGCTTCCAGGACAAGGACAAGAAGCCCCGAAAGTCGGCCTTGAAGTCCGTTATTCACCCTCAGACGAGCTTTGACATCCCAACTCCGCATTCGCAATCCGCCGCCGGCACGCCCTATGGATCGGAAGACGAAGCTGAAAAGGAGGATGTTCACCGTGCACAGCAGCTCAGCATTTTCATGTCCACCATCGACAACCGTGTTCCCAACCGATCCATTCGGACCATCGTCCGCGAGAACTTTGCAAGCATGCAGGAAGAAGCTGACGGTGGGCGCCGTCGCCAGCGCAAGTATCTCGTTGCACTCGATCTGAGTGATGAATCAGTGTACGCTCTTGAATGGACCATCGGTGCAGTTCTTCGAAATGGAGACACATTGTACGCCATCTACGCCATGCACGAGGATACCAACACCTCCTCGGTGCAAGTTGGCGAAGGAGCCAAGGCCATCAAAGACGCCAATGCCGTTGTTGGCACTCAGACCAAGGAAGCCAGCCAGGGCAACAATGCCGCATCCCGCACTATCTTGGGCCGACTGGGACCAGGAACCGCCAGCAAGTCAAGCTCGACTGATTCTCGGGCCTCTCCTGTGGCAGAGGCCGAACGGGTCAGAGCTGCTGAGTCCATCTCCAAGACCTGCATTCACCTGCTGCGCAAGACCCTTCTGCAAGTTCGCATTGCCGTGGAGGTGATCCACTGCAAGAGTCCCAAGCATATGGTTACCGAAGCAGTGAGTTCCATCGCATTGTACCATCGCAAACTATTCATGGCTAACCTTGTTTCAGATTGATGAGCTTGAGCCCACCATGGTGGTGGTTGGTGCTCGTGGCCAGAGTGCTCTAAAGGGGTGAGCTAAGATCCTTTTTGTACCCATGCAATATTCCTACCGCTAACATATCACAGTGTCCTTCTCGGTTCTTTCTCCAACTATCTGCTCTCCAATTCTTCTGTTCCCGTGATGGTCGCGCGTCGCAAGCTCAAGCGTCACCCGTCTAAGGGTTCCCAAGCCTCAAAAATTCGCCTCTCTAACAACCTACCAACTCCCAAGAGCCTCATCGACGCTAAAGTGGACTAAGTGTGGCTCTCATCACTTTCTTGCACTTTCAATTCCATTGCAATTGCATTTTAACGAAGCATGGCGGGGGTGCTGTCTTTCTTCTCGGCGATATGGACATGAACGGATTCACGATATTCTTAGACTCCTTTTACCTCTCAACCTCTTGATACCCTTTCTCCACGGCTGATGGACTCTGTTGAATCGGCTCTTTTTAGACTCCTTGTCATGTCTCTTGTCACTTGCCTGCCATAGGGCGAATCTTCTAGAGTATCACGCGCATCGAGCTCCTTGCCCTTTTCCCATTGTCTCTTCCAAATATTCTCGGAATATCATTATCATTATCGGAGACTCGTGTGGGTCTCCACTTTTCCATAGTGTAGTTTCCCAACAACTAGAACACAGGGTATTGGGAGTGCGAATGTTGATCTCTGACAAGGGCTGTATGTGTTTAATAATTCCTATGAATTCACAATTGCAATAATCTATGGAAAATCCTTCTCAGAAGAAAGAAACGAACGCAAAGCCCAGACTCCATAGGTCAAGTCGTCAGCCATCACGTGCCACGTCACCGCCCGAGCTCCAGCATCCAGACAGCTTGGCCAACCGCCCCCCGGCTCATCCCACCTTGCTTCCCTCCCATCCGACCCTCTCTGTCTTGCGCTCTGTCTGAGGACCCGATTCGCCCGCCATGGCCGAGTTTGTCGATCCCCGGATGACCAACATCAAGCCCCGCATCCGCTACAACACCATCGGAGGCATTAACGGACCGCTGGTCGTCCTCGACAATGTGAGACCGCCCGGCGACAGATTGACACCGGAGAAGACGCCCTTTACTGATATGGCTTGCTGCGGAATAGGTCAAATTTCCCCGTTACAACGAAATTGTGTCCCTGACGCTGCCCGATGGCACGGAGCGTTCCGGTCAGGTGCTGGAGGCCAGAGGTAAGCTTTCTCGTCCGCTATGCTGCTCGTGTACTTGCTATGAGTGGTTTACGCGGATGTGCTGCTGACAACTATTATCTGTGTCATAGGAAACCGCGCCGTTGTGCAGGTACGAACGGAGACTGCTCTCTGATCCCCTAATGTGGTGGGTATTAACACGGATATTCTACTAGGTGTTCGAGGGCACTTCGGGCATCGATGTGAAGAAGGTATACTGCTCTGCGAAAGGCTATTTACAATTGCAGGCTTGCTGACCCCCGAGGTTAGACCAAAGTCGAGTTCAGTGGCCACAGCTTGAAACTCGGTGTGTCCGAGGACATGCTGGGCCGTGTCTTCGACGGTTCGGGACGTGCTATTGATAAGGGTCCCAAGGTCATGGCTGAAGACTACCTGGACATTAACGGCCAGCCTATTAACCCCTACTCGCGAGTATGCGCCGCCGCCGATCCTACATGTGGAGTTCTAGGAACTGATGGAATACCTAGGTCTACCCCGAGGAGATGATCTCCACCGGTATCTCCGCAATTGATACTATGAACTCCATTGCCCGTGGACAGAAGATTCCTATCTTCTCCGCCGCCGGTCTTCCCCACAACGAAATTGCCGCTCAGATCTGTCGTCAAGCCAGTCTCGTCAACAAGCCCACCAAGGACGTTCACGACGGCCACGAGGAGAACTTCTCGATTGTTTTCGCTGCCATGGGTGTTAACATGGAAACTAGCCGATTCTTCACTCGCGATTTCGAGGAGAACGGCAGTATGGAGCGTGTCACTCTGTTCCTGAACTTGGCCAACGACCCCACCATTGAGCGTATCATTACTCCTCGCTTGGCCTTGACCACCGCCGAATACTATGCCTATCAGCTGGAGAAGCACGTCCTGGTCATCATGACTGATCTTTCGGCGTACTGTGATGCTCTGCGTGAAGTTTCCGCCGCCCGTGAAGAAGTTCCCGGTCGTCGTGGTTACCCCGGTTACATGTACACGGATTTGTCCACCATCTATGAGCGTGCAGGCCGTGTCGAGGGCCGTAACGGTTCCATCACTCAGATCCCTATTCTGTCCATGCCTAATGATGGTAGGAAAACTTCAACCGAGTGTCCTTTTATTTGCAACTGACCCTTTCCCTCTAGATATCACTCACCCCATTCCCGACTTGACTGGTTACATTACTGAGGGTCAGATCTTCATTGACCGTCAACTTGCCAACAAGGGTATCTACCCTCCAATTAACGTGCTGCCGTCGCTGTCCCGTCTGATGAAGTCCGCTATCGGCGAGGGCCGCACTCGTAAGGACCACTCGGATGTGTCTAATCAGCTGTACGCCAAGTACGCTATCGGTCGTGACGCTGGTAAGTTCCTCTCCTCAATCTCGGCCAATTATTTCATTCTAACAATCTCTCCCAAATAGCCGCCATGAAGGCCGTCGTCGGTGAGGAAGCCCTTTCCTCCGAAGACAAGCTCTCCCTCGAGTTCCTCGAGAAGTTCGAGCGCACCTTCATCAGCCAGTCCCCCTACGAGTCCCGCAGCATCTTCGAGTCCCTTGACATCTCCTGGAACCTGCTCCGCATCTATCCCAAGGAGCTGCTCAACCGTATCCCCAAGCGCGTCCTGGATGAGTTCTACGCCCGCTCCGCCCGCAAGATCGCCAGCAAGGATACCCGCGATAACTCCGGCGAGCAGCAGCAGACCTCTGCGCAGCAGAAGGCCAACCTTCTCGATGCGTGATCCAGGTGTGTTGAAGTCTCGGTTTTTGGTTTCGCGCTGAGGGTGGAAAGAAGCGCGTGGGTGGCGATGGCCTGCATGTTTCCTCTGTCCCATTGCATATACTCTTCTATGCGGCTGTATCTGTTGCTACATTTTTTTTTCTCTGGTCTTGCGTATGTTCTGGTCAACACAATACAATTATTGGAATCTACTTAGAGGATGGAACTTGTAGATTTGTAGATCCTGTAGGACAATCTCATGTAGAAGGCTCCGCATGACTAGTTAGATACGCATAATCTCGCTCCGAGCTTCATGCTTCATGCTTCATGCTCAAATTCCGACCAATAGCACTCGCACAATCCATAATCATCTTCTCCTCTTGCACAATATACGCCTTCGTCCAATCCGTCAACTTCCCCAACGCCGACTCGACATCGTCCAGCGCACCAGGATCCTCATAATTATTGAGCACCCTGACGATCTCCTTCTTCAACCCCAACCACCTGGTCCTCACCACCTTCTCTTCAGCGATATCCTTATGAACATTCATCCGCCAGTACTTCTCCTCACGGCCCGGCGCAAAAGCATCAATCAACGTCCGGAACAGGATATTAGCGAGCTCGGAATTCCCAGCCACAGAAACATAACTACTCTCAACATCGTGTTCCGGGAGGAGATGCGGTTGGAGAACGGGGTCATCCGCCGCCATGCCCGTGCCGATGCTTAGGAAGCAGTCCGTTGCATGCAGGACCGTAGACACCGAGGACTTCTGTCCAGAGCCTGTTTGATTGTTAGTGTTTGGCTTGGGGCAGTTGGATCCGGAGATACGTACCATCCAAGCGGGTTGTTGGCTCCGAGTCCGTCGACAAAAGTGTACCCGTCTACTTGGAGAGGCTTGAAGTATGCTAGGGCGGAGGTGGCACTGGCTGCTTGCCACAGCTTCAAATTTACCAGGCTATCTCCGTCGTTGGGATTCTTGTACGAACGTAGGAAGACGGGAGCGCGGTTATTGCCTGCTTGGGCATTGGCGGCCATTAGGAAACTGTAGAAGTCTGTCTGTTTTCAATGCCTTGGGATTCCAGGGATTGACAGACATACATCTTGCAAGGATTGTGTTCGTGAGCAGAGTCGCCTCGCTATCTCCTAGCTTTGCCTTGAGAAGGCTTTTGATAATACTTTCCAGCTTGGAAGGATCGTAGAATTCGCTTTGAATTCAAGATTCACTGCCTTTTTGGCCTCCGGTCTCTGGGAAGACCTCGGTCATGAGCTTGTCGTACTCGGTGATGCACTCCGCCACGGTCATTTGAAGCCGACCAAGCATGATGGCGATCAAACTATGTCGAGTTAGAAGGGTAAAGTGGATAGAAATAAGAGAGAGTAAGAAAAATACTCACCCTCTAGTGCTAGTTCCACCGATCATATCGAAGACCTCGCATGGCTTCTTGCCGGGAGCTGTCTTGTCCATGATCGCTTGTAGAATGAGGAGACTGGCGATGCCTCGGACACCACCGCCGTCTTAAATGGAGAGAGTGTTAGCTTCGGACTCGGCGAAGATCTGATGAACTTACATTTTCGGGTGTCGATAATGAGCAAGATGTCTATTTGAGTTACTACCTACAAGTTAAACAAGTCAGAAAGGAAAACTTTAGAAGTATGAAGAGGCTCGATTCTGGTATTCTACAGAGTCCAGCATATAGACATGCAGCGGGATCCAGGGGAAAAGGAAATAAGAAACAAGGAAATAGTCAAAAACGCTTTTTCGCGAAAAGTCCCGTATATCGATACCATGATCCAAAAGCAGAAAACTCTAAGCCGACATCAATCAGCCGAAAATAGATAGGAAGGGATGCGGTCCTGTACAAAGCCCCTCATATATGTGAGGGGGGGAATATACGAATCATGAAAATGTGAGCAGATTAGAATCGCAGATCCCAGCCGATCTTCGGACCCAGCCGAGGCAGCTCATCAGCAACGCTCTGGACATCCTTGTCACCGCGGCCGCTCAGGTTCAGCACGATGTTCTCGCCCTTCTTCATGGTCTTGGCGAGTTCCATGGCGCCGTAGACGGCGTGGGAGGACTCGAGCGCGGGGATGATACCCTCGTGCTGGGCCAGGGCACGGAAGCCGCTCATGGCCTGGGCGTCGTCGGCAGCGATGAAGGTGGCGCGGTCGGCGTCCTTCCAGGCGCTCAGCTCGGGGCCGACACCGGGGTAGTCCAGACCGGCGGAGATGGAGTGGGTCTCGGAGATCTGACCGTGCTCGTTCTGGAGAACGTAGGTGCGCACACCGTGGAGAACACCCTTGGATCCACCGGAAAGGGTGGCAGAGTGGCGGGCAGTGTCGATACCATCACCACCGGCCTCGACACCGACGAGCTTGACGCTGGTGTCCTTGGAGAAGGGGTAGAACATGCCCACAGCGTTGCTACCACCACCGACACAGGCGACGACAGCGTCGGGGAGCTTGCCAATGGCCTCCTGCATCTGGACCTTGGTCTCGTCACCAATAACGGACTGGAAGGTACGCACAATGGTAGGGAAGGGGTGAGGGCCGATAGCGGAGCCAATGATGTAGTGGGTAGTGTCGAGCTCGACAACCCAAGCACGAAGAGCCTCGTTGACGGCATCACGCAGAGTGCGGCTACCAGCATCGACAGCAACAACTGAAGCACCGAGAAGCTTCATGCGGAACACGTTGAGGGCCTGGCGGCGGACATCCTCGGCACCCATATAGACAGTGCACTTCATGCCGAACTTGGCGCAGACAGTGGCGGTAGCAACACCGTGCTGGCCAGCACCGGTCTCAGCAATGATCTGAGTCTTACCCAATCGGCGGGCAATCAGAATCTGACCCAGGGCGTTGTTGATCTTGTGGCTACCGGTGTGGTTGAGGTCCTCACGCTTCAACCAGATGTTGGCACCACCGACATGGTCGGTCAAACGCTGGGCAAGGTGGAGGCTGCTGGGGCGGCCCATGTAAGGGTAGTAGGAACGGAACTCTTCCCAGAACTTGGGGTCCTTGCAAGCATCGGCAAATCCCTGCTCAAGCTCGGCCAGGCAGTCCATCAGGGACTCGGGGACATACTGGCCACCGAACTCGCCGAATCGGGCAGGGTGGGCAGAGGGGTCCTTTGTGACGTTCAAAGCCTCGAGCTGGTCACCGAGACCAGGGCCGGCAGGGGTGTCAGCCTCGGTGATGACTTTGGTGGGCTGCACCTCGGCGGGAGCCTGAGCCTTCTGGATAGCCTCGATCACATTAATCTCACGGGTCAGAGCACCCTGGGCATCGCGTTCGAGCTTACGGCCAGTGATGCTGGAGAGGTACTCCTCGGCATACTTAGCCGCCTGGCCTGCAGGTGCCTGGCCGACCTGAGTGATGATCTGACTACCAATGACGACACCCTCGGCCTGGTCCTGAACAGTCAGGAAGTGCTCACGGGTGCTCACACCGAATCCAAGGGCAGCAGGGACGTTGCCGGAATATTCGTGAACACGCTTCAAAAGCTCGGGCAGGTTGGCGCTAAGCGTGCCAGTGGCACCCGTGACACCCATGCGGGAAACGACGTAGATGAAGGAGTCGGCGATCTTGCAAAGGAGCTTCATGCGAGAATCGGATGTGGCGGGGGCAATGAGGGGAACGTAGGACAGGCCAGTGCTGGCGCAAAGATCGCGGAAGCGGACGGCTTCCTCCGGAGGCAGATCGACCATGATGAAACCGTTGACACCAGCCTCCTTGCAGTCCTTGAGCATACGCTCTTCGCCGTAGCGCAGCACGGGGTTATAGTAGCCCATCAGGAGCAGGGGGGTCTTCAGGCCGCGGCTTCGGGCAGTGCGGACAAGCTGCAGCACCGTTGTGACAGTGACGCCATTCTCGAGAGCCTTTGTGTTGGCTGTTTGGATAGTAGGGCCGTCCGCAATGGGGTCAGTGAAAGGGATTCCAAGCTCGATGATATCTGTATTGAGAATTGGGCTGTCAGTCAAGTCCATTCGGCTACCCCGCCACTCGTGTGAAAGCAGAGAGAACACTTACCAGCACCGCCATTCTCCAAGCCCAGAAGAATGTCAACGGCTTCCTCCACAGTCGGGTAACCGGCGGTAATGTAGGCCACCAGGGCTGCCCGCTTTTGCTCCTTGCACTTGGCAAAGGTCTGCTTAATCGCGTCCATTGTGGGGGAGGACAGCGCGGGAGAAAAATGTCAGGTAAGAGATGGAAGGAGAAGGTCAATGGTGACCGAATTCGGTAATAAGTAAAACAACCGAGGAGGCTAACAACCCTTGTGAGTCAGAGCGGCCTATGCAAAAGATATGCGGAGATATGAAGTGTCTCTTGGAAGTGACTCAACCATAGGAATTCCCTTTTTCGCCGATTTCGCCCCTCGCTGATCACGTGCAGAACGATAAGATAGGGAGTCAGCGAGCTTTGGGCACGTGATTCATTTAGACCTAGTTGACGGGGGTCTGAAAAGGCGAGTGAGCTGTCCACCCGACTGACTTAATGAAGGTTTTTTGGAGAATTTCAATTGTAACTCATGCAGGATCAAAATTAGATCAATTGAGAAAAGACCAAGTAAGATGACTAGGCACCAAGAGGCGGGGGATACCGCCTATCTTCCCAAAACGCCGAGACAATGCAATCAAAAAACAGCCCTCAGCTCACAAACAATAAAGAATAAAACAAAACTCCCAATAATACCCAGGCGGAGAGTGTAAATCCGACGAAACAGCCAAAGCTGCTCCAAGAGTCTCACCTCCGATGCGCCGGGACCAAACCCGAATTTCCCAATCCCAAACCAAAAAACCAAATCTATCCAAAAACCGTCCTGCGAATGCAAAAGGAATGACTGCAGCGCCCATGCTATGCCAAATACTCGTACAGTAGCCCAGATATATGTGTGTGTAAGGAGAGGAAGCCCAAAATGCCCGGCAATAAGGTAACCCAGAAAGGGATGAACAAGACACCGTCTAACAAATGCAAGCAACAGGTCTCAAAACGCGGTGATATGCAAAAAAGGTGGGCAGGGGCATTCAGGCATCAAATGTGTAAGGAGAGACGTAAAATCGTGAACAAGTAACGTCTGTCGGCGTGGAGGGGCTCCACCAAGCGACAACGTCAACTGGGCGTGATAAGGAGTGACAGGAATGGTAATCGTGTATCAACGGAGCAGAGGGGAAATATTAAATAGAAAGTGAAAAGCTCAAAGCCAAAAAGCAATCAAGGTGTTGAGGATGATCAAGGGCCGTTGGCCGCGTCGTGTAGGGGATAGCTGGAGTCCATGTAAGGATAGCACCCAGTGGGTGCAACGGCAGTGGCGGGTGCGGAAGCACCAAGACCGTGCATGTCCCATCCAGTCCGGGGACTCGGGGCTACCAAGCCGTGGATACTGTGTGGCTGGCAGATGGCCGGATAGGAGTAGGTCCCAACGGAGGTGTATGGTTGGCTGGCTGCGGGCATCACGGAGCGAAGGTCGGGAGCTGCTGTCAACGAGGCACATTGATCCGGTTGTGTTGAGTAAACCGAGGCTGCCATCCCAGTAGTGTAATTGTGGGCACCAGGGTCGGACACCGACTGGGGAGAGGGTGCGAGAGTCTCAGTGCCTGAGTCGGAACCGGCGCCATGGCTGGTGTAGTTTGTGATCGGTGTCGGCAGCGCACCCGCGGTGGAGGAATAACTAGCGGACTATAAGGAAGAAGAATTAGTTGTTGTATTAATTAATAAAAGACGAGGCATACTCACGTATTTTCCAATGATCTTCTTAAGAGCGTGGCTGAGAATCTTCCAAGGGAAGACCTTGACATCCTTCTCGATGTTACGCGGCTTGGGGGCCGGGAAGCCCATGATGACCTTGAAGAACTCCTCGCTATCGGCTTTGGCCTTCGAGATAGTGAGAGGTCGGAATCCCTCCAGATTGCGGCGAATGCGGTTTTTCTCCTCGACGGTGAAGCGAACTCCAACGAGAGCCTCCAACAGGTAGATGGTGTCCACGCTGGTGACGTAGCACTCATCTTTACCTTCCCAAGAGATACAGCTGATACAAATGCTGTTTTGAGGGCGGTCCTCGGGAGCAACGGGCTTGAACTCAGCATGGATGGTGCTTCCCACCTGGTTGCGGGTGAACTGCACCAGGCGACGCTGCGAATCCCGTTCCTGTTTTGACCAGCCCTCAGCCATGGTATCCAAGTCTCCATTGAGTTTCAAGATAGCCTTGGTAGGATAGATCGCAGCATAAGGGTTGAAGGACTGGTGCGAGCCCAGGCCGCTTCCCTGCTGCAGAGTCGAGGTGCGGATCAAAGTCGGGGCGTTGCTAGTACGTCCGGGCGACGGTCCTCTGTGCTGGGGAATTCCGTGGGCCACAGTCAGTCCCTGGCGGCCATCGTGAGAGACCGAAAGCATGGATGGACTCCATACTGGGGTCAGAGGAGACGGGGCACGAATGGCTGCTGGTTGAGGAGTGGCTGAGGCAGTAGAGTAGTGGATAGGCCCCGTGCGAGGAGACGAGGCAGCATGGAAGGGAGTGATGTATCCAGTCAAGTTGGGAAGGTTCTGCAGGTATGGGGAGTAGGATGGGGCACGGGTATCCCGGTAGGAGTAGTTATCTTGAGCCTCGCCTTTGAGCACTGGGCCAGTGGCCCGTTTAGCCGGAGCAGGGACGGGGTTATCCGAATATGACAACTTCCTCTTCCGCGAACCTCCAGATGCAGAGGGCTGGGGCACATGCTCATAGGTGTAGACACCCACTTGCAAGGTGGTTGGGGCGCAGTCACTCGAGGTCTCCATGACCACCTGGATTGGGACGGCATAAGAGGCAGAGCCAGTGGAAATGAATGCCGGTGCATCTGCCGAGAGGGCATATTGGAAAGCGTTGTCCTGGAAGCCAAGGAAGTGTGGAAGGCACTCGGACTTCTTGGAGCCGAAAACCAAGTACAAGGCCCCGTACGTGGAGCTGTGCAGGTCAAAGGGAGACTGTACCTGCACAACAACCCGTGTGCCCTCACCACCACGCTGGGGACTATATGACACAACCTCCGGCACTTGACGAGTGCGAGGAACCATCATCGGCGACTGTGCATCCTCGTACGAGCTAGCATACTCGTTATTGGGAATATAAGGAACACAGTCCGAGACCTGACTGGCCTGGTCGGCCATGGGTGATGGCACAAGAGGGGTGTTCACGTATGGGGATTGACCGTAGGTCGAGTAAGAGCCAGCATCATGCAAAGACCGCGTGGAGGCGTAGTCTGTGCGAGTCTTAGTATTGGGGAAGACACGAAACACCATGGTGGGAACATACCGAGTATGGCGCCGGCAGCGGGCTTCTGAAAGCTAGACATAGACAGGATGGGCTCAGACTTGGCCCACAGGCCGTCTGAAAACGCACCGACAAACTGTGACTCTTCAGAATCGGAGAAATCCAACGATTCGCCGAGAATGAGAGGCGTTTGGAAGTCCGGATCGAACTGGAGGGAGGGGAAAGAGTCAGCGGACGAGGTTCACGAGTGCAAAAGGCAGAAACCGGAAGAAAGTCAGGAGGGCAGAAGGTTCAAACAGACTGAGTCGGGATTGGAGGCAAAACCTGCGGGCATCCAGAAGAGAAACAGAGGGGTTTGATCTCACCAAAACACCGTGTGTCTTCGAGTAGGCCAGCTTGAAGGTGTTGCAGCGACTGCAACGGGACAGAACGGCTGGAAATAGCGAATGACTGAGAATTTATTCTCGCAACGACGGTACGTCGAAACACAAGATAGGGGAGCCGAGACAGAACGAGATGAAGCTGTCCGTCTCACAAAAAGGTCGGTAACAGAAGCTCTCGAATCACCATCCAGTGATTAAAAGGTGGAAAGTGGAACCACGAAGGCCTGAGACTAAGCGAAGGATGGCTGCAGCTGAAGATTCAGATCACCCAGTGCCCAAAGGTTCATAAAGCCGATGCCGGGAGTCTGAAGGAAGAGAACCGAACACACGGCCACCGCTACTTGTGGCAAGATGGGGCGACTGCACGCGACTGGTGAGGTTTTGCTTTCTTTCTTTGATATCCCGTGCGAGGTCTCGGGAAAAAGCTTCAAGCGGATTGGGCACCAACTGGGGCGAACTACTTCCAGGAATGAGAATCTCTTCAAAGCTGAAAGCGAAGGGAGAGACCGGATCGGTGCATAGAAAGTCAAGGGGAGTAAAGGGAAGCTCACCGTGTGAATCAGAAAAGAGACAGGCTGACACAGATCTGCCAGATGTGGCCTAATATGCAAGATTTGCGAAGAGCCGAGCACCTAAGGAGAGAGTCGAACGTCAACAACAAACAGTCCCTTCCCGGGTGATTATTGATAATTGGATGCGACGGGGGAAGTGGTCCGACGGCTTCGAGAGACGCCGTCGACGCTCGTCATCTCCCGTAGATGAGGGCACGACTTCCGCCTGCAAGGAGATGCGACAAATGACCCCGAAAAGGAAAGAATGCAAGGCACGAGGGGACAAGTGAGACCGTGGGCAAAGGGGGCGAGTGGGGACAACTCTGTTCTCTGTGCTAACCTTATGATATTGGCCTGCTATAGGTGCAGATTGGGTGCAATAGCGCTCTGGCAACAGAAACCTTTCCAATAGAGATCCGTCGAGCTGTGCTTTCAGCCGAGACACTCCTATTCAATAAATCCAATGAATCCTGCTCCGGGAAGTCGAGGATATTCGATAGACGGGTCGATCAAGATCAAATAGTTATTATCCTTTTCGGCGTCCGGGTCGGGACAAACGCGCTTCTACGGACGAAGGTCGAGGTCGAGATATGCAAACGCCTATCAAACAGAGATGATTGTCGTCAATCTCCGAGCCCTGCAGCGCCCTGGAATATCTTCTCCACTCGAATTTCCTCCGGTCGTCGTGTAGGCCGAAGATCAAGGGTGGCGTCCAGATCACTGGGCGCAAGGTGGTTCGATAAAATTAAGTATTAAAAAGTATGCGGGATATAACCGTTAATTTTCTTCGGTTTCCTTCGCTCTGGGGATTTCTGGTTCCTCAACGAATGGGAAGTAATAAACGTAGCGAACGTGGTTCTCGTAGCAGCGAAAAGCGAGCGTATGAGCGAACGTGGGTGAGCGAATGTGGACCTTTCAAGGTGTCATAGTATAGAACCTTGGGGAAACGAAAGATAGGAGGAGAGGGGGAAAAGGATCAAGAAGGAAGCAAGGACGGAGAAGGGTTAAAAGCGACGAGGGTCATATACGATGTGTGATTATTATTAGCAGTCGCAGGTCAGAGTGCAACTCGGGCCTAAACTGTACAGGGCCACGAGTGTGGAGTATTTTTCTCTGCTTTTTCCCGTTTGGGAACAGGAAAAAGCGAAAATGCGTAAAATCGAATTGGGAAAATTCCATTTAATCGATTTTTCTTCCTGGGTTTGTCCACTTTCGGCCCAAGCAGTCAGACTAGGGGACTAGTGGGAAATCGTGGCGGGGGATGCACAGAACAACCGATGTCGAGCTGGGGGCAACTCGGAGAACTTGGCATCATCATAGCCTGGTATTTTTACTTCGGTTATACGATTTTACGCTACACCGGAGCAAATAGAGCAGTGACACGGTCCAGGGTCTCGGGGGATCATCCAGCCTCCCCAATCACACACGCCCTGCTGATGGTGCAAACACCTAACGGCCCTGGACTCGATAGTCGAAAGATCCTGGCATGTACCACGAGTGATGGATGCCTAGCACCTCACAGCCCGAGTACCCTACTGGTAGTAGTGGGTGTACTTCCCGGGAGTCCACCGTACCGGAAACCACTAAGATGCGCCCGTGGTGGCTTTCCGAAGTATCCGACCGGGCAGATCGACGTCTTTGTCTTTTCTCCGAACATAATAATGTGAATTCTACAAAGTTCCTCGGAATTCGACCCTCGTCTAAATTCTGAACGGGGGTACAACTGAGTGAGTAATACCAAGACCGAGTCCTTGTGAGAAACTCGGAAATAGACACCGATCTGGCGGCCTGCGCCGCGAGAAAAAGTGGATCCCAGGTTGAACCGCAAGGAAAAGAAGAAAATAAGCGAGGCAGGGCTGCATTAGAGATGAGAACCACGGACACGGCATATTTAGTTCCGTTAATGGGGATGCTTGGTGTTCGTAGTCACTTCATGGGAAGGGAGGAACACGCACAGCCTCGAGATTTCCCAGCCCAAACCCAACCACCCAAGGGGGTGAAGGAGGAGGAAGAGGTTGTAACGCTACTAGATCCATGTCAGACCTCGAGCTCCATCCAATCACGGTCGGATTCCCAGACTTTCCGTCTCCTCTTCCTTTTCTCTTCCAATCACGGCGAGTCTCCAACAACGCCGTTCGCTTTGCTGGTATATTTAGCACGGTTAGCTCCCGCCCTAACTCGGCGAGGAGTCAGGCCGTGTCTTCATCACAACCCGACATCATACCGATCTTTACAAAGTTTCCAAAGTTCTGCTCCCCTTGCTGGGTCCTGTCGACCCTTGGTCGCCCGTGCCAAATTGGTGGAGACCAAGCCCCGACCCTTAACTCTTCCCAGCCCACCGACCGCCCAAACCTCGAAACCCCCTCCTTAACGGGGCAGGAGACCCTGCGTTGTGCCAGTGCTTTCTCCAGAGAAGCCCCAACTCCACCGCGGAACTCTCTGGGAACAATAATTGGTGCCCCTGCAATCGCCGGTTCGGCCGACGTATTGGTGATTAACAAATTCCTCAGTGCCCTTTCTTCCCGCTCGTGTGCCATTATACCATCATGCGGGTCAGGTTGATACCTCACGCGCACGACATAAGGCCGTTTCCTCAGCCGTTGGCGCACACGAGGTGGCTATTCGATACCGCAACTGTACCCTCGCTACACATCTCCCTCGGTAGACTAAGGATACCCCCGAATCAGAAAGAGAGTTTTGAAGTGTTGTCATCTGACTTTTCCAAAGCCCGCCCTTCCATCTCGTAAACTTGTCGAGGTCAGGTAAGGCCGTACGGTACCTAAGTATTGACACACAAAGGCCGTAAAACGAGGAGCTAAACTTAGTACACCTTGCATTTCAGGTGACTCGGTGGCCTGACTATGCAAGGGTTCGCCACTCTCATTGGGCTGGCAAAGCACCTTGGATCAGGCCTGACCCCGGTTCTGCGCTAAAACCTGCACGGGTCAAAAAGTATCCGCGCTTCCCCCGTGCTGTGAATCCCTGTCGGAGGGACCGTATCATTCTTCACCGTCACTCTGCACTGTCACCTTCTGCTTTTTTCCGGTTTCTATTTCCAGAACGTGGTGTACACCACGAGCTTTATCCTCCCGTTTATCTATCATCGATCTCAATCATTGTCATCTCCATAACTCTACCCTGTCGATCGCGATCGCGATCGCTCAGTACATGTCCATGTACGAAGTACTTGCAGTAGATCACTGGAACTACCCGAAGTTTGAAGCCGAGGTACGGGGCTGGTTGGCGCTAATCTTCTAAGCTAGGGCAGATTGCACTTTTGGGGACGTGTGCAAGGGTATCTGGGTATAACCTTAAGAAACCCGATGAGGTCATGGAAGGTAAGGAAGGAATCCGATCGTAGATCTTTCGGGGGCACATGGAGCCTTCGTCCTCGCAGTCATGCATAGAACCCGAAAAAGAAACTTTCGCGACTTGCGATTAACGGTTCGGTGCATAACTCCAATCCCGATCGGGTAATTGCATCTCCAGCCACCACGATCTTGAAAATGCAAGACCAGATATCAATGGAAAGGGAAAGGAAAAGAATGAACCTGGGAACGGGCGACGCATGAGATCCTTTCGATGCCGCTCAAAATGATACACATTCCACTGGCACCAACTCCGCGATTTCGCCACGAGGAAGACATCCGCGGTGGAGCGCACTATACTCGAACGAGTATGTCGAAGATAGTGGTTCGGGGTGGAGGGCAATCGGCGACTGAACCAGGGGGCACTGCAGTCGGTTCGACGCGACGTGGATCGGTCAATGATCAGCGCAATCCGTCGCATCATGAAGCTTTGAAATTTGATCGCCGATCAAGTCCAACGCAGATAGTTCTCCAGCCTCCCGTAACGGCTTCCAATCTATTGCCTTCCGCCCTACTTTCTAATCTTATTCTTATTGCGATCAAACACGCTCAGCAAGGAGGGAATGACTTCGAACAGCGTATCTGGTCTCAATTATCCCTTCCAAGGGTTTGTGTTTGATACTCCGCCCGATCCAAACCGCGCCCGTTTGTCAGCCAGTCAAGTCAACCCTCGGCACCACATCCACACCCACACCCCTTATCCTTCCGATATGGAAAAAATCTACTGTATCTCCGACGAATGCTCGCAGATAGCGGTACGGCATGTAAGAAATGACCCGGTCCGCCCCATGATTTGAAGGAACGCAGGGAAAAAAAAAAAAAAAAAAAAAAAAAAAGGAGGAGCGGACCCGTAGTGTTTCCAGGGGTTCGGAGCACCAACCTTCTCGGAGGTCCGTACTGACAGTGCGCCAGTTTTTATCGGCTCCTGCCTGATTTCAGAATTCTACAATCTGCAGTTCTTGCGAGGATCCCCAGCATCGATATTAACCATCCTGCACTATTGTTCAATCGTCAACTTAACCTAGATTTGCGCCCACGATGGCTGGGACGCACAACATCAAAGTTAAAAATCGATGGCAATTCAAGGGGACGGATGCCAGGGCAAAGACGGGAACCTTGCATGTCAATCAAAGTGAATTTGCCATGAACCTGAAACCGCGATCCATCCTCGATTCAGGACCCTTACTGCTTTCTTCCTTGGTCAAGCTCCAAGTCCATGGTTCGCGACACAGCTCCCGTGTCCGGATTCTCTGGCTGCACGCCCACATGGACCTTGGTGGATGCACACAATCCGCACGGTGGACCCCGTGGAACTTCCCTGAGGCTTGTGGTACTCGACGATCAGCCACACCCTGTGGCCTGGCAGGGCCATGTCCTCAGCCGTAGAGGTTCGTCTCAGAGCAGGCCCTGAACCTTGAAAGGGGAGGGGGGCCAAGTGCTCCTGGTTGCTAAAAATGATCTAATTTACTTCGATAGTGTTCCTTCTGGGTACTGGTACTCCGGAGCCAGGTACTGATTGACCACTCAGGATGCCAGATCCTTCGCTGCGTCGTATCTCAGACTAAGTTAGCCCGAACCTTCCACCGACTCGTCGTCTATTCCAGGTTCGACTTGACTACGTCGTGCTGGCACACTATCGCGTCGATTCCTGGAAGCTCCTTCCATTCAGTGTTTAGCGCCCTTTGCAGAGCCACTACGGAAAAGGAGGTCAACGGTTGCAAACCCACGCCATAGCTCTATTTCGGTCAGTCTCCGGTCTTCTCTCGGTCGCTCGAGGCTACTATCGTCTCCCGTAGTCCGTTTCCTAGAGTCTATGGAGTGGACTGAGGTCGACTCGGAAGAGCGGTCAACATGCACCTACGTAGATAAAGGTTGCTTTTGACACAGACATATCTGGCACCTCCGTGGTAGAAACGTGCACGTCTGCGGCTGTGTATTTAGTATTTAGTAAACTCGGACAATGCTCATCGGGTATACAGGCACAGCACAGACAAAGACCTCTCTGGGGAGCTCAAGTTTCAACCCCCAATCTACGACACAGACATCCCGCATTCCAGGACCGACCCTCACGGCCTGCCGCTTCCCACATCCTGTCCCCAGCCGATCCGGTCCACGCAGAGCATGTTTCAGTATCAGGAAGATCATAGGAAGAGTTTCACTATCCATATACGGAGAAGTGTGGTTTTCTTCCATCATTGATTGGGGCGCGTCCCGCTCCAAGCCTGATGATCCCATCCGCAGTAGGAATGGCGTCCAACGTACATCATCGATGCCCTGGTAGGTAGCGTTTCGGCGGCATGTGCCAAAGAAGGGCCCACATCCTGGTTGCTCCCCCCTCTGTAGATCCTAGCTCTTAGCTCCTGTTGCAATGCTAAGCCTGACCCAACTCCCGAATAGCATCATGGAGCTGGGTAACCGAGAAGTTAAAAATTTCTTCTGGGTGGAGTCGCCGCAAAGATATCGTCCTTCCTTGTTCGGGTTCAGCATCGTGATGGTCTCACACCTGTGGCAGATGGCTCATGGGCTGTGAGACAGATCTCCAGTTCAGCGTCTACTTTTCGACCTACACGTTGTAGCCCTCGTGGTTGGCCGATCTGATTTCGGATGCGGTATTTTACCATTTCCCTGCCTACAAAAGAACCTTGGAACAGTAGGAGGGGTTTTCGGATCATGAATAATATGAGCCACTCAGGCAGCAACGATTGTCGTTGTGAAAAAAAAGTCAATTGAAAAGATTTACGGTGAAATGTAGCATGCGCTAAGAAAGTAGCTGCACCAGTGGCGATCCCATCATGACCCACGATATATATGCACGTAAACATGCGGAGAGAGTTTTTTCCCGCACCTATGAAACCCAAGCAAAGCTAAAATTTAACCGAACGGTAATTAGCGACTTCTAGAAGAAAACCTGTCACCCCGATTGATAAACAGCAAATTGCTCGAATCAGTTCACAGCGATCGGCTCCGATCGTCGAGGTCTTGAAACCTCCGCCGAACCACGACCGTTTCAAGTTGAACCGTTTCCACTCGCAAAACGTCCCGCAAACCTCATGCCACCAAACCCCGAAAAGCACCTGAAGCGAACCACTGTTTTGAGAAATCCTCCAAGGTCTAATTACGTCAAAACTCATCGCCATGATCGAGTGCACAAATATGCAGGTGGAGCGCTCCTGCCCCGATCCTCCGTGAACTGAGTGGATCCCCACAAAACAGCAAATGAGCGCGTTGGCATTAGGGGCTGTTAGGAGCTCGGGACCCATCAAACTCCGACTCTAAGCTCTGTGCTTCCATCTTTCTCAGTCTATACCGCATTGAGCTCGCCGTGACGGTGCGTCCGGTGCGCTATTCCTGCCTCCCCTATGGCTCTGGTTCCTGTGGAGTACCGGGGCCCCCGACAAAGACCCGAAGCGATACGATCCACTCTGTGTCTACGGAACCATCCCTCAAAAAGGGTGGAACTTGTTCATTCATGACCCTCTTTTTATGGCGCTGTTGTTGGAAGCTACCAAGTTCGAGGAATCGGGGTGTCCCAGTACCCGCCAAGGTAGGCAGCAGCCTGAGAATCTTGCACCTTGGTTTTTGACAGCGCCAAGGTTCTTGGATCCTAACTTAATCAATTGCGCTTTGCAGTGTACCGGGGCAGGCGAGGATGTGTTTGTTGACCGGTCTCCTTATAGGCCAGCTTTGCTCTGCGAGTTTGTTCCGGAAACCAGGGATCTAAATGTCCAATAGTGAACGATTGGGTAATCGTAATCGTTCGGGTCCGGCATTTGCCTTTCTCATCGGCACGAGATATGCTTTGATAGCTCGCAGCCCCCCTTATCCTTTTCATAGCTGCACACTCATCGTCAAACATGAGGCTTCGGAACCTAACCGAGCCGGAACGAATCGGGGACCCTGAATTGGCCCCACACGGTCGTTCGGCTCCAAGCCTAACGGTTCACCAGTCGGCTTCAGGGCTGTGCAGACAGGGCTGGTGAGGGCTTGTTTCACTCAGGGGTCAGAGGAGAGTGATACTATTCTTAGAGAGACTCAATTCTGAGTGTGCTGTATGGGATGATCGCCTGCTACGGTGACAATGGATGGTCGTGCTGGGAATTTCTGATAATTGGCAGCTGAACAGAGACATCGAACCGTAAGAATGTGAGACGCCCGTTTTGTGTCCTTGTTCAGCTGGCCATGTAGTTGCTTACTGCAGGGATTGCCTGATCTTAGGTAGGCAAATCGGGTGTAACTCGACATTGGGACTACTCTCTCAGGCCGAATGCCGTCGGGGTGCCTTGCCTAGCTTATGGTAGTAAAGGTCTTGATGACGACACGGTCATAAAGGTTGCTGGTAAGACGTTGGAAGGATTGGTAGGGTGGAAGCGTAATGACGCTAGCGTAGCCTAATTGAGATATCCAGAAGTAGTGCGGGTGCAGTATCAGGGCAGTCTTGCAGGATGAATTCGGTGATATCGAAGCAGGCCTGCGTCCGTTCTGTTGCATTTGAACAAGTGTGCTAATGCTCGTCAGCTACTTGAGCCAGTGAAGAGGAACTTTGCACTTGCAGCCCATCTAGTACGGCGTGTGTATGCAGGGACAAACCACCGTGTAAGCCTATGTGAACTACCTGGTGAGAGAACATGCAACTGGGTCATATCTAACCCTCAAGCGCATGTATTGATGCGGTCAGCATGGCATTGAGGCCTACCGGCCATAACAATATTTTCGGTATATGTCAATGCTGAAATGAAAGAAGTCTAGGTGACCGATCCCACGAAGACAAGTGAACGACTGACACGACCTCACGACGAACGCCTTAACTCCCCTGACCCTACCCCCGAAATCACACAAGACCGAATTTGACAGCCCCGAGGAGCTCGTTATGTGCAACGAATGGAACAGATGCTGTTCAGGTTGCTCAGAACATGGTGGCGCTCTCTTCCACGGTCCGGCCATAGCAGACAGGGAACAGCTTCGACCAGAAGCCGAACTTCGCAGGCCGCTGCTCCTTCTCGTCGATCAGCCACTTGGCAAAGGCATTCTCCGTCTGAAAAGGGTTCGGGCTTCGGTACGGGGCGACCTGTGCGTGTGAGCAGAGGGAACAGACTTGACACAAGCATCTCGCGTACCTCATGGTAGCGTGACAGTGCCTCATAGTGCTTCCCATCGAGACCGAGCTTGTTGATGGTGCTCTCGCGAATTTGCTTGACAGCATTGATGTATGCGTGGGAGAGATTCTCACGCTCGGCGACTGTGATCTCGCCGATGGCAACTCCTGCATGAAGCTTGTGACGGCGCTGATGCGCATGGGCAACCTCAATGAGACGGGTGAGAATATCAGCCTCCCATGTCTCGTACAGTGGGTGGTTGAAGTTCTTGACGTGCCGCTGGAGCAGCCACAGCTCTCGCTTGAGGCGGACGGTGTTGGCCTGCAGCTTTGCAATCTTGCGTTGAATGCAGTCGTTAGTAGCTTTCAGGGCATAGTGGGTGGCGTTGAATCTCTGAAGCCATTGGGGGTTAGTTTCAGTATCCATGATGAGTACTCCTGCACAAGAGGGGGGTGTCGACGGGGGAACTACCAGAATGTCATCATCGTCCTCGGACCAGGATCCCTCGGAGGAGAACATCGACGCATCCCGAGGCAGAGGAGTAGGACCGGTGCCACGGGAGTGGGTGCGCAGTGTCTTGCCAGATGAGATTCGCGATTTGTGGTCCATGATGAGGTGGGGGGCAAAGAGTGGAATGGGATATTGAGAGGATTTCAAAGAGCGGGGTTAATGGTTGTCGATGAGCGATTTGGGAAAATGAGGACCGGGATAAAGAGTGTTGATGATGAGAAGAGGAAGGAGAAGCTGTGTTGGTGATGTCGATGAAAGTGAGGAAGGGGCAGTAAATGCTGGCAGATGCTAGCAACTGCCAACTTCAAGCTTTTGATTTTTGTCGTCGGATGAAACCCTGGAACATTCACAATCTCATTGTTTCATAAAGAGACAGCATCCATGTTATCCATATTTACAACTTGCTAGAGGCATTCCCTCCAAAGTCAATAACCAACTTGCCGAACTGGGAGCCCTGCTTCATGTCCTCAAACAGCCCATCGATGCCCTTCAGGTCGTCTATCTCGGTCTTTAGGACTCGCGATACGACTGGCTGGATCTTCTTGGACTTGACAAAGTCGACCATCTCCTTAAACTCCTTTCGGGATCCCATGGTGGATCCACGCACGTCGATGTTCTTGAGAACAGCCTGCATCAAGAATGGCATCTTGGGTGACACTGTCATTCCATAAATAGATAGGACGCCACCAGCCTGGCGATGTTAACAAGTGTACCGATAGAAAGGAAATATCGAGGACATGGTTTACGAGGTACTCACCTTAAGCAGCTTGACAGCTTTCTCGATGGAGTCTCCTCCAGCACCGTCGATGATGGCGTCAAAGTTCTTCTTGCCAGACGGAAGCATGCTCAGCAGCTTCTTCTCCCAGCCTTCCTCCTTATAGTTAACACCACCAGTTGCGCCCAACTCAACAGCTTTCTGGATCTTTTCCTGGCTGGAGCTTGTCACGAAGACGTGAGCGCCCCGGGCCACTGCGAACCGCAGCGCTATCAATGCGACACCACCCCCAATACCAGTGATCAGAACTGCAGCACCATTGCTGGAGTTTCTCTCACCAGCCTTGGACACCAGTGCGCGCCATCCAGTCAGGCCCGTCAAGGGAAGAGCAGCCGCCTCTGCGTCCGACAGATGCTCGGGGGCTTCTTCAACCTCAGAGTCCTCAATGGTAATGTACTCTTGGAGAGTACCTTTATTATAGACCTTGGTGCCTCCCATAATCCGGTATCCTGTAGCCTCTTCCGGGCCATCAGGCGAGTCCTTCCAGCCAACGCCGGGGTTCAAGATGACGCGTTTCCCCTGCCACTTGTCCGGGTTCGAGACATCGGGCCCAGCACCGACGACGATACCCACGCCATCAGCCAGAAGGGGAACATCGAATGTCACGCCGGGGTAGAGATGCTGGCGAAGGAACAAGTCGCGGTGGTTGAGTGAGGCGGCAGTCAACTTCACGAGCAGCTCGCGGCCCTGCGGGGAAGGCTGGGGTTGAGTGCGGAGTGTGAGCGGGTAGTAGACCTGGCCCGGCTTGCCGGGCTTGCCATCAATGGGCTCAATATACACTGCCTTGGACATTTTGGAATCGAATTGATGTAGATGTTGAAGTTTCCCTGGCCAGGTCGCTCGGTCTCGTTGATAGTGCGGGGTTTCTCTTATCGATAACCGAGGATCTCAGTGACGAAAGCGGTTGAACGGGGGACCGCGTTGAATGTTCCAATCAAAAAGGAGATGAAAAAGAAGAAATGCTTCTTACATCGAAAATGAGTGATGCAAGACCTCCACCAGCAGTTTTAAATGCCGAATGTGCCCCGGTGAACCTGGACGTCACATCATCACGCGGACCTCGGTCCAAAGGACCAGCGCTCTTACTAATTGGTCAAGATCGACATCCTTTGCTCTTCTCCAATTTGGAGTTGTTTTGTTGGAGCTATACAGCATGGGTTCCTGCTTTTGTCATTGGGAGGAGTAAGCTTGATACCGAAATCGGCAGTCTTACCCCAGCCTCCCGCTGTTGATATAAGTGCTGACTAAAGACGGAGATGAAGAGCCTGAGTAGTGTAAACTCGAAATCCTTGTTGAGCCTAGTTTAAATGGCTGGTTAGCTGCCTAGAAGGCGTGCAAGGGTTTACTCAAGTTCCAAAATTAAAATAACACTCTCGATTCCTAATTGGTTCAAATTCACTAGAAGATCTATCGACGATTCTTTGACTCTCTAACAAACAACAAAGGAAAACATGTCAGTCGATTGAATAGGAAAGATAATTTCATTCCCTTTCATCTGGAGCCCCACCACAAAGGCATAGATCCCATAGACTATTCCATCACGGGGCTTCCAAATGGAATGGCCAGGTACAAGGGGCGGTAGTAGTGATACATGACACCCGGATTTTCATACCCAAAGCCGACTACAGCTTCGGTAGGGCTTTCAGAAGCAACGTCATCCGAGTAACCCGACTGCTCAGAGCGGCAATCATCCGAGTGACAGCAGCAGTGGTTGCAGGTTTCGATCTCGGGAGTAGTCCCAGGCTGCTGGCAGTTGCACTTTGTCTGAGGAGTCTCTCGCGGGGTTTCGGCAGGTTGCGGTGAAGGTGGAGCTGCCTGTGCGTGAGCCGGGTGAATGTAATTGTGGATAGGATCCGGAGGGTATGCAGCCATCACAGGGTAGCCCGGGAGATAATGAAACTGGGGCAGCGGTGTAGCTACCTTCGTGCTGGACGAGGTTGACGAGGTTGGGGTGGTGTAGCCTTGGTGGAACTGAGAAGTAGTGGGCCTCTGGCCTTGATTGTTGCCTTGACGCTTCTTTTTGTTCCGAGGACAGTCCGCATCATGTCCCCTATGGCAGGCATCGATGCAGCAATGTATGCAGCACTTATGGCCCGTATTGGAGTCTGAAGCATCGCTGGCACTGGGCGTAGCAGGACGGCCTCTGTCGGTAGGTGGCCATGCTCGCGAAGAGCGCCGACTGCTGGGAGAAATATCACTGAAGGGTGCACCGAATAAAATTGGCACTTGCATGATTGGAACTCCGCGAGATATTTTGTGCATAGATCTGCCGCCAAAATAGTCCTGGAAACTTTGACGAGAACTGCTCCGCATTTTTCGAAGGTCGAGCTAGATATTCACTTGGATATCTCGCTACCCTTTGAAGAATACGAGCGTGTTGAATTGAGTTAGCCTAGACAGGTATTCTGAGTCTAGAGAAAGAGTAAGGCTTGCGTAGACTGTCTTGTCTTGTGAAGCAAAGAAGACAACGAAGAGGGTGGATAGAGGTCTTAATATGTCAAAACTCCGTCTACAACGATTCCACACCGAGCCCATCATGTCGTTTTAAAGCAAGACAGGGATCAATGGCAAGCTTGAAGTTTGTAAGTAAGTCATTGTTCGTCAGTATAAGGTTAAGCAACGACCCGGAGCAGTAGCAAGCATCCCGCCGCACAAAGACCAACAAAGAAGGTTGATATAGAGGTATCAGGCAAGGAATAATGTGATACTCAATCCAGCCAGGTCCCAGTCCAAATCTGAACTGGAGCTATGCAGGCTGAATCCTCCCTGCAACAAGGGCGATGCAATATCTGGTGCTGACGGGGGCTGGGATAAGTCAAGAAGGGATGCCAGCTATGCGCGGGCCCCATTCAAGACGTCTTGTTTGCGTCTTAGATGCGCATAGTAGTGCATCTATGGACTCTTTGTGTGTCAGTACCAGCGCAAGGGCCGCAGCATCAAAGGAGCACGACTCGTCGAAAATGGGGCCAATCTAATCCAACTTTAACCTTTTGAAAGCAGTAGATCGTCCAATTGCAGGTGGTGCGTGGTGGTAGCTCGCCAGACACGTCAAGCGGTTTAATGCCACACGGCAGTGTTCCAAGCCACCAAACAGATATGTAAATGGATAGTTCTTGTTTTTGAGTCATGATAGCCTATTCTGCATGATATGATTCCAGAATAGGTTCCACCGTGCTGAGATGAGATGAAATATACCTTTGTTTTGGTGACATAGAGGACAGGAAGTACCGAGTACATGAGGGATGACGGAGGCCAGAGTGTGTGTTGTGTGTACTGAATACATCAAACCCGGTGGCTGGCGGCAGGCGGTGTAATTTCGTATTGATTATAACACCCGAAATGGGTGGTGCTCACGCGACTGAAGGTTTTGTATACGCGGTAATTTCACACTCGGCGCGCCTATTGCCACATCCCCGCTAAATCATTTTTGCTCCATCCAAACCCAAGCGAAATCGAAACTCGATCTCTCTCTCGACCTTGTTCGTCTGGCGCTCGCATTCTGCATTTCCCTCTCTTTTACAAACTTTCCTCGCTCATTGACTAGCATCTCAGCTGTCATACCATACCTCCCACCTTTCTTCCAACCTCTTGTGTTTTGCGTCGCATCACCGTTCGCATCACACAACCCACATCCGCCACAGAAAGTCTCGCGACAAACTGTTTCACACTCGGTTCTTTCGTGGAGGATCTTCGTCTTTCCTGAACAGCCCAACTTCCATAATGCCTACACCACTTCCTTCGAGCTTCGCGTCAGCCGCTGCTGGCAACACCCAGGACCCCAGTCGGAGAGGGGATGGAAGTGCCGGTGGAGAATGGTATGCAATTGTGCCCTGTCTTCCGACCCCCCGTGCCTCGGTGTGCAGCTCGCCCATCACGTTCTGGACACCCCAGCTGCTTTGTTGATGGTCAATCCATCCAGTGTGAGATATTCGATCCTAACCTTTGACTAGGTCCCGAACTCGCATGAACGGAGCAACTCAAACCTTCCGGCGCCCATCTGTTGCTACCAACCCGTCCCACACCCGGGATGGTAGCCAGCCTGCATCTACCTCGACGCCCACCTCCGGAGCCTACATGCCTCCCCACATGAGCTCAAATACTATGTCCAGCGCACTGCGGAACGGTGAAGCCCGATACTCCAAGGAGCAACTCCTGGACATGTACAGGGCACAGCGGGAGTCCGGATCCTTGGGTAAAAATGTGGAGGATTGCTTCGTGGCTGACTGGGACCCTCACATGGTGACACCCCCGGTGAATGGCGCGTGGGGGAAGCGGGATGACCACAAGACCTCCGCGGGCCCCGAAGTGTGCTGGGATCACGGTGGACAGGCAGAGCCTCTTGGGTTGACCGATATGTCTGATGGAGAGAAAGAGGTGGGTTACTCTCGTATCTCCACGAGCTGTGCTTTTGTGCTAAATCTCTGCAGTTGTTCTCCGCCTCGGTCAATTCGCCTCTGAAGCCGCCGCCGACGAACGCCTCGAAAGAAAATGCCCCTCCGGGAACTGGTGGTCGCAAAGGATCGATTTCCTACACGCAAGGCCACATTAATAACTACAATACCTCTTCCCCGAACGCCGCCCGCCCGGGCGCACGACGCCGAGAGACGGGCGACTCCGTCGGCAATGCCATGTCTCCTACCGGCTCGAACCCCCGCTTTTTCCGTGACGAAGCAAACACCTCTACTCCTCCCCCGGCCCTGTTGCGTCGCAAGACCGATTTCCGAGACCCCAAACCGGACGAGAAGGCGAAGGAGGGCGGCCCAGAGGCTGCTTCTCCTTTCGGCTCTTTGAAACGCAGCTCTACCAACCCTCTGAATACGGCCATAGGTGGCCCCAGCTCCCCATGGGGATCTGCTTCAGCGTCTCAAAGTGCCAACTTTTCTCCCATGGGTGCATTTGGAGCTTTCTCTCTCGGATCGAACACCGCACAGACACCTACGACTGAGAAGAAGGCTGGGTTTGGAAGCCTCCGAGGCGAGAGCAGGTTCAAGGGCTTGCTTTCCAAAGACAGCTCGGAGGACATTGCGGGATCTGCCCGGGACAAGGCTTTGGGCAACCTTGAGCGTCTTACTGAAGATGATGATAACCAACGCTCGCAGTCACCATGGGGAGATGCGGTCAAGACGCGTGCTGGCCGGAGCGAAACCAATCCATTTGATGAGCCTCGCAGTGGCAGTGCAGCTCTGGGCGGGTCTCAAGATGTCGAGGCTCCGTCTCAGGCCGACCTTGGCTTCGGTGCATTCGGCATGACATCGAGCATTCCCGGCTTCCGGGAGCTGATGCAGAGCCATGAGAACTCCCGGAACCCCACTCCTAGTCTTCTCCAGGGACATGAGCCGACTAGCCCGACCAACACGAACCCCTACCAGAGCCCGCACGGTGATAAAACAGCAGCGGAGGCAGAGGATGTGGACACCGACGGGTCAGACATTCAGCACCCTCAGCACCCTGGCCTTAGCGGACTGCGCGACCCGGCCAATCCCTTTGGCTCCATAAAACGAGTCGGTTCAGGCATGGATCTGCCTACGGTTGATCGCAGCCAAAACTCGAGTGCCAACGCTAACCGAAACTTTTCCGGCCTTGGAGGCCTCGGTGGTCTCTCTGGCCTCGGTGGACCTTCTGCGTGGTCTTCTGGCGGTGCTATTGGGACCCCAACTCGCGAGCGTTCTGCTTTCGGTGGTTTCGGTGATCCTATCTTCGGTTCTATGGGTGATATTCAGTCTCCAAGCATGTCCACGCTCGGAGGTGGCGGCTTCTTCAGCCCACATGCCGGGATTTCTGGCACCGCTAGTATCGGTCGATCCAGCAAATTGGGCGCGCTCTTCTCGGGAATGTCAGATGATCAAAGCCGTCCCGAGTCTGTGGGCATGGATGATGCTCTGAGACAAGATCCATCTCAAGTATTGGATGGATCAGCAAGTAAGCCTGGATCGAACTCGGCCTCACAGACCCCTGTTTCGGCAGTTGGTTCTCTCCCTGCAAATCTGAGCCACGACATTGGCCAGGTTCAGACCCCAGGTGGAACTGTTCCTTCTGCCCAGCAACGGACAATGGTCATGCCGGATCGGATGCGCTGGATCTACCGTGATCCGCAAGGCAACATTCAAGGGCCTTGGACTGGACTTGAGATGCACGATTGGTTCAAGGCTGGATTTTTCAGCCCTGATTTGCAGATCAAGAAGCTCGAGGACATCGAGTTCGAGCCACTCGCGCAGTTGGTTCGACGAATTGGAAACTCGCGTGAGCCATTCCTTGTTCCTCAGATTGGCATCCCTCACGGCCCAGAACCGAGCGGTCCCCAGTGGACTGGTGCCGCACCTGCGGGCTCTGCCCAACCTCCGTTCCCTGGCAGTTTCCCCAGCTTCGGCACGACTTTGACAGCCGAGCAGCAGAATGCACTTGAGCGACGCAAGCAGGAGGAACAATATCTGATGGCTCGTCAGAAGGAGCATCTCGCTCAGCAGCAAGCCATCATGAAGCAGATGCACGTCCCTGGTGCTCCGCCGTCCGCCCAGCCTCCACTTCAGCACCAGTCGAGTGCCCATAGTCTCCACAGCCAGCCCAGCTTTGGCAGCATCACTTCCCCTGGCGCATATCAGCCATCTCCTATTCAGGCACCGGGTCAAGGACAGCAGCAATCCCAGCAAGTTCCAGGGTTCTTTGATGCCGCTGGACCGCTCAGACAGGGCGGACTATCGGGTGCCACGCCTGGAATGCTAGGAACGGATATCGGTAGCCAAGATCAGCTCGCGGCCCTCGTTGATCGCTTGAATGTTGGCCGGCAAGATCCTTTTGCCTTCGGCGGGGCGTCATTCTCTGGCCGCCAGCCCGACAGCTTCCTTCACGGCCAGCAAGTTGCATCGATGCTCCAGGACCGCGCTCAGCTGCAGGAGGAACAGGATCAATTTGACAAGGTTAACTCCGATGATCCGTTTGCTCAGCAGGCACGTGAGGAACGACTTCGTCAGTTCAACGCCCTGCGGGCCCAGGAAGGCGATATGGTGCGTACCGCGGAAGGTCTACCGACCCACCCCGCTGCTGTGTCCCGGCAGCTTGAAGCTGAGGCTGCCGCTACGAGTTCGGAAGCGGCAGCGGAGACGCTCGCTTCGGAGGCTGAAAGCTCAGAGCCCACTCTCACCTTGTCTCAGCAAGTCCAAAAGGCTGCCTCTGCCCAGCGTCAACAGCAGCAGGAGCAGGAGGAGCAGGCTCCGGAGTCGGTTTGGGGAAACAAGGTTGATCGTGCCATGCCTCATCCCTTCCCCCCTCCGCCGTCTGCATCACCTTTGCCGGCACCAGCCGCTCAGCGCAACCGCCAGAATGTGGCCGATGCTCTCGCTGCCGGCTCTCGGTCCCAGACTCAAACTCCCATTGATGCTCCTGCTACCTCCGTTGCTCCATGGGCCAAGGATACCCATGAGCTGCCCAAGGGCCCATCTCTGAAGGAAATCCAGGAGGCCGAAGCCCGTACCGCTGCCCAGCGTGAGGAAGTCGCTGCGGCCGCTCGTCGTGCCCAGCTTCTCGCAGAACAAGAACGCCTCAGCCAGGCCCAGGCCCAGGTTGTTCCTGGTCTGCCCTCGTCGGCCAACTGGGCCAGCGCTGGATCCCCTGGGCCTGCCTCGACTACTGGTTCCGCATGGAGCACCAAGACGCAGCCCACGCCTACCAATACTGCCACCAAGAAGACCCTTGCTCAGATTCAGAAGGAAGAAGAGGCTCGCAAGCAGCGTCTTGCCGCTGCCACCGCGGCGGCGGCACAGACTGCCACTCCAAGCCCTCCCGCTTCTGCCAGCAAGCGCTACGCCGATCTCGCTGGTAAGGCTCCTGCTCCTGCTACTGCCTCCGCGGCCCCGGCTGCTTCCGGAGCCTGGACTACCGTCGGTGCAGGCGGCAAGGCCAAGGCCCCGCCTGCTGCGCCCCTTGGCCCTCGGTCTACCAGCGCAGCCATCCCGGTTGCCCCGGCTGCTGTATCCAAGCCTCGCCCAGTCGTTGCTACCCGCACCGTCACCATGGGCAGCGTTCCCCAGTCCAATCCGAACCGGGCCGTTGAGGAGTTCACCAAGTGGGCCAAATTCACCCTCGGCAAGGGGCTCAACAGCAACATCAATGGTAAGTTTCATTTCCCATGCCACCACTCGCACAATACTAATACTATCTACAGTTGACGACTTCGTTCAGCAACTGCTGTTCCTGCCCGCCGAGGCTGAGATCATTTCCGACTCCGTGTACGCCAACTCGCAGACCCTGGATGGCCGCCGCTTTGCGGAGGAATTCATTCGCCGCCGCAAGCTTGCCGATAAGGGCGTCGTCGAGCCTGTCTCGCCCACACTTGGCGAGCAGAAGAATGGAGGTGGCTGGAGCGAGGTTGCCAAGAAGGGATCGACCGCTAGCGCCGCATCGCAGGCTTCGCGCGAGGAGGAAGCTGCCAACGCCGCGTTCAAGGTCGTCGCTCCCCGCAAGAAGGGTAAGCGGTAAAGGTGTGCGTCTACGCTTGCGTTTTGTCCGATTCAAGCCTTTCCGCTGCATGATATGTTCTCATTTTGGGTCCTGAGATTCGCTATTTACTTCGGTAATGGATCTGGCTCGTGTACCATCATACGTGTTTAGCAGCATTTAACTGTATTTTGTGCATCCATTCTGATTTGTCGTAAATTCGAGCTCTCGTCTGGCCCGTATAAGATAAAAAGAGGGGGGGAATCTTTTGAAACAAAGTCTTAAAGAAACTCCATATAAGGCTCGATATGCTATGCTAACTATCATCTGACAAGTTCCCGAGGTCAAGTCACACTGAGTCGCTACGGGTACAATCCATCCACACCACCCAAGCCTAGTACGCCCCATCGTAGGGAACCGGGCGATTTTCTTCAGCCCAAATCTTCTCCTGCTCACTCTGGAAGGGCGGGGGATTCATGCCATTGACCTTCCACAACCGGCGCTCCGTCTCCTCGACGTGATATTCCCAATCATAACCCTTATCCGCAACATGAGGCTTCAAAACATCGTCGATCCGAGAAGCAGTACGTCGGTACGCGGCATCATTGTTCGGCGCATGAACTGCAATATGAGTGATAGCCATACGGATGAAGGGTCGTTCAGTTGGATATTTTCCCCCGACGAAGATCTCGCCCTTTGGGACTGGGATGAAGTTGGCGACGACGTAGAAGGCTGGTAGGCCGATGGAGGTGTACATCTTGGTGATGTCTTTGGCGAAGGCTTCTTTGGATGCGGGGTCCGAAAAGGTTCCGGCCGGGTGGTAGATTTGCCAGAGTGGCATTTTGTGGGATTTGCTGGACCTTCAAGTAGACAGTAGAGGACGAGGAAGGTCTTGAAAGAAGTGGATGGATAGGCATTTACGTGGACTTAAGACTCATTTATAGATGCATCCTTATCATGACGGAATAGCATGAGGCATCTTTGAAAGGTTGAATAAACATTAATTCCCAGACGAAACGAGATTCCACCAGATTATTGATCAGTTGAACTGAGATTTAAAGACCGGCAGGAACACTGTTTCAACTACTTTAAATCCGTTCTAAGTACAATTTAAATCATCCCCGAATCCCCTGTCTGCATTACCAGGAAGCAAAGCTTCACCGGCTCCTAGGTCTGTTACATTTGAAGCTAGCTGGGATTAACCTAGCAGATGTATACAATCGTCAATTCTGCCCATGACGGATCTCCGCATTATTCAAATCGAGATCGAAAACTAATACGAACAATATCTGCAAAAAAATGCAAAGTCCATGATCAGGATGTACGTCGCCTTGGGCCAATGAGGTACTGAGATGCTTACCAATCGGGGGCTGATTTTTTGATTATTCAACACCCGACTGCTCGGCTTCGATGAATAAACGTCGTCATGACCACTATTCTGCTGACAATTTACTTGTTCTGCATTACATCACTTTCTAAATATTCTAATACACGAGTCACTGCTTCAAGTTTTTGCAAAAGCATCAAGTGATGGCTGAAACGAGACCTACGACTCCGGGGCCCCGCAAACGCGGTCGTCCTCGAACCATCACAGACGACCAGGAGGTCCCAGAGGTGGGTAACTGATAAGAGAGTCGCAAGTGCACCGGCTCATAATGTCCAGAGACGTCGCAAGCAGCTCCGCGTCGCGCAGCAAGCTTATCGCCGGCGAAAAGAGAACACCATCAGTAATCTACAGACCCGAGTGCAGGAGTTGGAGGCTGGCATCGAGGAGATGAGCGAGTCATTCCTGTCGTTCAGCAATCTTCTCCTCGAAGATGATATACTTGCGCGACACCCGCGTGTCACCTCTGCGCTCCAGAAAATCACGCGACAGTGCGTCGCACTCGCCAAACAGGGGTGCGACGATGCCGACAATTCTGCCTCGGTCGAAGCTACCTCTACACTAGACGTCAGCCGCAAGAAGAATGGCCAGAATACTAACCTCAACTTTGATTCGGATCTCTTGGAACCCGTTGACCTATCGACTTCGGAATACCCTTTGCAATTTCCATTCAACTCACGGACCCAATGGCCCGCGTCGCAACCCCTTACGCCTCCTTATCAAGAACAGGCCATACTTCCATTCGGACTCGTATTATCGGGGACTGCTATGCCGTCGCCTTCTCCAGACTCAGCGCTACCGAGTCCCCCAGCAACTATATCTCCCGCTAGCCTCATCAAAGAAGAAAGATGGACTCTCTCACAGCGCATTGTACGGGAATGCTGCGAAAATGGATACCGGCTTCTGGTCAACTCGCCAGATAATAGCGCAAGGATCGAAGAGATCTTCGGTCAGCCACTTACATTATCTGAACGCAACCGTCTAATCTCCGCATTTTACATGGCCATGAACGACGACATTGGGGACGCGATTGAGCTCAAAACCAAAGTGCTCAATCCGTTGTACAATGCGAGAGAGAACTTCTCTCCAGAAATGCTGTCGCGATCTGCAAGGACGTGGCAACTCGTCCTTGACTCTGGCCCTGATGAGTGGCTGGATGCCAGTGGTGTGCAGAGGTTTCTCCAACAAAAGAAGATTCATATCCAGGGCAGTGGCTCCCCACACTCTAGTCCTCGTATTGATGCCCCATCAGAATTCAATCTCTCGACTTTCTTAAAAAGTGTGTTTCCGCATGAGTTCTTCGATGATCTTGGCTAACCGGATAACAGTTTTATCCCTCGATTGCATCTGTGTTGGCCCTGGACCGGTATTCCGAAAGTCGGGTGTTGAGCAGGCATTACAATTGGCAACATCGCATAATCCGTGGGAATTCATGTATCCGAACTTTATGTCCTAAACTTGTATTTATATAATTTGGAATACTTAATCATTCTGACAAAGTCATTGATCCCTCAGACATGTACAATATCCATCACATCAGGTCTTGCATCTCCGAGCCCCAAAGCTTCTTCCTGAGAAGATTAGCCCAGAAACTTGATCTACCACGATGAATACTCGATCAAGTCATCCACAGTAGCGCGACCACACCCAATCCGATCCCAATATTGATCACATGAACGCGGATACTGGCGCCGTATAGATAGCCGAGATAGACATCCTCAAGTCCAACACATGTTATCCAGAATGCGAGTAGAGGTGCAATGACATCGCGATGGCCGTTGAAACTGAGGTACAAAAGCATGAGCCCGACCGCTGCGTTCCTACAGCCGAGGGCCGGGCCTAAGGTTGCCTTTTCGGCCGTTGGGTTGGGAATTCCGAAAACCTTCGTAACTGATATTTGGTTAGTGAATTGGAGGGTCTTTTTTTTTTTTTCTTCTAGGGAAAACGAACCCTTGACGGGGTTGATCTGCCACATTACGGCGGAGAAGATCAGGACCAATCCGATCATTCGGACGAGGAAGTCTGCGAGTTGATGAAGCATGGTGTTGTTCAAAATAGGTTAAAGAAACTCTTAATAATCCGTTTGATTTCTTCCGTGTGTAGGGCTATGTATATATGTTTGCCCTTGATTCCCTTGATCCGATTCTCAGCGTTGTTTTTTCTTTGACGGAGATATGATTACTAGTTCCGGAGAGTGCAGACGCCGCAAATGCCGAGCTTCCATAAACTTTAGAAGACGAGATATAGTGGCCACAGGTCGGGATAAACATGCCTGATTATCATTGAGGGATATTAATTAGGATTTTGTTCATTCATTAGGGTTTTGCTCATTGATCTAACTTGAAGATGAAGTATCCCATATTGGCAGGAGGGGTCGGATTAGCAATCTCCATAGTTTTGGCTGGTAGTATAGAGATTACTAGGCCTAATTAGGAAGGCGGTCTAATTTATTCATGTCTCTAGTTAAAAGTGTTTGTTTTTCTATCAATACCCGCGACGTCAACTCTAACTAGTTAATGGTCTCCACATGTCTCAGACCTGGAAGATCGAGGCAAGATCCTGACATCGTTAATTCCAAACAGACCAGTACTTCATGTGCTCGCTTGTTACTACCGATAAATTCCTGGGTCTCAACTCTTCAATCATGTCCAGTCTTCACGAACTCATTCATCGACAGCGACCAGGACCATGGCAAAAATTCCGGGCCCAGCCTTACGTCTTCCTCGCACGAACGCTTTACAGTTGGCATGAACCTATTCCAGCTATGCCTCTCACAAGTCCTGTTGCGATTGTCTCTCTCTCCGATACTCATAACACCCAAACCGGTGTTCCGGATGGAGATATCCTGATACATGCTGGTGATCTCACACAATCTGGGTCTTTCCAGGAACTCCAGGACGCACTCGACTGGCTACGCGCCCTGCCTCATCCCATCAAAATCGTGATTGCTGGCAATCATGAGCTATTACTTGATTCAGCATGGGATGATTCATGTCGAGCAGCCTCTGAGCGAGCCCAGCTCGACTGGGGCGATATTATCTACCTAGAAAATAATGAAGTAACAATTTCCTGCCCGAATGGTCGTCAGCTTAATGTCTACGGGAGTCCTTACTCTACCCAGCACGGCAATTGGGCCTTTCAATACCCCCGAAATCAGGATGTATGGGCGGGCTCAGTACCAGATGGAATTGACGTACTTATTACTCATAGTCCACCATTTGCTCATCTTGATCTACTCAAGTTGGGCTGTCCTTATCTACTACAGACGCTATGGAGAGTTCGACCAAGGCTGCACGTATTTGGTCATATACATGAGGGTTCAGGAACTGACTTGATGTTGTTTAATGGACTCCAGGAGGCGTACGAGCGCACTGTCGCTGCTGGAGGGGACTTTAGAAATCTTCTGCTTACAGCGTGGGAATTGGCTAAGGCATGTCTCCGTCCGGCCGTGGAAGCAAAATGTTTACTCGTAAACCCGTCCATCGTTGGAGGTTTGCGGGATAATGAACGGAGGCAGCCTATCAAAGTCTTTATTTGATGTTGTAATCTTGTTGACCAACTGAATTGAGTCCCACCTTTCTTGACTTCCAAATTCCTCTATAGTGGTCCGGAGGGATTAGATCGAGGGCGAGTAAATTTGTGGTTTCCGCCAGCCGAGTCACCGGCAGCCAAAACTCTCTATCGGTAGCTCCACTGCCTCACCGTTGAAGGCTTGGTTACCCGCTAGCGTATAGCTGGTATCTAGAATTTAATGAATGGGTCTCTACGGTGTTTCATACCTGGCTTACGTGGGGTTATGGGAAGACGCTGCCTGAGGCTGAATGCTGCCTTCCTAGAGCAGATCCAGCTGCCAGATCGATTCGATTATTGACGAGTAACTGGAGATCCTAGATTATTCTCTGATCGGAGTAAACGCGGTTCACGGTTTCAAGTAAAGTTCAGCCCTTCGATACGATGTGGATCTTCGTGATAGTCGCATTCATTGGCTCGGGAGATCGGGTGACTCAACTTGGTTGTAACGTAGCTTTATACCCCTCCGGATAACAATCCAACCTCAATTCGCTGACTGACTCACTCATTCACTTTCCTATATAACAGTCATCATCGCGAAGTCACAGCAAATCCCAAAATCGAGATCTGTCACGTTGTATAGAGATCTGCATTGTTCGATTCGATATCATGGCCAACCAACTGACCCCGTTTGGGAAACCGATGCTGAAGCATTGGCTATTTGATCCCTCTTACAAGAACCTTAACCACGGTTTGCACTGCAAGTGTCATTGTCATTCGCGATCTGACACGACAATCAGGCTCCTTTGGCGCACACCCCGCCGCCGTCCGCGATGCCCAGCGGGCCTTCATGGACATCGCCGATGGAAGACCGGACCCGTATATCCGGACGCACCACGCAGAGCATCTTGAGAAGGCGCGCGCAGCGGTCGCGGAGGTTCTCAATGCTCCGAAAGACGAATGTGTGTTTGTGAAGAACGCTACCACGGGCGTCGCAACGGTGCTGTATAACCTGAACTTTCAGTCCGGTGAAGCCCTTATTTACTTCCAACCCGTCTATGGAGCCGTGGAGAAGGGTGTTGTCTCTTTACAAGAGCACTCTAATCTCCAGTCCCGGAAGGTGTGCTTTGAATTCCCCATTTCCGAGGATGAGCTCGAGAGCCGGTTCCGTGATGTTCTTCGCAAGACTCGCGAGGAGGGTCTTAAAGTCCGCGCTGCTGTTTTCGACACCATTGTCAGTAATCCTGGTTGTCGCTTCCCTTTTGAACGGTTCACTGCCATCTGCCGGGAAGAGGGCATCCTGAGCGTGATCGATGGCGCCCACGGCATTGGGCACATTCCACTTGACATGAAGAAGCTGCAGCCGGACTTTTTCGTCTCGAATTGCCACAAGTACGATACACCCACTTCGGTTCTGACATTGCCGATCTGAAAGCTGACAGTCTCTTCAGGTGGCTATATACCCCTCGCAGCTGTGCCATTCTCTATGTCCCCAAGCGTAACCAGCACTTCATGCGCACCACACTTCCCACTTCATGGGGCTTCATTGCCAGCCCCTCTTCCCCCGAAACTCCGCAATCTGTTCTTGAGGACCCAAATGCCGTCAAGGAAAAGAGCCAGTTTGAAGAACTGTTCGAATTTGTCGCAACTAGCGATGATTCTGCTTACATCTGCGTTCCAGCCGCGTTGAAGTTCCGCAGAGAAGTCTGTGGTGGAGAAGAATCCATCATGTCTTATTGCATCAAGCTTGCCAACGAGGCCGCCGATGCAGTCGCAGCTATTCTTGGGACAGACGTGCTTCAGGAACCGGATCTGAAGCCCGGTGAGACCAGCAACATGCGCCAGTGTGCCATGACAACGGTCCGCTTGCCTATTGCCGTCGCCGACGAGCCCGTTTCAGGTGCTCTTGTTACTATTCCGCCGAAGAAAGCCCCCGGCGTCTTCGCATGGATCCAAAAGACCCTGATGCAAGAACACAATACCTTCGTGCCTGTCTTCCGACATGGATCGTGGTTGTGGACTCGTCTGAGTGGGCAGACTTTCTTGGAAAAGAGCGACTTTGAGTGGCTGGGAGGCGTTTTGCGCGATCTGTGCGACCAGGTTGCTCGGAATGAGCAACTGTAAATCTTCTATTGACTCCATTTTGAGCGCTTTCATCCAATTGTAAACGCATCACTGGATTGTATCTAGATCCCGAACTCGAAATATCATCTCTTGGTAGAATCTAAAAAACAATAAATAACACTGACAACAGATAGCCTCTCAAGGGTTGGCTCTACAGAAACTGAATTCATTCGTGATTTCATTGGTGTGTCTCCCTCGACGTGTTTTATCACGCCATCGAGAGTCCGGGTAGCCAAAGATCACCTCATCTCATCGAGAACACTCGAACACTCGAGTGCGGGGTTTCCGCTTCCTTTATATCCTGCCCTTTACCCTCAAGGTACCCAACTCTCTTTTAATCTATCCGAAACTCACAATATACAGTATGTCTGTCGCCAACGAAGTCGAAGTTGCCAACGCCAACTATGCAGCGGCATTTACAAAGGGCGACCTAGCGCTTCCCCCACAGCGGTACGTCATCTTTTAATAGTATTGTTCCAGTCTGTTTAGCAGCTCAAATGGCTGAATCATCTCCTCCTTCAGGAAAGTCGCCATAGTGGCATGTATGGACGCGCGCCTCGGTAAGTCATGCCACAGGAATAGCCCCACGTTTGATTATTATCAAATCCTAATTGATCCAGACCCTGCTCGTGCCCTTGGCCTCGAAGAAGGCGATGCTCATGTCATCCGCAACGCCGGTGGTCGAGTGACCGATGCACTGCGCAGCATCATTATCTCTCAGCAGCTTCTCGGGACCCGAGAAATCATCATCGTGCATCACGTATGTAAAAGAATATATTGTTACTCAATAAAAAAAGTTTCAAAGCATACTGATTATCTCAGACCGATTGTGGAATGCTAACCTTTACCGACGAGGTGATCCGCGCTAAGATCCGCGCTGATCTGCACCAGAACGTCGACCATATTGCATTCTTGCCATTTAAGGATCTGAAGCAGAGCATTCTCGACGATATCAAGCTCTTAAAGGAGAACCCATTGATTCTTGATGTTCCCATCACGGGCTATACATTTGAAGTCGAAACAGGCAAGATCGTCAAAGTTTAAACAGAGTCAGAACAAGCCGCAAATTGGAATAAACGTGGTGGTTATGATATTTCGCGTGTGGCCATCACTTGTAGGTGGCGGGGTATTGGGTGCTAGTTGCTGTTTCTCCCTTGCTTCCTTCATTTGCCGTAGGCGATGGTCGTCTTATTCATACTGCCCCTTGACTTTCCAATCTTTGCTTCGCAACTATAATGACACTCCAGGTTGCTGTCGAGGGCAATCAGGGATCAGCGCAGCCTCGTATTTGAAGCTTGCTGTGCCTTCTTTTGTGGGTCGGGACATTTTAGTGACAGACTTGATTGTGGCATTGATTGTGTTCCAAAGGATTTCTGATTGGATAGGGGAAAAGAAAATACAAATGGATGTTGTCGTGGACACGTTCCATGGTTCCAAGGTTCACGACTCAATACAAACAATGGCGACCACGACGAAAACGCTTACAACCTTTCGTCCTTTCCATCTTTTGATTTCAACGTTCTTGATTGGCTATATGAATAGAAATAACATTCTTTCAGCCCTAAAAGATACCTAGCCTACCTGATACTGAGTCTCTACCAAAGTTTGGTTGAATGCCCAACGCTAAGAGTACTGCGTCAGTAGCTTCGTCGGAGAGCTGACCTACAGTCTACAGATCATCAACTTCGCAATTCATTATATTTGATCCTCTCGCCATTACTAGCCTGTAAGCCCCGCTGCGTATCTATCACGTAACTTTTAGGCGCCCTTTCGAAAGGGGTTTATAGTTGATTCCGGTTTGGTATACAGAAGATGTTCCGATGCACTGAACATGAAGACATAAAGCCAAAACGCCTGGGTTGAGATATCATGCCTTCGCTCGAGTCTCAATGCACTGTTGCTGGAGGCGTAAGGCGGGTTTGCATGGATCATGCCGCTGCGCCGCTGCTGTTGGATAAACGCATACTACAGAAGGGTCCATTGTGTATCGAGACCGGGAATATGTACACCAACTGAAAGGAAACCGAACCCATGGAAGACCAGCCACGAGACAATCGTAGAATTGCACCTGTCCAGAAACGAAAGAAAGGGGTATGGGATAAGAAACGAGCGCTAAACCTGAATCGCCAAGGAACCTGGAATCAAAAGTTCCCAAAATATGTAAAAAAAAAAAAAAAGCCCGCAAATCTGCATGTCGTGGATCGTCTATCTTCTGCACTCACTCATTGCTGCCTCCAAACCGACTCCATACCCAGCCGGTAATTCCTCCGCGTTCACTGCGACTGCCTCGACTGCCTCGACTACCCTGGCTTCCTCGTCTGTTGCGGGGTTCGCTGGATTCGGGAGTCGGGGATTGCGGACCAGATCTAGACCCGGATGATCGACTGCGCAAAGAAAAGGGCGAACTGCGTCGTCTTCTTCGTCCGGAAGAAGATTGCTCAGGACTATCCTGGATTACCACTGGGTTTTCGCTGGTGCCTTCACCCGTGCTTGTGAAACAAAGATTCCGTCAGCTCCCACAAGTCTCGACCCGCGTTATCAGAGCACTTACAGTCCAACCGAATCGATGCTCCGCCGGCAGTGCGGGCAGGTATTATGCTGGCTCAGCCACGCTTCGATGCAGTTGTAGTGGAACCAGTGCGTGCAGGGCAGCACCGTCACTTCCGTGCCGAGTTCCACAGCATCCATGCAGATCGAGCACTCCGCCTTGCCGTCAGCACCCAGCATTCCCTTATCGATCTTCTTCGAGGGTAGAGACCTGATTGCCGATTCGGATGCCGGTGGCGGTGCCGACCCCGAGTTGGTGTGATCGATCAACTGCGAGATGACCCGGTCGAGCTCTTCTTGGGAATAGACCGCGTC
Source organism: Penicillium silybi (assembly GCA_027569585.1). NCBI lineage: Eukaryota > Fungi > Ascomycota > Eurotiomycetes > Eurotiales > Aspergillaceae > Penicillium > Penicillium silybi. The sequence continues at coordinate 753,415 of JAPDFI010000002.1, read as the reverse complement.
ACCGTTCCGGTCCATGTTTAGGAGGGCCGAGAGCATGGCGAGAGGGTTCGGCCCTGCTACGCCTCGGGCACCGTGTCTACCTTGCCTTCTGGGTGCTCCATAGTCGCCCCGGAAGGCTTCCAAGAGACTAGATATCCGTAAGTTATTTATAAGGTAGAAGATGGGAGGCGGGAGATCATACTCGGCTAAAGAGCCCACCGGTGGAGTCATGGGTTGCGCTCTATCTGTATCACGCGGAAATAGCCCTTCATGGCCGGCGTGCGCATCTGGACCGGCAGGGTCGTGGTCCGGCGAACTAGACGAATGCGCCATGAACGGATTGTCAAACCCAGGACTCCTGGATCCGTGGGGATTGTGGGGATCATATGTCTCTGACAGACCCCGGAATATTGTATTCAAGCTCTCCAACATCATGGGAAGGATGGGATTTTGGGCAGCGGACGAGGTGGATTGCCGGGGGTATCCACCACCGATCGTAGTACTACTGAAGGTGAAGCGGCCATCGGGCGACCTATAAGTACGCTGGGAGTATCCGGGTGATGAATCCATGAAGTCGAATGGCCGTGGTCCAGCACTTTCCTCTCGGCCCCAAGGATTATGATCTGCCCACGGGTTCAAAGGTGGTGTACGAGGTTCAGGTTCGTGTTCAGGCGGAGGAGTATCGGGGTCTGGGGGGATTTCAATCTATGGGGTTGACGGTTAGCTACGCAAACAAAGAAAAAAGAAAAAGGAAAACGGCGCGTACAATCTCTGTGAAATCAGACTCGCAGTGTGGGCAGGTCAAGCCACTGTCGGCTCTTGACCAGACCCCTCCGCAAGCATGGCAAAACACGCGATCGCAGTTATCGGCCATGGCATGAAAGGAAGAGTGGCGGGAGATGGGGAAGCGACGAGATTAAACCGGCGAGCGCGCAGAACAGTCACGAGTCATGGTCTTATCAGCGCGGGGCAACTGCACGCAACCCTCGTTCAGGGGGTTGGGGAACTAAAACGAAGATGCAAGAGGCGAGAGATTCGACGTGTAAAAAAGCGAAAAAAGTAGCAAGCGTAGAAGGCGATGAAGGCGATGAAGGCGATGACGTCGGAACCGGTTGCCTTCCACTAGGGCGATAGGGCCAAATTAAAGTAGGAAGTAGGAAGCCTACTGTAAATATTCAACGGCACGAAACCGTCAATATCTTCAGGTTTCATTTCATGCACACCAAAAATAGCAACACAGTGTTTTAGGCAGCGTAGTTAATTTTTGAGATCGGAGGTTTTTGGGATGCAAGGTGGCAATGTAGAGAGGAACAGTGTGGAAGATGTGGAAATTGGTAGAATAAATACTTCCGCGTCATTCATCTTCGTAGATAGACAAGAGGTAATGATCCTAGTTTATGTACGAGTCTCAGAAGCAGAGCTAGCCAAAAGAATAGAGACAAAGAAACGCCGACAATGCGAAGACTGAAAGTAGAGCCTCAGTAGAAATTATACAACGGAGACGCAAGGACAGCCCCGGCTGTGCCACAGCCCTTGCAGACGCCAATCCCAACGCCAACGCTCACCGTCTTCTGACTCCCTTGAGAACCAGACTGCCAACAACTCCCGCGGCTACCGCTAAGCCACCCACGATCGCGATGCCCATCAGGCCTTCCTTCGCCACCTTGTCATCGATAAGTGACCCCAGACTGGCCGCTTGCAGATTGGCCGGCTCCTTCTCGAGAAGCAGGTCGTTGTATCGTCGGGCCTCTCCGTAGTTGCCCAGCTTGTAGTTGCCCAGAGCCAAATAGTACAGGCATTCTCGTCGACGTTCCGGTGCTCCGCGGAAGATCTCTGACAGGAGACGGACACCTTCTTGCTGGTCGGACCGCACGTTCGACTTGATCAGGCCCTGTTAGAGGATTCCCCGCAGGCGCGAGGGTCACTGGTTAGCGCAAGTTCCATCAAGTACCCGAGGGTCACAGTGTCCATGTTCCATACCCAGGCGAAGTTGAACTTGGTTTGGATGCCGACATAGTCGCCTTCTTTCTCGTACTGTGCGCGCAGCACTTGAAGCTCGGCGGGTTTCAGCGGACTAGATTTCCACAAGGCCAGTCAGTTCGCAATCTTCAAGGGGCTTGGACGTGCCACGGGGCAACGGACCTTTCCGCATCGGCGGCGTCTGTGACAGTAGCGTCAAGTTAGTAAAAGGGTCCCAACACAGAGGGGATAAACCCGGTAGAGAACTCACATGGAAGATTTGACATGGCGGTAAATAGAGGGAACAATCAGGTATCGAGGAACGATGGAGGGGAAAAGCTCGAGGCAGAAACGGAAACGTCACTTGCGGAGAAGCCAACATGTGGCGGTGCGATGTGGCAGTTGCGGCAGCAACAATCAAAACACCCGTTTTGTCCCGCTTCAATCTTTCTCAACCACCACCATGTTGCTCGACGAGGATCCAGCCACTGTATGTGCTCATTTGACTTCCGATCGACGATTCAACTAATATTTGGACAGCTCATCCACCACACCATCGGCAACTTCAATATCCAGCCGGATAAACAAGCCGTCACGCGCATCAATGACTCGCTCTCCACGCTCCAGCAGTCGCGCGACCTGCGCATCCGAGAGGCCGAGTCCTCGTTACGCAAACTTGCTCGTCAACTCCACTCCCTAAACACCCAACACGAAGAGGCCGTGGCGGTGCACGACTCCAGCAAGCACGCCGAAGAAATCGTCCAACTGGACACCAAGAAATTCCGTATCGCCAAGGCAGCCTCCGAACTCGAAGTCGAAAGCGAGCGCCTAGAGAGCGAGCTGGAAATGCTCAAGGAGAGGCTGGCAGATCTGGAATCACAGGGTCTCGAGGGCGACGAGGCCACGCGCCGTGAGCGCGAGGCGGATGACGCGACAATGTAAGTGGCGCAGCCTGAGCGCAATATTCTAATTTGCTAATTCTCTCCCAGACTACGGCTTAAAATCTTCCGCTCCTTGGGCATCGATATCGAGCCCGATGAGGCGGGCAACTTCAATCGGGCGGTTATTCGCAACAGCCGCAAGGGCGATGTGCACGTCGTCAACATTGATCCAAAGTTCTCCCGCTTCTTCTATGCCAACTACTTCTGGTCCACGATGCAGGGATAATCAGGAACTGTACTGGGCCTTTGTTTCCGGAGTTTTTATGGTGATTTTTGATTGGAGTTGTTATACCCTTGAAGCTTTATTCTAATGTCATGATCATGCCAATTCACTGAAACGATCCTCGCCTCTGCCTGGGTATCATTCTAAATATCGTCAATGTTTTTGTAGTTCGTGCAGGACCTTCTTCTGATGCGATTCGGACACAATGCCATCTGGTCCGGAGTCAGGATGACCATCAGGGAAGCTCTTCTCTACAGCATCCAAAAGAACATCCTTCTCAACGTCCGGCTTCGCTCCCCACGATGTAACCCACCGGTCCTCAAGGCTGAGCAGATCCCGCTCGACCTGGTCCATATGCGGAATATCACACCCATCCCAAGTCAAAGCAACCTCCTTCGTAAGAGCCCCAGACTCATCCGTTGTCCCATACCTAGTCTCCACACCAAGAGGCCCCAGCCCAAGCTCCTCAGCACGGGCATTCCAAAGCGCCTGCCTCAGAGTTCCGTCCCGCTCCACCATCATCCAAAAAAGCGGATACGAGCTCCGCGCCAGCGCGTCGCGAACTCCCTTGGTTGCCTCGCGCGGACTGACCAGTACTCCGGCCGTCTGGTCCGTGCGCCATCCGACAGGCGCCTGGCGGAACGTGCCTTCAAGCTCGCGCACCAGGTTCGGCCCAAGCTTGGCCTTGAGTGCCTTGCACTGCACAAGCACGCGAATCGCCCGCTCCGGCTCTCGCTCTGGCAGGTGCCAGGTGCCTACTAGGTCGATGCCGGCGTCATCGCGGCCGCCGATCCGCTGTAGGGAGAGCGCGTACCGCCGTAGGCTTTGGAGGACTGTGTATTCGTAGTGGGTGCCTATGTAAACGGTGCTTGTTTCGGGGAGGGATATGCGCGAGGCATAGGAGATGAAGGTGGTTAGGTTGTGGTGGTTTTGGGTTGGTGTTGGCGGTGCGGTGGGGAGCTTGAAGAGCCGCCGGGTGAAAGGTGTGAGGTCATTGTTGATTCGAGAGCTGGAGAATGTTCGGGAGAGGTTTATGTTTATCGGTTTGGAACGGAGTGAGAGTCTGGCGAGACCATCGCGCGGGCGCAGGCGTCGCATTGAGTGGTGTCGAGGTGAAAGCGCCTTCACCGCATTGGAGCTCTCCGCATTTCCTGCGCATCTCGACCTTCTCTGCTTGACGCTCCGCTACCCTTTCAAGCCCTCCAGATCGCCCGTCATGGCGGACATTCTCACCCAGCTGCAGACTTGTCTCGACCAGGTAAGCTTTGCAAGATCCACGACAGTGGACCGCCCATCTGACAGAAACAGCTTGCAACTCAATTCTACGCAACACTCGGCTACCTCACAACCTACCACGACAATTCCCCCGCCATACCACCTCCAAACGTCCCCGACGCCGCACCAGCCCTAGCCCGAATCTCCAAGAACACAACCTCCCCACCAGTCCCCGCCTCCGTCGCAGCGGCACAAGCATCACCAATCCCCCCACCTACTCAACAATCCGGCGCAGCAGAGGGCGAAGCCGAGGGAGACCCGAGTCTCCCACCACAGCCTGACTCGCCCCGCACATTCGCAGCTCGTCAACGCGAGCTAGCGCGCGATCTTATTATCAAGGAGCAGCAGATCGAGTACCTGATCTCTGTACTGCCCGGTATCGGGGCCTCTGAGGCAGAGCAGGAGTCGAGGATCCGTGAGCTGGAGAAGCAGCTGCGGGATGTGGAAAAGGAGCGCACGACTAAGGCGCAGGAGTTGAGGAAGTTGAGAGGTAGGTTGGATAGTGTTCTTGGGGCTGTTTCGGTGGGGATTTATGGTGATAAGGAATACGAGAAGTGAAGATGGTATTCTTGGATATTTTGATATTTTGCATTGCGAGGGCTTCGGAACACCCTTGGTTTGTTTTTCGGTCTCTCTCAGCAGGATGCGGCGTTCTTAGGTTGATGCCGTTTAGATACCAATTATGGGCAAGAAATATACTCTTTCAATACCATTTCTAGCCTGGAGATGTGACATCGTTCGGGATTCATGGAAAGCGGGCATCGGGGAATAGTCAGGTTGTCATTAACCCATACTACAGTGCAATTCTGCATCACGGTCGTTTTATAGTTTCGACGGACTGAGCCTCACGGTTTACTCCGCACAGAGCCGCCTTTCTCACTTTCAATCTTGGCCGACCAAGTCTAAAGGCCCTAGGCTCTATGTCTTTTCCCTTGTGACACCTGAAGTGGAGAGGATACGGGGTGACAAGGCGCGGGGCTGTAGAGGGCCAAAATATAATGAATTCTATAGCAAACCGTACGAATACCCTGGACGGCCCCCAACTAAGCCTCGTAGCGGCGACCTGGACCGCACACTTTAAGCAGACTACCTACACCATTCTCTCCCCCCTCCTCTGCTCCTCTGAACACCTCGCCACCCTTCAAAATGGTAGAAATCAACACAGCAGCCCCGCCTCTCCGAATTGGCACTCGGAGATCCAATCTAGCCATCGTCCAGGCCGAGGGTATCCGCAACAGTCTTCAAAAAATAGCACCGCACCTCAACTTCGAGATAGAAGCACTCCGCACTCTAGGCGACAAAGACAAGTCCACAGCACTCTACAACTTCGGCGCAAAGAGCCTATGGACAAGTGAACTGGAAGAAAAGCTCACCTCAGGCGAGCTGGACCTGGTCGTCCATTGCCTAAAGGGTGCGGTCCGCTCCTCTTTTCCCTTCCTCTATCAACACCAATAACACACACTAACCCCAACCCCAACCCAGATATGCCAACTACTCTCCCACCAACATGCGACCTCGCACCAATTCCACTCCGCGACGATCCTCGCGACGCATTGATCATCAAGGCCGGCTTGCCCTATACAAGCGTACAGACACTACCCGAAGGCGCAGTGGTTGGCACGTCATCCGTGCGACGCTCGGCACAGCTTCGTCGTCTGTACCCACACCTGCGCTTTGCCAATCTACGCGGAAACGTCGAGACTCGCCTGGCCAAGGTCGACGATCCGCAAAGTGAGTATACATGCATGGTGATGTCTGCAGCGGGGCTGGAGCGGATCGGGCTCAAGCATCGTATCAACCAGTACATGGGGTCCAAAGACGGGGGGATTCTCCATGCTGTTGGGCAGGGGGCTCTTGGGTTGGAAGTGAGGAAAGGGGATAGTGAAATCCTAGCATTGCTGGGTTATCTAGGGGATCAATGGTCGACTCTTGCTTGTCTTGCGGAGCGGGCTCTTATGCGTGCTCTTGAAGGGGGCTGTAGTGTGCCGATTGGTGTTGAGACGGAATGGGTTGATAGGTCTCGGTGTCTTTTGAGGATTACGGGTATCGTTGTTAGTCTTGATGGCTCCCGGAGTGTTCAGGATGCTGTTGATGCAACGGTGCATACCGACGAGGAAGCTACTGCTCTTGGGCAGGAATTGGCTGCGAGGCTTGTGAAGGCGGGCGCGGGTGCCATTCTGGATGAAATTAATACCAATCGGCCGGATAAGAATTGATTCGTCTGCAGTCTTGTGTAATTTTAATGAAATACCCCTCTCATGTTTTTTCGGTTCTCAGTCATTACATTAAGCTATATTAACCTATGGAGTATCTGAAGTTCTACACCAGATTCACACAAGTCCATCTACCCAGGGCCACTGTTTACAAGTCGACCACTAGGCCTCTCCAATTCCTGAGCACCGTTCTGGGTTACCTCTCTAGACAATTTTAGATCTGCAAGGCACAAATTCTCTGATTTGGAAAGCATGCTCAATCTGGATAAAGCGCAAGCCTGCACTCTTGTTACGGGAAAGCACCTTTCTATAAAATAAAATGCATGCAGCCATAAATCATGGCGCAACAACTGATATATGTGCGTCTCAAAAGCAGAATATGATAACGAGCGAAAAATGTGCGCCGAATAAATATCAATCTCCATCCCGGGTATCAAACGTGAAGAGCAAGACCGCCATTGAAACCCCCATTCGAAACCTCGTACCCTTGAAAAAAACGCAAGAACCTCCATCGCAGTATGACGGAAAACGAAAAAACCCTATTTAAATAGGCTGCGGTATTCCCGCATGCGTGCCTCTTGCACTTCACGCTTATCCAGCTTGCCGCGGTTCAAAGACATGTCGGCGAGTTGTTGCTTTTTCTTGGCTAGTTCGAGGATTTTTTCCTCGATGCTGCCTTTCATGATGAATTGCACCGTCTCCACCGGACGGTGTTGGCCGAGTCGGTGGACTCGGTCCACGGCTTGGGCGACTGCGGCTGGGTTATATTGCGGCTCCATGATGAAGACTCGAGACGCAGAGGTTAGATTGAGGCCGACACCGCCGGCACCGATGGTGGCTAGGAGAATGGTGATGTCGTCGTTCTTGGCGAAGGCGTCCAGCGCTTTGCCGCGTGCTTGGAGAGTCATCGTGCCGTCGAGGCGAGCGAATGTACTCAGGCCGTTGCGGCGTAGAGCGATTTCAATCAGGTCGAGGTGGGAAGTCCAGGCTGAGAAGATGACGCTCTTGATTGGAGCTTCGCCGACGAGCTTCTTGCTGTCATCGGCGATTCTCTGGAGATATTCTACCAGCGCAATAGTCTTTGTGTGTGGACCTTCGTATTCTCCGAGCATCTTGTTAGCTTTCTTGGCAGTTCCTTGTACCTGCTGCTCTTCGATACCCTCTGCAGTGATGGTGGCATAGTTCATCGGGATCCAGCCACCACAGACCTGGCATTGCAGTTCGTTCCCAGGGGTCGAGTCGAACGCATTCTTCCAGCCTGCGAAACAGTCGGGACAAAGAACGCACCAGCATGGTAGGAAGATGGCCATTGGTGCAGTTGAATCAACGGCTCCGGAGCTGGTGAGAGGCTCGGATAAGGGGTTGTTGCAAATCTGGCACGGAGGGACCCCATCCTGCCCCATGAGCATGAACATTTCATACGCCTTTTTGTTCATCGCAAGTAGACTGTCGTCAGGGCCGCCTTCTTCCAAGTCGATAGCATCGTGAACGCTCATTCCCTTGATTCTTTCACGCTCGTCAACGTCAAGAAGCTCTTTGCCGTGGGCACTGATCTGACGCAGAATCATCATGGCCTTAAGCACATGATGGTACATTCGGCCACCCATCTTGGTTTTGCTCTCGCTCGCAATAACACGCATCATAACCTGGGATTCATTGCGGAAGAATTCATGCAGTTTATGCTCCTTCTCGGAGAAATCAAGCGTTATGATCTTGTCCTCTCGAGGTGGAAGGTCGATCCTGTCCTTGACCCGGCGCAGCGTGAACGAGTCAACCAGTACACGGAGACTGGCCAGCACGTGGGGATCGCCCGTCTTGAAAGGACTCAAGATGTACTGGCCAAACCGAGCGCGATCATCGTATGGGAACAGGTGCAGGAACTTGGTGACAGACAAAAGATCCTCCAAACGATTCTGGATGGGTGTGCCAGTCACTGACCAGCGACGCTGGGAGGAAAGGTTTAGAATTGCCTTTGTTTGCTGGGCTCCCTGCTCACGGATCGTATGGGCCTCATCCAAGACGATGCGGAACATATTCATCTTTTTCAAAGGAGTTCCGCGCTTGGTACCCCTACCTGAATATTCGCTGAGGATGGTGCTATATGTGGTTATCACCAAATCGAAGCTGGCAAGCTCGTCCACGTCAGCAGTGCGATTTGTGCCGTGATAGACGTAGTAGGAGATCGCCTTCGACCTGATATGCTCCTTGATTTGGTCCACCCAGTTGTTGACAGCGCTCAATGGCACAACCAAGAGGGTTGTCCTAGTATTTCGAATGCCCGGAATTTGACGAACGAGCTGGCGATCAGGCATCTGTCGTGTCCATTCACGAGACTCCTTGAGTGACGAAAGAGCCAGGGAAAGGATGCTCAACGTTTTCCCTAGGCCCATCATGTCGGCCAAAAGACCGCCTAGGGTTTGCGGAGGTTCCTCATCAACGACGATGCCACTGATGATGTCTCGGTATTGTTTGCCTCCATTGGGCCGAGTCTCAAGACGCCACAGCGAATTATTGTCCTCTTCCTTTGGTCCAAACTTGCGAGGTTTTTCCTTCTCCGTCATGAACCAGAGCGCCTGTTTTTGGTGGTGCAGAAGAGGTGTCTTCACCTGCGACGGAGGTTCCATTGATGGAATATCCGCAGTCACAAGTTGATCGAACATTTTCATGACGGCATCATTGACCTCCTCGGCCGTTCGAACTTCGTATCGGATGCTTTGCCCTGGTCGATCACGCACACTGTTGGTTGCTGCAGCGGCAGCTGCCAACGCCTGTCTTCGCTCTGCATGCGGGTTAAATAACGGCACGCCACTCTCCACGAATTGAGGTGTGCCCAGCCAGACATTCCTTTGGCCTAAATGGTTGCCAATACTGGCTGCATGTCGGCGCTTGCCATAGAGTATGAGCGATGCCCGGTATATGGCCGAAGTGGAGCCCCAGATGACCTCTCCTGGGATTTTCTTGCGCATGTCTAAGCGCGCGGTGATTTCGAGGGGTATAGCGTGGTGATCCAGCAGAGGACACAGAGCTTGTGCTGTTTTCGCATCCACCACGCCGAAGACCTTCTTGTGGGGATCTGCGACATCGATTCGAACGTCATTTCGCGGCTGGCGAAGTACATGAAGCCTCATCGTAGGCCAGGTATTTGCCTCGTCCCCAAAGATGGGGTTGGCAAGTGGCTTAGGGACCAGACTGGCATTGATCATGGCGTTCTCAACCTTGCCGAAGCACACACGTTGGTTGCTAAGATCGTTGGATCCGGTCACCTGAAGGTCATCGTCCTCATTTGAGATGGATGCTGTCAAATCCACCACATCGGCTGCAGCAGGCGGTGGTGTTGGCTTAGCCTCACCGTCTTTCATGAACGGGCCGAGCCCACTGTCCCCTGAAACCGCAACCGGTTTTTTCACAAAGTCGTTCTTGGAGTCTTCGGCTTCCTGCTTCTGCTTCTTCACAACCGGTTGATGTCTGCGCTGCTCCACGCCGTATACACCCTCGATCAGGTTTCGTGGCCGTGCGACCTCTTCGGCATCGCTGAATTCGTAATAGCTGCGCTTGGCATCACTTTCGTTTCCGTCGTCGTTCACACTGGTAAACTGGACAGCCGGATTGGTTTCAGGCTTCGCCGCGTTGCTGGGTGCCGGGCTGGACATCGCCGGAGTGTTCGTGCGGGAGGGATTTCGAATTTCGGTTTGAAAGGAGCGGACAACAGGTACAGTTCCTGGTGGGGCAATAGGCGGCGCTGAACCGCGGGGAGATCGGTTCATGGTCTGTTGGGACGCGCCTGTAGGATGTAAGTCGCAATGTTCAGTCAAGTCCCGGTCCATGGGGTCTGGAGGAGAAGCAGGATTTCCATCTGGGGCCTGCGGCATGCTGTCGGAGGTTTGAAGGTTCAAATGATTCGAAGGACTGGGAAGAAGATGAGAAGCAGGATCGTTACCATTGCTTTGGAGTCTCTTTTTATAGGCTTTTGGATCCAACAGCATCGCCGCCTGGGACTCCATGGCGCCTCAGGTGGGGGAATATAGATATATGAAGACTCTCCGGGTCGCTTCGTGGTAATCGTCTGGGGGAAAGAGAAGTGATCGAGGAAGTGAGAAGCGGCAGATTGGTGAGAGACTCGTTAGAGGGTAATGTGCAGGTGACCAAGAAAACGAGGGGTGCGATCTCGACGCGTAGATCGCCGAGGGTCGCGCGACATTTGAAATGGAAAAGAGAGAAAAATGAGCAGTCGGCACAGGGCGCGCCGTGCTCTGATCTATCCGAGCGTTCGTGAGGTTAAAAGAAGAAGGATTGCAGGCAAGAGACCATGACCTCACAGGCCGCTCGGGCGATCCCGCCGATAAGAGCGCACTTATCAATGCGAGCCGCAGCGTTGCCTGCAGGGGATCAAGAAGATGTGGAGGGAAGTGTCGGTGGAACGAGTAGAAAATTGAGAGATGCGTCTAGCTCGAGTACTTTTGGAGAGGTTGGTTTCTTGGTTTCCCAATATGGCTAGAAGGGGTGCAAATGCGATATCTCGTGGTCTGTCTAGCGAGATGTCACAGTCCTATTCCCTCATCAGATGCATTCTCAATCAGATAGATCCATAGATATAACTTTGGAATACTTTGAAAGATTCAAATAGGGACGATGGTATCATGGAATTAAGTCTCGTCATATATGCTACATGAGGCGCTCAATCAATGCGCCAGCCAAGGTAACCCGAACAACCAGAGAAGGTCTATATACAACGCAAATTCCCCAATCATTAACGTGGCATGTGAAAAAGAACTGAGAAAAAAGGGACGCATGCACGGTGTCCAGTGGCCATCCGACATCTGTCACCAACAACATAAGGGTCTGGTGCCGGGGACTTGGCGATAGCCTCGTGGCGGCTCCCAGAAAATGGACGCTAAAGAAAACATTTTGCGAATTAAAAAGTTGAGAAGAGGAAATGCAAGGGCATGAAAGTGGAGAAAATGGAGGGATGGAAGGGAAGAAAGTGCAAAGCGACACGTTTCTTAGCACCAAGTGAAGACGGGGTTTTTGCTTTTGACGGCCTCAAGGCGCTCCACAATCACCTTGCGCTGATTCCCTTCCATTCCCTCGGCAGCGGCATATCCGAGATCTCCTTCCAAGTCATCACTGCCAAAGGTGTTGACATGAGGCGTGCGGAATGATAGAGAGCCACCGTGTTTGCGGTGTTTGTTGGGTCGAGCGGGTAGCGAAGGCCACCCGTCCAAGGACCTCGCATAGCTGCCGTCAGCATTCTGTCGAGCGAAATCGTTTCCGTTCAAGGTAGCGGGACTGCCGAATGAATCGGTAGCTTTGTGGGTGTCACCGTCGGTGCGGCCCCGGGAGAGCTCGAAACGGTTCGGATTGGGCAGGTCGGAGCCTAGTCCCAAAAGATCGTGCTCAGGGATTTGCTGAGATGAATTGGCCGCACCGATATCCATCTCTTCTTCATCGGGGTCGTATTCTGCGGTCTGACGTCTTTGCATCTCCGAGGTGGGCGCTTGCATAGGAATGGCAACGGGTACATCCACCAAGTCATCCCACACGCAGACCCGAGTTCTTCGAGTCAACTCGAGCGGGCCGTGGTCTGGCTGCTTCAAGGTCTCAACCACGTTCCAGGCCTGGCCCTTCATGACAGCGATTTGCCGGGCGAACATGCTTTCCTTGAAATCGTCGTCCTGGGAGAACACTTGGCGCAGAGCCATTTGCGTGCCGGTCCACCATGCAGTCGACGTCAGCAATGGCAGGAAGTGATCGCGGGTTTTTTGCGAGAAAGGCTGTCCGATCAAGGAAACCGGTAGGAAAAGCCATCCGAAGGGGAAGCTTCGCCACTGTAGAGTTGATTAATACCGTGTGCTGCGGGGGTCTGGTAGATGAAACATACTGCGTCAGGGTGTTTCCATGGCCATGACAGACTGTTGTCGATGGCACCGATTTGAATCGAAGCTTGCTGCTCCGATGATGCCAAAGGTGTTCCTGTTCGACTCACGGCCTGCATCGGGTCGTGTCGTCTGTAAGGATGGGGGGAGTGGGCGCCGTTCGAGTTCACGGAGATTGGTCGGGGAGGGGGAAGGAGTTCGTCCTCGTCGTGCTTGGGCGTGTTCTCGCTGGGCTGCGGAGGATCCGCCACGATGGAGACTTGCTCATTACCCCAGTCAATCTTGACCATCCAGTTATCCAAACCTCTATCAGTGTTGCGCATGATGTAATCCAGAATCACCAGCTTTTCCAACTCTTCGCGGAAAGACTGCATGAGGTTCTCGGTCCAGTTGAATCGGCGCTCGCGGCTTTCGTCGCGTGGGTTTGGTGAAGGCATGTAGCCGTTCTCGTTATCATCTTCGTCATCGGACTCCACGCCTGACGGACGGCAGGCTTCATTCCACGGGCGCTTCTTGCGCTTCGGAGCATCTTCGGCACGGAAGCCAGTGTTGGTCTGATCGGGCCAAGGGTGCTCGCGGAGGAAAATGTTGGCATCCTTGTATCCTTTGAGGAAGACCTGGAAGCTGCCGGCCTTGGGAGGCAGGGTCTTCTTCCCCTTCCACGCCTTGCGCCGATCCCAGAAATCGTAGAAGAATGACTTCGAAGAAAGGTAAACGATGTCGGTATAGGGGACCAGATTTGTGCGCAGGCGGGCATCGAGGACGTATGCGGCGGCTTCGGATACGTAGGAGAGATTGGGAATGAGACAGGCTCGGCCGAAGAAACAGGGGAACAAGTTCCGGTGAATCCACTTGGTCCATTTAGGGTTGCGGGAGGCGTAAGGCTCTTCGTCCTTGGGTTTGAAGACACCCACCACCTTGCCTTCGGGGTTGCGAGCAAAATAACTGCCCGAGCTTCCCTGTGAGATCATGCGTGGATGCACGTCCAGCTCAATTGCCAGGCGAACACTTTCGATGATTTCCTCGTACTCGGCTCGTGCTCTCCGTTGTTGACCCTCAAATTCATCCGACTCTAGCGTCTCCGCGCTGACGGGTCGAACACCTGGAGGAGGCTGGAAGACGGAGTGGTAGATTTCCAACTTCTCTTCCTCGTAGGTCTTGCCCTTGACTCGGTGGATCTTGAACTTGGCAGCGATCTCTTCCGCCCAACGTTCGAAGCGCGCGTTGATTGCCTTGATGTCGACACCGGAGTTTCGACGTCGGCGTTGGAATCCACTGTGTCTGCGTCGATGGCCGGGGGGCGTGGCGAGACCGGACGCCTGCATCTGGGCTCGGGAGGAAATGGGGGCATAGCGAGGGGCGGATGTCGAGACCGTTGAGGAGGCAGCACCGAGGTCGTCATCTTCGGAGTCGTCGTGAAGGTAGCCGCGTTCTTCCTCCTCCTGGGCAAGGCGGGCGTATCCCGACGTGGCAGGGCGGTTTTTGGGCATGGTGGAGGAGGAGAAGATTTAATGAAGGGCTGAATAAAATGACAAAGGTCTAAAGAAACGAAGGACAAGAGAAAATCAATCCATGACAATGAAGAATGATTGGTGGTTGGAAGCAGTGAAGGCAAAATAACTGCACCCGTCACCGATGATTATTATGGATCGTACCAGGCAGGGGGCGCTCGACTCGACGTGACGGGTTAATTTACAGTGGCGGTGGGCCGTTTTGCGGCAGAATCACCAATTGCAGGTGGGTTTCATCGTGTTTTCACGGGTCCCTGAAGGGTGCTTTTCGATACAACCTGGTAATACAGTTACGCACCGCCGGCGGAGCGGGTCGCTCATAAAAGGGGCTGCGCTTGTCTGAACAACTTCACATTGGAAGATGGGAGCTGGGGCCTGGCCTGGTGACCCACTTGCTGACCTGTCCAGAAGGCCGGAGAAAGGTACCTATGTATAGACTGTAGAGCATCTATATACAAGCCAGCTATCTTCACGTCCCTACCGGGAAGGACAATCAATTACTCCGTTCCATTCTCTCACCGACATGCGTGCTTCATCACGTGGAGGGCCATTATATTATCTAGTTCCTGAATCAAATTTCTGTAAGGGATAAACTTGATGCTACTACCTCTTCTTGCCCCTTTTGAACTACATCTTTTGCCTCATTATCAAACCAGTACCATCACATACAGCAACCTATATTCACCATGGCTACCAGTGATTTGGCGTATTCTGTTGACCGAGAGATTGCCCATTTCTTTGAAAAGGCTACAGCGACTCGCTCAGCTTGTAATAGCTTTGCAAGGGAGCATCTTGGTGGCAATGTCGTTTCGGTTGCCGTGCAAGGCGTATGCAGCTACACCGTCTATGCTGGACCCAATGCCGAGTTTGTCGTCCAGTATCGCTTGAAGTCTCTCCAGCTGAGGATGGAGACTATGAATCTCGCTCGAACTATCTACGGCCCTTTCGCACCCCAGGTCTCCTTTAGAGGGCAGATTGGTGAAGATATTGAAAGCAGAGAACCGCTTTGCAAAGAACCGCTTTACATATACGTTATGAGCCGAATACGAGGCATTAGTTACCTGGATTTTATCCTGGCGCATAACAGTCATGTGTCTGAAAACTCACCTGAGTTTTCTTCATGGTGCAAGAATCTTGTAACTGACATTGCGAAGCAGGTTCACACTCTATATTATATATACACCGAATTGCTGATTATATGTCCTGTTAGGTTCTTTGCTCTATCTTGGAAAGGCCCCCAAGATGTTGATTAAAGGTACCGCGACAGCCTGCACCATCAATACCAAAAGGAACTGGATTTGTTGCTTGCTTGTCTCCTAGGTCGCTTTCGCCCTTTGATCCAGGAGTCTCTCTCCAGATTGCCAGCCATTTTATCTCTTCCTATGGTGCTACTCCATAAAGACTTTTGTGTCTGCAATATTGTAGTGAATGAAAAGTCTTGCAATTTAGTTGGGGTGGTTGATTGGGCTGAAGCTGAGATTGCTCCTTTCGGCCTGAACCTTCACTCTCACCAGCGACTGATAAGTAAAGTCCACCTCAAGAATGCTTGGATCAGATATGACGATTATGTCATTTTGGAAGAAATCTTCTGGAGCACGTTCAGCAAAGAAGCCGGAGGGTTGAGCAATGAAAACATCAGCATCATCAAATCTGCAAGAATTGTGGGACTGATACTATCGCGTGGCTTCACAAGTCGTCTCGCGAATATGCCGGAACCTGTACCAATCCGTGATGATGAAAGTGGAGCATATAACATGCGTGATCTGGATAGGCTTTTGATTAATCCAGCCACAAGGTTTGCGGATTTGTCATAATCGAATCATGGAACAGAAAAGAGGTTGGGAAGTGAGATTGACCGGTTGACAAGAGCTGGATACAAAAGCTTAGGCATTCATTACCATACATATCTGATTAAAGGATGCCGGCCAAAGAAAGAGCGGCTTTTAGGTCCTCGACATTTTCCAGCTTGGGGAGACGAGCCGTGTGAGCCAAATATCAGGCAAGCGGGGAACCTTGTCGCTTGGAGCGGCTTACAGGGCCTGGGCGTGTTTGGCGCAGTGAAGTGGAACGAGTTCAAGGTTGAGACTGCCAATACTTCATCTCTGAAGTCAAGATCTACTTAGGTTGGAAACTACTTAAGCCGCACTCGGATGATAGAGCCGTGATCATTGTCTATAATTGATCTGCTAGCGTCCGCGCTAGGAGGTCGTCTTGTTGAATGGTACGCACGGATGTAGCTGGGAAAAGCTTGTAAATACAAGATATCCGAGCCGGTGGAGACTAGCAATGATCTAGATGATTATGCTGGATATGCATTTGTTGTCTGTGAACGTGTTGGTACGACAGACAGTCTCGAGAAGCTTCTAGATCATATAGCGAAATGGAAATTGCGGAGTTTTAATTTTTGCCATGATCGAAAGGACGAACAAAACCTTAAGAGCTTAGCCTGAAATATTTTCTGGCGATTACTGGTACATGAAAGACTAAAGACTTTACGCGATCGATGAAGGGGAGGTGATGAAGTAGAAGTGTGCATTAGTAACGAGAAGCTGTTCTTGATAAGGGCCGACAGTATGGAGGGAGCCAAGTCAACAAATTTCATAAGATGCATGTCAACTTTGAGTGGTAGTTCGAAATCGTAACTTCTCAATCACCATCTCGACAAAATTATCGACCGTATCGAGCTCAAACTTCCGTAGGGACGTTTCCGAATAAATCGGCTTGTTCTGTATATTCATAGCGACATAGTCCAATTGGGTGTCAGAAGGGAAGAGCGGACGCGAGGTAAAGGCGACCGTGCTGTCGAGTTTCTTCCAGACTCGCTCTTGGAGTCGGGGGAAGTCAAGCCAAGGGACAGCCAGCGACATGTTAGTAAGTCAAAAGCGGCTTCAGAGTACACAGTGATCAGGAAAATTAATCACATCCACTGGTTCTTCATACTGGCTGTAGACTGAGCAAAAATTGATTGGGAAAAAAAGAATGCGTTGACGGGGAGTCACCCTAAGCCTATGCTGCCGTTCTGATATAGGTATCTGCGTATTTTATTAGTGGGTTATTAGACAGGAAGGTAGTATGGAATACGTTAACACCCAATTAGAATTAATCAGGTGACCAAGGCCCCTGCTTTCTCCTGGCTCTCGTTTTTCTCTCTTTGCTCCCCCCTCCTTCCCCTTGAAATACAGAGAACTTGGTGTCCTTACTCCTCAAAACATCGCCATCTCTCGTAATATTCCCATGATGGATATTCAACGCCACCAATTCCCTACTGTGCACTGGATCTGGGGAGGAGGTATCTCCTTCGTTTACGAGGTCCACCCTCGCATCGTGGTCAAGGTCCCGAAGTCTGGGGAATTTGAGAGGGAGCAATTCCATAAAGAGCTCAAGATATATCGAATATTCTCACAGAATCAGAATCCGCGTTGCCCGTCTATCGTGCAGTGTTTTTTCTTTTCAGATAATGGCATCTTCCTTGAGTACATGAGAGGTACGATCCCTATTGGCAGTTAAAGGGTTTATCTTCTAATTACCCTAATAAACAAGACGCTTTCTTCTAGAATACAAGACAACCACATCAAGGACGAGCAAAATCTAGTGGTTATAAAAGTGGAAAAGTTAGAACCTCTGCCTCTACGAAAGGAATGGATGAACGATCTCGCCCAAGCCGTCGCTTTCCTAGAATCACTTAACCTCGCTCATGGTGACCTACGGCCTGAAAATATCCTACTTGATCGCAACCGACTAAAACTATCTGACTTTGATTCTACGGCGAAAATCGGATCAGATTACGAAGCATGCATGGCTCCATATGGCAGAATACTCAACGAAACGGACCAAGGAAAACGTGGAACTTTCGGCTTCCTAGGCCCTCGGACAGAGCAGTTCGCCCTCGGTTCCTTATACTACTTTATAAACTACGGCTATGAGGTTTATGGAGATCGATGTCTTACTGAGGATCCTTACGACCATGGTCCTAAGGTCGTGGACTTACTACAGAACATGGAGTTTCCGAAATTAGATGGCAATCCGATGATTGACGGTGTCATCGACAAATGCTGGCATAATAAATATGTCACCGTTTCAGAATTGGCTGTGCACACAAAACGCTTTTGAATGAAAGAACTGATGCGGCAGGAAGTAAGAGAGTAGGCAGCGGAGAGGATGGTGACAGCTCTGATGATGTGGACCAATACCTCTTGGGAGAGGAATTTCTTTCAAAACGGGAATTCTGTCAGGACCTGGAGAAACGTGGACTTCTCCATCTACTTTCTTCAGGTGAGCCTGAGCAAATTGGATTCACTTTCGATTGGTATAGACACAGTCTCTCAGTCGGGTGATTGAAGAAGGCGTCCTGGGACTCTGTGAAAAACGGGAGGAAAGCTACATATGCTGGAAATACCCTAGCTCTTCTACCTGTGATTATAGGTATCCTTGGAGTTTGTGTATTTGTATTGGAAACATTATGATCTAGGAAGGAGTCTTACATCTTTGTGTGGAATTTGATGCTTTAGTACTGATCAATTATTCGGCCATATAATTCACTACATCGGGTGGTACCGGTGACTTTCGTTTTTGGTGGAAGCTGAGCTAATGAAGTCCTTGAGCTCGGCGGAAAAACTTTTCAATTAGGTTCAGGTCCGGTTAATAAGGAGGTAGATAAACCAACTTGAGTCTGGTATCGGCACACATCTAGGCAATCTGCTCGGAGTGGTGGAACTAGTGGCGCCTATAGTAGTGGACACTGATGTGACTTGATAATGTAAGTAACAGAAACGATAAGCTTGGTCGTTTTGTGGCCTCGTATTCAAGTTAACCCAACCCACTTCCAGTCCCTTAGTTCTCGAACCTCGCTAGCCCTTTTATACGGCTCGCATTCAGATTAAACAGGTGAAAAGCGGTCGAATACGCGTCTGGTTCTCGGTGGACAGTATCGTTGTCTCGTTGCGACGGGCCTTACGCGCTCTCCATCAACCGTCCACAAACCCTGGATCAAGTCAAACGCCTTGCGGGAGGAGGCACTACCAGTTACTGGAGGTCGTGGTATCGCATTTGATTTCCGTCCACGGATTTCTCGACCCTTGAGCTTCGTACTGTAGTGGACTTGGAGAGAACCTTTCGATCTCCGTGGAAAGTACTCCACGATCCGACTCCAGGCTAGGTTCCGCTCCTCCTTCAGCTCAGTTAGGAGCTTGTCGTCCTCGGGAAGGAAGTGGGTTCCCTTGCTTGTGTTTACTGCCCGCGACTTCTTAGAAGCGACAGTTTTAGAATGTCGGCTCTCAGATCTGATTTCTGGAACTTCGCCTAATCCATGAGAACAGAAGTTCTCCCGTTGTTCTTCGATGGCGAATGAGTATATAACCCTCGATAAGAATATCTGCCGCGTGACAAAACCTCGGATAGGTATAGTTTCGATGTATAGAGACTTGTTGAGGAGTAAAGCTGATCCACGGATGCGTCGGCCTGCTTCGCCACTGCAGGAGAGCGACATACAGCTTCGAATCGTGCACGTGCAGGCGTGACTCGCGCAGCAGCAGTCCGTCTTGGTTTTTTAGCTGGATGAGGAACACCTCTACAGACATCGTCGCCGCTCTCTTCCGTATAGTCCCTGTCGTTAGGGCCGTCGGGGTCATCACTGTCATTATCACAAAGCAGCGCGGGTCGATCTTTCCTTTTTCGCGGACAAGTCAAACGGGGTTCATTCGTTCGCGACTCTCGAGAGTGCGTCCCGAGGACCGCTGCTGAAGGTGGGGACGATCTGGACCGGGCTTCTGACGAGTCTACCCGTGCGGCCCTATATGCCCGTCCGTCATGTTGTTGCGGGGCAGGGGAGACATAGGGAGGCGATGCCTTATTTGCGTCGAACTGGTAGGACGTTGCATGGCTGCCATCATTGTTGAGCTCTAGCACCTTATGGTTGTCAGCTGTGGCTGCATGGCCGTGGCCTTGTCCGTCATATATTGGTTTCCAGTAACAGGCTGGTTGCTGCTTGGACTTTCGGTATCCGCGCTTTCCCACTGGTAGCCGCAAGTTGACTGGTGAAGATTATCTTTAACGGCTTCGTGTGGAGAGCCGAGCGTCAGGATAGTGAGTTTCCTTGGCGAATGAAGTCGTCTCGGTTCATAGACGTTGAATTCTCTTCACCGGCTATCATGCTGTTCTCCATTTTATCACAAGCTGAGACTTGAGCCGGCACGACGTCCACCGCGGCCTGGTCTGTATTCCAATAAATGAGCGAGTCTGGTGACTGGCTCTGTTCGACGCTACTTACCCGCAACAAAATCTAGGTCTGTCTGGCTGAAGATCCTTTGGGCCTGTGCCGGAGATTTGGGTACAGATCCAGGACATTCAGCCTGGCCATTGCTTGGCTGGCCACAACATCAGAACTGAAAGGTTACCAAGGTCGAGTTTTGGTGGTTGCCATATTCTGGATCTGTTATCCAAGAGAGTGAGAGCTATCAAGATTAGGACGAACGACTCTCAAGACCACCTGACCTCGCGGAGAGGAATGCGATGCCTTGCTCGCCACGGCATTAGTGTTCTAGGGCTCCCAGCAAATTGTGGATATCCCCGTTCGGCTAGACGTTTTTGCTTATAGGTCTATAGCTGCACCTTTTTTTTGCTAAGCTAGTAGGGGAAGCCTCTTCGGTTAAAAGCGTATCTACAAAAAATCAGGGCCATAGAAGAGATGCATGTCCAGATAGACCAATTTCTTAGTTTAATTGAATTAATGGCGTTTTGGTTGAGTTAAATGCATTTAAAAACTATAGATGCGGGTGGGGTGGCCACCCGCTTATAATGGCCACTCGCTTACCGAATACGTTAACTAGTTAAGTTATTCTGTACGTAGGCCTGAAATTGGGGGCCTAAAATTGGGGGCCTGAAATTAGAACTTGAGGTCGGCCGCTGTCGTCGTTGTTGTCGCTGGCTTTGTCAACGCGGCCGCTAGCCCGCCATGATCAGCATTTTCTACCCCAAAATGAATCTTGGTACGGAGACCATCATATCAGGCGTGCGGCCAATGCTTGGCCGTGTAGTCGTATATGCATAACCTACAACGGAATGGCCCCCACGCGGGATCTCCCGAAGCCAATCACAAGCATTGTCTTAAAAAAAAATTCGAGGTCATATCAAGACGAGGGCACGATAACGTCATGTTGCTATATAGAAAGGGACCAATTCAAATCCAAGGGGTAGATGATCTGGCTGGGCAGGCGTCATGGATGATCACGCTGGCGCCTAACCCGGTTCTCTGAAGAGAGCTAGGAAATGTTCCTAAAGTACACCATCTACATCTGAGTCTCGATAGAATATCAGACTATAAATACCCATCGTCCGTCCCCCAACATCTCCTCTCGTCCCAGCTCATCATAAACAAAATCACCCAGACAGAACATCATCTTATCACCCTCTCCTCAGAGTTCCACAATAATAACAGAAACAACCAAACCACACTCATCCGTCTTAAGACTTTCCACACCTTCCCTACTCCACCAACCAAGATGTTCTTCACCAACGCCCTCATCTTCGCCCTCGCAGCCGCGACCGGCACGCAGGCTGTGGAGTTCCCCAACCCCGATGTGCAATGCCACGACGATTGGCCCGTCAGCGTCGAAGAGGGGCGGCGCGTAGTCGATCAGCTGGGGTCGACGTGCGACAGCGGCACGCCCGTGCTGCAGAACTCGAAGATGTACAGCTCGTACGGCGGCGCCATGGCCTTCGTATGCAACTGGGGCGCGGGCTCGCAGGCCTGCACGCACCAGGAACTCAATGAGGCCATCCGCCTGGTCAACGCCGAGTGCGGCGAGAACGTGGCTGGCTACGTGCAGATTAATGACTGGGCTAAGCAGTATGGTCGCACTACCATCTCGGACAACCCTTGCCCCAACTTGAACGGCTAAGAAGGGGGAGGTTCCTGGATCAGGAAGGCTTTAAGGGGGGGATATTAGATCGGGAAACGGCTCTTGGTGTGCTAGTTGGCATGGTGGTATTAAATTGCGTCGTTCATTTGGTTTGGCTTGTAAGGTTCTGGAGAAATTAGAGTACATGCCCTTCTTTTGCTCTCTGAAAATACTAGTAGCTGTACAATGTTGTGCCGTATTTTTTAAAGTGCCTTATTTATTTGCGTGTCACTTGATTACGATTGTGGCTAGGTAATTCCTTTCACTTGGGAAACCTGCCCTTCGCCTTGAATAGGAACTTGACCACACTACCCTATTGCTTATCTGCCTGAACCAATCGGGTCAAAGTTCACGATTAGGACGACACAATGGCAGCGAACCGAACATTGGTCTAAGAAAGGCTCCTAGATCGCTACCAAGTCGTATTAGTAGCTCGTTCCTAGCGCAATTGCTGTGTTTGCTTTGGCTCCTGCGATATTCCATAAAAGGACATTTATTATAGGTTAGTAGTTAGAGGGGCATCAGTGTCCGCGATATTTAAAGAGACAGGGACCTCGGACCCCAGGAACGTGACTCTCACTCCCGAAATAACATAGAGAAATACATCGTGCGGAGAACTTAGCGTCTCTATTTCTGAAGTTTCCGTCACAAATTTGAACCTAATAGCTGATAAGCCAACAAGCAAGGTACAAGACAGGAGGATTCTTTTAGGTAGACATGATGAAATAATTCTTGCAACAGACTTAGGGGCGCCTGGGTATTAGGAAATTCGCGTGATTTAGAGTGGGGAGTGTTCCCTAGCTAATTATACTTAATAAACACCCTATTTCTTTCACTGCGTTTAAAAAGAAAATGAATTAATCGGTATCCTTGAAGATTACACTTGTGTCAGCTACTGACACACAGCTCAATTACCATCTCAGCGTTGAACAATAGTTACATTCTTCAGAATGAACAATCAAGCGTTGGCATTTGCCGAACCCTGAGTGGGTCATATCGCAATCCGAAGGCCGCCTCGCTGCCTCCGCTGTGGTAGACGCACAAAGAGATCGCCCTATGTGCCTTGGAATGAGAACGGTAATGCTGATCGTCCATACTATTCCTGCTCTTCTTGTTGGAAATTCGCTTGCTTTGGAGATATGCGAGGTGTGTTGGCGGAAAATCCCACATGCTACTGTGACGACGGGATGCAATTCAGCCGGCGTGCCATAGCAGGTCCGGACGGCGGAAGAGCGAAGATTTCGCGGTCGATATTCTATCGGTGTGCCACCGGGGGTTGCTCGTTCTTTGAGCACATGACAGACAGTCGCAATAGAGTCCTGATTTACGACGGTCCCATCTTCCCGCGTGTCTTGATTGGGCTTCTAAGGATCTCGGTCCCGCAACAAGGTACGCTCTGTTGGTACCCACTAGTTTTGTACAAAAATGCCCCAAAATGGCTTGAAGTTATCTGATAATTTTTATATGTAGGAATACAACGTATATCGATGCCGTGAAAATGTACAGAAGATAGCAACTCGCCTATCTCATCCTATCAAAACAGCAATAAACATTCCCGAACAGTGACATATAGATGTAGAAATATCCACTTATGATGCTAGAGCATAAGAGTATTCTGTCTAACGCTTCTCTACACATTTTGCATAGAGACGTACATTAACAACGCAGAATGTGCAAACGAAAGTGGTACAAATTGGTTCCGTAATCCGTGGGTTCTTGGCGGGTTTTCACGAGGTCGCTCTGGAAGTAGGGGCGTGTATAAATTTTCTATTGTAGAGATAATGAATTATTGATTTTAGGAAATATCTGGGGCGGCACTCTATAGTGTATGCTGTCGATAGACGAAGCCTTCCCTTAGTGGAGGCTGAATATGATGTAACTAGAGATTTGGAAACATTGACAGAAGCAAACCGGTGCACACTGACCCCTATCATCGCAAGATAAATGAATGGCACGTGACTTATGACTATCGGATGTGAACCTTCTTCGCCTGGCAGTATCTTTTAGGCGACATGCCAAAGATATACAATATTGGAGGATAAAGGAGTCTGGTCTTCAAGGGGTGTGGAACCACCTAAATACTAGCAATCATGACTAAGCATGGTCGAACTGGGAGTCACGTGGCACTGACCGGCCACTCTCTAACAATATAACACTGACCCCCTAAATTCATACATCCATAAACCTCCTTCGCAACGTTCATCATTATGCCCAAGACTAGTCAGCTTCTTCGGAGAGAGATTACATACTCAGAAGCCAAGACTGACGAATTCAATATTCTCTATCAGCTAGGATACCCTTCCGAACAAAGAAGATTCTTCGCTGACCTCCACGATAATTATGAATAGATAAAGGCTACTGTTACCCACCATCTTGGCCTAAGATCACCTAATAAATATTATATAGCAGATATAGAAAATTAGCTTTATAGCAGTTTTAACGTTTATATCCCTATCACAATTTACAGTTAGGACCGCCGGCGTATTCTAATACGATTTCCGCTGCTATATCGCATTGGAGAAGACTTTAGACTAGGAAACAGCGACGAGAAAATCCAGTGTGAGGCAGGATCGTATATATAGCTCCAAGAGAACTGCCTAGATATACTAATCCCTAAATTATTTAGCTTTACCTTATTAACTAGCGAGACGGTAATTATAGATTATCAGCTACGCTAATCTAGATCTCTCTGCTAACCGATCCTAGTTCACTCGACTTATATATCTCCCTTTTTTCCCTCGTTGTTTCCGAGTCCTACACTAATCTAATCGTGGTTCGGGAGACTAGTTCCTTCAAACTATATGCGCCATCAGAGTATAGGTTCGGTCTTTCCTATCAACAGCGGCTATCTTTTGATTGAATATATCAAAGAGATGCGTGGAACTATGCTCTCCAACACGTGGATAGAAGGCCGGCATGACGCAAAACTGCGGAAAAACCTCTTCAGTGACCTTGCCCGGATTTTCTTAAATATTACCCGATTTCCTTTGCCTAGGATCGGTTCATTCATCATTAATAAGGATAGCTTCTTACGTCTTATAAATCGACCACTCTTAATTGAGATCCAGCAGTTAGAGAACGAGAGGATCCCAACTGAGATACCGTGTGATTATACCTACTCAACTGTCTACTCCTACGTGGTGGATATTCTAGGATTCCATGATAATCGTTTTCGGTATCAGCCTAATGCTGTCAACAACATTGGGGATTGTGCGTATCAACTTTCTATGTTGACTGCGATGCGATCCATTTTCCGATCAATTTTCAACCGGGGATTTCGAAGGGGCCCGTTTGTCTTCAATTTTACAGACCTCCATCAGAGTAATATATTTGTTGATTCTGAATGGCATATAACATGCCTAGTGGCCTTGGAATGGACCTGTACTCAGCCAGTCGAGATACTTAGCACTCCTTATTGGCTTACGAACAAGGGCGTGGACCAATTGATCCCAGAAGAATACGATGCAGTCCGTCGCGAATTCATGGAATCACTGGTAACCGAAGAGCAACGATTCAATACGGCCACAGTGTCTCAGCTGCATCTCTCAGATATCATGGAACGATCATGGCAAACAGGAGCTTTCTGGTATACTCTGGCGCTCTCAAGCCCATCAGGACTTTTTACAATATTCGATAAGCATATTTGGCCTCTTTTCTTGAAAAACTGCGAGGAAGAGTTCCAGGTGATCATGCCATTTTTCTTCGAAAAAGACATCGGATGCATTGCAGGTCGCAAACTTGCGGATAGAGAAGACTATGACAACAACCTCCGACAAGCTTTTGACATCACCTCAGACTGAGATGGCCCAAGCGCTATTTTTTTACCAGATTTCATTTTTTTTTTCCCGTTTTGAACGTGATCTTTAACCGCGGCATCCAAAAATGCCATAGCCCTTTCTTTATGGTTTTATTTTCTCTTATCTTGTGCCGCTTGGCCCGACGAGCTAAGTTGCTGGAGAGTTTTGTTGGTAATTTTCCTTGACACGCTACACGCCATTGCTGACCAAAACCAAGTCACCTGCCACGTCAAACGTTGGTTACGACTACTATATATGCCTGCGGACATAGGGAATTAGACAAGCACCGGCTCCCTATCCTCAGAATCATCCCCAACCTTGGCTGGAGGCGCCCATGGCAAGCTCCCATAACCATCGAGATAAATGTGCGAGCTGCAGAGGAGCTTCCAACGGCGCCTAGAGTGAGGTAATGGTATCCGTGCTGATAATATAGACTTCTTTATCTATTATCGTAGCCCGGGTTTTTCTCGAAATGTGAGCGGTGCTCTTTTCCCATTGCGCCAGAAAGGGATCTATCACCGTCACCAGTTTCTGAAGGCAAGGAGAGGAAGAAGAGTAGTATTCGGGTCATTCTCATATTGTGGGCCTTGTCACGCTATTAGCCCTTTAACTTATACATTCGCCTAGCTACAAATGTGCCGGGTAACCAGTGAAACGTAAATCCGCATCTTTATCCAAACCATAGCAGTCAGCCAGGCCCTGCAATTGATCTTCTGAGAGTATACCATCGAGGACACAACCTGGAGATACCGTTAGCCACCAAGATGGTAGACATTATATAACGTATAACCCGTACCAAACTTATTCTCACGGCTCTCCCTCCATTTTCTGATCCGACCTCTCAACGATTCCGTTGATCCCGAACGCATCTGGATACCACGAGTACGGCGAGCACCGTTCGTATCAATAGAATTAAGGAGTTCTAGCATCTCTGAGGTGCGGCTATGGTGCCCGAGCCAAGCTTTTCGAATGATCGTATCAAGGATTTCATAATCGGTTCGTATTTCGGGCAGAATCAATGTACCATGACTGTCAACAGACAGCTCAGGCTTGGCTGCATGCTCCAGCTGAAAAATAAGCGACCCCATTGCAAACATATCTGTTGCCTCGGATAAAGTCGGCGAGGGACCGTTGATTGGAAGTGGAAGATCTAGGAAAACGGGATTTGGCTGACCAAGAGGGCTGGCGGCGCTAAAATCGCAAAGAATAGCACGGTCGTATTCATCAAAGAGGACATTGTCGATCCGTATATCTGCATGGGCTATGCCAAGGCTGTGGATATGGCAAAGTGCGTCGGTAAGATCACGGTACCAGCGAATCCGATGAAGCTGAGCGGGAATTCTATCCTCAGACGACGGGTGATATCTACGGAAATAAATTCCCTCAGGTTGATCGGCATCGATGGCTTCTATAATGTGAGGGTGTGGCCGTCGTTGAAGCAGTCGTAGTACAGTTCGTTCGTTTTGTAACAAGTTGGACTGAAAGAGGGTGTCTGAGGCGTAGTGCCATCGATCGTTGTCAGGGGCACTACTCCCATGTTGTTTGAATAGCCAAGAAGTCTTGAGAACTATCTGATCATCAACTACGTAGACCTGAGCAGAAGCTCCAACTCCTATTAATTCCAAGTCACGTTGAGGGTGCAGCCCTATGGTGTATGTGACGCAGTTCGATGTTGAGGCGACACCGACCAGACCATTAGCCTCGAGATTGTCAGGCTTTTCAGATTTAGACGGACGATATCCGACAAATGGCGGGAATGTGCGAGACAAGAGGCCAAATGCGTGATAACCGAGATAACCGAAGTATCGCAATGCAGCCAATGCTGCTGAGTAAAATCGCCAGAGATACGACAACATTCTGGATGTTGGATAAAGGGATAATCAAGGAAACAGGGGCAACAACTGTTGAAGTCGAGCGTCAACACAGGACCGGAGGATGACTAACAACGCTGGGCGGGTGCAGAATAGTGGTGGTACAAAGTTACGGGTGGAAAGGCGGCTGCTTCTGGCCTCCAAAGCGGTCATTTTGTCAATTTCACAGGTCCTCAGATTCTAGTTGCGATTATGTATGCCATAGTTCTGGGTGGAAACAGTAGATCGCCGTGAAATGTGAAACCCAGTTAGAAACGATGCATAGATTGGGGAGGCAGGGCAGAACATTCCGAGGAGTATAATTACGCGCGATAAGTGATAAATTTCGATACGCGCGATAATAACAGTCGGGATAAGACTTCGCTTCTCCATCTTCGCGATCTCCACCATCAGGATCCATTGATCTCTTTCCTTTCATTTCCGGAAAGCAATTTGCCATTTTTGTCAATTGCCTTACCTTTGATATCCGGAGAGCAGCCAGCAGCCCTTCGTCATCTGCTCTTCGTCACCTGGCGTGCTGTGAATCGGATCGCATCGAGTCCCCTCTTCTCGACCTGCTCTTTCCCCAATCCTATCTGCCTTCAGCCGTCTTCAATTGCCTTTCGACCACATCGCGCGACCCACGAACCCTTCGTGCTGCTTCTGCGATCCCCGTCTCCCCCCGTTCGGTCTCACGCGGCCGGATTTGAATTGAAGTCTCGCCCTCGCCCTCCATTGTGGCTTCCATCCTCTACCGGGCGTCGCCCATCGACCCGGCTCTCAAACCTGCCTCGTCCACGCAGACCCCCGACCTCGTCCGCTTCGACTCTCCGTCCGACGTCTCTACCAGCCCCCCGACAGGCTCGGATATCCCCAAGCCATTCTCCCCAGCGCTGCCGGATCTGAACAGCATTGGGAAGTTCGACTTTCGTGATAACTTCCCCGACTCGGTGTCTGTGAGCACTTCGCTTCCGGGATTGGCAGCGCTTGCCTCGGTCGCGTCCGCGCCCACCTCGAATCTACGGTACGTCCCTGGGAATGGGAACGAGAATGGGAGTTGGGAGTCCGGTGGCCTTGAAGTCTATCGACCCATAGAGATGATAAGCCCCGGTCTTTCCCCTCTCCTCTTTTCAGCCGAAAGCCCCTCTTTTCATCTGCAGGAAGGAGGCCCAATGAGCGCAGAGAATGCATTGGCTGACCGGGTATTTTTTCTTACAATTCTACAGGGGATCCAGTGTGAACGGGAACATGGCGAACATGAGCTACGCGACATCGTCACCAGCGGCTACGACGGCAGGACAGAGCAACCGTCCGGTGAGTTTACGTTCACTTTGTTCATCTGGCAGTTTCATGGATTTTACACGTTATCGCTCTTATCTCGACTCGGGACGTTTTATCGGCGATACTGGGGGGTCTTGGCACCACCCGATCCGTGCGCTCCAAATCCTTATCGAACCCGTCAAATCTCTCCCAATCTTATCATCACACATCCACCCTCCTCTTGTCCTTTCCTCTTTCTTTATCCTACACTATGGCGACCACATTGACTGACGACAAGCGTCCCCAATTACAGCCCGTTTGCCAGAACTGCGGCACCTCCACCACCCCTCTATGGCGTAGGGACGAACTCGGCTCCGTCCTCTGCAATGCCTGCGGCTTGTTCCTCAAGCTACATGGGCGCGCTCGTCCGATAAGCCTAAAGACCGATGTGATCAAGAGTCGCAACCGCGTCAAGACCGGCCAGGGCCCCAAACGCAAGGTGAGTTCGCGATCCGAAAATTTCTGCCGCCCCCTTCGCCTTCCTGTCCCTAGATAAGAGATTTCCCCCGGTGCTGACCACCGCGATCCTCTATAGTCTGGCGGCCCCGTCGACGCCAACGGCCTCGGACAATCGGATGCGGCGACACCCCCTCTTGGCTCCCATGGCTACCGTCGCGCGTCGCGTAAGATGTCCCCGGGTCACTCGGATCGCTCGAATTCCCCCTTGTCGCGAACGGAGACACCTGGCTTTGCCGCCATGCAGGGCCACAACTCCAACATCGCGCCGCAGCACATGTTCGACAGTGTCACTCGGGGCGACGGTACCTTGAATGCGTCCGGCAGTCTCCCTTCCCTTCCGCTCCGGCAACCTTCTCCCTCCGCCGTCGATCGCCAGCTTGGCGAATCCCCCCAGACATACGAGAGTCTCTTGGCCCTCAACACCTCTCTCAAGACGCGCGTCAGTGAACTCGACTTGATCAATGAGCTGTTCCGCGGTCGCGTCGCGGAACTCGAGCAGAGCGACGCAAGTGCGCGCCGATCGGAGATGATCGCCCGCGACTCCGAGGCTCGCCTGCGCCGATCTCTCGACGAGTCCCAACGTCGCGAAGAAAACCTCAAGCGTCGCGTTGAAGAACTCGAGCATCAAATCTCTGCCAGCGCCGATGCTGACAGCTCAGAGCCCCAAGCCAAGCGCATCCGACTGGCGGACATGGTAGAACAGTCGCCCGAGGAGTCGCCGTCGCAAGCCAAACCAGAGTAACCAATTCCTGTGCCAAGCCTTCTACGGTACTTCTGTTTTGAGCCGCTTCGGTCCCATCAACCGCGCGGTTGCTGGCTTGTCCCATCTCTCCTGGTCTTTTTGATACCCTTCCGACTTTCGTCTTTGGTGGCTGGAACTTCAACAAAAAAGCTCGATACTTGTCTAATTTCCTTTTTCTTTCTTTCCTGTCAGATGTGTCGCAACGGGTCTCCTTTTCTTTTTAATTTGCTTCGAGTCGCGGGTTCGTGTACGAAATCTCCCAGTATGCTTCTAATAGTACCTCTTCTTCCTTCCCCCTGTTCTTTATCTGCTTGCGAACACAAGTGAGAGGTCGGACAGCTTAGCGTGACGAAAATACTGCAAAATCACTAATATGATATAAGGACCTAGGTGAAATTGACGCTGGAAATGACCGCTTCTGAACCATCTGTTCCTTTTGAGACGCCGAGTCCAAGTTAGTTAAGCTTTCATAATATGGGGAACTCGTAGACTGGCCAAAGTTCTAAGCGCTGACATGCTCTCCTATTTCTGTGTTCTCCTGTCAATGGGCGTTTACGCTACTCTATGCATGCATCAGACCTTAGGCCTATGAAGCAGGGGTACTTCAGATCGAAGCTATGGATACTGTACCTTGAGCTGATCAAATTGTGCTGAGACCTAAACCAGCACTTTCACTCAGTGTAATCCCACACCAACCTTTCCTTCCATGTCTTGCATCTTGCGTTGCACAAGAGATTCCATATCCCGTTTCTCCTCAAGAAGCTCAATCCTCTCTTTCCACGCATCTTGGGCCTTCCCAAAAGGGCCAAAGAAAACGACAATCAATCTCCTGCCAGTAAATAGCATCGAAAAGTAAAATTCTTCCGTGCATAATTACCCCAGAAATCTTCCACTCCGGCTCCCCCGTAAGCCCAGAAAGCCTTTCCTGCTCTTTCCATCCAACCTGTTGTATTCGGGCGTCATCACGCTCAACTGGAACCTTGACGGAAGTCTGCAGACGATGCTCATAGACTTCTGGCCAGGTATCGATACTTATCTAGCCAGGACTTGGTTGTTCGAGGAGCAGCCACCACGGCGGCGAAAAGAATTCGGAGGTGGAGGCATAGGTGGATTCCCAATCTATAACGTCCACGATTTTCCCAAATCTGCATTCAGGAGCACGTTCGGAGGCTCCGGCGGAGGTCATCAACCCCCAAAGCTTGAATGGTCGTGACTCGCGAGGGGTAGATGGATTTTAGTCGACGATCTCTGGCGAGTCTGAGGGGTCGACTAACCGACTTGTTTGGATTTGAATCTAGGTTTTTCCCCCCTCATACGCCTTGTGCTAGGTGGACACCTGCCCAACTTGTGGCTTGTAATATAGTAAGACATGTTAGAATCAAGGCCCCATCGGAACTCGATTAGTCTGAGAACGTGTCTATGTACAACCTCATTGAGAAAATCCAGGACTAAACTGCCCACGCATGGCAAAACAGCACACGCGTGGAGTATCAAAATCTATGGCGAGAAAGGAAAAAAAGAAAGGAATAACGAACGCATAGGTGACTCTAGCGACACCAAACCAGTCTGGGCTTTGGACCGGGGAGTATACTTGGCCAGCAAAAAGCGATCCGAGACGTGCAGATGATCTAACAAAGATATACCCATACATACCAACAAGATGGAAGAATAAGACAGTATTGACGCAGGCCAGCTCATAAAAACCGGACAATACCTCTTGTCTCAATGAAAAGTTCTTATGCCAAGCGGTGACCACTCTTCTTGTGCATCGCGTTGTGGATGCGCTTTTCGCGGAAGATGCTCCAGAGGCAGACGCAGATACCAGCGAGGCCGGAGAAGAAGGTCAGATAGTAGGCGGAGCGGTAGCAGGCCAGTCCGTCGGGGCACTGCCGGTCGCCGTCGTCGCCGATCACGGAGTGGCGATCGTATACGGTGCCATACAGGAGGTTGAAGACGTTTCCGCTGAAAACTGGGGCTAGAGTCATCACGCCCCAGTTCTGGGATAGGCCGCCGATGCCGAATGTCTGCGCGGTCAGAGAGGGGAAAACTCCGAACAGGAAGCCGTATGCGACGCCTGTGAAGCCAGAAACGACGACTAGCGTGTTCGGGTTGGAGATGGAGGATCCGCAGAGTTGGGTCAGTGTGAAGACTACGGCGGAGATGAGGAGACACCAGGTGCGGGACATGTTGAGCTTCTTGACTAGGATGTCGGAGCCAATGCCTGTAGATTGTATCTGTCAGTGGACGTGACGTAGGATTGGACAGGATTCTGATTGGATGGATTTCTTACCGCTAGAAAGACGCCCAAGGAAGTTTCCAAACGACAGAATGGAGACGTGCATGACCTGGCGCTGTTGAATGAATTTGGATGAAGCGCTGTCGTCGTAGTAGAGCCACAAAGCTTTGGCCTGAAGCGGGGTTAGAAACGAAACGAGATTATGGGCACAAAGTTCTTACGCTGTTGCCGATGTTGCTGTAGGAGTTATTAGCAACTCAATTCATGTTCCTTTGCTGAGAAATCTGGACTTACTTGATGGTCATCAAGCCAATGCCCGAGAGAAGCGCCATGGTCATGAAAAGCTGCCAAAACTCGACATGCTTGAGCATGGCCAGACCTCTGATATCTGGGTAGTGGGCCTCAACAGCCACGTCATCGAGGAAGTCATCATCCAAAGTGTCAAACGACGGCCTGATATCAGATTTTGACACCAGCGACGATGTCTCGTCGGTCTCATGGGAATGGACTGCCTGTCGGTGGTTCGAAACAACCGATTGAGTGCGCGCATGGGCTGATTGGTCATTTTCAAAGCCAGTAGCATTGTGGTTGTTGGAATCGGAAGTATCAGGGACAGACTGTCGGCGTAGTAGTTGAGAATCGGAAAGGTCTCCACCAGCGTGCGGCACGGACGAGTAAGGCTCGTGGGGGAAGATTCGAAGGAACGGAATTGAGCAGAAGGAAAGAACGGACGTGCCGACGGCCAGGAGAAGGAGGAAACTGCCGGTATCACCTTTGAAGACAAGAGTCGAAATATTAGACCAGAATAGGGCGCTCAGACCGAAAGCAGCCAGCGGGAAAGCCGTTGCGGTGCCGCGGTGTTCGGGAAAGTTGGAAGCCGCTGAGAATCAATAGGTCAGTTTCACCTTTGCATGGATGAATTGGAAGTTTGACGCACCCGTCTTGATAGCAGCTCCAAAGGCTGAACAGCCACCAGTACCTGTCAAGAAGGCGAAGAAGCATATAAAGATGATGGGGACCGATCCGGGTCCACTCTGATAGGCTGTTGACGGTCAGAACACCCTATCGCGGCGATTGTGAAGGAGGGC
Source organism: Penicillium silybi (assembly GCA_027569585.1). NCBI lineage: Eukaryota > Fungi > Ascomycota > Eurotiomycetes > Eurotiales > Aspergillaceae > Penicillium > Penicillium silybi. The sequence continues at coordinate 720,054 of JAPDFI010000002.1, read as the reverse complement.
AACCTTACCCAGATAGATTGGATAATATCCCAAAGCCAGAAGAATTGAACCGACCAGTGTGACGAGTCGTGGACCACGGGCATCAGTCAATAGACCCATGGGGATACCCATGGCGTACATGCCCAGATTGCCCGCCACACCCTGCCAAGCTGTCAATATCGGCCTTCCACTACGTCACAAGCGACTCACGATCAGGTTGCTCTCGGTCGACGAGAGCTTCATCTGATGGGCAAATTGCGGAGCCCATGCCGAGTATGCATACTATGGCATTCGTCAACTGTCACGTCCGGAGATGCCAAGAACTCCAGATCACCCACATTTGTTCCACAGGACAGAGCTACCAGAGTGCCCGCGATGACGGAGATGACCCGGGCGGTCGGGTGGAGGGCACCAGCCATATTGGTGGTTGAAGTGGCTCACTCCTCTATCCCTCTACTGTTGTGCGGCACCAAGGGGTCGATCACACGTATCGAAGCGGAGCGTTGCGCAGGATCTCGATTGGGTGCGTCGGGCAGAGGAAGGACATCGGACCCCAAAGGAAGGACAAGAGCGTAGGCAAGTGTCGACCTGGGAAGTGAAGCGAGTGAAGGCCAAGTCGTGAGTTTCAGGAGCGTCGTAATCGGCCTACGAGACACGATAACGGAGACGAGCAGCGCTCCACCTCTGCCGAGCGACGTCAGGGCGCCAAGCTTTCGGCAGTGCTTGTCGCCTGGCCCCTCCTTCCATTCTAGAATTTTGGGGTGCACAAGGCATTTTCGATGTGATGCTCCGGGGGTTAGTTTCAACACGAAAAAAAGCAAAAGGAAAAGCAAAAGGAAAAGCAAATTGCCTTTAAAGTCTTTAAAGGCAAAAACACCCTCGGCGAGGCTCGAACTCGCGACCCCTCGGTTAAAAGCCGAGTGCTCTAAACCAACTGAGCTACGAAGGTCAGGGATGCCTTTATTTGCCTTAAAGCGATTTGTATGGTATGTCTCACAATGTCGTTCTCGGTATTTCCATCCCCACCTAAATTCAATTAAATTACCCGTAGCCAGAGAATTAACCGTAGCCTCTAGGTTCGATTGTAGATTAAGAATAACAGTATATCCTCGACTCCTAGATCGCCACTGAATTGCCCCGAGTGAGGAAAGGAGCTGGTCGTGAATTATTGAGGCCACCAAATCTCTTCCTTACTCTCTTTTTCTGCCCTTTCTTAATTCCTTCTAAAGGTACACCATGAATCACTACCTACCTACCCGAATAAGTAGCCTCATCCTTCCCACCTCATCGCTGAGAACACACCAGACTAGCTTTTGTAACCTAAGATCGGGGTGCACTTAATTACTGAGGGCTATTTGGATAAACAAAATATGTGGAATTCTATACTGCTATTCGTACATGCTCAATCCTTAAAATCGCCTGAGCTCTGGCTGTTTTCTTCTTCTTCCAGAATGGTTGAGGTCTGGTAATTGTCCCTCCATTTAGTCTCCCAATCAAAAGGTGGCCCCTTTTGGTCTATTAAGTTGGCTGGAGGAGGCTCTGAACTGGTGGATGGCAGCCGCAGGAGCTGCGATAAGGTATCACCGGTGTAATGTAGGGCCAGGCCTACAGCGACCCCCGTGAGCACCGCACCAGTCATGAAATAAAGAATAGCCTGCGATCAAATGAGCTTCCGGGATCATTCAAAGTAAGCAATGTAAGAATGATAATGATCAGTACCTCGAACTTGGCCAGAAGTTGAAGCGGAAGCAGCGCTATCCAGAGAAGGCCACGTCCCAGATACAGCAGCGGGGAGACTAAGAAGTGGAGGAGATACAACACGTAGGATAGAAGACGTGTCAAGGTGTAGAACAGCGTGCCAAGTACCAGGAGCAGGCCATCGACGGCCGAGCCCTCATCCATGGTCCAAGGTTGGGGAAAGAGTGTCCAGAGCTCAAGGGGAAGAATCTGGGGAAGCCGAGTTATTACCGCCTGCCCTAAGCCCTAACCCGATTCGTCCCTGAGCGTCATCGGCTCGACCTACAACGTTGAGGAGCAAGTGCCGCGACCATCTTCTCCTGCTCGCTCCCTTGCATCTATGCTGCCCGCCTAGCGGTCCTCGTTCTCAATTTCCTTCTCACCGACTCTCTTCTTTCCCAGCTTCTTATTCGCTTCCTAACCGGCGCCCTCTACCCCGCCTTCAATGGGCAACAACCCTTCAAAGGCCGGCGACGCGCCGCCGGGACATACCCCCCACGCCCCTGGCGACCGAAAGGTGGTTCGTCGTCCCTCGCTCAACGCTATTCCGACACAGAAAGCCACCGCGGCCGACCCTTCCGCAACCAGAGAGACAGCCGCCGGTCACCCGGCAGCTTACCAGAGCACCGCCCAACAGCGACTCCAGTCTCGGAATGCCGGTGATTCCGCAACCGCAAGACCGACCAGACCCGAAAGACAAGATGGGAGGAGAACCGAGTACCCCCAGGGCAAGGATATCCCTTCGCCAGATACCTCCAACCCGGTGCAGGTCCCCGTCTCGCGACAGCAGCCTGTGGGCCGTGACCCGATGGCACCCTCGGCCCCGCCCGTGAACTCGTACTATAACGCCTCGACACATCTGCAACGGCCCCCGCGCTTGCCATTACCCATTGGCGATGCTACTAGCACCCCCGGCTCCCCCATCATGGGGCCGGAGGATTCGCATATTCAATCGCCTACAGACCACGTTATAGATGACAACATGGGTTCCGAGACGACCGATCGCAGCAGTGCGACGATGGAAGGAGATGATGCTGGGGACGAGCTCTCGCCGTACACGCCTAGTGGAGTCGGCAAGGCAGTGCCTTCTGTCATCGAATGGAACTCGCCCGGACAAAAGGTCTATGTCACCGGAACGTTTGTCAATTGGGAGAAAAAGTTCAAGCTACACCGAAGGTATGCATTATTAGATTGAAATTTTCCGGGTGATATTCGGAAGCACGTGGCTAATATCAACTAGCGAGAGTGGCTCCGTTATGTCGACAACATTGAATCTGCGTCCAGGTACACATCATCTGAAGTTCATCGTTGATGGAGAAATGCGAGCTTCGGATACTCTTCCTACTGCTGTCGATTTTACCAACCACCTGGTCAACTACATTGAAATCAGCGCAGTTGATCCCCACGACAAGTCTGCTGCTCCCTCTGGAGACCGTACTTCTCAGTCAGAACAGGATAGTTCCAAAGAGGGACCAGAGGATGCTTCGCACGAACCTCCAAAGAAGGAAGTCGAGGAAGAAGTTCCTCCGGGCGATTTTGGCAATGCCATTCCTCAATTCCTCGCAGACCTGGACAGGGAGGAAGACCACCCAGCCTACATCCAGGCTGCCAATGTCATTGGTGATACCCCTACTCCACCCAGTCTGCCTCTTTTCCTGGGTAAATCGATTCTCAACAGCACCACCCCAACCAAGGATGACAGCAGTGTTCTCAATTACCCCAACCACACTGTTCTGAACCACCTTGCTACGAGCAGTATCAAGAATGGCGTTCTTGCTACGAGTGTTACGACCAGATATAAGCGAAAGGTAAGACAACTCGAGATACTTTCTCTCTCAGCTTTCTGACTTTTTGCAGTATGTCACGACCATTTTGTACAAACCAACCGGCGATATCACTGGGGAGTGAGCAATGCACAGCGCATAAATCGGCTTCTCTTTGCATGCCCACGTTCTGCAAATATCATCTCGGAAGAGTACATGTTGCATAATGCATTCGCGCGTTCCTTTTGGCACCGAGATATCGGCCCCAGTGGGATCCGCCCAGCATACCACGCACCAATGTATGCAGACATCAGCCGCCACTCACACACCAGACCGCTAAACGACGAAATATGGAGATTTTGAAAAGAACAAGAGCACTGCTCACATATTGCATGATATTCTAAGGCGTTGCTTTACTGGGAGGCCTTTGGAGGAGTTAGGACTTCGGTCGTGCACCATCAGATTTATTTCACCCCTGCGTGGGACCACTTTTACTACGCAGTTTCTTACAGATTACTTCAACGTGATTTAATTTGAATTCAGTCACCGGATCATGAATCCTAAACCCTTGGAAATTGTTTGGCCGAACTCCATATAGGATCCTCGAAACTGGATATGCTCATTTCGTAACACATGATATATGAGGTCTTTAACTCGATATTTTAATCATCCCGCCACTTCACCCACACCTCATCCGTTCGGAACCGCTGTGTGCAGGAAGTTTTCTCCAGCGGAGTAGTCAAGCCCATCTTGTATGCCAGCATTCCAGCCTGGGCGATCATGATACCGTTATCGATGCAGAAGCGCTCATCCGTCGCGAAGACACTGCCACCCCGGTCCCGTGCCATAATTGCCATCATCTCCTGCAACCGCTCATTGCAGCCCACACCACCAACAATAAGCACCTCCTTGGAACCAACGTGCGCCATTGCACGCTCAGTGATTTCCACCAACATCGAATACACTGTTTCTTGCAGCGAGAAGCAAAGATCTGCACGAGTGGGCTTGCCATCCGGGTCTTCGCTTGTCTCAGCATTCGAAGCAGCCCTCTCTGCATCTGCCTTTGCCTGCTCCGACCCGCCTAGTCCATACGCCGCAGCTAGGGCATCAATCGCAGCCAAGATTCCCGAGAAAGAGCAGTCCATGCCTTTCACCACGTATGGGAGGTCCACTAGCCGCTTGCCCTGCTTCGCGAGCTGCTCGATGTTGTATCCCGGCGCCGGGTCATTAGGGATGTGTAGTGTCCGCGCGAATCGGTCCAGGCAGTTACCCACTGCAATGTCGAGAGTCTCCCCAAAAATGCGGTATCGTTGGGAGCTATATGCGATCACTTGTGTGTTGCCGCCGGAGACGTAGAGGACGACGGGGTTTGTAGCGCCGGTAATAAGACGGCCCATTTCGATATCTAGTCGAATCAGCTTACTTCTTCTGAAAGGGACGGAAATTTTGCGAGAAACATACGTCCAACGCAGTGGTTTACTCCGACCAATTTCTTTCCCCAAAGCAGACTCAACATCCGTGCCGCGATGGCCACGCTCTGCAGCGGGGCTCCCATCCCGGGGCCCTGCGTGAAGCAGATACAGTCCACATCGTCCACCGTTACTTTCGCCTCCTTCAGAGCCTTCTTCACCAGCTTCACAACCCACGCCCGGTGGTGTCGTGCCGTGTCCTTGGGCAGGAAGCCCTCGCCCGGTGGGGCATTGTATGTGTGACGGACATTGGCGAGGACCTTCGGCTCGCTGCCGTCGTCCGGGTGCAACATGATGCCAATGCCAATCTTGTTGGCTGAGCCTTCCATACCAATTCCGATCATGGTGACTGAGTGACTATGACTCGTGCGGGATGGATGAAAGACGTCGCAAAATAAAGTCGGAACATGGTTTTCGTTATCAAACTTATCGGGTCACTAAAAGCGGCACTCCGTTTCTCCGAACAAGTGCTCTTCTCCAATCTACTTCCCTTTTCCCTTTTCCCTTTTCCTTTTCCATTTTCTTTTGCCTCTTTATTTTCTTCCCACCCTTTCCCATTCACGGCACTCGGTGTCTTGTATGTTTGTCTCACTCGTACATACATTCACCAGTCATCTCTTCCTCTCCCTATCCACAAGGACGTAACCACAATGTCCTCCTCAGCCCACTTCCCCGATTCCCAAAGCTTCCAGCAACAGTCAAACGAGTTCATCTCTTGGCTTGAAGCAAGCCCCGGGGTCAAGGTCAATCCGAAGATCATACTCGCAGACCTCAGATCAACCGGTGCAGGCCGGGGAGTCGGTAAGTCGACCCCCTCCACCCACCACGCACAATTTCACCGAGGTGGAAAGTGCAACAAAATAGCCTCCCGAAAACATCCCTCTAACAGTATTGCCTTGAGAATTCAGTGGCCCGAACAAATATTCCCGAGGGCGAAGAACTCTTCTCAATCCCGCGCTCTTTAATCCTCGCTGTCCAAAACTCTCAGCTGAAGACCCTGCTCCCGCAGGATGTCGAGGCTCTCGGCCCATGGCTTTCCCTGATGCTGGTTATGATTTATGAATATTTGCAAGGCGATCAGTCAAGATGGGCTCCTTATTTCCGCGTCCTGCCCACTCGTTTCGACACGCTTATGTTCTGGTCGCCGGCGGAGTTGGCGGAATTGCAGGCTAGTGCCATTGTTGACAAGATCGGCAAGCAGGGTGCTGATGAGTCTATTCTGGGTGCTATTGCACCTATCGTCAGAGCGAACCCCAGTCTTTTCCCGCCAGTTAATGGGCTTCCCTCGTATGAGGGTGATGCTGGGACTGCGACGCTGCTTGAGCTTGCGCACGTGATGGGGTCGCTCATTATGGCCTATGCTTTTGACATTGAAAAGGCAGACGATGATGATGATGAGCCTGAGGGCTCGAATGATGGCTATATGACCGATGATGAGGAAGAGCAGCTTTCTAAGGGCATGGTCCCGCTAGCTGATCTTCTCAATGCTGATGCGGACCGGAATAATGTGAGTTTCAGTTGCGGTCATCCCAACTAATTATCCATACTTACAATTTCATTTTAGGCCCGCCTCTATCAAGAAGAGGAAGCTCTGGTCATGAAGGCTATCAAGCCGATCCAAGAGGGTGAAGAAATCTTCAATGACTACGGAGAAATTCCCCGCGCCGATCTACTCCGTCGATACGGTTACGTGACTGACAACTACGCCTCATTCGACGTGGTTGAGTTTTCTCTGGCAGACATCTGCCAAGCAGCCGGTCTTCCGAGCAGCGATTTGGAGTCACAGCCCAGGCTCCAACTCCTCGAGGAGCATGACCTTCTTGATGACGGCTACGTGATTCCCCGACCATCCCCCAACGACACCTTGGAAGACATCCTCCCAATGGAGTTAGTTGCCCTGCTCACCACGCTCTGTCAATCTCCAGAGGACTTCGAGCAGCGCCGTTCTAAGAACAAGCCACCCAAGCCGTCCATGGACAGCCCCCAAGCCAGCCTTCTCCACAAGGTCCTCCAGACCAAGCAGTCACATTACCCTACTTCACTCGAGCACGACATGCAGCTCTTGTCAAGCCTGACTCCCCCACAGGCCCCCGCCGCACTGGAGGGTTCATCCCGGCGACTCAAGATGGCTCTCCAGGTTCGCGTTGGCGAGAAGGAGATCTTGCAGGCTCTCCAGGGCATGCTTGACTCCCTTACCAGCAACGGGTCATTGAAACGGACAGCCAATGGCGACCATGACCCGAGACGATCCAAGACTGCGCGAGTCTGATCGAACCACATACCTCAGCGTCTTTTCCAGCGGCATTGACATTCCGACTCGATACGAGCGACAAAAAGTTTTGCATAATTGCATAAGTGATTATATTTCTGTTAGATTTGGAAGTCTTTTTTCTGCCTTTCTCCCTTTTCCCCATCATCACAGGCATCATAACTTTGGTTATCCATCATACAAATGGCCTCCAGCGGCCATGAGCTCGTTCCCCCAGGGCGAAAGATAATATGTACACTAACAAGTGCAGGACGTCAGCAGGCTGTGCCAGTCCAGCAAGCCGATTGCCACTGCGTCGGAAAAGGATGAAGAGGGGGAGGAGCAAGAAGGGAGGTGGGTGCGGAAAGCAGAAACGAAAAGGCCGGGCTCCGTCAAATCCCTTCGTCGCCAGGATCATCAAAACATGAGGTGGTACTAAAACTACAAGGGTGGAAGAAGTGGGGGAAATGTGACGAAGGGATGTCGAAAGCAACACACGAAACGCCCGCCAAATGCTGAAAAACGTGGAAGAAAAAAAACAAATCGTTCAACCCTCGGACGCGGTGACGGCACTGGGTCCGGGGTTTTGTCCGTTCCCGGACTGATCACCCTGCAATCGTCGGGCCTGTGCCTGGGCTGCTTGAGCTTGCGCCTGCGCATGAGCTTGAGCAGCCACTGCGGCTTGTTCGCGCACCTTGGCCACGGTGATGGCGCGGTGCTGCATGATCTGGATGCTGAACGGGTCCGTGTCGTGGACTGGTTCGTCGTCGGAATCTTCCTGGTCGAATTTGAACCGATCTGCCTTGAGGGGATCCAGCTCGACTCTACAGCGCGACGCGAGGTTGCGCCGATCGATTAGCAGCCGGCCGCCACGTCCCAATCGCCTCCGGAATGAGGGCATGCGGTGTGGCTCGCCATGCAGCTCCAAGGCTTTCGAGGCAAGTTTGTCGCGAGAGTGGTGTGGGCTTGTCACGTCTAATGCGGTGTCCATCATATCACCCGAAGACTCTGATGATGGGGGAGTGGGGAGTTGCGCTGTGAGCGCAGGTCGGAACGCTGCAGTGTCGAACGTTCGTTCTGGGGATGGAGACAGAGGTGCTCGGGTGAGATCCACGTAGCCCTCGTTCCACTTGATATGCTTGGTGATATTCGCCTTGATATCGCGCAAGATCTCGTTCTCCTTCTCGCTCTGGACATCTTCCAGCAACTGCAAGTCCTCTGCGCCCTGGAGACCAGGTTTGAGAGGCATACGAAGTTGAGGAGCATTGGGACGCTGTGCTTGAATCTCCGGCCTCTTCTTGGGCTGTGGGGAACGAGTCAGTACGTGTTTCATGGGTGACTCGTCAGGGTCGGCGTCATTTACCTTTTGGTTGATGAGGTCCTCGTCGTCGTCCTTGATGTTGAGCTTGCGCTTCATATCCTTGACCTCGGCACGTTCGATGAAGAGCTTCCGCTCCATGATGATCATCTCTTTCCGGGCGACCTCACGCTGGCGCACCAACGCAACGATTTGCCGTGCATCTTCAAGCTCTTTACGAAGACGCCGAAGCTTCTCGGCACTCTGGGCGTCTCGGCCACGAGTCTTGCGAATCTGGCGGACCTCACGCCGGCGGAAACAGACAAACGGATCACTGTCATCGGTATCCTGGCCGGTCTCAAACTGCAAAAGTGTCAGCGTGTGTGCTTTGCTGCACGGATGTCTTGACGACACCGTTTGACGTACCTTGAGGCTCGGCGCTAATGGGTGGTTATCAGTTTCGGCGCGACGCAACTTCCAGTGCTCATAGATGTCCTTGGCGAATCGCTTCACGTTTTCCTCTACGGCGGCATCCATGGCCTCTTCCATGTCGGCAAATGACAGAATCGGTGGGCTATCAACAGCGGCATAGGGCTGCTTCGTCTGCGCGGTCTCCTCGAAGAAGTTCATGGTGGCCTCGAAGTCATCTTCGGAACACTGTTGAGACGGGTCGCGCTTGGAGTTGAAGATCTTGAGGAAGACATCATCCTCCTCCGTCATGTTATACGGACATCCGCAGCAGTCCTCGACGGTCGAGGAGAACCTGATATACGTCGCGGGTTGCGAGAAGAAGGGCGGGTATAACTCGTCATATCGCAGGTTACTGAGGATAGTTTCGGGGGTGGGAATATGCGCGTCGTTGACCTTGCCCTGGGCAGTGAGGTTGATCGCGACCTGCAAATGGAATTCCTACATGGCACGGCCAGAGTCAGCATCGTGAAAATTTCGTGTCGCTTTCGTGATGTCATCACGTGACCTCATGCAGGGATGAGGCTAAAATTAGCGTAGGGAAAGAGGACTTACGGACTCCTCGGCCTTTTCAACGCCGGTTTCGATCTGTTGTAGGTGTGCCTGGTGCTCGTCGTCTAGGGCATCGATCTCATGCTCGCGGACAATGGGGATGGACGCTTTGGAGGTGAGCTTTTTGGGGCGCGTCCGGCCCAGGCCCCCGTACCGAGTCATAGCGTCGGACCGCGCGATAGAGCAACGACCATGGGGGGAAGGGGGGATAAAATGGAGGTCGATCGAAAGGTCAGATCATGCGCTTCCTCGTAGACGTATTTTTGTGATGAAATCTGATGGGAGGGGGGAGAAAATGACGGGACAAAAGCGAGGGGATCACGGCAGGCTGTTGGGTTGACGTTGCAATGTCACCCGGCGACCGCCTGTTTTGGAGCGGCGCTGCGCGGTGCACGGCCTCAGGGGCTCGCTTGCCGCTCCCAATCCGGTTAGTGCGGGGCTGGGCATTATCAGATTGCTTTCTCTGGTTCTCCGTTATGATATCGTCAGATTCTCTCCACATTTCACATCTGTTGCTTCTTCGGGTCGTCTCTTCTTGGTCACTTGTTATTCTTTCTTTCTACTCTCCGCTACCTTCCTACCCGTTCTCACCCGCTCTCTCCCCTTCCACCGCCCCCTATGGACCAACCTTCCCAGCCTAATGCCGCCGCCATGCACAACGTCCAACGCCGTCGCGGCTCCGTGGGCACCTCCCAACTCTTCGAGAACATCGTTTCCACCTCCAACTGTACGTTCGGCGGCTTCTGGGATATCTGGGGAATGCGCAGGAGGATCTGAGACCGGGCTGACACATGGGGGCAGTTGACCGAGATGAAGTGGATCGTCTGCGGAAACGTTTCATGAAGCTTGATAAGGTGCGCCCGGATCTGCACCAGCATACACATCACATCACATCCTAACATGACATCCACAGGATGCTTCCGGCACTATCGACCGCGACGAGTTCCTCTCCCTGCCTCAGATCTCCTCCAACCCGCTCGCGACCAGGTTCGTTTCATCAATGCCGGGCACCTGAATATAATTAATACGGGGATTCTGTCAGAATGATCGCCATCTTCGACGAGGACGGTGGTGGTGATGTTGATTTCCAAGAGTTCGTCACCGGCCTGTCCGCCTTCAGCTCCAAAGGCAACAAGGAGGAGAAGTTGCGTTTTGCTTTCCGGGTCTACGACATCGACCGGGACGGGTATATCTCCAACGGCGAACTTTTCATCGTGCTCAAGATGATGGTGGGTAACAACCTGAAGGACGTACAGCTGCAGCAGATCGTCGACAAGACGATCATGGAAGCCGACCAGGACGGCGACGGGAAAATCAGCTTCGAAGAGTTTACGCATATGGTGGAGAGTACAGACGTGAACCTGAGCATGACGCTGAGTAGGTGTCTCCCCAGGCAACAACCCCAGATTGGGTGCTGACATGCAAATCCAGACCAAATATAACCCCAGCAGATTTCCCCGATTCCCTTTCCCTTTGCGATCTCTCTATTTCGTGCTATTTCATCCCGGGGCCGACATGACATGACTCTATGACCAGCGTGTGTTTATGTAGTTTAGTTTTTTCTCGAAGGAGAATCCGATTGAAGTTCTCGAGTTCGTGCGAGGCCTTGTCTCAGCCTCATCCGTTCCCTCGGCCCAACCTCCGTCCGGACCGTAAGTCTCGTGGTCCGCTGCCAATCGCAAGCGGGATGCTGATCGCAGTCACAATCCCAATCTTTCCACTGGTGCGAGATCCCTCGGAAGGACACTGACACCGACAAATGTCCTTCTTTGTGCTATATTTGGTATCCCGTATTGTTTGTAACATGTCTTTTTGTATTACTTGTATGAGGGTGGAGCGTGGAGAGTCAGCTGACAGCAAGGGACACCGAAGCCCTGACCGGTACTTTGAGATACGCCGAGCCACCTACGTCTCAGGTATCAATATCAGCCCTCGCAGTGCAACTACTACCCCGGACCACCGGCCACCGGGCTCCTAGTCGGGGCCTATATACCGAGGTGCACAAGGTATCATGATATCAGGCCGAAAGCCCCGTGTTGCGCAATTGCCTCATCCGCGACCCGACCTAAGGGCTCGTCGAGAATCGAAGGGAAAGCAGTGACACGCCGCATCCTTCGACCATATCCCTATCCACCTGGGCACAAAAGCCCCCCTTCTTCTCTCCTTCTCATGCCCGTCTTGATTTAAGGGCAGCGTTGGGCTTCTGATGCATCATCTTAGGGCATGGCCGGAATCAACTGAAACGACGGACGAAGTAGACTAGACCTCGGCACGTCCCCATCCCAACCAGAGCGTCGGATCCGGTTGGGGGCGGAATGACAGAACGAATCTGGGATTTGACGTCCCTGGGGCCCTGGACTGTGCATATCGGCGTCCAATCGGGCAGACGATGCCCGATGCTGTCTGACCTGTGGGGGTGACGTATTGTTTTTCTTTTCTTGTTTCAGTATTTCTCTTTTCTTATTTCGCCGTTCATCTCGGGATATTATCTTCTCTCTTTCCTCTTTCGGTTCCTTCGGGTTCCTTTCTCTTTGGCCAATGGTGTCCCAATCCTCCCTTGACCATACACATCGTATTGCAAATATCCGAGAAAAAGGGGGCAAGCAGGTGTCCGGGCAATCGGGTAATCTTTAGGAATGTCAACAAAAGAAAAAAAAGTAAATAGGAACTCGGACCTCGCCCGCCCCCTTATTTGCGTCGGTCTCTAAATATGAACTGCGTCTACCTAACCGGCCGGCTGGGTCGTGGACTTGACAGACTTGACACTCGAGGATTTGTTTTTTTGTCTTAGTGCTGATGCCAGGTTAGAGCAAGGGAAAGACGGAACAGTTAGGGCACCGCCACCCATGAATTGTCAGCCCCAGTAAGAGTTACACATACAGAAATGGACAATAGAAGAAGGAAAAAACAGAATAAAATACACAAAAAAAAAAAGAAAACCGAAAAGGAAAGAAAAGAAAAAAAGCAAACCACCTGACCCGAAGCTGAGACTCACCCCTTCTCCCCTACCCTTTTTTATTTGTTTTTTTATTACGCTTTCCCGGGTGATTCTCTCTCACATCCCTAGCTTTCGGGAACCCATCAGGAACCAGCGCACCGGGTTCCCGGGCGATCGCAGACGTACAGGCCCGAATGAGTTTAGGCGTAGATCACACCGATCGGCGGGCTAGCGCCATCCCCGAGTAAATAGTCTCAAATACTAACCCGTTTCCCAGATACATGAGATCGTGCCCCAGCCCTAAGCTTAGGTTCTAGCTCCTGGTGTCACTGGTATGTTCAGCTCCCTCCCTTTTTGTAGCGTCATCTTCTCACTCGAAACTCCAAAAATCAGATCCGTCATATTCCTCACATCTTTTTCAGGCTTTTGCAAATCACTAGGGCTTCCGGGGGCTTTCCATCACGCTTCTTTCTTGCTATATATATGGACCTGTGGCCGCCTCGGTCTCTTCTGGTCTGTTGATCTCTGCCCCGACGGCCCCAGCTCTTCCCAAGGTTGTCAGATTCAGCACCTGGGCACGCCCGATGCCCCTACATGTTTCGGCGCAAACCACAAGGGTTCTGAGTTCAGCTCTGCTCTCAAATCACGACCAAGACAGACAGAGAGACGCCGGAGAGAAAGTCTCAAGCTGGCCTCTTACGCAAGTCCTCCGCTGTCCCCCACTGATTGGGCCCTCGATCCACGCAGATTCGTGTGGGACAGCCCAATGGATGGCGATCAACACATGAAGCAGCAGGAGCGGTTAATGGCACGATCTGGGAATGGTAACCGTGCAACCGATCGGTTCGAGCCGGCGCACCCACGTGGAGACTCATCTGGGATGTCGCATGAGCGCGAGATGTCCTACGACTACGGAGCAACAGCCTACCATGACGTCTCCAACGTATTTCGACGTCCCCAGCGCCGAGAGCCGTTCGTGCCGTACGAGTCGGCCATGCTGTATGGCTTCGGTCAGCAGGGTCCAGCACCAGGACCCTTCGAGGCTGTTCCACAGTACCCGACACGGCAGTCTGCAGCGATTGAGGCCCTGTCGAACACTTTTGCCGTTCCACAGTATTTCGCCCCCGAGGAAGCGCCCTCCGGGGTCCAGGGCCTCTCGCCTTACATGAATCCTAATCTGCCATATAACCAACCTGGTCCCATATCACGCTCCTCCACTTCTCAGCCTTTTCCCGCCATGTCTGATTTCTCGCCAATCGGTCAGTCTGGCCGGTTGGATCCGCCTTTGAGTCAGGATGATGCTCCGAGACAGGAGCAGGACTCCCAGTCCGTTGATGAGGCTTTCTCCCAGTACCAGCAGGCGTTGTGCGCCACTTTCGACCATACCCGCGCCGGGCGATTATTTGATGCCGGCCGATCGCTGCTGGAATTTTCCGAGTGGCTTGTGACTAACGCCCGGAATCTTGGTAAGTTCGGACTCTTGTTTTTGCTTCGTTTCTGTCCAGTTTTCCCTCTTTTGATTTCTACGTTTCGAGCTCCCTTGCCAATATCTATCTCTTTGCAGCCGGAATACTCGAGCTCAGGAAAGCTGGGTTATTTGCTGCATCTAGAGAAAATTATGGTCGTACCAGAATCACACTCTGGACTGGACCCTCGTTTGTTTCCCCCGTGTTTATTTTATTTTTAATTTTTAATTTTTTTCTCTGTTGCTTTGCCTGCAGGCACGCGTCATGCAAGCATCATCTGACAGTTTTGACGGCTGGTGGGGGACAGAGAAGACTAACCACCTTTGTGATACGTAGGAATCCTGCGCGACGACCATCTCCAATATGAACACCGCCTTCAGCTCTGGAACCATTTCAATCTATGTTGGCTGGCAGTATGCCAGAAACAAAAGGATCTGACACAAGATCTACTCGCGACAGGGCATCAACCTGCACAGACGAGTTTGTTGAGTCGAGATCGAATGGAAGAAATGGGCAAAACCCTCATCCAACTATGTGACCAGCTCGAGCAGCACGGCCTAGTCGATTATCAGATGGGTATCTGGGAAGAGGAAATTCTATGCGGTAAGTCAACCCATTCCGAAACAAGTCAAACCTCCGAATCTAACTCATCATAGTCCTGGGCCAATGCCTCGATCTGATGGAGAGCAGACCCGATCTTCTTCGCGTCCAGGCGGTGCCCGAAGCAGCCACTACAGCCCAAAGACCATGAGAGAAACACCATCCTAACGAAACCACCATCTCCACCCAAAAAAAAAAGAGCACCCGGCTTCGGTTCAAAGAAGCCCAACACAATCGGGCTTGAACCATCGATCGAGGGGCCAAACAGGATTGGTTGCGGATGTATGCAAAGATACCCGCCTCAGCGAGGCTATTGCCTACTAGCGCGCCAATCGGGGCCCCGATGTGATGATATTCGACCCAGGAATCAACCCGCTGGTCATTCCATTTGACGATCTTGATCTTCTACATCGAGTCGCCTCATTTTGACTTTCTATCCCGTCCCTGGGGCTGACGTTGTCTTGGTCCCGGCTTCAGCCGCTTTTTCCCCTTCCTGACGTTACGAGTATGGCTCCGGCCTTGCGCTATTGTCCCGCTTGACGAATGTGACGATTTGTAAATAGTCTTTCGTACCTTGTGTTAAGGGATACGTCTCTTTGAATCTGTGTATTGGAGCGGCTACAAAAAAGATCATCGGGTCTGTCCGGACTATCCGGCTTTTGTCGGGGGAAAACACTTGAGTAGTTTATGCACTCACTATGCAGACTATACAACTACACCTGAAATGTTGTTGTCGCAGACACTGAGAGGGGTTAGAGTATGATGCACAATATCATTGAATGAAGGCCCCATATGCATTGAGTACAGGATATAGAACAGGCATGACGACCCGCCATGGATGGTAAAATAATACATGATTGATAAAGAAAACGCATCGCTCGCGCAAATTCCGTTCACCGCTTGACCCAGGTGGGCATCTTGCGGGCCTTGACATGGCCGGGCTTCTTCCTCTCCACGCGACGAGCATCGACAGTAATGACACCGGCTAGAAGAAACTATTAGCAACGATCCGAAAAGATATCCCGGGAACAACTCACCCTTGCGCAGAGCAGGCTTCAAACCCGGCTCATGCAGCAGCAACGCCCGCGCAATCGCCAAAGTAATCGCCTCCGCCTGGCCAGTCACACCACCGCCCTTTACCCTAATCCAGGCATTATATTTATCCATCCGCTGGGTACTCCGCAGAGCCCACAAGGCACTCTCACGGTCATGCACCCGCTGGAACATCTCAACGAGCGACTTGCCATTGACCACGATCTCCCCCTCGCCCTCAACCAGTTGCACAACGGCAGTCGACTCCTTACGCTTGCCCTTCGCCCGAGCCCGGCCGTTCTCATCCACAGTCCGCGGCACAATTTGGGTGGCGTACGGGTTACCCGGCCGCAGGAACTTGGCCAGCTCCGAGCGCACCTCGTTGGGCACCATCTCGGGCTGGATGCGGTTCAGTTGCTGCAGGATCTTGAGCAACGACTTGTACTTCTTCATCGGCACCGGCTCGCCCACGTAGTCTCGGAATTGAGCCAGTTTGAACCAGGCCATTCGCGGCGCCTCGCCGGCACCTACCGTCGGGAGCGAGGCGTACTTGGCTTGCAGGGACTCTAGCCTCAGGACATTGTCGATGAATCGCGGGCTGCCGGAGAAGTAGGATGGTGATGCCGGGACAATTCGGGCTGGCCGGGACTTGAAGCTGTCGAAGTTGATCTTCGGGGCGGCTTTCGCGGCTGGAGGGATTTTGGATGGGGGCGCCTCTGCCGGAGGAGCTGCTGAAGGGGGCTGGGTCAAGGAAGGTTCGGTCGCAGGAGGTTCAGTGGAAGGAAGTTCAGCAGAAGGCAATGCCGTCGGGGGCACTTGGGTCGATGATTGCTCCTCCCCGGTCGTATTCTCGGTCTCTGTCGCATAGCCACGGGCCTGTATCCGGAGGGCAGGGGCTGCCAATCGATAGGAAGATGGCGAATACAGTCGCAGGGACTGCATTGCCTGGACAATGCCATACGTGGGCCGAGCCATGATGTTCAATTGTCACACGAGAAGAGCATTGAAGTTCAACTTTCGGGCACGCTGTTTTTCCCGCCACGTGACCCAGCATTATCAGTTACTCCGAAGACCGAATTCCCCCCATTCGCACAAAATTTCACCCTTGCCCCTCTCCTCCTTTCTTTTCCTCCTCATCCACACACCTTCAAGATGGCCTTCGGAAAGCTTTACGGTCTCCCTGTATGTTCTTGTTCTTCTACTATCTACGTTCTCTTCTGACTCCTCGCAGGAAAACGGTCGTACCATCTCCGTCCTGGTCGCTGCCAAGCACAACGGCCTCGACCTGGAGCTGGTCAAGACTGAGCCAAAGTCTGCTGCCACCTCTGGCGCTGACTACCGCAAGATCCAGCCCCTCGGCAAGATCCCCGCCTTCGAGGGCGCCAACGGCTTCAACCTCTTCGAGGTCATCGCCATTGCCATCTATGGTACGTTGTTGACGAGTGTTTTGTTTGGTTTTCGTTTATCCGCAATTCGACAATCCTCCTTCGCCACCCGCCTCTATCATGATGAGATATTTTTATTATTACTAGTTATCCCTGTCAGAACTATTCTGTTGATAACCACAACCTCTGACTCAAGAGCAAAAAAAATCGAGTACCCCGCTTCGGGTGAAAAATTTTGTGCATGGATTGCTTCCCCCTTTTTTTTGGATCACGATGCCCCGTTGGCCTTTCTGATTGCATGATTTGTTTTGGATCCACCTGTCAAAACCATCACTAACCCGTTTTGGTTTTATAGTCACCTCCCAGAACGAGAAGACCACCCTTCTGGGTAAGACCAAGCAGGACTATGCCTCCATCGTGAGCTGGATGTCCTTCGCCAACAGCGAGCTCCTCCCCCGCTTCGGTGCCTGGTACCGCCCTCTCCTCGGCCTCGACCCCTACAACAAGAAGACCGTCGATGAGGTCGCCAAGGTCGCCGTCCAGAACATGGCTGTCCTTGAGGCTCACCTCACTGCCAACACCTACCTCGTTGGCGAGCGCATCACCCTGGCTGATATCTTCACTGCTTCCCTCCTGACCCGTGCCTTTGCCACCGTCCTGGACAAGAAGTACCGTGACGCCAACCCCGCCGTCACCCGCTGGTACAACACCATTGCCAACCAGGAGGACTTCAAGGCCGTCTACGAGGCCAAGTTCGCCGAGGAGTGCATCAAGTACACTCCCCCCAAGAAGGAGGAGAAGCCCAAGGCTGCTGCTGCCCCTGCCCCCGAGCCCGAGGCTGCCCCTGCCCCCAAGCCCAAGCACCCCCTTGAGGCCCTTGGCAAGCCCACCCTCATCCTCGATGAGTGGAAGCGCCAGTACTCCAACGAGGACACCCGCTCCGTTGCCATGCCCTGGTTCTGGAAGGAGTTCAAGGCCGATGAGTACTCTCTCTGGAAGGTCGCCTACAAGTACAACGACGAGCTCAAGCTCACCTTCATGGCCAACAACCTGATCGGTGGCTTCCACGCCCGTCTTGAGGCTTCCCGCAAGTACCTCTTCGGTTGCCAGCACGTCTTTGGCGCCAACAACGCCTGCGTGATCGAGGGTGTCTTCCTCGTCCGCGGCCAGGAGGCTCCCCCTGCCTTCAACGTCGCCCCCGACTGGGAGTCCTACAGCTTCGAGAAGCTCGACCCCAACTCCGAGGCTGACCGCAAGTACGTCGAGGACATCTGGGCCTGGGACACCCCCCTCACCGTCAACGGCAAGGAGCTCCCCTCCGTTGACGGCCACGTCTTCAAATAAGCGTGTGCGGCCGGTTCCTCACCTCCTTTCCGACCCCTGCCATCTTCAAATACCCCGGACAGCCAGACTGATCTTGGATCGTTTGTCTCGCCTCCCTTCTCTCTCCCCCTGCGGGGCATAAAATATCTTCTGTTACGCGCCGATGTGGTTCACGTTCACGGTTATGACGTTGCGATGCGAGATGATCGACTTGCATGCCTTGTGTCTAAATACACCTGGATGCTTGGTCGCTAGCTTTAACTTTAAAAATGAATTAAAGCTCGGGACTTGTCCCTGATGAATATATTGTTCTCTGTAGTCTGTATTGTAGCAAAGACCGAGTCTGTCCATGCATGTAGTTTGGACCGGCATTGGTCTATGCGTTGCTTTAATTTGATGGCATTCCTTCCACACCTCGCTACCTATACTATGTGTGGCAAGTCAATCTCCATTTACCTATCAAAGCAGTAGAATCGAGAAATGGCTTAAATATTCGAAGCCAAATGCAGTCATGGTACTTTGCCCTTGTTGTTCCATCCGTCGTCTTAAAAATTAGTCTACAGGGTTATTTCGGGGTGTGTATCCGAAGGGTATACTATACATCTTTCCAAATACCAATTGACTACCTACAAACGACCTGTATATCTACCAGAGACATTAAATAGCCACACTGTATATAGCTCAAATGTACAAGAAGAGAGGCTATATGCTATGTCCCTGGCCTGATGCACATATAGCCTGAGGAAAGGGTCTTGCGGCTCTGGAGGTTGTGTTTGAATATATACTGCAAGACATTCCTAAGATGGATTCCAAGCCTTGCTAGATCCTTAAACAATAGATCATGCATTCGGGTATGGCCATGGTCCCTTCCTGTTCTTTGACGATCACTAACATCGCCACGCACCCTACATAACCCCGCCTCTCAGCATTTCCTGTCTATATCCTTGTAGATTCGACAACAGCTTCATACCTGCACTAACGCCATGACAGAGCCAACCAGTACTGAGCAAACAACCTCATGTCTTGAATGAAAGACTCCATCCGAACAACCAATTGAATACTGGGGAAGTCGTTTTACGCGGCAAGAGGCTCTATCTGGGTGATATTGAGATTCCTGCGGAGAAAGAGGTAATGAAACTCACCCTACCCGTGTTGCACATCTCTTTATCCTTTTCTTTTCTACTAATATGGAGCTAATGTTCTATCGTGATAGACGGTTAGGGCAATTGACCTACCTTCGCCAGCCCGGATCGGGGCTTGTGGCAATCATCGTGCGCAAATAACACGTATCGTTTGGTCTCTTTGATTGCTGTGGATAGGTATTGGCTTATTAGTGAGTAGATTAAACATGTAGAGGAACACGACTGATGGAATTAGAATTATTCTGCGTGTACTATGGTTGATGGATGTATATTTGAGCCAAGGGTGATGTATACTTTCGACTAGTTCATCCATACCGAGCGTCGGAATATCGATATCGTAGATAGCGCTTAACTGGTATCATTGAAGTATTCATGAGGAAAAGGAAAAGAGAAATGAGGATACATAGGGATGACTTGGTAAAACATAAGCCCTATATCATCAACACACTTCCCGGACACCCCCTTGAAATAAAGTAAAGATAACGGAACCTCGAACCTCGAACTCCGGGAACAGATCCACGGGTATCACAATAAGTCATTCACTGTTTTGAAAATCCGAGACCCTCCTCCAACCGGTCTAGTAATGAGTTATTAGACCCATCGGATGCGGAGGACGGTGAGCGGGGGCGGGGGCGCGGATCCCTTGAGATTTGAGAGCCAGGCGCTGTCTCGGTAGAGTTGACGATGGGATCAGCGTCCTGGTTGATAAGTTCGGAATCGTAGTTCGTGTCCGTGGTCTCTGTTGTTTTCACGGCGTCACGGGAGCGGAGGTCGTAGCGTGGGCCAGTGGGTTCGGGGGCGGGTTCGGTTGGTTCTGCGGCTCCTCCTTTCTTTCCCTTCTTCTTCTTCTTCTTCTTCTTCTTCTTCTTTTCACTTTTCTGATCGGGGTTTGGGTTGGAGTTGACCGTGGAGGGTGCGTTTCCATTACCAGCCGGAGTAGCTTCGGCTTCGGCTTCGGCGTTGGCATTGTCTTGAGGAACACCGGCCTCCTCGGCGAGTCTGGCTTCCTCCCTCCTTATTGTTGCCCTCTTCCTGCGCTCAGCTCGGGTCAGGCGTTTTCCTTTCTGTATCACTTCCGGTTGTGCATTCAATCCATCATGCGCGGTGTCCTGTGCCTTAGCCTGTTCCCTGGTGCGAGCCTGCTCCGCAGAAGAGATACGACGTAGACTGACTCCACCGTCCTCACGGTCGTATACTTCAAACGGGCAAGCTTCTTCCACGGGCTCCAGGTGCAAACCCAGGATCGAGGACTTTTGTTTCGTGGCTTGCTCGTTCCACACGCGGAACACCTTGCTCACATCGTCGTGATACGAGAGGTAGTTAAGCCGGGCGAGGACCTTTTTGAAGAGCGTTGATTCGTCGATACGGGGGTCATTGGTGAACTCGGGGATTTCGAGGATGTTGTATGGTTCGCTGAGAGCTTTGAGTTTGCTGTCGTCGATAAGGATTGTGTTGCTTTGGTCCCAGCGATGACTTTCGGGGAAGTTTTCTTGCTCTCCAGAGGTTGTGCTGCCGTTCGCAGAATTGTTGCCTGGATACGCAGCCTGGACCTCGGGAGATGCCCATACTTTGTGTAGTTCCTTGTACACTTGCAGCTTGGAGTTGTACTGGACCTCCGTGAGACCGAATCTGTCTCGTCCCCACTGCGCCACGAGGCTTTTTGCTTTTGCGCCAGGGAACAGTTTCTCGCAGATGGCATTCACGGTCTTAGGTTTTG
This sequence comes from Penicillium silybi, assembly GCA_027569585.1. NCBI lineage: Eukaryota > Fungi > Ascomycota > Eurotiomycetes > Eurotiales > Aspergillaceae > Penicillium > Penicillium silybi. The sequence continues at coordinate 698,938 of JAPDFI010000002.1, read as the reverse complement.
AGCTGGACCAGATCATGACGCAGTATTTTCTTTTTGTCAATTCCTCGAGGAACTCGTCCAGACCCGCACGTCGCGCGAAGCTGGGTGGTAATCGCTTATGTCTTCGGAAGATGAGGGTGCCGTTCAGGTCGAGAATGATTAGAAGAGGCCTCGGTGAGTTACGTCTTCGCGGTGTTTTTGATGCCCTCTCCATGTAGTCCTTGTCAGGGACTGGTATCGTCACTGGCGGGGTGCCAGACCTTTGCCTTCGGGGCGCTGCCATGGTGCTCATGGGCTGGGCACCCTGGAAAGGAAGCATGGCGTTGAACGACATCATGGAAAACGGAGCGGGGGGGAAGCCCATTGCAGGGTTGAAGAATCCCGGGTTTAGAAAAGGCATGGGCGGTGCTGGATTGACATTTTCGGGAGTGCTCGACGGCTTCCATGGTGTCCCAAAGGTAGGCGGGGTAGGCCCAGGCGGCAACTGAGAGGTAGATGTGTTACCCTGACTGGGACCATTCGCCCCGTATTTATTGGAATGCCCTTCATTTCGTGCGTGGTAATACGGCCGGAAATCAGATGATGTATGGCCGAAAGAAGCATGATGTGATGGTGTGTTGGCTGGCGCATTATGCCCACCGGCGCCATGGCCGGACATGTATGCCCCCTCCTTGTTATCGTAACCACCAGCATAATAAGGCGGCACCGGCCACGACGGCCTACCGTCTCCGTTCATGGCACCCATAGGAGTATTCCCTGGATTCTGCGCAGTGGCATATTGAGGCCTTTGAGGCCCACGATCCGGCGGCGCAGGAAGCCCCGCGGCAGACGCCGCGCGCTTAAGTCTTTTTGTTCGAGGCAGTTTGACCGTCGTGCAATCAGATCGATTGGAAGAACTAGAGATCGAGGGGGTACTCTATCAATCCGGCGTTAGTAACCATAAATCTGGCAGAAACTCAAGAAAATGGGAAATTGAATACCTGGCCGTTAGAAGAATAGCACGGAGTCGCACACGTCGGGCGAGAGAGTGAAACGCAAGGCAGAGGCCGAGTCCAGCGCGACATTGAAGAGTGTTGATTCGCAATCGGGGAAAAAAGCTAATCAGCCGTTATCGCGCTCACCGCCTGCGGGGGGCAATATTTTTCTTTTCGCGGTTTTTGCGCTAATTTACACTAGTCCAGCTACGACTCAACATGGCTATTTCTGATATATTGAACCGCCGTGTGCGGGCTCGCCCTGCTGAAGATGACGACGTTTACTCAGAGCAGTCTGATGCGGCCGAGGAGGTCTCCCAGGATGAGGGTGAACAGGGCGAATCCGATGCCGATGCCGATGCCGATGATTTACAATCTCAAGACGTACGATACCTGCCTGTCTCTTAAAAATGTCTTTGCTAATCGATTGAAATAGGGATCAGAAAACTCAGATGCTTCGGAGGATGATGCTTCCGAAGACGGCGGAAACAGCGCCGCTGAAGAAGAATTCTCAGACGAAGGCGACGACGACATCAAAGCCTCCCTAAGCAACATTTCATTCGGGGCTTTGGCCAAAGCCCAAGCCTCTATGGGTCCGAAAAGACGCAAAGAAAAGTCCTCCAAGACAGAAGACACCGCCTCGCCGCTCGACGACATCCGCGCCCGCATCCTCGAAGCCCGCGAACAAAAGCGCCTGGCTGCTAGCAAATCCGACAAGGAAAATAAAGAAAAGAAAGCCGCACGCGCAAACAAACACGCGCCAATGGAACAATCCTCTAAACGCGCCGTCTCCCGGAAACGCACGATCGTCGAGCCACCTGCACACGCCAAAGCCCGAGACCCGCGCTTCGATGCAGCGGTTATGGGCCACAGTGGCGCAGGGAAGAATCCCGACGCCGCGAACAAGGCCTATGCCTTCCTGGATGAGTACAGAGCGTCTGAATTGAAGGAGTTAAAGGCTGAGCTGGCGAGGACGAAGAACGCGGAGCAGAAAGAGGCGCTGAAGAGGCAGATTCGGAGTGCAACGGATCGGATGCGCAGTATGGAGAATCGGAAGAGGGAGAGGAATGTTCAGACGGAGCATAAACAGAAAGAGAGGCAAATGCTGCGGGAGGGGAAGAAGAGCACGCCGTACTTCTTGAAGAAGTCGGATTTGAAGAAGCAAGTTATGCAGAAGAAGTACGAGGAGATGGGATCTAGGGATAGGGCTAAGGCTCTGGAGCGTAGGAGGAAGAAGATTGCTTCGAAGGAAAGGAAGGACATGCCTTTCGAGAGACGTGGCATGGAGGATTCTGGGTTCGGTGGTGGGAACCCTGGCAAGCGTAGAAGGCTTGATTAGATACCCAATTTTTATTTCGTTTCAGAGAATTGAACGGGCTCAAAATTCTGGATTATGTGAATACTACATTAGAAGAAGGCAGGCTATGGGTAGGAAAAGAAACCGGTTCACAGATGCTAAGTCCCACGATAATAACGTCCAGAAAGGTATATTGGTGAAGCAACATGAGGGAACCACCATAACGCCAAGCAAGATCAATGCAAGAGGTTCGAGGGATTTTTTCTTAGCACAATGGGTGCAACACTGTCGTGTCGTAGATGAGATATTAACATCAATGTCATAGAGGTGACTCAAATCATCAAGATGAGTGTGAGGGGTAGAGGTATTATGCTCGAGGGACTATTGAATAGGTGCTTCGGGCTGAGGACACCCGAGCGGATATATGCCAGCCGCTCCAGTGTCCTTTGTCATAGGTAGGGCATAGTGCTCGTACTCGACAGAGTCTCTGCACAGACCTAAACGGACATTGCTTGACTGTCAGGCCTGTGCGGGGGGATTCGTTCTTCCAGTATGGTCTGACACTACCACTACTTCACGAGTGGAATAGATCCCAAGCTCGAGCGCAAAGGCCCAGGAATTCTTCCTTTTTCCGTCGTTGGGTCTCTGGCGAGTCTCTTCCAGCACCGAAGGGGCCCTGAGGCACTGCGTTGATGCCTGCGTTCGCAGCGGGATTCGGGCGGTTATGATTAGGGCCGTGGCCCAGCGGCGGACTTCCGTTGTCTTGCTCATACTCGTTTCGCGGGCGACGTCGCGCCGTGGTATCTGTGGAACCAAAGCCAAACGTAGGGGCCAGGGGTGCACTGGGAGGCATACCCTCGCTGACTAGAGGGGCCGTCTTGGGGGCAGCGTGAATGGCCTGTGGCGAGGGCGGCGTAGGTGGTTGGTGGCCTCCATAGTGCACGATTCGAGGAAGCAGCTCTTCCCGTCCACCGGACATTTCCTGCACTGCCTCTTCGGCTGAACGGTATTCACGAGGTCGGCTGGGGGTGTGAGCCATGCTGCCGGGGAGTCCAGGAGAAGGCATGGGGGCCAGGTTGGACTGCGAAGAGTTGTTGCTCGAGTTGTTCGGGTACAGACTGGGACGGTTAGGATCGCGATCCCGGGGACCCAACGCGTCCTGTCCAAAAACGTCGGAGAGAGGAGGAAGGCGGTTGTTCGTCTGGGTGGCCGGGAGCTGGTGCATGTGCGAGGTCGAGCCTAGAGTCGGGCTCTGGTTGACGACGTGCCGTGTCAATGGCTGGGGCTGGTATCGGCCGGTGAAGGTCTGGTTTAGCGGAGCGGACTGAATTACACGCTCGTTGGCGAACTGCGACGCAGACGGAGGAACGATCGATAGACCTGGCGGGGCTCGCCGCTTGGAGCTCTTGGGCATACCCATGAAGCCCGACTCGGATGGCTTGGTACCGTCGGGACCCTCATCCTTGGCGGACTTTTGTAGTCGTGCCTCGATGATTGATCGCTGCTGATCGCGTACCGAGAGACTCCGCTGAAGCTGCTCTCGCATTATCGGATCGTGAGTTTGGAAGCCCGGCGACAGGCATGCGAGACCGACGTCCTGCATACGGACTCCCTCTCGGGCGGTCATGGGTCCATTCGGAGGACGCACTTGCAGACCGCTCGATGAAGGAAGACTGGTCGAGAGGTCCAACTTGCGCGGCCGGGGTCGACTACTCCCCATGCGCGGCGACGAAGGCGGCTCTTTCTTGACGGTAATTCTAGGACCCGTGCTGCCGGAGGGAGACGGCTGATCTTTGTTCTCCGGAGTACCTTTAGAGGCACCATCTTGGGAGCCGATAGACATGCGAGAGGGAGAGGAATTCGCCGGAGCGGACGGACGGGCCAGGGTCGGGCAGTTCTTCGGGCTGGGATCACGGGTGGTATGTGGTGAGGACAACGGGGGCGCCGCGGGAGCAACTGCAGTCGACATGGCTGGAAAAAGACCGGAATTGAACTCCCCTCGGGATAGGAATGACGAGATATTCCCCCCAGGACTTAGGAGTGGAGCATGAACGAATGTGTATGAGCGAGGCTCAAGTCAAGAGCTATTGTCGAGCCTCGACAAGAGTGAACAAAGAAAAGAGAGGGGGAAGAGAAGCCCCAAGGAGAAAATCGACCGGACAGAAAGGACGAAATGGGCAAAATGGACAAAATGGACAAAATGTACAGGGGGCTCAAGTTTCTGGTAAGTCTGGGCCCAGAAGAAGGGGGGGGGGGGGGGGGGTTTGAGAGGGGGGAAGAGAAGGTAGAGGTACATGAATCACCACGTAATATGACTACTACGGAGAAGTACCACTACGTGGAATCCAAAAGTTCAGTTGTGGATCAACACTCAAACATAGGCTGCACAGGCGGCGCTGGGGCGTATCAGAACCGCCACGGCTGAGACACAGCGTGTTTCTTCTCTGCCACCAGTGTTTCCATTGCCTGGGCACGAGCCATCCCGTTCGCTCTGTCAGAGATATCAGGGGCTGCTATCCACTCAGACCCGGACTTTTACTACCGTGTTTAGCCCTTCCAGCTGTTTCGCCCCTAATACAGAGTACCACGGGCCACGGACCACCCTGATCCTGGTGGCTGCCCTCTGGGGTTCTGATCGGCATGGACTCGGGAAAAAGCCTTGACCTCCCTGATCTGCGCCTATCCTCAATGGATCCCGTCACATCGTGACAGCGACTCACGGGGCCGCACGGTGCCAAACACGGCACCACCGGCGCTTATACGGGCAAAGGGGGTGGTGTATGGGTGTTTGTGCGTACGGACTACGCACCACAGCACCACACCCCGGACCCAGGAACACCCACCGCATGGCCCCGTGTGGATCATTATGAGGTCCAAGTCGTGGATAGTTCCAGTCACTAATGCACGGAACCCTCTGCCGACCGCACACTAACCCTGTGCCCTGAATCCGCATCCCCGATCCCAGACCGGCAGTGCACATTGGGTCGTCATTGGCTGATGGCCTCACGTCAAGGTGTTCGTGTTCGGGATGTGCACAGATCTCTCGAGAAAACTGCCGTGGGGTGGAAATAGCGCCAAGATAATCCGTAGAAGGTGCCCTGTGGAACCAGGTCGTTTCCCCTTTGGGCCATGGCACCAACACAACTTGATGAGATAAGATTCTGACCCGGACATCCGAGAATTAATTTATTTTTGAGCGGAGTTTGGGCCTGGTGGATGAACTATTGTTTTGGTCTTTTAGCGTTCCCTTGATCGTTTCTTCATTGGCAGGATATCGAGTGATTATTATGAACCCGCCTTCATACGTCAAATATCCTGGCTCAGGATCGGTCCTGCTGTTTGTACCTTTGCTGGAGACAAATACCTGCCTTTTCCAGTAGGTCCCCGATTCCCCGATTCTATTTCCGTGACAGATCTCGGTCCGGTTGCCTCGCCTCAAGCTCAACAAAATTCTTCTTTCGGATAGCCTGTATACCTCGCAAACCACTTTCCTCCCCAGAGCCAGTCACAAGCCTCAATTGATGATTACTTTTTCTTTTTCGAAACCTTGAAAAGAATTCGGCAACTTAGGGACCAATGCGTAAGACTCGTCAAGAAACTAAGATATTGTGGCAGATGTCAGATACGCCACCAATATACGGCTAAGTTCCAGCAGAAAGACAGCTTGCCACACCCGAGGCGTGCAAGTTGTGAGAGGATCATCCGTCGCATCTCTCACAAACCATCTAGAAAACTCCTGCCGTGGCACATGGTATCAATCCACTCTCCCCGCAGCCCTGCAGCCTCTGCACGTCAATGCCTGACAAACTTTGCCATCATCTATTTTACGATGTGCCACAGATATCACAGATACACCAGTTTTTTTATTTTAATTGGCGCACAGACTATTTTGTAGCTTGCAGGCCCCTTTGCTATACACGGTCCGTAAACGGTAGGCGGTGACCGGCCTATCGATAACCCACTTTTTTTTCGAGATCGTCGAGAAGTCTTTGCGAGCATTGCATTGCGTTCGTCCTTGCTCCCACTTCCTACTTTGGAATCAAATTGCACTTGACTCGACGACCTTGTGCCCCAGTCAATACCTTCTTCCGAACGCGCTGCCGCCAAGCCACAGCTCACCTGCAACCTTCGACCAACGAACCAAACCTGATACCCTCTCGACACCATGCCGGGCTCCGTTCACGACCAAGAACCCCAAGAAAACGACCAGTCCATGATGGACGCCGAGCCAGAGGTCACTGACCCCATCCTGCTGGACGAGAAGCGCATCGTCGTGGTTCGTACCATCCCGCTCACAAGACCCATACGCAAACGAAACATGCCTCTAACCGTATCTGCACCAGCTCCCCGGCTCCTCTGAGACCGCCGCCTCATTCCAGTTCGAGGGAGAAGGCCACACTATGGGCAACGCCCTGCGCTACGCCATTATGAAGAACCCCGCCGTTGAGTTCTGCGGCTACACCATCCCCCACCCCTCCGACGCAAAGATGCACCTGCGCATCCAGACCACCGATTCCACTACCGCCTTGGAAGCTCTGGAGAAGGGCTTCAATGATTTGATGGATCTGTGCGATGTTGTTACTGAGAAGTTCACTGCTTCTCGGGACCAGTTCAATGCTGAGAACAGTAACCGCATGGAGGCGTGAGCTTGAGGTCATTTGCATTTGTCGGTTTGATTGGCGTTTTGGATTGAGCTTAGAAATTTTTTATTTGATGTTTAGTATCATTATTTGCCTTTTTGGCATGGTACAGGAGTGTGGTTTGATGACAAAATACATATACACTCAATTCAACACTCAATATTGCAATTCCGAGACTGGAATATACAGCAAAGGCCTATGTCTAAGTATCCTTAGGTTGGAATAACCGCGGGGTCCTGACAAGACAGCACCTATGCGGTCACATCAAGATGTTCGGAACTCGGCTGGTCCTCATCACCTTTCGTGGCCTCCACCTCCTGGAACACCTCCTCTGCCATTTTTGCCCGTTCTTCAGCCGTCGCATTGTACCAATTCAATGCAACGTGAGCTTCATCACCAAACAAGGTCCCAACCTCCTCAAGGGTCCGCCCTTTTGTCTCAGGAAACAGGAAATAAATCACAGCAATATAAAACAGCGAGGGCACAATAAGCACCAAGTAAAACTTCCACCCGATATCGGCCAGAGCAACAGGTGCACCCACAAGAATGACCTCCGACGCAAGATAAAATGCAGAGACGCCCAAAGCTACCCCCTGCGTGCGCAGATGATTCGGGAAGATCTCCGCAACGTAGATATACTGCGTCGCATCCATGAAGAAACACCACCAGAAGATATAAAAGAAGACAAAGAACACCGCCGCGCGAAGTCCTGCGATATTGTCCGTTCCCAGGTACTCAGCAGATAGAGCACATAGGAAAATCAGCGAGATCACGCAGCCAACGGAGCCGATTAACAAGAACCGTCGCCGTCCGTACCTGTCTACGTAGAAGGCCGTCCATGTATTTCCAATCAGGGTGAAACTGGCCCAGCAGGCGTATAGGAGGAGCGGAATGGCACCTTCGAATCCTAAACTGCTGTAGATCAGGACGCCGTAGTTGGTCATCACGAATATCCCGAGGAACTGATCTCCCCACATCAAGGCAAAAGCAACGAGTGCGCGACGGCGATTCGGCGCGGTTCGAAGAATCTCAAACGTCCGTGTAGGTATCGAGCTATCGAGCTCGAATTGTTTCTCGATGATGTAGAACTCCTGTCTCGCCTTGACAATGTCCCGATGTAGACCCGTCACAGTGGACAACGCTTCATCGCGACGTCCCTGTTGTAGAAGCCATCGAGGCGATTCAGGAACGAAGTGACTCCCTGCGAGAACGATAAGAGGGAAAAGAGCCTGGACAGCCAACGGAAACCTCCACGAAAAAGACACGGCAGGATCAGTGGTCTTCAGATGGTAGCAAGCAAATCCCAACCAGGCTGCCAATGAATATCCAATGGCATACATAATCCCCGTAATAGCAACCATCGCCCCACGCGTCTCGGCAGTCGATATCTCCGCTTGATATGTCGGCACTATACAAGCAAGCGCACCAGACCCAACTCCCGCAACCAAACGCGCTACGATAAACATGGCGATATCGACCGTTCCAGCGCACAATGCACCGCCGAGGATGAGAACGAGTAGTCCGGCTTGCATTGTCCATTTGCGGCCCATGTAGTCGCCGGCCCAGGCTTGGAATATGCAGCCGATTATGGCGCCGGCGGAGTTCACGCCGTTTAGGGCGCCGATTATGTTGGTTGTGTGTTCATAACCGGGTGTGTTTTGGGGAGGGAGGTTGAAGTATGTGTAGAAGTCGGGTTGGCCGACTGTTGTGCCGATTACGGCGAGGCCGTAGGCGCTTGATATTGTGCCAATTGCGACATAGGTTACTATTAGGAGGTTGTAGGAGTCGACGCCGAGGATTTGAGGCATCTTGAGGTGGGTTGTAACTGAGATAATGTTCTGAGACAGGAAGCTGCGAGAACGCAGAGCTATGTATTATAATACAGTGGCTATGAGATCATCTACTCCAATTTCCCTTGTTCGTAGTGCTCGCAATACTTGCCAGTGGTGAATGATCGTCCCGGCTTACGTTGTTTACTTCTCTGCGCTTGAGTTATGTCTCTTCGCGGGGAAACGCGGGGAAGCCTCGACTGATAAACTACATGTACCCACTGCAATAATTGACCCGAGAATACCGAGGATGCATCGGCATTAAATCCAGTCACTAGATTTTTCATCTTGTAATAGGTATACTGTAGAGCGTGGTGTTGCATCTCATAACCGAGAGAGAGACATATCATTTCGGCTCCTCTCTCCATCACGGCTATACTGATTTGCTAAAGCCCAAAGCACCCTACCTTTAACCTCGGGCTGGCACTTAAGCTACTACCATATTAAGTTTACCCCGCTATGATTGCCATGTTATTTCCCTTTAAACTCTCCACAGACTGAGTAGCCATTGGCATTTCTCCCGCTCGATTTCATCATCGGAGCCGCAGATCACGAACACCATGCAGGTTCCGGTATTTTCATTGACCAATGCAAAGCTTAGGCCTTGCTTCAAAATTTTGGTTCCGCGGCGTTTAATTGTCAAATGCTGGGTAGACCAAAAAGCGGGATCGGAGATACCCCGACTACTAACAGCTTTGATTGATAGTGGGGCTTACTCATGGATCAGTAAGGTTCAAACTGTTGCGGCTTGATTCGTATGTGCAAGTATTCTAGTAACTCTCGAAGCAATCTCATTCCACATGTAAATGTGCTGTTGGTCTCAGTTGAGAATATTGCGGCTTTTCGTGTGTCTACCTCGACAAAGGAACCGGGTATATCACTATCTATATGGGCACAGCCGTAATTGGGTTTATCATCTCTTGTATCCCACTGAATACCCGAGCACAATACCCGGCTTGTTCCCTCTTTGCCACCGGAACATACGCGGTCAATTCAGTCATTCTGGGATGGGTCTCTGCTCCATTGGGCCACACTCCTGAAAAGAAAGCCGCCTCCCTTTCTTTCTCTAATGGGGCTGGAAATGCGTTTTGCATATATACAGGCCATCTACCCCAAGACGGATGGGCTGAGGTATTTGAATGCAATGACTTCCAATGCTGCTGTTGGGTTTTCTATGATCGCTACTGCCTGGGTGCTACGGATATGTTTGCAGAGTACAAATCGGAAAATCATGTGGGAACTCGGGGCTTCTAACGGCGTGAATGGAGGTTTAATTTATGCTTACAGAGGGTGACTATGGTGACTCGACTGACGGAGGTGACTGCCTGAGGGGTTCGGTGCTAGTTTATGCGACCTGTTTACCAGTATCTCAGGTTTTTGGTACACCTATTCCAAGACGACGTACCCGCCTCCCAGGGACTACAAAGTGCCACTCGAATTCACAACTACAAAATTCGAAGATCAAGCGGACCAAAAATCCCAAATGGAAAGAAAAACTCAGATGACTCGGCGGCCTAATCAGGCTATATGTACACATCATGTCTCTGTCTATGGCATAGCTTCGCCGATTACCACGCCATGGACTTGCAATCAAGGAAAAAGAATAAAAGGGAGGGTAGAAAGCAGTCTTTCAGTTGCGGCCCTCCAGGAAGCCCGACACGAAGTTGCGCGGCAAACGGGCACCAGGGTCTTCCTCGGGGCGGAAGTACTTCATGACGTGGGACAGCTGCTTCCAGTAGTTGAGGGTTTCCTGTGTTGCATGTCAGCATTAAATGCCAAGCGGGTTGTATTAGTAGCTGGGGATCTGTCGAATGGCATTGAAGTAAGGTATAAACCAGGGAAGGCTCTCGTTAGAGCTCAACAAAGCCGTCCTTTCCTTCTTCATACCACTCAAAGGATCCACGGCCATGTGTGTAGACTGACCTGGAACTCGGCGTGGCTTTGGAAGAGCAGGACATCAACCACGCTCATCTGGTTGACGTAACGGTGCTTCTCAAACTCTTGGCGGATCTTGGTACGGATGGCGGAAACGGGCATGTTCAGAGAGTACATGGTCTGGATCTCGGGAGACTGAAGTTTCTCAATATCACACGTTAGCCTTGATCGCCAATTTATATTCCGATGCCTTGTATAAATATCAATGGCACCCGAGAAGCGTCCCCCGCTCGGAGACGGGACACGGCAAGGAACGGGCACTCGAGCGACGACGGCGGATATCTGAGGATCTCGGGGTAAACTGACCGCACGCAGCCACTCGCGGTATGACTTGAGGACTCGGTACTTCGCATCCTGCCAGTTGACAGCTATAGAGAACGAGGAGGTTAGCCTTGCACCAATCAAACGGGCTCAATTACAGCGCAGGCCGAGCGAGGGCGATCGGAAGGCCTCGGGGAGATCGAGAAACAGAGGGGACGTACAGGAGCGCGTCCGTTGTGCAAGGTAGGTCGGGTTGATGGTCATGGTGAGACTGCGTCCACTCAGGAGCGATTGAGCGAGAGGAAGGGCGCGGAGAGAAGTCGTCGCGGGCGAGCTTCGGTGGTGGAGGTTTCGCTGAGGTTGCGTGGGTGGAATGGGCCGCTCTCACCGCCTTCCTGTTACAAAATTTCTTTCCGCGATAATTTTGGAGAAGCGTTTGGTCGCATGTCGTTTTCCTCTTCAACTTTTCGCCTGAACTGATAATCTCCTGGTTTTTGGTGTGACTGAGCCCTGTGAAAGTCACCATTTAACACTGCACGTTTGCCACGGCATAATACCACCACCCTACATTCCATCCTTCATCTAGCCGCCCGCCCAACTTTTTCCGCATCACAAGATGGCGCCCACCAAAGGGTCGTCGAAAGGTACCTCCTCCGGAGGCAGCCACAAGGGATCCAAGACCTCGAATTTCTCGTCTGACTCGCGCGTGAGCAAGTCCAGCAAGAAGAATGCGCCCAAGCGCCCCCCGCCAAAAGAAGTCAAGTCGAAGGCACGCACTGCCCCGGAGAATCTGCAAAAGAAGAAGAAGAGAGTCTACACAGAGGCAGAGCTGGATTTGCCCAAGCTGAACTCAATTACACCCGTCGGAGTCGTAAAGCCCAAGGGCAAGAAGAAGGGAAAGACTTTTGTCGACGATTCGGTACGTGGCGCTCCACGGGTTGGCTTAAGAAACTATTTGCTAACAATGTTTTCCCTTGTTATAGGAGGGTATGATGACAATTCTTGCTATGGTGAACGCGGAGAAGGAGGGCCAGATCGAGTCCAAGATGATGAAGGCACGTCAACTGGAGGAGATCCGCGAGGCCAGGAAGAAGGAGATGGAGGCAAGAGTGGCAGAGAAGAAGTCCAAGCTCGAATCCGTCAAGGACTCTATCCGGAATAAGAAGAAGGGCAAGGGTGCTAGTGATGATAACTCCTCTCCCGCCTCGAAATCTGCGAGCGGCTCCAAACCCTCCAAGCCGAAGCGCAAGAGCGTCTCATTTGCTTGATTGAATCCACAAAAGCACGAAGGGAGTATTGTCTATACCATGTTCATGTACCTAGACGGGGGTCTGGCGTTTGTACCGGTTTATCTCTATTTTCCATTTCTCAACCCATTGTCAATAGCGCTATTGATCATGATGCTACATATTCATCATCCTATTGTCTTGTCTTATCAACGAGTCTTTTTGACCACAATATTGATCACGTACGTACGATGAATTGTAAGTAATTGTTCCTTACATAAACTCGGTATGAAATGTTGAAAGGACATACACAGGATATGCTATCTGGGCACTGATAGAGATTGAAACGGACACCTTTGGCCCGAACTCATTTCTCTTTCTTCAGGCATCGATTTCACCTGAATTTACTCCATCCACATGGATCTCCTCTATTACCCCACGATCTAATTCACCATGGCCGTCGCAGCCTCCTTCTCCGTCATTCCTTCTTGACACGCCCCCGAGGTATATTCTGCCCGAAAAGGCCTCTTCCAGTAGGATATACTGATACGCTTTTGTTGACTCGCCTTCTCAACCTGCGCCAACTCATTCAAGATAGTCTGCTAAAGGAAAACGCCACGGATCCTGAGAGAACGGGTTACTGCTACAACCTGCGGATCCTTGGATATCACACCACCATCGATGAGCCCATTGAGGCTCTTGCAAATAGCCCGGACTATCAGTAACTCGTGGACAGGATGCGCCTAGTTATACCTTCAATTTGATCGGCTTCTGACCATTACAACTACCTTCCATCCACCTTTTTTTGCAGAATTATCGATTTTCACTTCTTGTTTTCAACTTTATCCTCTCCAACACTCTTCTCCCATACTCTCACTTCACTCTCGTCCCGGAAGAGTGATCTCTAACCCTCTCTTGCTCCAGTCACTGTCTTCAAGCCTTTTCACCCTCACTTGTTTCGCTCATTTACTCAATATTCCCGAAAAGCCAACGCTGAGGGAACATCCACCTCGCTCTGGAAATCCTCAGGTGTCAGATCTGCTGGTTGACCAGCAACGAGCACGACGACACCGATACACTCGGTGATGAGATGGACCTGGCCCTCGGCGTCCTGTCGGCAAAAGGTCAGAAATCAAGCTCGAATGGAGCGCGATGGTGGTCCATGCATACAAAAGCAGATTTGTACAAGAGGTGGAAATATTATTAACCTGAAACAATCAACGCTATGAAAATGCCTCTATAATGTAGTCTATATACCGAGCAGCAAAGTCGTCTCTACCGTTGCCCTGCCCAAGGTTGAATGTTCACCATCGAATCTCGAAAATCTACTCACTGCGGCAGCTTCATATCAAGTCTGCGGCGTACAGGGTTAAACTCAGGCTTGGGAGCCATGTCAGGATCCTTGTCCAAGCCAGCGTGGTGGGCGATCTGTCCGGGCAGTTTCTCGGGGTGCTCTACAACACACGGGATCTGAGTGTCGATCTCCCGAGCCATCTTGTTCAGGAAGTTCGTCACCGGCTTGACGAACCATCTGTTTCCTCCGAACTCAAACCAGCCCAAGTGGCCTCCCCATGATGTGGTCAGCATGACACCATACGGTGTTTGGGTCATTTCCTGGAAGGGGAGGGCATCGCGGCATGCAATCTTGTAAGTGTTAGTAGGTATTCTCGGATGAAAGACTGATCGATGACTTACGGGGTCATCCTCGGCTTGCACACTGAGGAAGGGAATGCGGATGGATAGCATGGCGTCGGTGGATGTGGCGTCGCGGTAGTATGCGCCTTCGGTAGGATATCCCCATGTTGGGCATTGCAGAGCACTTTAAAAGTCAAATCAGAATTAAATATTCGTGAGTAGGAAGCTTATGTGCGTACCGGTCAAACTCATGCAAGTAGGTGATGCTTCGCACGGCGTCAACATCGATGCGAGGGTTCTTGGAAACCTGGGCGACGTGTCTGGTTTCACTGCTTTAGTAATGTTCCGGTTATGACATGAGAAAGAAAACTTACGTTTCGAAGAGCTTCTTCATGCTGGTGCCCATCGTCTTGCTGTACACTTCCCGGCCCAGCCAGGTACTTTGCAGATGGGCAGAGCTGACGTCCAGGTTCCAAGGACTGGCGCAGAGAACAGCAGCCTTCAATTGGCAGTGGTCGCCCTCTTCACCAAGATACTGTTTAGAAGTTAGTTCACAGTACTGAATAAAGCGACCGGCAGGCACATACATTGGCAAGAATGTTGGCGCCAAGAGAGAATCCCATACCGAATAGAGGTCGGTTAGGGAACGTCTTCCTGATCCATTTCACAGACTCGCGAACATCCCAAGTCGCGCGGGCATTGTAGAGAACTCCGGTGCTGATCTTGGTTTGCGCGCATCCCCGGGAGTTCACAACGCATGCTTCCCACAAACCATCCTCAATGAGAGGGGCAAGGACGTGCCGCAAGTAGACTTCATGAGAGCCGCCGCTCAGACCGTGAAGGATGACGAGCATAGGCTTTGCATCATCTGATGGCAGGGAAGAGAGTTCCTCTGGTGAATAGAATGAGGTTCGAGGTGGCAGACCCTCTGGCTGAGTGTATTTCCGGGCCTGGTCAGTAAGCTCACCCTCCGGAGGCATGTCGTAGGGCTTGACGACAAAATCTATGGCGTATTGTCCAGTGAACATGGGAGATTCTGAGTCGAACATCTTCCTCTTATAGTAAACGGGGACATTATCATGCTTCATCACCGTCCAGGCAGTCTGCAGATGGCCGTTGAACAGGAAAGGATTGAGATGACAGGTCTCCGGGGTGGCATCGCGGCAGATATCCACCAAGGTTGTCTGCTCCTTTGTACCGCTCTTCCCGGGTACTTTGGTCAGAAGGAGTTTATTGTCCTTAGCGTGGAAGAACGAGATCCGCCCGCTCGGGCGCAGCCACGAGAGCAGCCCCATTGCGAACAACCCCGATAAGAGCAGCGATACAGGGAACGAACGAAGAAGTTCCGCTGCAAAGTCCGACATGAGGTATTACGCGGAAACGAATGCAAATGCAAATGCGACGACCAAAGACTGCGGCACAAAAACTTTTTTCTAATGGTTATACGACGGGGGACCTCGGCATTGCCCGATCGAGTCGGTCTGACTAAGCATCAACCGATCTTATCTTTATCTTCACGTGATTTTAGTTCGCATGGTCGCCTTAGTCATTGAGCCGTGCCTTAAGGCAGAATTGACCCTCCATGAACGCCGGTCATGGGACCCCGACGTGAGTCCGTCAGTTGACAGGGTCATGGCGTTCTGTACGGGAAGACCGATAACCGAAAACACCCTAAAGCTGAACATGGGGGCCTGGGGAAATTCCTGTCCTGAAAATGGAGGTGATGATGCGATGATGCCCGATGCGGCAATTTGCCTTCCGCATGCGGTAAAAAGCCCTTCAGATAGTTCAACGGCTTCCGGCGAACTCGCGGCAGCGACCTCCAACAATGAGTATTGTCTGTAGCAAAATTCCACAGTGGTGAATCGAAAGAGGAACTAAGGTATTGTGGAGTGCTGCATCTGGATCATCGGACAGCGAACGGGCTACCCCAGTGATGATCCGGTCAGTCTGCCTTATATGTAATGCTGATAGCATTACCGACAACCTTCTGTGACCCAATCCCATGTCCGTTTTCGTGCAACTTTACCGGTCTCAAGGTCCTACTTCAAGGTCAAGAGATCCAGCCTTTTCTTTCTTTTCTTTTTATTTTGAAGCTGCTGCCTCTTCGTCACGCGATGCCGTTCGTCCTTACGCCATGACATTTCAGCTCACCTCGTCGTACGCCCGACACCCGTTTTGAAACCCTCTCGCTTTCTTTCTCTCATGCGGTCTTGTCATAAAAAAGCTGAAAGAGCGCCACGTCTCAGACACAAAGAGCACGATCCTCCCATGCTCTCCATGGCTTTTATAGAGCCCCCACCTGGTATACCAGAACGTTTCCACAGAGCTACCCAAAGACTCAGAACCGCCATGAGAATGAAGTCGTGGCCAACAACCCGTTTCCGAAAGCAACAGAAGGAGGAGGGTTCAAGACGCTGCTACCTCTTGGAACTGCCCACCGAGTTGCTGTTGGAGATTAATTCACACCTCACGCTCATCCCGGAAGCCGCCTTTGCGCTGACCTGCAAGCGCATGTTTGCGATCTCCGGAGAAATCCTCGCCTCCAAGTCCCTGCGATTTACTCGAGACTTTGCACCGCTTTTCCACCACTACAGAAATTCACATAACTTTGTGACACCGCGCTGGCAGTTCATCAACCTATTGGAAAATACTCGCTGGCGCGCGTGCTCCAAGTGCCTGAAGCTACACCCTAGGGCTGCCTTTTCTCCTCGTGACTTGAGACGCAAATCGGAGCACCGCACATGCAACCTGGGCGAACTCGCCGGAATCGTCGATTTATGTCCGTGCAAGAAATTGACCTTCCGAGACAAGTTGGACCTCGTGGATCATTTACGAGTACGGAAAATCACCTTGAATGCTCTCAAGTCCGAGTTCGGGGACAAGGTCGGAGACCGTTACTGCTGGCATTCTTGTGTCGAGAAGTACGGATCAACCGAACTGAAGATATCGTTGCTCCCAGAGCTTGATGACGACGATCAGCTGGTCATCCGCACAGAGTACCAGCTTACTACCGATTCGGGCCAGGTGGGCAAGGAAGAGTACATGACACCACGATTCGGATGTGCGCATCGATCAGTCGACCTGTGGCTCTCGAGTGTATATCAGACCAGCATCTGCCGGCTATTCGATTCTTTCTGCTCGTCCTGTAAGCGCATCTCAGTTTGCGCTGCGTGCAATACCACATTGAAGTGCCCTCGCAAACAACCGTTCAACTCTGAAGAGTCGGGCAGGGCGACTTATCATTTCTGGACCCAACGATCTCTTGGCGGCTCTGGTCCGGTCCCAGATACGACATGGGGAAATCAAAGAATCCACCCCGCTGAACAGTCCATTAGTGTGGAGAACTGCAATGAGCTGTGCCCTTGGACGGTGCGAGAACATCCTCCGCTTACTTTTGCGCCTAGCCTGGACGAGGAAATTATTCGACCTGCTATGAACGAGCAACCCATCAACTCATTGTACTCGTCTATTCGCATGATGTAAAATTGTCTTTGTTCAGGCGTTCGGAGTTATATTTGGTGGACATGGACAGATGGAGTTGGATCAGGACTGGTATGCTCTACTTGCAGATAACATTATAGGATGCATATTCGGGTGGATTGTCGATATAATAGTACACAAGCATGGCCAGGCGTTAATAACGGTGGATATCACTATATTGAATACGGAACATTTTGAACCTTATTAATTGAACTCCGATTCCATATGCGTAAACTGTTGTACTCAGCCCTCATTAATGGTAAAAATAACGCCTCCATTTTCTTTCTCTTCGAGATGTTCCTCGCCCGTGAACTGGTACTTCAACGGGCCAAACACCACATATTGATCTTGACGGCACGCTTCACTCGCAAGCAAAGACTATCACGGAGAGGCGGGTCCATCCAAGGCAGAGTGTAGTCCCCAGCCTTGGCCTCCTCCATCACAAAGCCACACTTAGTCACAACGCTGAGCGCGGCTGCATTCTGGGCGTCGACCCAGGCATCCAGAGTATTGTATTGTAGTTTCAGTTCCCAGAAGATGGTCACGAATGCCTGCAGAGCTTCAGTGGCAAAGCCGTGGCCCCACGCATCGCGATGCAAAATGAAGCCGACTTCAGGTGTTGGGCTTGTTTTCCGCGTGCCGACACATCCGATCATTTTACCTGGTTGAAGGAATGTAGATCCGGTGCTATTTTCAGGAAGCTTGTCCGGCTTGATGTCGCTGCGAATGATGATGGCGAAGTTGTCTCCGTTGGGGTTCTTGTGGAGGAGATGCTCTGACATCCATTCCTTGCTATCCTCGAGGGTCTTGCAATAGCCGTGTGGGCTCCATCGAGTTGCGTGTTTGTCTGACCAGATGGCGTGGAAGCCAGGGAGGTGGTCTTGGGTTAGACGGACGAGTTCCAGTCGAGGTGTCTTCATTGTGGATGTGAAGATGTTGGTGTTGGAAGTGGGAGGGCAAAGGTGAAGAGAGAAGAGTAAAAGTGGAAGGAAATCTCACTTTACCTGGCAGGACTTTAAGGTCTAGATAGGAAGCGACTCAGAGTGGATCGCTTCGTATTGAATACAAGCCACCACCACAGTTCACTAGATAACTTCGAGTGAAATAACACTAAGATCTACAGTTTCACCAGATTCAAGCCAATCAAGATTATTCCCTCTACTACGACTACATAGCCATCTTCAGATATCTTGAGCGTTACTATCTACTGAGGTAGGTAAGCATAGTAAGCATATGTAAGATCGGGCCACCCACTAAGTACGAGCAGATTAGAAAGGAAGAAACATGCCTTTTCGAGTGGCTTGAATATTCCAAACAAAAGCAAATTTTTAGACAAAAGAACCCCGTCATCGGATACAAGAAGAGTATATACATCCGTAAATCTTAAGGTTATCGCTTATCAGCTGACCGCCGCGAGTTTCTCCGCCCCGACGCGCAAGGCGGATGTCGGCGCTTCACTTCGCGCGTTGAAACTATCAGCTTCACTGGAGAGCGCATGCTGGGGCGATGAGTTTCCCACCACCGCATTCCGGGCAGTATCCGCAGTACATCCCTCCCCAGTACCAGCCCGGCCACGTCCCCCCGCAGTTGCTGTACAACAATGGCCCTCCCCAGGCGTCACCGTCGCCGTATGGCTACGGCAAACCGCCGGGCTACCCCCAGGGGATGATGCCCTATCCTGCCTATCCTCAGTACCAGCAGCAACCACAACATATACCTCTGGAGCAGCAGCCTCTCATCCACCCGCACCAGCAGTTGGCTCAACCACAGCCTCCCATTCAATCGCAACACCCGCCCCAATTCCAGATGCAACAATCTCCCCGTCTACAATACCAACAGTCTCCGCATCAGCAAGTGCAGCAGCAGTCTCCTCGCGCACAGTTTCACCAACAATCTCCCCGCACCCAGCTCCAACAGCAATCTCCGCGTCCTCAATTCCAACAAGCCCCTCTTCCTCAGCTGCAGCAACAATCCCCTCGTCTGCATGTACAACAGTCCCCTCGTTCTCAGTTCCAACAACAGTCCCCTCGTCCTCCGTTCCAACAGCAGTCCCCTCGACAGCAGGTGCAACTGTCTCCGCAGTCGCAGTTTCCCCAACGAGGACCCCTTCCTCAATCGCAGCCACCACATCCAAAACAGCAGGTGCAACCGCCGCTACAACAACCACCTACGCATACCAAGCCCCAGCCGGCGCCAGCCCCTCCTCCCCCCGAGGAGCCGCAGCATCAGTTCATCAACCCGGCGGAGCTGTTTGTTCAACCGCCTCTTCCAACGGCTCCGCGATCCCGGTACATTCCACCTCCGGATTTTGTCGATCCCAGTGCTGTCTCGGCCCCGGCGGCTGGTGAATTACCTCCGCTCCCATCAACCGCTACTGCGGCCCCGTCAGAAGCACCACTAGCGCCAGCAGACCAAAATGCCCCACTTGCCCTTCCTCAAATTAACATTCAAGGCGCCCAAGGACAGTCAAGCTCCCAGCCTCCTGAACCGGTCATCAAGATAGAGTCTATGCCAATCCAACCGGGTCCGAACCTGGAGATGAAACATCCTCCGTCTACTCCCAGCGTTAAGACGAAGCGACCTCCGTCCACTCCCAAAGTGGAGATGCCTCGTCCTCCATCTACTCCCAAGGCGACGCCGACACCTGCGGTGAATGCCATGCCTCAGGTGATATTACCAGCTCCTTCTCCAGATATCCAGAAGCAGCTCCAAACACAGCAGCCAAAAAAGCCGCAGCAAAAACGCCCCGGCTTGCAAGGAACTGAAAAGGCTGTAGCAAAGCCCACCAAACCTCCGGTGGACTATCAAGTTCTGTTGCTGTCATTGGCTGATGAGTACCTTAATGCTGCGCACCGCCACGGAACGAAGATGGCTCTGGCAACCCGTCATGAGGATGTCGAAGAGTACTACAAGCTGGTTGCTACGGGACTTGGATGCTTGGAGGCTGTTTTGAAGGTCCGTTTCCTTGAAAGTTGTCCCATTTTCTCATGACCACTGACTCTTTCGACAGAACTGGCGATTGCAACCTCGCAAAGAAGCTCTTGTGCGACTCCGATATGCGCGGACATTGTTTGAGGAAACGGAGAACGATCTCGAGGCTGAGACAGCTTTGAGCAAAGGGGTACGTTTTCGTCCATAATATATACTATTTTCGATCGTCTCTGACAGCTTTTATAGATTGACCTTTGTGAGCGTGTGAGTGACAGATCTGCATGTGCGAAATCACCCGTACTAACCCTTCTCAGAACCGCATGCTGGACTTGAAGTACAGTATGCAGCATCTTTTAGCGCGGATGCTCTACAAAACCAATCCTAAAGCCTCACTAAAAGCTGTCGATGGCATGATTCAAGATGTCGAAGCGTGCGTAGCATCGACTCTCCTAGCAAATTCGCCGCTAACGAAAACAGATATCGTCATGCTGCTTGGGAGTACGCATTTCGCTTCCTTCGAGTGTCCTTGTCTTTGTCATCGTCGTCGCATCAGGACTCTGTGCAGGCATTACAACATCTTCACAAAATCACCACCATGGCCGGACGAAACGGTGACAAGGCTGTCTCGGCAATGGCAGCAATCATTGAAGCCCTGGCACATCTGCAGCACGGAACAGGATCTGATGCTATTGAGCAGGCGCAGCGCGCTGTAGCCGCCGCACGAAGTCATCAATTGAATGAGGAGCTTCGCGACATTCCACAACTTGTCACGCTCATCCAGATGGTTGACATCTTCTGCAGTCTCTTGGAGTACGATGTCAACCAGGCTTCTCAAAAGTTGAGCGTGATGCAGGCCAAGGTAGACGAAACTCTGAGTGACCCTAATTGGCGCCCTGACGGCTCATTCTCCGTTCCACTCAATGGGAAATCGGCCGGGCCATCGTCAATCGACACAGGCGACATTCTCCAAGTCCAGAACGGAACGTTGCTTCTGAGCTTCAACTGGCTTCCCCAGCACGACCTTTATGCTCTTTCCTACTTCTTGAGCTCGGTCACTCTGAGTGCCAAAAATTCTTATGATGGTCGCAAGGCGGAGAAGTATCTTGATGAAGGGCTTCGAATGATTCAAGGTGAGTTTAACTTTTTATGATTTCTCTTTGAATTCTGTTCTAATGAATATCGTAGGAGAATTCAAGGCCCCTCAAGGTATCGCCGAGTCTATGGTGAATGCGACACGGAGGGTTGAATGGCGCCGGTCCCTCTACTGCAGCTTCCTTCTGCAGCGTGTTTTCTTGGCCTGTTCCCGGACCGACTGGGATTTGGCTGATCAGAGCTTGAAGGAGCTGCGGCAGGTCACACAAGATATCGGGCATCAACTCCCCAGATCCATTCAATGCTTGATGGAATATGCTGCTGGTACCATTGCCCAGGCCACTGGTGATCTACCAACCGCGCTGGCCACTTTCCAATCACCCATGCTGTTACTTTCACCTTCGGCCAGCAAAACTGCTCGCAATGATCCCTGTCGCGACACGTGCATTCTGGCAGCCCTCAACACCGTTCTCATCATCCGTGACCCAGCACACCCATCCCATTCCCATCTCCCCAACGTCCTGGCCACTCTCGAAAATTTCTGTCAAGGTAGCCCGAGCAAGTACATCCAAGCAGCCTACTTCCTGGTTTGCGCTACCGTGAACGACTCCACAGTCCAAACCAAACAATATCTTCAGCAGGCGTTACAGTCTGCCACTGCCATCAGCAATACCCAGATCACCTGCATGACTCTGACCTTTATGAGCTGGAAATACTTCCGCGGCGTCGTCGGCGAGCAAGCCGAAAAGAGCGCCCGAGCCGGTCGTGCTATGGCTCGTCGGGCCAACGACCGTCTCTGGGCCAGTGTCACTGATGAGATGCTCGCCGATACCCTCGAGCGGCAGGGTAAGGGTGAAGAGGCCCGTGAAGTCCGCGCAGAGGGCCAACGACTGATCATGGGCTTGCCGCCGGGCCTGAAACGGACTTGATCCGTCATCTCTACTTGAATTCTTATATATTTACGATGGCGCTTTATTATGATACCAATTAATGGCTACACAGGAAGGCGTTTTCTGCGATGATTTTTTTTTTTTTTGACCTTGAAGCGTGGACGATACAGGAGCACGAATCTCATATCCGTGTATTGAAACAATCCAACGAACTTGATACATAACTCTTGAAATATACCTGTTTCACCCTTATGAAGTACTAGCTAGAGCGCGACCTCTGCCAGTTGACATTCTCTGAACTGCTTCAGCTGAACGGCAAGTGAGTGTCCTGATAGACATCCTCGCCGAGACTCGTCATTCGACTCGATCCTATAAGACGCAATAAAAACACCCACATCCATGCGTAATGTACAACACCCTGGTATAAAAAAAAGCAATCCCATCAAGCCGCGCATAGCGCAACAGTAAAAAGCAAAAACACCACAAGCCCGACTCCATGCCCATATGCCGAAAATATCAGCATTCGCCCATCGAGGCTGAATTAAGATTAAACCCACAACCCAAACCCATCTCAACCAAGACCTCCCCAAGCCCCGCGAATCCTGCGCGCAAGCTGAATATCCTTCTGCATAATCGTCACCCGCTTCGCATGGATCGCACACAGATTCGTGTCCTCGAACAAATGCACCAGGAACGCCTCCGCCGCTTCCTGTAATGCCTGGATCGCGTGTGACTGCCACCGTAGCTCCGCACCCACGTCTGCGGGGAGTAGATCCAGTGCCACTTCGCGTACTAACCGGGCGAATGGTAGTTTGGCGATTAGGAGGTCGTAGGATCTTTGGTACCGCCGGATTTCTTTTAGGGCTACGGTGCCCGGCTTGTACCGCCGGCGTCGGCCTTGGGGTGTTGGGTCGCCCGCTTGGGTGTGTTAGTAGCTGGGCATGAAGGGGGAATTGAGCGGGGCAACGTACGTTGGACGTTTGAGGGTCGCTTGCCGACTGTTTTTGTTCTAGGTGATGCGCCCGGCTTGGTTTTGCCGGCTGTGGACTTGCGCGCTGGTGAGTCGGTGTTGGCGGCGGTTTTCCCGGCTGGTCGGCCTCGCGCCCGTTGCGGTGTTCCGGAGGGACCGGCTTTGATTGCTGATTTGGTCGCCATTGGTGAAGGGCGAGCTCGGTGCGCGATTCCGCGCGTCGGGGCTTATAGCGGGGTGGGTGCAAGATGTGAGCTCAATTCAATTGAAATCGGATGGCGATTTGTTTGGCCCTGCAGCTGGCACGCGTCGAGGGTTGCCCTTGCAGGAACCCCTGTTTGTGGACGTGGGGATTCTCGGCGACTCGGATAGGAATTGACAGAATCGGGGATCGAGAAATTTGCAAATCGCCGGAGGAGGCTGGGAATTCCGTATGAACGTATTCGTCTTTTAGCGCCCAGCCCCGTGATTTTCGACGCGTCGTGCTACTTGCCACGTGACTGATAAGAGATACGGTCTACTTGGCTTCATCTTGAGCTCTTGTGTCTTGTCATCTTCCCCAGACTATCCGTCATGGCTGCTTTATGGGAGAATAATGGCCAGATGGGCCAGTTTCCTCTTGAACAATGGTTTTACGAGATGCCCCCCGTCACCAGGTGGTGGACAGTAGCCACCGTGGCGACCTCGGTGCTGGTGCAGTGTCACGTCGTGACTGAATTCCAGCTGTTCTACAGCTTCCGCGCGGTCTACGCCAAATCGCAGTATTGGCGACTTCTCACGACGTTTATCTACTTCGGTCCACTCAATCTCGATCTCATATTCCACGTCTTCTTCCTCCAGCGATACTCTCGCCTCCTTGAGGAATCCTCCGGCCGCTCGCCGGCACAATTCGCCTGGCTGGTCTTCTACGCCATGACTGCGCTCTTGATCATCTCGCCCTTCCTCTCCCTTCTCTTCCTCGGTACCGCCCTCTCGTCCAGTCTCGTCTATATCTGGGCTCGACGCAACCCCGAGACTCGGCTGAGCTTCCTGGGACTGCTGGTCTTCACGGCGCCTTACCTTCCGTGGGTGCTGATGGGCTTCAGTATGGTCGTGCGCAGGGAGCTCCCCAAGGATGAAATGTGTGGTATCGTGGTTGGCCATATTTGGTACTTCTTCAATGACGTTTACCCGCCGCTCCATGGTGGCCACCGTCCTCTTGATCCGCCGCTGTGGTGGCGTCGGTTGTTCGAGCCGGTGGAGGAAACGTCCCGGACTGAGGCCAATGTTGGTCGGGACTTTGCGGCCGCTGCTGTGCCGGAGGTTCGTTGAGGGTGAACTGTGACCTGCAATCCTATTCAGCGGGTCTGCCAAGATGCTGAAATCGGCTGTCTTTGCATTTCATCCTTCGGATCGAGCCATTGATGCTAGACCGAATCGCGCAGAAGTGTCGCATGGGAATATCAACCAACGGTGGTATGTCCGCAGTGGCACCGCTGCATTTGCTTGAGTCGCAACGAAGACCACGTTAGGAGTGAGCAAGGATAGGTTCGTAGACCGGTTGGATCAGCGAAGGGAAATTTCATCACGGTAGGACTGAAGTACAAGTCCGATGAGAGTGACGGAAGGCAAGGATCTGGGGATCAGCTTGGCGAGGTGCATGTTTTTTATCCAGCGTTGATAGCGATAGATACCCTTTTTATTTTAAAAACCTATGCATGTGACTTTGAATTATGCAACTTCTAAGGCGACTCCTTACATTCATACTGTTGACAAAGAACGAAAGAACAGAGTGTACTCCTTCGGGCCGCAGACGATGACATGGATGCTGTACAGCCTCAGACCATTGCCACCACCGAGCCTTGAAGTGACGCTGATCCCCGCAAGACGAGGTTGGCCAAGAGGGGGCGGAACGTACCACACCTTCGAACCCCGAGATCCTCAGACCACGGTAATCACCATGCGACTCTAACAGCAGCAATAGTGTGGCCGTGCTATAGCAACGAAACTCATACCCAAAGTAGCGCAGATATCGCCGATCGCAGGGGAAACACGGGGTCTCCCGGTAGACAAAGTCCACTTCCGTCATGGGCAACGGATCCTGAAACTGTCGAATCTGGAGACAACTCAAACTCCAGATTACAGTACAGTCCGACATGGACCCTACTCCGTCCAGCTTGTCGATCTAAATGGGCAAGGTTCTTTCGTAGTCTCCAATTTGCCTACTGTAGCATCGCCAAGCAGCGAGTACCGAATAGAGCGAACCGTGGACGCAGCGAGGCGGGATTCGCATGCACTGACGCACCGGTGGAGGCGTGGAGACAGCGCACTTTTGCGCGAGCGTACCAGACAGCCTCTGTTCGCGATTATTTGGGGCTGTGGGGGGCGCAGTAGAGTTCACTTTTGCCTCCACTTCCTCCACTCCCTCCACTCACGGCGTGTTCTGCATTTCTGGGCCCTCGGTAGGTTCAGCGTGTTTATGGGGAAGGATCCGAACAGTGTGATACGAGTACGCTCTCCTTGCACCGTGCACCTGCTCCGCAACGGTATTTTTTTGTTGGGGCATCGACCGATCGCTTGCTTATCTTGACGCAATTACCTCCACACTCTATATAATACGGGAGTACTCTGTGTACGGAGTACTGGCTACGTATCCGGTACCAAGTTTGATGTGGGTATCTCACCAACGAAGAAGGTACCGAGCACACGACAGCAACCTCCGTCTTTTTATAGGAGCGGAACGCTTTCCTCCACTTTTTTCATCCACTCCAGTACGTACTGTATTTGCACCACTCTACTACTACGTACTCCTATCTATAGCAACCTCGACAACCAAGACCTCGACTGATCTACTGTAAGTTTCAGGCAACACAATAAACCTGGTAAAGCGATACCAGAGTTGGTAAACCGTGGTAAGAGGGTGGCACGGTACAGAAAAGAGAAAAGCTCCCCTTTCGCCCCACCGGATAGGGACGTCCGCCAGTCAAGTGAAAGGCTACGTACGTACCTCGAGCAAATAAACGGGTACAGCCACCCAACTCACCCAACTCAGCCTCCGCACCAGTAAACTCTATTGCTGACACGCTCTTGCCCCTTTCCGTACGGGTATTACTCTCTCGTTTTATCCTCTTAATCCTCTTATCCTCTCTCGTCTCTTTTTCCCTCAAGATTTCCTTTTCTAGTTCACTCCTTTTCTACTTTCGCGTTAGTTTCCCCACCCGTCACTCCTTATTCTTCTCCCCTTTTCTCGCGAGCTTGTGCTTGTGGTGATCCTCCCCTGTACCTATCTCTTCGCCCCATGTCCACCGGACTACGATAGTCCCACCCCTTAACTGTCTACGCGACTCTCGACCTTCCCTCGCCCTACACGGCCCGCGAGACTCGCTTACATCGAAACGACTTGACGACTCCCCCAGATCCTGTTCAATTGATTTGTCGCATTTTGTCTACGACTCGATCCGTCAACCCGGTTCTCCGACCTCCCACCACCACCACCATGAGGCGCGGTCTTTTGATATTCCTCCTGGTCAATCTCCTCATTCTCTCCCTCCTGGTTCGCAGTGTCTCGACTCTGTTGTCCCTGCTTGTGGAGGATGCCGCCGCCGACGCGATTCACCGTGCGGAACTGCCCTCGCCCAACTCCAGCCTGATCGAACAGCGGCCCCAGATCATCCCCAAGATTATCCACCAGACCTACAAGAACGAGACCATTCCCGAGGTCTGGGTCGCGGCCCAGCAGAGCTGCATTGACCTGCACCCGGACTACGAGTATATTGTACGTCCCTCGTGCAACCCGGATGTGAACCCGTGCTAACAATTGTTCCAGCTGTGGACGAATGAGAAGTCGCGCGAGTTCATCGCCGCCGAATATCCCTGGTTCCTCGAGACCTTCGACGGCTACAAATACCCTATCCAGCGCGCAGACTCGATCCGTTATTTCGTTCTGGCCCATTATGGCGGAACCTATATCGATTTGGACGACGTATGTGTTGACTGACTATCCTGATACCTCTCGGCTTTTCTAACGCTCAAACAGGGCTGCAACCGTCGCCTAGATCCCCTGCTCGCTTACCCCGCGTGGGTGCGCCGCACTGTGCCCACCGGTATCTCCAACGACGCCATGGGCTCCGTTCCCCAGCACCCCTTCTTCCTTCGCGTGATCGAGTTGCTCCAGCAGTACGACCGCCATTGGCTTCTCCCTTACATCACCGTCATGTACTCGACGGGTCCGCTGTTCCTGTCGGTTATCTGGAAGGAGTACATGCAGGACCACCCATCTGAGTCGAGCCGCGTGCGGATTCTCATGCAGGATGAATACAACAAGTACTCCTGGAGTTTCTTTACCCATCACACCGGTAACAGCTGGCACGGCAAGGACGCGCACTTCATTTTCTGGGTAAGTCATAAACCGGGCGGTCTCCATCGGAATCCATAGGCCAATGCTAACGAACGAACAGATGGGTCAACACTGGATGTTCCTCACCTTCTGCGGCTTCCTCCTGGCCGCCGTCGTCGGCGTCTGCCTCTTCTGGACCTACGGTCGCATCGTGCTCCTGGGAGCCCAGTACCGCTACCGATACTCCAAGGTTCCCTCGATCATCAGCCCGTCCCGTCTGTCATCCTCACCCACGCGGCGCGCGCGGCGCATGATGCCCACGCTCCTGCGGCGGGTAAGCTTCAAAGAAGATGAGGAATCGGGCGGAGCTACCGAGACCTCGTACGAACTCGGTCGCCGCGACGACTAAGGTGGCTGCGATTTTTTCAGTTTTTGTGTATCGATACGGCCTTGGACACGATCTCTGCATACCTAACAGCATTTAGTGTATACTTTTTTTTGATTCTTTTTTACGAGCGCTACATGCATGGTGTCTCAATCCTGTGGCGGGATCCGGGATTGGTTGCTTTCACCTGGAGCACTTTGGGGTCTTTTATTTTGCTCGGCGACTTATGTCGTCGGTCCGCTTGTTCTGGATCATCGGCTTTCTGCCCATCCTTTCTACCTATATTCATGTTATCAATTTGTAAACACGCTAGACTTCGATTCTTGGGATCAGAATTTGGACAGATATCTGAGGCAATGGATGAATCAATGGCTCTGCCAATACCTGAACAGGGTTTTCCATTAAACTGAGCAAAAGTAACAGTTCTCCCATCTTCGACTACTACTATAACGAGGGTTCTTCACTCCGCACTAACCCCAGACGCCGATCCCAACCCTGGAACATGATACGTCGATCACATGTCCCCTCTCCGTCAGGCCAGCGTTTCAAACATCCGAAACACCACCCAACCACCCAACCACCAATAACAAACTCCTTGTGCCTTGCATTGTCTACTGCATGAATGGAAAATGTTCAATAAGCTTTCTGACTGGACTCTTCACTGACACACCACGTTTCAGTTCCCACAATCCCTAACAAGTCGGATGGTGGTTCGCATACTTCCACTACATTCCCGGCGCCAGGAGAGCCCCTTTTGTAGGTCCTTGGGCTTCAAATACCCCCCAGCATGCTCCTGTAATGCCGTGAATGCCTTTAAGCCCATCCCCCACTAGCTATGTGGAGTGGTTATAAAGTGTTCTGCATCCTGTCTTTGCCGTATACAACTACAACCTCCATCAGATTCAGTTTGATATAGTTGCCGGATAATTATATCCATTCCTTCCCCCCATATTACTCTACGTCCATCTACTCCTTCCGACTCTCCTCAACACTTCCAAAATGCTTCACTCAACCCTAACATCATCCCTCCTCCTCTCCCTTACTATCCTCGCAACCGCCCACCCTCTATCCTTTTCCTTCCCCGTCATCACCCGCGACACCCTATCAGAATCCCAAATAATCACCATCGCTCCCAAATCCGGATCCTGCGACGATGCCCCCGCAAAAGGCGAATGCGCTACCGCCAAACAAGCAGCCAAGTTCACGGCCCAGTCCTTCGATACCTACAAGGTTACTTCCAAGGCCGAGCAAGCTGCCATCATCAGTTTGATGGCTTTTGAGAGCGATGATTTCAAGTACAATAAGAACCATTTCCCCGGTGTGCCTGGGCAGGGTAGTAAGTATTAGTATTCCCAGATCTGTTATACTATACTTCGATGTGGGGAATTTCATACTAACTTTGTACTTTGTATTGTAGCTCGCAATATGCAATCGCCCTCGTACAACAAAAAATACGCCTCCTCCATTCCTGCCCTGAAAGATCAGGTCGCCAAGGTCGGCGATCCGGCTGATTTGTTGGATCTGTTGCGCGGTGATGAAACTTATGATTTCGGCTCGGGGGCTTGGTTCCTTACTACGCAGTGCTCGAGGGATGTGCGCGCGAAACTGCAGGATGGTTCGGAGAGTGGTTGGCAGATGTATATTAGTGATTGTGTTGGGACTAGTGTTACGGATGAGAGGAAGGAGTATTGGGAGAGGGCTGTTAAGGCTCTTGGTGTTTAGGAGAGCTGGTTTCGGTTTCGGATTTGGTGTCTGTTGGTTGACTTGGTTTACCGGCTTACTTATGAATTACGCTGAGAGTGCGTTTTTAGATTGAAAGTGTATAGGATATCAACTCATTTCACATATCTCATCTCACCCATCGGTTTTTCACAGTAATCAGGTACCTATCTCCCATGGGAGATGCATGTATTTACAAAACACCCTTGGTGCTGACAATATCCCCAGCACCGACCTCACCCGCAACTCGGCGCGCACAAGCAGTCCGGATCGCAACAGCAAGAGCCTTGAATGCGCTCTCCGCACGGTGGTGGTCGTTATCGCCATAAGTGCAGCCCACATGCAGAGTCACGTCCGCGGCCTGCGCGAAGCTCTGCAGACCGTGCGTGATCATCTCCGTGCTCAGCTCGCCGATCTTCTCGCGCTTGAATCCTAGGTCGATTACTGCCCACGGCCGGCTGGAAAGGTCGATCACGGCCCAGGAGAGGGCTTCGTCGAGGGGGGCGTCTCCGCGGCCGAAGCGGGCGAGGGATTGTCTTGCGCCGAGGGCTTTTGTGAAGGCTGTGCCGAGGGCGAGGAAGGTGTCTTCTGTTGTGTGGTGGTCGTCGACTGCGGGTTGTTAGTCTAGTCTTGTGGATTTTAGGGAATTGGTGGAATTGACTCACTGTACAGATCGCCCTTGGCCCGCACTGCCAGACTCCAGCCTGAGTGTTTCGCAAGTGCGTGCAGCATGTGGTCCAGGAACCCAATTCCCGTGCTCACGGTGATTTGCTGCGTAGGAGTGAACTGTGTCGCGTGGCCTGCATCTTTTGGCGGTACAATGCCCTTCTTCGCGGCTTCGGCTTCTTGGGGGTCGCTCGGTGGGGGGAAGTGTGTGGTGGGCTCGTAGGCTGGGAGGACACCGCCGTCTAGGGACAACGAGACTTGGATCTTGGTCTCGTTGGTTACCCGCGAGATGGTCGCCGTGCGTGCGGTGAGAGCCATTGTGTGTTGGGGGTACGAGTGTTCGAGTTGTATCCGATGCCGGGCTTGATATTCGACTTTCTCTTTTTATCTCGAGTCGCTATCAGGATTATTGTTGATCCGCTTTGCGTCACTCGGTGTCTTCGGGGTTTGCTTTGGCTCGCGCTTTTTATTTTCGTGAACACTGGCTGGTCCAGATATTCTGACTATCTAGAGCTGCAGACTTATTCATAGGTTTCATTTTTCTCGCGCCTTTCACTTACCGCGCGTCCCTCGACTTGAACATCCACCCACTCTTCTCCCGCTCCCGTCCGGAGCTGTACAATAAGGACCATTGTCCGGGATTGATCTGACACG
Organism: Penicillium silybi; assembly: GCA_027569585.1. Taxonomy (NCBI): domain Eukaryota; kingdom Fungi; phylum Ascomycota; class Eurotiomycetes; order Eurotiales; family Aspergillaceae; genus Penicillium; species Penicillium silybi. The sequence goes on along the minus strand of JAPDFI010000002.1, from coordinate 668,057 downwards.
CAACGCGACTCAATTCCACGATATTGCCAAAATGCCGCCGCCATCGAACCAAAGGGCCGACATCGAGCCTCCCGAAGAACTTACCACGGAAGCCGTCAAGGGCTTCATGACGGGCGTGTTCCGCGTATGTTCACCATGCAGGCAAAATGTAGACACGAGTCTCGACTTATCGTTTTATTCTTACAGTTCGGATCTGTCTCGATTCTCGCCCATATGATCATGATCCTTCCTCACCCTTTCACCTTTTCTAAACCACAACCGCCCGCGGCTCCCGGTTCACAACCACGACAGTCGCCGTTCTCCCGCGAGTATATCCGCTCACGCCTACTCCATCGACCAATGGAAGGCTTTTCAGAGTGGATTTCACCCACATCTCGTGTTTACCGCGGTCTGACACCTCAGTTCAAGGTCTTCCTGCAGATCGCAGTCATGACGCTGGGCGGCTGCATCTGGGCCGAGAAACGAGTAACCGACTACATCGATCTCATCCGAAAGATCAAACGAGCAGAGCGATACCAGGCTGAGCGAGAGCGAGGCAGCCGTCGATAATTGAGAAATAAGAAATAATAAGAAAGGTCTCGGGTTACACATACTGTACTCTACTCGGTGCGTGGGTCAACCGGCATTTTACGGAGCACATCCCGAAGCAAACGCAGGCTTCATCATGCTGGGCTGTACATCGGCAAATCGGTCAGGGATAGTGCATATGACGCAGAACGAACAACGGACCAACGAACCAGCGAACCAGCGAACCGCCGGGGAAAAGTCAAGCTTCCCCTGTGGCGACGTCGATCTATATTGTGATCCCCATGGCGGGCCCGGCTTTAAACCCCCTTGAGCTACCAGCTCGCGTGGAGGTCGATCGTCTCCAGTGTGGATCCCAGATATATCCAATATATCCATTTTTGCTGTGTATGATCCTAGTGGAAAGCTTGCAAAAATAAATAGCCTAGTCATGCAGGACGGGCGGGATGGGTTCCTGCGGTGCGTCTTCCCAGGCATGATCCCTGTAGTGACCTGCACCGTGGTAGTCTTAGCCTGGATGGTGGAGTACGCCTCTTACGTGGCCGGGTCCCAATCACTCGAATGCGGATATGTCACTCGAGATATCATTCGATCTGTCGTGAACGCATATCTTATCGTACCTTGACAGATCCTATACAAACACTGGTTATTTTACAGTAGAAACTTATCTACGGAGTAAGGTATACTTGTATTCTTTGTAGACCATTGAGTAATAATGAATCGGCCCGGAACGAAAAAGGAAAGCTCGATCTGAAACATGGAGATGGTGAAAAGTACAGTATCAGAGTCGCTGGGGCGCACGTTTACTGCATCCGTCCATTCCTCGTTTCTCGTTTCTCACCTCCTTTTCCTTCCTCCGCCTCAGCCCACGTTCACATTTCTCATTTTTCGTCTCACGTTTCCCTTTCGGATCTTTTTTTTTCTGTTCGCGTTCATCTCCTTCCTTTCCCTCCTCCTTGACATCACCCTCTCCACCTTTGTTTGCCCCCGAAGACTCCTCTCTCCGCCGATCGGCACTCTCTGACCTCATTCCTTGGTCGGATGTACCTTTGGAAGCAGGGAACATTTCAATATCCGGGCGATCAAAATTGAGTACCGCTCTTTGGTTTTCCCCAGCTCGCCGTTTTTGGTGTGTGGTGGTGTTTGGGCGCATCGCTCCCCGGAAACCCCTCCCCTTCCGGCGAACCCCCGGTGCAACCAAAAACCCCTCCTCGCCACATTGTTGACAGCTGCCAAACGCGTCTGGGCTCTTAACATATATCCTCCGGGACCGCTACAGGTGGAGCCCCTTGCTGTCCCTAGCTATTGCCTGTCAATTGCTTCTCATGGCGCCGCGAAGCTCTTCCGTATGAGACCCTTCTTCTCTCTCCCCGCTTTTCCACCTCCTCAGACACTGTCGGAATCCCCTCACTCATTCTCTCTACCCTGGGTCCTAGCATGACTGAAATTCTCACTAACTAGTTCTCTAGTGAGAACGACGTTGGGGTCGTAGATCAGATAAGCTCATCGGTCGCCAGTTTTGCGCCGATCTTCCTTCAACCTTCAACCTTGAATCCCTCCTGTCTACCTGTATCTTGGACTCGCCATGGCCGACCACAATGGCAAGAAGGAGCGCAGGAAAAGTCTAAGCGTGTTCAGCTCTTCGTCCACGAGCCCCGCCCCGCTTCTCCGACCTGTCTTACACCACCGCACTTCTTCAGATGATACCCTTTCCCGAGACAAGAAAACCCGCCGCAATTCAGGCTTCTTTGGCCGGTCCCAAAGTCCGAAACCCAATGTCTTGCGCCGACCTGGGACCGCGAACGCGGAGGTCACTGCCTGGTCCGCAGCGATGTCTGCATCAACGCCCACCCTGGATGCTCCCCGCCCACGAAGGAAGTCGTTGCAGAAAAAGCGTGCCTCGGTATTCGGCTCCTTGAAGTCGCTTCATTCTTTGGAGGATGACGATCCACTGAGCGCTTCCGTTGGTTCTCTTGGGGATGAAAGTATGATCAGTCCCCGAAATGGGATTTGGTCTTCGGCAATCCTCCACCACGGAGAAATCCAGACGACGGGCGGCATGTGGAGGAAGAGGAGCCAGTACCTCGTTCTCACCGATACGCATTTGATTCACTTCAAAAATCAGAGCAAGGCCGCTGATGCCTTTCCCTCGATCCCGCCTTCCTATAACAAGCCAGTCCCAGCCTCGCACCGTCAATCTGTTGCCTCGATCAGCTCGTTGCAGGATATGCAGCTAATGGTGTCGAATGAGGCCTCGGCAGGTATTCCGCTCAACAGTATCATTGCGGTCTACATGCTGGAAGACGGACGGTTATCTCCTACGGTCGAGGTGGCCTACCTGGATGAACGCACGCACAAAGCCGCTTTGGTCCAGATGCAGACGCCCGATCTTCAAGAGTTGAACCTCTGGATGGTGGGTATTCGCCAGGCTGCGCAGATGGCACGATCAAACGATCCACAGCCATTCGATCGGGGCTCGGTCGAGTATGTAACAAGGATGTTGGAACACGAACGAGATTACGATCCGGTCACGTTCCGAATGTTCCGTGTTATACAGATTGCCTCCAGCAAGTCCCCGACTCGCTCGTCTTCGGATGATCTCACCAAACTGTCGCCCACCGGCTGCTATCTTGCAATCGGCTTGCACAAAGTTCATTTGATACCCATGCAAAAGGCGGCCAATCGGTCGTCCGTGGTCTCCTTGTCCGACCTGGAGACCGCCACTTCTTTTGGACTCATGAACCTGACCGGTTTATCCATGGAGTACGGCGATGATAGTCTCCATTTAACTTTTCGGTAAGTCCTTTGTTGGGACCATGCAAACCCGTTCATTCGCTAATAGCAACGAAAGGGTCCCATTGCGGAAATCGTTCAACGTATTCCTGGCTTCCGTTCATTCGGTTGAAGTCGCCTGTTGGGTCCGACAACACACGGAGTTCCTGCGCCCGCTGTGGACAAGACAGCCGTATGAATTTGTGGTTCCACGCGAGCTGCAAAACGACGAGAATTTCCCGCCCGTGGCATTAGACGAGGACTACGGCTGCTTCGACCGAACGCTGGTTGCCTATTCTGCTAGTTACGATATCGATACTTCTAATATTCGGTACACTGTCGACTTGGACTGCGAGGATGCTCCTTGTTTCCGGCTTCTCCGGCCTGCTTCCCCGAAAAACCCGCGGTATAGTGCTCTCGAGTTGATTGCAGTCATGCGCGCCCTTCGATACAATGAGTCGTTCCAGTCAATCTCATTCCGCGGCATTAACCTTGATACCTTGCAAGGTCTCCGCGATGTTCATGGCGTGGATGCCGACGTACATCTCGACAGGGCAGGTTCCTTAGTGCATATCCCGGGGCAAGCAAACTTGACCGTCTTGTCGCAGGAGGTGCGTGCCTTGGCATTGAAGAGCAAATGGCTGCGCCGGCTGGACTTTTCCTATAGCCTTACTAGAACACCCACGTTTGACAAGGGCAGCCGGGATCCGGGATGTGGAATTCCAGAGGCTATTTTCCCGGTCTGTCGCCGGGAATTGACGAATGTGGACTGGGTGGCGCTGAATGGAATCAGACTAGGCGAGTCGGATCTTGACTACCTAGTGGATGCCGCGTCTCAGAGACGTAGTCATCTACGAGCATTGGAGGTCGGAGACTGCGGTCTGTCTGTGCATGATCTCGATCTCATTCTGTCTACCTTTGTTGCTCAGGAGTCATCTCTCGAAGCGATCAATATCTCTGGCGTGCAGGGTCGTTTGAACCCAGACGTGCTCCAGCAGTACATCGGATACTTTGGCCAAATCCGGAAGATTAACCTGTCTCGGATCTCACGCACATCGGGCACCGAGCCGCTCATTACGGCAGAAATGTTGTTCAACTGGAAACTTGAAGAGTTGATTCTCAGCCGGACGACCGTCAACCGCGAGACCGTTGATTCAATCGCCACCTACCTCGCCAGTGACCACTCGCAAAACCTTCGCATGCTTCGACTTGATCAGTGTGGATTGAGTGGCGAGGACGTTGCTATGTTCATGCACTCAATGTCCACTGGTCCGGACTCTCCGCGCAGCCTTCATTTGCATGTCAATGAGAACCGGCTTGATAATGGCTGCTCATTCCTTTTCGATGCCATTGCCAAGAATTTGACTCCCTCGCATCTTTCTATGCAGATGATCGATTTCAAGAAGGAAGAGCACTTCCGGGAGCTCGTGGATGCGCTCCGCAAGAACCGTACTCTTCGGTACCTGGATATTTCCAAAGCCTCTCTTCCTTACGATGCTGGGCCTGAGACCTGCCGGATGCTGCAGTTGATGTTTGAGGAGAATGAGACTCTGGAAGCTCTCGATATCAGTGGTGAAAATGCGCATCTCGACGTTGCCCGGTTTGGAATCGGTCTCAACCTTGCATTGACCGGCTTGAAGAAAAACACCTCGCTCAAGGTGCTAAGGATCGAACATCAGAAGCTTGGTCTTCAGGGCGCGAATACCTTGGCTTCTGTGTTGGAAGAGAACGAGTCGCTGCGTGAAGTGCATTGCGAGAACAATGACATCAACCTTCAATCGTTTACTGTGCTGGTCAACGGTCTTCAGTGTAACCGCACTCTTCTCAGTCTCTCCTGCATGGACCGAGACCGAGTGATGTCGCTTGATAAGGTGCGCCGGGAACTTGACAATGTCCGCCTGGATGCCAGCGCCGTTCAGAGCTCCACCGCAAACTCCATTCGCCGTTCTCTCCATGTTGCGATGGGTGTCCGACCCAGTGCGGCAAGCAACAGACTGAGCAAGCCACCGCCAGCTAATGTCACAGCTTCACCCCAGGGAACGTCTCAGTTTGCTACTCAAGACGTGGATTTAGTCCTGCAGTCATTGCAGCGCAGATGGGACTCAGAAGTAGCGCGTCTACGCCGATACCTCTTGCGGAACTACAACGTCGCGCACGGCATTGTGGATACTGACGCCGACGATGCAGCCAGTGATGGAAGACCCGCAACGGCAGCAAGCCTGGGCACCATGCTTGAGAACCTGAAATTTGAAGTCGCTGTGTCAGCAGATGAGATCCACGCATCCCCACCCGACGAACGCGCAGCGTCAATCCACCTCCGCACAGAATCACAAGACAGCCAACCAGAGCTGATGATCCCGCGCAAGAACTTTAAAAAGAAGAGCGCCCCCAATCTACGGGCTCAGACTGCTCGCGCCTCCCAAATCCTCCCGCCAGAATACGGCGCATCCAGCCCCTCGGCCCGCGTTGTTCATCCCGTCCCCGCTGTGCCCTCCGCAGTCACAAAAGCAAACAGTGTTCGCAGTGCACGCAGCTCGAGCACTAACTCTACCGGCACTGGCAGTGGCCGCAGCGCTTACGGTTCAGCCTCGTCTGCTCTGCGAGGGTTCCTTCGCAGCAGCGTCGTGAAAGAACGTCGCGGGGTCGAGCCGGTACGCCCTGTCTGTGTATCCAATGATGAACCCCCACAGCTGGACTGGGCGCCGCCGAAGCTTGATTTGCAGGAGCTCCAGTAGCTTCTGCCGATGTACATACGAATTGTACAGATGTGTGGGATTCTCAAACTTCCACCCCTCTCGCATTTACCTTCCTCAACCACATCCCCTCGTCTCATATAGGATTCTCCCTCGAGTGCATACCCCCTCGTCCATTCCTATGAATCTCTCTACCACTCCATCTGCCTCCCAGACCCTTGGCACTGATACCCGCATGATTTGACTTTTCCATCCCTTGGGGCGTTTGATATTTTCGGTGTTCCCCCGTTCTTGTCTGCATGGCGCACAACCTTAGATCAATACCTGGCGTTGGCATCCGCAGCGTGGCATTTTCTATTTTTACCTTCTTCTGGCGATGAAACCTGAATGTGATTGTGAATACCTTAATGGATTGACTGTTTCTCTTGTTTTGGTCTGCATTAATTACTCTGACACTGGAATTTGGGCGGTAATTGTTAATTCCTGAGTAGACCACTGCTTAGTGCTAATGCAGTTTTGGATCTTGAATGCTTTTCAGCTTCTTGTGTTGCTTGATTCTTATAGAAGGCTGGAGTCAGGGCTGTTTGTGTCACGTGGCCTGGAATCGTATTCCATCGGGTTTACATCACTATGCTCAGTAAGGGATGGATGGATTTTTTTCCATGGAGCCATGCAAGAGACGAGTTAATAATAATTCACCACAACTCCAAGGATTTTTCATTGTACAAGAACCCCTTAGGCCGGCGCCATCAAACCAAAAATACAATGCAAGGGAATCGCGTCTAATGTACAGAGATAGTCTACTCCTCTCCCAAAACAACCACGCCGTGCTCCTTATCCAGGATATTCTCCTGCTCGCGGTACAGACGGCCCTGCTTGGCAATCTGTCGTAGACGACGAAGGTACTGATTGTTCGTAGTGTCTTGCTCGTCCTCGCCACGGCCAGCCAGCTCCTTTTGTCGGCGCGCTTGGCACATCCTGTACAGTGTGCGGCCCTGTAGGGGAGATAGTTCGCTCATCTCGTATTCGACGGACCATTTGTCGTCGGCTGTGAAGTTCATTGGTCGCTCCACGTAGATGTCGTTGACCTTGTTGCGGACTGTTAGGGCGATTGCGAGGAGGTTGTCCTCGCCGTCTGATTGCTCCTTTTCGGTGGGGACTTCTTCGGCGGGCTCAGGTGCAGGAGGAGCATCGAGGTCGGAGTCGTCTTCGCTCGGCTGCAGGTTCAGGAGGCGTTGCTGGTAGGCGTCGATGGCAGCCTTGTTCTTGGATTGGATGGTTTTGATCTCGTCTTGCGTGACGGGCTCGGCGAAAATGTACATGAAGGGAGTCACGGCGTCGCGCGTTTCGAAGTGGAAGCGCAGGGATTTTTCGGGGAACTTCTCTGTCGCCTTGTCCAGGATCTTCTGCCACAGGCCCAAACTCAGTTGGAACTCGGCATCTCCGAGGGCAGTGTCGTTTTGTCCGTGCAGTGCTTGATCCATCTCCGGGAGACCGATGTACTGGAAGCCGAAGATGCGCTCGACGTTGTGGAAGGCCACAAAGATACCGTCCATGCGGCCGATACGCACTTGCAGAGAATACTTGAGGAACGCGGCACGGATCATGTCGAAGAATTCACGCTCGTAGGACTCAAAGGCACCGTATCGCTCCTTGATTTCGTATCCCAGTCCGTGCTCGAAGTTCTTCGCATCCTGGCGGATTGAGACCACGGCTCGTGTCTTCAGGTCGAACATGCCCGTACCCGGGAGGCGGTGGTCATATGCGTCCAGCTGGGACCGCATAATAAAGTCACCGTAGCTCGAGAAGTGGTAAGATTCGGGGATAGCCTCTTCCTCTTCGGCCGAGATTTTGTTTTCGTGACTTCGTCGATAACGCTCGAAATCCTCCTTCGGCAGGGTGAGCAGCTTTTCCATCGACTTGCCCAGGTTCATGAGAATATTGGCGGTGTCGAATTCCTTGTCGGCATCAATTGCGTACACCCCATCTTGGTAATGGAGGAACATGGCGGCCGGTGCCCGGAGCAGCCGAGTAAAGCTCGTCAATGTTTCCGGGAAGCCCCTAGAGACGGTACGAGTGTCCACAGGTCTCCAGGCAGAGAGCAGGTAATGGAAGTGGGAAAGCACCGAGGTCATACTCGAAGAAGACCCCATGTACTTTTTCTTTTCCTTGACGGCGATGTTGCGGAGAGTTTCATCCTTGGACGAGGTAATATACTCCTTCAGGGTATTGAAATCGAATTCCGTCACGGGCATGATCTGGCCCAGGTAGGGGTCGAAGTTATAGACTCGTGACCGGGGGTCTCGTAATTGGTAGACACCGGGGCTATATGGCGTTAGAATGTTCAGAATTATGACTAGCTACGGGCCGGCTTACTTGAAGAGAACTCGATCGAGTCCAAACGACAAACGGGGAACGGGAGCTGTGTCGTAATCCAGTGCTTCAAGATCGTTAGTTGGATTCAGTGCAACGTGCAACCACATAGGGGATCTTACCCTTCACGTCTCCGTCGTCATACTCTACCGAACCGGCCGTCTTTTCACGCACGAAGTTTGTAACATGCGTGAGCTTGCGCTTGGGCTGCTCCGCGTTCTGCTCTTTCCGAGTCTTCTTGGTCCGCTCCTCGAGCAGCTTGGTCACCGTCCTCACCGGAGCTTCTTTATTGGCCGCATTGCTTTCAGCCTTAGTCTCTGAGGGCTTGACGATGACCTTGTCTCCTTGCTTCTTGTTGAGATCGCTTTTGGCTCTCAAGTGCTCTAACTTTTTCTCCAGCTTGCTCTTTGCTTGGTGTGACCGTCGACCTCTAATGCTGTTTCTCTTCCTCGCAGATTTTGAAGACGCTGATTGCGAGGTTGACGTATTTTCCGAGGGCGGATTGGAGGGCGCATCGCTCTGATTCTTCAAGTCAGTATTATCGTCACGTTACCCTGAGTGATCCATGATTGCTGGCACTGTACCTCTGTGGGCAAGCCCATTTCCTGACTTGGATTTGGCGGGACCGACGCATCCTCCGGCTTGTTCTTAGGCGAATCATTGCTGGCTTCGACGCGCAGGGCAGGCCGGGCGTGGAATTGACGCAACCTGGACGGCGCGCCAAATCGATGGCTTAAACAGGAGAGGCAAACATGGTTCCGGAGAGGGTCTGAAGCAGACCGGAGAGAGGCCCGAAACATTCCACAGGATGCTAAAACAAGAAACAAGAAAGGAAAAACGAATTTGAAACTTCTCGAGACTTGACAGGAGTCCGAGTCGACGGAGCGTCAGCACGGCGCGGCTTTTTTCTGCCACGCCACACCGCCATGACGAGATTGTAAGGCGAAAGAATCTATAGCTTGAATATGAAGATGGCGAATATTTGAAGATCGGCAGCATAATCTTATGATCTGAAGGTAATTTTGGAAGCTCTCACGGTAACTTCCTTCATCTCCTCTATAAATGATATAACTATTCTGGTCTAAACTACTGAGATCCTCCTGCAGAGACCTAAGAAGACAGGCTTCTTTACTGTATAAAGAGCAATTGGAAGCGTCGGGTATCTCCGGGTATTATTGTCAATTCTGGTCCTATATCAATGTAAAATTAGGAGTAATATCCCTTACGATGACTCGAAAGTAGCATCTTGAGTTTATTCCAATTTACCTCCACGGTCCGATCTCCGGAGAAACACCGCCGCCGGCAGAAAAAAAAGTTATTCAGCGCTGCATCGGATTTCACGACTCCTCATCCACTTTTTACGCAGTTGATTCTCAAGTTTCTCGGCGAGGTGAGTTAATTCAGGCTTTCGACTTTCTCAATGGGTGTTTTTACCACCCATTCACACCTACCAATTCCACTTCTACCCTCAAAATCTGTCGGAGGGGCATACCCCGCGCAAGACTCACACGGTCACTAACTTCGCCAGTCGCTCGAGACACTGCCCCCCACAATGGCCCAAGATCAGTTGCGCGTCCTCATTGTCGGCAATGGCGGCCGTGAACACGCTTTTGCCTGGAAGCTGAGCCAGTCGCCTCTCGTCGACATTGTCTACGTCGCTCCCGGAAACGGTGGTACTGGTCTGGGTGCTAACAGCAAGATCACCAATGCCAACGTCAAGGGTGATGACTACCCTGGTCTGGTGGCTTTTGCCCAGCAGAACCAGGTGAACCTGGTTGTCCCGGGTCCTGAGGCCCCGCTGGTTGACGGCATCCAGGGATATTTCCAGGCTGGTAGGTCTAACTATTCTCTTCGTTCTCTCGCGCAATTGCTAAGACTTTTCTTTCTATCGACAGTTGGTATCCGATGCTTCGGTCCTTCCAAGGCTGCTGCTCGCATGGAGGGCTCCAAAACCTTCTCCAAGGACTTCATGCAGCGCCACCAGATCCCCACCGCTGCGTTCGGAAACTTCAACGACTACGAATCCGCTCGCGCCTACCTCGACTCCGTGTCGCATAACGTCGTGATCAAGGCTGATGGTCTTGCTGGTGGTAAGGGTGTTGTTATTCCCACTACCAAGGAGGAGGCGCACCAGGCGCTGAAGGAGATGATGCTGGACCACCAGTTCGGAAAGGCCGGTGACGAGGTCGTCATCGAGGAGTACCTGGAGGGTGATGAGTTGAGCATTCTTACCTTCAGTGATGGTTACACCATTCGCTCCCTGCCCCCGGCGCAGGACCACAAGCGTATCTTTGACGGTGACCAGGGCCCCAACACTGGTGGTATGGGCTGCTATGCGCCTACTCGTATTGCCCCCAAGGAGGTGCGTGAGGAGATTGATCGCACCATTATCCAGCCGTCCATTGACGGTATGCGTCGGGATGGCATGCCCTTCGTCGGTATCCTGTTCACTGGTCTCATGATGACCAAGAACGGACCCAAGGTCCTTGAGTACAATGTCCGTGGTGGTGACCCGGAGACACAGACGCTGCTGCCTCTGCTAAGCGAAGATACCGATCTGGCTCAGATTATGGTTGCTTGTACCGAGCACTGGCTTGATGGTGTTACTGTCAAGGTTGAGTCCAAGTACTCTACTACCGTCGTCGCCGTTGCCGGCGGCTACCCTGGCTCTTACGCCAAGGGCAAGCCCATTACTCTGGACCCTACCCCGGCTGGCTCTCTCATCTTCCACGCCGGTACCACTCTGGCTGGCAACGAGCTTCAGACTTCTGGCGGTCGTGTGATTGCCGCCACCGCTACTGCCTCGACCCTCGAGGAGGCCGTTTCCAAGAGCTACGAGGGCATTGCCACTATCAACTTCGAGGACATGTTCTACCGCAAGGACATTGCCCACCGCGCATTCCGCCAGACTGCCGACACCTCGCTCACCTACGCTGCCGCCGGTGTCTCCATTGACGCTGGTAACGAGCTGGTCAACCGCATCAAGAGCTCCGTCGCTCGCACCAAGCGCCCCGGCACTGACGCCGTCATTGGTGGCTTCGGTGGCCTCTTCTCTCTGGCCGCTGCCAACTCGGCCTACCACCCTCACTCTCCCACCCTCATCGGAGCCATTGATGGTGTCGGCACCAAGCTCAAGATTGCCCACTCCGTCGGCATCCACGACACCGTCGGTGTCGACCTGGTCGCTATGAACGTCAACGATCTCGTCGTCCAGGGCGCCGAGCCTCTCTTCTTCCTCGACTGCTACTCCTGCGGCCACTTGGACGTCGCCACAGCCACAGCCTTCGTGACCGGTGTCGCCGACGGCTGTGTGCAGGCCGGCTGCGCCCTGATCGGCGGCGAAACCGCTGAAATGCCCGGCCTCTTCGTCGACAACACCTACGACGCCGTCGGTGCTGCCGTCGGCGCAATCAACACCACCGGTGACAATGCCCGCCAGATCCTGCCCTACACCGACTCCATGCGTGCCGGCGACGTCCTGCTCGCCCTGGGCTCTTCCGGGCCGCACTCAAACGGCTACTCGCTCGTCCGTAAGATCGTCGAGCGTGCCGGCCTCCGCTACACCGACCCGGCCCCCTTCACTGTCCCTGGCCTGGCCCAGGACGTCTCCCTCGGCCGTGCCCTCCTCACCCCGACCCGCATCTACGTCAAGCCCATCCTCAACGCCCTCAACGCCCACCCCGCTGCCATCAAGGGTCTTGCTCACATCACCGGTGGCGGTCTCGTCGAGAACGTCCCCCGCATGCTCCCCAAGACTCTGTCCGCCCACATCGACGTCCGCACCTGGGCCCAGCCCCCGGTCTTCCAGTGGCTCCAGCGTGCCGGTAACGTCTCCGCTGCTGAGATGGCCCGTGCCTTCAACTGCGGTGTTGGTATGATCATCGCTGTTGACCCGGCCTCCGAGGCTGCCGTCCGCCAGAGCTTTGAGGCTGCTGGTGAGGCTGTCTTCCGTGTTGGTGAGCTGCAGGCTCGCGGTGAGGACGAGGGCTGTGTCCTCTCCGGTCTTGAGTCGTGGGCTTAGATTGGCATTTCTGATTTATATTTTTGATATACTTGCCACTCTCGTTCTTGTTTATTGTTCACCTTTTTTTTCTTCCCTCTGTTTTTACGTTTCAAACAAAATTAGGGCTTGTGAGTCCCGGAATGACTGATGCTGATCCTGTTATGATGGATAAATGATATATACTCCCGCACTTTGAGCAATGAAGATTTCAATAGAGTTCTCCGATACGGAATGGCAGCTATCCTCGAGCGGTGCCCAGATAAACTCACGCTAGTACGACTAGCTAAATAGAATCTGTAGCTTATTCCTGTCTTAGGCGGAGTGGCGACCTTGACTTATATCCCTGTAAATCGATTTTAACGGTGCTGTGTCCAAGGGGCAGCTCGTCTAGATATCACATCCAACAGCTGGTCCCGCCGTAGAGAATAGTCTCACCTGCAGTTAATAGAGATCAAGTTCTACTCTACAAATCGGAAGCAGAAAGGCACTCAACAATTTCGAAGATAGTAAGGCTAGAACAGAAAAGGAACGCGAACCTGTGCCAACTCCATGTACACATCCTCACCTACACCGTGTCGCCTCGGCGTCAAGGTCGGCGGGGGGAAGGGGGAAGAGGGGCGTAGAGGGGCGGACTCGCAAAGAAACAAAAAGACGAGAAAAGAAAACAAGGGCCGACTCTATTCCACTAAAATCGAGAATTTCCATTTTCAGGCTATTCGCTGGATAATGCGAGTCCAACAACGCTTGCGATCCACCAGTGCCTCCATCCTGCCTTTTGATACACCAGGAAAGTACGAGCGAAGACGATCAACAACGCGTAGAAGCTTAGAAGCACTTGCGGTGGACAATGGAGGGACCGCTCTCGTCGTATTCCTGCTTGGAGATCCACATCTGCTGGAAGGTGGACAGGGAGGCGAGAATGGAACCACCGATCCACACGGAGTACTTGCGCTCGGGGGGAGCAATGATCTTGACCTTCATGGACGAGGGGGCCAGAGCAGTGATCTCCTTCTGCATACGGTCGGAGATACCGGGGTACATGGTGGTACCACCAGACTTGGGAACAGTTAGCATTTCAAACCTCGCATAATCCAAAAGTGTAAACGTACCATGACAATGTTGCCGTACAGATCCTTACGGACATCAACATCACATTTCATGATGGAGTTGAAGGTGGTGACGTGGATACCACCGCTCTCCAGACCCAGGACGTTGGGCTGGAACAGAGCCTCGGGAGCACGGAAGCGCTCGTTGCCAATGGTGATGACCTGGCCGTCGGGAAGCTCGTAGGACTTCTCGAGGCTGGAGCTCTGGGAAGCGGTCTGGATCTCCTGCTCGAAGTCGAGAGCGACGTAGCAGAGCTTCTCCTTGATGTCACGGACGATTTCACGCTCGGCAGTGGTGGAGAAGGTGTAGCCGCGCTCAGCCAGAATCTTCATCAGGTAGTCGGTCAGATCACGGCCAGCCATGTCGATACGCGAGATAGCGTGGGGCAGCGAGAAACCCTCGTAGATGGGGACAACGTGGGTAACACCGTCACCGGAGTCGAGCACGATACCGGTGGTACGACCGGAGGCGTACAGGGACAGAACGGCCTGGATGGAGACGTAGAAGGCGGGGGCGTTGAAGGTCTCGAAGACGATCTGGGTCATCTTCTCACGGTTGGACTTCGGGTTGATGGGAGCCTCAGTCAAGAGGATGGGGTGCTCCTCGGGGGCCACGCGGAGCTCGTTGTAGAAGGTGTGGTGCCAGATCTTCTCCATGTCGTCCCAGTTGGTGACAACACCGTGCTCGATGGGGTAGCGCAGAGTCAGGATACCACGCTTGGACTGAGCCTCATCACCGACGTAGGAGTCCTTCTGACCCATACCAATCATGATACTGAGCGCATGTTAGTTTTTTCTTCGAATCCTATAAAATTGCAATCCATTCGCAATGGAAAACAACGGGGGTGGTTGTATTTACCCATGGTGACGGGGGCGACCGACAATGGAGGCTAATCAAGTGGGGTCAGTAAATTTCGACATTTTCGATACCAGAGTGAAATGCAGAGCCTCAGATAAGGCCAAAGGAGCACGAGGGGGTTGACCACCCACGCAAGGGCGGGCGTCCGTGCAAGGAGGAGGGGTGTCGGGTTCTGTGGGGTTGCACTTACGGAAGACAGCTCGAGGTGCGTCGTCACCGGCGAAACCGGCCTTGCACATACCCGAACTACAGACAATTCATCAGTAAATGGATCCCTCGATCATCGATAACATTTTGTCTGCTCGGCGTCGACGCTGGGAGAGGCCTGGAAAGCGATTGGGGGACGCAATTTGCGGTGGCGGCGGATAGGGGGGAGATGACAGATGGACCGCGACCGAAATGACGAGTACCCAAACACAACCAGACCGAGCTCCCAGGTGAATCGCAGTGCATCACGTACCCATTGTCGATAACGAGAGCAGCAACTTCCTCTGTAGAGAATGAATGAATTAGCCATGAGTCCGGGATATTGGGTTGGAGCGACCGCCGGTCAACTTGGGTAGAAAGGACAACACCCCAAGCTCTGGAAGAGGGGGAGGGGGGTCATCGCCAAGTGGGTGAGGTGGCCACAACAGATATGGATGACATACCTTCCATGGTGAATGAGGGCTAGACTAAAGGGAAAAGAGAAGATGGAAAGAGTTATAGAGATGGGGAAAGAGAGTTAGGGGAAGGGAAGGAAGAGGAGGAAGGGAGAAGTGGAGAGGAGGGGAGGGTTTGTGATGGTTGGGACGTGGACCTGGTGTGTGCGCCTGGTCTCGACTAGCCACCCCCGATCGACCGCCTCTTTTACTTTTATAACTTCATTCCAAGGCAGAAACATCCTAGCTTCGATGTCCATTTACAATGCAATTGCGCATCCTCGTGGGGCAACAGGGTCTTTTCGCCTCAGACCCCTGGTGATGGGCCTGGTGCAGCCCATAGTGTTTACACGAATACGCGGCCTTGGATCACAACAGTTACCTTGGCGCCTATGAGTACTTAGGATGCCTAAAATGTCTGAATTCCTATAGTTAGTGCTTGCTGAAGCACCGTCGAGATTCTCAAGTTTTGACGTGGTGGGGGAGCCCGTACCCGTTAGAACGGGATAATAGGGAGGTCACTTCTAAGTATAGAGCCCCTCCTTGTCAGCCGCCACGGGGCACGAAGGGCTGGCAGAGGTACTTATGGGCTACCTGAAAAACTTAAATACATCATAGCACAGATCATACTTAGACAAGGTTCATACCACTCTGTTACAGTGCACCCGAAAGTGCCGAACAGGGCTCAATGTGTCCAACCCAGTACAGACTGTAGGGCTACGGTGCACGGTACATTGTACACGCAATCAGTCTACCGCCATTTCGAAACGTGGCAGTGTCGACCCAGAGAACAGACGGTGTGGCAAGTCACGTGCTGGAAGCCTCTGGGTCCCGCACGAAGCATCTCATGATTATGTCATCCGTTGTAATTTCAAAGTCGCTCTTATATCTACGCTTCACTTCCACATTCAGACCTATTTGCACTGCACTTTACCCAATCGAATCAACATGGATCCTCAGATGAACAAGCTCCTTAAGTGGAGTGTCCAGAACTCCCAGCAGCAAAAGGAAGATGGCACCACCACTGCCCCTCCACCTGCCGACGAGGCCGGCCGCAACTTGACCCCGGACATGATCAACGCCCTGTTCGGTGGTCCCAGTGAGGCTGACCTGATGAAGGCTGCCATGGAGGTGCTGCACTCCGACGAGTCCGACCTCGAGAATAAGTTGATCGCCTTTGACAACTTCGAGCAGCTCATCGAGGGCATTGACAATGCCAACAACCTCGAGCCGCTGGGCCTGTGGACTCCATTGGTCAAGCTGCTCCAGCATGAGGACGCCGAGATGCGCCGTCACGCCGCTTGGTGTATCGGCACTGCCGTGCAGAACAATGAGAAGGCGCAAGATAAGGTATGTACATCCGCAATCACCGCAGGGTCCGGAATTGGCGGAGTTGATGCTAACATTTCTGCGCAGCTTGTTGTCTTGAACGCTATTCCTACTCTTGTCAACATGGCCACTACCGACCCTAACCCCGCCGCGCGCAAGAAGTCGATCTATGCCCTCTCCTCCGCTGTGCGCAACTACCAGCCCGCGATGAACGAATTGGTCAAGGCCCTTCCGGAGGGCTATCCTACTGAGAAGGTCGACTCTGGAGATATGGAGGCCGTGGATACTATTATGGATAAGCTGCGCGAGACTCCTGTCGGCTCCGCATGAATTGTTGCCTCGAGGGCAAATTGACGTTTAACGACACGTCTCCGAAAAATGCTACACAGCGGCTCAGAACGATGCGCTGGGATTTGCCTTGATACATTATCTTGGCGCTGCGCAACTTGCGTCGGTGCGAACAGCACCTGGATGGCATGAGTGGCGTGTTGGCCACCAGACTCGCTATCTACATTCCTACTTTGAGCCGATAGCTGGACCACGATTAGAGTGCCGCTGATCTTGGGATGCACTGAACAGACGGATAGATTCCGTCAACTATGGTCCCGTGCCGCAACTCATTACCCAAGACAGGTCTGGGCGGGAGAAAATTTTGAACTTGACATGTATATACCCCAGGACTGTGGTCCTAACCATACATTGCAACTTAATGCGAATGTTCCAAGAAAATAAATATGCTACCTAGCATCCACACGTAGATCCTCGGGAGTATATCTCGCTGCCTAACAGGAACTATGGTAACAAAGCTGACGACTCCCATTCTAAAACCCAATGAAAGCGAAGGCAGAAATATTCCCCAAGGCCGTAAACCTAAGAGAAAACCCAAATCTTAATACCTGTGGCCGTAATATACCCAAGCTATCCATGACATACTTCCCCCCAAACCCGAAGCTGCATACTCCACCGGCCCGACATTTCCCCGACCAGCACCAATCGTCATCAACCGACTCACGACCAACTCCATCGCAAACGCAAAACCAAACCACCATGGACGTCTCAAGCAACCGCCTCTTTCGCTTCTCCAAGCCAGAATGGCTCAACAACTCCGCCGTCCGTAACGCAGGCGTCTACACCTCCGGCGCTCTGGTGAGTTCACCCGTTGCACCCCCAACCCCCGAGTCGCATGCAGCTATCCCAGACACCGTCCCAATTGCGCCTCCCACAAATCACCACCCGCAAGATCGAACCTCAGCCTCGAGCTAACTGATGGGTGTATAGTTTGCCGCAGGCTTCTTCTTCCTCATCGATGTCGCCGCCTTCTCGCACAGCCCCCGCAACGGCTCAGACGTGCATATCAAGTTCGTCGACTGGATCCCCGGTATCTGCTCTGCGCTGGGCATGCTGGTGATCAACTCGATTGAGAAGTCGAGGCTGCAGGCCGATAGCTTTAGTTATTCCGGGAGTGGGGTTGCGTGGAAGGCGCGCTTTGTGCTGTTCCTGGGATTTGCCCTGCTTGCTGGTGGGCTTGCTGGGAGTGTGGTACGTTCTATCTCCCCTTTCATTTTTGAACCGTGTTGGTGAAGAGTGGGTGGCTAATGAGATGCAGACTGTTATGGTGCTCAAGTACCTTATTAAGGATTATCCGATTCAGACGCTTTACTTCGGCATTGCGAATGTGGTCGCTAATGGTTTGGTTATGATGAGCTCTGTTGTTCTCTGGGTTTCGCAGAACATTGAAGATGACTACACGTACAATCTGGCGCTGTGATAGAGGTATATCTGGAGGTGGATTTGGCTTTGTATTTTATGCGCTGATATGATTTGAAATGGCTTGGGCATTCGCATCTCTGGCTCAAGGGTTTGCGACTTAGCGTCGATGAATTGGACTTGTTACTTGTTTTTTGTTTCGGTTTGAAGTCTTGTATGATTCGTAGA
Organism: Penicillium silybi; assembly: GCA_027569585.1. Taxonomy (NCBI): domain Eukaryota; kingdom Fungi; phylum Ascomycota; class Eurotiomycetes; order Eurotiales; family Aspergillaceae; genus Penicillium; species Penicillium silybi. The sequence goes on along the minus strand of JAPDFI010000002.1, from coordinate 649,821 downwards.
TTGTTTCCTATCAGATACGATGCAGTGCAAAGAATCAATCGCAATGATACGATGGCGCTACTTGAATGGTCGAGATGAGTCTCGAGGTATGTGAACAAAAACAGGCCATGCAATCCCCTGAAACGCCCAGTTCGAAATAGATGCAGCGTTAGTCCGTAAAGTCGTAATATGGTGTTTTCAAATCCATGGATATCTCTTCGCTTCAATGATCCTCGCAGAAAAGTCGCAACAGCTCGTCAATGCAGGTCATGGCTTTGTTCTTCTCCAGCAAGAGAGGCGGTGATCCGGACGGAGATTCTTTCAAGTATTTGCGTAGTGCAAAGGCTGCCGCTTTGTACGTAGAATGATACATAACCTTGAACTCGTCGTCGTCTGCTGAAGTGCCTGGTGCTGGTGTCTCCGCGCGGAGTGTCTCCGGTGCTGGTGTTGCGTTCGACGCTTCGGGGTCATCTCCAGAGGCAGGTTTAGTCGAAGCTCGAGTGTTCGAGCGGTGGAAGCCATAAAGTCGCATAGCAGTGAGGATTGTCCTCGTGATGAGGTTCTTGTTCTCCGCAATGACGGCTTCCATGCTTTTGGGAGGGGAGCTGGGCATCGTGGTTTTTCCTTCGATCGAGGCCGAGAGCCCCGAGGGCGGTTGTGTCTGCTGCTGTCCGCGGCGCGAGCTGGAGTCGAGGAATGGGTTTGGTGTCGGTGCTCGCTTTTGCGGGTCGGCGTTTGCACCTGGAGTGGCACGCGCACCGAGCCTACTGCCTGGACGGTGCAAATTGGTGCCAATAGATACAGAGCGTGATCTGCGCGCAGAAATTCGGTCAAGTGATGGAAGACTCGGTTGGTCGTCCTCGGGTTCACGCTTCACGCGGAGAGCTTGGAGGTTTTGTGATGAGGACAATGGTCGCGATGTTGCCATTAACTGAGAGACGCCCTCACCACCTCGTTGCCGGACGCGCCGGTGGTGTTGTGCTGCAACTTCGAAGAGGGTTGCGACCCGTTTCCTCTTAGGACTGGGTGAGCTGATATCTGGAAGGAACTCGGCCTGAGTGGAAACTTGCTCGCCCTCGGAGCTTTGTGGTGGAGATGGGAAGGCTTGTGCTTGGGCGAGCAGAGAAGTTGAGAGGGGTGCCGCATAAATTCTGAGTTCGTACGGTTTGTTTGGTGAGGGTTGACGGTTGACTCGGTCATTGATCTCAGACGGTGACGAATGTGGTGGTGTGGGTGGGCGTGCACAGGATGTCGCGCTGGATAATACGCCATATATCAAGAGATCGGACGTGACTACGCCAGTCTTCTTGACAGGAGTGCCATATACACTAACCAGCAGGCCAACTGGGCATTGTAGTGACTTGTGAAGGTCCAGTTCGTCCTCGCTCAGCCAGATAGCGCCGGTGAGCTTGCTCTGAAGCCATTGTGACGTGCCTGCGTGGATTGTGTGTAACTCGAGATTGGGGCCCGCTCGTGCGTGTAGTGGAATGAGCGACGGATTCACGAAGCCGCGTAGGCCGAGTTTCGAGCCTTTGGGTATATCGCATTGCCAGTGGGAGGTTGGATCGACCAAACGTATCCCTGCTAAGGTCAGCGAAGAGCGCATGCTAGCCAGGCGCGTGGGTGGTCTTACCTTCCAGCTGACGGTCTGGATCCAGGGAAACAGACCCTGACCAGACATTCATGTTCAACAGTTCAACAACAGACCCGTCTCACATGTTCATTTTGTAGTGGTGTTGTCGAAGTGAGTGGTGGTCCACAATTCAATTACGTCTATTGACACCCGCGGGACGCGCTAGATCGCGCGCGGTCACGTGTACCGTATCTATTCAAGATTGCGACAAGTCAAGTGCTATGATGGTGTCCAAAGAGTTCAAATAAACCAGAAAATATCTATATACACACTGCGTTAAACGTACACCCAGAGTATCATAGCCAATGAAATGCGAAAGCCATTGAGCGTAATGGACGCAGGGACCCTTTCCCAGCCACTCATTCGAAGCATATAGTGCATACAAAAATCAAGCTAGTCGCAAGCAGATGTCATAATAAAAGCAAATTAGGTGCTTGAAGAACCCCCAAGGGCAGGCGTCTTAAGACTTTTTAGCCGGGGAATCAGTACACAGTCGTTCACTCCGATCAGAACTCCTCTTGCTCTTGGAAGAACATGGAAAAGCTAATGATTGTTCCGTAGATCAAGAGACCACCGCAAATCGACATGATCATGGCCGGGAGGCCAATTTCTCCGCTGTGGGCCAGGATGGCGGGAAGTGCTGGAAGGAGGGGCTGTTAGCAATCTAAACTCGTAACCAACAGTAGACCAGACAAAGGACAATAAAGACGCTCAGAAAGAAGAGCATCCTTTCGTGTAAAGCCCATAATCAGGCGTAGGAGATAGTGGTGCGGGGAAGGGAGCAAATGAGACGAGACTCACCAATTCCAGTGAGGACCAGGAAACCCGTCATAAACCGCCCAAAGTCCATCGCCGAGTTGCTCGAGCTGTCCATAAAGTCATCTGGGTTCGCAATTCGTCCACAGATCCAATTGGGGAGTGGCGCAATGACATAGATGGCGACGACCAGCAGCGGCCAGTACTTGTGCCAGAGGGCGGAGGAGAGAATAACGAGTAGAAATCCGATTGCAAGCACCTGAGATAAGTAAGCCTATGAGTTCAAAGCTAGTGGCACGAGCCGGGCGGCTTAGGGACGTACAAAGGAAAGCGCGATGATGGTCTTGAGTCCAGCCGCCATGATTGCGGAGTCGCCGAAGCTGCGGGACGAGAAAAGGGGTGTGGATGTAGCGACGCAGTATCCAGACGAGAGGCTTGTAGCGCAGGGATGGCAGCCTCAGAGGAATCGAGAGGAGGGAGCTCGGAGGTGTTGCGAGGAATGAGTGACGTTGGCGCCTGACGGTCACTGGGTGTGGATGCCTCAGGCTGCAAGAGCTCATGCTTCACACCGCGTCACCTTCACCTGCCTGCTCCAGCTTCTCCATCTCTGCCTCGGGCTCCCATCTTGATTGTCTGCTTTTTTTTATTCCTTTGCCTGACAGAGTCTTTCTTCCCCTCCATATTTCCCGGTCTCATTCGTCTCCGCCTCCACCATGTTCAGAAACAACTACGACAACGATGCCGTCACCTTGTAAGATCTCCCCCGACTCCACCATGAACAGCCAGATCCTAACCCGAGGGCCATTAGCTCTCCGCAAGGCCGGATATTCCAGGTTGAATATGCACAGGAAGCAGTGAAGCAAGGATCCGTCGTCGTGGGATTGGTGAACAAGACACATGCCGTCCTGGTCGGCCTGAAGGTTCGCTCTACCCCAACAAGACGGAGTCGGAACATTGAGCTAAAAGCGCATCTCAACCTCCACAGCGCAACGCAGAAGAACTTTCCTCCTACCAGAAGAAGATCATCGAGATCGACTCCCACATGGCGATCGCCATCGCAGGCCTGGCCTCCGACGCCCGCGTCCTGTCCAACTTCATGAAGCAGCAATCCCTCGGCTCCAGGATGACCTACGGCCGACCAATCCCTCTGGACCGCATCGTCTCGCAGATCGGGGAACGCGCTCAGACCAACACCCAGCAATACGGGAAACGACCCTACGGTGTCGGCCTGCTGGTAGCCGGCGTTGACGAGGCCGGCCCGCATCTGTTTGAGTTCCAGCCTTCCGGTCTGACCCACGAGATGGTCGCTTGTGCCATCGGTGCCCGCTCGCAGATGGCCCGTACGTATCTTGAGCGCAATCTGGATAAGTTCCACGACTGCAGTCGTGACGAGCTGATCAATCACGGTCTGCGCGCGCTCAAGGAGAGTCTGAGCCAGGATAAGGAGCTTACGGTGGATAATACCTCGGTGGGCGTTGTTGGTTTGGCTGGTGAGGGGGCTAAGGGCCGCTTTGAGAGCTTCAAGCTGTACGAGGGCCAGGAGACAGTGCCGCTTTTGGAGGCGCTGGAGCGCTCCGAGCAGTCTGGTACAGTCGAGGATGAGAAGATGGAGGTGGATTCATAAATTTTTTTCTCCGAAATTTTAATGAGCATAGACATGAATTATTGATGCTGTGCACCGCCTTCTATAACTATAACTCCCTGATTTTATCCCAGATCTATATGGGCTTGGAAATCCCTCACTCCTCACCCCAGTTCAACTGCATCCGATCACTACTGCACTGATAAGCCAAAAGCTTCGGCCAAACCTCCGTAGCATCTCGAGCCTCCGCCAGAATCGACCCATTCTCCCCACTGATAAACCCCTCCGCCACAGCATTGCGCACCCAACTCAACAACCCATTCCAATACCCATTCACGTTCAACAACACAACCCCAACTCGATGAATCCCCAGCTGATTCCACGTCGTCATCTCCATCACCTCCTCAATAGTCCCAAACCCTCCACCGAGCGATACAAAGCCCGACCCGGGCCCACCACCAAGCACCTTCGTCGCCATCATTCGCTTGCGCGTATGCATGTCCGGTACGATGGTCGTCATCCCGTACTCCGATTCCGGGATGCCGTCTTCCTCGATATCGTCGGAGACGACTCGCTCAGCGGCCTTGCCGGTCCCGTTGGCCACGGCGTTGGCGTTCTCGGCGGACTTGGTGGACACTTTCACCAGGGCTCGGGGGATTACGCCGTGCACGGCTTGAGGGCCGGAGAGGGAGACGAGGGTTTTTGCGATTTCGCCCATTAGTCCCGTTGTGCCGCCGCCGTAGACTAGTTGTACGTTGTTCTTGTGGAATTCGTAGGCTAGGGTTCGGGCGGCTTCGAGGTGCGCTGGGTCTTTGCCTGTTGTTGAGCCGCAGCTGGGAGGATGGTTAGTTTTGGGCATTACATTTGTGAAGGAGGTGAAGTGCCGTGAACTTAAGGGGGTAGGGGGAGTTGGGTGCTGGGAATTGGGTGTCGGAGCTGTGTAGATCGGGGAAGGGGTGACTCACAAGACGCAGACGACCGGGGGTTTGTCTTGGGTCATGGTGTAGTTCGGATGAAAGGTCAGGCCTAGTTGTTTGGTCTCAAGTATGTCGAGATTGTAGAGAGACTACTCCAGGTAAAGTAGAGGCGAGATGTACGGAGTATAAGTGGCAAAGAGAAGCCGGTGACGCCAAACCAGCTAACAGCTCCACCGCGATAAGAGATAAAGATGAGCCATTGAGCCACGCCGGCCGCTTCGAGTATGTGGTTGGCTACGGTTACACTGGCTTGCTCTGCGTATTTGATCTTCTTCTCACTGCGGGGATCGCATTGAAATTCTCGGTCCGCATAATCCTCATCCTCGTTGAGTCTCCCCAATCCAAGCCCAATATGCAATGCCCCATGCCTGACTCCGGAAACTCCAGTATAAAACCACACAAAACGCCCGACACATGTAACACAGATTTCAGAGAAAAAGGGAAAGGGTATTATAGATGCGAATCTCTCCAGTTCAACTCGCAAGCCGAGTCTTCTTCCGCTTTCCCTTATTCTCACCCGAACTCGGAGGCGAATTGCTCATGTCCGACGCTCTGCCAGGCGTGTCCACCTTCACCTGTGGCGTGGATACGCGGCCAGAAGGAGTATTGACCGTGGTACCTGGTGCCGCCCTGGATGCGGCCTGAGGTGCACCGGTCGCACGATCGTTCTCGCCGGCGCGTGACATGATGAACGAGCCCGGCTCGCCCACCAGTGGGTTCTCGTCCATGAATTCGTCCCCGTATTGTGTGAACAGGTTGAATGCTTCACCCAGGCTTCGAGTGTCCCGGAAGCTGCTGCTGGTGTTGGCGATGCCCAGACCTGTTTTGTTGGATGTTTGTGTGTCGGCAGTGGAGGGGGGTGGCACGTCGGGCATGGGAGTGTTCTCTTTGCTCTGTTGGGAGGCCTGTGGGCCGGACTCCGATGCGCGGGCCATCGGCGGCATGTATGTGTGTCCGTAGGACGGTGTAAAGGAGGGCAGCGTCGATGCAGTTTTCATCAATCGGGACAGGGACGTAACGGCCGATAGCTGAGTAGGAGACATCGTTAGTGCTCGGCGACACAACCGTGGCGAGGGAGAAGCTTACAATTCGGTTTCCCACTACACTTGCAACCGACGGCGCCATGTAGATGCAGTCGCCGACAACGAAATATGTCGAGATTACGGACACCTCGTCGTCCATCCCGGTGCGCTTCCGTCGGTTCTGCTTCCGAATCACCCAGACGTTGGACGGCTCGTGCGCGAAGCGAGTGTCGGACTGCGCTGCAGCTTGTAAGGGATCGTAGGCGACAATGAATTCCAGGCCTTGCATGGTCTTCAGGCGGGCTTCGAAAGCTTCGCGCGTCTCGACAAAGTGGCGGAAGGCTTCGTTGTGATTGGCTTGGATGGCCAGCGAGGCATTGTTAGACGTGGGGTCGAAAAAAGGAGACTCTGCGAAATAAAAGAGAACTGCGAAAAGGTTAGTCAAGGAAGCACGAGTCAAAGTGAAGCTCACTGTTGTTGGAGTGCAGAAAGCCCCCCATCATCTGGACGTGCGGGGGAGACCGCCAAAGGATCTCCTCCATTGCGTCTTGGCTGGCCATGCCGGCTTTCAGACGGATCTTCCGTTCAGACCAGCTAGAGCAGGATCGATCTGGAATTTGAAGTGTACAGACTCGGATTGGGAAGAATCGAAGTAAAAGTTACAAAAGGCCGCGGCGGAGAAAAGTGATGTTTTGGTTGTTTGCATCTATCTTTGTATGGCTTCAATGTATACCGAATTCCCCCAACTCCAACGCTGAATGTTGAATGAGACTTTCCACTTCCAGCTCATTGTTCCGGTGTTGAAGATACAATGAACTGTTTGCAGTGAAATATTGCGTAGTAAAATAAGAAATGACAGGGTTACCCGGTAAGACTGGACCCTTGAGGCTCGGATGGAGCGAAGACGTTGCAGACGGTGCGCAGCTTCGTCAACATCTCCTGCCATTCACCTTCGGCCGTGCTAAGTGTGGTGACTGCACCACCAGCCCCGATTCTCCAGGTCTGCTGTTGGCCTTGAGGCTCGGGAGAGCAAGTGAAGGCCGTGCGGATCAGGACCGAGAAGCTACCGCCACCGCCCAGATCCAAGTAGCCCATCACTCCGGAGTAGATGCTACGCTTCCTGGCTTCTATATTTCGGAGATGCATGCATGAACGTTCCTTGGGAGCACCAGTCATGGATCCAGGGGGCAAACACTGCTGAAGAGCCGTGAGGCCGTGAACAGCCATATTGGAGGACTTCAGCTGAGGCATATGGCGGACGGCGAATCCAGGTTGATCGGAATTTACCACACCCTTGACGTGGGTAATCATCTGGTAAACTCGGCCGTGGTCTTCAACTTCCAGCAATTTCTCAACATGCACGCCGCCCGATCCACAGATACCGTACAGATCGTGTCGGATGAGGTCTGCGATCATGAGGTTCTCTGCCATTTCCTTCGTCGAGCCCAGGATCTCTCGAGCCTTCTCCATTGTCATTTCGAGTGACTTGCGGACTGTGCCTTTCATCGGCTTCATCTCCAAGGTAGATTCTCGATCCCAATTGAGGAAGCATTCTGGACTGCTGCTGACAACTTTTGCATGTCCCAAGTCTGCGAATGCGCTGAATGCGGCGGGGTTGTATCTCCTTAGTCGCTGGTAAAGCTTCCAAGGGAATGTGATACGACCTTCGTCCGTTGAGGGAGTCGGTAGGGTGATGGACGTCTCGGAAGTGAGGCACAGCTCATATGATTCTCCGGCTTCCAATTCGGCCTTGCAGGATTCAATCTGTCGTTTATAGTTGGCCTCCTCTGGGAAGACAATTTTCCCTTCGCGAAGGATAGAATTCAAAAATCGAGTATCAGCTTCTTGATCAGTAGAGCCGCTCGAATGAGCCTGGAGAATCTTCAACGTCTCGTCAAGCCAGCCCAATGGCAGATCATCAGACTCGCGGGTGGATTGAATGATAAGGTTGCCGGTATAATTATCGATAATGATACTCCTGTCACACCATAGCAAGCTGACGTCTGGAGGGTCTTCCGAAGAACGAGATGATGAGCTGCCAGTAGAATATTCACACGAGGCAGAGGCCTGCTCCGACCCCTTGGGGTGGGGTAGACAGGCAAGACCCAATTCATAGGAGAAGTACCCAAGGAAACCACCCCAGAATGGGGCCTCAGGGCTGCCAGAGTTGACCTTTTTCATGTCCATCAAGTATCGTAGAGCATCCCAGAGCTGAGCCACGGTGAGAGACTTCTCGACCGCTTTGTGCTCACCATGTAGCTGACAGAGACTCAATTGCTGAGTTTCAACACTGTACTCGAGTCTCCAGGAGCCGGGGCTAGGGATCGATATAATGCTATACCGCCCGTTAGACTGGAATAGCACCGTCGGCGTCCCGGGTTTGTTAAAAACCTCACTGACATCTTCCGGAGTCAGGCAGCTTCTCCCCTGAGAACGGTAAGCCGAAACAGTGGAAGTCGACGAGGTCCATTTCAACATCTCGTAGGCAGCATCCGGGAAAGAGCTCATGTTGTTATTAGGGCTGATAATGGCATCAGAGAGAGTGCCATATCCTCCACGGCCGACCACCTTGTTGAAGGTAAGAGCCATCCGCCACCAATTTCGGAGCAGTGTCTTACAAGCATTTTTCTCCGACTTGCAAGATTCCGGGTGAAACTGTACCCCCCAAAATGGTTTCTGGCGATGACGAACTGCCATCGGGATTTCCTTATCCGAACCAGAAGAGTTTTCAGGAGATAACCACGCCGAAAATTCCAGGTCATCCGACGACAAGCGCTGAGACTCACTCAACGTATCTAAGTTGGCATAGAGCGAGTGATAAAGCGTCACTTCAACAGAAGGAAGATCCTCAAAGACATCTTTCGAGCTAGTCGATATCTGTCGCACCTGGCCATGAAGAGGGTAGGGAAGGCGATCAATGGGAACGCCGTGATGCAGACACAAGCTTTGGAATCCCAAACAAATTCCGAAAACCGGGAGCAATTCGGCATCCTGGAGATTCCAGATATCACGCATGATACCGACATCTTTGGGCACGTTGGGGTCTCCCGGTCCAGGTCCCAGGACAACGGCTTCGTAGTGGCGTAGGAATTCGTGCATATTGCCATCGGGCCACTCGGAGTCGATGGTCATCACCGTGACTTTGACGCCGAGTATCTCTTCCAACATCGCGACGACATTGTAGGAGAATGAGTCGTATGCGTCGACGTAGAGAATACTCTTCAAGGCCTCACACGATGACTCTGCGGGCTCCGATCCATCCCAACTGCCTAATAGCGGCGCCATGGTGAAATTGAGTCAGCAGGAAAGAATCCCGACTGTTTCAAGGAGAGACAATGCGTAATTAATGCAGCGGATCACGCGGCGCAAGATTCGGGGAACTTTTCTCTCTTTAGGTTCTTGAGATTCCCAAGATGCCTATCCCGGGTGTCTCGGTGTGGCGATAGCGATGTACCCACGTTTCCGTTCCCGCGGAGTAAGAGAGACGGAGAATATTAGTGCCGCATCGTATCTGGCCTCAGTATATACAGGGACAGTGCATTGTGTCGCGCAGGCGAGGGGAAAGAAAAATTAAGGTTGAAGTGCAGGGAAAAAAGCGGGTACAGCCGGAAATCGGATGGAGCCACTTCGGGTGGCGACGCCTGTTTCTATTGTTCTAGATGTTCTAGATGGTATTTCCCTCTACCTGAGGTGAGAGGCTCTGGGTATTTAACATGGCCAATATGGTAAAGGAAGTAAAAATCATTCACAGATGAACATAGATCACGCAACAACGGGAGTCGCAGGGATGGGCTGTAGAGTGGCAAGCTTGGCGGCAACCTTGGGGAAATACTGGGCCACGAAGCTTTCAGTGTAGTAGCTGTGCGCTGAGCTGTGGTCGCCAACAAGGTTGTGCGCTAGCTCATGGCACAGAATCACCCACCAGTAGACAATGGCATCGGTGCGATCGGGGCTTGCACTCTGGAGTAGCGACTGCTGGTGCAGCTGCTGGAAGTAGAAGTAGTTGCAGAAGATGCTGCCCGCCCGGTTGAAGGCAATGGTTTTGCCGCCGGGGTCATAGAAGATGCTCAGGCTATCTGCGCGCATTGAGAAGATGGAGCCGCAGTCCAGAATGATCGACGCGAAGAGAATGAACCCGGCCCGGTTGTTGGCTAGGAAGGAAGATCGCTCGGTGATGGATTTGACGAACAAGACATTGACGCCGCTGGGAAGAGTCGCAACAAACTCCAGGTCATGGCTTGGCCGCTCGTCACAGTATGACTTGCTTTCTTGGATTTGGTTCGTTTCAGGCCGGCTGTAAACATCTGATGATCCATGAGCGCGACACGCTTGCACCGCAGAGAGGAGCTCCTGATGCAATCGATGCGGGGAGTTGGCATTGACGGTCTGCTCCGGACGAGGCTTTTGCGGATCATTTGTGGAATAAGGAGGCGGGGGAGGCGGAGTTGACGACTCGGGGAGCAGAGAGCGAGACTGCTCGCCCGCGGTGGAGGAGTTCGATTGTTTGTTATCCAGTCCAAACCGTTTACTCAAGTTGGCAAATAGTCCACGAGAAGCCCTTTCTGGCATGATGGGCTCGGACGGCGTGACATGAGTGTCGTCCATGGCACTTTTGCCATTGGGCGACTCGGGGAAGACGCCCGGCATGATTGACTGCGGTTGCGATTTCGATTCGGATTTCGATTCGGGCCTTTCTTCTCTGGCTCGCTGGGCTTGGGCCTCTGCCCACGCGGCCTCCCTCTCCTGCAGTTCGCGTCTCTCTTCCTCCAACTGCTTCTGTCGCTTGTCCTCAGCCATTCGGGCCTCTTGAGCCTTTTGTCGGAGAATACGCTCCACGTTGTAGCCTCGAGCACGGAGCTCCAAGAGGTCTGTTTTCAACAGCATTTCCAGGGTCAAGGTTGAATGGAGTTTAGGCCGCTTCAGGATGAGATGAACCAGAGATTGACTGATTTCATACAAATCGTATTTGCCCGGGCCGATACACAGCCCATAGTTGCTGGACAGACGGGCAACGATAGCATTCCGCTTCTGTGTATGAGACACCCGTCGGCCCTTGAGAGATCGTGTGAGGCTGATGGAATTGACCACTTGCACGCTGAAACTGTGCTCTAGCCACCGGGTTCCATGCTGGATCGAGTCGGCTGGCTGATCGTGCAAGAAAAGTCGTGCACGTTCGAGGATCACTTTGTGTAGTTTGACGCCCAATGTCTGATCAACCGCCACACCTCCAAATCGCGCCTGCTCCTCAACTAAACTGCTCAAGGACACGGCACCGAGGGCGACGTAGAAGTTCTCCAGTATTTCCTCCTGTGGTGCAGCAAGAATGTGTTCTTTAAAGAGATTGAAACTCTGGAAATCATCCACAACAACAATCTCTTTCGCAGAAGAGAGACTCCATTCTCTAATATCGAGATCGTCGTCCAGGTCTGGAATCTCCTTTTCAGAGGACTTTCCTTTGCCGTCTTGACCTGACGCCCGAGGTGGGATATCTCGACTGGCCAAAAGGAATCTCGCTCTCTTCATCTCACTGAAAAGCTCCTTATCCTTCTTAAGCGCCGGGAGATGCTCCGCCAGAGTTCTCAAAAGCATGAGGTATTTGTCGGAGTTTTGGAAGGCTGCTGAAATGCGGGCAGGCTCCTTTACCAGCATCCGAGCAATTTCCGTCTTGGTCGGCTCTCTTCTCGAACCAACAGCCAGAAGGAAGAAGTTCGCCTCCTGTCCGAAATCTACAAAGTCAAAGATATCCTTGTAGTCTTCCCCGTCGCCCAGATAGCAGAGGTTGGGTGAAACAAAGCGAGTTTGGGAGCTCTTATCTGAGCGGCTTTTCTTGGCGATGGGGATTATTGGAGAACTGCCAGCCCGTTCAATGTCCTGTGGACTCAAATCCGAGGCCCTGCTCGCCAGATACTTGAAGATCGTTCTGGCATCCGCTTGTGTCGTTGGAGGCTGGCGAATGAGAATTTGGATGCAATCTTTCATTGGAGGATGAGGCTCAACACCCAGCTTTGAAGCATGCCGATGGAGATCTTTCTTGAGAATCTTGAAGCCGAACAAGGATGCGCCATCGTCTGTGAAACAGTCCTTCGGCGCACTGAAAGCTTCCGACCCCTCGATCGGGAGGAAGGCCACGCCGACTGCACCAATATCATACGTGTCGTAGCTATTGGTGTGATACTCGTTGATGTAGTATGACAACGCTTTGTTCTTGAGAGAAAAGTCTTTCTGTGCGCCACTCTGTACCATGAGCCGGACAAGGTCGGATCCGGTTGGATATTTCTTCAAGCCCATCATCGAGAGGAACTTTCCCTCATTGCTGGCACTGTTGTAGATCCCAGGCCATTCGATGATTGGAAGGCCTAATGTTCGGAAAACGTCTTTCGGCTCGTACAACTGGGAGATTTTGAAGCGACCACTAGGTGGAAGCCGGTCACCTTTCCTGTTTTCTGCAGTGCAGATTTCCGTCTCTTTGAGCCTCTGGATATCGTTCGACGGAATGTCTTCACGCACGGATGTGAGATATCGTATTAGATCCACATGGTTCCATTTCCTCGCAGGCGGACCCTTTGCGTCTCCCGACTCAGGGGCATTGATGAGACGATCGAAGATCACGCCGAGCTCAACGGTTTTGCGGACTCCGAGTGCCATCAGCAGTTTCTCTTTCACACCGTTCAGACCGTGAACAACGGGGAGGTCATCGAATAGCCGTACAGTGGCAAAATATGTCTGGGAAGGCTGCTTCATGCCGAGCTTTGTTGGTATCACACTTTTTGGTTGCAAAGTATTGATAACAGTCTCCTTTGACGATGAGCTCAGGCTTTCCCACTGCTTTGACAGAACAGGTAACACCTGCCCAGAAAAAGAAGCACTTTGTGTAATGTCTTGATCTGCTGAAAGAAGGCTCCGGTCCCCAGCATTGTTGACGAGCCAGCGTAGCCACGGGACAACCTGCAACTCACCCCATCCCAGCGCCTCAAGTTCTTGTTTACTCAAAGCCTTAGTAAACCGGAAGGGCATCACTGCTGCCGGCACCGGTAAATCAGCTGGAATGCGCTGAGGATTCAGGAAGCTTGTAATATCGGCAAAAATGATGAGCCGTGAAGGCTGTCCTTCCTTGTCCTCGTCATTCGCGACCGCAACCCGAAGAAGGCTCTGAATCGAGTGTCGGTCGAGTTGTCCCATGACCGCTTTGCGACCCAGCCAGGTGAGGAATTCAACGATCTGGTTCGGGCGTAATGTGCTTGCCTCCAGTTCACGCTTAATGTCGGAAACTGTGATCTCCGTGACCAATCCAAAGTCTGTCAGCCTCTGAACAAACTCCTTCGCGTTGAGTACAAAGTCATCGGGCAAGGTAGGTATTGAGTCCATGAAGCTAAGATCCTTGGGGGCAATGCGAGTCTGGTGACTGGGAATCACGCCACAAGTGGACAAGATCTCAATAGATGCGTTTTTGTTGCACATCCAGAACGCATCTTCGATCGTTTGGCCCAGAACGGACGATGGCGTGGATTCACGGAAAACAAACTGGTTGGCAGTGTGGATAGCTTCTGGAAGTACATCCACGATATCTTCTTTCCGAATTTTTGACGTGCGCGATGGACCAACCTTGGCAGCCAATTTGGATTTGATGGTAGTCATTTCTGCAGACCAAGCAATCCGACAGACCACGCCAACTGCTCGCAACATCTCTAAGTTCCATTTGCTGATGTAGCGAGTGTTCAGATCAATGCTTTCTCGCTCGACAGTAGGAATGACAGATGGCGCAGATACATGGGCATTTAGACCGGTAGTCTGCTGAGTAGGGAATCCGATGAAGACTCTTCCTGATTTGGTAGGAAGGATAGAAGCAAGAACCTCTGACTGGGATGCAGAAACCCCTGTCGCAATATTGGCGTCGTAAGACGGGGTCAATATGGCAATCGTAGCTTTCTTCGGAGGCGGTTTTCGTGTCGCTCGTTCAAGTTCCTTGCTAAGAGAATGGCTGATCGAAGGCACGATAGATGCAGTGTTGATGTGTAAGAAAACGGTGGCCGTCTGCATGGAGGTCATATTACTCTGCTCCTCGGTGCTCTCTGTCTTCTGGACCTGTGATGTTTTCTCGGGTCCGCCTTGGCCTGTAAACTTGGAGAAGAAGCTGCGCAGAGAACTTGTCGTGTCCCGAAGATTGTCGAGACGGAACAAGCTTGCGTTGGGATTCCACTCTACAATCCGCATCCAAGCCGCATCAACTTGCGCAATCTCTTGAGTGACCCCGGCAACTGTCATCAAACCTTCTGCGGTCTTGGTTTCAATGTCCCTGGGGATGGGAACATTGACGCCTGGGGCTGTCTTCTTGCGGAGCCGCAAGAGACTCCAGTCATCTAGCAGCAGCTCTATTTCTTCCAAGGCAACAAACGTCAAGCTGCTCGACAAAAACTGACATAGGGACATCAGAGACGGGACGGGCGATGAATCATTGCGGTAATCCAATACAAAAGTCGTATCCTTGCTGGAGGTTTCACCCAGGTCTAGCCTCCGAGTGAAAAGTCCGTTGCCTTTCCAGTAGAAGGCCATGGCCTGATTGCCCGACGACACGAACGGCTCTTCGCAGTCATCAAAGACGCTGTAGAAACCAACGCCAAAGGCACCAATCTTTGTCTCGTCCGGGTTACCATCTGCGATGCGCTTTAACCGGGCCCAGTCTTTCTCGCTGAATGGGAGACCGTTGTTCGATATAAGAAGTCGGCTCAGAGTATGGTTGGATATAGTATGTTTGAGAAATGTGGTTTGGTCTGTCGAGGACGGGGACGGTACTGTTGTGGAGGGCAGAGTCTCGAATTTAATGGTGACTTTGGTCGCAGAAGCATCGGCGGCATTCTGGATCATCTCTCGCAGAACAGTCCTGTTTGATGTCTATTAGCGTCTGTCCACGATCTTGAACACTCGAAAAAACCTACCATTTCCCTGAATACCGAGCAAGAACCTTGGAGATCAGACCTCTGGTGTCCACCGTCACCGCTTCCTCATCCGCGCCGGACCCCATGGTCCGCGCCTTGAGCGCGTTAAAATCCACGTTCATTGCCATGTTGTCATTTGTTCCATGCGGCTCTAGAGTGTGTTTGTATCCGAGCAAGGTGTATCGAAGTGTGTTGAAACGCAGATGCCTATCGCATTACGTGAGGCGGGTACACCCACTTCCGGAGGAGTATATGGCCGGGTAACGAATGACAGGCAAGAAACAACTTTAAAGAACGCGAGAACGGATGGAAAAGAAGACCGGAGGAATAAACACGGGGGAGATGAGAGATCGAATCCTCGGGGGATGCGGAGGACCTTATCGACGCCTTATCGGCGGCTTAGATCAGCGGCCTTAGTCAGCTCTGTTTCCCATCGCTTCAGGAGCTCAGTGAATTGCATTTCCTGGAGCTCTGTTGCTCGTTTTCGCGGCTGGTCCTGTCTTTACCGTTCCTCGGAAGATCTCACCTTCTGTTATAGCCGGGTGAATCTGGAAACTGACCGGTTGTCGTGGATGCGGGATAATCGTCAAGTTGTGCTCCGTCTCATGACAACATGGGGGTCGACTCGTTGTCTCCCATTGCGCCTGTGCGCCTCAGGGCGCTCTTGTTGCCAATTGGCAAGATCAGGCGCTCGCGTTTCTTGAGCTTCGCTGCCCGACTTCAAGCCGAGAATGTGGTGCGCTTAGGGGACATCAGTCCCGATGCTCGGCCAAACCGAAGTACGCTATATCCCTGCTCTTGACGGTGAAAAGGGATTGTGTTAGAGTGAAGTTCATTAAACTGACTGTGTCTTCTATAGATATGTTCTCCCCGCTTGCGTTTCCCACCGGAATGATTCTCTACGATCTGTCCTTCTCCGTTCCCCCCACTTCGCACCTCGAGCTGTTCCCATTCGAGATATACAGAGAACCGCTGGTCATTATTGCGATCGCCGATGGGACGGAACTGCCTCAAAGCTCCGACGAGAAGGAGAAGCACC
Source organism: Penicillium silybi (assembly GCA_027569585.1). NCBI lineage: Eukaryota > Fungi > Ascomycota > Eurotiomycetes > Eurotiales > Aspergillaceae > Penicillium > Penicillium silybi. The sequence goes on along the minus strand of JAPDFI010000002.1, from coordinate 633,900 downwards.
CCACTCCCGAGGGTCTCGATCAATTACTGGAAGAGCTGGATGGGGCGAAGGAGATGAACCCACGAGCACTAGTGAACCAACTTCTGGTCTTTGACTATGATGGCCTCGATAAGCTCACGAATGGACCGGATAATGTGCTTTGGGTCCCTCGCCCGCAGGCCTCCAAAGCCACCACTATGAAGACAGTCCTGTGTGATATTACGTCGGTCTTGCTTTCGGAGTTAGACGAGTTCGCAAAAACCATTCAAAGCATACCTTCGATTGAATCACCTAAGGTCTCATCGTGGGGCCCTCATCGCAATCCAGGACTACGACCTCGACCAGTGGACCGGTTACTGAATCGCATGACATTACCATCACAGCTGCCATCCAATCCCAATGGCGGTGCACCGGACACCCCTCTGAGCTCAAATGCTACGTCGCCAGCTCCGAGTGAAGAGACACCGACGACATTCGATGAAATCACCCGGTCAATTCATCTGTCGCGTACCAATTCCGGCACTAAGAGCCCTTCAATAGCTTCGCCCAAGGAGCATAGTCGAGATCGAATGTCTGTCAGTGGATTGAGTGCCACTGACAGGACTAAGAATCGCATCAAAGGCCGGGCTGGGGTAGTAGTTGGCACTCTTTTCCTGCAGGCAGGAAGGTGGCCAGATGCCCTGAAGGAATTGATTGAAGCGACGAATAACGCTCGAGCGGGTAGTGATTATGTCTGGCACGGCAAAGCATTGGAGTCTATTCTACTTTGCCTTCTGATGATGGGGTGGGCAGGCATGGATTTTACAATCCCGTCTGTCCTCTATCCCGTTGCCGACAAGTCTTCCAAATCGCACCGGGACTCAACTGCTTCCCCAGCTGGCCTCGGAAACCGCATTATCTCACTCCAAAATCTGGCGAACTTGCTGCCGGACCTTTCCAACACCATCGTGAACCTCTATAATCGCGCTGCCAATATCACCGATGAGCCTCTACCTCAACTCCTCTTTTCTGAGACCGTCATTCGGTTGTCCAGGCTGTTGGTTTCAGCTCACATTCGAGACGGTGCTCTCGATGACAACGCTCTCAAACACATTGTGATGAACGAGCCTCTAATTCCTCTCCACCAACCAGAGCTTCCGCGCGGAACGGTTCTGCTTCGGAAGTCTGAAATCGCAAACTTCTTGTTCCGAGCTCTTCCCCATGGCGCCAACACAGATCTGCCTGCTACCGATGCTGTGCCTATTATCGTGGGTGCCGTTTCCGTTCTGAATACTTTGGACCTTCCGCGGAAGAAGGCTTTCCTCATGCGTGAGCTTCTCTCTGTCATGGTACCTAGTCTGGTACAAGCAAGAAAGATTGGCGCCGCAGAAGTGGGTATTCATCCCGCCGCCGGCCTGGTGTCCCTCAGTGATACAGCCTTTGATGTCAATGCTCTCGATGTGGGCCCAGGGAACATGGAAGCGAGCGTACGTCTCCTTCTTGCTACCGTGGGTGAGATTTATGGAGTCCAACCCTCGGCATTCTACGAGTGGGAGAAACGCCAGAGCTACTCATCTGCTCCTGGGGAATGTCCGGAGTATGACTCGGTTGCCGGTATTGCAGAGCGTTCTTTCCGGCATGTTGTTTTGGATCGATATGGTGATCTCAACCTGAAGATCGATGTTCTAAAAGCGTGTATCAACTGCTGTGAAGCGCTCCCAGACTTTGATGGTGTACTTCGATTTACGGTTGAGCTTTTACAAACCATCAGAGGTGATTTGATGCTGGCTGAGCACAACAAAGTGCCGCCTTCTATGCCACCAGACGAACAAATCCGCCTCTTGAACAATATCAAGCGGACTGTTGGAGCCGCCAATCGACTCGGGGCATCAAACATGGCTGCAGAGTATTGGGATGACTTCCTCGTGCGTGATGTCCAATTGCTTGCGTTGCCAGACCCCAGACGGCCCGTCCGCCGATCCAAGACCGAGCTAGACGCTGTCACCACGAGTTCTCAAAAGTCGAAGAAAGACCCATTCTTGTACAACCCATTTGCCAAGCCTAGCAGCAAAGCTTTGGAGATGCTCATAGTGACCGATGAGGCTGCTTCATTCCGAGTCACTCTCCAGAACCCCTATGAGTTTGAAATTGAGATTGAACATCTGCGACTGGAAAGCGAGGGTGTCTCCTTTGAAGCCGTGGCGGAGAACATAATTCTTCCTCCCCTTTCTTTGCAGGATGTCATTGTCCTTGGTACCGCCCACGAGGAGGGAAACCTCAACATTACTGGATGCATTGTTCAAGTACGGAATTGCAGGATGCGCAGATTCCCTATCTTCAAGTCATTCTGGAAGCCCGAGCCCGAGGTCAAGTTCAAACGGACAGGTTTGGCATCAAAAAAGCCTCTCAATGAACGCCCGATGTCCTGGAGCTCAACTACTTCGAAAGATGGGAAGGTCCAGGCTAAAAAGGGACCTGAGACGGAAATATGCCAGGTCAAGGTCATTGGCAAACAGCCATCTCTTGTGATAGAATCAATGTCACTATCACAGTCCGCGTTGATGGTTCTCGAAGGAGAAATCAAGTCTTTCACGATCACGCTTCAAGACACTTCCTCGTGTCCTGTGGACTTCGTCTTGTTTACCTTCCAAGACTCTACCACCAGGCAGCTTCAGGCGGCTCTGAGGAACAAAGACCTGCTACCGGTTGAAGTCTACGAGCTGGAGCTGAAGCTTGCCACTCAACCAGCCCTAAGATGGCGCCGCGAGGGACCCGACTGTAGCGACTGCTCGATCCCACCTAAGGACAAGGTCACGTTCACCGTCGATGTGCTGGGTAAGCCCGGCTTGCAAGATGCGACAGTGCAGATCGACTACTCATGCCTGGGAGCTAAGCAGGGCGACCTGCCCGATGTATTCTACACTCGGCAACTGTTCGTTCCGCTGACAGTCACGGTTAACGCCAGCGTGGAAGTTGCTCGCTGTGATATTCTCCCATTTAGTGGCGATTTCGCTTGGAAGAACCATATCAATGCGCCATCCGATGCACCCCAGGACCCTGACTCGCCTCTGTCTACGACAGATCATGATCCGTTTTCTCAAGTGCTCGCTCGTCTCGGCAATGGCGCCTATGGACCTGACCACTGTGTGGTTCTCCTTGATCTTCGCAATGCTTGGCCGAGCCCGCTGTCCGTATGGTTACGAGTTAGCGAACATTCCATCATCGACGTCTCATCTTACCGGTCGCCAAAATCGCCCACCACTGATATCAACGGCTGCTACTCTGTCGACGGGGATCTCCAGCCTGGTCAGGTATCTCGATTTGTCCTTGTACTCCCCCGCGTCTACCTAGACAACCCACATGCATCCATCCCGGTCGTGAACACGGGTACCCGACGCCAGTTCGTTGTCAGCGCCAACAAGCTATCCTTCGAAGCCGAAGCGGCCTCCCGAGAAGCCTTCTGGTTCCGCGAGGAACTTCTCAAGCGAGTCCTAGGGGGCTGGAGCGAGCCCGCCTCAGGTCGCGAGGGAACCATCGACCTCCGAAATATCCGTCTGAATACCCGCATGGTGGAAGCCATGCGTCTGGAAGATGTCGAAATGACCTTCTCTCTCTCCTCACCTTCTGCTTCTAAGCAAGACTCCCCCATCGTCCAGACCGGCCGCTCTCGCTTCCGCGCTAAGACAGATGACCTCTTGACCGTGTCCGTCAACGTCCGCAACCGCTCCTCCCGCCCCATTCACCCTCTCCTCCGGCTTCAACCTAGCTTGCGACACCAGCCTAGTAACATCGCTCTGGATCTCACTCGCCGACTAGCCTGGACCGGCATGCTGCAGCAGTCCCTTCCAATTCTCCACAGCGGCGAGTCTACCCAGACTACCATCGGTGTGACGGTGCTATGTCGCGGAGAGTACGAGATTGGCGCAACTGTTGAGGAAGCTCGCCTGCTGCGCTCCTTTGACGAGTACAAGGAAAGAGAAGATGATGATAGTCATCATCACGATGGTATTAAGGATACCTTTGGTGCGGATGTAGTGCGACGACGACGCATCTGGCATGCGAAGGAGACTTGTGTTATCCATGCTCATGATTAAATCGTTTCAGCCTTTATGATCATGTCTCTTTTCTGTTGGATTATAGATTCCGTGGCTTCTTGGCATGGTCTGCTTCTTTCTCTTTTTCTCCTTTTCTCCAAGTCTAATGTCATGGCTCATGTCGCATGGTGGTCTTTTGTGTACACTTTTCTTGATACATAGTTTCAGCGTGGTACATACAAGTTCACGAATGAATTGTTCTACGAATTCAGAGTGATATGGAATATCTACTTGATGATTGATTGGATGTTGGATGTTGGATATTCATATGTAGACGACTACCTGAGAGTGAATAATCAAAAGACATCTCGTTCCAAGTTTCTTCCAAGCAGGTTTATAAAGGGATGTCTTTCCTAGACTGGGCTGTCGTTGTTTTCAATTCCAAGTTGAAAACGTCCGAACCTAGCAAAGGGCTGAAGCTCTTTATAGATAAAGGTTCACGCACAATATGGCACGGAGCACGACTTGACACCCAGATTTCGAGCGATGAATAGCTTCCGATGAAATGGCGGGGGCCATACAGTGAGCTCTAGGCTTCAGGAACCGCATGTTGAGAGATGTAAGGATAGTCTATGGGTATGAAAAGTATCCAGTCCCATTGGATGGCCGAGACTGACAATAGTGATGTTCAGCATGACCCATCAATCATTGCCGCCCTCTGGCTGGGCGGATGCTCGATCCCGAATGGCTGCCGGCTGCGACTCTCCCAGCGGGAAGCTGAGATATTTCCAATCCTCAATTTCCTCAATGATGCACTTCAACCGGTCCCGGATACTTTCAACAGCATATGTGCCAAGAATAAGTCGCAGGGGCGGATATGAGCAATGCCCGAGCTCCCAGACAAGATGAGCAGCCTTCACCGCAGACGCGGGCTGCTTGTCTCCGAGCCACATAAGCATGCGTCGGGCATGTGCTGCAGGAGACGTGGATGTATTATACGGCTCGCTAGGCGGTTTCACCAGAAAATGGCCGTACAGTGGGAGCGGCGAAGAGAGGTTGTGCTCGGAGGGGTTAGCAGCCATGACAGAAGGCGAGACCAAGTCACCGATATCGTCACGGCGCATATGACCCGGTTCAACCAGCGTACCCTTAATATTGAAGCTGTCCACTTCATATAACATGCTCTCCATCAACCCCTCGACTGCGTACTTGGACGCACAGTAAGGCCCCAGCCCGGGCACGCCGAGCGCGCCAGACGTCGAGCTGAAGATGAGATATCGGCCCGCGCGCCGTTCACGGAAATGCGGCAGAGATAGCTGGATCATGTTCAAAGTGCCCGTAAAGTTGGTCTCGAATTGGTTGCGGATGTCGAACTCGTCTTGGTCTTCGCATGCCCCGATCACGCCGTACCCGGAGCAATTGGCGATCACGTCGATGCGTCCGAACCTTGAGATTGTCTGATCGATGACACGCTTGACGGTCTCACGGGCGCGCACGTCGCAGAGTAGACCAAGGCAGTTCTCGTGCTCATCTTCGAGCTCCTTCATGGCTTCCGGGCTATTTTCGTATGTGCGCCCTACGGCCGCGACGAGGTCGTTGCGGGAAAGGGCGTTTTTGACGAGCGAGCGGCCCATATGTCCTGTTGCGCCGAAGATCTGGTGGAAATAGACATTGTTAGTGACCGTGCTAAGCTGTAGGGTATTTTGCGCGGGCAGCGCAGGGCTGAAGCGGGGGAGCACGTACCAGCCAGACGAGCGGTTTGGGGGGATTCTGCGGGCCAGGAGGATCGGTGGTCGAAGGAAGATGCAATCGCGGTTCGCGAGAGACCACTGGGGAGGACGGCCCTCCTCTTGGAGAGGTCTGGTCCATGGTAGGTTGAAGAGGGGAGGTCAAATTCTCTCCGCATTTTGTCCGGGGTCTGAGACCCACCACCAACTATGGAGAGTAAAACGACCTTGCGCGCGTACCATCCTGCTTCAGGTTGTTGATGTTTGATGTACTCATCCTACACGGAATTATTCAAGCTTTCAGTCATAATTCCATTTCCAATATGAATGCTACTACACCAATTAACGCCCAACCTCTCGTCGCAGCCGTCCTGCAGCTGTCGAGGGATTGGGCTCTGGCCAGCTGCCGACGGCGTCGTCAACTTCTTCCAGGAAGGTCGTGCTATTATGAACAGTGGTACCACCCAGGACAACGCGTACACCTGGGGAACTGGCGTTGACCTGTGCCACCATCTTGGCCTCCTCGTAGGTCACGCCGCCGACCATGAAGATAATTATATCCTGCGGCTTGTCCCGGGTGTGCCCGCTTCCCTCCAGGAACGGATATTGCAGCTCCTTCAGACGACCCTTGATCAGATTCTGGAGTGTTACCTCCAGACGTGGCGAGTGTTGGGTATAGACATTTTCAACGCCCTTGAGACCCTTGAAACGGTCCCTGGCGCCAGAGAAGAACGAGGTTGATTCGAAGAGATCGGTGAAACCACCAGCAACGGGCGGGGCCTGGAGAGAGTGGTGATAGGTGAGGAGCTTGGAGATGATGTTGACTTGGTTCGAGGGAACATTGCCTGCCGTCACAAGCAAGTCCAGGAGGATCGGCAAGGCATTGTTCGATTGTTGCTCGTAGCGAAGTGCATATAGAGCCACCAAGCGCAACTTATTCTCAGCAGGCACATTGGGCAGCGTGATGAGTCGTTGCAATGACTGTAATATGATTAGTAAACCAATTAAAGAAGTAGGTAGGGAGTTCAACATACCTTCAAATCACTGGCATGGTTATCATTGCAGGCTAAGCTCTGCTCCAACTCACTCACGTCGAGAAGACTATCCTCGCCGACTCGCCGACTCAGCTCACCCACAAGAGTGACATGTTTGCTGACGTTGCCCGACAGCTTGCGGAACTCCGGATAATCCTCCACGAATCGCTTCATGTCAGCAATCGACTCAATATTCATGCTGCTTTGCGTCTTGGTTTGATACTGTTCCACATATTCCTTGATATTCTGGCCCAGATCACCGAAGTTCTGATACATGTTCTTCTTAAAAAACGGATCCTGATCCTGGGCCAGCACGATCTCTTTAAGCTCCGGTCTTATCTCGGGAACGTCCTGCAAATCCACTCGTCCATTATTGATTCCGAGCAATTCGTGCACCATCGCTTGATATGTCCATTGTGTCAGCAGCGGGGTGATGGGATCGTCGCGGCGATCCAGGATAAGGAGGATGGGTGGTGTATCCGTCCGGCGGAAATTAAACAGCTGCTCCTCCTGGGTGATATGGTATCGAACCTCGGTCGCAAGTTTCCGGGCCAAAAGACTGTTCTTCTCATACCGAATCAGAGGGTTCTTCTTCAGCGACAATAGCAGTGCAAGAACCCCCTCGGTAGCTCTCTGCAGCGAGTCGGGGTTCCATAGGTCCGGCGAATGACTCCATAGTCGGGACAGTGGGAATCCCATGCCCAAAGAGCAGAGGTCGGGGTTGATCACGAGGAAATCGGCGAATTGTTCTTGTACAGTGTGAACGACCTCGTGACTGTCGGCCTCGGCAAGCCGCTCGAGGGATGACTTTCGGATCATGTTACTCAGATAGATGTGATATTCGCCATATTTGGGTTCTCGGAGCTCGTCGACAAGAAGCTGAATCGAGCTCGGGGACGGGCGTACGAAACACAGGCATCGCAGATGTCGCATCTTCTCGCGCGCGGCGTTGTCGAGGCGGTCAATGAGGTAAACTTCATGATTGAGGAGGGCAGACTGGGTGATGGCGGTGGAGACAATAGGAACCTGTAGACGGAGACGTTAGCTATCATCACCGACGGCGAATTAAGAAAGCGCATCTCGCACAGTCTCACTGTCGAGTAACAGGATCTTCATCTTGGTGGACGATGACCCTGAAGCCGACTCGCCGGCCGTCACCATCTTGGAGACGTAGCCGGAGACGGCCGCGACAACGTCCATTGTGATGAGGGCGCCCGGGCGCGGGCAAAGGGTAAATAGAGGCAGAGAATTTGAGGTTGAAGCAAGATGGTGTTTTGTCCGGTGGGGAGAAGGTGGAGAAGTGAAGTGGTTGAATGTTGGCCAGTCCGCTTCCCACATGACACTATTTTTCCCCGTTGCTATTTCTTGACGCTTTCTCTTTCTTTTTTTCTTGTCTTCAGCTTGAATGCGGTCATTTTTCTGATTCCAAGTCTTCTCTCTGGGTCGACACCATGTTGCCCTACATAGATCTCTGTGCGTACCTCTTGTCCTCCCCACGGAGCTCCAAGACCTTGAACTGATCCCCGCAGTGTTCAGGTACCCGGCACAGCTGACCGGCGCCTCTGTGGACGAGCGTACGTTCAACTCTCGAAATATAGCTTCGCAAGCTCCTAATCCTCCTTCTAGTCAAGCTGATCGGCTCGTTCCTGCTCTCCTATCCTCTGGCCGCCCTGCTGAAGCGCATTCCCGACGGCCAACCCTGGAAAAAGAATGCATTCATCATCGGTGCCTCGCTCTTCTACATTGTCGGTCTGTTCGACCTCTGGGATGGACTTCGCACACTACTCTACAGTGCTGCCGGTACCTACGCGATTGCATACTATGTGGACGGCTCGTTGATGCCCTGGATCGGGTTCATTTTCTTGATGGCCCACATGTCGATCAGCCACATCCACCGCCAGATCCTCGACGATTCTCAGACGGTCGACATCACGGGAGCACAGATGGTCCTCGTGATGAAGCTTAGCTCTTTCTGCTGGAACGTTCATGACGGCCGCCTGCCCCAGGATCAGTTGTCCGATTCGCAAAAGTACTCGGCCATCACCGAATTCCCCAGTATCGTCAACTTTGCGGGCTACGTCTTGTTCTTCCCGTCGCTTTTCGCCGGTCCATCCTTCGAGTATGTGGACTACCGCCGCTGGCTTGATACCAGTCTGTTTGACATCCCGCCGGGCACGGATCCGTCCAAGGTCCCTCCGACCAAGAAGAAGCGCAAGATCCCTCGTAGCGGAACCCCTGCTTTGAAGAAAGCTGTCGTCGGTCTGGGCTGGATTTTCCTCTTCCTGCAATTGGGCTCCCGTTATACCACGGACTTTGTCCTGTCGGACTCATTTATAGACTATGCCTTCCCGCGCCGTATCTGGCTCGTGTACATGGTCGGCTTCGCTACTCGCCTGAAGTACTACGGCGTTTGGTCCCTTACCGAGGGTGCCTGTATCCTGTCCGGCATGGGATACAACGGCTTCGATGGAAAATCCGGCAAGGTCTTCTGGAACCGTCTGGAAAATGTTGATCCCTGGGCTCTGGAGACTGCCCAGAACTCGCACGGCTACCTCGGAAGCTGGAACAAGAATACCAACCACTGGCTGCGCAACTATGTCTACCTGCGTGTCACTCCCAAGGGCAAGAAGCCTGGCTTCCGTGCCAGTATGGCCACTTTCGCGACTAGCGCGCTCTGGCACGGTTTCTACCCCGGTTACTACCTGACCTTCGTCCTGGGTTCGTTCATTCAGACTGCCGCAAAGAGTATGTTCAATCTTCCAAGCTTCTTCTTTCATCCGTATGCTAATTCCATGATCAGACTTCCGCCGCTACGTCCGACCCTTCTTCCTCACCCCGGACGGCACCAAGCCCACGCAATACAAGCGGTACTACGACGTTGTCAGCTGGTTCGCCACCCAAGTCACACTGGCCTTCACCGTCCTGCCCTTCGTCCTGCTCAGCTTCGGCGATTCCATGGCCGTGTGGTCCCGCGTCTATTTCTACGGCATCGTCGGCACCCTCTCCTCGATCGTCTTCTTCGCCTCCCCCGCAAAGGCCTATTTGATCGGTCAAATCAAGCGTCGCAACCGACCCCATGTCATGCGATCTACCAGCACGGAGGCCATCCCGCCGACCACTCTGGGTTTGCCCAATGACCCTGAGCGCGACTTCGACGAGGCTGTCCAGGAGATCAAGTCGGAGATCGAGTCTCGTCGTCGCTGTGGAAGTGTTGTTAACATGCCTATCGGTGAGGAGCTGAAGAATGCCGTCGAGGAAAAGATTGGTCGCAAGCTCTAGTTATAGGTGGCTACGGCCGTTTAACTCTGTGTTTTTGGTTCTTTCGACCCTCCTAGTACCTGGGAACGGGTTATGGTTATTAGCGCTCGTTCCGTTCGGTTAGGCTGTCTGGTTCTGCAAGTAGATTAATGGTTGTCAATGCAGCAGCCCACTGTTACAATATAGACTCTTATCACCTGGAACCGCTTTCATTTTCCACTTCAGCCAGCATTCTGGTAGACCTCCACATAGGCCGCGTCTTGTGCCAGATTACGCTATTAACGTCGCTGCAATCGTTGTCTATGCTCCGGCGAAGTTTCATTACGTGTCTCGAAATAATTGGAAAAGCATCAGTGGGAAAGCTTTACCCAGCAAGGAAAAGCGACCTGGCTGGAGACAAACTCGGACCAGGAAATAAGCGACCGGATTTTTATTTCGATAACTAGGATCGTTTCCACTATCGAAGGGTGGTGTGAATATACTATCTCTAGTGGCTCCCTACTTTTGCTTGTAGAAGCGAGGCTAATCTTGGAATAAATGTATTGTTGCTCCGTGTGATCTTACAGTTAGGAAGTAGTACCTAGGTATGCAGATGAAATACATAAGTCGAAGCTCAAATTTATATCAAACAAAGTCAAGGCAGGGTTTATGTATTACATGTCAATGCCAGGAAGCTCAAAAGATCAAAGAAAGTATGAAAATGTCAAGAAAGAAATGTTATACCATCATCAAAAGACGGTCGAAAAGAAACAGAAGGGGATATTATGTGTGGTGCGTACAGTCATATCGTGCAGTCGTGTCAAAATGTGCAAAGAAGTGAAGAAAATGACAATCAGCTCGAGGTGTGAAATGTGCCTCGAGCTGCATGGCAAGAAGTAACAAAAGGAGATCCTGTGAAGGGTCATTGGGAATGGGTATGGGAATGAAACTGAAAAAGTCGTTGCGTTGGGGGGAAACAAGTCCCGAAATTCGGGCTGAATGAAAGTTGATTGTCAAAATGAAGGCATGAGAAGTTGGTGAAATGGATTGTCCGAGTCGCAAGAGCATAGGGAATTGAAATGAGAGGTGGGGAATTGGTCAGAGCAGATGTTTGAGACATTAGAAGCCGGTTGTGGTGCCGATGACAGCCAATGTGATCTAGAGAATGTTAGAAGGGTTAGAAGGGTGGTCTGTAGAATGACAAGAGTGGCTTGACTTACGATAATGACGATGATCACGACTCCGAGGGAGATCATCCAGCGATTCAGGTTCCTCCACCACCGAGCATTGTCGTATCTTCGCTGCTGCATATCCACCAGCTGCGACTCCAGGGCCATCTCGACATCATCGTCTGATTCCAACATTTCTGGTCCCATCTTGGGCTTCGGTGGGAGAGGAAGGAAAGAAGCGATCATCCAAGCCAGAGGGAAGATGAATCCCAAGACGAAAGAGTAGACTTGGATGTTCCTCCGTCCGAAGATGGGCTCGGTTGAAGAGTCCATGGAGGGACACGTCCATGCACTAGCCGAGTGCTGGATGTTGTTTCTGTCATGGTACAAATGGGGAGACCAGGAATGTCGCAGTCGGTAGCGAGGAGAGCCGACAATATCATACTCCTCGGGCTCGGGAGTCGGGACCCAATGAGCACGCGGGTCCCGGGGGTCGCTCTCGATACGCCGCTGAACGAGCCGGACGCGTCCAGGCGAGCGCGGTCTTGGCGGTGGCGCGGCCATTTGTGGTGAACCGGGTTGTTGTGGTGACACGGGACGTTGTGGTGATCGAGGTCGCTCTGGTGAGCGCGGCCGCGGAATGTTGAGTGGCGTGGGCATCAGATTAAAAACACTGGAATTTCCCGTGCCTGGGCGCGCCGAAGACGGCCGGCTCTGATCAAATATCGACAAAGCCGAGTTCAGGCCGAGGGCATCTGCGCAGTAGTAGACCTTGGCCCAAGTGGGAATGATTTGGAACAGATTGCTTGAGCTGGTACCAGGGCGCTTCATGCTCCGGAAGCTGTTGCTGCGCTTTGACCCCGACGAGAGGCTTTGGGGGAATGTAGGGCGGATTGGAAGATTGGTCAGGCTATCCAGGTGCTCATCGTCTGTATCGTGGACCACCCAGACGGATGAGGTAGTCTTGTTCCGGTTCAAAACAGCACGGGTTGGAGCAGTTGGTCCCGAGATCTCGGCGGTGGAGGCCCCCTCAGGAGGAATTGACTCGTCAGGGAGTTCATCATCGGACCAAACAGATGACACCCTCGACAAATGAGGGTTCCAGCGGCCAGAGGCAGGGCCAGGAGTAAAATCCCGATCACTTGACATGGAAGATTCTGCCCGCGAACTTGAAGATGGGGCACGGATTCGCGGATATTGAATAGGAATACCGCTGTCAATCGCAGCCTGAATATCAGATACTGAGCGCAGGCTGCGCGAAGAAGATGTGGCAGAGCGTGACCGGCTTCCAGAAGGACCATTTGACATAGAGCGGAAGGATGACATGGACCGCAAAGGCGGGCTTGAATGGAAGGAGGGTGTACTCCCATTAACGTGCTCGGTTGAGGAAGCCATATGGATCCATGGAGCAGCACCATGGTGCCTCACCACCGTCCCGTACGAGGACAAAGAATTAGAGCGAGGGTCCGAATCGGAGAGTGACGCGCCAGGAGGGAGATAGTTCACGCTAGAGTTGTCCAGAGTCACAAAGTTCGGGCTCGAGGGTGCTCCAATTCGCTGAACATTAGGGCTCGAGTAGCCAACTGAGGGTTCCTCCTCCGAGCTTGCAGACTTGGGTGACGTGGGTGGTTCAGACACCACAGCCTTGATCGTGGGCGTGGCGGTGGGCAACACGATCATCTCGTCGTCCGAAAAGTCGGCATCCGAACCCTCCGAGCCATAGTCGGGTACCTTGCCAGACGGGATCTCTGGCAGTGAAGATTTGCTGGACAACGGGTCGTCGTCCCACATCTGTGGTGGGGAGTTGCCGGCATCGACGGTAGAGGAAACGTCCCAGCTGTCGCCAATTGAATGTGCCCGCACGCTGCTTCCCGCACCGAGGCTGAAGGAAGGCGAGGACCATGGCGACGTGGACTGACCCGGTGTATCTGCGTAGCTGAAACCGGTGTCTGAGATATATCCCTGCTGCTGCTGCTGTTGCCGCTGTCCTTTGCCGGGAATCGGCAGCAGGATCTGCTCGGGCTTGGTGGGGAATGGAGTAGCAGTATAGAAGTCGGCATCCTCCTGTTCCGTGACCATGCGCAGGGACCGAGTCGGCGACCTCTCATTCGTGTGTGCTGAAGTGCGCTCTTGCAAAGCTCTCCGCCTCCGCGGGGGAGGCGAGTGCGACTGGACGTGTGAAGGCATGGCGAAATCAAGTTAGATCATGGTCGAAAACGAAGGTAAGAACGAAAAGAATGTAATGGGCACAGCTTCTCGAGCATAAACAATCAAACAATATAAGTGATGTCAATGGAATCTGGGGCACTTTGTTTTTGTTTTCCCAGATTGGATGGATCGATGTAAGGAATGCCTCGCCCTAGGGTCGACTCGATCTCTATCCTGAAGACTTTAGATGGCCGGAATGAGTGGTTCAAAAAAGAGCGTCAGACGTAGAATTCGTCGAGGGGTCAATTAAAGATCGTTTCAAGCGTACAAGGCCATTAAAAGAGCGTGAAGAAGCGTTAAAGGGACATTAAGCAGTTTCAAAAGAGCGACAAAAAGCAGACAACGACTGGGGAAGGAAAGCACAAGCACGGAAACATGAGACATTCAAGGCCAGGGGGAGCGCCAGGAATTTTGTTGCCCAGCGCGGCGGTGAACGGTGATGCACCACAGGGGTATGCGTATGCACCCTCATGCACGGTGCCCTAAGACACCTTTTTTTTATTTTCCCGAGTGTGTTCTGTTCCTGTGGAAGTGATATGTAGGTTCTTGTGCCGACCTCGCGCTCTTTTCACCCTACATGTTACCTATAAAGCACCATCCCCTGGGTGCACTGTATGCGTTGAATCCCCTCATGTACCCATGTACAAGTACTTGTGCGGCCCTGTGGAGCCGATGCGTTGTCACTCGATCAAACTTAGCGCCCTGTCTTACTCGGACTTCATGGGGTTGTCAACCCTCACGCAATTATTGCAATTCTGCCCACCTGCTATTGAAACTCGTGAAGTCGGAGAATTTTGTCCACGATGCCCTTCCCTGCGTGGTTTAATTGAGATAGACCCTAGGGGTGGCCTGCATATGATTTCTCATACGAGGGCGCTTTCTAAATTGCGACCGTCACTCGTGGACGCTCGGTTCACCCGTTCGGATGAATACTGTGCACGAACCTGGTTCGGGGTAGTCAGCTACTATATTGAATTTTGGATTCGTAGCTCGGGACTTGGACTTGGACTTGGATCTCACGACTCTGGTAGAAATCCAATAAACGATATGGACAATCACTCGGCTCCATTGACATCAAACCATTAACAGTATTTTACAGCGTATTACATATTGCGCCAACCACCATCTACGTACAACGCCCGTATCGTCACGCTCGGTCACTTCCCAGCAAAGGACCGTTTCGACAGCTGCCTTGATAAACTGGCCTTCCTCGAACAACAACTCTCACGTCTCCAGGCACCATGGCTCCAGTTGACGGCATATTGGCTCGCCTCAAGAGTCTATACACAAAGCACCAGGGTACGTGTGGCTCCCTTGAACTTCTTGAAATCTTCGAATCAGAAATCTCGACAGGTCACTAACTCCACCCCCAGACGAACCTTCGCTGTCGGTGCACAGCGTCGCCTTTCTCTGTGTAAATCGAAGCCGAGCGTAGTAAAACAAACAAACTTTGCGACTAACGGCATCTATTTAGGTCGCCCTTACTTGCGTCTATGTGGTGCCCTTCTATCTTTCTCCGGCCACGCGCCCCTCACCCAGTTTGAGCCGCGACGCCCCGTCTGTCATTCGCGCGCGCATCCGCGCTGTCACGGGCTCATGTATCGTCTGCTCACTCATCGTCCTGTGGATCGTCGTCGAAAAGGGTAATTCTTCCCTCGGCGCTGCGCTGTCTCTACTGGGCTGGTGGCCTCTTGATCTGGGTGATATTGCCCGATGCTTCCTACTGACGGTCATCCTCTTCATCGGCCCGCTCTTCGAGCGCGGCGTTGTCGAGGGTGAATGGCGCTCCTGGTTCCGACGCAGTAGGCTGTCCGAAAGCCTGAGTGGCTGGATCGGGTGGAGGAATTACGTCGCTGTAAGTTCTTTTTGATCGTCCTGGCTTCGGTGCAATTTGATGATATTGACGCGTTTGTCAGGGCCCCGTCACTGAAGAGGTCATGTTCCGCTCGGCCATTGTTCCTCTGCATTTGTTGGCGCATGTCTCGCCTGGCCATGTGGTCTTCGTCGCCCCTCTGTACTTTGGCATCGCCCATGTCCACCACTTCTACGAGTTCCGTCTCACCCACCCGGACACTCCGGCTCTGGCGGCCCTGCTGCGCTCACTGTTCCAGTTTGGCTATACCACAGTCTTCGGCTGGTATGCCACCTTCCTCTACCTGCGAACGGGCTCGTTGCCGGCCGTCATTCTGGTCCACACCTTCTGCAACTGGTGCGGCCTGCCTCGCTTCTGGGGATGTGTCGAGGCTGCCGAGCCGCAGGGCCCTCCTCTGACCCGGGGTAAGGAGGACTCCGACGGGAGTGCATCTTTCGACGATGGTAAGCTGAGCATTGGCTGGACCGTCGCATACTACCTCCTCCTGGCGGTCGGGGCGGTCGCTTTCTCCCAGTGTCTATGGCCCTTGACAAATTCGTACAATGCCTTGGTCTCATTCTCGTCAGCGAAGACTGGCTCGAGATGATTTGCATGAGGTTCATGAGTTTGCTTTTTCTGTTCTCGCTGTATCTATTCACGGCCGTATATTCGATGTTGTTAATTGACGAGTTCTTTTTGGCGATGATTCATACCTTTCATGAACTGCAAGATCTCATAAGCTTGGGTATTCTGTAGAAACATCACTGCCTTGATGATAATCTGTTTTTCGGGTGGCTGGGGCCATTGTATGCCTACGTCCCAGTAGGCACTATTGCATCGTCGAAGACTCGAAGCAATGTAACGACCTTTTAATAGTGTCTCCATCTATTAACGCGGAAGTGAGGTAATTTTGATATTAATATGCTTGAAAAAAAAAGGTTTCATCCTGTTCCTGACCCGAAATATACATCAGCTCCACTTCAGGTATGTACACCGAACCGTCAACCAACAACACTCAAACCAAATGAAAGAGAATATTTCAAGCAAACGCAAAGTATAATTGAGTCTAATAACTTTCTCTGATTCTAGTGTAAAAAGCACCGCCGAGTATACCTTTCATAAGATCCAATTCCCCTCGGCACCATACCTCCAAACCCTCAGCCCACCATGCGCATCTCGACCCTTGCAGTGCAGCGGGGTTCCTGCCAAGCCCCTCCAACGCCAGCAGTCGGGACAGAGTGAAACATTCATTTCCCACCAATCAATAGCTGAAATCGAGCTGTTGGGGGTCGATTTGCCCAGTCAGGAGTTGGTTCTCGAGACCACTGGCTGAAGTCTGGGAAGTGTTGCTCATTTTCGAGATACGGTCATAGGTATATGGAATAGTTGATGTGAGAGAAATGATCTGAGGGGGGAATTGGAGGTTCGAGTGGATTACGACAGTCGATAGTCATCGCGGGAGCTTCCACGACCCGGGTCACGCAAGGGTTGAGTGCTATGGTTGAAGAGCTGAACGCCAATGCAGTCTTTCAATGAGTTCATCCAATGTACAAGTCTATCCAGATTCATATTAAATACAAGTTTAAGAATGGAGGTGGATTGGGTCATTACTGAGATCAGAAGACGACATTCACCAGTTTACCCCCCTTGACGACGATGACTCGTCGCCTCTTTTCCCAGTCATTCTTCTCTCGAAGCCATAACTTGCCCTCGGCGGTCTCCAACACTCGGCTGATAATCCAATCCTGTTCCTCTTGAGAGGGGCCCTTACCCTGGGGAGAGGTGGTGGTTGGAGACATCATGCGGGGAATGGTGACAGCACAGCGCAGCTTCCCGTTGATTTGAACGGCTACTGTTTGACCCCCGCGGGCAGCAAGAATTTCAGCTTGCTCTGGGGTAAGAAGGCTTGTTGGCCAGGATGAGGTCAAGATGGGTCGTATGAAGCTGGAGTCCTTGATCAAGGGCCCGTGCAGCACTTCCCAAGACTCGGAGGCTAGTGCAGGGGCAATGGGCGAGAGGAGGCGGAGGAGAGCGGAGACGGAGAGGTAGTATACAAGAGGCGATGAAGGTGGAGCCGATGACAAGGCGTTGGTGAGTTTAGTCAGGTCGGAGATAACGGTGTTCAGACCATAAGGGTTGCTCTCGACGCAGGTTGTGACGGACACGATGGTGTTGTGAGTAGCCAAGACTGCATCTGCGTCGGAGTCACTCAATTCCTGCAAGGAAGAAGGCAGAGACACCGCGTGGCCCGGAGTATCCAAATCGGTCGCAGAGATTGCCAACGAGGAGTCGGTCAGTTGTTGCTGGGTATCCCAGACGAGCTTCCACAGCCGCCCAAACCATCGCTCAACACCAACAATCTTGGCCTCGTCCCACTCCAGCACTTCGCTGACTGGTGCGGAGAAAAGAACGTGCGCACGAGTAGCGTCGGCGCCGTACTTTGTTGCGCACTCGGTCGGATCCACACCGTTGTACTTGCTCTTCGACATCTTTTCATAAGAGATATTGGGGGCGACTTGGGTTCCCTTGATCAACGGTTTATCGGGGTTGGTGAGATCCATTTCCGATGGGAGCAAGAATCGACCGGTGGACGGCTCTGTGAATGTCTTGCCGTGTACCATGCCCTGGGAAAGGAGGGTCTTGAAAGGCTCTGCCGGTGCAGCAGAGTCATCGACATGCGCAATGGCCGGGAAAAGCTCTGACTGAGACAAGAACTTATAGATAAACCGAGCGTACAGCAGGTGAAGAATGGCATGCTCAACACCGCCAATGTATACATTCACTGGCTGTACGACAGACGGCGAGAACGGTGCGTCGTTGTTCTTAGGATCTAAGAAACGCAGGTAGTACCAGGATGAATCCACGAATGTATCCATGGTATCTGTATCGCGACGCGCAGAGCCTCCGCAGCTGGGGCATTTGGTGTGAAGCCACTCTCCAGACGATTCGAGAGGGTTTCCTTTCTTGCCCTTCAGCCATTCGCCCTCGATCTTTGGCAATCGGACCGGAAGGTCCTTCGCAGGCACAGGAACAGGGCCACAATCCCCGCAGTGGATGATAGGAATGGGCGCACCCCAGTATCGCTGCCGGCTAATGAGCCAGTCCCGCAGTCTCCAGGTTTCTTGAAAGTCGGCTTGTCCCACTTGCTTAAGATCGTTGACAATTTGCTTTGCTGCCTCCTTTGAGTGCAGCCCTTGGTACTTCCAGCAACGCGAAGTAAGAACGCCATCTTGAGTATAAGCCTTTGCGTTTTGGGCAGGGACAAGGGCGTCGGATGTCGCGCTTTCACCAATTACGATGGGGATGGACTCGGGATTCACGTTTTCTTTGAAGAACATGATATCTCTCGTGTCGTGACCAGGAACACCCATGACCGCCCCCTCGCCGTAGTCACTCAAGACGTAAGGCGCCACGAAGATGGGGAGCTTCCTCTGCACATGCGGGCTCTCCTTGTCGATCTTTCGCAAAGGGTGGGATGCTGTAATGCCATTGAGGCGGTAGCCCGCTTTTGAGTCCGCCGGGAGCGACGAAGCCTCGTCCAGGAATGTGCGAAGTGCGCTGTCCTTCTCCGCAGCCTTCAAGACGATGGAGTGGTCCAACGAGAGCGCCAGGTATTCGACACCGTACAAAGTGTCTGGGCGTGTCGTAAACACATTCACGTTGACTTCTTTGCTGTCCTGGCCGTCAATAGTCACAGGAAATGTGACCTTTGCTCCCTCGGATTTTCCAATCCAATTTCGCTGCATAGACAACACACGGTCGGGCCAGCCGCCGGCAAGCGAGTCCAGATCCTTCAGCAGCATTTCCTTGAAATCCGTGATTCGGAAGAACCATTGTTTCAAATTCAGCTTTTCCACCTTGGCTCCAGACCGCCATGAGAAGCCATTGGCATCGACCTGTTCATTCGCTAGCACAGTTTTGTCAACAGGATCATAATTGACCAACGCCTCTGCCTGATACGCCAGCCCCTTCTCATACAACATCAAGAAAATGCGCTGGGTCTGCTCATAGAACTCTGGCGAACAAGTAGCCAGCTCTCTGTCCCAGTCGAACGAAGCAGAGATACTCCGTAGCTGCTCTTTCATTTTGGCAATATTCTGCTCTGTCCACTCCGCTGGATCCACGCCTCGCTCTATCGCTGCGTTTTCCGCAGGAAGCCCGAAGGCATCCCATCCCATCGGGTGTAGCACATCATGCCCGCGCATCTTGTAGAATCGTGATATGACATCGGAAATCGTATATACTCGCAGGTGACCCATGTGCAGCGTGCCAGAGGGGTATGGAAACATCGATAGGATATAGGACTTGGGCTTCGGCTCGGTCCCTCGCTCGGTCGGGCGAGGGGATTCTCGGTCTGTTTGCCATTTTGCTTGCCACTTTTTGTCTAAAGCTGGGAGATCAAGTCTTCGAGTGGTTGCGGCGGTCGTTGAGAGGCGGGTGAAGGCATTTGAGGGTCGCAGGCCAGAACGCGCGCACAGCCGTGCTTGCGGGACGAGGGCCGTCAATCGGATACTTGATAGTGTCTGCATGATGGCCGCTGTGTCATAATGCCAGCGCCGAGGAATTGCGACCAGCAGGTGTGGCGATAGCCTTGTCAAGAGTGGTGACTTGTCCGATCTTCTGCTTCAAAACTTCCCCGGAGCCTGGACAGCTTTAATCCCGATTCGGACTAGCGCTAGTCGCGACCGTCCCGCCGCCGCGCCATAGCATTTTCCCAAAAGCAAAATCGCCCATTTCGGCTTACTTCTCTCTCTCTCTCTCTCTGTGCCCTCAGTAGAACAAGATAGAGATTCTCGAAGAGACATAAACACTCGCATCAATATGCCAAACATTTTCGCGACCACTCTGTCTACAAACTACGGCCTTTCTCGACAATCTAGCCAGCTCAAGCCTGGCGGTTCATTGACTAGGCGAGATTCCCGCATCTCACCGAGTCCATTCATCAAGCACATCAGCCCCGACCGGCTAACAGACCCCAGCGAAGACTCTGTCGACTTGGACTATTGCCCACATGAACCCAACGAGCAAGTGGATTGAATTGATGAAGAAGTCATCACGGATGATATCTCCTCGCCAGCTAGCTCTACCGATCTCTGGCTTATGAAATCTGAGTCTTTGTCGCCAGCGCCATCACGAGCACCATCAGAAGACAGGGTGGCGGTATACTGTCCGGTACCGTCATCTGGAGATATCGAAAATGCCAAACCTCTACTGAAGCGACGGGAGGCGGGTCTAGAACAAGAAGACCCGACAGACGCTGAAGGAGACCGGTTATCTCCATCTCCTAGAGAGAAACAAGAGAAATCCAAAAAACAAGGAAGGTCTTGATGACTGGTTATTCCGACATTGAAAGCAACGGATTCCTAATGTTACACCCTTAACCCGAGTGATAATCCAACACATTGACTTGATCTTAAGCATGTGTCTATTCAATGCAACTGTTGTATATATGCAATACACCCTGGTCTACAACCGCAGAATACCCCCGTTCCGGTCAATTCCACCACGGAAATGGTCCGTAACTACCTTCCCTCCCATGATGGTTTCTTCCACGATCCCCTGCACATGCTTGGGTTCCACACGACCATACCAGATTCCCTTACCCGCCAGCGGGTGAGGCTCTGCATTGGATCCCACCGTCATCTCCGGTGGAATATACACAATGACATTGCCAGCATACTTATGCCCACCAACGTGGCTAATCAAGCCGATATTGGCATTATCAGGCCCATCAACCGGGCCATCACTGCCTGCCGAGGTAAACCCCCGAGCCTGTAGTACCCGCTGGAATTCGGCCTCAAGCACAGGAGCCATGACTCCACAGCGCATGTCACGGCCTCCATGCCCGCAGATCAGGATTGTGGGTGAGTGTTTGATGTCGAGCGTTTCGAACTTGGACGCGAGTTCTGTAGCGCGGGTCATGTCCTTGCGCTTTGCTTCGGGTAGTGAAGAGTGCATGTCGTGTAGGTGCTCAGGAAGGAGGAATCCGCGCACAAAGGTGATCAAATCTGTGGTATCTGGCGATGAGTGAATGTCTACCGGGATCGAAGGAATGTACTTGAAGCTGGGGAAGAGAAATGCGGAGGCGGTAGAGGGGCTGCTGGTAGCGGGGGCGACGGAGGTATTCGTGACGAGAACGTTATTGAAAGGCTAAGTTCCAAGAAAAAAGGTGAGCGACAGCTCTATGCAGCCAGTTTCGGGGAAAGGAGATACAGACATCGAGATATGGACCATCCCGGCCTAACAAGTATTTGAGGCCTCTTACGAGGTTGCCCCAGCCCTCGTTCTTTCCATCATTCTCGATACGACTGGTCCAATCTCTTTGGCCCGTGCAGACCACCAGTTGCTGCGCATAGGCGACCATAGTCCCATTCAATGCATGTTCATGATCGATCGGCAATCCCTCGGGCAGGGACGGCGTCGGCGGGCAATTGCAGGTGTACTCGGGACATGTTTTGGTCACAGGGAACGGGGGAGGGATGTCTAGGCGTGCGCGACGTCGACTGGCCAGGCTCGGGGTTGAGGACAGTAGCCGGGTGAATCTTGTGCTCTGTTGTGCCCGTTCGCTCCAATCGCGGGCAAGCGACTGCGCGAATATTGGTCGGACTCTCATCAGATGGAGATCGGGGGACTCAGATGAAGTATAATTGTAATTGCAAAATAAAATACAGAAGGGAGAAAGGAAAGAGCGCAAAAGTGAAGG
Organism: Penicillium silybi; assembly: GCA_027569585.1. Classification (NCBI taxonomy): domain Eukaryota; kingdom Fungi; phylum Ascomycota; class Eurotiomycetes; order Eurotiales; family Aspergillaceae; genus Penicillium; species Penicillium silybi. Next base: position 611,978 of record JAPDFI010000002.1, on the reverse strand, counting down.
TAAGGAAACAGCGCGAGTTCAAGAGTATCTCCGAGGCGGACTCGGAGCGGAGATTAGCAGGTTATCAATCGCCGCCTTTGATTTGCCAGACATTTCCGTTATTCCTGTCGTACAAACAGGCTCTCATTCAACTTGTCAACACGTCAACACCTTGTCGACCCCCAAGATCCCTACTGGTCATTACACCCCTCGTCTTGTTTTTTGTGCCAGTTGCGCCATCTCTAGACCCTCTGACCCCTGAATCTTCAATGTATCCGTAGAGACGGCTACTGTCGGATCCGGGCTGTTGGGACACGGTTGGCAGTTCTGCGATCGTCTCATGCAGGTTTGCTGGCGGACACCCAAGGCTGCGCTTTGATCTTCTCCCCTTCGACTCGTCAAACGAAAAGCATCGCCACGGTATTATCGTCGTTCGAAGCATGATAGGTAGGTATTTGAGGTGACTTTCTCGGGGCTGTAGACAAGGCGGACCTAGAATATGTAAATCAAGCAATCGAGTAGCCGTCTCATTCATGGAGTCGCTGCTCGCAAGGAAAGTCCAGGCTCTCAGAATGTTAGCGAGCGACTTGACTATGTTCGGTCTCGCGGCCACAAGGCACACTGCTCGCTTTTGAACGACTTGCGTCTCTCTCGAATTGTGTTCAACGAGTGTTGGCGGCAACCGGGTGTTTTTCAATGGCCAATCCCGTGCCTTCTGTTTGTTCGAGTTCCACCGCATGGATGCTCAAGCCTCGGGGACAATTGGGGAGTCTGCATTCATAATTGGAAATGAGGAACTTCATATCACTGGCCGTTCCCACTGTCGCAAAAGTCATCGGGGGGTTTTCATGACCCCCAATTACCTCGACTCGCGTCTGGTGCAGTGGTCGGTCGCCTGTAGAATACGATTTCTCCGTTGAAGCAAACAGAATTGTTTTCGGTTGCGCAGCCGTCAGCAATAGAGGACTGCAAGTTGAAGGCAATCGCGCCGCGGAGTTCCCTTTATGATCCGATCACGATTCTCAATTCGGGTATCCATCCCGCTGAAACAACGAGTCGCTCAAGGCTCCCCGGTGGTGGATCCGTGGGGGAAGATCTCCAACGATCTCCTCACCGGAAAGATAGCCGTCAATGGCGGGTCTCCGTAGTTGGAGAAGAGGAGGGTAAAGCCGAAATTCGGCAGAAAGACGGAAATCACTCGGCGGGTCGTCCCCAGATTCACAGCTCGGGTGCTACGGCATCTTTAGTACACCCCAAGACGATGTGACTTCTCCAATCAGGATCATTAGCTCCACGACCGGAATCCCGTCATGAACTCCTTTTTTTGAATTACCCCTCATTACATCAGCAACCCCGCTGCGGGGAACTACCCAATACGGCAAGCGTCTTCGTGTCTGGCTGACGGGCTTATGGACTGATCGTTGTGCTCTGAGCAGGTGTGTCAAAGCTGCCGTTAAACACGGGCAACCTTTCTATTGCTGTTTGACTATAGGGACGATGCCGCCAGGCCGAATTAGAACGACGGTCGCCTCAAAGAGGTTCCCGCACCCCGTCACGATGAGAATTCTGAGAGTAGACGGAGCCTCGAGATAGCAAAGTGATTGATAGTCCTTTGAGTACCTAGCGTCCAGTCTTTGTGCGGCACTGTGCATCGGCCGCGTAGATCACTCTCCGGTCAGAATATTCGAACTCGGGCGCCATGAACACGAACCACATTGTCTCCCCATGTCCCTCGTGCGGAGAATGTGACCGTGTCGTGAGTGGTGCGTTTCCCCATCCGCCCTCAATCCACTGGCCCGCGCGTGCCGTCTCTGCAGGTTCTTGCTTTCTGAGGGGAGTACAGCGTGTTTTGGGTTCTGCTGGCTCCAATCCAAGTTTGCTATGGTAAATGGAGGGGCCGTCGGAGAGGGGGTCAAGTCTGTCTATATAAAGTGGGTGTGTATCCAGTTCAACTCTTTCTACTCTATTCTCTATCATCCCAACTTGCCATCCCCTCCAAAAAAACGATATAAAATAAGGTGAGTTTTAAAAATGATTAATAGCGATGCACCTTGCCCCCCTTTACACCAGGCCAGAAATGGCGCGCATGTCCTTCCCCACTTCGTTCCGCCGCCTCCGCTTGAGAGCGACCTTCTCCAACGCCGTTTTGGGTGTATTGACTTCATCGACTTGTGCAGCCGGTTTGTGAATTGACTTCGTCGACTGCGCAACCGGTTTTCTTGTAACTTATAAAGAAGCTCTGGCCGCTGACATGTTTCATAGTTTTCCACACTTCTCTGATCCTCTCTTGATCATCATTCAAAATGGTATTTATCCGTTCCCTTTCCCGTCAACTACGACGGCCCGCGACCCAGGCCTTTTCTGGCCTTAAGCCGACTGTTGCCCCCGGGTCCTTCGCCCCGGCTGGTGCCTTTGCCAATTCTCGTACGCTAACCGCATCTGCCAAACTTCAGGGCAAAGTTCTTCTCGTTCTGTATGACGTAAGTTGAACCTTCTCCTCGGTGATATTTACTTCAAAGGCTAACATAAGATACAGGGTGGTGAGCACTCCAAGCAGCAGCCCAAGCTGCTCGGTACCACTGAGAATGAGCTCGGCATCCGCAAGTGGCTCGAGGACCAGGGTCACACCCTGATCACCACCTCCGACAAGGAGGGTGAGGGCTCCACCTTCGACGAGCACCTGGTCGACGCCGAAGTCATCATCACCACTCCCTTCCACCCCGGCTACCTCACCGCTGAGCGCCTCGCCAAGGCCAAGAACCTGAAGCTCGCCATCACTGCCGGTATCGGTTCCGACCACGTTGACCTGAACGCCGCCAACAAGACCAACGGCGGTATCACCGTCGCCGAGGTCACCGGCTCCAACGTCGTCTCCGTCGCTGAGCACGTTATCATGACCATCCTCACCCTGGTCCGCAACTTCGTCCCCGCTCACGACCAGATCCGCAACGGCGAATGGAACGTCGCTGCTGTCGCCAAGAACGAGTACGACCTCGAGGGCAAGGTTGTCGGTACCGTCGCCGTCGGCCGTATCGGTGAGCGTGTCCTCCGCCGTCTGAAGCCCTTCGACTGCAAGGAGCTGCTTTACTACGACTACCAGCCCCTCTCCCCCGAGGTCGAGAAGGAGATCGGCTGCCGCCGTGTCGACAAGCTCGAGGACATGCTTGCTCAGTGTGACGTTGTCACCATTAACTGCCCTCTCCACGAGCAGACTCGCGGTCTGTTTAACAAGGAGCTCATCTCCAAGATGAAGCCCGGTGCTTGGCTCGTCAACACCGCCCGTGGCGCTATCGTCGTCAAGGAGGACGTCGCCGAGGCCCTCAAGTCTGGCCACCTCCGCGGCTACGGTGGTGATGTCTGGTTCCCCCAGCCCGCTCCCAAGGACCACCCTCTCCGCTACGCCGAGCACCCCTGGGGTGGCGGCAACGCCATGGTTCCCCACATGTCGGGTACCTCCATTGATGCTCAGGTCCGCTACGCCGAGGGCACCAAGAACATCCTGGAGAGCTACTTCTCCGGCCGGGAGGACTACCGCCCTCAGGACCTGATTGTTCACAAGGGTCAATACGCCACCAAGGCCTACGGTCAGCGCAAGTAAACCTCGTCTGGGATTTAAAGGCTCTCAGGTTGAGCTATTATGATTTTCCTTTTGGTTCCTTTATCTGATTCAAATTCTCAATCCCACTTGCCCGGAAGGCATGGGTTTGGCTGGAAATATCGCATCTACGATACCAATGAAATAAATATTCATCAGTAACTTCTTTTCTCTGTATACCTGAGTGCATACATATGTCTAGACGCAAAGATCATCGGAGTGGGGCCGCTGTCGATCTCAACGGACGTTAGTAGATTGCAGAATGAGTCCGGCCCAGGTCTTGTGGATACCAGATTGGATTTATGGTTTGGCTATTGCATTGAATAGGCATACGTTAGCCCTAATGCTGACATCCGATCTACTCATAGGCGGTCGTAGTGTACGACTCTCCATATCGGGGTTTCGTACGTTGTTCTATTTACTAAGCCCACGAAGCGGACCGCTATACCAACACGCAGACACGCTCAAGGTCACTTGGACAAACTCCGATCTAGACCGAGCATGGATATATCGATGCCAGACATGAATCGCTGAATCACACAAACGCCGCCCATGAACATAAACCGTAACGAGAGACTGCATGGGAACATCAACTTCGATTCCCTGCACCTTCCCGCCCCTCGGGTTCATCGTCGTCACTGTCATCCATAAAGCCCTCTTCCAGGTCTCGACTAAGGCGGCTCTCAGCCTCCGCGGGCATACTCCGACGGCGTTCAAGTGCCTCCCTTCGCGCGGCGTTCATGTTCATCCCAATCATCAGCTCGCCCTCGTCTTCATCAATGCTGATATTATCGTGATCTGCTAAGTGCGCACCCCGTCGCCATGTTGACGGAAGAAAAAAGCGCATCACTGCATCGGCCATGCGATCACGGAGTGAGAGCGTGTGGGCAGATATAGTGTGGAGAGGGAGGTATTGAGAATAGCGCTGCTGATACCGTCGGAAGAATGGGATAATCAAGAACGAGAATAGAATATAAACAGTCAACGCAATTGAGGCTGGTATCAGAATGGTCTGGAAGAAGACGTCGTCAGTTCATTGGTTCTGGCTGAAGTACGTTTGAAGATGACGACGCCGTAACACCAGGGGGTGAAAAGAGGACTGCGCGAACCTTTGCAAAACCGCTAGAGGACCCCATTGTGTATACCGGGCGTCGGTGGTAATGCCCAGCCGAGACGATAGTAGCAGAGGAGATCCGGTAGCCCTCAAGGAAACGGACTTGGATCTGTTTACTGCGGGAGTATCGGAGCAAGGAGTAGATCTCCTTCGGCTTCGAAGATCGGTTCTCGGCGAGGGACAACTGAGAAGTCCACAATCTCTGGTGTATTAGTCTGTGAGACTGTCAATCGCGCATCTTTCCCCACCTGTCAACGCTGTCAAACTGTCAAATGGTCCAAGAAGACCCCCCCATGCGACTGCCTGGCGAATCACCTGATCTCACGTGCGCGCGGTCGGGGAGTTTCTCCGGCGCCCCCTAATCACTAATCAGGCACTTGGTGACGCCCGTGCTTTCAGTTGATCGACCCTGGCGTCAGAACTCGCCAGCACTCGCATGCTGCAACGATTTTCGGATCACCGTTTCATTCTTTCTTTGTGTGGTATCCGCTCTCTTACTGTGCGTGGTCCCTCTAACCGCGGTTCCGCCGTAGCAACCAAAGCGGCTATACTAACTAGGGAGGGACAAAACAGTTCTTCGAATTATTGTGAATGTCCTCTTTGTCGACCACCAGATCCATAGCGATCACCCCCACCCTCTGCGAGACTCGTTAATTCTTCTCAAACCGTCTTTGTCTGTGTGCGAGGCAGTGCCCTTTATGCTGCTCCCTGCCGCTTCTCAGTGACCCTCCGCCAACATGCCCGCAAATGCCGACAAGTCCAGGCAAACCTCGGCTGGAAAATCATTTTTTGGGAGGAAACTGTACAAGGAGAGGCCGACAGATGAGCGCTACGATGCATACGCTGGCACCTTCGACGGCCTAGCCCCGCCAGGAACTGCCGCCGGCTCTCGCTCGTCCCGCTATTCGAAACGGTCCTCGATGCAATCCATTGACATGACCCATGATCTCGACCCGTCAAGTCTCGCTCCGACAGCAGGTGTCATTACGTCCATTCCGTTCGAAAGTCTTCCCTCAGACACGAGAAATCCGATTCCCATTGAGAGCATGCCCCGTCCCGACTCCGCCCGCCAGGAGCCCTCGCCCAACCATATCGGCAAAACTGGCGGTGATTTTCATCAATATCCTACCTGGACGTCAACCTCCGCGCCGAACGGATCTGCGTCACATCCCTCAGGACCCCGCCCGCCCCCGCATGCCTCGAATATGACCATGACGAGCAGCGCATCAGGAGACCGCGGTACGAGATATCAGCAATGGGGACGCCCGGGAAGCTCAGCAGCGAATCCTGGCATGAGCCACAATTCCATTGACTCCTCTTCGAACTCTCGCACGTCTCTCGACCAGGCCAGTCTTTATTCGTCTCACTCCTCCAATACCCGTGGCTCGAGCTATTTCTCCTCCTCGGATGGCTCCTCCCGTACCCTTACGACCTCCCATTCCGCTGACCGAAATACCGCTTTCGCTCCCAGTGGAAGCTCTGGGCGCCTATCAAACGCGCAAGCTTCCTGGCAAGCTTCTCAGCATAATATACCAGCAGCCGTGCCTCGTCCACCTGACAACTACCTGACTCGGCCCAGAGATGATCGTATCGTTGATCAATTATTCCTGGAGCTTATGCAGAAACGAGGATGGCAGAATCTTCCAGAACAGGCCAAGCGGCAAATGCTGTCTTATCCCGCGTCTAAGAAGTGGACCTTGGTTCATCAGGATCGACTGACAGAGCTGCAAGGTGAACAGAAGAGAAGACAAAATGCCCGGCAAACCCATGGCCACGATGGTCTCTCGGGTCTGCTTGAGCGCGCCGACGAGGAGGGGAGCCCGGAGTGGTATGTGAAGAAGGTTATGGATGACACGATTACTTCCAAGCAGCTCGCCAGTTTGAGCGTCAGCTTGCGGACACAACCGATCAGGTATGTTTTGCAAAGGGGTTGGTTATAAACACCATTCTAACATGAATACAGCTGGGTGAAGGCTTTTGTTGAAGCTCAGGGTCAAATTGCCCTCACCAATGTTCTCAACAAAATCAACCGACGAAAAGCCTCTGGTCCCGTTCCTGCACCACCGACTGGCGATAAAGACTTGGATCGTGAATATGACATTGCCAAATGTTTAAAGGGTCTAATGAACAACAAATATGGCGCGGATGATGCACTTGAGCACCAAGGAGTTCTCGTCGCCCTTGTCAACTCGCTATCCTCGCCCCGCCTAAATACTCGAAAGCTTGTCAGCGAAGTTCTCACCTTCTTATGCCACTGGGCCGAAGGTCAAGGCCACCAGAAGGTCTTGCAGGCCATGGATAAAGTCAAGAACGACCACAGTGAAACTGGCCGCTTCGATGCCTGGATGCGTATCGTCGAGGTTACGATTGATGGTCGTGGAAAGATGGGAAGCTTGGTCGGCGCCAGTGAAGAGTACCGCAGTGGAGGCATTGGCATGGAAAACCTTCTCATGGAGTATGCCGTCTCAACAATGATTCTCATCAACATGCTGGTGGATGGTGCGGAGACCGACCTGCAGCTGCGATGCCATATCCGAGCTCAATTCATCTCATGCGGTGTCAAACGTCTTTTGACAAAGATGGAAGGCTTCCAGTATGAGGTGATCGATAAGCAGATCGAGCGCTTCCGTGAAAACGAGGCTATCGATTATGAGGATCTCCTCCAGCGGGAGGGCAGCAGTATGAAGGACAGCGTCGAGGGTGAAGTCAAGGATATGAGCGACCCCCTCCAAATTGCAGATGCAATTGCCACCAGGATCAATGGAACTAGGGCCCATGACTACTTCCTCTCGGCCATGCAGCATATGCTCTTGATCCGCGAGAATGGCGGCGAAGAGGGTCTACGAATGTTCCAGCTCGTAGACGCCATGATGAGCTATGTGGCCATGGATCGGAGGCTTCCCGATTTGGATCTTCGACAGGGCCTGGGTTTCACCGTGCAGAGTCTCTTGGATCGGCTTCATACAGATGCCGAGGCAAGACGGGTGTACGATGAAGCTTTGGAAGCTCGCCAAATCGCAGAGGCTGCAATCGCCGAGCGTGATGAGATGAAAGCTCAGGTGGAGCTCGGTGCTGAGGGCCTTGTCAAGAAGCTTCAAAAGCAGATTGAAGAGCAAGCCGGTATCATTGAGCTCCAAACCCGGACCAATGAATCTTTCAAGGCCGAGGTTGCAGAGGTTCAAAGACTTCGCGCCCAGGAGTTGCAGCGCAATGAATTGGAGACTCGCGAGTTGTATCTTATGCTGCGGGATGCCCAAGATATTGCTGCATCCAATGCCCGGAAGAATGCCGCCCCCGATTCGCAACCATCCCAAATGCCTGGCATTATGGATCGGGAACGGCTCATGGAGCGCCTGGAGCGCCAACTCGAGAGAACTAAGACCCAGTTCAAGCTCGAGGGCAAGATTTGGGGTCAACATGGCCCATCCGATCGGCTGCGTGAGCTGCGCGAGAAGATGGATGGCGAAGGCGATGATTCTGGCGAGGAGTTCGCCGAGGAGACTCGTCGTCGCATTGACTCCACTGCTCTGGGATCCGTCTATAGGAAACGCAGCCATGTGCCTGGGATGGACCGGGGTCCTGGTGCTGAGGCACTAGAGACTATGGATGAAGATGACGAGGTAGTGAACGAAAAGCCTCGTATGATGGACTTGCGACCTCGCATGAACCCTGCTCAGGCCACTGGATTGCTTGGCGAGCTGGCTTTGAAGGTTCCCAAGTACGACGAAGGTCCCGAAGGCTCTGGCACTGCACCCGAACCGACGGAAGCCGCCCCGGAGGATGTTAGTGCTGCCGAAGACCAACATGCCGAAGCCGAAGCCGCGGCCGCGGCCAGGGAAGAGGCAGCCAAGAAGGCCATGCCTCCACCCCCGCCACCTCCCGGTGGTGCTAAAATTGTACCACCTCCTCCCCCTCCCCCAGGTGGCAGTATTGTGCCCCCTCCGCCCCCTCCAGGTGGTGCCAAGATCCCGCCTCCGCCTCCACCAGGTGGTGTCAAGGTCCCTGGCCCGCCGCCTCCTCCCCCTCCGCCGGGAGGCAAAGCCGGTGTCCCTCCTCCACCGCCTCCTCCTCCGGGTGCGGGAGGTATTGGAGCTCCTCCACCACCGCCTCCAGCACCAGGGGGCAAGAGTGGGTTTGCGCCTCCTCCTCCTCCGCCTCCCAGTGCTCCATTGGGCGCTGGCTGGAGGCCTACCTATATGGTGGACGATGCCGTTTCCTCCACAACCCACATGCCGTCAATTAGACCCAAGAAGAAGCTCAAGGCCTTGCACTGGGACAAGGTGGACACTCCTCAAGTGACTGTCTGGGCCGCACACGCACCAACCCAACAGGAGAAAGAACAGAAATACACCGATCTGGCCAAGAAGGGTGTATTGGACGAAGTTGAGCGTCTGTTCATGGCTAAAGAGCACAAGATCTTCGGAACCAGCGTGGCAGCTAAGCAACGCAAGGACAAGAAACAGATCATCTCTAACGACCTGTCCAAGAACTTCCAGATTGCCCTCGCAAAATTCTCTCAGTTCCCAGCTGATGACGTTGTGCGAATGATTATTCACTGTGACCGGGAAATTCTGGATAACATGGTCGTCATGGACTTCTTGCAAAGAGATGAGATGTGCACTATTCCGGAAAATGTTGGCAAGTTGATGGCTCCGTACAGTCGAGACTGGACGGTCCCGGGTGCTGCCAGCTCCGAGCGTGAGCAAGATCCTAGCGAACTCACCCGCGAGGACCAAATATACCTGTCTACTGCCTTTGAGCTGAATCATTACTGGAAGGCAAGAATGAGAGCGCTTGCGCTGACTCGTTCCTTTGAGCATGAGTACGAGTACATCTCGGCCAAGCTGCAAGAAGTCGTCAAAGTCAGCGAGACCTTGCGGGATTCCGTCTCTCTGATGAACGTTCTCGGTCTGATTTTGGATATTGGTAACTTCATGAACGACTCCAACAAGCAGGCCCAGGGCTTCAAGCTTAGCTCGCTCGCTCGTCTGGGCATGGTCAAGGATGACAAGAACGAGACTACCTTTGCCGATTTGGTGGAGCGTATCGTGCGCAACCAATACCCTGAGTGGGAAGGATTCTCCGAGGAGATTGGAGGCGTTATTGGCCTGCAGAAGGTCAATGTTGATCAGCTGCGCACTGATTCCAAGAAGTATATCAGTAACATCAAGAATGTGCAGTCCAGTTTGGATGCTGGTAACCTGAGTGACCCGAAGAAATTCCACCCTCAAGATCGTGTCAGCCAGATCGTCCAACGAAGCATGAAGGATGCTCGCCGGAAGGCCGAGCAGTTACAGCTGTACCTGGACGAGATGGTCAAGACGTACGACGAAATTATGATGTTTTACGGCGAAGACAACACCGACGAGAATGCCCGACGGGACTTCTTCGCGAAGCTGTCTTCATTCCTGGTTGAGTGGAAGGTTGGTTTATTTCATACCTGTTTTGGAGATTGAGGTTGCTAACCGTTGTATCAACAGAAATCGCGAGAGAAGAACATTGGCCTTGAAGAGTCCAGGAAGCGTACTGAAGCATCCCTGGCTCGCAAGCGGGTTAATGTTAACCTTGCTAATGGCGGTGCAAACGCGGAAACACCGAGCTCACCTGCTACCAGCGGTGCAATGGACTCCTTGCTCGAGAAGCTCCGTGCAGCCGCACCCCAAGCCAAGGATCAACGAGACCGCCGTCGCCGTGCTCGTCTCAAGGAACGCCACCAGGTCCGCGTGGCCTCGGGCCAGAAGCCGCCCGAAGCTGAAGGCGAAGAGGGCGAAGAGGGCACCGACAAGCCAGCTGACGGTGATGCCAGGCCCGACGAGAATGGTCTTTTGAGTCCACCGATCCCCGAAGACGGAGAAGAGAGTTCCAAGGAGAACCAAGTGTCCGAAGGCGAGGATGTTGCTGACCGTGCGGCCAGCATGCTCCTCGGCCTGCGGAGTAACTCTGATGCGAACGGCGATCGTCTCAGACGCAGAAGAGAAAGCGCCGACGAAGAGCGCCGCAATCGCCGCATGCGACGTCGCAATGGCGCAAGCGGAAGCAAAGATAGCGCAGATGGTGGTCTGCCAGCAGTCCAAGAACCACCGTCTCCATCGCGGACTGATTCCGTGAGCACAGACAATGCCCTGCCGAGTCCACCCCAGGAAGAATCACAACCATCAGAACCGCCGTCTATCGTTGTCTCAGAGCAACACGATGCTCCTGAACCCGGGGCCGGTTCATCTCCCAGTCAACCGATTGAACTTTCGGATTGAGTCTCGGTCCCCATTATCTAATGTCTAGATTCACTGATGCTGTCTCGGAATCTTTCTTTGTGTTTTTTTTTTTTTTTTTTTTTTTTTTTTGTCTGCATCACAAGCCTACCACCCTCGACTGTATAATACCCTTTTCTCCCTTCCCGCTCCTTGAAAGCCATTTTCTTCCACTTGTCTTGTGATGAGCATGGTGTGATGATACCATCGTCTTTTATTTTGCCTTTCGTGTGCAATTCTTTTTGGTCTGTCTGTCGAGGGCACATTCGCATACTCACCCGGCTGTTGCACTGGGTGCGGTCTCATTGTACATAATTCTCCTTTACTCCTTCACGCGCTTTTGGTCATGATATCATGCCCATGATCAAAAGACTTGTCAATTGCATCTCCTGCATGTCTGATCTTCAATTTTTTTGATTCCCCGAGGCCTCGCGTGTGGATGCACAGATCTGCGTATGTATGCTATCTAGTTAGAGGAGATTTCATAATTAGAGACCATGATAGAAGCTGGCTGGAATTCAATGAGCTGAAGTTGTATACAACCCGGAGGCCGGTCACGTGGGCCTTATCACCATCATTATCGCCGCCAATCGCGACAGCTCGTTCAACATTTGCAACTCGTTTCGAACACGATAATATTTGCGCATGCGAGCCTTCGGATCTCGAGTCTTGCGTTGGGCTCCTCCCTGCCCATCATGGAATCCAACAAGAGCGGCAGGTCTGCATAACCTGCCCTTTCGACGCCATGCCTCAAGCCCCGAAACGCCGGTCTTGCGGAGGACTCCAGGACACATTCGAAACTTCTCCTCGTCGGTACCCTCGCGGTTTATGCTAGACGCGGATTCCACAATTTATGCCTTGTCTACAGCACCCGGCCGAGCAGCCATTGCAGTTGTGCGGGTATCCGGTCCGGCTTGCGTCTCGGTACGTCGCGGAGCTTCGTCTGCATCGCGTGAACTCTAGCTCAACAATGGGGTCATATATCTAGATCTACAAAGCATTATGCCCTCAAGCACCGCTCCCAAAGTCGCGCTTCGCTGCGCTGCGCACCCTTTACGATCCCGTGCAACCGGCCTCCGCCAGTAGCGTCTTGGACGCCGGTGCCCTCGTCCTCTACTTCCCCGGTCCGAAAACCGTCACTGGCGAAGATGTCCTAGAATTCCATATTCACGGCGGCCCAGCAGTTGCCAAAGCCGTGCTAGCCGCAATTGCTCAAACGAACCAGCCAGATACGGTAGTCCGATACGCAGAACCGGGCGAGTTCACGCGCCGCGCCTTTATGAACGATCGACTCGGTCTCCCGCAGATCGAAGCGCTAGGTGATACATTATCCGCCGACACGGAGCAGCAGCGTCGACTGGCAGTACGCGGGGCAAGTGATGCGCTGCTGAAACGTTACGAGCTCTGGCGGCAACAGCTCCTGTATGCACGTGGAGAGCTGGAGGCGCTGATTGATTTCTCCGAGGATCAGCATTTTGACGAGTCGACTGAAGAGCTGGTTTCTTCGGTTGCGACTCAGGTGCGCGATCTGCAGGTGCAGATTGGATTTCATATTCAGAATGCTTCCAGGGGTGAATTGCTGAGGAATGGTATCAAGGTTGCGCTCTTGGGGGCCCCTAATGCGGGGAAAAGCTCACTGCTTAACCGTATTGTCGGGAAGGAGGCTGCTATCGTGAGCACTGAAGAGGGTACCACGCGTGACATCGTTGATGTTGGCATTGATCTAGGTGGGTGGTTCTGTAAGCTTGGTGATATGGCTGGAATCCGTGCAGAGGCTGGAACTACCGGTGCGATTGTGGGTGCTGTGGAGAAAGAAGGGATTCGCCGTGCGAGGGCCAGGGCTTTGGAGTCGGACGTCGTGATCGTGGTTGTCTCGCTGGAAGAGGCTGCCGACGGCGTTCGTCTTTTCGTGGAACCCGAGGTTCTCGACGCGGTCAATGACTGTGTCAAGGCCGACAAATGCCTGGTAATTGCTATCAACAAATGCGACAAGCTCTCAGCCGAGAGAGACGAACTTCCTGCTCTGACCGATTCGGTCCGTGACGTCTTCCCTGCCGTTCCAGCAGAGCGAGTCTTTGCCATCTCCTGCAGTGAAGCACAACGCGGATCATCGTCTCAGGCCGATCCCGGTCATCTACAAGCGTTCCTACGCGGGCTGATCTCAACCTTTGAGCAGATCGCATCACCACTAGGCACGGTCGGGGAAGGCCAATATGACACATCTTATTGGGAAGATTCATTGGGCGTCACTCATCGACAAAGCTCGAATTTACAACGATGCCTCCATCACCTCGACGACTTCCTCTCCCAGTCCACACCCTCCTCCGAGAGCGAGTTCGCCTCCATCGACGGCGAGATTGATATCGTCACGGCTGCTGAGCATCTGCGCTTTGCAGCAGATATGCTAGCCAAGATCACCGGCAAGGGTGAGAGTGGAGATGTCGAAGATGTGTTGGGTGTTGTCTTCGAGAAGTGAGTTGTCCTTTTTCTTTTCTTTTTTGGTTCGATCCGTGGATGGAGAATTGACTTTTATCGTACAGATTTTGCGTCGGCAAGTGAATTACCCAGGAATTCCATCCATGCAACCGTGTTTGAAGTTATTCATGGATCGAGTCGTCGACTTCAATCACGTCCGGGGAGTGCCATTAAGATAAAAGATGATGCGTCCATCGCCGTGTCCGTCACAGTCTGCATGTAGGAGACAGCGAGCTCGGAGGGCTTCAGTTGGAGGGCTCGGTTGTCTCGTCCGTCTTGCAGACAGGTGAATTGTAACCGCCGCGACCCATTGTGAAAGACTTATAGATAGCGAGATGCTTCAAATGTCTAGAGTGATGGATGTTCCGATGAAATATCAGACTGATGTATTATGTATTATACTGTGAGAGTGAGTCCAAACCCGAGGTATTTATATCAGCCCGCTGAGTCGGTTTCTGCCTTGATACAAAGCCGGAACTCATGAATCATCCACACACTTCCCATTCAGGCAAACTTCTGGAACGAACCCCTGGAATACCAAAGTATCGGGCGCCCGCATGTCTGACTCAGGGCCGACTCATATCTCGAGATCCGGATTCAGGGTGCTGAGGAATAGCGAAATCCGTGACTGCGCCCGAACTCGGTACGCCTGGCTACCCGGGAAGATGATAGCGTGAGGGCATGATAGAAGTAGGAATGCTACCGTGCCGTTTGATGACGCTCTAGATCCTGGTAAATTGGGGGCCGAGTTCAGCTGATGCGCGCTTCTTGCGCGTTTGAAGTTGAAACATGCTTTCTAACGGTTTCGGCTGAGGTGTGGCGCACGCTCTGATCGATCACGGCCGCTAGTTTGCAGAACTGGGAAGACTGATTCGCTTTGGAGTGGTTAAGGCTGGAAATCCGTGTCAGATTCTAAGAATAGCCGAGAGTAACTTAAGTTGATCGTACGGAATCGAATCTAGTCCATCTACGTGGCCTGAACGTGAGTCTGTCATGAACCTCGGAAGCTATGCAGGCTATTAATAAAAATAAGAAACCCACGTTGTGTCCCTGCAGTTTCGTCAGGGATGCAGATGCCTGTTCGCGTTGGTCATCGTCTTCGTTTCCCTATTTGGTGCAATGTACAACGCAATCTAACACGCTGACCTGATTAATTAGTGATAAATGCTGATAAATGCACCGAAAGGTCTACAACATACTCCGATGATGGGGTGGGGGCCGCGTGGGTTCTATGAATAGGACCCTGCTCAACCATGTGGCATTTGTGCCCCGCGACTCTCTTTTCGAGCAGCTGCATGTATACTTTGCATGTCTACTTTGCCTGAATATTTGCTTATCTTCAACCCGGCCTCCTTCCATTGGAGACTTGGCTACTTTAGTTATAACTTGATCCACCCGACTGAATAAGCTAGACCCCTAGTTAACTAGTTAACTAACGTTAAGTTATTTTGGACCCCGACTCCAGTCCAGACCGAAATCCGGATCTTGTCCTGCTCCAGGGCACATTTAGGCTATTTTTGTGCGAGGCGGATAACGCAGAGCCTTAGCCTGGATAGGAATTATGGACACAGGGGGCTTTGGGACCATCAGAATACAATGGCCATCACACATCTCACCTACTACCCCACATGCGATGGTGATCTCGATGCTGGAGATAGCACAAACTGGCTCTAGATAAGACAGGAAATCCAATTACAAGCGGACTGATAGGAAGAGCAGTGCAGAATTGGATACATGATTTCCGGGACTTTCCTTGATAGATGCAACTTCACTTTGACTTGAGGACAATCTTTCACTTGACTCGACACGTCCAAAATCGCGAACTTACCTTTGTTTGGTCTGCTTCACGTCAACGCTTTTGCACATCACTTCTTCATCTCCCTTCACCCTCACCCCCAGTCTCTGCACCTCCCAATTCTCTCCTCTGCGCGTCAATTACCATCTCTTCCCAACCACGCCAAAAGCCCTGGCAAAGACACTCAATCATCATGCCGTACGTCTTTGGCCGCTTCGTCCTGCGTGACAGCGACGGCGCGAGATCTGTGGCAGATGGTTCTACTCCGAGGGGGCTATCCTCGCACACTGCCGAAACACCACGAGCCACGAGTGGTGCGACAAATGCAAGCGGGTCTTTGAGACAGAACACGCGAAGCTGGAGCACTTCAAGATCCCACCCTCGCATAACGTCTGCGTCATGTGTACCAACCGTCCCGATTTCACATCCGTCGAGGAGCTGAACGACCACTACAACATATCTCACTTCTTGTGCCGCAGCTGCAATGTCTACTATTGCACCGAGGATAGACTCAAACAACATGTAAGATACCACGCTCCCCGAAGAGAACCTTTAACTGAGAAACATCTCCTCTCTATAGCAGGTGAAAGTCCACGAAGAGAAGAACATGGAGTGCCCAGTCTGCTTTAGAACCTTCGCTCGACTTTCCCACATTCTGCTGCACCTTGAGCGGAGCTGCTGCTCTTCGGTCTCGAGGATCAATTCTTTGGCCCAAGTATTCGACCATTCTGACTCCTACTTCACCAACTACGATTGCTCCAGCTTCAGCTGTGAGTACTGCGATCGAATCTTCGACAATCTATCCGGTCTTCTTCAGCACGTCGAAGACAGCCCGGATTGCTCGCACCTGTTGAAGGGCGACGACTCGACTCTCAAGTCCGTTGCAGATTACATCTTCAAACACGTGGCTAATCGATGAATCTGAACCGCGACTCGGCGTCTCGAAGACATTCTAGGAGTCCACAAAGAACTCTCGAGTGTACGAGAAGAAAAACATATCCTTACAAGCATAATTTTGTTGCATTTGTTTACGGCAAGCATGATAACGGAGTTGAGGAGGACCTGCATTATCTTCCGTGTGGGACAAGCAAAGTGGAGACGATACCCTTTTGTACATTATTCATTTCTGATCACAATTATTGCTTTACAACTTTCTGTGCAATACCAATAGTCATCCATGAAATATAAGATCATTAACAGCTCTGCAGCATTGACAACCTTAATATCTAATCAAACAAGCTCCTTAACTCCTTCACGATGATCCAGATTTGTGGGTATTTCAAGGTCTTCCCCTTCAGGTGCTGTGTAAACAGTACTGATCGAGTCCGCATCGGAACTATCATCATCTTGTCTCTCGTCAAGATACTGGGGGCCGGCCTTAAGCATCGTATACTGTTGTGACAGGAGTGATCTGGGAATCTGTGCTACCTCGACAGGCCGGTCCGAATTCAAAGGAGACGAAGTCATAGAACCTTGATCTCTTGTGCGATATGGCAGCGGTTGTGATGACTGTACAGGAGGAGGTGGAGATGGTGGTAAAGAAATGGGCGTGTATGTTGCGGATAATTGTACCCGCTGCGAATTTGGGGTTGGAAGCCTGTTTGATCTTGTCTCTCCACCCCATTGAGGCTGCGGTGTGGGGGGTTTCCTGGTCTTTCTCAACATAGCAGCGACCCCTTCACTGGTTATGGGAAGAGTTGGTTCAGTGCTTGCATTCGAGATGTCACGAGCAAGTGCGATATGGCTGTTGGGTTGGACGTGTTCTGGGTTTATGGACCGAGTGCTCGTTGTTTCCTGATGTAAACTTCCTGGAAGCTCTTGAGGAGTGGAACTATCCGCTTCAAAAGCGGTCGGGATAGAATAGGGATACACCGGTGGCGTATATGCTCTTCTGATTGAATGATGGGTACGCGGCGCTTGAGGTATTGGTGAGTGCGTGAAAAACTGTGCCGGCACATTGGGTAGACGTTGATGAAGATGATGATCAGGCACCGGAGGAGAACGCTGGGAGGAGAATTGTGACGGAGAAGCCACATGTGGATTGACAGGTTTCAAAGTCTGTCTGAGAAGCTGCAGCACTTCGTGTCTCTTATCCTCGGAGACACTGGGTGAAAATCCAATCGTTTCGGGCATGTTCATTATGTCGGGGATCTCTGACTCGGAGATGTTACTGCGGGACAGGAGAAGGTCCAAGACATCTGGATGGCCATGGTACGCGGCGTAGCGAAATGGTTGCCATCCTGCCTCGTCCTTCTTCAGAGCCGATGCACCCCGATTCAACAAAAGAGAGGACACGTGCAAGTGACCGCCCATTGCAGCCAAGCATAGTGGTGAGTCCTCTCTAAGGCCAGTCTCAAACTTCATTGAAAGTGGTGATCCTCGATCCAGTAACTTTTGGACAATAGCCGTATGCCCGTAGCGACTTGCGGCGCAAAGGGCCCGATCGCCGACGCCATTTCGAGCATCGAGAGAGGCGCCTTTGTCACATAGCAGGTCTAGAAGGTGTATTGACCCCTTGGACGCGACGATGTGCAAAGATCTTTGCTGATGCTGAGATTCTGACGCTTCGAGATCGGCGCCTGATATAAGCAGGAGGTTTGCAATCTCGAAGCTGTCTGCCATGCAAGCATAGTGAAGTGCAGTGAGACCTGTCTTACAACGTCGATCGAGGTTGGTTCCTTTGCGTTGTAATAGTTCCACCACAGCAAATTTGGACTGCATGACTGCCAAGTGCAGGGCTGTCCTGCCCATCTTATTGACCATATCCAGTAACCCTTTTTTCTTCTCACTGAGGATTCGCACGGTTTCTGTATGACCATTATAAGCAGCCCAGTGGAGGGCTGTCATACCTGTATCATCGGTGTTTTGAGAAGAAGCTTTTCGCTTTAAGAGAAGCTCAACTGCCTTCGACCTGCCTGCTTCGGCTGCACATATCAAAGGTGTCTTGCGATCACTGCCGGGCGCTTCGATGTTCGCTTTGTGGTCTAAAAGAATTTCCATGACCTCCAGGTTACCTGACCTGGAAGCATAATGCAAAGCCGTCATCATCTTGCCATCTTTGGCCTCCACATCAGCACCGTAACGGACAAGAAGCTCCACAATGTCATCGTCGCCTCGTTTGGCAGCCGCATGAAGAGCAGTGAGTTGCTTGTCCGCTCGCGCATTCACCTGAGCGTGATGCCTAAGCAAAAGCAATAGTGCGTCTGCCTGGCCATAGTCTGCAGCAATGCGCAACGCAGTCTCGCCCCGAGGGGTTTGAACCTCCACGAGATCGTTCTCTACCACCAGAAGCTCCAAGACACCGCAGTGCCCACGAGAGGCAGCTAGATGAAGTGCTGTCCAGCCGGACCCGTCGGTTACCGCAAAATGAGCGTTATTTTGAAGCAGCAGATCAACAATATCATCTTTGCCACAGTGAGCGGCAACTAGGAGGGCATTCTTGCCCCAGGTCGTATCTCGATCCTCCAGATTATTGCCCTGAATAATAAGCCGCTCTATATCATCTCGAGTGCCGTTTTGAGCTGCTTTGACAATATCCGGCACGAAACTTGCGTCTTTGGAGGTGAGGTCAATACTGGTGCTGAAATCTGCTTCTAGGTGACGCCGCCTTCTTCCCGTTGCTGAACTATCGGACAGACTGGGCGAGGCTCCTGGAGACACGCTCAAGTTTGCGGAGTTCCGAGTGCTGGGACGTCCGAAGAAGAATTTGAATTTATTCAGCGCGGATCCAGAACGTCGCAATGATCGGTAGGGGACTCTGGAGTCAGTGGGATGTCTCTGTAGGCCATTCAGGTCTGGCCGACGTGAGACATCACCCATCGACATGCTCTTGCTGTGGACTGGGTGATATACTGGTCCGGATGGGCTTTTTGGTATAACGAAATTGCCATCCTGCTGTGGAGGGAGTTCCGACGAGGGGATAGACTGGTTGCTGGTTGCTGGACTGCTGTTCCAGCCCTCGTTGCTGAACGGGCTCCGATTACTGCTAGGGATAGTTGGTGGAGTCTCAAGCGTTTCGAAGGTAGACACTCGTTGGTCTCGAGCCCATTGATACACCGGAGACTCCTCCAATGCCCGGTTGAAGTCAACAGACCGGTCACTGATCGATTGGCGACTGGTCTGCGAGTCACTCGAGGCATATGACGACCCGCGAGTTGACAGGAGAGTGGCGGTATCATCCGCGACTCTATGGATGATTCGCCGAGTTGTCGGTGTTCTGAGCAAGCGCATTTGTTCCGTAAATGAACGACTATGACAATCAGTACTCATGCGCAATTCATATGTATGAGCCAATCTCACCATTGACAGACTTGCAGTAGAAGTTGCAGAGCGTTAACCTGGGCATGAAGCTTCTCTTGATGCCCTCGCATGGTGTCTTCGTTCCAAATAATTCGCATGCGAGCACGGAATCCGAATCGATCTTCTTGCACGCCCTGTACCAAGTGCGACACATCGTAGGAGACAACTTCCATGACGACCAGACAGCCTTTTATTGCTACTGCCAGGTCCTGATTATACTCGTCGGATTGCGGTCCATCGCCGTTGGTACGTGTCCATTCCCTCAGGCCGGTCAAGGCTGTGCTGATGCAGCTCAACTCCTGAATCAGCGATTGGATCGTGAGGTCGGCATCCTTGAACCTCCCGCGGAGCTGGTTAAGGTCATGCACCGTGGAGGCGATAGCCTGCAATACCTGAAAACCTCCCGAGACAATACCAAAGGCAGATATCGGATCCATGGTTCATGACGGGAGCGGGAGCATCCACGGACGCAACCCTGGAAGAGATGTTCCTGCTCAGAGCGCGGGGTGTGAACTAACTTTGGGGGCGGAGTCGAGGCGGTGCACTTCAGCACAACGCGATCTACAGAGTTCTCGGTATTCTTGATTCATGTGTATTCATGTGTTGAAATTGTAGATCTGGTCCCAGACATGGATCATTCTCTCACACTCATATTGTCCTATCTGTGGGTCACCTCCAAAGCTTATGCTAATCCTCTCAGGGCTCTACAGTCAACTTGATCCGATCGCAATGCAACTGAATTCAATTCTTTTGTACAGGTCTGTATAGGTCCTATATAAGTTCAAACCTCTTTTCAGCCCAACAGGCTGCGTCTATATAAACCAAAGCTCGGGTATCACGTCAAAAACGCCGCATTCCGGGGCAAACCAAGACTCAATCTCAGACTCGAGCTTAAGCTTAAGCTTCTATCGCATTCTTGACCCACTTCTCCAAGCCACCCTTGGCGATGATCTCCTGCACGTTCGGGGGCAGCTCGCCGACCTTGTGAGTCCACTTGGCTCCGTTCTCTCCCTCCTGCACCTCGATCTGACTGCGGCGCACGTCCCAGGTTAGGGTCCAGCCGGTGCGGCGGGTGAGAGCCTTGTCGTCACCGAACGTCTCGCGCAGACGGCTGATCAGACGGGGAATCTCGAGACCCATCAGGGCGTTGTTGATCGAGTTCCGAGAGAAGATGTTGCCGAAGCTGCCGGCCACTACCAGCGGGATCTGCTTGGCCAGGATGGCAGTCGCTGCTTGCTCACGCGAGCTACCGCAGCCGAAGTTGTAACCAGTCACCAGGATGTCGCCAGCCTTGGCGAGAGTCGAGAACTCGGTGTCGTAGTTGGACATGCAGACCTGGGCCATAGTCTCCACGGGGACGTTATCCTGATAGGTGTACTTGCCGGGGTAGATACCGTCGGTGTTGATGTTGTCGCCGTCACAGAAGACAATCTCGCCGGACACACGCTCGGGGAAACCGGGGTACACATCGGTCAAGGCATCATCGGATGTAGCATCTTCCGCCGCAGCCTCAGCTGAAGGCTCAGGGGCGAACTTCTTCTCGCCGTCAGCAACAAGATCATCGATCTGACCGATGACCTTCTCCAAGGCCTCCTCCATGGTGAGCATCCGGTCCTCTTCCCGGATGCCGTCACCCTCACCGCGAACCACGCCGTTCCAACCCTCGGGGGACTTGTACCAGCCGGGACCGGAGAGCTTTCCGCTCAGAGCACTGGCTGCCACAACTTCGGGGCTGCCCAGGTACGCCTTGGCGTCGGTGCTACCCATGCGACCCTTGAAGTTACGGTTGGAAGCACTGATACCAACCTCGCCGGGCTCGAGTAGACCGGTACCGAGGCCAATGCAGGGACCGCAGCCGGCCGGGAGAGTAGTAGCTCCGGCATCAAGCAGGACCTGCCAGTCACCAGCCTCCTCAGCAGCAATCTGCTCCGGGATAGAAGCAGCAGCGATGTAGAACTGGACACCATCCGCGATCTTAGGGATCTGGCCGTCGTTCTTCTCCGCGGCCTCCCTGAACACCCGGGCCGCGGCAGCAATGTCCGAGGCACGCGAGTTGGTGCAGGAGACAAGGTAGGCCTTGTTGACAGGGATGTTGGCAGCCTCCAACTCGCTGAGAGGAGTAGCCACCTTGACCGAGTTGGGACCGGATACGTAAGGAGTGAGCGATGAGAGGTCCAGGAAGAGCTCCTTGGCGTACTTTGCACCTTTGTCCGCACTGAGAGGGTTGGCGAACAGCTGCTCCAGGACAGGGTGAGTAAACCGCTCTGCGGCCTTGGTCTTGAAGGGTCCATCAGCAAGGCCCATGGCGGCAGTAGTAGCCTTAGCCTTCAACCAGCCCTTCAGCACGCCGTCAATAGGGAACAGACCGGACAAAGCACCCCATTCGGTGGTCATGTTGGCAATGGTCAAGCGGTCATCCACGGGCAGACTCCGCATCGTCTCTTCGGAACCGGTGAATTCGATGGCGTGGTTCAGGACGTCATCCTGGCCAAACAGACCGCAGAGAGCAACGATCACATCCTTGCCAGTGACACCAGGGGGAAGAACTCCAGTCAGAGTGACCTTCGCCACTGGAGGAATCTGCCACCAGGTCTTACCAGTCGCCCAGATACTTGCTCCATCGGTACGCACAATGGGAGTACCCAGGCAGCCAACACCACCGTACATGTTGCTGTGGCTGTCCGAGGCCACGACCAGGGTACCAGGCCAGGCGAATCCCTCCTCAACCATAATCTGGTGACCGATTCCTCGGCCGGCAGGGTAGAACTCGACGTCGTGCAGCTTGGCAAAGCTCTCGATTTGCTGGTACTTCTGCAGGTTCTTCTCGGACTTGTTCTGCACGTCGTGATCGAGGGTCATAACGATCTGGTCGGGGTTGTGCAGCTTAGAGGCACCAATGGACATGAACTTCAATGCCACGGGCCACGAGTTGTCGTGCGTCATGCAGCGGTGCGGAGAGATGGTGACATAGTCGCCGGACTTGACATACTTGTCCTTGGCGAGACCGACGGAGTACTGCTGCACAATCTTCTCGGTGAGGGTCTGAGGCACGGCCTTGGAGGCCTGCATGGAAGAGAAGAGGGCAGCGGCGGCAGGGTCCTCCAGCTGAGAGTGGAAGGCCTGGCTGAGAAAGACGCGCGAGGTAGCGAATGTTCGGCGAAGGGATCCGGGGACGGTGTTGCGCATAGCCCAGCGCCGGCCAGAGCTAGCGGACGGCATCAATCGAGACTGCATTGGAGTTATGGTCAATCCAGGGCGCAACTTCGGAATGCATGAGTGGATACTTACAGTCATGGTGCCCACCGACTCTAAGTCCGAGTATACAGATGCAAAGACCTCGGGGAGTTCAATCAGAAAGAAATCCCCGGCTTTTCGGCAAATGAGCGGTGGTCTTCGCGGAGATGACTCATCGCGCTCTTCATTGGTCGGCGTCGTCAAACAGCGCAAACATCAGTCACGTGCTCATGCTTTTGATCCGCCGATGTCGGCTTCATTTTCGGAGTATGAGAGCAAGTGATGCGTCTTACGACCAGAACGGCTTTATTGGAGAATCTGAGCAGTTATTCAACATATTCTTCATTATTGATGTCACGATGCTGATATGCCAAGGATTTCAAGCACTTGATTGACCTTGACGATGTACTCTCTGCCCGCATCGTGTAGATCATCCCCGCCATCATTATCTCGTGAAAAGACGATCCCCATAGAGCCCATTCTGCCGCAGAAGCTGAATCTATCTGAAGCAAAATGCAGTAGATATCTGTATTAGTATATTTTCCAGCAATGAAATAGGTTCAACACCTCTATAGTTGCTCCCTCAATGCTCCGGCCCATAGAGTTGACTCATACCCCGCCATTGATGCCAAAACCCGTCAAACCAGTCCATTGGCCAGTAGAGAAAACGCCGGTGAATAGACTAGGATGCCATATTCGAACGGAAATTTAACGTACGGTAAATAGTAAAAGTGACTCAAATCCGGTGGTGACTCCAACAAGGTTGATCCACCCCACCCGAGATCTTTTTCTGTCCCGTTACTTTTTCCTTTCCTTCCTATACTCGAGATACCCCGACCTCCCAGTCCAGCACAACTCAAAATGCCTAGTCGGCAAGAAGTCTCCTACTTTGGAGCCGGTCCAGCTCCCCTCCCGACTCCGGTCGTCGAGGCCGGCGCGAAAGCCTTCGTTAACTACAATGACTGCGGTCTCGGTCTCGGCGAGATCTCACACCGTTCGCCCACCGCGAACAAGATCCTCGACGACGCAAAGGCCAGCCTGACCACCCTCCTCGATATCCCCGATAACTATGAGATTCTGTTTATGCAGGCCGGTGGCAGCGGTGGGTTCAGCGCTGTTGTGCAGAACCTCGTCTCTGTCTGGATCGAGCGGAGACGCCGCAGGGCTGAGGCGGACGTGCAAAAGGCCAACCCCGGTGCGGAGAAGGATCAGGTGGATGAATTGGTTTTCCAGAGGCTGCAGAAGGAGGTGGATGAGGAGCTGAAGCTCGATTATCTCGTGACTGGATCCTGGTCGCTCAAGTCTTCGCAGGAGGCTGCCAAGCTCGTCGGTTCGAAATACGTGAATATCGCCCTTGATGCTCGAAAGGCCAATAATGGCAAGTTTGGCAAGATTCCCGCGGAGGATACTTGGTCATTGACCCCGACCAAGCGTGAGGGTGGCAAGGGCTCCGCCTTTGTCTACTTCTGTGACAACGAGACCGTCGATGGTGTTGAGTTCCAGAGTTTCCCCAAGTCTCTGGAGGCACAGGGTCAGGATGAAGAGGATGAGCGCCTCGTTGTGGCTGATATGAGCTCCAACTTCATCAGCCGAGAGGTTGATGTCAGCAAATACGCCGTGATCTTCGTACGTTACATGGGGTGTTTTCTCTTGCTGGAGTATACTTGACTGACCAACTTTGCAGGGTGGTGCACAGAAGAACATTGGCGTTACTGGTATTACCATTGCCATTGTTCGCAAGGACCTTCTCCCCCCTCAGACCGCGACTCCTCCTGCTGCACTTCTGCACCGGTTGAACATTGGTAGTCTCCCTGGCCCCGTTGTGCTTGACTATGCCACTATCGCCAAGAACAACTCCCTCTACAACACTCTTCCTATCTTCAACCTCTGGATTGCGGGCCAGGTCATGGCCGACCTTGTCTCTGCCTTCGGTGCGCAGAAGGTCAGCGGACAGGAGAAGATCGCTGGTCAGAAGTCCGATCTCATCTACGGTGCTCTGGACAAGTACCCGCAGGTGTATCAGGTTGTTCCTGACAAGAGCGTCCGTAGCCGCATGAACATCTGCTTCCGCGTTAACGGCGGAGATGATGTGAAGGAGAAGGAGTTCCTGGCTGGTGCCGAGAAGCGCCTTCTGCAGGGTCTCAAGGGCCACCGCAGCGTTGGCGGTATGCGCGCCAGCAATTACAACGCAGTTCCCCTGGAGAATGTGCAGAAGCTGGTCAAGTACCTGGAGGACTTTGCCACTGGACAGTAGACTGCCCCGGCGGCAGTCGTATTATCGATGTAATGAGTGAATTCAACTTGGGGCATTTCTTGCCGGAAATCAGTGGGTGATTGAATGGGACGCTCAAAAGTCCAGGGCAGTTGCGACTATTCAACATAACTCCCCAAGATATGCTATATGCCGAGAAAAGAAATCTATGATACAAATGACCAGAAAAGAATCAGAGTTTCCACACGCCCCAGTCCTTAAGATCGAGTTCCTTGATGACTCCCATCAGGGGCCCCTGGAGCTCTTGTCCTTGTGCCCACAGCTTAGGGCCGGCCATGTAGCTGATGAATCCTTTAGGGCCCGATACCAAAATCAGTTTGCTCATGTGCGAACCATCACCGGGGCGCGTGGACTCGATGAACTTGGTGATATCCTGCTTTCCAATGAAGCTGTTCTCCTCATCCAAGTAATAATCCACCGTGATTTGACCTGGATATTGCGATTTGAGCGCTTCTAGCTCCTTCACGATAAGAGAAGTAGCCTGCTTCGGGGAGACCGCCGTAACTGCTTGCGTGCTGGAGGTGCTCCCAGAAGAGCCAAACCACCCTGAGAACCAAGATCGACGCAGAGGAGCCTTAGGAGTGTCACTCTCGCCCCCAATGCAGTCTTCTCTCAATCGACTAGCCCATAGAATGTGTATCCTCGGTCGGTGTTCGCCGGTCGTGCGGCTCAGGAGGGAGTATCCTGCCTGCAAGGCCGGGGCAATCCCGGTCCCACCGGCAATGAACAGTATATCATTTGTCTCTTTGGGAATGGCGCACTCAATCTGCGGCCCTCGCATTTCAATATCCGCGCCTATATTCAAGGTGTGCAGGTATCGCGAGACTTCTCCAAACGGGTCCTTTCGTATGAAGAATCGCAGGTAGCCGTCGTTCTCCTCGTCCACGCTTAATGAGGTAGCTGCCGTCGTGGGCAAAGGTGTATAATCGCGGCCAATCTGCAACTGGGGTTGCTTGAACATCACACTCCATACTCCGGTTCGCCAGGCCTCTTCGTACACGTCGTAATTGCCGTCGCTGGGGTATCGCGGGCGGAGGGTGAACAGACTACTCGTCGTGGAAACGGGCTCTCTAGATACGAGGCTGTACTTGGTGAATGTCTCAGGGTTCAACGTTCCCGATTGAGGACTCTGCGATCGAATGTAGGCGCCGGCGCCGGCGGCCGCGGCGCTCACGAGGGCAATTCCCAACCAGCGGTTTTTCGCGGTTTTAGGCGCGGACGTCGATGCATAGCGGCGAGATGAAGTCGCGGTCCTTAGAGCAGGCCGGACCCTGCAGCACAAGGAAATGGAGGGGATCATGGGGCGTATGTTGGCATCGTCAAATGGTCAAAGAGAAAGAGAAAGAGAAAGGCGGGAATTTGGAGGTGACGGAAAGCCGATTGGATGATCGACCGAATGGAAAATGACACCCCTTGGCAAGTGGTCTCTTGCCTCCTCCACGTCTTTCTTTCATTCTTTCAGATCTGGGATGGGAAATGGAGAGTCCCGTCTCTCTCGAATAGTCCAACCCACCTCCGATTTCCCTCTTGGGACCTCGTCCTCAACCCCGATCGCCATCCCGATCTCGATCTCGACCTCCGTCCCCCTTCGAGTATGCCATTCTCCCACGAGACCAGAAATGGCAATCTCGCTGCCCCGCGAGATTCCTTAGAGCTCGCCTCTCTCGCGTCCTCGTCACCCGCATCTGTTGGTGGCTCCTCGCGCTCCTCCTCCCCCGACGGCATATCTTCCTCGCGCAAACTCTCCCTCGAAGACGAAGATCCTCTAGCTGGCGAAGATGGAGATGTCTATCTTGGCCGCCCGCGAGGACATAGCACCTACTCAATATCCTCCGCGTTCGATTTTGGCGGCAATCTCCTTCCACTGTCACAAACACAGACCGCGGGCTATGCGCCCTTAGGGATACCGTCTGCACTCGACCGACCAGGAGACGGTTCACTGGAGCGGAATAAGACCCTGACGTATTTGAATGGCCTATCGCTTATTGTTGGATTGATTATCGGTTCGGGAATCTTCTCTTCCCCCAGTCAGGTCAACGCCAACGCGGGGTCCCCTGGTGCCTCGCTCATTGTTTGGGCTGTAGCAGGTCTTCTGGCTTGGACTGGAGCAGCTAGCTATGCAGAATTGGGAGGAGCGATCCCTTTGAATGGAGGATCTCAGGTCTATCTGTCCAAAATCTTCGGCGAACTGATGGGCTTCCTGTTCACATGGTGCGCAGTGCTGGTATTGAAGCCTGGCTCTGCGGCTATCATTTCGATTATCTTTGGTGAATACGTCGTGCGAGCATTCGTGGGTGCCGATGTGGAACAAGTCAACCCGTGGATCAACAAGGGTGTTGCATTCGGAGGACTTTTGGCCGTGACCGTGTTCAATTGCATCTCTACCAAGTTCGCCACTCGCATCGGTGACCTCTTCATGTTCTTCAAATTTGTTGCGCTGGTTGGTGTCACTGTCACGGGTATCGTGGTGGCTGTGACAGGAATTTCGTCCAAAGGAAGCGCCAGCCAGGAATGGAAAACCACCGGCTGGTTCGAAGGCACCAATACCGAAATCTCCGACTTTGCAGTGGCACTGTACGCGGGCCTGTGGGCCTTTGATGGCTGGGACAATGTGAGAAATCAATTGAGATGTCGGGATGTCCCGAACTAACCTGCTTTCTGCGTTTAGACCAACTATGTGACCGGCGAATTCAAGAACCCCAGTAGGGACTTGCCGCGCGTGATTCACACTGCGATGCCGCTGGTCATTCTGTGCTATCTCATGGCCAATGTCTCGTACTTCCTGGTTCTGCCCCATTCTACCATTGAAGCCAGCAACACTGTCGCCGTTCAGTTCGGTGGAAAGGTGTTTGGCCCAGTTGGTGCCGTCATTCTGGCGCTCGTTGTCGGTGCCAGTTGCTTCGGAGCTTTAAATGCTACTACGTTTACCAGTGGCCGCCTTGTCTATGCAGCTGGCAAGGAAGGCTATCTTCCGTCTTTATTCGGCCATATCGGTTTCTCGAGCTCTTCTTCCCCCACTCCTCCAGCAGCCGGCCGCCTCCGCCGACGCTCATGGGCCCGCAAGTCTCTTTCTCGTGTCTTTGGCGATGAATCCAGGCTTGGATACACTCCTATAAACGCCATGGCCTTCAACGCCGCCTTGACCACCATCTACGTCGTCATGGGCGAGTTCGGCACTCTGGTCACCTTCTACGGCGTAGCTGGTTACACCTTTTACTTCCTCACCGTGCTCGGTCTTATCGTTCTGCGCATTCGCGAGCCGCATCTAGAACGTCCCTACCGCACATGGATCACCACACCGATCATCTTCTGCTGTGTGAGCTTGTTCCTTCTGAGTCGTGCGATCATCGCCGAGCCTCTCCAGACCCTGATTGTGGTTGCCTTTATCATCACCGGCGTGCCGGTTTACTACTGGCGCATCTACCAACGGGACGGGAAAAACGCTGCTATGGGTTGGAAGTTCTGGAAGTGGCGCGCTCGGTAGTAGACTGCGTGTTGTTATCACTGTTTTTAATGATTTGATACCCATGCATATAACCCGGGTTATGTCCTTGACCTTCCGGGTGATTTGCCCGCGAATGGCGCACGATGTGATGACGGTGGCTTCGAGGGACTGCATTTGGATCCTCTTCTCCCCGCTTCAGGGCTGTCTTATTACCTTTGCTCTCGAATGATCCGTGCAAGTGTCTCATATTTAGATCTCAATAATTATTAATTTTGCATATTCGCCTTCCTGTCGACTAAGCTAGTGATAGACATTCGGCTAGATATGAGAAAATAGGGTATACCTTGAAATTGAGACTATGTCTTGGACTGTGACAGTTCGTTCACGATCTTTATATCTTTTCCTGGGGACTTTCTTGCAGACGCCCCGGTCCTCGCCTCTATCGAAGTCCGGTAAGACCTCCACTTCCACACTGGCACCTTGGCCGCGTACATCTCGTCGATCTCCGCAAATGTACGGCCGCGAGTTTCAGGCATCAAGAAATACATAAAGACGATGATGCCAGCCATGCAACCGGCAAAGACTAGGTACGTCTTTGCGCCGAGATTTGCTGCATCCGCCGAGGTCAACTGCGGCACGACGAGGGTTGTAACAACAGCAGTGATCTCCTGGCAAGCGATAGTATACGACATGGTGTGGTGGCGGAGTTTCGGAGTGGCCATCTCGGAGGGCATCACGTTTGACAATGAGAAGAAGGAGGAAGCCCAGAAGAAGTTGAACACAAATGACAGTGCGGCGATGGCGAGGGTAGCGCGTTTGTTGCCTCTGTCAAATGCGAGGCCACCAGCCACGACATCTATGACGAACAAAATGCACATGCCAACGAAGGCCGTCGGGCGTCGGCCGGCACGGTCGATGACAAATGGGGCTGCAATAGTACCAGCTAGAGTGCAGCATGATGAGATGATAGTCAGGGAAAAGGCATTCGCGACTCCAAGATCTGTAAGGAAGATAGTCGCGTAGGTGGTTGACAAAATAACACCGGAAATTTGGTTAAGAGAAAAGAAGGAACCGGCAACCAGTGTACGTCTGAGGTGCTCTCGCTTGAAAATATGCCAGAACTTCACCTCGGCTCGAATCTCACGGTCGTACTTCTCACATAATGCCATGAGCCGAAGTTCATCCTCGACTTGCTCGTCGCTGAAACCGCGGAGTTTCCGTAGATTGAGCCGGGCCTGCTCCATGTTTCCTTTTGATACCAGCCACTCGGGGCTTTCTGGAAGGGGTATAGTCATCATGCATAGGATAACGGGGATCGCTGATTGTATAGCCAAGGGGATCTGGTAGGATAAATGGCCCCCGAGCTTTTCGGTGCCCCAGACTATGACGGTGCTGACCACTCCGGCCGTGAGGTTCAAAATGTTAATGGAACTGACACTTCTGCCTCTCATGGAAGAAGGAACAACCTTTAGATAAAGGATTAGTCTCGTAGATTTGCGAATCCGAATCAAGCAGCCTTACCTCGGCGAGATAGAGAGGGGCCGTGGCAGTGGCAATTCCAAACGCAACTGCATTGATGGATCTTCCACCCACGAATGCTCCCAGATTAGGTGCAAAGACCTGAAGAAGTCCACCTCCGATGGACAGGGTATAAGCAGCCATCAGGGGCCATTTGCGGCCGAAGTGGAAATTCAGTGGCGATGCCAGCAGACCACCGACCACGGCGCCCACCAAAGGGACAGAAATGACCACATTCTGGTTGCGCGCCGTGAGAACGTATTTGCCCGTCACTGGATTGGGCCCTTGGAATTTCTCCACCTGGTGCAAGTCAGCATCTTCATTTCCTCGATCCTGCGCGAAAACTCACGAATGGCGTCAGTGCCGCAACGGGGGAGATGAGTTTATCGTCGTAGCCAAACACGAACGACGCCGCACCAAATACCACGCAGGCCAGGACGAGAAGGGCATTGACAGCGCCCTTATCCGAATGGACGACATGTTCGATCTCGGACGAGCTGCATCCCTTGTCGGCAGTCATGGCTCGGAAGGAAGAGGCCCAGCTTGAAAAGAGAGAGGATCGCCTCGAGCGTCGAGACTCCGCGTCCATGGATTTATGTAAAGGACTCAGTTCATCCCTGTTGCATACATGCCATTCATGTCATTTGGGGGGAGTCGATTTCCCCATGGAGAAGCTGCCAGGCCGATTTCCCCAGGTTTTCCACCATTTCCACCATTTCTACGCTCTCGGATCGTCTCGCTTGACTAAGATGCACGGTTTCTCCGAAGTTTCCCAGAGCAGCACCACCCCCAAATGATTATAAGACAAGGATGAAGACCTTCTGTCTGTGCATCAGGAATTAGCTAGGCTAGATCTTGCAACTGCAGATCCCCCGTCTTTCCACAATGGAGATTTCGCCGAATATCTTCCGCTGAGATGCTGCATGCCCCCGAGCGCGCCTCCGACCGGGTCCCGGGAAAAATCCAGACCTCATAGCCTTTTTACCGTGAATATCCCGGTTGGCGTGAATATGCCACCAAATTGCCCTTTAATCAGCATGCGCGTCACGGTACAATCGATTTCTCCGAGCACGTCGAGCTCGAAACGCTAGAGGAAAATTATCCGGTCGCATTCTATTTTCCCGAACTCCCGAGGGATGATATAGAATTGTTCAAGAGTCCATTGATCATTGCTGTTGCAACACCCTCGCATTCTTCGTGTGAAAACATTCGACCACGAACATGTCTGTTCTTATCAGCGGAGTCGATGTCTTCGGGCATCCAGGACTCCAAGGCGAACACTCCCTGCAAAGCCCTCAGGCAGCCGACAAACTTGACGAGCGAACATCAAGACTGGCCCGTTCCAAACCGCATTACCATGTAACCGCCCCTAGCGGGTGGCAGAACGACCCCTGTGGTCTTGGATATGATCCTTCTACGGGGCTATACCATCTCTTTTTCCAATGGAATCCGTACGGTAACGACTGGGGCAACATGTCCTGGGGTCATGCTACCTCTTCCGACCTGGTCTCATGGGAAACATGCCCAACTCCAGCAATGACGCCGTCAGAAGAGTATGATCGATGTGGTGTGTTCACCGGTTGTCTGCGTGCAACCGATATCCACGGGAATCCGGGTGGTCTTACCGTCGCCTATACATCAGTAAGACATCTTCCTATCCATTTCACTTTACCATACACCGAAGGGAGTGAGACCCTCAGCCTAGCCACCTCCAAAGATGGCGGCAGGACATGGCACCGGGAGGACTGCAATCCAATTCTACCAGGACATCCTCAACATCTCAAAGTGACTGGCTGGAGAGACCCGTACCTTACGACCTGGGACCGAGGTCATGCACAAAACCAAGATTCGAACCTATATGGGTTCATTTCTGGTGGGATTCTCGGTCAAACTCCCACCATCTTTGTCTATTCTGTCAACCCTAAAGACCTTCGGCAATGGAAGTACACAGGCCTCTTGACCAACGTTGGCCTCAACTTTCGTCCTTCACGCTGGTCGGGCGACTTTGGTGTCAATTGGGAAGTGAGCAATTTGATGACCTTGACCAACGACGGTTATTCCAGAGACTTCGTCGTGGTGGGAGCCGAGGGATGTCTGCGCCCGGATGGCTCAGATCGCATCCCCGGTGAAGCTCGTCATAGACGGGACCCCCGGGGTCAGCTGTGGATGTCCGTGAAAGCATCTGAAGAACAGAGAACCACCGAAAACGTCTTGACAGAATACGCGTTCGCTGGCATCTTCGACCACGGATGCTTGTATGCTGCCAATTCCTTCTGGGACCCCCAAACCTCGCGGCGGATTGTATACGGTTGGGTCACCGAGGAAGATCTGCCCGACGGCCCTCGTCATCGTCAAGGATGGAGTGGCATGATCTCGCTGCCGCGGGTGGTGGATTTGATGACTCTGCGCAATGTCAAGAAGGCACGCAGCTCACAATTACACTCTATCACATCCATCGAGACGATCCCAAAGGGTGGTAGCCATTTCACCGTTCTTACTTTGGGTATCACTCCAGACCCACGACTTGCTCGTCTTCGACAGGGTGCCACAAAGAGCAATCTTGCGCATTTATCTTTGTGTCCATCCCTCGCCTTGCCCTCGAAATCTTGCTTACCCCTGATGACAGCTCGCTGGGAACTGACATGCGAGTTCTCGGTGGGTCAATCGTGTGGACGTGTGGGGGTTGAGATTGCTCACACTGCTGGTATGTATCTTTCCGGGAGACTTCCTTTCAAATAATATGATTGACTCGCTTCCAGGATTCGAACACTGCACCACACTTGCATGGCACCCATACAGTGAAACGTTCACTATCCATCGGCCCCGTCTTGAGAACCCCGACACCAACCATGGACACGAGTCTGCACCCCATACACTATTTACATCTGCGAACGAGCAAGGCGAGGAGTCTGAAGAGACTTTACGAGTGCACGCATTCTTCGACAAGAGTGTGCTAGAAGTCTTTGTGAACGAAAGGACCGTCATTACGACTCGGATTTACCATCCCTCAGACCGCTGCTTCGGAATACGCTTCTTTGCTGAGCCAGATGCGAGAAAATCTGGCCAAACGAAGACGACCCTTCTGCGGGCTGATGTTTGGGATGGGCTTCATGCGAAGTAATATATGCCAGGCTAATATAATAATAAAACACCAAGTTCGTTTCAGATATATTTGTACAGTTCGTTTCATATTGACGGAAGGAATCATTCCAGTCATTGCTGAGACCAACTCCCCGGAATTTGTAGCGAGCGGAGGTGGGTCTTGTATTTCTCCAAAAATGGATGGTTACCACCTCGGAAGCTGCTCAGCAACAGCACAAAATCTTCAGCAAGACCCTGTGGCGTGGATGTTGCAGATGCCGTCTCGGAAAAGTTGCCCAAAGGCGTCATTCCTGTCCCAAAGGGCGGGCTGATGTTACAGAGAATGTCGGTTGCCGTAACGGCGATATCATACATCTTTTCGGTCTGCGCACTTGTTAGCCATGTAAAGCAGGAGGTTGAGGTAGGATGTGAGGTTGGCTTACATGTCCTATTCCATGGGCCTCCAGAGAGCTCAGTCGTAATGACCGACAAAGCTGAAGTGTTGATTCTGCAACGGACACCGCATAGCCAAAGGTCAACTCGGGCCGCTCCGAATGGGTCCTGAGGAGACCGTGGTTCAAGCATAAGAGCCAAACGCGGTTCTGAAGCCATTTCTGGGTGACGAAGACGTCTGCAGCTTGTGTTTCTCTCAGGCCGATTGCGAGCAGGGCGTTATTATCATTCCGGTCTCCTTTCGCTCGCTCGAACCAGTCATAACCCTTGTATCGCTCAGCTTGGCTGACCTGATCAAGGGTAGCGTGCATCGACAATGCTTTGGCTTCGGTGAATGTTTGGCAGAAGCCCTTATTAATGTCGCAGCGTCGATTCCAGCAATGGATGAAATCCTCGTCAATGGCATCGAATAATTCCATCATTCGCGCCAGTCCCATCATGCCCTCGGCATCGTTCTCGTTGTGGACGATGATACCTGAGACAACGCTATGTGTTGCATTGTGAAGGAAGTCATGTACGGAACGCATGCTGAATCCCGGCCTGCCCGAGAATGTCACCGGGTGTAACCGTTGAAGAGCATAAGCTCTGCTTGCGATTAGCGGGAAGTACATTGACCACTGGGTCTTTTGTGACTATACCTTTCCGTGATTGATAAGACGAGATACGTGCGCAGCCGCTGGCCCTTCTCGTCACCAGACAACTCCCGATATGAATTGGGATCATTCAGCCCCAGTGTAGACGCAAGGTCCAGGGCTTCCCGCAAACGAAGCCATGCAGCATTGTGCTGATTACTCCCGAATAGGCATCCAAATAGGAAGAAGCTCGTTAAGACAGCCTCTATAGTGGGGTGTTCACCAAAGTCGGAACAGCTCCGCATTTTGGTGGCCTCGTGCATCATCGACCGTGCTTGTGTAGCACGAGATGAGGTTGTCGCACGTTCGTTGATTTCAATTGGCTGTGTCAAAGAGAATGCGCATAGTGATAATACCATCGATCCGAATTGGGGATTTTTGCGATGCTCATGGCACATCATCCGTGTGAACAAGGAAGAGCGACTCAGCACCGGGACAGTCGGATGTAGTCGGTCAAAATAAACGTCGACCCAGGGTATCATGTTCGCTTCATTGATAGAATTTGGCCAAAATTCATCACCTCCGTCCTGGCTTTCGGACTGCATGGACGTTACCGTTGGCGAGAAGGGCATTCCTTGCTGCTCCTGCGGTGGCATATTCATGGCCGGCACATCAGGCGCTGGTTGAATAATAGACGGCAAAGACGGTTTGAGATAGATGTTGCTTCCGGGGAATTCGAATACGGGGACCTGGCCGCCTAGGTGATCTGGAAGCCAATATTCCGCATCGGGGCGGTCGGTCCAGCCCACCGCGCCGGTGCTGGTAGTGTCCAATGACTGCGTCTCGTTCCCCCAGGCGTCTACTACAGTTGGCGAGGGACCGACCGGTGCCAGGCCGGCTGGTCCGTTCATGGGCATGGTGGCCTCCGCATGAGGAGGTGCCCAGGATGTGCCGGCCATAGGAACGGACTGACCCGTCTCCGTCGTGGGAACATGGTATTGGAAGGCATCCTGTTTCGACGAGGATTCCGAGGGGCTTCTGGAGATGATAGGGGTTTGTTGCTGTCGAATTTGCGATACGCGACTGGAACACGGTCAGCGCGCTTCTCTCAAGGCCGGTGTCGCAATCATGACTTACTGCCCGGTCGGCCCGCGCTTCTTCTGCGGCTGCAGGAATGTGCAGTCAAATCCCATCGACTGACAGGCCTTGCACGGTTGCGACAAGCTGCACTGTAGGGAGTTGTTAGCGCCTGACATCCTGCGCGACAGGGGGATAGAGGTTACTTTGATCTTGCGAAACTTGCACTGGTCACATGCTCTCTTCGCGATCGCCCCGGGTGCAGTCTTATTTCGCGTGCGAATTGCGCCGGTTGGGCTTGCACCGGCCGACCCTGAGCTCGTGGGATCCATAATGCCTCTCCATCCAGCTCGGAGGGAGATGGGGGTGGGATTACTTGGAGGTTGAGGTTCGACCCACTTTGATGGTCACCGAGAGCCCCGCCAAGCATCCGTGAACGGAAGGTTTCTGCTGGACCGAGAAGCTCGGACTCTCAGCACTAGAGCATCGAGCTACCGGATCATGTCTTCGTCTTCAGATAGCCGTGTGACATGATCCTTGGGGTCACGACCCCGACGGAGCGTGTAGCGCACTCACAGATGAATTACTCCAAATGTACTGTAGCTCTTCCTGTGCCGTACCCCACTTTTGGACATAGCCCTTGATAACGGTCTTCTTCCGAGCCCGAACCCGAGCCGCTTGGGCTCCGTATATAAGCCTAGCGCATTCCCGCAACGGAACTAGATTGAAATCCAAGCCATCAGCCGTCATGGGTAGCACGCAACAGCCCTGGGAGCAGATCGTCGCTCAGAAACGCGCAGCCAGAGACAAGCTGCTCGCTCCGTACTTGGTCGACGATATAGATCAGCGACAGCCCCGAGTGCACGGGGTAGATCAACGCAGTCGGTTGCAAGACCCTGAAGTGCAAAGAATCACCGATATCGACGGTGTCGAGGAATTGTCTCGGTCTCTTCAGAAAGGGGAATTCACGGCCGAGCAAGTCATCAAGGCGTATATCAAACGGTAAGGATGAAGAGATCACGAGTGAAGCACCGCTAATGATGATTCAGGGCAGCGGTGGCACATCAACTGGTCAGTGAATCAGCGTACTCCCCATGGGATTTGAAAGTAACGAGAAATAGACCAATTGCTTGAGCGAAGTGGTCTTTGAAGATGCCCTAGAACAGGCAAGAAAGCTAGATGTCCATTTCAAAGAAACCAAAAAGCCCAAAGGTCCTCTGCACGGAATCCCCATCTCCGTCAAGGACCAGTTCAATCTCAAGGGCGTCGATACTACGCTGGGTTACGTGGGTAGGTCCTTCGCTCCGGCAGATGAAGACGCAGTCCTCGTTCAGATCCTGAAGAACATGGGCGCCATCATCATCGCGAAAACAAACTTGCCTCAGAGTATCATGGTCTGCATCGCCGTCTCAACGCCCATGAATAGCTACTAACCTTGTGAATAGTGGGCGGAAACCGACAATCCTCTCTGGGGACTCACGACGAACCCCAGAAATCCTGCTTTCTCGCCTGGTGGTTCCACTGGAGGCGAAGGAGCTTTGCTAGCACTGCATGGTTCTCTGCTTGGATTTGGAACAGATATAGGTGGGTCTGTACGCATCCCTGAGAGCGTAATGGGTCTGTACGGCCTCAAACCGAGTGTAGGTATCACCCTGGTTCTGTGGCTTTACTCAACGTTCGTACTAACCCAATGTACAGAGTGCTCGGTATCCTTACCAAGGCGTCCCCGTGTCCACTGAAGGACAGGAACATGTTCCTTCTTCAGTGGGACCAATGACTCGAGATCTGGCATCTCTCTGTCGGATCACTCAACTCATTGCCGATTCCCGACCTTGGGACTTGGATCCCCGCTGTGCTCCTCTTCCCTGGAATGACTCTGCTTTTCAGGATATTCAAAGCCGCCCCATGGTCATCGGGCTCATCATGGACGACGGCGTGGTTAAAGTTCACCCACCTATTGCTCGTGCCCTGCAGGAACTCTCAGCTGCATTGAAAGCACAAGGACACGAGATCGTGGCCTGGGATACATCGGACCATGCTGCGTGCATCGAAATCATGGACCTCTACTACACCGTTGACGGGGGCGAAGACATCCGTCGCGACGTCGCGGCTGCGGGCGAGCCATTCATTCCTCATGTTGAGGCTTTGGTCAACCGGGGCATGCCCATCTCTGTGTACGAATACTGGCAATTGAACAAGCGAAAGGTTGCCGCGCAGAAGAAGTATCTCGACAAATGGAATGCCGTTCGGTCTCCTTCTGGTCAACCCGTCGATATTTTGTTAGCCCCGGCATTGCCGCACACGAGTGTTCCCCATCGCACGTTCCGCTGGGTGGGATATACAAAGATCTGGAACTTCCTGGATTATACAGCCCTGACTTTCCCGGTGGATGAGGTACGGGCTGATCGTGATACATTGCCTGCGCAGCCTTATGCACCAAGGAACCCGTTAGATGAATGGAATTGGAACCTCTATGATGCAGAAAAGGTGGACGGTTATCCGGTCAACCTGCAGATTATTGGGAAGAAGCTTGAAGAGGAAAAAGTGCTCGGAGCTGCGACCATCGTCGAGAAGATTTGGAAGAGCCGTGCCAAGAATATTTAGATCATGAACCCCCGTATTGACCAATAATTTTGTTATATTTTTTGTGTTAACGTATCTCATAATTGGTGGACCAGCGCCCAAATCTCTTCGACTCGGTCCACGCGAACCAGAAACCCACCAACGCCGTGGAAATATGCTGCAGAAAATCATGCTGCGAGATTAAGCCTTGACGGGATCGAAGAGCTCAGGCTTCATGTTGATCTTGCAGAGCTTCGACACGCAGCCGCTGAGCTGGAGCAATGACTGCACACCATCCAGGATACGCATATGGGTGAAGCCAATCTCGCGGATGAACTCCAACTTGGAGTGCTCCGAAAGTGTGGGGATGGTTTTGGTGACTCGGAACATAGTGCTGATGATGTCGTGGGAGGAATATCCCAGGGTCCTGTAGACGAGTTAGGAAGATCAAAACCATCAAATCAAGGCTTGTCGACTAACCATAGCTCGTTGAGTATCTCAAGCGCAGCATCCAACTTGCCTTCCCAGCAAGCCTTTATCATCGCCTGGACCTTCACTGGATGGGGGCTGTCGACGACACGGAACACATTGTCTCCGTTTACGAAGCCAAATCCAGACCAGGTACTCTGCAGGTTGTTGAGGGCCTGGCGCATGTCACCTTCGGCACTGAAGACCAAGGCAGCGATTCCATCTTCCGAGTGTTCGACCTTCTCGGCCTCGCAGACCTGCATCAGTCGCTTCACGACTTGGGCATCGGTCAAGCGTGCATATCGAAGAATGGCGCAACGTGATTGAAGGGGCTCAATGATCTTGTTCGATTGGTTGCAAGCAAAGGCGAATCGAGTGGTGGTCGAGTAGATTTCCATTGTGCGGCGTAGCGCCTGCTGGGCACCCGGAGTCATGCTGCATCATGTCAGCAAGCGCCGTCAATCCGGGTAGTCCATCCGCGACCTACCTGTCGGCTTCGTCGAGGATAACAATCTTGTGTCGGCCTGGGGGCAAAGTGACCTTCTTCTGAGCGAAACCCTTGATACGGTTGCGAACCACATCGATACCTGAACTGCGACGTCAGCATTCAGTTGCACGCCATCAGGGAACTGACAGACTGACCTCTCTCATCACTTGCATTCAGTTCCAGAACTGCCTCCTTATACGCATCGCCTAGCAACTGCCGTGCCAGACACAGAATCGATGTGGTCTTTCCAATACCCGGCATGCCGGAAATGATAACGTGAGGCATGTTTCCATCTTTGGCAATAATCTTTAAGCGCTCAATTGTCTCGGTGTTGCCGACGATGTCATCGAGGAAGACGGGACGGTATTTCTCAACCCTATGGACACCAAGTCAGTGGACGGAGCACTTGCATCGTGGAAGAGACCTTACCAAGGAAGTTCGTAGTCTGTAGGGCCTGTAGTCGATGCCTTTGCACCCTTGCGCTCAGCGCTCGCGGAGGATTCGCCTTGGGCCATGCTGGAAGTGTGTCGTGGGGAAAGGTGCGGTAATGAAGTGACGCGAAAGTTGAACGCGTCCCGCGATAAACGGCTTATCGCTTGGCCTAAGTTAGTAATGTGTAGTGAGAGTGGAAGGATCATATGGCCAGAGCAAAAGGGGAAAAAAGGATGCAGTGGACTAACTTGCTAAAAATTCAATTGCGGATTCTCAAGACCGGTTTCTTCGTTGCTAGTTGAAGGCGTAGAATCTCTTCTGCCGCCGGCATTTCCTTTCCTGAACCTCAACTCCTTAACCCAAAGCTATTCTTACAGCCAAGTCATTGGCAGCCATTCCTTATCACTGTCGACCCTCGACTTGATACAACTGGCGAGTCCGTCCGTTCCCTGATCACAATACTCTCCACCTCACCCCCCGCGATTCTCGGCCTGACGAGACCAGCCTGAGCGACAACGGAAACACCCTGCGAGAAACCACATCTCCGATCCTCGCATTGCAACACAAGAATCCAATCCTTTCTCATCATGGGCCAAGCATCCGTCCGTCGGAACCTCTTCCACCAGAATCTTAGCCGCCGTCCTGCCTCCGCAGGCCCGCCGAATGGCAACGTACCCCAAGGAAACAACGCGCTCTCCAATCGCCCCTCGCACAGACTTAAGCCGACAAGCTCGGACTCGTCCTCGTCGCGTAGCACCAAACTATCAGAAAACAAGGAGATCGTCGTGCGGGACAAGAATGGCGGTTACAAACTCGACGTCCCGTCATTGCCGCATGCGCTGGTTGGCGAAGACGGCGAGGAACTGGGAGAGCTTGATGCAGAAGAATCGGCGGATACGGCATTTGACTCTTCAGAGCTTAGTGCGCGTGAGAAAGAGAGTATGTTTATCTCTATACCCGGTGTATCCCGGGAAATGCAGCTAACAATGGCCTAGAATTCGATGCTGCTCTGGTAGAGATGATGATCCGTCATCGAAACAGAGCGACCAGTGGTGAACCCGACGGTAAGATGCAATTCTCCCGTACTGCTCTAGAGTATTGTGACTCTTGCTGACTTGCAACAGAAATCTTGGATATCGTCCACCAGAGCCTACGCAAAAAAGCGGCATCATTGGATGATGACAATTGGATGTTTGAACCAGAGAAGGACGCGCGTTTTTGAACAGATTTGATGATGCGCTACATGGTTTCATTTCATTACATGGTCAATTCTCATTTGGGTATGTCCACCGCTAGGCACTTCGACCTTGGTCAGAAAAGATGGGCCTATTGGCCCACTAGTCAAGCTCCATGTTTGACGGCGGTGCCTCAACCTTCTTTGCCCTGGACTGCGGTGCCTTTCTCCCACCAGCGTTGTCTTGGCCGCCATCACCGAAGAGCATGCTGCCCATCATGTCCAGAAGAGGGTTGCCTTGCTTGGGGATCTTGATGGCAAAGTACTGCTCACCAATCTGAGCCAGAGCATCGTCCCAAATGCCCACGTCTTGGATCTGTGCCGCATAGTGCGCGGTGAGCTGTCGGAACAGATCGGCACTGCCCCGCTGGATAGTCAAGAGTAACAAGTTGAGGAAGTTGAGCAACGGAAGCGCGGGGAAGACACGAATGTCCGAGCTAGCGCTGCTCACATCTTGCACGCCGAGAGATGGGTTTTCGGCCGACAACCGAGAGGTGAAAATGAGCAGGGCTTTGTTCGCGCTGCGGAGGTTGCCGGTCAGGAGGTATGGGAGGACTGCGCGCGATGCATAGATGGCCGCAGTGTGAGGCTCGTCATGAGTGTACCACTCATATTCGAGTTTCGCCAGCGTCTCCGCCGACTCGGAGGTTCCCAAGATGAGGTGCTTCTCGACATCGTACGGCTCATTATCTGGGTGTGGCTAGTCAGACAATGTAACTGAACAGGACCAATATCTGATCACAAACCTTCCGCGTAGACTGAACCGGCAGCGTGGTGCAGCTCCGGATCTCCTCGCTCCAGCGGTCCGTAACGCCCGCTCCATCCAATCATCTCCTGGATATACCTCTTCCTCGTAGGCTCGTCCGATGGGAACTCGCGCAAAAGCTCGATCAAACGCTCTGCAGGTCGGATATGTTAGTCGGTGTCGATTCCAGCAAATATTCCCGGCCATGGAAACATGAATAGGCAACACAGAAACCAAAGAACTCACTCTTCCTAGCGCGGCCCTCTGTATCATCATCATCACCAGAGATCTCCCACTCCGCCTTGTTGTAGACCTCCGTTACCAACATAATGGCCAAGTCACCGCCACTGGCCGAGGCACCCTGTTGGGCACCGGCCCTCAACAAAGCCGTGGCACCGCCAGCCAGGAGTTCCGCCGCCGCATCGTAGTTGGA
The DNA here is from genome assembly GCA_027569585.1 of Penicillium silybi. NCBI lineage: Eukaryota > Fungi > Ascomycota > Eurotiomycetes > Eurotiales > Aspergillaceae > Penicillium > Penicillium silybi. The sequence goes on along the minus strand of JAPDFI010000002.1, from coordinate 570,460 downwards.
AGCCTTGATGTAGCGCACAGCAATGGTGCGAAGCTGCTGGTGAGCTTCATAGTAAGCGCCCTCCGCGATCCTAGGAAGAAAGTCGTCAGTATGGGATTTCGTCGGGAATGAAGCAGAGTGATGCCTCACCTTTCGCGCTGCCGGGCGATTGTCTTTTCGATTCGAGAAGTCATCGTCGAGCTGAATCTTCCAAAACAATTGGCGGGTAGAAGGTCGATTCAAAGGGTCCAAGCTCGAATGTGCAGCGATGGAGCGGGTGGGCGATTCGCGGGGAGTGTGCAGGTTGGAAGTTGGTGGGGACGCGGAAGCTCAACTGGCTGCCCTTACCTTTTTTCCAGTTCTCTCGACTCCGTCCTTCCTAACTTCGCGCAATCCGTTTCTGATCTGTATCCTAGTTTATTGATGCTGCTGGAGCTTACGTGCAGCTATCCTTCGCCTTAAGGCCCCTTGCGACGTATCGAAGGCGGACGAGTTCCGTTTGCGACTGGACCAAGTGGCCAATTCTTTGTATCCTGGGCTGACAGTCGCGCTTTGCGAGTTCGTTCTCGCAGCGGAACAACTGGCAAATACTCAACTCCAGCTATGAGCCGAGTACTCTTCGACATTCACCCCGTGGACCGCTTCGGCGGTTCGGGTACTACGATCCGACGACCTCGAGTAAGTCAGTCTTATGCATGATGGCAGGAACAGGGTCGTTAATGGAAGGCTAGGAAATCGCTTGCTTTTCCTATGATCAAAATCGCCAATTTTCTTTGGGAGATTCATCACTTTCATACTACTACCCGCCGGATCTGCCAGCAGACTTGAATATCGGCTTCAATACGTTTCAGAAGCTGGACGATTCTCCCGACGAGCATCTCGATGCGTTGCTTGACACTATCGCTGCCCTCGAGAAAGAAACGGGAAAGAAGTGCGAGGCCGATATCATCACCTGGCGGGGGATGATGACCAAGGTGAGTAGCCCTTATCGTAATATGCGATGTCTGTGGACGTTGTTTCTAACCCGTACGAATAGATTTTAACTGCTCCATTTGATATGATGAACGGGTACGCAATTCGGATGGACTCTGTTTACGATTTATTGCTTACACTACTTGGCGATCCAGCTTCGAAATGAACGCGACATGCTACCAGGTAGGTCTCTTTCTATGATCCTCATATCCAGACCAAACTGATTGACTTGACAGGGTACAATGTGCGAATGACCATATCAAAAGTTTATGTATTCACGATGCTAATATATCCGCAGATTCATTGAAGAGAACAACGAATACAAGAATCGACAGAAAGAAGTCCAGCGTAACCAGAGAATGCCGCCAGGCATGGCATCGCAGGAGCAGATGATGTATTGGGGTGCGCTCATTCCCATTCTCATCGGTTAACGGTTACTTACTCTCAACATCAGGTTATAAGTTTGAGGTCTTGTCCGTTCTACGGCAGCCATGGGACTCAACAACACGTGCAGAAATTGAAGGCCGACAAAACGAAGTAGTCAACAATAGTGCACAATATTGTTCCGTCGTCAAAACTGGGATTGGCAATACGCGCATGGTTCTTGGTGGTGAGGTCGATGCTGGTATTCTCGTTCCTGCAAAGTAAAAATACAAGTGCTTTACTGATGCGTCACTTATAGTGTGGGACTGCAAACCAGACCGAAAGGAAGACACGATCCATTGGGTTGAGCTCAAGACCTCGGCCGAAATCCGGAATGACCGTGATATGCTAAAGTATGAGAGAAAGTTGCTCAAATTCTGGGCGCAGTCCTTCTTGCTCGGCGTACCGACCATCATCGTTGGCTTCCGTGATCAACAGGGTATTGTCCATCGCCTAGAAGAACTGGACACTGCCAGTATTCCTGGAAAGGTCAAGAAGGTCGGAAGAGGCTCGTGGGACGGAAACATCTGCATCAATTTTGCTGCTTCGTTCTTTGATTGTAAGGAGATCTTCCAGGCCGCCTTAGTTCAAGCTAACACTCTGCAGGGCTGGAGCAAACCATCCAGGGAGATGGGATGTGGAGGATACGGAAACAGGAGAAGTCGCCAGTCATCGAAGTGTTCAAGGTCGAAGATTCGGGTCACGGCGACATACTTTCCTCTGCCTTTACAGCCTGGCGGTCGTCGATGGCTTAGGATTGGATGCCGATGTTTGTATCACTAGAAGCTTCATGAATCACGTCTATGAATGACATTCTAATTGCAATGCCCAATGTTTCTTATGTATTATGTTTGAGCTGGATAGCTCAAGGCTCAGCCCCAGAATCAGAAGCGTTTTGAGCTTCTAATTCCCGTTTTCGGAAATAAGCATCTCGTTCAGCCTTCCTTGCCGCGGATTTGGCAGCTCTTTTGTGAGGGTGACCGTTCAGGTGAATTTTCCACTGTTCCTCGCCGGTCATCGTCTTGTTGCACATATCGCAGGTAAAGCACTGCATGTCGGACCCTGGCTGTGCACGGGCTTGCTCCTCTTTGGCACTCAGAACGGTATTCGCCAGTTTCGAGAGTGATTTCGGATCAGGCGTTGGTTTTTCTTCAAGCATTGACTGCAAAATTTCCTCGGACGGTTTCGCAACGCACTCATCCCAGTCCTTGACACTGCTGCTATCCATAAGGTAGAGGCGGCGCGTCATGTCGGCATCTGAAAGAGCCCGCCATAACTTGTTCCGAATCCATTTGACCTGAGACGACCCGTATTGGCGTGTGGCAGTTCTGATGGATTCGATACAGCGCTTTTTGAGTTCCTCAAGCTGCTCTTCACTCAAATTTGCCTCTTGGACGGCCGCAAAGTACGGCGCCAGCTCTTTGAATCCGATAGACACCCAGACACCACGTGTTTGGTCGACTTCTATGCCCTGCGAATGCTTTTTCTGAAGATAATCTGACATGGTCCTAGCCTCGGCCATCAAGCCCTGCTCGATCATGCCGTCGACACGCGCGTCCAGGCGCGCATTGAGAATCTCTTTCTCCGCGTGAACCCAAAAGATCAGTGTGTTCTCGAACCGCAGTAGTCCTTCATCCTTCATGGCTGCCTCATTCTTGAGAAGCTTCTGTTCCGCGTAAATTTCCGATGCTCGTCTCCCTGTTTGGAAGTAAATCTCCAATGAGCGCCGGATCTTCCGTGCATCCCTCGGATGCCATCGCTCAGCCATGACTGGGTCTACCTCGCGAAGTTTCTCCATTAAGTCTTCAGGAGACGAATCGAGAATTGGCCATTTCTCCGATGTCGAAGGTAGTTCTCTCGAGTGCTCGGGCCCGTCTTCGTCGTCTGAGCCTTCCCCAACCAGTTGGTCCTTGAACAGAACTGCCTGTGTATAGTAATGTGTACCTCCAACCAGAATGGGTAGTTTTCCGCGAGATTGAATATCGTCGATGAGCCGAAGCGCTTCCTTCTTAAATCGTCCAATGCGCCAGGCCTCCGCTTCGAGGTCGACACAGCTCAGCAGGTGGTGGGGGATGTCGTTTCGCTCCCCGACAGGGATCTGATTTGTGATGATGGGTAGGCCACGGTACATTTGCATCGCATCGCCATTGATAATTTCACCGTTGAATCGGGAGGCCAAGTCCACGGCGAGCTGTCTGTAGTCATTAGCCGCATTCTAGTGTGCGCGAGGTACCGAATCACCTTGGACTTGCCCGTGCCCGTTGCGCCGACGACGGCTATGAGGGGCTTCATGGTTGCTCGAATAGGGCGAATCGATCGGAAAGCAGAGAGCATAATGCACCCCGCGTTTTGTAGAAGGGAAGAAGGCGGACGTCTTTTATCGTTTATCGCTATCGCGCATTACCTCATCCGCGCCGAGGCCCACGCTAGCATTCGCACCTTAGTTTGTTGTGCCTTTCCGGACTCACTTCTCCCCGTCAACACCCCGAGTCTCCTTTTGATCCTGTGGTTCATTGAAGATCTCACTATGGCGCAGTCTAACAATTCCCCGACCCCGTCAATTGCGGTGCAAAACCTCTCCTATAAATTCCAAGATGGCTCCGCGGGGCTAGAGAATGTGCAGCTGGATCTCCCTCCAGGCAGCCGGACCCTGTTGATCGGCGGTAATTCTCAGCAAGCCCCGTCGTATTGAACCGATTGCTAATAATCATCTAGCTAATGGAGCTGGCAAGACCACATTGCTCCGTCTGCTCTCGGGCAAGCGTCTTGCTCCTACTAACACCATCTCCGTGGGCGGCAAGGACCCCTTCAAGGATTCGCTGGAAGGTGTCACTTATCTGGGAGTGGAATGGGTGCTGAACAGCATTGTCCGCACTGACATCGACGTGCCCACGCTGCTGGCCTCCGTTGGTGGAAACGCCTTCCCGGAGCGTCGGGACGAGCTGGTTGAGATCCTCGACATTGATCTCCGCTGGCGAATGCATGCCGTCTCTGATGGTGAGCGCCGTCGTGTACAGCTCGCCATGGGATTGCTGCGTCCCTGGCAGGTACTTCTTCTGGACGAGATCACCGTGGATCTGGACCTGCTCTCTCGAAGCAACTTCCTCTCCTTTTTGAAGCGGGAGACGGAGACTCGGCCCTGCACCATTGTCTATGCAACTCACATCCTCGACAACCTTGCCCAGTGGCCCACACATCTCGCCCACATGCACCTGGGTAAGGTCAAGACATGGGGCTCCTTGGAGAGCTACTACGATCAAGTGCCGCAGTGGACATCGGAGAACAGTCGACTTGGAGAGCTGGTTCTCAAGTGGCTCAAGGAAGACCTAGAGGCCCGTGGGCCCCGTAACGGTCATGGCCAGTCAAGTCAGGGCAAGACGTACCAGTCTCTCGATGGGATCGGTGGCTATGGACTGGAGAAGCGTAGCTGATCGATTCGTTCATTTCTTTGATCCATGGGTATGGTTCTGTTTCATCTTTTTGATGCGCTGAATCGAGGATTGTTTTAACACAGTGCCATTCAACAATTATTGGGTTCAACCATCTGGCATGGACGGGGTGTTTCGGGGGCATTCGGATCTACAGGATAGATCTATTCAACACTGGGAGTTTTTCAACCATGACTCATAGAGGGATTACGGGTTTATGTATATGTTTCAACGGCGAGAGATATCATGAGCGAAGATTTTCATCTTTTTATCTCGAGGCACACTCGGAGGCGCATGCGCTCTCAAAGCAGATGGAGGAATTGTTAAGCATTAGACGCAGGGGTGAGACTGGAGCTGACTTGGGATCATTTTCATATCGCTGAGATGACCACTTGATCCCTTTCAAGGGCACGTCTCCTCCAGAGCTGCAATGAGCTTTTTCCATGATTTCATCCCTCGCTTTGCGTTCTCATCGGGTCGTCTTGATGCTTCCCCTCTCATCCTCCAGTCAAAAGTCTCCATGGAAACCACGCCTTTCCAGCCCTTCTTCTTCAGCAAAGCATCCCCAATTGCCAGCACGGGAAGGTAGGCTCCAAACTCCCTTTCGAGAGGAAATGGACGCATATTGCGAGACCAGGTCAAAACGGGGGGCGAATCCGTCTGATAGAAGCGATGTTCTGGTGTCAATGGGGGCACAAATCTTTCCCCGTCCGAGAATTGCACGTAAAAGATCTTTTCCAGAGGGCACATCTCCACAAACCTATCAAGAGAGGCCTGTAATGCGCTGTCTCCGCCTTCGCGTACGCCTCTTTCGGTAGTGCAATCTCCCCATAATCGGGCGGCGATGTGGAAAGAATACAGGCAAAGGCCGAAGTTTGACCGGTCCACATCTTCCACCATTCGGAGTGACCCTTCCCAGGTATCGATGTAGCTTCCCCAGGCCACAGCTTCGTAGGCGATGCTGATGGAATAAGAAGCCGCCAGCTCACTGAGTTGGCGCAGCTCCTGTATCATCCGGTTCCGATCTATTGAACTGTTGGCAGTGTCAAATTGAGAGGGCACTTCAAGATACTTCGCGCCCAAGCATGCGGCAATCTCGAACCAGTGTCGAGCAGATTCAAGTCGCTCAGTGAGCGGCGTGTGATGGCCTTCGAAGTTTTTGAATGGGTTCAGAGCAAGAACTTCCAATTTGGCAGATGAACACAGTTTGCCAATAGAGCGCGCGGCCTCATGAATGGTCGAAGAGGGGGTTTGGGAGACCCCGTAGTCCAATATCTCTTGATAAACGATCTCAATCGAGGAGAAGCCATTGGATGCAGCCGCTTGGATTTTCTCTGGGAGAGCGTGTGAAGGGTGAAGCCCCAGGGATGGAGTGGTGATTGCCAAGTGGTTTTTGAACATGATGGAAGATATATCCATAAGAGGAAGAGGAGGTGGAGGTGGAGGAGGACAAGCAGGACCAGGAAGAAGAAGTTACTTGTTCATGATGCTTCGACGTTCATCTGACTCTCAGATCTCAAGCTTACAGCGAATGTTCTCAAGGCGGTTGAAGAGACAGCAGTTAATCCAGTCCTGTGCATCTCTCGCTGCATACTTTTTAGGGCTTCCACCGTTTACGGGGAATGAAAGAAAACTAGGGAAGAATTGTAGTAAGATTCGTATGAGAAGAATGATGCTTATTTTTGCATTTTGGGCGAGAAGCCCGTTACTGATCTAATCCAAAATCTATATACACATCATGAGATATTGGAGATGGTGTAAATGCGCGTGGAAGTGTCTTCGCTCGCCACGGCCAGTTCGAATCGATCGTAGCTGTCCGCGTCAGCGATTGGCGGCCGCCATGACAACCGGGTGATTGCCCTCGAGGGGGCTATGAGCTTGTCGATAGTCACCACATGTTGGGCTTCGTGACTATCGCTGGAAATTCGGTGGATTGAGACGGCACCGCTATCCTCACCCGCTGCAAGAACGAACGAGTTCTTGTATGGGACAGGCAAGAATGCAATGGCAGAGACGGCGGATGTCAGGGTCACGGTTGTCTTGCAAGCAAAAGTATCTTCAGCCTTTTGCCAAATCTTGACGGATTTGTCACGTCCTGCCGTGGCAAAAACAGGCTCCGTGGTGGCCGGTGCCCAAGCCGCACCGAGGATCATTCGAGAGTGGCCCTTGGGGTTTGAGGTGTACTTGGTAAGTGTAGTCGGGTCCTGCTCACTCCGTGCAAAGACTGCCCATTGACGGTCTCGGCCCACACTGAGAAGGTACTTGTCATCATCAGAAAATGAAAGATCCGTAATGGTCAACGAGTGTGCGGTGAGAGAAGGCTTGATCTCGTGCCAGTCCGATGTATCGTACAATCGAATTACAGCGTGGTCGATGGATGTGGCTTTGCAGGCAGTAGCAATGAGCTTGCGGTCATGACTCACTGCAACGGCAGAGATCTCATAGCCGTGACCATAGAGCTTCTCGTGCTCCGGCCATAATGTGTATCGAGCTAGTTGGTCTTCAAGCGGCGGGGTATCAACCGACAAGGAATTGGCAGGCACAGATGGTGCGCTGGCTTCCGCTTCGCCTTCCTCCACCGGAGCCTCGTCTCCGTGAGCTTTGTTCGAAAGACCCAAAACTGGGATCTCGGCGGTATCCGGAAGCTCACCTTCCACGGTTTGTTTGAAACCTGTCAATTTCTCCAGCAACTCCACGATTTGCTTAGGCTCATTGAACACTCGCAATAATTTCTCCTCCGCGCCAGACACAAACTGTAGTGGACCCAGTGTATCGACGCAGTTCAGGTCGTATCCATGAATCTGGGGACGGGAAAATTCATGCCATGAACGCTGGGTTTCTCGCTGCCATTGAGCATGAAGACGTGTAGTCTGGTCGGCACTGGTGGAAAGCAGATAACCTCCGCTAGGCTCCCACTGTACACCGTTGACCGAACGCACATGCCCCGAGATGCCAAACTTCTGTACCCAGATGTCCGCATCGGCGTCATGCTGCCACATTCTCCAGCTGCCCGTCCGGCTCAGGCTGACCACCGTCTCGCCATCCGGCGCCCAGAGCCCAATCCAGAAACCACCAGTACTACCCGTGGCTGTAGTCGATCCCTTTTGCACACTGATCTCTCCCATTCTTTCCACAGACATCCAGACACCGGATACTGGGTCTTGTTCCCAGATCGTGACCGTGTTATCAGCAGAGGCTGATAGAAGCTGTGACCGAGTCGGGTCGGGGTTCCATTTGGCGGTGTAGATCCAGTCTTCGTTTCCGAAAAGCAGGGCTTCGAAAGTGATGGAGAATTTAGAGCCAGCTGCGTCAAATTCATGGGCCTTATTCGATAGTGTTGGCTCCATGCCACCCAGAAGAGGATCCGCATCATCAATTGGCGCAGAAATCTTTATTTCGCCTCTGCGCAGCCGCCACAAACGAATATATTTGTCCTGGCTGGCCGAAGCTAGCAAGATGTCATCTGTGCTGCTCTGTGTGTCTTGTGTGAACGAGAGAGATCTAACCCAAGCCTCGTGACCAGAAAGCACGGCGCAACGTTGGAAACTCGGTTTTTCAACAGAGGTCTCCGCAACATAAATCTGCACCGTGGTCGTTGTCCCTGCGATAGCCAACACCAGCGACTTTCCCTGGTCGCCCTCGAGTACTCGCAAAGCCAGAGATAACGGGAAGAAGCGAGGCTTCAATGTGATTGTCTCAACCAGCTCACACTTCAATCCGCCCTGTGCGTTGACTCTCCAAGTACGCACGGTTCCGTCAGCAGCTCCAGTCGCAACGATGTCTGACCCGTCGGCCACCTCTAGCGCATTCACCGACCCTGTGTGGCCCTCAAGGGTAGAAACATGTTTGTAATTGCGCGAGTCGTTGGAGTCCTGCTTCCATACTCGAATTGTTCGATCGACCGAGCCGGTAAGGAGGAATCTCGTTCCTGTGGAGGGGCAGGTGTAAAATCTGATTATGCTGACTTTGTCGGAATGGCCCACGAGCAGGGCATACACACCCCGATAAGAGGGTTCCTTGAAGAATGTCAGCTTCGATCAAACCCTCGATGATCAGGCCCTAGTGAACCTACCAGAGGCTCCCACAAGGCGACATTATTGTCTGCGCCGTAGGCCAGTACACCTGACTGGACATCCCAATCCGCCGCACCGGGGTGTCGGTTTCCTCCCACACTGATATAGTCGGTTGAAACAGACACCATGTTTCGCAAGCTCTCGAAAGTCCAGGGTTGTGTGCGCCGTTGGTCGGCAATGACGAAGAGAAAGAGAGCTGTCGCGAAAGATAATTGTGGAAGAACCTTATCGATAAGAGCGCACACCCCCCTCTCCGATTCCAATCCGAACTTCAACCTTCACCTCGTCAAACTTCTGCGAGAAAGACAGGCAGAACAAATTCCTTTTTATTGAAAGAGCTACTTATCTAACTCCGGTCATGGCGGGGTTTGCAAACGGGGTTCCCACCCTCTCCATCACTGTCGAGTTCACGTACCGTCACACCCTCCAATATCTTGAGATCGTTCACTCAGAGTTCTAACTGAGGATTTTATTACAGAGGCGGCCTCGAATTACTATTCTCCAATGAGCGCAAGCATAACGTCACGCTACCTGCCCAATTGGTCGATGGAAGCCAGCCAAATATCGCGTACCTGCTCCGGTATCTGGTCGACAATGTGATGAAGGACCAGCGGAAGGAGATGTTTATCATGGAGGATAATGTGTACGTGGATTACAATGTCTGGGTCAAACAGAAGCTGACTATCTGGAAAGTCGACCCGGTATTCTCGTGCTGATCAACGACGCCGATTGGGAACTTGAAGGCGAGGAGAATTACGAACTTCAACAGGGAGATAATATTGTCTTTGTCTCCACACTCCATGGAGGCTAGTCGATTGGTTGGCCTATCTATTGTCAAAGCAATGGGAAGAGATTTTGATATCGTTAAGCACGTGAATCGGCAAGTATCGTCGAGCCGAAGAGAGATCTCCGCAGTTGGTCCTAGACAACGTCTTCAACATGTTGCTGCGAGATCCTCTCGGGCTCACGGGGGGTCCGAACCCCGCTTGGAGTCCGCAATCCACTCAAAGGCGTCGCGGCACCTTCTAGCGGACTGCCAAGGCCTTGCATCGGGGAGATCCCTCCGCTTGGGGGCACGGGGATCTTCAAGTCTTCAGGCGAGTCGGGAATGATTTCTTCTGGAAGATCGGGGATGTGAATACGCGAGGCCTCATTTTGGTAGCTCTCAGGAATAATCTGGATAAATACCAATTAGCCTATGAATCCATGTGAATCGTATCGCAAGCATCATACCTCAATAATCTCATCCCGAGGGAATTCCAAAAACGGAATATCGGCAGCGTTACAGGCCATAAGGTAGCCATACAAGACCCTTAGGACGCTTTCGTGGGCGATGATGAGCAGGTCGTTCTGTTCTCTCTCCAGCTCCAGAATGATTGGTTCAAGGCGAACAGCGAGGTCGTGATAGGACTAGGAGGAAGATATTTAGTATTTTTGTGCCCGTCATAAGAGGAAATCCATTTACCTCTGCCCGGGGATACCTGTGGTGATAAGGGTCAAGCTCATGCTTTGCAACCTCATCGGGCCACTCGGCTCTAATCCGGTTCTCCGACATCTTCTCACAGACGCCAGGATTGAGTTGACTCATCTGAGACCGCTGTCGAACTTTGTATCCTTTTTCGTAAAGGTATTTTGCTGTCTCGACTGTTCGGCGTCTTGTCGAGGTCCAGACCTTCAAGGGTCGCAGTTCATAGCCCGTCTCGCCTCGGTCAATCATTGCCTGCTTCTCAGATTCTCGATGGGCCAGGAGTCGCTCAGTCATCTTCTTAGCATAGTCTTCTCCTTGCTCGGACAGAGAAGCATCGGCTTTGTAGGAATCAGCTTCTAGAGAAACACCGGCCTAGATGATTGATTAGTTCGATGTGCTCTCGTGGTGCAGAGCAGAAAGTATTCTTACCCGCACAAAGTAGGTTCGTCTTGATTTGATGTGAAGGTTGAGGAGGTAGAAAACAATGCGATTGGAGAGGTAGCCAAAGCTTCGGTTATTGACAATGAGTCGCTCGCCCGCGTTAATCATCTACAATAATAAGCATGCGAGAGCGGATGAAGCCTTCAAGGGTGCAAACCTTGATGTAGTTCAAGTCCTTTTCGTCCATGGTTTGGAACTGGGGAATACGGGAGGAGATGCGCGCCAGATAATGCTTGACCGCATCTTCTGGGCTCCATGAGACATACTAAGAAAATGTCAGCTCAGCTTTTCATAGTATTCGAGGTAGATGTAGAGCATTCGTTGTACTTACATCGGGGGACGAGATTTTGACCCTGCGAACGTTCTCCTCGATGATACGTTCATCATCGCACCAGGATTCAATGAAGAGAGTCTGAAAGCATATAAATCAGTTTTCTGAAGGTTGTGGTGTCGGTTTTCCTGTATACTTCAATGTCATGCTTTGCGAATTCCTTGGCAAGAGAGCGACGCCCCGAGGCCAGGGGGTTTACGGCATCGTAGATCGCAATCTGGCCTTTCTCATGGTTCAAGAAGTGATAGATGTCCTCACGACACTTTCTCACGATCTTTTGGCGAAGTAGAACAGACGATGCGGTTGCTTGATGACTCATTAGCATCGCCTTTCCAGATCCGTCGCGGTGGTGACAGCACTTACCGTTCACGAAAAAGTAATCATCGGGCATGTCCTCGCCAAAGGGAATAGTGGCACGTCGGTAGTCACCCAGATGGAAAATCCTGGTCTTGACTCCAAGCCTACGTTTGTTAGCATGGGTGATCCACGCACGGCATTCGTGTGGGCGAAGCGCATGAAGACATACCATCGAAGGTACCGGGCTAAGGCTACAGAGATGTGTCTGTTTTGCGTGATCAATATTAGTATGGGAAATGCAAAGGAACCCCCGGTGGCCAAGTTAGACGTACGTCTTGCCTCTTGCGGGCAACCCCACGGTGATAATCACGATTCGGCCCGAGTGAAAAAGGCGGCCAGATTCCGTGCTATATAACTGAGCCGGCGCTAGATCGGCCTTCTGCGGCAGATCATGAATAGCATCGACGAAGATGGAAGACTTGCGCCGGAATTGCGGCGAGTTGGCCACGATTTCTGCAGTTCTGATTGACGTCAGCTCCAGGTTCAGGGGCGGAACAGCTCTTCAAGCAGTTTCTTCTCAGCGACAGGTTATGGGGTCATGGTTGATTGACCCGTCTCCAGGTAAGAAACTAAAGATGTAACTTTCATGACCCGCCAATGAGTTGGAGGAGCCGGCTTACAGTAAAGTGTCCATGGTCGCGGGAGGTCGGGACAGCAAAGACGAAAGAGCCTTCCTAGCAGTGGTTCAAGGCGAGAAATATGCTACCAACCCAGGTCAAACACAACAGCAGAAAGAAGAGCCCACCGGCTGGCGAAGTCCCAGATGGAAAGAGAGGTTGGAGAGAGATGAAAGCAGTGAGGCACTGGAGGCGGTATGGGCGATAACGGTGAGTAGATATGAGAAGGCGTGTGGACCCTTTCAGTAAACAAGGAATTACACACATGTATGTACGTACACAATCTCTTTTGCGTTTTTCTTGAATAAATTCGGCAACTTCTGCAAATTTGAATCAATTAATAAATTATCAGAAAAGTCGACCGGTTCAGTTCGACTCTACTGAATACGAACGTGTCCAGAAGGCTCGGGACTGCTTACCTAACATCCCGGTGGACGGGAAACGCCAAAGACGCCGAGCGACTTTTTCACTAGAAAGTCTTCCAGCTCCGCTTCCTTCAAATCAACACCCGACTCCCCGAGCGGATCAGATACAGCCTTTCTCGCAAGTTATCACGGTCTGCGACGTTTATTCGTCCCAGATTTCGCCCGGGCTGGTCTCATCCTTCCTTTCCCTCTTCCATTGCCCTTTTTCCGCGACGAACCTGTTGGCCGGCATCGCGTGACGACACCTTGCACCTTCGGTAATTCGAGTCCAAAACATCCAAAATGTCCGATTTCACATCATCCCTTTCCTTCCTCACGGAAAACCCCGCCGCCGCGGCTATCAAGGATGCATACACCTCATTCTCCGAGCGGAGGGCGTTGCTCAACCTGCCCAATCCGGGCACCGTGGATAACATCGCGAGAGAGGTGCAGAAGGAGGTCCTGCTGTCCAACTTCATGTTTACCGGTCTCCGCGCAGACCTGACCAAGGTCTTCGGGATGACTCCCCTCTTCCGTGTGTCGCACGCGTTCTCCATGGGCTCGTCCGGCAACCTCCCCCCGTACGCTTTCTCCGCCATGTACGGAAGCCCCAAGGTATGCCATCGCAGCTCTTCGTACTCGAAAGTGTTTCTCCTCGTTAGACTCAATTGCTCATTGGGATTTATCTTTGCAACAGGTCTTCATGCAAGGTAACTTCGGAAGCGACGGTACCCTCTCGGCCGTCTACAACCACCGCTGGACCCAGGCTCTGGTCACCAAGGCCAACGCTCAGATTATGCCCGGCGCCACTCAGGGCCTCCTCCAGCTCGACAACGACTACACTGGCGATGATTTCTCTGCCTCCCTGAAGGCTTTCAACCCGTCCTGCCTCGAGGGTGGTCTGACCGGTATCTTCGTCGGTAGCTACCTCCAGTCCATCACCCCCAGCCTTGCTCTCGGTTTCGAGGCCATCTGGCAGCGCCAGGGCCTGAATGCCCGTCCCGAAACTGCGCTGTCCTACTGCGCCAAGTACAAGGGAGATGACTGGATCGGTACCGCTCAACTGCAGGCCCAGGGCACCTTTGCTGCCACCTACTGGCGCAAGCTGTCCGAGCGCGTCGAGGCCGGTGTCGACATGAACCTCCAGTTTGCTCCCAACGCCGCTGCTATGATGATGGGTGGCCCCAGCCGCGATGGCACCACCGCCATCGGTGCCAAGTACGACTTCCGCGCCTCCTCCTTCCGCGCCCAGGTCGACAGCGCCGGCAAGGTCAGCTGCCTTCTTGAGAAGCGCATCGCTATGCCCATCTCTCTGACCTTCGCTGGTGAGATTGACCAGGCTAAGGTATGACAAAAACACCCCGTCTGCTATTCGTTGATATCTCGTGCGATTTGATACTGACTCGTGATCGTTGTACAGCAAACCGCCAAGGTCGGTCTCGCCGTCTCCCTTGAGATCGCCGGTGAGGAGTTGATGGAGCAGCAGGAGAAGGCCGACCCTGCCAGCATGGTCCCTCCTCCTTTCTAAGCTCCTCGCCTAGTCGAGAGCCCAACATCTCGAGTCAGATGAATATGACCCACATCTCTCGAGCTAATCACTCTTCATCACCCCTGTTTTAGTAGTTCTTCGCTCCTCGATGTTTGGGACGACATGGCATTTCACTCTCGTCTCGGTTTACCTATTCGAAAACGGGTTGCTGGTGCAGGCGGCAGTTGTTTGGCGCCATGGAGATTCCAAATTCTTTTTCTGTATAGATTCACACTCCGTTTCCTTTGATCACCTTCTCCACCAACATACGATGCCCGCGTCTCCGGCTATTTGGTCCGTGGTATGCGTCTTATTTATCTTCCGATCTGGTTTCCTTTCACGGCCATGTGTGGCCCGGATATTGCGAGGGTTGAGGGGAGCTCTGGCTATGTTTTCGCATCATAGACGGACCAATGTAAAACAGTATTTGACCTTTATATCCATTTGTATTTTGTAGGTTGAGTACTCGGGTACCCATTCTGCGGATATCTTTTCTAGCCTCATCTAATCTAGTAACTCGACCAACAGCCCCATCACTAGTAACTTTGCCCGACCCCGTTTCCCCATCGCAAACGACATAATTACCTGAGCCCCTCCAAGGCGGTGGTCGGTATTTAGTCGGAGCGCAAGGCAACCGAAGAAAGTACACGGTGGGCCTCGAGTGGGCTGCTGGAGAACCGCACCCACCAACGAAGCGCCAAAAGACTCCGGAGTGCAGATGTGGGCATGGCCTTATGCAGCATCCAGTCGCATGGGAAGCAAACGGTTCAACTTCAACCCCCACCCAACCCTGGTCCAAGTTTCTCGGTGAAATACCGTTTGTCCAGTGTCCAGTGCCTTACGGGTCCACCGAGGTTGAACCGGGGATACAGAAGAGTACAATACAATTATTACACGGCCTTGTCAACACGTTCAGTCAACAGGTCAACAGGTCAACAATGTCAACACATGGCATAAAAGCCAGACTGTTGGGGCGAGACGAGCCACAAGAGGAGTTGTGGCTGGCAACTACACGACTCTCCCACGCCTCCGGCACCTGACATCATCCATCGATTCATTGGCGGCCCAAGATAGTCGACCTGCATTAAGATCAAAATGGCTGTGCCATGGGCTCCGGGACCGAATGAACGGGAGCTTGGAGCACGACTCAACATTTACAGTTTGAGGGCGGGGGCCCTTCCCCCTCCACCCCGGAAATCTGTCCAATCCGTGCCGATTCTTCTTCGCCTGCTGGACGATTCTCGTTTCCTTGAAATTGAATGTGGGTAGTGCCCACCCCGTATCTGAACTCCGTTGGGTTTGCCAGTCGGCAAGATCTTTCTGAAAAATGTGTGGTTCGAATCTCATTTGTCGTCCCGAAGATTAGGGCACACTACCATTCACCGGTACAGCCAATGTGGTACATTCCCGGTATTATGTATATTGCGGTCGGGAAAACGTTCACGCAACAAAAAGAGGACGCGGCTACGGTATCTGATGGAGATATGAAGTCTTCATCGTAGTGCGACGAAACGGGAAAGGCGTGACGTGATGGGTTGAGACGGTCTCCATGCCTAGAGAACAAACCCCAACACGCCAATAGGCACTTGGGCAGAACATCAGAGCAGGTGTAATTTGGATCGTCACGGAGATGGCAGATCGCCCAATTTGGACTCAACGGGAGGAGTAACGGCCTCGAGGGACCAATGGACGATGGAAAAGATTAGGATCCCAACCTGTGGCACGTAGCCAATGAGGCGCACCGGGATTCAATGTTTCGCATGTCTCGCATGTTTCGCGTATTTCGGTGCATTCCATCACAGCACGAGAAGGGGAATTATGTCGCAGTGTGCGACCTCCGAGAGCGGGAACACGGCGAGGTTATGGCGATATCAACCCACGTGTCTGACATCGAAGGGACGTGGAATGTGGTGCCTTGCGTTCTGTCTCCCAGGCATTCCCCTTTTCCCGGTCGACATGCGCTGCAGGATGCATAGTCGACCTGCTCACTGTCAGGAACGGTCACGGGTCTAAGCGAGGCATGTTGAAACCGGGTACTTCAGTGGGAAAAGAGTCCACCTCGAACCAGATGAAGGAGATTGGTATCGAAGGGCACTAATACTAATCTCGGACCCGAAGACCTGGGCCTGCCAGATCCGTGTCGGGAAACACGACGTCACCGAAACTAACGGGGTGACAGCGTTGGGGGATGTCCGCATGACAGACATTGTGGCGAGTCTGCGGTCTGGTGATGTCGATCTACGGCTGTGGTACAGTTTGCGCACAACCCTCCCGAAGAGGTACCCGAGCACCGGTGGGCTCTGCTTGGGAAGGCTAGAGTAGTCGAGGCCGTCACGATACGGCGTATCCTCAGGAAATGGCGAACAGCTCGGATGTATTTACGCCGTCGTACAAAGCCCGCTATGCAGCCTTGGCCCTCGACAGCTCGTAGCTTCTCAACGTCGACCTTTTCAGCTATGTGCATCAGGCCGCAGCTTCCAACCCTCAGGTCGAGACTCGAAGGGGTAAAAATTCAGACCTCAACGTCCGGTGAGCTCGGGTGACGAGCTCATTGGCCGATCTGGTGTCGAAGCTCGATCTCCGTGAGATATGATCACGATCAGGGGCAAGCGTCAGGAACCACATTCTCGAGCCCCTTTTAACGGAAAAAGCAAAAAATAAAAACGAAGGTCAAGCCTCGTTCCACTTTTTTTTTTTTGCCAGTGCAAGCTCGGGGGGCTAGATCTCTAGTGGACGTCAATAATCCCGGATGCAGTACCGGACTACGGCTGGAATCCCAATCGCTCGGAGCTGGCGTCGGCTGAGAAGACTTGACCTCGACCTCACATGCCAAGGGAATCCTTGCAAGTGAGATCGACGGGCTCCCGGTATCTCGCATGACAGCCTTTGGATTATACCGACATACCTACAAAGCCCGAGAACTGGAACTCTACCTCTTGAACTCCTCTTGAACTAGAAACATAGAAGTAAAAAGCACGGCGCACTCCGTGGCCCAAGCTTTCTCAAGTCAGCTGGACTCGATGACATCGTGGTCACGAGGGGGTCACGAGGGAACCAATGACTGCGGTTCCTGGGAAAAATTACGGCTGGTCACCCGACATTGACGGGACTCGCGGAAGAAACTAGCGTCTTGATGAGTCTAGATATCTTTTTTTTGGACCATCACCGTCGTCGGTATTCTGGATATATTTATATAATTTTTTTTAACAGTACCCGGCACCCGTTCTATGGGGGAGATGCCGTACACCGCTGGCATGTATTGGGGAATACGCCAATCCCGGTCCGATGATATCACCCTCCGCCCGTAAAATAACCGTACCGTATTCGTTATCCACCCGTCACGGCTGTTTCGAGGAGGCAAAAGAACCTTGGAATTGAATGGGGACTTTGGGGAGGGGGGAAAATAGAAGGAAAAGATGGGGAGGGAAATGGAGTGATCAGATCGAGAGGCTGAAGAAAGGAGATGGTCTATAAAGCTGCATGGCATTTTCTTTATTTTATTTCCCATCATTTCCATTAGGAGTAGTTTTCACCGTTTCCCGCCCCTCTCTTTTTTTTGGTGCTTTTTATCACGCTACAATCCCATTTCCATTGCCCACACCCCCGTTCCCCCCGTAAGACGCAAAGGGGAGGATTTCCTGGTTCCCGTCAACGTCACCTCCGACTCGCCCTGAAGCAACCCGCCCAATTTTACTACTTTACCTACTGAACCTTGCCTTTATTCCCTCATTGGCTCACCATTTTCCTGCTTCATTCGCCCACTTTCTTCCTTTTCTTCGTCCCTAACACTTTTCGACCTTTTCTTCCCTTGACCTGCATTCTTGGCATTTCTGCCGTTTCTTCTGAACTCGCCCCGTCGGACCTTCCGCCCTCCTCCCCCCTCCCCTCCCCTCCCCTCCTCCGATCCGCTACTCCACCGAATTTACCGCATTACCATCTGCCCAAAACGGATTCTCTCTTTCTTCTTTAGCATCAACTCCCCCCCCTCCCCCAAAAACCCCTCCCCCTCCCACCATGTCACAGAGTCGGCCGGGGCTGTTCCCGAGTTTGCGCATGGGTGGTAAGAAACCCCCCTCCTTCTCCGCCAATGGTCGTCTCCCACTAATCCTTTCCCCCTCCCGCGCAGAGGTCATCCGTGAAAAGGTCCAGGATGGCCTGACGGGCGAACACAAAGAGATCTCGTACACCCAGTGCAAGATCGTCGGCAATGGATCCTTCGGCGTGGTGTTTCAGACCAAGATGGCCCCCAGTGGCGAGGACGCCGCCATCAAGAGAGTCCTCCAGGACAAGCGTTTCAAGGTGAGAGACGGCGGCTGCACCGGCAAGTAGTGATACTAATCGATCTCGTCCCTCTGTAGAACCGTGAGCTTCAGATCATGCGGATCGTGCGCCATCCCAACATCGTCGAGCTGAAGGCCTTCTACTACTCCAACGGCGACAGGGTAATGTGTGACGAGTTCCCGCTGCGTACCTCCCCGACTGACTCCGTCCTCGTGACCTACAGAAAGACGAAGTGTACCTTAACCTGGTACTCGAGTACGTCCCGGAAACCGTGTATCGCGCATCTCGCTATTTCAACAAGTTGAAGACTACGATGCCCATGCTGGAGGTCAAGCTCTACATCTACCAGTTGTTCCGGTCGCTGGCCTACATCCACTCACAAGGTATCTGCCATCGTGACATCAAGCCTCAGAACCTTCTTCTGGACCCCAACACCGGTATTCTGAAGCTTTGCGATTTCGGCTCCGCCAAGATTCTCATCGAAAATGAACCCAACGTCTCCTACATCTGCTCCCGCTATTACCGGGCCCCGGAGTTGATCTTCGGGGCCACCAACTACACAACGAAGATCGGTACGTTCCTCTCCTTGAGCCCTACCCGGATCAACCGACTAACCCGATACTAGACGTGTGGTCGACTGGTTGCGTGATGGCCGAGTTGATGTTGGGCCAACCCCTCTTCCCTGGTGAATCCGGCATTGACCAGCTGGTGGAAATCATCAAGGTGCTCGGCACTCCGACTCGGGAGCAGATTCGCACGATGAACCCCAATTATATGGAGCACAAGTTCCCGCAGATCAAGCCGCATCCCTTCAACAAGGTCTGTACCCCCTCTCGCTGCCCGACGCAATCGCCGCCTCGTCTGCTAATACCCTACCAGGTCTTCCGCAAGGCACCCCCGGAGGCCATCGATCTCATCTCTGCTCTACTGGAGTACACCCCCACCCAGCGGTTGTCGGCAATTGAGGCTATGTGCCACCCATTCTTCGACGAACTTCGGGATCCCAACACCCGGTTACCCGACTCTCGTCATCACAACAACCCCGCCAAGGATCTGCCCCGTCTCTTCGACTTCTCGCGGCATGGTAAGTCAACGCGGGTGAAACCTGGCCGCGGTTTGAAAGCTAACCGTCCATCCAGAACTTTCGATCGCTCCTCAACTGAACGACCAACTGGTTCCCCCTCACGCTCGCCCGCCTCTGGAGGCCCAGGGTCTCGACATCAACAACTTCCAGCCCCTCTCCAAGGAAGAGATGATGGCTCACCTCGACTGAGCGGATGGATACCGCCTCAGCGAGGGACACTTCTGTTCGTAGTGCGTTCCGCACGGTGCTGAGAATTTCGATGACCTACCGACCCGAGAACCTTTTGGTGTTTAGAGTGGGCTCTGAATGGTGAGCACGGGCTCTGCTGTGTCGTGCCTTTTCTTGAAGCAGCAGGGCATTGCGGAATTGCATCGGGGCTGCGATGGGGAAAGAATGGGAAAACGTGGTCAACATTCTCTCTCACGGAGAACCGGATTCGATTGAGGGGAGGCTGATGATTGTCACGCAACGGTGGGAGGTCATGGCCTGGAGTTTATTATTTTGAGGTGTCTGCGACAACTCTTGGGAGGAAAAAGTGATACCCTTTCTGTGCAAGTCTGCCTTTTCCGGGACTGAAGACTGCATAGCTTCATCGGTCGAGGGGGAGGAAATCCGCAAGCCGAACTCGACTCGGACATCCGAGATGCATCGCCGTTCGAGAGGCTTTCTTTTCCATCTTCGAGGGGTCTCCGTCACCCGCGGTTCACCCTGTCGTTGACTTCCTTCGACTTGCAGCGCTAGAAACCCTGTTCTTTTCTTTTTTATTTCACTTCCCCCTGTGCGTCATTTTGCTTTTCGTCCTGTCCTTTGCAATGTCATTGTCCCGGTTCATCGGGCTCGGCTTGTTCCCGATCTCCCCGACTCGCCGGCAATGAGCTACACATCCCAGTTCTGAAGCAGACGGTTTCCTTGTTTCTTTGTTTCTGGCTTGTAGATGCATGTGCCTTGTATCGTAGGGGTTGGATCCGGGTTCTGGAGACGGAGAGAGTTGTGGCTACTTCTCTCTTATGGAATATACGTTCGGAATTGTCTCCAACTATCCTAGTATTCTAGTATTCCAGCTGTTCTTCCGTATATCGACGTTGGAAGCGGACTCGACAGTATTTCAGGAATCGTGATCCGACACATCCTATTTCTCGTTACGAGTTGCCAACCATTGAGTAAATAACTACATGGTAGAACAGTCTATAGACTGGACAGGACCCGTACAAAATACAAAGGCAACGCGGTCGGGGCCCGGGTCGGAAATTCCCCCCTTCCGGGCGGCCAGTCACCTCAAGCTCCGATTCTCTTGGACCTCACTTCCCGTGCAACCTTGCATTTGTCAATCCAACTTCGACCAGCAATGGCTGACTACGAGCGCCGGAACTCCAACTACCGGGGTGGTGGTGGGCGCAAGCGGCGCTACCGAGGTGAGTACGTCTCGAGCTTCCCATCCACCAAGCTGACCATTTAATTTGCAGATGATGAGGACTACGATCGCCGCCCTCAGCGACGTAGATACGAGGAGCCTTTGTTTGTTCAGGTCCGCCGCCAGCTCCTGACACTTGCCGAATCGGTACGATCCTTCTTCCGCGCATTGCGCTCCCTTGGATATTGGGCGATACTGATGGAGGATAATCTTTCAGGCTGCTCGACGCGTTGAGGATGATGTTGTGGGGATCGCGAAGACAGTGGCGGACAATTACGAAGATGAGGAGCTGCGCGACACGTTCATCAACATTTCCCTTGACCTGTGCGTGTTGATTGATGCTTTCACCCCCCGAGGCGCAAACTGACCACCATCATGCAGTGTTCTCGAGCAGCCGATGAAAATCCCGTTTGTCGCCGCGGCGGCTTTGGCGGCGCACAACCTCAAGCCGGAGCTTGGATCGGAAATGTTGAGCAAGGCGAGCAATGCCTTGCAAAAATACATCGATTCGGGATCATGGCGCGAGGCCAAGCTTCTCCTTCGCTTCCTGGGTGGACTGCAGTCGGCATTTGAAGGCGATGGCATTTTCCCGCTTCTAGAGGAGCTGTTCGCTCGTGCGGTCGATCTTCAAACCACATCCTCGGAAGATGTAAGTGATGCGCCTTGTTGTGCCCGCGGCTTCGCTCTAACACAACTGAATGCAGCTGCTCGGACTGGAGCTTGTCAAGATCATTCTGTTCACAATCCCCTACGTGATGTCCTCTCCTGCCACCGGTTTCGAGTCTCAGGCGAACGCTCTCCTCGAGAAAACGGATATCATTGCATCTACTCCACACGCTCTGGTTGACTTGGTGAACACATTCAGCCCAGAGGAGAACAAGGAAGCCTCTGGCCCAAGTGTGATCAGATTACTCCAAGGGCAGCTCCAAGCTGAAGCCAGCAAGGGCTGGGAGTTGAAGTGTCTTCCGCGCCCGTGGAAGGACGTTCAAGAGCGGGAGCCGGATGAGAAGAAGCCTTTCGACGTAGTGGCCAAGGTACCCTTCCCGCAGATCACCGTCCCAAACCCTGTTCCGAACGGCGCCCGGCCTCTCTTCCCGGAAGTTTACATCTCCGTGTACGCCGACCAAGAGGTGGATACTGTGCCTCCAACCTCGGACATTTCTTCTTCACTCTTGAGAGAGGCGTTGGTGGACACTATCAACCTGCTTGACTTTAACCGTGTCGCTACGGCCAAGTACCTGATTGATGTTGACTGCTACTACACCCCTGGCACCTTCGTTAAGCGCGCAACTCCATTTGACCGAATGCGGGAGATGGCTGGTGAGATGCAGGCGTGGAAGCCTGAAGATGTGGCGGTGGACGCCGTGTTCTCCCAGTTATATCAGTTGCCAACACCGGAGCACAAGCTTGTGTATTACCATGCTCTTCTGACTGAATGCTGCAAGATCGCCCCGGCAGCCATCGCCCCTAGCTTGGGCCGTGCCATCCGATTCTTGTATAATAACCTGGAAACCATGGATCTGGAGTTGAGCCATCGCTTCTTGGATTGGTTCGCACACCACCTAAGCAACTTTGGCTTCACGTGGAAATGGAGCGAATGGTAAGTTATTCTCTGAACGTGCTGTTGCGGAAACCTAACCACCTCCCAGGGTTGACGATCTCGATCTTCCCGCCATTCATCCGAAGATGGCGTTCATCAACGGCGCTCTGGATAAAGAGATCCGTCTCAGCTTTGCGCAGCGCATCAAGGGCACTCTCCCGGAGCCCTATATTCCGTTGATTACGGAGGGCAAGGAGAAGGACACGCCAGAGTTCAAGTATCTGTCGGATAGTAAGTTGAGCTTTGCCAGAGCCTTGTGACTTTTCAGCTACTAAGATCGACAGCGACCCCGTACTCCAAGGAAGGACAGGAGATCATGCAGCTTATCCGAAAGAAGGCGACCGATGAGGAAATCCAGCCGTTCATCGCAGCTATCGAGGAGCAGGCCCAAGGCATGGGAGTGGAAGATCCCAAGGTTCCCTCCACCGATGCTCTTGTGACGTCGATCTGCTTTGTGGGATCCAAGTCGCTCTCGCACGTTCTATCCTGCATTGAACGGAACAAGGACCGGCTGCTGGCCATTGGTTCTGCCTCCCAGCAAGCCCGCTGCCAGATCATCACCTCCGTCATGGAATACTGGGCAGACCAGCCGGGCATTGCCATCAATATCATCGACAAACTGCTCAACTACACGATCCTGAGCCCCCTCTCCGTCCTCGAGTGGGCCCTATCCGAGTCCATGGCTGCCGGCACCGTTCTTTCCAAGTCTTACATCTTCGAAATGATCTCCGCCACCGTCGGCAAGGTCACCAACCGTATGCGCCAGATCGTCGCAGCCCGCACGCAGCCCGGTCTGTATGAGCCACAGCTGAGCGTCCTGGACGAGACCCTTGCTCGTGAGCGGGCCGATATGCAGGCCCTGTTCAAATTTATTGAGGATTCCATCGTCTCGGTCGCCGCTGGCAGCAATGACGAACAGATGGAGCGTGGCGATGGCAGCGGTGATCTGCCGGAAGACGCCATCATCCGCCAATGGGGCCGTCGCTGGCTCCGAGTCTTCCGAAGAAAGGCGGCCGTCGAGGAGGCTTTTATCACCGACGCCCTAGCTAATGCCACCCCCGTTGGAACGACCGCCCCGGTCGAAACCGAAGCCGCTGACGGAGACATTAAGATTGCCGATGTCGATGACCAATAGAGCGTTGACGAACAGACATATTCGGGAGGGAAGCTCACTTTCGGAGAATCGGCACTGATTTTCTCATTTTCCTCTCGAACCCTTGTGTCACTGCATGATCTACCCATGGATGTTGTGGGGCGCATTTCGATCTGGCCTACCTTTGATTGTACACTACCGATTCTCTGAGCATTGCGTATCTCGCAGGCCATGAAAATCAAGAAAAAGAAAAAAGGATTTTCATAGTGAGCCCGTCGTCTCGTGTGCTGTATTCTATTGTCCCTGAACTGTCCATCCCCAGTCGCTCATCTCCAAAGTTCATAAATTAGCGTATTTGTATAAATATTGTGATTAGGGGCAGCCGTAGAAAGCCAGATGAGAAGATAGAATAATCGTAATCCACAATTGGAAAGAAGCGGTTTGCCCGAGACCTATTTGTTGAAAATCCTTGTACAAACCCCAGTGCTGGAGTGTCCCCCAAGTCAGCTAAAATACAACCAAAAATCAGAAAACAAAACAACCCTCATGAGTCTCGTAGATATCTTAACCCAACATCAATCCCGTAAAAACACATGCCGTGAAAATCTCATCTTGATTTCCAGGCTTTTATATCCATTCGAATCGCTTAATTGCCAGGAGGTCATCATGGCCCCCGCCGGTCCATATAGTACGGACCGGAATCGTCCCCGTCGCTGCTGGATCCGCCCGTGTACATTGATATACTGTCTTCATAACTGCCGCGGCGAGAGTGGATATCCTCCTCCGATTCTAGAGAAGCCATTCGCTGCATGTGCTCACCCGCGGCGGTAGACCTTTGTGTAGCAGCGATGCGCCGGTCCTTGCCTCGTCCCTTGATGCCCTTGTTGCTATTCTTGTATAGAGCGGCGAAATATTCCCACAGTTCTTGTTCCTGAGAGTTGGCAGGTCCGGTCTCTTGGGAGAAGCGTTGCGTCAACAGCCCGAGGGTTCGCGCATGGAACTTATTCTGGTGTGACTAAACGGGTAACGAAAACATGTCAGTACTCTGAGCGCCGGCCAGGTAGAAGGGCTGGTTTCGTACCTTGAGATTCCCCAGCTGGGTAAACTTCTTGCCGCAGTCGTCCAGACGGCAGATGAAGGGCTTTGCATCAAAGTGAGTATTCTGGTGAGCACGAACATTGCCACGTTGAGCGAAGCGCTTGTGGCAGATCTCACAGGAGAAAGGTTTCTCGCCCGTGTGACGACGTTCATGAGTCTACGCGGTAGGTGAGCCTCGTGCGATCCAAGTCTCCTAAAAGTCGCGGGATTTCAGATCTTGCTTACCTTTAGGTTGCCTAGCTGCGAGAAGCGCTGCCCACAGTTGGGCTCCTTGCATAGCTGTCCATCCTGTCAGCGCACATCACAACTCGTTTCGTCCATACTATACTCACAAACGGCTTGTCTCCTGTATGTGCTCGTGCATGGATGT
The DNA here is from genome assembly GCA_027569585.1 of Penicillium silybi. Taxonomy (NCBI): domain Eukaryota; kingdom Fungi; phylum Ascomycota; class Eurotiomycetes; order Eurotiales; family Aspergillaceae; genus Penicillium; species Penicillium silybi. The sequence goes on along the minus strand of JAPDFI010000002.1, from coordinate 545,502 downwards.
CCAGGTGCGTCTTTTGGGCAAAGCTCTTGCCGCAATCTGGCATATGGCAATTATACTTGCGCTTCTTGCCAGATCGAGATAGCTGCCCTTCGTTGGTCATCATGCAACGGAGCGGGGACACGGGATACTTATGATATCCCGGAGGAGCGATGTGCTGGAGAGGAGGCAGGGACTGCTGCGCGGGCGACGAGCTTGGTCGCGCCTGGATGGCCTTCATCAGGACGTCGACTCCAGTGGAGAACTCGGTCTCGGTGGCCTGCTTCTTATCCTCGGAGCCCATGTACAGCGGTTGGCCTCCTGCACAGGGCCCGGCAGCGTGCTCGACCTTCACCTGGCTGATGGCATTTTTGGCCGGACGAATGTCTGGAAGAGACTGCGGCTGCTCGGCCGGGAAGCGCGCAGGAGAGCCCAACGTTTGGCCCACGATATAGTGGTACGGCGCGGGTTGGGTTAGGGAACCATAGCTGTACGCGGCAGGAGTCGGTGCCTGGTATGGCAGCGAATAGGGCGCAGTAGTAGGATGCGAGTAGTAAGGAAATAGGGGCGCATCCATGGGACGACGGGCAAAGGCACCCACGGGGTGACCATGGAAGTCGTAGGGCACAGGCTCCGTGGTCTCCATCGTTTTTCTGAATCGGTGGAAGGTTGAGTCTCAACCTGAATCCCGGGAATCCCGCCTGTATGGGAAAGACTTTCCTGGGATGATTTGGGTTCCGGCCACAAGAGTCAGGTTGCTTTTGAGGGGATCTCAAAGTGGGCGTGATCCCAGGGCCGGGGTTCTATATAGGAGTATAATCGAGATTGGGATTGACTAGTGGTGATCACCCGCCCCCAAGATGCATATATTTGCTGTAATTCTCGTAATATCAGGTATCTGTATGACGTTTCCCAAAAGGGGAGACGAGTTCGAGGCCGAAGGTGCATGGACGATCAGGGATCCAGGGTTCATGGATGAGGCGACCTGGTAAACAAACCTCCCACTGGACGCATCATTTTTCATTTTCATGGCTTACAGCCTTCTGTACTATCGTGAAAATGATTTACTGAAGGAGCCGGGGGGATATGGGAGGGAAGGGAATCTCGGTGAAGAGTAGGACAAGAGGTGTGGAATGCCAGCAGCCGCGACTGGCGACCTGAATTCCTCGGACTCGTTCGTACCTTCCCTTTTCTCTTTCTCTTTCCCTCTCTACTCTTTTTCCTTTTCCCCTTCATCCCCCTTCCCCCTTTTAATCCATCTTCGTTCTTCATCATTTCCTTCCTTCCAAAAACCATGAAAACAAAAGAACGGAAAGAGAAAAACAAAAAAACCGGGTGCATCACCTCGAGGGCGGGCCGGGCCTTTGGGCTTTCAAAGTGGACTGGACTGATCTGCGGTCGAGTAAGCCGACGCTGATTGGGGCTCACCCGGACGCGCCCGCCCGATAGTCGCCAATAGCGTCCGATCTCCGCCCGTCGAATATCCATGCTAGCCGCCATGGCCCTGGAAATTCTGGCCGATCGGGTTTCAGCTTGATCTCCCGATCCTCGCCGTGCATGGGCTAGTGTCTTGGGGGGAAAAGCCCAGCGTGCACTCCCCGGCCTCGCTCCCTGCACATCGTGCAGTCCGGAGACGTCGACTGGTCCATGTTCCTGCAGGGATCGGACTGAGCGCGACGAACTCCTGCCTGAATGGGAGACCCGGAGTTGACAAGCGTGACGTGACAGCTTACGAACCACATGTGCCAGATGTGCCAGATGTACCGGCTATGCCAGATATGTACCTGATGGACGGCGATCCACTGGACCCGACAGATCTCATAGGGTCTCGCGCCCCGTGCTGTACTGATCGACTCATGACATACCCCCCTAAATCGTCCCAAACTCGACAGGTCACGAGCCTCTGTCCCACCATGGGAACACGGATCTGTGGCGATTCAGACGGACAAGGGTACCTTTGCTGGGTTCCCAGAACGCCGGTCCCCTGTACTACGTGAAAACTCGGGTCTTCCTTTACCTATGGACAGTTGCCTTGTGTGTGCGAAAGTGCATTGTTCGGAATGGAACAGAAAGAAACCGACAAATTCGAACATGGCAGCCCAAACCGGCGGCGAATGTATCCAAAGCAATAGAAGGGTAAATGGAACAAAAAAAAAAGGGAAAAAAACACCACAATAGAAGAACAACGCATTGCGCCGAGGCATCCCGCACCCTTTCACCGTCCAGTGTAGTTCGAATATCTAGAAAGCGGGTCAGTCGCCTGTCAAAAAGGCCGGAGAATCCAATCTTACCTCCAAATCCGTGCACGCATGTCTCCACTGCCGGTGGCGAAAAGATTGCCGGTAGGAGCGGGGGCAACCGAGATAACTGTTCCGCGGAGAATTAGCAAAGGCTGATCAGTGCGTCAATCATTGATCCGCGGAGTCTCACCAGAGTTCTTGTGGCCCTGGAGCATCATCTGGGCGTTGCCGGTAACCGGATCCCAGAATTGAACGCCGCGGTCCTTCGAGCCACTCATCACCCACTGGCCATCGGGGGTCAGGCACACGCTGAGCACAAAGTCCTGGGATTCATGTCAGTAATCTTGCAATTGGTACTGAGGGCGTTGAAAACATACCTTGTGGCCTTCGAAGGTCCGAACACACTTGCCGCCCTTGACGCCGGTGTGGGGGTGCATGCCCCGCGGGACGGTGAGCTCCCACAGCTTGATGGTCTTGTCGAGACTGCCGCTGACCAGGTCGCGGCCGTTGGGCGCAAAGGCAACTGAGTACACGCTGTCCTTGTGGCCGTCCGGGTTTTCCAAACGCTCCACCAGATATCCGGTGGTGGTATCCCACACACGCACGCTCTTGTCCAGCGACCCGGCCGCGACATAGTGGCCATCGGGAGACATGGCCACGGTGGTGACCCCGTCTTCGATGCTCAGGGTGTAGACGAGCTTTCCATCCAGGATGTCCCAGAGACGCACGGTCTTGTCACCACTGCCAGAGGCAATGTAGCGACCGTTGCCGGCAAAGTCCAGGGAGTAGATATCTTGCTCATGGCCGGTGAAGATGTGCTTGATAGTGCGGTTGGCGATATCCCAGACCTACATTCCATCACAGCAATTCGTCAGTGATTATTCCCCTATCGAAGGGGCGGTCTTGGGACCGAACTTACCCGAATCTGCTTGTCCTCAGCGCCGGTGGCCAGGTACTTGCCGTCGGGGCTAAAGCAAACGCTGCGAATGTAGAGATCACCGTCCTTATCGACATTCTCATCCTGCAGCGTCGCGACGTTCTGACCAGTGGTCACGTCGAAGATCTGCGCAGAGCGGTTGCATCCCGTTGCCAGGTACTTGCCGTCACGGCTGAAGCGAACGCAGCAAACCACGCTATCGTGGTTGAGGTGGTGCACCAACTCGACGTCCAGCACGCGCTGCACCTCTGGGTTGAACACGGCATACCAATCCTGACCCTCGCGCTTCTGGGACGCGGGCAGGTCCTCGGGGTTCCAATTGGCAAGCATGTTGCCGATGCGCTCCGTGCGAACGAGCGAGGTCTGATTCGGCGGCGTGGGACGAGGGATTTGAGGCGAGGCGCGGGGATCCGGGTAGGCGAGTTGGGTCTGCTGGGGGGTGGCCGGGCCCGGAGCAGCGCGACGGCCCTTACCAGGGCCTGGAGATGCGGTAGGAGGGGGAGGGGGACCGTAGCCTAATGGGTGAAGAAGAAGCGTATTAGCGAATCGGCGGCGGTTCCTAACTCATTCACACATACCGTTCACAGCAGCACCGGGCGGATATCCTCCGAAAGAGCTCTGCGGGGGTTGCGGCGCACCGGGCTGGGTGGCCGAGGCAGGCTGTTGAAGGGTATGCTGGGGATGCTGCTGATCCTGGGAAATGGGAGGGGCAAGACCGGGACCACTACCTCCTTGGTTGGCCATGATGCCACCGAACAAGTTACTAGGGCCGTGGCCCAGAGAAGGCGGTTGCGCCTGAGGACCCGTGTGCTGCGCGGGCGCGATATGAGAAGCGACGGGTTGCACACCACGCGACTCAAGCTCGTGTCGCAACATGCGGATCTCGGTTTCGTAGCTATAGTAACGGAATGCGTTAGATTTGGATGACGTGGATCGAAAGAAGGGGAGGGGGCAAAAGAGGTAGTTACGTACTCCTGCTTCATCTTAATCTGGGTCTGCTCCAGCTGATACACCTTCTGGCGGATCATCTCCATCTCCTGGAGCTGCCCGGTTACTGCGTGATCTGTCAGTTAGAAAAGGTTTCAGCGAAATTCGCGACCCACGAGCCGCAGCCATAGATGGACTGGCGACACTTGAACGGTAAGGGGAGGCTCCCCATTGAGACTGTGAGGAGCTAGATAGAAGGAAGGGGAGTGCATCGACCGGAGAAACATACACTGGTGCTCATATTCACCGGTGCTCCGCGTTTGGGTCTCAAACTCCTGGCGTAGTTGGTCCAGCAACTCCGTCAGACGGGAGTTGGGGGCGGGCACCATCCCGCGATGTGTGTTATACATAGCGATTCGATGATTCGGATGATGACTTCAACGATTGATAGTAAGACACTATACAAACGGCAGCTTCGGAAAGGTCACAGTCGGTCAAAGTCGAGACAGCGACAGCTCACGAAGGATCGCAGCTTAGCTAGGGACTCAAATGACAACCACTTGAAGCGGCGATGCTGGTGGAACACACCACGCAGCTAGCCACAGCAATGAAGCCGAATGAGTGTGGAATGATAAGGGTGGGGGTGGAGGTTCCAAGTCGTGGGTGGGAAGAGGCTGGTTGACGGGAGCGGGAAGGTTTGAGTTGGGGGGCGGAAAGACGGAGTGGAATTGGCGGCTGCCGTTTAACGCGGGAAGCGTAGTAGGCGAGAAGCGCAGGGAGGGGGTTTTTTTGGTTCCTCAGGGTGGGTTCAGGAGTGGATGATGACTGGAGCAAGGTACTCCCCGTTTGCAGGCGACCGCGGGCCCAGGTCTCGAAGAGCCTTTTCCCATGGGACTTGGATCTACACTTGTGGCCCGCACTTGACGTACCTCTGAGTACGGTGGCCTTGTGGCCTTATAGCCTTACAGCCTTGCAGCCTTGCGGCCTTGTCTCATCCGTATGCCTGGGATTTCGGGCAACCAACCCCTGGACTAACTTATACTGCGTTGGTACTCCTCGGGACTAATCAAAAGTCACCGTATTATACGACGGTCCAAGAATAAGCAATGGCACCTATGCAGGTACCAGAAAGCACAAATCTCATGATCTCCGACATTCGAAACACATAAATAGTAACAATCCTCGAGCAGTAATATTCGGCTTATTAAGAATGAGTGCAATCCCGAACGGCTGCAGCGGTTCCGCGCTGGTGTGATGCGGGCAGAATTTATTATTCGCCCGAGATATTTTGCCCCTTCCCCCGTTCTCCCCTACACTTCTTTCCCCCAACTACTCTCTACGGTCCCCGTGTACTTCAACATGGATATCGTTCTCGAATTCTGGGACACCTTTATTGGTGATCGTCTCTATTCGACTCTGCTCCCCGCTTCGCTCTCGGCTTCCGCCTCCTTTCCGGCCTTCGTGAACGCCGCCAACAGTTCCCTGGCCCTCTTCGGTGCCACCGAACCCTTCGTCTACGAGCCTGCCACCCAGCTGATTCACCTGGAGCCCTCGAAATATGCCTACCTCAGTGCCTGGCCGAGAAATAATATGTACAGGCAGTTCACCAGCTTTTTCCTGATCACTTGGTATGCGCGACATTCCACGCCACTCGGTCCCTCGAAATTTCAAGCTAACTCTGGATCGTTGTGAAGGTTGTTCGGTCTGCTCGTCTACTTCGTCGTCGCCACTCTCTCGTACATTTTCGTCTGGGACAAGACGACCTACAATCATCCCAAGTTCCTCAAGAACCAGATTTCCATGGAAATGAAGCAGGCCATGGGCGCCATGCCGCCAATGGCTCTGTTGACTGCGCCGTTCTTCGTCCTGGAGGTTCGAGGCTATGCCAAACTCTACGATGCCGTCGCCGATGAGCCTTTCCCGTACTACAGCATCCTGCAATTCCCTCTCTTCATCGTTTTCACCGATTTCTTCATCTACTGGATCCACCGTGGGTTGCACCACCCCCGCGTCTACAAGACTCTTCACAAGCCGCACCACAAATGGATCATGCCAAGTCCCTTCGCCTCGCACGCCTTCCATCCCTTGGACGGCTGGTCTCAGAGTGTGCCGTATCACGTCTTCCCTTTCATCTTCCCCCTGCAGAAGCTGGCCTACGTCTTCCTGTTCGGCTTCATCAACCTCTGGACCGTTTTCATCCATGATGGCGAGTACGTGGCCAACAGCCCAGTCGTCAACGGCGCCGCTTGCCACACCATGCACCACTTGTACTTCAACTACAACTACGGGCAGTTCACCACACTGTGGGATCGCATGGGCGGCAGCTACCGCAAGCCCAATGAGGAACTCTTCCGCCGGGAGACTAAGATGGGTGAGAAGGAGTGGTCTCGTCAGGCTAAGGAGATGGAAGAAATTCTCAAGACCGTCGAAGGTGACGATGACCGCAGCTATGTGACTCCGGCAGAGAAGAAGAACTCATGAGTCGCATCAGCGTTTTCGGCAGGCTATTTGGTGAATGTCGAATCGGGTACAAAACAAGCGTCTGCCTGAAACCAGTGCTTCTCCACTGACCTCATGTTTGCCCCGATTTGCAAATTTCAGGATTCAAGTATATTAATATTGCGCAGTGCACATCCCACATACTCTTTTTAATACACCAAAAAGAGACCTGCGTCCTCTTCGGGATCGCGGTCTGACTTCTGTACATATTTCTCATGGCGAATAGAATTTGATGACATTGGAATGAAATTTCTATCAGTCTAGTCTGAATACCGTTGTCCATCTTCCACTATTTGAGTACCGACTTCCTCACAGCTTCTCGGCGGATTTGCGACCCTGGTCAGGCATGAACCAGTCCATGTATTTGCGCTGCAGGGCTGGAGTGACCTTGGTCGCCGGGTGAGCCTGCTCTTTTCCACCTTGACAGTGCTTGTTGATCGCCTCCTGTGCGTGGCCTTGGACGTCGTATCCATAAACATCCAGCACCGTCTGTGGATCCCCATAGAGATTGCTGCTACGTACAAAGTACTTGCCCTGCAGCTCCGGGGCCATGGCCGCATCTCGTGCTTGTTGCAACGGGCCATCTGGCAACTGCCAAATGGCTCCATTGATGAAGGAGACCTGCTGCTTGGCGTACGCCTTGGGCATCCGCTCGGCTTCATAGATGCCAACTGCTTCCCGCAAGCTCAGCTTTCCTTGGATAACGGCTTCCACGCACTTGGCCAGGAAAGCCCCGTCTTCCATGGAAGTGGCCGCCCCCTGCGCCATGTGGTTGACCATGGAGTGTGCTGCATCGCCCATGAGAACCACGTTTTTCTGAGGCGATGACCAGGACTCCAAAGGCCCAGTGACCATGAGTGGCCAGCGAGACTGGTTTATCAAGAGTTTCATCAGTCATAAATCCGAAAACTGCTGCTCGAGGGATTCACTCACCACTTCCGGGATCATATCCACGATGCGCTTGATGCGAGGATCGTAGTCTTGATACTCCGCCCGCATCTCCTCGATGGGAACGTCACTTTGAGTAGCACGCAGCTTCTCGGGGCGATGATGCGATAGGACCAGATTGAACATCTTGCCCGCGCAGATCGGGTAGGTAATGATATACGAGTTGGGTGCCATCCACACCTCCATGGTAAGCTTCTCGATGAGCTCCTTTGCAATAGGATCTTGGCGGATTTGGTCGTAGGGGACAATTGCACGGTATGCGCAGTTCGTTGTCGGTGGCTCCGGACGGACATGCGGGAACAGTGTCTGTCGGACAACGCTGTTCACGCCATCCGCTCCAATGCAGAGGTCAAACGTATATGAAGCACCTCGCTCAGTGGTCACGGCCACCCGGTCGGTCTGGTGGTCGATTTCATTCACTCGTGATTTGATCTTGATGACTGCTCCGAGTTTGGCAGCGATGCTAGCTAGGCCCTCGTGAAGATGAGCCCGATGAACCACCCACCAGGGTCGGTTCAGGTCTCGCTCGATAGTCGGGATCTCGGTATAGCCCACCGGGGTGCCATCTTTGCGGCGCATATTCAGTTCCTCGAATTGGACCAGATTGTCGCCGATGACCTTATCCACGCCCCATCTCTGAAGGAGCACGGAAACATTGGGGGTCATTTGGATACCCGCGCCAATCTATGATGATTATGATGATTAGTGGGGATACTCGCGAACATTTCGGGGTGAAGTGTACATACTTCACCCAATTCTTCGGCAGCTTCCAGCACCGTCACCTGGGCACCGGCCTGGCGCATTGCAATAGCAGCCGCCAGACCACCGATCCCGGCACCAACGATGCCGACGTGTACTTGACGAGAACCCTGACTGGTGTAAGCGGCTTTGCATGATAGTTGGGGACTGGACTTGCACCAAGGACCTTACCATAGCTGAAAGTAAATAGTTGGTAGTCTGCAGAGTTGTTTTACAGATTCCATGGTTTTTATAACTTATAGATGGGGACGATATGCATCGGGGAGATCGGGAAGACGTGTCGGGGAAATAGGGAAATCGGGAAATTGGGGAAGCTCCAAGCTCGCCAAAGTTGGGGCTCCGGATTTCCTGCAACCGGCGGTTTGCGGGGAACCGTGAAATCCGGCAACAGAAATCGGGTGTCGGGACGGCGGGGGGTTTGAGGGTGAAACTGAATAATGGGGCCTGTATCTCCCCGCCTTCTTCCCCCCTCTCCTGCGCAATGTCGCATCCTCCAAAACGCCGACGGGCTATCTTAGCCTGCAATTCCTGTCGTCACCGTAAATCCCGTGTACGTATTTCCCGTGTCCGTCCTGTCGGTCCGGACTAACGAGTCGCAGTGCGATGGGGGCCGACCCTGCACCCAGTGCAAAGACCTCGGATGCGAGTGTCTCTACCAGGACGTTGGTCCATCATGCAATCTTACGGTCGAGAAGAGGTATCGGTACACTTTGTCCCGTAAATAAGTCGACTCTAACCTTCGGTCCTGCAGCTACTTGGCTCGGCTGGAACACCGCATCCAAGAGGTAGAAGCTTCCCTTCGCAGGTTGGAGCACCAGAGCAATGGTTCCAGTTCCAGCTCTTCAGAGCTCACTCAATCGAAGGATCACGTCCGTCATCCTTCAGATCATGGAGTCACGTTGCCTTCGCCTCCTAAATCGGACGTCCCAGTACGCCCCAATCCCGTCGATCAGAACAGAGCCGAGTTCGGTGAAGTCGATGTTTCTGAAAACCCAATTGATGGAATGGGCGCTATCAACTTCACCGACGAGGAGGATTGTGGTTTCTTCGGTAGGAATCCCAGATTCCCGAAATTGCTCCAAGATCCAGCGAGCATATATCTGACACCGGTCTAGGGCCGTCATCCAATATCGCGTTCCTGCGCCATATCTCCCGTGCCATTGCGAGGGGAAATGCACATGCTCCCGGCGTTCCCTCGCTATCGTCTCCCGGTCACACCGGTGGAGGCATGTTGAACATCTCGAGGTCTCGTCCTTCAGATGATCCACGAAGCAAATCTCAGGCATTTGGTAGTAATGAGGTTAACATTTTTGCTCTTCCCTCGGAAGAGCGGACCTGGAACTTGATCCAGATTTATTTCGAGAAGACCGGCCAGCTGCTACCCTTCATTCACGAAGCCTCATTCTGTGAAACGTATTTCCGAATGCGAGACGACGGTCTCAAGAGAGTGCGCCGAACATGGCTTGGTTTGCTCAATATTGTCCTCGCGATTGCCACCAGCCTTCACACTGAAGGCGATTTGCCCGCGGGAAGACGAATCGAGGAGTCCGACATCTACTTCCAGAGAGCCAACGGGCTCTGTGACCGGGATTCCAAGCGCAACGCGACCTTAGAGATGGGTATCGGCTCCTCCACTGAAACCACATCAGCATCCACTGACTGCGGTGAGAATAGTTCAATATCTGTTGGTTTTGGGTCAGTACCTTCAAGGAACCCAAAAGTCGGTACAGGCATGGACCACCCACGGACTGGCCATCTCGGCTGCTTTCCAGCTTGGTCTGCACTCTCCCGAGGCTAATCGGCGTTTCTCCCCCCTGGAGAGTGAAATTCGAAAGAGGACCTGGTATGGCTGTATTTTGCTCGATAGGTAAGTGACAAGCACGGCTTGATGCACAGGCTTTTTCATGTGTTGATGATGAACCAGAACGTTGAGTATGACCTTTGGACGACCCTGTACCGTTCCAGAATCCTACGTGAAACTGGAATTGCCTCTTCAAGACATGCGGGTGCTCAGCAGCACTCCCGAATCGGAAACTTATCGCCAGCTAGATGGCTGGTTCTTTACTGCTGCAATGTTAGTTGACGCACTGAACTTCTCTTTGCAGATTGCATATATGCTAATTCATTTTCAGTAAATTGTACGTCGTCACGTTCAACATCCTCGACAACTGTTACTGCCAAAATCTGGGATTTGAACACCCGCTCACTACGGCAAACGCTGTCCCCCAAATCCTTGAGGGCGAACGCCAGCTCGAGGAATGGCGTTTTCAAATTGTGCCCGCGCTCGGTATCCGACTTTGGCATGAACCTTTGCTCGGCGATGATTTAGCACAAATGGATCAGGAGTCGACTATCCGCCACAGATTCGGTATTGTGCTATCCGTCCGATATCACAACTTGCGGATTCTCCTGTATCGCAAGTTCCTGGAAGGCTACTTGGATACATATGGCGCCGAAGAGTCCGCTTCTCAAGATAACAAACTCATTCAACAGATGGGCTTTACAGGCGTGTACAACTGCATTGAATCCGCCCAGTCCATTATCTCCACTGTGCACACCATCACATCGTCCACTGGTTGGCGTCGAGGACTGCTCGGTGCCTGGAACTATTCTCTGTATTACACTTTCAATGCCGGGCTCGTTATATTCGGGGCTCTTCTAGTCGCTTCAAAGGAGCGCAGGCTCAACCCAGAGCAATGGAGCTCGATTGAGCCATACCGGCCCTACCTCGATCTGGCCGCAGAGGCTTTACGCCGCTTGGATTCGGGAAACCGCGTGATTGAGCGCTGTATCGAGTACCTATCACAGCTATCGATGATCCTCAACACCAGTAAGCTTGAGCTTCGATCCTTTGTCCCAATGTGCAATGGCCTCGTTACTGACTCAGAAACCGTAGCATTGAGCGAACCCAGCAATCCTCACAACGCTCTCGTTCCGCAGGTAGCGACGTACTCTACAGAGTTCACATCACCACAGCCTACGGATCACACCATGTGGTCCAATATGGATCTCGGCGAGTTCATGATGGACAACGACTTAGACCTTTTGGGCCGGGTGTTCAATTTCAGCCAGGTACCTGATGCGGGGACATAGTTGCCTTGGTGGATGGTTGAATGTTCATCTTCCTCCATGATATCAGAATTGGAGATATAGTTTTATCCGAAAGGACTCTTAGCATAAGTGATATCGTGAGGATCTTGGGTAGCCCCTTGTACATATGAACGAGCTCAAACATACCAGGCAGGAGTATGAACGCCTTTCAACCCTGAACATTCTATCTCCATTATCTCGCCAGTCTTTTGATGATCACACATCGTGATCCGTCGTAGGGGTGGAAGCCGTTGGCAGCCAGATCTTGCTCAGTTCTCGGCCAAATCTCTGCACTCGAGTCTTCAGGATGGCTTGATGTCATGGCAATGTGCATTCCAACCACTCTGCCAGCCTGCATCATATCTCCACACTCGAGCACGGTAATCTTAGCCTGCAGCTTGGATGAGAGAGCGAGTATGCGGCGATAGAAAACATCTTCTGGTCTGTCGCCGGCATTCTCCGGGGAATCGGGAGCAGATGGTATCAGTGCTAGCCGTGGTTCGAAGAGGCGAACGCTGCGCGACGTGGTCCCATCGCGAAAGTCCGAGGTGGAGATGTAGGGCGGATTGGAGATCAGCAAGTCACATCTGGCCCCAAAGGATTCACTCAATACCCCAGATTGCGAGAAGTATCTGGGTAAGACTTCCTCCACGGAAGGGATGGAGTCATCACCCCGTCCAAGTACATCGGCACGTTGAAAGTGGATCTCGGCGGATGCTCGACGAGACAGCAGACCACTATTCAAATTGTGATCAAGATTCTTTTGAGCCAGGTCGAGGGCTACGGGACTGATATCCACCCCCAGGATGACCATGTCCCGGAGGTGAGAAGCTAGGAGGGCATGGAGAAGGAGCGCTATACAGCCCGTGCCAGTGCAGAGATCCAGGACCCGAAAAGACTGAGGCCCTGGGGACCTTGTGTCGTCTTTTTGGCCTAGGCCTAGAGCCTCGCAGATCAATCTGGCTGCTTCGAATGTATAAGACTCGGTTTCGGGTCTAGATGCGTCAATAAAGCGCACGATATTTGGCGCGAGAAAGTCTGACCTTGGGATTAACACGCCTCGTCGGCAGAGAATTTCCAGGTCACCAAAGGGCTGGTCACCCAGAATGTACTGGAGAGGAAATCCTCGAGAGCGCCAGAGACACATAAATCGTAGACGCGTCCTCCACCCCAGCGGTGATCCTTTAGGCCGCGCAGGCGACCGGCTATCCCGCAGGGCGCGTTCACGGAGCCACCGAAGCTCATTGCGAGCCGAGTCGAGGGAGCGGCATTCTTTAAGAAGCAACGGGAGAAGAGGATTCTCGCGATAGGCCTTGACGAGCACGGATACGGGAATCCTCGGCATCGCGCGGCATAGAGGATCGAGGATCGAGGATCGAGGATCAAGAATCAAGGATCAATCCGAAGATCGCGGAGTGACGCCACGGCGATTACCCGAAGTTACGCGACTTTTGGCTTCGGTACAGAAATTGTACAGTTGAGATGGATTCAAACGCAATTTTGTACGGATAAATGTTGTACATTTCGTGACACGTAAAAGATCGTTATTAACACAAAAACAAAAAGACCAGGTATTTCCCCCCATCAACGCCAATACACGGAAACATGCAAATGTCTATACGAATTCCTCCTACAGCGTCAGCAGATATCCAGCACCGACCAGACCCAGGGCCAAGTGCTTGGGCATGCTGGTCGCCCGTGCCACTGCCGCATTCTTGGTGGCCGCAGCAGAGGTAAAGATGTCAGTACCGCCCGAAGGTCCGCCAATGCGTGCTCCAGAACCGTCCACGACCACGGTGGTTACCGGGTTGGAAACGGCCGTAGCGCCCGGCACAGCGTCATTCCCAGTTCCGATTTCCAGGACGTTGTCACGCGTCGAGTTGAAGTTGGTATTGGCCAAGGAAATCTCGTTGTTGGCGAGATCGTAGACCACGTAGGCACTGCGCAGGAACGTGTCGCCCAGAACCGGAGTGCTGCCGCCCGCAGGCACGATGCCAAAGACACAGGCGCGATCTCCATTACGGAAATACAAACCACCCGCATCCAGGACCAACTCGTTGACGGGCACGTGGATGGTCGGGGATGAAAACGTGAAGGAAACGTTGACATCCTTCTCCGCCAGGCTGCAGGGAACGTATCCAACCCCACTCGAAGAATCGTAGGTGACATCCAGGTCATCAAAGAGGTCCTTGACAAGTTCATCGGGGAGGTAGCTCAGGGAGCTTCCCGAATCGAGCAGCGCAGCGGCGGGGAGGGCGCTGGACGAGTAATTGTTGGTGCTCGATGAATCGGTGAGAGCAACCGCGGTCAGGGCGATGATGAACTGCGAGAAGATGCCACCGACTTTCTGGATCGGGAGCGTCTCTAGCGTGCCGTGGTACTTGTCGCTATTCACGCCACCGAACAGAATCGAGCCGGTACTGGCATCCAGGTCGTTGAGCCACAGGCTGTAGGCATTGGACTGAATTAGGCCTTTCTGCACCATTGTCTTGGGCAGATTGGCATAGGCGTTCCCCCCATTCCGGCCAACCTGGACTTCGTTTACGGTATATCCAATACCCAGAACTCCCTCTGTAGACACTTGAATGTCAGTCCGTTCCAATTATAAATGTATAAGAGGTTCCGGTCCACGGAACCGAGGTAGACTAGTAGACTCACCGGAAGAGCTTGACTCATAACCCACGCCGAACTGGAAGTCCTTGATCGTGGTGCCTCCGATACTAAGCGTGTCGGTAACGTAGTCGCCGCTGGCACCGGAACTGTCGGCATAGGTAATATTGAAGTCGGAGGAAACGAAAGAGTAAGTCGAAGAGGAGCTGGAATCGTAGGAACCGGACGAGCTGCAGGCATCAATTTGGGATTCGCAGAGTGTGGAATTCGGTGCATTGCACCACAGATCACTGCTGCCCGTATCCAAGACTAAGCGCAAGCTCTGCTCGGGCGTTCCCAGTGTGACGTTGCAGTAATAGAGGGTTTCCTTAGTCACTGTCAGCGAAGTGAGAGGGGGAGGTCGAATTGACTGGGGACACACCTCGTTATCCAAATTCTGGCCGATCGTTTTGTCGCGCTTCCTCCTCATGCGGTCTCTGGCTACCGGGTCGGCAACATCCTTACGCTTGATATCCAGAGTCACCACCGACGGAACGTCCCGTTGATGAAGAGTCAGGCGACCCAGCGCGGGAAGCGCGAGAGTCGCGAAAAGAAGCAATGAATTCTTCATTCTCCGCGGGAATCCTCCCGTCAAGAATGCGCGATTGGCCCGCCCGCCTTTTATGATTCGATCTCGTTGAGATCAAGCTTTCGGGAATGTGATAAGTCAGGGGTAGTTACATGGGGTAGGAAGTACTGAGAGAGTCGAATCTCACAGACCAGGGTCCGGGAGCCAGTAAGTATAAGTACTCCGTAGTGCCGATGTCGTATGCCCCAGATGCATTTCCGGGTCCGCCGGGAAGCTGAAAACTCGGGTCCATCCATACGGCCCAGTCAGCGGTTCCTCGGGTGGAGCTGTTTAACTCGTCGAGAAAAGACGCGGCAGCAAAGCCTCGCTGGGGGCCGAGTAAGGCGCTGAACGGTGACCCACCCGTCACCGTTTGCACTGCTATGGAATGACTTCAATATACAATACGACCGGGATAGTGAATGGTACAGTAGATATCGACTCTCTTTTCCTTTATGATTCCTCGTACCAATAACGAACAAGGAAAAAGTGCCAAATAGATGTGCGTACGTATGCCGCGTGCGTAGTTGGGAGATGACGTGGATGGATGACGCTCCACTTCGACGCAGGGCCGTTTCGGGCTAGCATCTGTCCAGTCCAGGGAATACTGAATATTCCCCGGTTGAACCGTATCAAACATAATATAGAACCGATCTATATCAAAGTCCCTCATTTGATCGAAATTCCAATCTCACCTCGGCTTACGATGGTGGCAGTGCTGCAATTTGGGAAACACCTGGCGTTACTCATCCCCAGGAATAGCGAGGCTACCACATTCATATAGAACGTCTATTCCGAGGCCTGGTGGCAAATGAGCCTAGCGGTGTTGCATTATCGATTGTCTGGGTGGGTGCCTAGATACCCAGAATGCGTTTCCTGCACGGATGGCTTCGTATATCGTATACATATACATCCGTGCATGCGTATACGTTGCCATCCACTCCTCACAAGGCGGCCACGATTTCGAATTAAACTGCCGTTCCTGGTAATGACCCCGAACCGAGACTTGAGATGACTGGGGCTGGATTCCCTTTCTCCCTATAATTATACTTATAATACAAAAGTCACCTTCCATCGAGGCTGTCGTACAGGCCCTGTCCAGGTACCTAGTTACTGCGCCACACTTACAAGCCCACGGCTTCCCGAACTTGTCGCATGGTCACACTGGCATTGGCCTGTGCAGCCTCAGCTCCCTGCTGGGCAACCGAGTCCAGGTAGCCGGTTTTGTCCTCCGTAATGGAAACGTACCGCTCTCGAATCTCCTGCAGGTGAAAGGCGATCCGACTGGCTACGTGCTCCTTCAATGCCCGGAGGCTCGCAGTGTGATATTCAGAGGCAATGCTCTCACAGGGCACTCCCTCGAAGTGACTCAGGATTTCAATCAAGTTGGACACCCCCGGCCGGCGCACCGGGTCGTACGTGATGGTCGGCTCCGAGTCTGTGAGGGCGACCTTCACTTTCTTGTGAATGACGCTGGGAGAGTCGGTGAGAATGATTCTGGATCTTTCATCGGCATGGGACTTGGACATCTTGGAAGTGGGCTCTTTCAGAGACATCACTCGCTTCGCAGGAGCTGGTCAAATCAGCCATGGACACATCGAGCCGCGGGAGACTCTTACATATCAATGCCTCCGGAACAGGGAAAATCGGCCCGTAGAGGTGGTTGAAACTATTGGCGGTATATCGAGAGAATTCAAGATGCTGTCGTTGATCCTCACCAACCGGGACATGGGTAGCTCTGAGAAGTATTAGCCGGAGTCCTGTCAGGGTCGTATGATCACTGCACCTATGGACCAGGATGTCCGCAGCCTGGAGCACGGGATAGGAGAAAAGACCGAGCCGTAGTTGAGCCCGAGCCTCTGAATCTTCTAGTGTTGCATCTTCGGGCAGCTGGAGCTTGCTCTGATGGTGAAGCCTGTCAGCTGTTGATCCGAACCAAATGGTCAGGGCACGATTCGAGCTTACCTTCCACTGGGTCATTCGCGAAAGATATCCCATCGAGGCCACCGTGCTGAGTATCCACATCAGCTCCGCATGTGCCGGCACCTAACGTTCGTCAACAAGACGTTCTGATCTGATCAGACTTCAACCGTGCTGGTGCAATGTGATGCGACATACTGCAGACTGATGGAAGATGGTAGATTTTTTGGGATCGAGGCCCACGGCTAGCAAAGTAGCGAATGCCTCCCTTCTCCATTGTCTCAACTGAGTTGCATCCTGAGGTATAGTCAATGCGTGGAGGTCCACGATGGAGAAGAACAACTTGGTCCCCGGCTTCGCATTATCCTGTAGCTTTACCCATTCGTGGAGAGCGCCCAGATAATTTCCCAGATGCGGGACACCGGTCGGCTGAATGCCAGAAAAGACAACGGGCTCATGAGCAGCCGGCGTCGTACTCGAGCTGGCGGAGCGATGCCGATTGCTCGGTCGAATCGAAGGAGTCGGCCGGACGCGGCGAAGACTCCCCACGGATCTCGCAGCAGCGCTGCCGTGGTGGCAGACTGTGGCACGCATTCCGAGCAGGCTATTACGGGTAGAAAGTGAATTGAGCCGATCATTTATTTCTCCGACTCCCGCACCGCGCAAACACACCGTCGCATCACGTGACATTCTGGAAGATCGCGAGATACGCGCTACATAAGCATATGTAAACGCTTGCCCGTCCGCAGAATGAAGGATCTCCAATATCATATGATGGCAAGAGAAGAACTATCATTCTTTGAAAGTTGGATATGATCACAGTAAAATACACAGGGCCTGACAATAATACAAAACTATGTGACGCCCAATTGAATCCCCCCTAAAATGCAAAGCTCGATCACCCACCCCCAGGAGCGTCTAGAGATTCTTGCGCTCAGCGAATCGGTCACTGTTCAAAACTTCGAATATCCTCCGGTCGGCCGAGCTGTCCTGTCGCTGTCCGAATTGTTCAAGGTGTGGGCGGAGAGTTTTCTCAATCTCCGGAAGAGATGCATCCATGGATTTGCCAACATCTGTAATTGGGTCAGTACAAGACGAAGAAATTGGCCAACACGGTGAACTGTACCGAGACTGTCATGCTCCCAAACATTTGCCTTCATACCGACTCCGTAGAATGCGTGTTTCCGAAGGAAAGCGAGCCATGCCTGTACCGCCTGCAGGTTGCCATCCTTGATCTGAATCAGTCGACGAAGAGTGATCCGCTCAAAGTTTTCCTGGCTGCTCTTGTGCACGAAATTGCTTCGCGGGACGGTCCAGCGTTCGACGATGCGAGGGAGAGGCACAGGACCGGAAACGGGAAGGTTTAGATAATAGGCGGCGCGAATGGCGAAGTCGGCAAAAAATTCCACATTTTGAACGCTGTACGATCGCAACTGGAGGTCGCACACGGGGAGGCCGTACTCGGCCTTCCTTCGAAGTGGGCGCGAATAGATCGCCTGTACGCTTCGGGGTAGTCGAGTATCCTCACCGAGAGCTCTTAACCGCTGAGACCTGAGATAGGATGAGCCGAATGTTCTCCCTTTTCATCACGGAACGTCTCTGTAGGTAATGCGTATCACTGACCATTCTCTCACAGGGGATTCGGAAGGCTGCTCGGCATTCGGCGACCTGAATCGAATACAGTTTGGTTAATCACCATCAAATATAATCTCGAGCCCGTAAATCGTACCCAGTTGCAGGAGTCGGTGCAGGGCCAGCCTGGGGAGTTGTCGCCGGCTCCGGAGACGGCGCGTTCGGTTGGCTCGGGGATGATAGCGAGCGAAAGGGGACGGGCACCTATTTGAAGAACCCTGTTAGCATAGCTTTGACAAGTTGCAAAGAATACAAAATACCCTCAGGCGCTTGCTAGCCCCAATGGCGGAGCGCGTTGTGTATGAGAACATCGTCGGTGAGCGTTGGAGGTCTGTTTGGTGCGGGTTTTTTCTGGGAGTTGAAGATGCGGGCTGACCTGACCGCCTTGAGGGCCTGTGGCCTCTACACGCTTTGATTCGCAACCCAAAGCTCAGGTTCTCTATAGATGAGATTCTGGGTATTGCAGGGTCGCTATTTTCAAGGTCATTTCACTACCCGCTAATACGGTCGTTTCCGGGTCAAAATTCTTTTCCGAGTGGGATATCGCGCTCGTCAGCATGTAATGGTGTCCATCTTATTGCGCTTACCCTCGTCAATCTGCAAAAGAGGACATCTTTCCTATCTATACTAGGGGCTTGAATGATACGAACCCGTGCATCAAAATCCAACAGACGAGGGCTTGACATACGGGTTGACCCTGCCCGAGAGCTCCAACCAATAGGACCACTGTACACCGCAGCATCAGAAGATTCTCGCGATCCACACTTCTGTCCTCTCCCAAGTTTTTTTACGAGATCGTTCTACCCGAGTCCAGACGGCATGGCTCAATCAGACATGTCCTCCTTCGAGCGGGCCAACGAGGCCATTTCATATTTGAGAAGCCGCCTGCCCGAGGGCTTGCAAACCCCGCAAGTTGCCATTGTATGTGGCTCCGGCCTGGGCGGATTGGCAGACACCGTCCAGACTGAAACCAGAGCGGAATACGACTACTCGTCGATCCCCCACTTTCCTCGACCAACAGGTAAGCCCCGTCCGAGATGAATGGCAGAGTCACTGACATCCACAGTTGCCGGACATGCTGGGAAGCTGGTATTTGGCTTCCTCGGGCAGCGGATCCCCGCAGTGTTGATGGTCGGCCGTGCTCAGTGAGTGCCAATCACGTTATGGGGGAATCTCACGGCTGATGTGGGCAAAGCTACTACGAGGGCCATTCTATGGACGCTGTCACGTTTCCCATCCGCGTCTTCAAGCAATTGGGGGTGGACACCGTCGTGTGTGAGTACTTCTACATCTGCCGCTTTGAGGGCAATCCCGAGTAATACGAGCAATACGTGACAGTGACAAATGCGGCCGGTGGCCTGAATTCTGAATATGGCGTGGGAGATATCGTCCTGTTAAATGATGCAAGATCGTCCTTTCCTTATTCTGGAGCTAGAGCGCTGACCATTTTCCTAGCATATCTTCCTGGCAGGTCTGGCAGGAAATCACCCTCTGAGGGGACCCAATGCGGAAGAATTCGGAGTTCGGTTCCCACCGTTGTCGGACGCATACGACCTCGAACTTCGACGCCGCGTACACCAAGCTTGGAAGGAAGTCATCCCATCACAAAACACAAGGAAATTACACGAGGGTGTCTACGCTTTCGTTGGAGGGCCCACGTAAGGAGACTGCACCCTTTTCATATACCTTCCCTTCGACTGACTTCGCCAAGCTATGAAACAAGAGCCGAGAGTCGGATGCTCCGAATGCTAGGTGCCGATGTCGTCGGCATGTCGACCGTTCCAGAGATCGTGGTGGCTCGACAGTGTGGCCTTCGCGTGTTGGCTTTGAGTCTTGTCACAAACAATGCCGTTTTGGCGCCAGTGCCTCGTGGGGATGAGCAACTGCTTCAGGACAAAGCTGCAGGCGAGTTAAATGCGATCCTGGAGGAGGGCAAGGCGGGACATGAAGAGGTCCTGGAGGCTGGCCGCATGGCCGCTCTAGACATGCAGGTGAGTGCAACCTGCAAACCCACGCCGAGAAGCCAGGAAACTGACTCTATTGACAGGGATTGGTGGTGCAGACCCTTGTGAATGCCTTCGGCCAGAAATAGACCGTAGCTTTGAAGATCGAATATGCAAGCCGGTAATTGGAGGCCACTGACGAAACGGCGACAGTTGATGCTTCCGGATGTTGCTTTTTGAGCATGTGGATACCGTCATCACTTAGTCTTCCGGTTCCGCTTCGCCCGTAGATTATTGTAAAACGCTTTCTTTCCACTTTGTTTTGTGCCCTGGATGTCACGATACTTGGATTCGAAGCGTCTCGACTCTCGCTCCAGTGCCATTGTCTCCTCGACAAAGGTCTTCTTGCGATCCTTCTTTGCAATGCGCCCACTGAAGAATTCTGTCGGACCCTGGATGATGGTTCCCACCTGAGAAAACTCTGGCGGTTTGGCTTTGCCGTTTTCCTTTTTGTAATGTCTCTTGGGATCCAGCACAGAACGCATTCGAAGTAGCTGCAGATCCCTCTTGAGTTCGGTGGTCAACTCTGTCTTGGGGAGGTCAAACCAGTCCGGTCCAGCGGTAGGTTTTTCCTAAACATCGTCGACATGTCAGCGGATCGGGTTCGCAACCATGGACATCAAGAGAATCAATGATGATGTTGTATGCTCAGAGTAACTATGAAAAATAAAAGCTCTCACTGGTGCAGCACAGGCCAAGACGGACTGATTACGCCGCATCAAGCGCTCACGCGTTGGGAAAATTTTTCCTCATTGCAAAAAAGGGAGGGTGAAAAAACTCGAGAGGAAGGAACTGACCTTTTTCGGATTCTTAGCATCAAAAGAGCGGATCGAATTAGATAGCTCCTTCTGCTTTGGGTCTATGAGTTGGGCCGAATCGACAGTGGCAATCTCATCGCCCTGTCGAACATAAGGTTCCAGAACTGTTCCCGAGGACAACTTCGGAATCCTTGAAGAGTGTGAGCCATGGTACAGTCGGAAATTAAACGGGTTTCACATACCTCAGGGAAGCGGCGTCGAAGTCCTGTGTGGTTGAGACAACAGGGCCGCGCAGGCGTCCCTCTGCCTCCAACAGAAGCTGTTGAATCTCCTCGTCTGTCAGGTCCACCTCTTCCTGAGGTTGGACACTGGGCCCTGCGTGGGTTAGATCAACCATCCCTGCAGGTCAGGATGGAAAGTATAGAGGAATCGAGGAGAGCTGGACGAGAGTGGGTTTTATAGGTTTTTTTTTCTGTTGTTGCTTTCTCGGAGCGGACTAACTTGCTCGGGTGGAAATCTCGGGTCGGGTGGGGCTCACGTGATAATGGTATTAGTAGGTACCCGGTACTCGAGATTTGGTTACATTGGCAGGGAACGTAAAGTACCTTTACCTAATGGTTATCACCGTTCAGCTTCCGTGTCCATAGAATAGATTAACAAGACCGGATGGAACATAAAAAAGCTAGGGAACAATAGAATGTAATTTGAAACCAACACAGGAAATCAGATAGAGCGGGGAGGAAAGATGTCGGATTCACACGAGGGGCTCCGGAAACGTCAGACAGCTGAAAGACACCTGCTTGGCACGCTCCGACGCGCTTCCTCCGCACAACCCTTTCAGCTCGGCTCTTCATTCGTCGTCTCTGCGATCAACCCCCTCTCCCCTTACGAGGTGCCCGATCTTCGGTCGCGTCGCTTCCGTGTCTCGGTGCGCACTGAGAGCTCGACTTTCATCTCAACGCTTCACGCGAGACCCGACCATTCGTCATGGAGCCAGCTCCTCAGGGAACCGGGCAGCAACAGGGCCGGCAGCAGCAGCAGCCTGTGTATGATATCAGGAATGGTGGTCACTATGGTAAATTGCATCTTCATCCCCACCGCCTCCATGATAAGGTCATCTTCGCGCGGTCAGATCAAGGTCCCGTACTGTCGGGCGCGTGTCGAATGACTGGTTCCGCTGTCGCATTTCCCATGCAAAGCATTTATTGATACATTCGCAGGTGCAAGCGCGGCGGTATGCTAAAAATGATGGCCCGAACCCTCTCCGAATCCACCGATGACCACACGAGATATTGGCGGAACGATAACTAACTGCATGTGAATCCGACTAGCTCTCCGCGCAAGGATACGCCCCAGTTGCTGAATTGTATACTGGTACCTGGGCCAACGTCAGTACCCGGCAGGTCCTATCCTTATTTAATTGACCATCTAACATGGACCAGGTAAACCAAGGTCTCCAAGGCACGGCCCGCGATATCCTGACGACTTACTGGCAGCACGTCATCAACCATCTGGAATCGGACAATCATGACTATAAGATCCATCAGCTGCCGCTTGCCCGTATCAAGAAAGTGATGAAGGCGGACCCGGAGGTCAAGATGATCTCTGCGGAGGCTCCAATCCTGTTCGCCAAGGGTTGCGATATCTTCATCACCGAGCTGACGATGCGTGCCTGGATTCATGCTGAAGACAACAAGCGTCGTACTCTGCAGCGTTCTGACATTGCTGCGGCTCTTTCAAAGTCAGACATGTTCGACTTCCTGATTGATATTGTCCCCCGCGAAGAGGCGACATCCCACGCTAAGCGGTCGAGCCAGGCTGCTGGAGCGGCTCCAGGGCCTTCTGCTGCGCCTGGCCAGATGCCGCCCGCCCAACATGGAGTTCAACCACATATGGGTCCTGCGGATTACGGCTCCCTTGGGCAGCATGGTCTCCCGCAGGACCAGGAATACCGCCCGCAGCCCGCCATGTACCCAGGGGCAGTTCAACCAGACCCGACGGCCTCATATGGCCAGCCTCCATCCCAGATGTTCGAGGGGATGTATGCTTATCCGCACCTTCCCCCTCAGCAGGTACGCTTTACTGCTCGTTTGACGGACACTCTTCAGAACTAACCTTGGGCGGTGAGCAGTGATGGACTTTCACAAGTACGACTGGTCTTTTATTGGGGCGATTTACGAATTTCCGCGTGTTTTATGGCGAATCCCGGCACTATTAGGTCGTATAGTCTCTTTCTCTTTCTTCTTTTCTTACCAATGACGTTTTATGTAAGGCCAAGGCAAAGCTGATACCATTGGGGATTCTTCTGTCTTTTTGAAATTCCCGACAGGGGTCGACCGTCTTCGTAATCGTTTCTGGACATGGTAGGATTCACGTATGTCTTTCTGCACCTAGGTTCCGAGGATCTTCGATAATCTACCGAAGTGAAACCCTCCCACCGGCAAAGAAGCTCGCCCCTCCAGGGGATATTACGTCTTCTTGAATCGCGAGGACAATGTCGCAAATTTATCGACCTTAGTTGGTGCTTGGACTGTGCGAGTAAGCCTGAGATCCAAGTTAGCAAAGTCCAAGAGACCTAATCTTAAAGCGCCATACTTTTCAAGCAGCAACGGACCGTGCATGGCATCAACCCGGCCATACTTCTTGTTCCTGGTGGAGATATCGTAAAATTCATCTGCGTTGTCGGCCTGCATGAGTTGTACTGTTTGTTGCAACTCATCAAGGTTTTCGCGCAAAATAGGAACATTCAAACTGTCCACGAATTGCGCAAGATATTCCACATCTTTTGCCAATGCAGTCACTCCGTGAGGGTTGATGCTCTTCACCTCCGGTGCGAGCGGTTGAGCCTGGATAATAGCTTAGTTGAATTCTTCGGAGGATGCAGTGGACTACATCAGCAGAGGCTTACTAGGATCATGTTTGCGGCGTGGCTGAGGGCATCAAAGTAGATCAACTCTTTGATCTCAGTCGGCAGCCCAAGCAACGTAGAGTTCATGATGTTGGACAGGAACCGAGTCAGGGTCTGCATGTAATTGCTAGGCTCCGTGGGAGGGTTGAGTGCCATCCACTCGTATTCTGCAGTCTCGATGAGATCGTCGATTTTGGAGTTGACCACTTCGAAAATGCGCTTCTCGGCGGCTTTCTTGTTATTTCGGAATTTCTCGGTAGCCTTCAGAGCGATCGAAGTCCCCGTGGAGTTTTGCGACCTTGCAGCCGCCAGGAGCAACTCGAGTTCCCGACAAGCCAGCTCAAAATGTTCCAAGTTGATAAGGATCTGTACGATCTGGCCCAGGTACTGCGAGGAAAGTCGCTCAACTAGCGTGTCACATACCTTCCTCGAAAGAAGGTCATCCAGTGCCTGTAAAGTTAGCAATGCAATGTTGAAAGCGGCCATAAAAAGCACACTTACATCCTTTAATGTGTCATCAATCACATTGGAGTGGGAGAAGTCATCATTCGCGAAGAAGTAAAACTGGTTTAAGAAATTCCGAATGTCGATGCAACACAGCGGATACATTCTCGAGAATGGCAAGATGCAGGGGAAGCTATATTCAATCAGTCGGAATAAGGGCCACATGGGACGCAATGGCATAGGACGTACACTTGTTCCTCGTGTGGCTTTTCGGGGCTATACCAGCTCACATTGAGTACCTTTTCATACTCCTCCAAAGTCTGTATTGGCATGGGCATGTAATCATCCGTTGATACGATCTAAATGTGTTAATTTGATATGGTGCCATCGAGTGCCGTGGGATACTGTACCTCTTGGAAATCATCGCTAAATCTCCTCTTCAAGAGCTCTGCGTACTTTTCGAAAAGCTTCAATAGGAAGTCATCAAACACACGGACTGGGAAATACCACGTCTGTCCCATGAATCAGCTTTTGGTATCTTCTGCTGGTAGGTGGGACCAACGTACGTTCATTGTCTGCATGAACAAAGCAATCAAATTCTTGATTTTGAGGATACTCTCGGCGTTGTCCACTTCGTGGAGGGCTTTGAATATCACACCAACGGCAGATTGACACATGGAGTCCCAGAGTTCGTCGATCTAAAATTTCGAGTCAGACAAGTCCCCGTGGAGGGTGAAAGGGAAGCAAGCATACATCAACCGATGATCTCAGGTCTGGGACCCGTTTCATAGTTGCCCGTTCGACAATCGCAAACCCTGCCATTTCCTCGAGCAAATTATGAAGGCTCGCACCGTCTTCATCAATGAGAGTGATAGACGATGGAAGTAAGAGATCTTTTTGCCGGCGACGAGTGTTGGCGTACTCGAGCCGGAATTTGTCCATTTGCCCCAGCGACTGGTGAATATGCAGGCATTCAAACAGCGGTGTAAAGTCCACTTGAAGATCTTCGTTATGTAGAAGGTCGTACTCTTCGTCTTCATCCGCTACGAGTTCAATTGCAGAGTTGAGATTGAAGTGCTCAAGGTACGGAATCTTTTCCGCTCTTTGCTTCAAACGTGACTTCCGTTGATCGGTATGAAAGAGTGCGATTTCCCCGAGATATTGTGACATCTCCCGAATGCGATACAGCCAGGTGTTGAGATCCGACATGACCGCCTCGGCGATCGCACGCTGAGTGGCCGGCACCGAGCGCTGAATCATGACCGCGATCTTGTACTGGGTGACCCCCTTCAGGTGAACATTTTGTAATTCCTCCAGTGCGCGCAGCGCAGCATAATGGTTCTTCTTCGCTAGCAAATCATGGACTTGATTGGCCAGGCGCAACACTTCCAGGCAGTCTTGAATGGCGCGTGATGTCTCGTCGATATTCTGCCGGTGGCCTCGAGACTCCACCAGCGCTTTCTTCTGCTCGGCGAGCCGTTCGGTGCTCGTTTGAATGGATTGGTTGAGGTCCAAAATCTCGGCAGTCAAGCTAACTGTCCCTTCCCGGATTCGAAGCAGGGAGTTAACCGACGACACGAACTCCTGGTGATTGGTATTGCAGATGCTCTCAATCTCCGCCTCTTTGTCGGTCGCAAAGCGGGAGAGGGACTGAAGCAATTGTGGCGTGCGATTGCTAACACTATATTCGCGAATGGAGGGGATGAGCTGATCTAGGTAGTCGGTATCGGAGGGCGAGATGATGATCTGTTGGAGGTCAGCAGTTTCTCGGTGCAGCTCCCGGGGCCCTGGGGGGAACATACCTGGTTCAGAACATGAGGCTCTGCTGTAGGGGCCATGGAGGGCATGACGAGGTTGAGCTTAGAGCTTGAGCTTGAGCAGTAGACGGCCAGTTGCGGATGCTGGCATCGCGGGATTCATGGAGAGCACCCGAAGGGGACTAGCGCATCGCACGGACCATATCAATAAACTATGAACAGACGTTCGGACTTCTTTTTTCCAACTTTCCAACTTCCTCTCCCACTATCTTTCTGAAATCTATACCTGGTCTATGTCTGAAAGGTGCGGTTGGTCACTGTATTTCTTACAGAGCCATATAGTGACATGCAGTGATATTCACCCTTTGTGCCCGTTCTGTCAAAACACAGCTAACATTACGTCCTAGGCAACGTCTATGCTCCTCAGTGAAAACATCTAGTGTGATGGTCACTGGAATGAATAACACTTCAATGAAGTGTTGTGCCAAATATCTTTATGGAGGGTCGCTTCTCGCAGAGCGCCGCCCGACTGTTTAGCAACATGCTCTCCATGTACTGCTCTCCCCATTCACAGGAGCTTCAGTAAAAGCCAAGATCTTAGGTACTTGAGCTATCTCTGAACATTTTGGATACTGTTGAAGATTTGATTGGCCGGATTGTATGATCCCTTGCCTGACAGCCGCCAGATCGGGCGTCTCGTGTCGCCGGCGACTAAGCGACTCATGCGACTCATCTTTGGATGAGTCGCCGGCGACTAAGCGGCTGGGGTCCGCTATAAATACTTCTCCTCTCTCTCCGGATCCTTTGTCTCCTTATCCTTTCTTTCCTTTCTTCACCCTCCTTCTTCAATCTGATATCCACCTCTTTCATCCCATTCGTGCGACAGTTCGTGCGCACTTCTTTCGCACGTCTTTCGCACTTCGTTACCCGCGTTCTTCGAGACGCGAACCTCGATCATGACCAATGCCCAGTCGGGGGGCAAGTTGCCCTCGTCTGGCTCGGGGCCCCTGACCTCTCCCAGCTCCAAGCTGGCTGCCTTTTCCCCTTTCCAGACGGACCTCGGACTTCAGCCCGACACGAGTCCCTTGACCTCCCGTGCTCTGGACTACCGAAACAGGTACGATAACTGATTGCGGTACTTGACCCAGCTGATAGTTTATAGGGACCCATTCAGAGGCTGGAACCTCGTGACCCAAGCCGAGCAGCAGCCTTCGCAGCAGCCTTCGCAGCCCGCTGCAGCCATGGACTCGTTGATTCCTTCAGGATTCGTGAGCCGTCATGGATATCGGACCTCGTCGGATGCTACTTATGGTACCACGTTGGCCGGGTCTGCTAGTCCTGAACCCCGGGGGGATTTGATGAGTCCGACTTATTCGCCTGCTCAGGCTCGCACCACCGCCAGGGCCCCAGCTTCTCGGGTACATGGTCGCCGGTTCCTGGTGCAGAATGTGCCTACCGATATCGAATGCTTGGAGCTGATCAAGCAATTCCCCAAAGAGGCGAGTGCCCGCAATCGAACGTGGAATTCCACGGCTGACCGACCCTCAGGAATATCCAAGCATGATCGGTCCTCATATGGTTGATCTCAACACCAAAGGTCGCTTCTACATTGGGTTCTCGGACATTCGTGAGGCAAAACGCTTCACCAGCAAGGTTGAGAACCAGTATTTCGGCTGGGAGCTCATATCTGTCCTTCCGGAAGAATTCAACCGAGAGACGCGAATCACCTTACCTTTGCCAATTAATTTTGACGATGCTGTATTGGTCACCCTTTATTGCGGAAGCCGCTCCAGTGTGAGTCCAGCCAACGTCGTGAACAAAGTCAAGCCGATACTCGACCTCATGGGAGATGTGCACTCTATCCAGGAAGTGCACTTCGGTCATCCATCGCGGGGGGCTCGCCTCACAGTACACGAGCTGATCGTTCGATATTTCAATTCGAACAATGCTACGAATGCAATTCGGGCTCTCAATGCGACTAGAACCGAGGTAATCATTTATGCCTTTCCGTTATGTATTTTTGAACTATACAAACTGTCTTGCTATAGGACTTTGTCGTGGAAGTAATTCCATACCACCCAGAGATGGAGAACCAAGCACCTCGCCACTGGGCCTCAACGGGCAAACGGCGTTATGACCAGCCCGTGCAGCCTGCAACTCCAACCCGACGAGCGTACATGTCTCCGGGGTGTGATCCTGATTGTTCACCGATCCCTATTCCTGACCGTGGCTTTGGGGGCAATACCCAATCGATCAACATGGGTCAGATCCATTACCAACAAGACACTCGTACGACGGTTGGTTGACACAAAACCTCTGGTGCTCTGGAAATATTTCAAGACTGACAGTTCAAAAAGATTATGCTGCGCAATATTCCTGCCGTCATGACTTGGGTAGGGCTCCCGTTCCAACCCGGATAGATCTCGAGAAACTCATCAGTCATTCAGATGGAGTTGAAGAGAATCCTCGATAAGACCAGCTTGAACCGCTACGATTTTATGTATTTGCGAATGGGTGAGCATTCATGACTCCTGGCCCGCCTCGGAATGGATTGCTAACAAATTGCATTACATCGCAGACTTCGAAAACAACCAAAAGTAAGTGACCAGCAGCAGGATCGCCCTTCTGGGAACAATATGTTGACCAAGTCCCTTTCCCCAGCGTCGGTTACGCCTTCGTCAATTTTCGTTCCGTGAGTGTCAATCCTATCGCTTTCCAGGAAAGAGAACCACTGACCCTTTTTAGCCCCTCGACATTCATTCGGTTGGCTTCTTAGTTCTCTGGACTCATGGATTCTATTAACGGTTTTATAGTTCGTCGATGCCCGTGAGGGTCGTACCTGGTATGAACCCTGATAGTTATTTTCCGCAGAAAAACATCGCACTGACCCTGAACCTCTAGGCCAGGGTTCCTTCGCTACGACGACAAGATCGCCGAGATGTCGTACGCAAGTTC
This sequence comes from Penicillium silybi, assembly GCA_027569585.1. Taxonomy (NCBI): domain Eukaryota; kingdom Fungi; phylum Ascomycota; class Eurotiomycetes; order Eurotiales; family Aspergillaceae; genus Penicillium; species Penicillium silybi. The sequence goes on along the minus strand of JAPDFI010000002.1, from coordinate 516,532 downwards.
GTCAACAAACTTTGCCGTCCCTCTTGGGAAACCCCTTGCTGAACATGTTGAATAGCTGTGCAAGGCAAGGACGCGCTCGTGGAGAAGTTCCGAAACAGCCCTGTGATTTTGAACTCGGCCAACAATCGCCCAAAGGTGATCTTCTCGTGCAATCCATCGATCCAAATGCTGACTTTCAGATAGCTATTCCACATGGATGGCCCCTTTGTTGGTCATGAAGCCACGTTCCCGCCCGTCAATAATTTCTACATCCTGTCCAAGGGTGTCGATCGCAGCCAGAAGAATGGTAGGTCACCTTTCGCTGTCATTGTGGTGGATGACTGACTAACAATTGCAGGACTTTACCGATCTGGTCCTCGCACAGATCCTCACATTGGATCTCGATACTATCGCTACCCCGACCGCGTCGAACCCTCGCAGCAAGCTGTGTCTGATCGGGAACGTGGATCCCCAATTCGAGCTCCTCCTCGCGGCGTTTTCGACCTGGGAATTGCCCCTCGCACAGCTTTGCAGCCGTGGAACGCCACTTCGCGTGAGCCACGGTCTGGTTAAATAACCTCAAAGTGAACGTGGATGAGGATGTGCAGACGCACATGCGATTGTTTCTTCACAGCCCTGTCCGAATCAAGACAGCATTTTGATGTGACATACGACTCGACGAAATCCCTTATCTGTTGCCCATCTGCTTCTCTTTGCTTCTGCTTGTCTTAGTTTGAGAGCGGCTGAGACCCTCTGGATTGTTGACTGCTTGCTCCCCGGGCGACTTTTGCCCGGGTACCATCCTAGCTCTGGCAGTTGGCAAACCCATCTTGTTTTCCTCATCTTTTTTTCCTGTTTTATTATTACCTGTGTCTGTCTGTCTTAGTTTGGGAGCGGCTGAGAGCCTGTTGAGGCGTCAAACCTCTGGATTGTTGGCTGCTCCCCTGGTGACTTTTGCCAGGGTATCATTCTGGCACTGGCAGTTGGAAAATCTATTTCTGTGTCACCAATTTTTCCCCGCTAAAAGCTATTAATTCTAGTACCTCATGGGACACATCTGAACTTCATCGGCTCGAAACTATAATGTAGAACGTAGATGTATATATAGAGCGGTCCGATTTCTTTAGTGGAATCGGCATGTGGGGCATCCCCCAGCCAAAAACTTCGCTCCGAGTCTTCATCACCTCTTCCCCGTCCCTGCGTCATGGATAAAAAGCAAATACTGGCAGTCCACTCGGTACTGCACTTAATCTATCATCGCAATAAGAACCAACATCAAAGAGCCAAGTGGTGGAAATGGCTGTCATTGTTGAAACGCACCACCTTGGATCTGGGGTCGATGGACTCGGCCACAGCGGCATCCCGTCGGCAGCACTTGGCCTCACATCTGATTCCAAGATGTTATCTGTATGTCCATTCTCGTGGACCTGTCCCATTACCTCCCCAGGCCACGCCGTGCAGACCCGTACTGACTGTCAATGCGCAGGGCATTCTCCACTGTGATCGCCGATAACCAGTTCGCCACACTTGGTGTAGTGTTACTGGCGGCTCTGGCCCGTCTTGCCAAGGCAACCGGTATCGACCGTGAAATGGTTGTTCAAGTGCAGCCAAAGATCAAGAAAGCCGCCCCCGTTTCGGCAAAAGAGGACCGCGGTGAGCGCATCAGTCGCAAAGAGTCCGATGCACTGTCTGGCCCGCCCAAGGCCCCTGTTTCAAGGACGACGGTCAAGTCAACCGACGACAAATCCGGCGCGAAGCGTACGAAGAAATCCAGCAAACGGAAGAAAAATGCCATTGACGATCTATTCAGTGGTCTCATGTGATTAGTTCCTTTGTGACACTACACGGCACATGATGCCAAATACGGTTCAGATTTATCATGAAAGATCGCTGGAAATCGTGTTATTTGAGTCATGAGAAACCCTACTTCCGGGCCTGAAGATACGAGAGACCGATACCTCCCAGCAGGTTCACTGCAACGTGATTCCCTGTCGCCCATGCGATGGTATAGAGATACTTGGGCGAGAACACGGTCCAAATGAAAAGATGGGTTCTCAAGGCTGTACAAGCAGCCATAACAGAGACCAGTGAGGCTGCGATATGAAATGTCGACAACGCGGCAGGACTGTGGATTGCGGGGACTCGTTGCCGTCGGAGCAGCTCGCTCATAGAAGCCCACCAAATGGGGCCAGCCCAGTTACTCACAAAGGTCAGAACCCCCACCAGAATCACGCTGTAGCTCCCAATGCCGTTGTAGGCACTCGACAGATCCACCGAAGAGATCGCGTTCGAGCCTCCAAATGCAAAGAAAGTCACGTACTGCTGTATCAGTGTGGTCAGAGTGACTTCAATACCCTCGAGACTCATCGCAGAAAGGATCGTGGCTTGCACACGGAATACAAGAAACAGTGGGATGTTGGTGGCTCTGGACTGCATCATCAGAAACAGATTGAGGGCTTCATGAAAGAGGGTGTTCGATGCTGACGATGAAAGTTAGTCGGACCTCAATTCCGAACATCACGGTGAAACCTTACCTCGCGCATTTCCTGCCCGTCTTTGGATGAATGCCAATAGTACGAAACAAGCTAGACCACCAAATACAACTCTTGCTTGCCAAACCAAGGAGAAGCTGTCTGGCCATGTCCCCACAGCGCCGGATACAAAGGAGCCAACAAGGAGTTCGGGGGAATCAGCGGTCACAAAGTTCACTTTGAACAAGAAGGCTAGCGCTGTGAGCATCAAGGCGCTTGAACGGAGCAAGGCTGTAGATGGAAGGCTCCTGAAAAGATGACAGCCCGCATCGAAATACGTCAGAATCACCAAGCCCCAAAAGATGGCAGGATGGCCGGAGAAGAATGTGCGGGCGATATCTGGTTCTGCAGCAAACTTTTGGCCGGTTTGATTCCATCGTCTGATAATCCGCTGGGAGATTGCGAGCCCAAGAGTGGCCAGAGCAGTATAGCGAGATGGAAGCGAACTGGTGTTGATTCGAGAGCTGGACCGAGATGCTTCGAATCTGACGTGGAGGCAGAACAACCATCCAGACCAGATCCAATACCAGAACTGCTGCTCCTCTTCAACGTAGCTGCTTGCAAACATCATGCTTCCGTAGCCGAAGATCATAAACGCCAAGAACACCCCAGTATGCGCTGACCGCGTGCATTCGTGGAATACGGTCTGCGAAACCAACAAGACCGCAGTGCCCGTGATGAGCAAGCCCAAGCAGAGTCTAGAAACATCGTAGTTACTAGCAGTGCTGCTCATGACGTCCTGGGCGATCCGCGAGAACCGCACCAAAGCTGGACCGATGGTTGAGAACACCTCGTCCGCCGGGATATCATTTGAACGAAGCCGCTGGACTTGTGCCCAAGCGCATTGAGCAGCTTCGATACCAGAGTCTGCTCCGGATGCACAACTCGATTCAATGGTGTTGTCGTCAAAAATAGAGTTGGGGAATGTAGCTTTGACCGTGTTCAGCAATTGCTCCGCATTGCGACCCAAGATCTGGACTTTTTGGGCCCCTGGAGCTGAGTCAGTCTACGTTGATTTTCTACTGTAGAAGGACGGCAGGAAGAAAACATACCGGAATCCCACATATCGAGAAACTCTGGGATGAAAACTCCTAGGCTGTTCAAGGGAATCGGCATGCCGAGAAGCCCCGCCAGGGTTGGAGTAATATCTGCTTGCTCAACCGTCTGATAATACTGAAGATCACCCGACGGTCCAACGGGGCTTTCTGATCGAAGCCCCAGGGCCTGCAATTTGGGGGATATGAAAAGCAGTGCCGGGGATGTTTCCCCGGCAGATGAGCCGCCGTGGTTTCCAGCATCGTTCATGCCATGATCACCACACAAGACGAAAAGAGTGGACTGAAGGTGCGGCTCTTGCTGCATCGCCGTATAGATTTCATTGACCACTGCATCCATCTCTTGGTGCTTTGATGCCATGAAGGGACTGGTAAAATGTCAGATTATATCCAGAAGCCAGAGGCAGAATCGGTAAATTACCTTTTCGGACCCGATTTGTGTCCAATATGATCCAGGCCCAGATAATGCATGATCATGGCTGACCAGTCATTTTGGGCAAGCTCATGGGGCACATGGCGGGTCACATTGCGGTCAACCTCTACGAAGTCCTGTGAGAAAAGCCTTAGCTTCAAGACAAACAGCTGTGGCACGTCCTCCCAGGTATCTCACCGACACAAAAAAGCTCGTCGTTCCATCGGCTCGGTCAAACATTCCCGGGAAGAGCTTGAGCCAAGTATCGTCCCCATACATAACGAGTCGGTCTCCCCTGGCCTTCAATTGCGCGAGCCATGTGTCCTGATATGTAAGAGTCGACGTAGTATCTGACTCGGCAATGTTCAGAATCACGTCCAAGAACGAGGGGACAGATCCTGTAGTCATCGCTTTCAACCGAGGCATCGTCACCGTGGGCGAGCTTGCGTGGGCAGTGAATGGTAACGCAGTGCCCGCTCGTATCAGGCTGCTGAAGAGTCAATTGCCAACTCTCCGCACAAGGGGAATGCGCCCGACCTTTGGGTGAACAAGAATCCGGACTCATTTGAGTAAACAAAGTCGCTTCGTCTTACTTCAGCGGGGATCAATGTAACGAATGGGTGCCGACTTCATTCCCTACCTGCGCAATGCATCCACGACCATAAAGATAACCTTGTCGAAGACCGGAGACGTGGCATTTCGGTCGATATCGTTGAGAGTTGCTAGACCGGGGAGGAGGGGTTTATAGGGGAAGAACCCGGAGGAAAAGATGAGAATGCCCACGGGCAACATGAGATTGGCGAGCAGAGTCGCCCAACCGCATTGAAGGATGACCATGATGCTCCCTGCGACGTCTACACTGGCGACGCCGAGGAGACGCGGAACGCGCCTTGATAGAAAGCTATCAGGGTGTTTATCGCCACCACACCGCCTTCCTTAAGGTCCTTTTCTTTTTTCTATCGCAGGACTCGATATCCCGCCACTTTCGCGTGTCCGGGTTTCCAGAGGTTTATGTATAATTTGTGATGCAATTGATATATGTGTAGACAAAACTAGTTTCGCGAGAAATATGTGCCCAAACTCCCAACGCCGTGGTTTTTCTTTTCACCCGTGCATCGTTCCACTCCGTCTATTAATGTGTCGCCTTTCAGAATTTACTTTCTCTTCGAGCCCTTCTTCGCCTTGGAGTGGGTCTGAAACACTATGGAGGGGCGAGTCTTCCGGTTCCGCTTCTGCACACGTCCGGGCTTCTTTTGGCTCTTGGAGATCTTGGTATCGACATCCATCTCTGCGAAGAAGAAGTTAGGCTACTGATCGATTCATGAAGGCGAAGGCTCATAGGAGCCAGTTGGACCTACCTTCACCGGTCGCAGTAGCTTTATCGTCGCTCTGGTTTTGATCGGCTATATTCAAGGGGCGATTGTCAGAATCCAGATTCTGTCGCAAGACAGTCAGAGGTAGCAGCGCACGTACCGGAATCGTCTCCTCCAATTTCCATTTCCGACTTCGTGGGGGGCTGAGGCTTCGGCTGCGAGGCGAGTTCTTGTAGTTTGGCGGCGAGTCGTTCGGTTCGGGCATCGACTGCTGGGCCAGCAATCTTCTTACGAAGATTGGCCCGGTTGCGCTTAGAGACACTGGCTCGAATACTTTTCGCCATGGTGTATAGTGGGAGATCCCTGATAGGAAAGAGGGAGGTTTGAGTGGCAAGCGTAGGTCGAGGCACTGATATCGATTTCCCCCAGTTTTTTTTTTTCCTTTTTTCACTCTTTATCGCGATAGGCCCCGGCTTATGTCATCCGCTGAAAGCGCACCCTGGGACCTCAACTCTCGACTATCGCAGGAACCCTCGACTTTCCCCTCGGCCTTGGGTAAGGAAGTGAGGCAGGATTGAAATGCATCTGTACGGACGTGCTGGCTTGGCTGTGTCGCATTCTGCCTGAGTCGCCGGTGCTCTTCTTGGGCCTTTCCAACAATTCCGAGTGACTGCGCCGCGATGGCGTCCTCCGGCCAATCCTCAGAGATTGCCCATCTCGTTGCTCTCATAAAGACTCTTACCAATCCGCAGCTCAAGGATCTTCTGCGAAATGAGGGTCTTGCGGTTTCCGGAGTGAAACTATCTCTACAGCTCCGCATTATCGACTGTTCGTTCCTCCCTCTTGACCTCTTCCCCGTCGCATTGTCAATTCTCTGCCCTCTTCGCTTTCCTTTCCGGAAATTTCCTCCAGAATCTCGATGGATCCTCCCGAAATCTTCCCCAGAGCGGTGTTGACCTTTGCAACGAACTAGATCTTGAGCGCCTGGCCAACTCGGAGGGAAATGGTGCCCGCTACGATGCCCTGAGGCGACTCATTTATCACACAGCCGTGCCTGGTGCTTCAACTTTCCAGACAAATACGGGCTTTCAACTCCAGCCTCCCACTGTCTCCCATCCTCCACCATCGCAGGCTCGATCTACACCTTTGGGGGCATCGATGTCACCCCATTCACATACCGGTTTGCCCAGGCACCACCCAATATTCTTGGCAGCGGCTCATTCATTGCACAGGTCATATAACTTTTAAGGATAGCCCCTTTTTTACCATCTTGGCACACCTCACGCCAATTGTGGAATGTAAAGGTAAGCACCTCGGGGAGCTTTCAGTCATGTCACGGAGTTTAATATGTATCAGTCCGCGAGCAAACAAGGGATAGTGTCGAACTCAAGATCGTTCTCTCTGCGTCTACAGCCGCGGATTTGCAGGCGGATCCGAACCTTCGGGTGATGGTGTATTGTGCAGCAGACTCTGGCCTCAAACAGTACACCAAGTCCGACATTGCATTCCCACATCAGGTGGAGCTGAAGGCAAATCTCGACGAAGTCAAGGCAAATCTTCGGGGCTTGAAGAATAGACCGGGTACCACGCAACCCGCCGATGTAACGAATTACATACGCAAGAAATCCGGCTACACCAACAACATCGTCATGACTTATGCGTTGACTCAAAAGGCAAGACTTTCTGGCTCACTCGTGGCACATCGGAGGTCGTGTGTGTGATTATATTGCTTGGGACCTTGTTGCTGACACTCCCTGCAGAAATTCTTCGCTCTCGCCAACCTTGTCAGGCAACACCCAGTGGAAGACCTGGTGGCGGAGTTGAAATCCCGCAAGCTCATCTCCAAGGAGCAGGTGCTTCGAGAAAGTAAGGATACGAGTTCCCCTATATCTTTCCGGGAGACACATCAATCTAACAAAATCCCATCTCAGTGAAAAACCGCGCCGAGGACTCTGACATTGTTGCCACGTCAAGTATCATGTCTCTCAAATGTCCGCTATCGACACTACGGATCCAAGTTCCTTGTCGCTCGGTGGTTTGCACTCATAACCAGTGCTTTGATGCATCATCGTTTCTCGAGTTGCAAAAGCAGGCGCCAACGTGGACGTGCCCGGTATGTTCCAAGTCAACCAGTTTCGAATCATTGCAAATTGACCAGTAAGTCCGAACCTTATATGGCACCCCCTGCCGAAATGCCCTTGTGTTTCTGACTCGTTTAGATATGTTGATGACATTCTGCGGTCAACTTCGTCGGACGTGGACCAGGTCATCATTGAACCCGATGGGGCATGGTCGAGTCCCAACGATGCGGATGGAGCCAAGCTGGGTGGAGTGACGCCAGCAACAGATGACGATGACCTGATCGAGATCACCGAGCCCGGCAATAGACCAGTGAAGCAGGAACCTATGCCCTCGAGCGTTCTGCTTGAGCGAACCCCGGCCCAATCCCAACCTCAATCCCGGGAAACATCAACACCGTCTTCTGCAGCTCGTATGTCGAGTAAGAAACGATCAGCTGCTCAGGTCATTGACCTCACAGCTAGTGATGATGAAGGCGATGAATCCCCGGTACCGCCACCCAAGCGCCCGGCCCTAAGCTTTGGTGTTCGAGGAGATGATCACCAGCCGGTAGCCGGCAGTCCTCTCCACAGCAGGGCCTACCCACCTTCATATTAGTCGGGCTGGATCTCGAGGTGGATCAGGGTACTACGATCCCTGCTTGACTTGTGCTTTACATGCATCTTGCCGCGGTGTTTATGGCGTGGGCCTTCATCTCCGTATTGCATTCGGATAAATTCTAGGCAGATATGGATATGTTTTAACGGGGCCTTGGAAAGGATCCCTCTAGAAATTTCGAATTTTTCTTCAACCATTGCCCTCTTCTTTCTCGGCTCATTCGTACATGCACCATAAATCTCATGCTCTTGATTTCGGGGGGTGCAAGGATACGTGTGGTTTGAACCGTAACTTAACTACATGTGGGGGAAAACCAACTCCCGCCTTTAAACGTCCCCCGAAGCCTTGGCAAACAACTTCTCCCGTCAACTCCCTTCACCCAGCATTGTTCACCATGTCATTCGATGCGTCTGCCGCGTTAAGCATATCCGACCCAGATGCGCGCGCGGTCAGCTCCTCCTGCTTCGACTTTCTGCTCATCGAGCTGGTGCCCATGGCCGAACGCCTCGCCAAGGAGCTGGCGACGGACGAGAACGAACCAGAAGACGAGGAGGTCAGGGAGACTACGTACTTTCGTCTCGAGTCTATAGGATACCGGGTAGGACAGGGTCTTGCTGAAAGGTGAGAGAAACACTTAAAGCTCTGTCGTTCGCCGTCATCCCCCAGCGCAACGTTCCAGCTCACCGCATCCTGTCACAATACAGATTCTCCCGAGATCGGCCTCGATTCACGGACAACCTCGACGTTATCAAATTCCTCTGCAAGGATCTATGGACTGTTCTATTTCGAAAACAGATCGACAATTTGAAAACAAACCATCGGGTACGTTGGCGACAAGATGGGGGGATTGGAGATGCAGCCCAGCTGTCTTGGCGCGACAGCGATACTAATGTGGAACTGAATATAGGGAGTCTACGTTCTTACCGACAGCTCATTTCGCCCGTTTGGACGAATGAGCATGGCGGTGCGGAGTGAGGCGATATCGATGGCACAAGCGGTGGGCAAACCTCGGTCTCTTCCGCCATAAAAGCACGCGGCTAATACCTTGATTTCAGTACCTGTGGTTTCCCTGTGGTATCATTCGCGGTGCTCTGGCGAACCTAGGCATCAATACAACGGTACAGGCGGAAACATCGGATCTTCCAGGGGCAACTTTCCAGATCAAAACCGTCCAGGGCCGACCTTGAGTGTGACTTACGAATTTCACGCCGGCCTGGACTCGGTTTGCCGCAGGTCGACCGTTACCAATGGCATCAACCAGCTGGACTAGGATGATGGCCATGTAACTGCGCCGCGTTTGCGGCCCCTCGAAATAAAGAACGGTTCATTCCGAAGGTCGATTACACAGGACAGAACTACAAGGGACATGCCGGTGCGAACGGACTTTGATGATATTCTTTGCATGCCTGATCTCCACTATCTTGCATGCTGCCACCAAACCAATACAACGACCGAAAACCAAGCCCTGTCATGTCTGCTCGACGTTCATAATCTCATGGTCTCACGCTTAAAGCCTATCTTTCCGGGATAACCATAATTAGCAAGGTTCTGGCCAGGGGTTTCCTTGCGCAGAGCGCCGAGGTTTCAGTGGGCGAGTACAGAATATGGCAAGATAGAACTCAACTGCGTGATGTGCAAGGCAGGATTCTTTCTGGGGAAGGGGAAATATTACTTTGGTGGGGGGTTCTTGACGAACTCAACGCCCTTCTCAATGTTGCCCTTGAGGCCCTTGATGCAAGCCTCGAGGAGCTTTTGTTCCTGATCGGTCACGCCGCCGAGAATGTTGATGGCCTTCTCCGCGCCGTTGGTCTGTAAAGATAGTGTCAGTTCGCCTACCGCCCCAATAAATCGATGTGCTGGGAAAAGGACTTACGCCGAGCTCCACGGGGGTGGAGAAGAAGTCAACACCCGTAGCCTTGGCGATCTCATCGCCGCCGGGAACACCGGGCAGGTAGACGAAAGTAGGCTCGACGATTCCCTTCTCGCCCTTGGCGGCCTTGATCACGGCCTCGGCGAATCTATAGTAGAGTTAGTGACAGAACGTGCAGTAGACACGGGGCGAACCGGACCTGAAACCGGCATATGCCATGGACAGAGTAGCAGACCCAGCACCATCCTTGGCCTTGACGACCTCGTCACCACCAAACTGGACGCCTGTGTAGTGTCAGTCAGCATGGCTTCTTCAGACGATGTATATAAGGGGAGACGCACGGTTGACAAGAGCATCATATCGGTCAGCGGGGATCTGGAAGTTGGGAGTGACCTTGCTGAAGAGAGGGACGATGGTCTCGCCGGAGTGGCCACCGATGACGGGGACGGTAGCCTTAGAGGGGTCTTTCTGGCCCGAGAACTCCTGGGTGAAGGTTTCGGCACGGACGACATCCAAAGTGGTCACACCGAACAGACGCTTGGGGTCAAAAACACCGGCGGCCTTCAGGACCTCGGCAGCAATGGGGACGGTGGAGTTGACGGGGTTGGAGATGACGAGGGTGAAAGCCTTGGGGCTGAACTCGGCAATACCCTTGACCAGGTCGCGCACAATGCCGGCGTTGATCTTGAAGAGGTCGTCACGGGTCATACCAGGCTTGCCTACGTGCCAGGCAAGTTAGCAGGTGACATCAAGGGTCGTAGAAGAAACACTAACGGGGGATGCCGGCCGGAATGACCACGATATCAGCACCGGTCAACGCGTGCTTCAGGCCATCATCCTTGGGAAGGTAGCCGGTGATTTTCTGCATCCTGGTCAGAGCTACTCGTGCATGGTAAAGCAAGGAGCCGGGGGATTTTAGAACCTACGGCAACCGAAGAGATGTGAGAAAGGTCGGCAGCGACACCGGGAGTGTTCACAACATCGTACAGAGCAAGCTCGTCCACCAGAGGGCAAGCCTTCAGCAGAAGGGAGAGAGGCTATCGGGAACCATTAGCCGAAGCTTGGAGGGTGGAAGGAGGGTTGAGAGAGCTTACCTGGCCAATGCCACCAGAGGCGCCGAGAACAACTTGAACCGATTAGCTAGATGAACAATTACAATACAGAAGGCACTAACCAGCTTTGACCATGATGATAGAGGTTTTGGATAGAGGAAAGGATGGGGAGGGAAGAGATGAGGGGAAGGTGGAAAAGAGGGAAAGCGGGAGGGTTTAATAATAGAGAGGGGAGCCCCTCAACGAGGGGCAACCCCGGAGTTGTCCAAGGAGTGACGGTTTCCCCGATTCGTTTCGGTCAGTCTCTACCATACATTAGCTACATACTTAAGTACGACTTGACATGTGCGGTGGAGTAACCACTTTCCAGTCTGGTTCTTCCGGCCATTTCTCGTCCGTTGTGATTCGTGACGGTGCTTCCCTCCCGATTCCTTCCCCCCCACCTCCCTCTTCGTCCACTTATCGGGAAAAGGCGGGATAATCTGGGTGATTCCACGGCAAACGACATCATCGTTCCTCGTGCTTCCTCCCCGGCTTCTACTTTGGGTCCAGGCCCGAGGCTGCTGCCGTGGATCTCTCGGCCCGACTATCGGCGCAATTGGATCGTTTCCTATACTTCCCCAGGCTAATAGCTTTTCCGTACATCCGATGGATCATTTCTTTTAGAAGTGCATTCCTCTTCCCAAAAGACCCGGTTGTCCCGGAGTATAATCGCTAGATTACATGGACCCCTCGTCCTTTTATCCAGCACGACGCGGTTTCACATTTGTTTCAAAAGGTCGAACCGGTTCGTTCATCCACCCTTCTCCATCATTTTTGAACGCATTTACTCAGCGTCCTCGACCTGGCGGGCCTTGGCGCCACGGGGCTTCGAGACGGGGGCGTCCTTCTTGGGCTGCTGCGAGCGGCGGATGGCGCTCACACGGGCAACGGCCTCCTCACGGAGATCGGCACGGTAGCCGTTCTGGGCGGTCTTGTCGGCAACGCCCTTGTAGATCCTGTTACGTCCTCTCGTCAGCCCTGCCCGTTCCTCCGTTGTTGTGTTTCACAGTATGTGATGATTGGGTTCCTCTTACTTGCGGGTAGCGGTCTTGGGGCCGTAGTTGACAGTGACCAGGTTCTTGGCGGGCTGCTGGGGGTTACTGGGCTTCTTGGTGGTCACGGTGATATCACCGTTCTCGGTACCCTGGACGCCGATGGCCTGATAGAGGAAAGCTGGTTAGGATTTCGCAAGTTCAAGGGAGGTCTCGTGCGGAGCGCGGCGTAGAAATCGATACCTTGGTGTTGGCGTAACCGGCATACTAAAAGGGTTGTGTCAGTCCTCGGCTCGTACTAGAACGAGAGGCAAGCAATTGAAAAGTCGTACCTTGAAAGAGTGCTTGTTCACCAGGTTAAGAGGGTCCCGGGAGAACTGGGAGCCACCACCGGTGTTACGGCGGACCAGATAAGCATTCTGGTTGCCTATACGAAAGCGTCAACCACGAACCGAAAACGAAAAAAATCCGGTGATACGTACGGGTGATCTGCCAGATCAGGTCGTTGGAGACGTTCGTGCGTTCGGCGGCCATTGTGACGGTTTGGACTCGAAAGGTTGGAATCGCCGTCTCGAAAGTGTGTGTGAGTCGAATTGGAATGTCCTCTCGCTAAGCGGGCCGCTTCGGGTTTAGCTTCTATTGCCTCGTTGATGCCTGTCGGATAAGGTATAAAGGCATCCACGAGATGACGACACCCTGAACCTGAGCTTGGCCCTCTTTGCTGATCGGATTCTTTTGTTGGCCCTGTCTGAACTCGGAATCTTCGCGACTTCCAGTTCCAAAACCGGGGTCTCTGGAAGCCCTGATATTGCCCATCATGACCTACACTCTCTTCTACGCTCTCTTATTCTCGGTCATCATCTGTGGGACAGGTAAGTCACTGCGTCCCTTGCTCCCCCGGATTTATCGGCGTACGATCTAACGCTCATACAGCACTCTACCTCACTCGATCCCGATGGATCCCATTGCTGCCGGTACCGGACTACATATATCATCGACTCCCCTCCAGCTTCACGGCCGATCTGGAAGCTGGCCTGAGCTCGTCGCAGTTTGATATTGCCGCGAACGTCGCCGACGGTGATACGAGAGGCGGCCTGGACCAGCGAGCCAAGCAGGAAGTACAAAGGATTATGAAGAACCGGAAGGTCGATTTCGATGAAGCCCGACGGATTTATACTGAACAGCGATTCGCAAAGAATAATATTGGCCCAGACGGCCGGCCTCGAGACCCCAAGTTTGTTTCGTTTTCATGATAGTCCATCTGCCACTTTTGCCAGTCTTTTATTTTTTATTTTTTTTCCTGACTACACCCTCTCCCGGATTTCCTTTTCTTCGTTATGTGCCCATGCCGAGCCAGCGGTTTCCCTTGGCTTTCCTCCTATGCGATCCGTGGCGTTCGTGTTTAGGTAGATACCATCATTCTCCAATACGAAAGTTGAAAGTTGCTCTTGCATTCGTCACTTCTCTTTCATTAGGTTTTAGCTCTCTTGGGTATTAACCGGTGCATATGCCGGCATCGTCAGGGTATGCAACGTTGCCCGCTTGCCTGAGTCCAAGGACGCAGCGGAACTCGCTCAGGCGCCGGGCCAATGTGTCAATGTGTAATACACGGTTGGTTTCTCCGCCTACGGTCCGGATTCGGAGGCACAATCTGCTTTACTGCCGCAAAGTCAAAGCAGTTCAGGTCTGGCAATCCCTCTGCGCAGGGACGGCTCCAGGCTATCATTCACTCCCGATCACAAGCCATTGCTGGGTCATTCGATGCCGCTCCGGACGTCTGGTCTAAAAAGGCTTTGTGCTACTCAGCGACCATTTCCATAGCCCGGTTGCTGAAACCCAGGAGGAAGTGATGGAGGCGCTCCGGGGGCACCTGCTGGAGGCCCAAAACCGGGTGGGCCAAAACCAGGTGGGGGCGCAGCTTGCGGTGCATAAGGTGGCGGCTGGCCCGCTCCATTGAACCCTGGTGGAATGAAGGTTTGGGGACCGCCGTATCCAGCTTGAGACGGCGGTGGCCGCGCCGGTAAACCTGGCGGTGGGGTCGCAAGTGACGGACCGGGGGGAACAGCCCGACTCTGGGGAGGCACACTTTGGTATGGCATCGGTGCTGGCATTCCTCTGCCCATACCTAGATCAGGTGCTTGCGGGCCAGTGCTCACTGGCCGAGAAGTGTCGCCGTTTGGGATCGCCGGAATCGCAGAAGAGGCCGGTCCAGCACCAGCGAACGACGGGGGCGGAATCTGCTGCGTCGGTGGCCCAACATTGTGTTTCCGAGCCTGTGCTGCCAACATTCGCTCTGCCTCGTCGCCGTGCCTCTCTCCTTTGCCATCCTTCTTGTATGCGTACTGCACGGAGACTTGTTTGTTCATGAGATATTGGCCATTCATATTGGCGATGGCCGCATCGGATGATTCGAAATCGGCGAAAGAAACGAACCCGTATCCCTTGGACAGATTATTGTCGTCACGGGCAATCTACTATCGGTTAGCTCTGATGGACAGGGCCTCGGGCGGTGGGATATGCGTGTCTAACCTTGGGAAGGTTGACCAAATTGCCAAAACGGCTGAAGGTGTCGTAGAGAACTTGCTCGGCAACCATGGGATCCAGGTTTCCGACAAAGAGCTCCGCGCCAATTTCCACGGATTTCTGCTTGTCCGCTGATGCCTTGTTCACGCGAATCGGTTTGCCGAACAGACGGATCCCATTCATAATTCTCGAGGCATACTCGGCATCTTCCTCGCTGATAAACTCCACGAATCCATACCCTTGGTGTAACTGCGTGACTCGGTCTTTGGGCAGGTGGACGTTAACGATGCGGCCTGCCTGCAGCATCAGCTCCCATACCAAGCTGTCCGAGGCGCGCTCGTCAAGATTGCCGATGTACACCGTGGCCTCCTTATCTTGCTCCCTATATTGAGTTAGCCCTGGGAAAACCCCCAGATTGTGGCCAAGGACGGAAGATCTTACCAATGCCTTGCGCCAGACATGGTGCGCGACGAGTCAAAGAGAAAGGTGGTGAAAAAAGAGGAATGTAGACTGGGCAAGAAGAAGAGGCAAAAAAGTCGCAAGTCCTCCAAGTAGCGCTCCGTAACACACGGGTGGAAAGTCTAGTCGAATTGCGGCGAGTGGAAAGGATGGTGGGTTTGGAGCTCGAGCTGCCGCGGTGATCATGGGGTTTGTCGACTCCCGAAAACTCTTGAACCGCCTTTCGACTTCCGACATCTTTCCATCCACTCCAACCTCTTTACCTCGCCGGCACGCCCCCTTTTACCTCCTGCTCTCGATCGGAGGCCGTTCTCTTCATTCCTCATTTTTCTTTCAGACGACCACCTTCCAGTCCGCCAAGATGGTTCAATTCTCCGAGGAGACCAAGGTTGGTCCACCGTCTTGTCGACGTGCACTCGCTTTCAGAAGGCTAATTCTTCATCTTCTTTCCACAGGAACGTGTTTCCAAGGTCATCGATATCTCCAGAGTCGCCATTCACTAGTGAGATCTTCGCGAATTTTCTCCATTCGCACCTGCGACCGGGCTAACCTGATCGCGATCTTCCAGCGGCTACTTGCCTCTCATCGTCTACCTTGGTGTGTACGGCTTGGGTTGAAAGACAAGACCGAGGCTACTTTTCCCGGGGTGTAGGATAATCGCTAACGCAAAGAAAACAGGTTACACTTACAGCGAGCCTAAGCCGTCTCTGTTCAAGTATGTTTCCCAGACTGATTTCCGGCCTTCAATGCTGACCATCTGATCAGGTTGTTCTCGCCTCTTGCTTAAAGATCTATTGGAGTGTCAAGGTGGAAACGAAATGGGCCAACCCTGAGAAAAGGCATGGAATGTTTTCAGGTACTTCAATCTCGGCAGCGCGGAGTGCGTGATGCTCGAGACGTGTCTCCGTCTCCCTTCGAAGGTAGACCGTTCTATGACCTGGGCAGTTCACCCTATGTATTTTTAAATCCATTACGATTGTAATCAGTCTCGGCTTCAGTAATCACCTGTTGTAGCTCGGGCAATTTTCATTTTCGTTTCCATTTCCCAATCCAAACGGAGAGCCCAATCCGCGAGGCGCGAGTTCACGGAAGCCGGAAAGTCACGCCGCGCGGCAGAAAAAACACTCCCCTTTGCACCTCTCCTTTCAATCACCCTGCAACCTCACTTTTCCAAGTTCATGACTGGCCAGGATGGCTTGTCTTCATCCTTTGTGGAGACCGTAGCAGGATTCACCGCGGGAATTGCTACCACCCTCTCCCTCCATCCACTCGACCTTGTCAAGACGAGACTCCAGGGTACGACACCCTTGCCCCGTTTTCAAAGCACGATCCTAACTCTCCGAGTCTTCCAGTCGATCGGACCTCCTCGTCCCGAGTTGGTAATTCATTGCGCATTGTCCATCAGGTCTTCAAAACGGAGGGCGGCTTAGCTGCCTTCTACCGGGGTCTGGCTCCGAATCTTATCGGGAACTCGACAAGCTGGGCCTTGTATTTCCTGTGCTACAGCAGTTTCAAGGATGCCATGTGCACGTATCGAGGACAGGAGGGATGGATGCTCTCATCCTCTGATTACTTCCTCGCGTCGGGCTTTGCAGGTACGCTCTCTACCTCGAGGCTAGAATGCACTTCTGATCCGCTGACCTCTAGGTGGTTTGACATCCATTCTCACGAATCCAATCTGGGTGATAAAAACCCGCATGTTATCCACCGGATCCCGGGCGCCGGGGGCGTATCCTTCCTTCTTCTCTGGGGCAAGGCAGATATATCGTACGGAGGGTATACCGGGCTTCTATCGGGGTCTTGTACCCGCCCTCTTTGGAGTCAGTCAGGGCGCTCTTCAGTTCATGGCATATGAGCGATTGAAGATTTTCCGGTCCAGGTCCGGCCACGATACGCCCTTGGGAGATCTCAGTACTGGGACGGGGCGAAAGCTTGGAAACTTCGATTTCTTGGCTCTTTCCAGTCTATCCAAGGTGTTCTCGGGCTGCGTCACATACCCATACCAAGTTGTCAGGTCGCGTCTACAGACTTATGATTCACACCTGTTTTACCGCGGTGCTATAGATGCCGTTGTCCGGATCTGGGCCCAAGAGGGGCTAGCAGGTTTCTACAAAGGTCTGGGTCCGAATCTATTCCGAGTCCTGCCGAGCACTTGGGTGACCTTTCTAGTATACGAAAATTGCAAAGTTTACCTAGCTAAGCTGTAAATACAAAACGGTTGACGTCTTCCCAATGAGATTCATGAATCGTTTTATTTTATTTTTACAGAAATCTTTTTGTATCAAAATAATATGGCGGAATCAAGAACATAGGTGGTTTATCCTGGATTGTAACACGAAAACTAAATCCTCGGAGTCTCATGTAATTGATTGTCCTGGCCTCTCCGAGGGTAAATTAAATACCCCATAACGCACTAGTCAACCTGGCGAAGCATCTTTCAATCTAGACACGGCTGTAGAGTAAACCAATTTCATCGAATAATAATTTCGATTAACGGGGAAAGGTCCTACGCGATGCATGAAGTCTTTTTTGATTTTACAAATTTAGCTCGATATTCTTGCTTGTATCAAATTAGAAGATAGCAACTGTTATAGAATTTTATTCGGAATTTTCTCACTTTCTGCCTACCTATATAGAGCATTCAGATTTGGCCTAGCGCCCCCGTCTACCTTGCCCCACTTACGCAGTCAAGTGCGGCAGCAATGCGTGCTCCGTGTTCCCTCATTGGGGACAAAGATGAATCGATTTGACATAAAAGGTATGTACCGTCTACTGTAATGGACTAATGAGAGAGGGATGATTAGCCAAGGCTAAGTTAGCTCTAAGCAACCCATGGAAATACCAAAGAGTTGTCAGGGCTCTCTGCAGGCAGCTTCATTGCGCCGCAGCAATATTAGGAGTGACCAATGAATGGGAGACGGCTGCGGTGCCTCTCATCCCAAGGCACCTTTTCCCTGGGGTTGAAAAAAGCCAATGAAGCCGCAAAGCAACCTTCCTTGGATTAAGACACCTCAAGTCAAGCTCATGGTCAATATTACGATGTTTGAAATTGGCACCACTAGGACAACTCAATGTATGATGAATGGAATAATCGACTTTATTAGACGTGTATCAGCCTATCTAGGTAGATTTGATACCACCGCATGTATATCTCCCCCCTGGATTTCTTGGTGAACAAACACTAGAGATTCATATTCTGCTCATACTCCGGATACATCCTTCTGCAGGACTGCGTCACTGCATTTCAGGTATCTCAGAATTCTGCCTTTCCAAATGTAGGACAGCTTAGTTAATATCACCAATCAAATTTAAATTGCGTGGAATGCCGCTATGCGTACTTCGGCGACAAAGACAGCAATTCCATATGCTCCTCTCGTGTGAGCTTGCTTGCACTACCTTGGTTGTTCCCTTCCACCGCAAGCATTCCAAGCCTTCTTGCAACTTCTTGAATACCAGCGCTCCGCCGAGTCTCAATGACAGTATCGGTAGGCTGCGGCTCAATATATTGCGAAGGATCGGTCCAGAGGATGTAGAATAGCACACTGGGTTCTTGGATGAAGGCGGGTTTATCAAGAACCACTGTGAAGAAGTGATGGGGCGTCGGGCGGTTAGAAGAGTCACGCAGACCAAAAGGCTCAAATTCATGTGAAGCACCAACATCAAACCCGTTGGGTGCAGCAGATATAAGGGAAGACAAGGAGGAGCCAGGAAAGCGCAACTCAAAGTAGGTCGTTTTGGAGGCAGTCAGACGGGAGATAATGCCAGCGGTGAATGTGCGTGCGGCGGTCTCCAGGAGGACGGTCTTTCCCTGCTCAATATCCGCGAGGAACTGGAGGTAGATCACATATTGGAGGTCACATTCCCCATCCGAAGAATTGTCCGTAACCGTGACAGTTTTCTTTTCTGGTCCCCAGGTAAGGTGAAGTACGTTTGAGTCCACGGATTGGATCTGCCGTTTGCTGTTGCTGCTCCAAAATCTCTTGGATGCGTTGCAAGGTTGGAGTCTCCTCGGACGGCGCGGGCGGGGGCGGTTCATGAAGCCCATAATCAATTTCCCCATAAACATAAATCGGATATCGTCCACTCATAAGCTCCTTGGTGTCGAATTCCATACTTCTCTCATTTGTTGTGGTGTACACATTGATATCACGAATTTCTGGGTTGACTAAAATCCCCCACTCTGCAAAAGTTTGAAGGTCAGTTGCCGGTGTGTCGAGACTTTTAAACATATCCAGTGTCTTCACTGCGGATGGAAGAATCCGATCGAAGCTAATCCACCAAGGACCCGTGCCGTGCTCATCACCTGCGAATGAACGCTGGAGGTAGCTCTTCGATGTGGGAAGGAAACAGAAGCCCATGAACTCATCCTCAAGACCAGCTTGCATCGTCGGAATCAAAGGGGGAAGATACTCGTCGTATTCGTCTTCACGCTGTTCGGCGTGAAAACGCTTGCGATGGGCAACTTCACGACGCTGATGCTCCACGCAGGCCAGACCATCCGGTGGGTTGCATGAGTAGATCTCCAAAAAGGGAGGCATGGTGACGTCAAAGCAGATATACGATTACAGCCTTTTGAGCTCCTCTGGCTGGATCTGGATGGGAGTCGTGCTGTATACATGAAGTCGGTACCATTCAACCTCCTCTGGCTTATAGTCCCGGCTTTCGGTGGCCACCTTCCCCGGAATGACAGTGTTGCCTTCATGGTCGACATATTCTCGTTGAAACCATTGTGTGCGGTTGATGACGGATCCTGTGTTTCTCAGATATTATAGTAATTTTCTACAAGTGACTATAAAATAATAGCAAAAGCTTATTAAAGATTCATTAAAATACTATTTCTTCAGATAATGTAGATCTTTTATTTAAATAAAAAATTAAAATGTTATTGATATAGATAATACAATAAGTACTAAAAATCTATGTAAATATAGTGCTAGAAAATAGTGGCTATATTAGTTAGACCAAAAGATATAATTATAAATAATAAATACAAAATACTACTAT
The DNA here is from genome assembly GCA_027569585.1 of Penicillium silybi. Taxonomy (NCBI): domain Eukaryota; kingdom Fungi; phylum Ascomycota; class Eurotiomycetes; order Eurotiales; family Aspergillaceae; genus Penicillium; species Penicillium silybi. Next base: position 496,624 of record JAPDFI010000002.1, on the reverse strand, counting down.
TTTTAATTATTCCTTTTTTAATATAAATTTATTAGTAGGTATTTTAGATATCAATTCTGCTAAAGTATTAAATACCTATTAGTTATTCGGTGATATTTAAATTTAAAAAAAATAAAAGGCATTAGTTAACATAATCATTCAAAAACTATATAAATATATCTATTATCTTTATACTAAAGGCACTTAATATATAATTAGAAGAAGACATTATCCTTTAGTATAAAGATAATAGATATATTTATATAGTTTTTGAATGATTAAATCTCCTTAATAATAAGTTTCGTATATAGATATTTCTATAAGACTTTCGAGCTCTAGCTAAGATAGAAAATAAATAGACATAGGCATACCCATGGGTGTACCCATATAGTAGGTCCCATCCCGCCCATAGGCGGGACATGCCCATATCTAAAAATAAATCGACTTATAAAGAAAATTTATTAGATTTAAATTTAATAATATAAATTAATTAGTTAAATTTTGATTATTCTAAGATAAGCATACCTTAAATCCTTTAGAGTTTATTGATTTTCCGTGAATGATTTACTAATATTATTGCATTTCTGTACTCCTTTAAATATCTTAGCTATTATAAAAATACACAACTAATTACAGTAATCTTTAATGAACCATTCAGCTACCTATAACTTAAATATTAATGATATATAGTGCTATTATTAGTAATACTTACATAAAAGAACTGTAATCATTGAAAACATATTAGGGCTGCTTCTAAAATGCAGATTATAGTTAATTATAATATAGAGATATATAAATAATGACGTTTCTCCGTATACATTTCTAATAGTAGCTGGAATTAACTATATATTATAGATGAATATGTTAAAACTATTTTAGCGTAGTTAGAGATTCTATAAGCCTAGCTTATTTTAGACTATATTTTTTGGATAAATTAGTGACTAATCTTAGTTATATTTAGTTATTTTATAAAGTCTAGTTACTAAAATCTATAAATACTCTAATATTATTTTAGATAGTAATCGTGACATAAAAATACAATATAGTCTTTAAGATATCAAATTATTACTATAGAGCTTATTTTAATGTAAAGATACTTTTTAATAGCTCTATTTTTTTAAACGATAACTTAAATCGAAACTTAATAAGAACAGTATGTATAGCTTAAGATAATTATAAGTGTTATACATAATTTTAGAAGATTTTACCTTTATAGATATTGTACAGCTAACTTAATGTAAATGATTTTTATTATATAATAGGTATTTCTAATTTAGATATAGAATATAGAATAAATTAATGAATTTAAAAACATTCAAATTCATAGCTTTAGTAATATAAGGAGATAATATAGAATTTAGATCTAACTATATAAGATATAGTATTTCTTAAGCCTAAGAAATACAAATATCTATTAGAGGTTTTTAGTTAAATCTACATAGGAGCTTATTTATATGCCTATATATAATAGTTTCCTAGGTATTAGCCTATTATAGATAGGTAAGGATATCTTAGAGAGATATTACAAGATATTTTAGAGCTTTAGATATAATATTAAGATTCATAAGCCACTTTTTATATTTCTGAAAAAAGAATTCCTATTTCAAGAATGGTGATTAAAATAATTATATCTAATTTTTTAAAGATATTTAATATAATATTAAATTTTCTGCTCTTTAGTCTAAACATAATATAGCCGGTGACTGCCGAACTAGTTCGTGTCGTGGCTCATGCGGTGCTGGTCTCAAATTGAAGCAATTGAGCGTGGACTCGGCGAGGCTCCCCAAAAGATCTGTTGTCCCATTGCATCAGCCCCGGATCCAAGCACCTACCATTGGAGTGGCGGTGAAACTTAAGAATATTGCAATAGCTAGTGCCACGGTGGTGAGGTCGCCCTTCCTTCTAGTGTTAATAGAGGCAATAGATACTGTATCGATGGTCTCCAGTTCTATTGTTGCCTAATCCCAGAAGTTGCTGATGGCGGTGGTATCAACTGTGGCTAGAAATAGCTACCGGTCTGACCAAGAGCCACTCACTTTCCACGGAGCTGCTGCGTCGGATCTCATCGATGTTATGAAGCTCGGCGGGCTTTTTGGGAAGAAGGCGCTCTCTAGACTTAAAGATATTGATGTTACAATCAGTCAGATGTATTGCTGTTCCAAGGAAGAAATTAAGAACTGGAAAGAATTTTACTAGGTGGGTACGACTGGCAAGGGTCTTTATTCCTGCGATAATGGCCACTGCAACACTAGGCAAAGGTCCAACTGACTAATGGCCCTTATGGCGGTGGAGAAACATGCTCGCCCATAGACCTATCTTGATCTTGTGCCTTCTGCTGCACCCCTGCCAGTGGAGAGAGTCTTTTCATGCCTATCCCCCTTCACTACCTGTTTCCTGCTTCTCCTCCCGATTATGGAAACCCCAAATTCTTCAACCTCTAAGTGGATGATACCTGGGGAACTGGCAAGGCCAAATCCAAGGAGGACCCTAATGCTGCTTTTTTTCGGCTTCGTCGTGAGTCGTGACCACCGCACCAGAAGTTTCAGTCATCTTAGACAAGCGTGACGGCTCTCCTTGGGAAGTCATGGATTGATTGCCCCAATACTGACAGCGAAGAGGAGCAAACTGTGTGACTTATCTGTACAGGAGACTCTGACACCATTGTGCCATAAGATTCATCTTGGACAGGGTGTTCCAGGTACCATTTCAAATGCTCGACTCCTGCGGACCTGACAAGTATGCCGTCGCCAAGAGCTTCAATGTCTCTAATAACCAAGAACTTCCTAAACATTTAGCCGAGCGGGATATAGGCTCATCCCAGGTATATGACTTGACATATGACTATGAGTTCCGCCGCGTTCCCTGAGCCTACAGTGACAGCAAGATGCATTTGGATGTCAGTAATGAAAAGGGTTACTAGGATTCAGTTGCTGACCGTCCTGGTGACACTAAGCGCGAACGTGACCACACCTATCATAAGAACCCTAAGCCCTGTGTGGAAGAAGAATGGCGTAAGGCTTATCACTTTGGGGGCATGGATCGCGATAAGCTCCACAAGCGGTGGTTCAGCGAGGGTGTCATTGCCTGGCTTGCTAACCCTATCAGTGTATCAGAAGCGGAACACACTGAGGAGTCCACTCACAATGTCAGCGAGGAACTTAAGATGATCTTGATTGTTCAGCAATTTAGACTGTGTCCTGTTGACCCAGCTCAGGCACAAGCTAACCTTCGTGCGGCCGTGCCACTGTGGATGCTAACCTCCAGATTGGCACGTTGTTTGGATTGACCATCATCGCAACCTTTAGAGTGACGGTGTAATCGACCTAAGTGATTCTTACCTTTCTTCAAGAATAAGGGTGAAGTGACTGCCAAGTTCCAGTTTGATGCCGTCGCATCTCTCACCTACAGTTCAGGAGATATTAAGCTATTTGGTCTTAATGACTTCCCAGGCGCTACTTCCTGTATTCCAGGTAAGTTCCCCAGATTCCATTTGGTATCCGAGACTAATCCTTCACTCTAGGTGTTGTGACTATTTGTCCCAACCTCGCTGTATATACTGCCGCCGATGCTCAATTCACTCTTGCATGTTATCTCGAGGCCGAGGTCACCGTTGCGGAATGGGATATAACACAAATATACACAGAAACTGATAAGGACGAGCCGGATGCAATTCATAAACCTAACTACGATAGCAGGCAGACTATCGGCGACCCTTAGTTTAAGGCGACTGTGACAGCTCGCGGAGAGATTGCGCTCCATCTCAAGCAGACAATCCAATTTGACGTTGACTTTAACAAGCGCTAGGGCCTAGATAAAGCTACCGTCGATCTTGTCCTCGACGGATACACTATTAGTCTTAAGTAGATGCATTTCTCAGGTATCATCATATAGCGGTATATGCAGTATAGCCGTTCTGAGCTTATTACGGATGCAGGGTGATTAGGGTCTTGTCAATTATAATGTGAATGGTATCAATCTTATATAAAAACAGCTAAAGCCACTCTATATAGGGTGGTGGGTGCACAAAGCAGATTGTCATATTCTTATTTCTTCGGCGATACTTAGCAGTCTCCAAGCCCCAACTCCCACTTCCAATCACCTAGTCGGCCTTCTATCTTTTAAGCATCATAGCGAGAATATCTTAGACTGCACTACTAAATTTTGTAACTTCTACTAATATCTTAGAACTTTTATACTGAAGTCACGGAAAAGCTAACGCTTACTCTAGGAAGACTATATTATCTCACTAGCCTTAGTCCCTATTTCTAAATATTAATAATATAGCTATATCTTTTAGACTGTTTATATATATATCTATAAATAATAGAGAATCTATAATAAATATTATTTAAACCTTATACTTTTAATTAGTTATTATAGTTAAAACTAAATTATGAAGCTATTAAGATGTAAGTTTCACTAGATAAAATCGTTTTAAGAATATTAAAGAATATATTAAACCCTATATAATATATTAGAAATCTGTAATGCTAAGATATAACTCTTATAGACTTACTATTTTTTTAGTCATCTTTAGCTAAATGAATAAATAGATTTTATCATAAGCTTTTCTAGAAGAATATTTAGATAAAAAATACTTAATATGTTGTTAGCTAGCGTATATAGATTTATAAAATATTATTTATATTTATTTTAAGGACAATTAATATAGGCAAACAAGAAGAGCTATTTTATATCTAGACTAATCTAAAATTTAGGCGTTTGAAGGATATTATTTTTAATTAATAATTCATTTTGATTTGAACTTCAATCTAGTAATTGCTTCTCTTAAGATAGTGTTACTACTACTTAAATGAACATATAATAGTGAAGAGCTCTTAGTCTAATATTTAATAAGTTACTCTGTTTTAGTAAACTTTTAGAACTACAATATAACTAGACATTAGTAGTTTTAGTTATTAAATTATAATATTCCATTAGCTATCCCATATTGTGAAGAAATTGGACTTAAAATTCAATAGATAGTTATAGATGTTAATAAAATATCAAAGTAAGAGAGTAAATTAGAAGATATTATATTTTTCATTTAATAGTTAAACTTTTCTAGATTTCTGGCTTTTTTTTAAGGACAAAAATAGCTCTATATAGTATATCTGTTAAAAAGTCTATCAAATATAGGTAGTATAAATCTCCTAGTTGGATAAGGAAATTGGAGTATTATTAAGATAAATAATATAGTAAATATTAAATAATCTATATAGAGTACTAGTCAGGATAGATATAGTTCTATAATATAGGAAATATATTAATGAGACTGCAGAGTATAACTACAGGCCCTTCAGAAACCGTCTTTCGCGCGCTTCTCTATTAACATTGGATACATATATAGCGAGACCTAAGACCTTACATAGCCATTAGCCACGATCTCACTAGGTAGCAAAATAGACTTAACAAATACCTCTAACCCCTACCTCTTTGCCTTCGCACCTTACCGCCCCGCCCCTCTTACCTATCGCCCTAGGCATAAATATCTCGAAATCGCTACCCTCCTATACTATTATTAGCTTATAAATAAAGCAAAGTAGAGAAGGAATACTCATACCTTATCCTCTTCATAAATGCCTCATACCGCTGCCTTTTATGAGCAATTATAATTATATAATCTTTATTATCTTCCTTACTTATTACCGTATCCCTGATATTTAATAGAATATTATTTGAACTAGCTTAGGTAACGTACTGGCTTTAGCGAATATTAATAATTAGTTCTATAGTATATAAATATAAGGTAAAAGTTATTTACGATAGTATGACAATAATAATATATATTCACGCATTTTAACATAACTGTAAAGTTTAAAATATTTAATACGCGAAGGTAGTAAAATATTAATATTACTAAGGCCACAAAAAGTCTAATAAGCTCCAATCGACAAAGTATATAGTAGATATATGTAAAGTAGCTGTATATAATAACACTTTCTGTTTAGTTATTGTTTCTAATATACAGATTTAGTAGTAGATATCTAGACTAAGCTTTGTAAAATAAAAATTAAAGATTATAATATCAGATTATAAGCTTTGAATTTTAAGAAGATGCATGGAACGGCCTAGCGTTATTATTAACGTAGAAACAGGTCTCTTAATAAATCTGAAAAGGATCAAAGCTATGGATTTATAAAAAGACCTCAAGTTAAGGGAAAAAGTATAAAGCTTTTTAGGATTCACAACCTTCTACTTATTTACGTTTTAGTGCATACTATATTTAGGTTATTATATAGAAAACTACGTAGATCTATTAGAATAATGTATATTTAAAAAATGGATATGATGGAGTTGAAGAAAGCATTTACTAATACTCTAGTTCCAACATGTAGTAAAAAGCCTAAAAGATAGTTCTAGAGATAGGTCTTTTAGAAAGACTACTAAAGTAACTTTTCTATAAATATAAGATAAGTCTTTATATCTATATATACTATTTTTAGAATATAGGATTTACTAAATTAAACTATGAAATCTGTAACAAAAACTTTTAACTATTATCAAGAGCTTATAACTATAAAGATTCTTTATATAACCTTAAGTATATCTAGGATCTTTTAGAAAGATAAATATAAACAGTATACTATTTACTAAATTTAACTCTAGTATAAATACTAACCTTAAAAGGCTTATAAGCTGGCCTAGTATATTTTCATGTATGAAATAAGATTTTGTAACAAAAGAGAAACAAGAGGCTATTAAATCACTTCCAGCAGATATTTTAAAATTTGGTAATTCAAGTAAAAAGATAAAAGTACTTGCAAGTATAGACTTTAAATAATTAAATATAATATTTAAAAGCCTAGCTATTAAAAATATAAGTATAAGCTACAAATAAAATATATTATACAATTATATTCATATTAATATTAATATATTCACTACGCGGGCTAGATATATGAGTAGGCTGGACACCCACCGAAAAATCCGTCGCCTATATATATAGAACTATAGCTGACCACCCACTATGCCACTAGAATACTCAGTAATATCTTATGATTTTATAGAGTAAGAAGTTAGGGGCCTACTAGTAATTCAGGCTATCTAGAAGTAAGAAAATAGTAGTATTTCTAAAATAGCGCACTAATTTAATATTCCTAAATCTATTCTCTATATATATGCATCAGCTGTCAGTAATCGATATAGATAAATAAATAGGCTTAAACTGGTCTACTTTAAAAAGGAATTACTAGAAAAACGGATACTTAATAAGATAATTGTAGAGTAGCGCCCTACCCTCAATATCTATAAAATTGTAAATATTTTACTCGGTCTATAGTATAATGTCCATTAGAACTATTTATACAAAATAGATTTATAACTTTATAAAATACTGCCTAGAGATAAGTACTTAATTTTTGTAAAGATATGATTATTAGTATATAAAAAGGAAGAATCTAAGGAGTATCTAGAGATAGTTTAATAATGGATTTTATAGTAGTTATAGAAGTTATCAAGTTATCATATATATTTAAGAGGATAGTTAAAAATTACTTTTATAGCTAGAAATCTCTTTACTAGATAACCAGAATTAAGGGAATTTGCATATTAAACTTAAATACTTTTCTTATATAATTTTTTGGAAGATAAAGTCTTTTAGATAGTTTAATAAGCTTCTGAAAAACTAACTAATATTTTAAATTTTAGTAAAGGAAATAGACTTTAGATAAAATTAGGCTGTAATAACTGAAAAACCTCTTTATTCTAGCTATAAGAAGAATTAACAGATAAGAAAATTTTAGATTTTAATATTTAATATATATAGTAGCTACATAATAGCCTAGTTTAATGGACTTTATAAAAAGTATAATATTATTATAATTTGCATACTATATTTATCCTGTCTTTTATAGCTCTTCAATATTAGCTACCTTTCTATATTTAAGTATATATATAGATAATTAATTAAAGACTACATATAGTGTAACATTAACTCTATTAATAAATTTAATTCATTTATAGCTCTAAAGCTTTGAAGATATAAATAATTTATAATAGCCGTATAGGGACTAAATAGCCCTATACAATTTTAAATAAATAGTGTATTAGCTTAATATAAACTTAAAACCTCTAATATTCCTAAGAAGTTACTGGAGTGGTATATCTAGTATTTGTATTAAAAGTTACTTATAATCTTCTTTAACTTTAAAAAATTGTCAATACTTGAGATACCCTCTAAGCCTACAAAATTAATAAATTAACTAAGTTCTTAATACATATAAAATATTTATATAATTAACTACTTTATTAAAGCTAGAAATAGAAACTATATACTATAAGGAAGAAATAGAAGAAGACGTAGTGCCTATTAATTAAGTAGAGATATCTAATCTAGAGAATTTAATTATCTACAAAAGACAGTTATATATAGAAAATCTAATGTTTATATAAAATACTACGCTTGACCCCCTAAAGGGAGGCCCCTCTAAACTACCTATTATGGGCGCTGGATATATTGTAGTAGGTATAGAAAGATTAATTAGGCCGTGCCCTAGCTAATAGCTTTTTAAATATCATACCGGGATATTATTTTGGTTCTTTAAGATATATCTAAAATATAGTATTCAGGCAGGTATCTAGCCCACTGATTAAAATTTATATAGTAGAGGATGTAAAGTAATAAATTATTACTAGTTTAGTATAAAGCTGCGCTGATTAAAATATAAAATTGGCAAAAGATATTACGTATATTATACTAAAAAAATTGTCAGAATCTCGGTGCATATATCTATATGACACAGCATACACAGAAGTGTATCAACTTCCAATTCAACATATGGAAGTAAAAGTTCTGCCCTACGTTACCGCCTTTCATCCGAACGTCTAAGTTCTTTTTACTTATCTCTCACTTTACTCTCACTAACCTATACAACCTTGGTTAGTTACAACCTAGGCCTCACTATATGATCTAGGCCTCACTAGATGACGTTCTTTGCTATTACCCCTCACCTAGTGACGTACGATATGATGTTATTGATATTGAAGGAATTTGCCTCATTTCTGTCTATAAATCCAGCTCAGAACCCAGACTGAATTAAAAAAGAGCTTTCATCTCAATTATCTCCCACTATCCTTTCTTTCACCTAAAGGACAGGCCAGGGAGGTGCCGTTTACTTTAACTTCTTATTTTACCAAGGCCTAGTTAACACGCCACTAGTGTTAACTAACCTTACACACAATTTACGGGGTTAATAATTAGCTATCATACCTTATTGGTAGCTTTCCTCGACGGTTGGTGGCAGTGGCAAAATAGGCAAATACTTTATCCAAACACAGGAGACACTATCTAGGTAACAAACAATCCCACACGCGGATGACCTAGCATACACTGGGATCCTAGGATAATATAACACTGCCTAAACGCCAGGGCAGGCCATATACGTCAAACATAAAAACGACGTCGCCACACAATCCGACAAAAATATATATAGATCCTTATAAACAAATATTATTTAGAGGATTTATAATACATATATTATTAAATATTTAGAAAAAGATATAAATATATATAATTATTGGAAGGTCTAGGAAGACTAACTACGTAGGGGGGAGAGAGCGAATCAAAGGAAGGAAGTATTGAGAAAGGGAGAAGCTAAAGAGAGCATTGCTACCTGGAACTATCTAGTAAATAGATATAGGCATACCCGGACAGTCGGTAGGAAGTCCTACCCGCTACCCGCCCGTGGGTATACCCTAAGACCCATAGGTTTATGGGTCCTACCTATTTATTACCCGTCTATAGGGACCCGTGGACACCTAATTCTACTTAATCTAGCCTGATCTAGCCTGATTTGGCTAGATTTTTGAAAGACATAGCTAAATTAGGCTAGATCAGGCAGAATTAGGTGTCTATGGGTACCCGTGGGTAGGGTATAAGGATCCCTACCAGCCCACGGGTCTTAGGGCCCTACCCGGAACCTACCTATGGGCGGGTTTGGGTCTTAGACACCTATACGGGTAGACCCACGGGTATGCCTATGTCTACTAGTAAAGGAGCTAATAAAGGTAAATAGAAGGCAGCCAATCACACCCGCTGATTGGCAAACCGCCTTCCTGACAAGAATTTTGTTATATGTATTCTTCCAGCTGAGACTAGTAAGAGATACATAGCGATTTTTATATAACTAGAATATATCTAAAATATAATGTAGTAAGATATAAAATATACTCTACCATAATTTTTACCTAGGCAAAGATCTTAATAGATCTCATTACTAGTTTGCTTCTTTTAGGACTAAATAGAGCCATCAATAAATCTACTAATGTAATGTTTATCAATCAATAAATAAAGAATATTGTTCTTATAAATATAAAAAGATAACTGTAGAAGATCTAGCCTATATACTTTTAGTACAAATTTTATATATATATACTAGAGACTATTAAATAATGGTAAAGAACCAAGAGCTATAATTTTATATAGATCCTAATAGAAGATTTATAAGGAAGTTTTAATCTAATAATTATTAAGCTGCTAATAAATGGCATTCTACTCTTACTAATAATTAGATACATAATCATGGATTTATAAAATAGCTGAATTGGCAAGTAAAAAGGGCCTTATAGATATTACAATGTCTATAAAATAATTAGAAACATCTTTACTAATTATCACTGTAGTAATCTAGAATTACAATATTAGTAGAGTTAATACTTTATTTTTGTTTGTACTTAAATGCTATATTGAGCTAATTAGATTAGAAAAGAGAAATATAGAAAATCCTATATTTTTAGAAAGAGTAGATAACATCTTTTAATAATTAGTGAGTGAAAGTAAGTATTAGTTCTACATTAGTAATAATAAGTTATATGAATACATTTTGGCATTATACTTGTAAAGATTTGGATTATAAAAGATATAATAAGATATAATTCATAATTATATAATTCATATTTATTATTTAAGTGTCTATAGTAAGGACTTCTGGATCTTAAATAAGATTTTTCTTTATATAGTCTGGATATATTAGAGCTTTAAAGCGGATAAGAAAAACAACTAAATCTATAGGTTAATTAAGTAAGAGTCCCTTAGTATAGTTTGTATTTTCTATATATAAATACTAGTGCCTCTTCGCTCATATGTAATGGATAATCTGTCTTTATTAGTTTTATTTTAATAATTTATTAGCTAAATCAGTATATCAGTATTATAATTATTTAAATATTTATTTTAGCTTTTAATATTCCTTATTAAAGATAGGAAGAGTTTCATAATAAATATAGATTATATTTATAGAAAAAGGCAGCAGGGGTAATTTATAGATGGCTATGAAATATATATCTTTTAGCAATATTTTCTAGACATTGTAAAGAGAATATCATAATATAGTGCTTCTTCTTTAATTATTGAATTTCTTAACACTTACATATTATAATTAGATAGGTGCTAGCGATATTCTAAGGGCCTTTCTTTTTATTTAGTTAAGAAATATAGGTAGTACTTTCTTTTACTTTCTTTAATTTCCATTGTTTATTATCAACTAATAATGATATCAACAGTATCTTATAGTCTTTAATATATAAAATATTATCACATATATAATTATATATAATTATGAGTTTTAATGATACTAAATAGTACGCTTATCCTATTTAGAATCTAAAGTTAACTTACTATTTAGAATCTAACGTATCTTAATAAAGTTTGGTTTTGTACCATTTACGATTAAAGATTTGTTATTAATAAGATTACTAGGTACCTTTATTTATTTTTAGTCTATTAGTTAGTATCACTCTATTAGATATTATCATAAGCAAATTCTTTAAGATATAATAAGGACCATACAATCTAGACTATATTACCAGAATATTAAGACTACTATTTAAAGATTTGGTTTATCTATTCTATTTATCTAGTATTTAATATCGGAAATAAAGTATAGCTCTAATTACATATTAGAACTAAGCTAAGTGGTATATTTTCAGTAACTTTTAATTTTATTTATTTAAAGAAGACTAAATTGCATAAATATCCCATTAAGAATATTTAAAAGTCTAAAAACATCTATAATCCTGAACTTATATATTATTACAATTAAGAATAGCTAAGAAAACTCTATCTAGCCTATAAGACGCTATTATTTAAGCTTTATGTATAAATGATCTAATTAGTTAAAAAATCCACTTTAACGCTAAAGCTAACAAAACTATCTAGAGGGAATATCTATACCAGTATCTATACTACAAAAAGAGTTTTAGAAACTTATTATCAAATTAGGTAACTGGACTATCTACGATAACCAACATTATAATCAAAGTGTTTCTTAGTATTATTTAAATATAATATAAATCATAGAGACTTATACATATTTTAAAGTAAATATAAGCGCTAACTTAGGGTTAAAAGTAATGTAAATTAGAGTGAAGATCTAGTAGAAATATAGGCATATAAAACCATAATTTAGACTAAAACTTTTGATTTAAAAAAAGGGTTATAAGATCGTATATTAGTAATAGTAATATAGGTATATTTTAAAATTATTTATGCATCTCTAAGCAGACAACCTATAAAAGGCCTAGGAAAACTAGAAAGATAATTTTATTATAGGACTTCTTAAAATAATATTTAAATTAGAAGTAGTTAATATAATCCTAGTTATTATATATAGCATTTATAAAATCCTATGTACTCTTATATATTCCAAATATAATTTCACATAGTGGAATTAATAGAGTTATTCTACAACTAAATAGAACTAAGATTTAGGTCTTTTAAAGTAGTATTTCTAAGTAAAAATAAGTCTCTGTTGAAAATCCTCATTCAAGATATACTTTATAATATATTAAACTCTAATTCTTAATGATATTTTATTCTAAATAATGACTAAATAGAATAGATAAACTAAATCCTTGCGTACAGTACAGTCATCGATATTTTATTAGGATAGCCTAGATTATATAGCTCTCTCTTACTACTATATATTATAGAATTTGTCTATTATAATATCTATAATATAATTATTAGACTCTCTATTTAAAGTATTACTTCAATATTGCTTTTTCTCCATTTTTATATTTATACCAAAGATCGCGCTATATTGAAAAGGAACTTAGTAATATTTATATAACCTAAGAAAGTAAAAGAACTATACTGAAAATTAGCAAAATACTACTACAATATTACTAAATTATAAAAAATAGGAAATAAAAAATATAGTATAATAAATACTGCAAGCTTATTATTAATAGAGCTTAGACGAAATAATCGAGTAGCTCTATCAATAAGAAATCTTTAACTATAAGTAATATAAAAGCTAGCCCTATGTTTTATTAGACATTTTAGGTCTTTAACAGAATTAATTAATAAATGTCTACTATTTAGTATTACTTGAAGCTTATAATTATGTTCATAATATTACTTATATTTTATTTTTAGAATCCTAAATAGAAAGCTAATAAAAAATAGAAAGTTAAAGAAGCAAAAAATTAAAATTAAAATTAAATAATAACTATATTTTTAGTTAAATAGAATAAATAGCTCTTAAAATATAACTAATGGATATTTAAATAGGATAAATACATAGAAAAGTATTCAGGAAGTTTAATAATAACTTAACTAACGAAGGAAGAACTAATATATTGGATTATTATTCAAAGAACTACTCTTTTTTATATAATTTTACTCATTATAAGTATATTTTTGATATCGAGAGTTAGAGCGAAAATAGATACGTAGATAGTTATATTAGTAACGAAATAAGAAATAACTAGTAGCTAATATAGGTATTGCCGTAAATTACTGGTAAAAGGATACCAGAATATATATAGAAATATATCTATTTTAAAAAATCTACTGTGAGAGCCTTGTTATAAATTATAAGCCATCTAATAGATTTTCTCTATTACTTTAACTTCTTAGTATAAGCAAACTCTTTATTAAGAAACTATCTTTAAATCTATTTCTATACTAGAAATTCTGAGTCTAATTAAATCGTAGATAGATATTAAATATATTACTAATTATACTCTGTATAGTCTAGGTAGCATTAATAGTGTAATTTGAGTAATATTCTAAGCTCTTTCTCAGATTCTAGAGGTAATAATACTGTAATATATAAAAAGGATTATAAATATAACTACAAGCTTTTAGTAATAGTTAGATAGTAGGCTTGCTAATTAATTTTATGGAGAATCTAAAATAGCGTAATAAATTATAAGTCCCTAGTAGCTTTTATAACGTATATAGTAAGCGAGTCGGCCACGTAACTGAGTCGGCCACCCCAAAACACCATATTAAGCGACAATTATGTCTCAACAACCATAAGTTATATTTACTTCGTTCTTAGTGTATAAACATTCACTAGCATTTGGAATAGCATATTTTCATTTGAATCTAAACTAATAATTATTTCAATAGATTACCAAAAATTATGCTTACTCAACCCAAAATATATATTTCACAACCGTAATATCTCTAAAATTCTATAAGACTTCAGAAATAGTCTAGTTATACTACACTGAGTATAGTATTATAAATGGCCTTATTATAGGCTTTGGTTGTTGAGATATTGTGTTGTAAATTTATCGCATTTTATATGTGTTTTGGGGTGGCCGACTCGGTTACGTGGCTGACTCGCTTACCATATACGTTATTGTTTATAATTAGAAATTTCTTATTAATAATGCTACTAAGTCTGTTTATTTAAATCTTCATTGGCTAATAGTATTCATTATATAGTTAGTATTTTTGAGGTCCTCTCCAAACCCTGGGAGGTCCCGCCTGGCGTACGCTTCTTGCTTAGCCCCCTTTTGAGCGCAGGATGACAAAGTCCTGGTCAAAATTGGTACGGGCCTCTATACGCGTGTTCAGTTTTGAGACCATATCATACCAGTCAGTGTGGGCCTTATTCTGCGTATGCTTATCAGTCGCACCGCCGTCCAGGATCTCGATGAGCTGATAATCCTTATAGCTCCAATCCTCTAGGATCATGATGTAACCAACACCTGGGGGGATATGCCGCGTTGGCCGACTGGTTAGAATATAACGGCCGTCAACGAGGTAGAGCTATTTAACGCCAAAGGCTAGGGGAACTGGCGGTTTCCCGATCGGCTAGCGTATGAGTTGAACGAAGCCGCTCCCGTCTAGGGCGTTCAGGAATCCTTCGCACTATTTAAATAGTTCAGCAGTTTCTTCAGCGAGAGGAGGGTAGTGTCATCTAAGTTCCTCTCGCTTTCCTCGTACCACACCTTATTGGCACGGTCGTCAATAAGCTTATCCACATTATGTCAATCGCGGCTGCGACCATAACGTCGCCCTGACTGATATTCGGCTTTCCACACTTATCAGAGCAGTTGGCTCCTATTTCACGGATCGGGAGGTAGATCGGGGGAGTCGGTTTCAGCAGGACGAAAGTGAAGGTTAGGTTCTTCACTTAAGATATATAATGTGGCGGGTAAAGTAAGAACAGATCAGTTCCTAGAGTGAGGTGAGCGAGAATAGAGGTGAGTGAGAATTACCAGAGTGAGATAATACTGTGACGATGAAGGGTAGCTGGATGTGTGAAGATAACGCATGGTTATGGATGGAAGATTGGAGATGGGGAGTTGAAGGAAGACATTCGACTGCATCATACAGGAGAAGCTCTCACCTGGACGTCGCAGGAAAACTTACCTCCTGCGCAAGCGAGGTTTGAATTGCGCGTGGGACGAGTGGTGGTCCGCCGCTTAGGTTGATGCCAACCGGCCAGACCTGATCAAAGCCTTCGACGCTTCCCGCAACTAAAAAATCTCAGTATTTCCTTCGAGCGCATCGCGTGTATGAATCGTATTTTTTTTTTCGCGCAGCAGTTTTACGCTATTTTATTAATGTTCGGCTAATTTCTAATATAGCTTTTATAGTTTTCTAGCTTATATAGATATTGCTAAGATTTTCTTTTCTATATCAGTACTTTTGGTATAAACTTTAAGAGAAGGATAAATATCTAAATAGTGCGGCTTTAAATACAACAGCACTAATTACTATATCATTGGCGGGCCAGAAGTCTGTTTACAGTCCATAGTGTCCACTTATACCATAAATTGCCCACTTTAGTTTTCTTTATTTCTCCACTATTTAAAGACATATCGACATATTAATTTGAAAGACACGATAATATCTACCCAGTATTTTGTATACCAGCCCTTTGCTTTGTGCACTGGAGCAATGCAGTAGGGATAGATCTAATAAAGTCAATCTTTGGCCTAATTAATACTTATCCTATATAATAAATACAAGGGCTTTGTGAAAGTCAGTTCAATCTATCTTAGACCACCCACACGGTCTAAGCGGAGGGTAAAGCTAAAATAGCTTTTTAATTTTAGCTACTTCCAGGCATTCTTAATAGAGTTTAAATTAGGTGAATATATAAATAACTAATTTATTATCTGAATTCATATACAGTTAAATTACTCTTTTATAATTTCTGTAATATAAATATATATATTATTTTGCTAGAAGATAGCTCTAGGCTTATATAATAGAAAATACTTCTTTAACAATACTAAGAAGTTTATAGTACAGCTTTTCCTTTATTTTAAAAAATTATATTTTACGAGTACTGTTAAATAACGGCTAGCTAGATAGATCTCTAAACTATCTACTATGTTTACTATAATTCAATATTTATAGTGGTTTTATTAAAAGATATATATATATATAATTATATTTTAATTTAATATAGTTACAAAATAGAGAAAATTTAAATTAATTTAATCTTAAATATTAGCCTTTTAAATATATCTTATTATTTAGCATATTTTTATTCTTGTTTTATCAGCTTTTTATCAGCAAACTCGCTATATTTTATTTTTCAAAATAATCTATAAAGTACTGAACTTTATATATATTTTTATACACCTTTTTATATTATCTCGGTGTAGCTTTAAATATAATAATAAAAATAGTAAGCTACTCTTGCTGCTTTTAAGTTAAGAACTCTATATTAATATAGGAATATTATTAAATATGTCCCTTTATATTTATATTATAATTAAGAATCCGAATTTAGGGCTAAATTAATAAAATTCTCATTCAATCTGGCTGATAATGTATTAAGATAAATACACTGCATCTAGATATTTTAAGAAATTTAATATAATATTAAATCTTCTGCTCTTCAGTCTAGGTAGTTATAATTAATTAGCTTAGTGATTAAAGAAACCCCTTCTTACAGTAAAGTCTGTTAGATAGAAAGTAAAGTAGGGCGTAAGTGGCTAGTCAGCTTCGATATAAAGATATTTTAATAATATTTACTATATTTTTCTTAAATATTCAGAGAAAGAACGATCAGGACTATTAGAATTAAAGATAAGAACAAAAGATAATTAGAGATTATCGGAAGGATGTAGGGGTATCTATCACATACTAGCGCGGATTCTGAATAGCCTTATATTGCAGGTTGTGCTGCAACGGAGAGAGAGCATAGTAGAGATATAACTATAAACCAGGAGGAACAACACTATATACATCCACTATAGGTAGCCATCTAACCTAGGGAGGCTTAACTCGACAGTGTCAATAGGTATTTTCTCTGCCATTGCGAGATTATCAAGTCTAGCTAATAGTAGCTATTAATTTAGATTAGATATCCTATTTAAATAAGTTAGATTAATATCTAAATTAACTACTTCAAGAGTATTCAAATCCTTAGGTTTAATAAGATCGGAGATATCAAAAAATAGTATCATAAGGCCTGAAATAAACGAACTAAGGTTCTAATAATGGATTACTATATAAGTCAGATCTTAAGCTTAGTCTTTAAGCTACGTAACTATTATATAATAAAAAAAAGGTCTTAGATTGTCTTTCAAATATCACTTAATAAAATAACAGGATCTTTTAATACTTTATTCATAGTAGGCCCATTTATCCTAAGCTAGACAGACTGCTTTTATTAAGCTTAGATCTAAGTTAATACCTAAGAGATACCCTTAGAATTTAATACTTTAAAAAGTAAAGTCTCTTCCCACTTTCATATCTAAGATTAATTACTATTTAGAATATGGAAAAAATTACAGATTCTTTATCGTAAAATATAATCTAAAGTAAGCTAAGCTTATTAGAAATAGCTTTGAAATATTTAATTAATTTTGATAATTATTATAAAAGAATCTAATTATTACCTCTACATTATATAATGTGCACTTTAAAAGAAGACCTATTATTTTTTTCAATATTTATATTTTAGGACATTTTTATGAATTTTTTATTGAAGTATTTTAGTAATATCTAAATTATAGTTATTTAAGTAGTTTGTTAAAGTCTGCTATAATTAGATCTACATTTTTATAGTAATTAAAGACATCTAAAAAACCTAGTATCTAATATCAATAAAATATTCATAGAACTAAATATATTGAACTTTAGGAAGTTTTAGATATCTTTATTGATTGATAATTAAAAATCCGTTTTTTTAATTAATTATGCAATCTTAAATTCAGCGAATTACCTCTATATAAACCTGTTTACCCTCTACCTTAGATAGAGATCCGATCCCTATAGAAATATCTAAATAATAATCTTTTTATTAAAAATGTCTAACTCCTAAAGTGCTTTATAGATATATCTATAGTTTTCATAGTAAAAAATAATAGTTCCCTCTAAGTATACATTAGTCATTAGAGATTAAATAAGATTTTCGTTAAAAACCTTACTTTCGAGATCTTAGACTGACTAATAAATAATAATAAATACCACTATTTTAGTTATTTCAGTAATATTAGTATCCAAGATATCTATTATTACATTTATATTAAATAAGGTATAAATAAAAGACTGGTCTGAATATTTTAAATATTTTGCCTATTTCAAATATATAGCTATATCTTTTAGCCTATTAATATATCTACTATTTTCTAAATTTCCACGTAATATTTATTATGTTATCTACTTTATTAATATTTTGGCCTTCTTAATTAATTAAAAGATCTATATTATCCATATTTAATAAGTCCTCTAGTAAATATATTATATAAAGCTATTTATGAAGCTTATAAAATATATCTCCTACCAAAACTATATTAAATTTCTTATATATTGGTACCACTATTATCTTATTGCTAGTTATATAAAATTACTATAATGCTTGATACAAAGGGCTAATACCGAGTTTAGATTTAATAGGGTTACTAGGTAAGGCCATAAACTATATTTATTAAGCTTAAGGAAAAGAAGAATATTTAAGGGGCTTTTAGGAGAAAACTAGTGTGGACGGTCCCTCTTATAAGTTAGATATATCTCTTCTATGCCTTATATATATTATTATAATCCTTAGGGGACTGTACTATAGAATAGATAGTAATCTTAAAAATCTATATAGCTAGCTATTGATATTTATTTTATAAAATAAATAATAATAACCTAGTAGACTTTATCTAAAGCTCTACTCTTACTAAAGTCTATTTATCTTATAAAAGAGATATACTAAATATGTAGACTATTTAGTTAAGATTTATAGTATTATTATTTATATTATCTTCAAATTATATATAACAGATTACTATTTTTATAAATATTTTATAAGACTAATTAGTTTATTTTGTACTATTCTTTTCTTAGAAGATACCTTATTCGTTCTATAATAGTATACTTAGTTAAGGTATCAGAGATTTTTTAAAACTTTTAACAATAGCTAGAAGTTCCTTATTATAAATCTTATAGTTTACTTTAGCTAATATTATCGTCTAAAAATAATACATATATAGCTTAAATATTCTATTCTTTTAGTAGTAAAATAGTATTATATTATAATATATATTATCTGTTTAATTAATATCTATCTTTAAGACTATTTTATATTTCTTATTTAAAAGATACTAAATTAAAGTATTAGTAAAGAGCTTTTTAGCTTAATATATTTTCTTATAGAATTCTATATGTTTCTCTTTCATTATAGTTTAGTCCTAAAGATTGACTAATACATTCAACTAAGAACTTCGACCTTTTACTATTTATCGTCTTACGTATGAGTAACCCTACCTTAAAACAAATGAATCAAAAAAGTAACGGCTTATTTAATATCCTAATTCATAAATATAGCCTAAAAGATGAGCTAGATAGTACATATTCCTAATGGCTTCTATTATTAAATTTAAGCAGAAAACTCATCTATGAATACTTTACTAAAATATCTAAAAGGACTAAGGGCATCTAGGATCCTAAACTTATTATCTTATTATAATTAAATACACTAATAAAAAAAAGCCTATTTAGTTAATGATATACTATCATTTAATCTTCTCTATCAAACGATTTAATTATGCTTTAATTACTTTGAAAATCTAATATAAAATTAAAGATAGTAGAAATATTTAGAAAGAATATCTAAATATCTATACTCTAAAAGAGCTCCTTGGAGAATTAACTAATTAGGCTATGTACAATAATCTAACTATAACTAGACTATTAGTAGTATTATTTCCGTATAATATATATGTGTTCTAGAGTATATGCATTTCCAAAATACATTCAAATATTAATTTACAGTTAGAACTATAATAAATCCAAGATAAATACTAAGAGATATAAAGATAAAAAACTATAATTACTCTATAACCAAGCTTAAATAAAATTTAAGTCTTCTAAGAGCATGATTGTACTTTAAACGTTAATTTTTACTAATAAATTTGAATTATCAATCTCTACATTAAATTCTAGCAATTAATAGATTTCTTAGTTCTACATTAATAGCTAAATAGGATAGATAAACTAAAATATCATTTTTAATACTTTCTTAATATAGCCTTAATTATATATAGCTATTATTACTTATATAGGGTCTAAATATCTATTTATACTTTAGAAATATATTCCCCCTTTTTAGAAATAATATATACTACTATTATTTATATCCCCAAACTAGATAAAACCCCTATCTATTATAGGAGATCTGTATATATTTTAATATATCCTACTATCTATAATACTAAAAATACTTCTAAGAATATTAAAATTTAAAATAAATCCCTACTTAGGCTACACTTTTCTAAGTATTTATTCTATCTGGTATACTATAATCCTATAATAAACCATAGAGCCCATTTAACTGATATTAACTTCTAAGTTTTAAAATTACTCTTTGCATATATGCTAAAGTATTACAATACTTATAAATAAGTCAGGGAGAAGTGTATCTATCTTAAAGAGTATAACATATAAATTTAATATACTTTCTGCGGAAAATAGAGTAGTGTGCTAAGATTCAATAATATAATATTTTCCAATAAATATTCTCTTTAATGTAAGACTAATTCTATTTACTAAAATATACTTTTAATTAAAAATGAATAAAACCAGAAGAACCTTGATTGGAGAAGTCATTGGTTTTTGGGGTATATTTGTTCTCATGCCATTTAGGTGACTACAGCCTACTGAATAATCTCTACTTGCAGTTGATGGCCCTATAATTATTTATATCACTTTCAAAGTCGAAATTTACCATGTCAAATTTACAGATCTCCATCAACGTCAACAACCCCTACTACTATTTTTCATTGTCTTAATAACTGTTCACTATACCTTATTAAAGGCCTTGATGTCTTTCCCTTTGAATCGGAATAAGGTGTGATTGTTTCCACAAGGCAAGTCATGGTCTGAGTGCAACGAAGGGTTCATTCGCCAACCAGCAGTATATCCAAGTGGACCGACCATTGATAGTTTGATGATATGATTTCTTGGGTGGGTATCCGAGTCTCCGTCCTTGTATGGTATCAATTACCAGTGTAATGGTGCAGCCTGCGAGTGGAAATAACCTTATCAGGACGAAGTTAAGCACTACAGTCGACAGATACTGAAGAGCTGAGATGCAGAAAATGTGGTTAAGCATACGTGCTCTTTGAGCTAGAAACGATATCATTCCCTGGAGAACCAGTTCAGTATACTTGTCCTCCTGTCGACATACACCCAGCAAGCAGTTGGAAAGGTCAACTCCCACGAAGTTGGATATTTTGTTCCGTGGCTGGCCTTCAAAATACGACCAAGAGCTGGACTACCACACCCGATGTCAATGTCCGTCCCTCTGCAGCTGAAACTAAAAGCATTCTCAGTCACAGCATCTACCGATAGAAACACTGAATCGCGATGTGGAGCCAAAGTATCATAGAGCTCTGCCAACTCTGCGGAGCGAGCCGGCCACCGAGCGGGATGCTTTAGAAAGTAATTGGTAATGTTGGTATTGATAATAGCCCTGTACCCGCCAGAAAATCCATGTTTGACGTCCGTGTCCTCCGACTGAGATCCAGCGAGGTAGAAGAACACGGGGAGTGGGTCGACTTCAATCACGAAGGCTCTTCCGTCTCGTCACAGCCCATATTGTTCGAACGCATTCATTCCTTTCGTTGTAAAAAGCCTCGACGGCCGTAGGTTGCAGGTGGCGAATAACTCAGGGTCATCATTTTCACGAAACTCGTAACCCAAACCCAACTCGGCATGGAATTTGACGTCCAAAGTCAGAAACCGAGCATACCCACACACTTGGTGGTACTTGGCTTGTTGAGGAATCAGCGGAACCGGTGTTTCACCTATTGCAATGACACGGAGTACTCTTCTCCCTCTATATTCCTGGATGGCGAGATCCTCAGAAACCTCGTCCCGTGGATTCACAAGAATCGGCGTACCAAATCGGGTCCGGAAGGCCAATAGATTTGGCTCGTGAAATTCGAACTGGCCGTAGTCTCTCCTTGAATCGCCCAACGTATTGATCAAGACCATTCTCGTAATGAGACCAGGGAATGCTAGTCGATGAGCATGCTCCCATAGCTCGATGCGGGATCTACAAACAAGGGGAAGCTCTCCGATCCTGGGACGAGAGGGACACCCGACCCGCCTTGCCAGGGAAATGAAGTCCCATTTGGATTGTTCTCGTTCGAAGCTCTGGCACCGGCACAAGGCAGATTGAATGATTCGAAACATCGAATGGCATCCATGCCCGCCAGGTTGTCATCGTGAGTGCCCCCTATAAAATTCAGATAGCATCATATCCTTCTCGGACGGCTTCATTAATTTGGGCTTTGGTTGTTTCCTTGTAGATGATCTTATGGTTGACCGCGTGCTAGGTTATGAACGGACCGGGGTTCATACATAGCTCTGCAGAATCCGAGTGGTAGGTGAGCTTCATATTCTTGGGCTCGCCCTCCACAACCCGGACAGGTAGTCCATTCTGTTCGAAAAGCGCGGCATCATCTGTGTTGAATGAACCAGAAAGGGCTGCCTGTTCATGGACGTGGGAAATTGCCGGCAACGAGTAGGTCTGAGGCATTTGACCATCTCGTGGAACTTAGATGTAATGATGCCTGCGGTATCGGTCCTCTTCATTGTATGTCCCATAGCAGTCCTCGGTCTCCGGCCTGAAATGGCCATCCTGGAGGGAGTTGAAACGGCAGACGGGTGTTGATGAATGGGAATACTGTAACGAAATAGCCACCTCAATCGAATTGCACTACCATCAATCCTTTAGAGGATCTGATTGATTGTGAAGCTAGTCACATCGCGTGACCACCTGCCATGCCTGCGCCATTTGGTGATCTTGCATCGTATGACTTGCACCTGCAGATTTCCAAAATTCCAGTACTGAGGAACACGTTCAGCATCACGTCATGACTGTCGTATCACACCGCTGATTTCCCTGCAAGTCCCAGCAAAATCAACCCCCAATTGCGAGTTGGTTTCCTGCGCGAAGATGGATATCACGATACCACCATGGTTTGGCAGGCGATATCGCTCTATGACAACTTGCTCATATCACATAATCTACACGCTCCCTCAATGACAGTGACGGGCATAGACAATGAACGGATCCCCACCGATTCTCGAGAATTCGGTGATCAAAATGGCCTGTCTTCTAGGGATGAGGTGGGGACTGAGCCCCAGCTTCACTTCGAGCTTGCCAAGTGAATCCCCACTGAGGCTGGCCTTTGTGGTGGAAGTGCTGATGCTGCAGCAGACCTTGTCGGATGCAACCTGTTGTGGGAAGCGAATTTGAGCGACGATATTCTCGCGGCCCTGGGCGCTAAAATAAGCGAAAGACGTGCCTTTCTTCATCAAAGGAATGTTGGTCATAGGCATGGGACATAAGAGGCCACCCGTGAGCTTGGAGACAGCAGGCCACACCTCGTACTGGGTTCTGGGGGGTCCCACCTTCTGGCCTTTCCACTAAGAAGGCCTTCGCGAGATATGACCAGATCCTCGCAAAAATTTGAGAGAGATGACTATCCGTCCAAACAGAGAAGCTGTCTGGGTAACAGCCTGTGGAACGGCTCCTCCGGAGAGTCTCTTGACTGCTTTTGTGAACGACCCTGAGCTACCAGCCAAGGAGTTACTCCCGGATATCGTCGTGGCATTGAAGGCTGGACTCACTGCTGGAGCTGTTGCTAGCCTTATGATGGGCTCGGGTTCAACTTGTGCCTTGTTGACGAAGATGGAGCCCATGCGAGGAGAATGTCGTCGGCATTGCAGAGAGGGTGTTTTCAGGGAGGTCGTGGCTTCTGGTCCGGCGGAAGGAGTCCGAGTCACGCATGGTTGATAGATGGATGTTACCGCACGGTATGATATATTAGTGCTACGTAAACTAGGCACTATCGAGACCAGTCTACGTGACACGCAATGGGAAAATGTGTAACAATGGACTGAAAGAACAGGATGGAACGATTGTTTTTGTATGATAATAGAGAGGACGAAAACTAGAAGCCTATTTCCGTCAATGGACCCAGTAAGCCTAAACCCGAGTGAAGAAGTACACGTAGGCAGTTTTCTTCATGTCTTCGATATCCTCATACTTCACAACCTTCTCGTCATTGAACATGACCCATGACAGCCCATCTTGGTCGGGCAATGCCTTGCGAATGAAAGCCACATAATGTCTGAAAAGGTTAGTCACGGACAGAAAGGGGATTAATGGAAAGAAGAACGTACCCTGCATGAACAGATGTACCCTTGTGACAGATGATAGATCGCAGTTGATAAAAGGCCGGTTTGCTGTCGTAGCCACATGGTTCACGGGCATTGTCACTGTCCGCCTGAGTATCCTCCGCTTCATTCTCAGGGTGGCTGAAGACCCAGTCCAGAGCACGGTTGACATCGCCGTCAGTCGCAGCCAAAGCTCGTCGGGCTCGAGGGGCCTCGATGCCCATCTCGCCCAGCTGCATTATCTTCCCCTCATCTTGCTCAGCATCTTTGGGCCCACATGTAGATTGATCCAAGACCAATGGCTCATCGATGTCCGGATCTTCCATATGAGCAAACAACCAGTTCATAGCGGCCTCGGGATCGGAGTTCCCAGTTGCATGGAGAGCCTTCTCACATCTCGCGGCAGGGAAGCCCATACTCAACAACTGATCAAGAACCCCGGGGTTCGGCACGAAGGTGACACGCTCACTGACCTCTGGCAAAGTTTCCTCATTTGGATCATGCTCCATAGCCAGATAGGGTCCAAAGTCAAGTGGTTTGTCGTCGATGACCACTGGAATGTCCAGCTTTGTAGGAACCCAGTTGACCAGCTCAAAGCGACGGGCATTTATAGCCAGTTCGCGCGGTAATGTTTTGAAGGACGAGCGCTTGGAAAATCCATCACGGCTATCACAAGCAGGGCAACTGAGCTCAACGACCTCCTCCGCTGTGAATATGTCCAGACACTCCGACAAAGTCACTGGTTCAAAGCGACCGGATTCGCTCGGCATGCGGCGTGCAGGGACCGCAACGGAGATGTTATCTTGCTCGTCTATCTTGTAGCGAACCTTCCTACAGCCTAAACACTGGAGTCGCTGTTCAACCTCAAACCGGAAATGTTGGACAGGGTTGAACATGTCGCCCTGATGTTTCGAGAGGCTAACAGACTTGAAAACGTGCAGAAGAAACTCGAATGCATCCTGCTGTCTCATCGTTGCAAATTCCTCGTGACCCTGTCCGACAAGGTATTTGAACATTGTGGGCGCCAGTCCCTTTTGATGAGGAACCTCTGGGGTATCCGGGGCAGCAATAACACGTGAGTCCGGCCGAGAGTACCGGCCGGAGAGAATGCCATCTGCAAGCTTCCTGAGCTGAGTTTCCAGATCCTGCGCGGGGTTCTGACACAGCGGGGGCTCCTCGGTAGGATGGTAGTAACGCTCTGCAAAGCCGGGTGTCGAGAAGATGCATTGCATGACACTGGACAGATAACAGCTGTTTCCAAGATTGACCAGCCCAGTAAATCCGGGGCCGAAGACTGGAGATAGTTCGCGGCCATCCTCGGTGGTCATGGAGAATTCCCACTGCAGGTTGTGTTCTACCTGCATCTCCATCAGGCTTTTCTCCGTCTTTTCACGCCCTGCCAAATAGATTCCCCAGTGCGCAAGGTGATTGGCAAGCTCCGGGTCCGTCCGCTCCTCATTGCACTTGTAGCAATAGATATCTGCCGAGCCCTCGGCTGTAATGGAACCTAGTTTGACAGCAACGCCGTGCGATGCCGAGTCTGCATGAGCAAGAGCATGTGAATTCCCTGGGCTACCACCAAATTGGCTTCTTCCGCAGCCAATGTTTCCACATTCAAGACAAATCCAGAGGTTCTCTTTCAATTCACAAGCCGAGCATTGGCTAGAGTCTGCAGGATTTCATTAGTACCCCGCTAAAATACTGCGTCTGGGAAGCCGATACCTTTGCTATCTGCATCCTCAATCTCTTGCTGAACCAGACATAGAGTGTGCTCACAGGGGACAAACTCTTGCTCCCATGCTTTGACCTCTTCTCTCTTGGAGAATGTCATTGCGTTCATGATGCCTTCAATCACCGAGCGTAGATTGCCGCCCGTTTTATCCACATCTTGCTGAGCACACGAGTAGCAAGTCACCGATGTCACAATGTCGTATCGATCCTCCTCTGTTTCGGCAGTGATCGCAAGCTTTGAAATCTTCGGCGGAGGCTCATCGCGCTGTTGTCCCATGAGCAAAAGACGTTGAGTGATATCGTGCGGGGAACAGTGGGGGGCCAGCCTTACCTGCACTTTCTTCGGGGTCCTTCGGATATTCAGGGCAAGCGGATGCCCAAAGCGCTTGTAGTGAAGCAATCCATGGTCCCTCTCTCCAGTACAGCCACCATTGAAGCAGTGGAGGCACACGTTCAAACCCGAGTCATTATCCTGGAAAATGCTGGCATTAGACAGATTATAGAAATCAAACCTAAGAAACATACAATAGAATCAAAGCACTGAGTGCAATCTTCCCGGTAAACAGCTTGAGAGGGGCCCGGTGGGTTAAGCTCTATTTTGTATTGTCAACAAGTCAGTTCCCATGAAGGTTTGTAACGCTCTCACCAACCTGAAGCACCCGAATGGACACAGGATGTCATATTGCGGGTAGTTTGCCGAGACCCAGAAGATTGCCAGCACGGATCCAGTAGGAAGATGGAGAGAAAGGGAGTCGAATATAGCAAGGAAAAAAGGTGGGACAGGGAAGACGAGGAGCTGCCTGCGTGGGGCTAACGATTACATAACGACGTGGGGTATGTCACACCTTTATGTCTGAGGCGCGAGAATCACGTGACGTGACCACTTTACGCGTTATTTCCTGGTTCACGCGTCGCGGGTCTCCCATCAAAGTGCACTTCAACATCCCACCTGCCTCCCCGATCGAGATATCCTCTTGTCTGTTTTTCTCATCGGAACCAGCCAAAATGGCCTCAGATGCAGCTTCTCAGGTCACCGTCGGTGCCCTGAGGTAAGTCCTTCGTCCCCAGCTCCAGGACCGCGACAATCCTCGGTGCTTCAGCTGAGCAACCTCTGATCTCTAATTCCCACCCCAGTGCCATATTCGACGACACCAAGGATCAAGTCCGTGAGCCGATTGTCCAGTGTGTTCAGGTCAAGCCACTGCCACCTCAGCCAGGCCACCCAGAACGCTACCGAGCCGTCTTCAGTGATATTGCAAACTATGTCCAGACTATGCTTGCCACCCGTATGTTGGGCCAGCCACACAGAGTCGCTTCAGCTTATTAACATGCCCAACAGAAATCAATCATGTGGTGACTGATGGCTCCCTGCGAAAAGGATGCTTTGTTCGTCTCAAATCATTCCAAGCGAACGCCGTCAAGGGGAAGAAGTGAGTGATACCAGAATGAACGTATTATGCCGGCCTCCCCATATACTAATATATTATAGGATTTTGATTATTCTGGACCTGGAGATTCTGAGGGAACTTGGCGAGGCTGAAAAAATCGGGGAACCCAAACCTCTGGAAATTAAAGCCGAAGAGGAAGAGAAAGCCCAACCTACCACGATCTCCAGCAACGGGTTCTATGGCTCCAAGCCCCCTGGAGCGCCAGCACAGCAACCCAATCGAGCACAGGCTATGCGAGGGCCTTCCGCCTCTGCTCATGCTACCATCTATCCCATCGAAGCCATCTCTCCCTACTCGAACAAATGGACCATCAAGGCTCGCTGCACAAGCAAGTCCAACATCAAAACCTGGCACAACAAGAATGGAGAGGGAAAGCTATTCAGCGTCAACCTGCTCGATGACAGTGGTGAAATTCGTGCGACTGGCTTCAATGATCAGTGCGACATGCTCTATGATCTTTTCCAGGAAGGCAGTGTCTACTATATCTCCAGTCCTTGTCGTGTGCAGATTGCGAAAAAGCAGTTCACCAATCTCAACAATGATTACGAGCTCACATTTGAGCGGGACACCCTGGTCGAGAAGGTAAGTGGAGTTCCCCAGGAAGTCCGTTTCTATCAAAGACTCACTCTAGATGACAGGCGGAGGACCAAAATGACGTCCCTCAAATTCGCTTCAACTTCACTACCATAGGGGATTTACAATCTGTGGAGAAAGACACAACCACCGATGTGATTGGTATTCTCAAAGAAGTGGCCGAAACATCTCAGATCGTGTCCAAAGGAACCGGCAAGCCTTATGACAAGCGCGAGCTCGGCCTGGTTGATAACACTGGATTCTCGGTCCGCTTGACTATTTGGGGCGCCACCGCCGTCAACTTCAATGTAGCTCCCGAATCTGTTGTTGCTTTCAAAGGTGTTAAGGTTTCTGACTTCGGCGGGCGGAGTCTGAGCTTGCTGAGCTCCGGCTCAATGACGGTGGACCCCGACATTGGAGAAGCCCATCGACTCAAGGGCTGGTATGATGCACAGGGAAGAACAGAAGTTTTCACATCTCATGCATCTCTATCTAACGCAACCAACTCCAACATGAAGCCGGATCAATTCAAGACCGTCGCACAAGTTCGTGAGGAACAGCTGGGTATGTCTGACCAGGTGGACTACTTCTCGCTCAAAGCAACCGTCGTCTACATCAGACAGGACTCTACATGGTGCTACCCTGCTTGTCTCTCTGAAGGTTGCAACAAGAAGGTGACCGAGCTGGACCCTGGCCAGTGGAGATGCGAAATGTGTGACAAAACCCACCCCAAGCCGGAATATCGTTACATCATGCCGATTAGTGTGAGCGATCATACCGGCCAACTCTGGCTCAGCTGCTTTGACGAGACTGGACGACTGATCATGGGTACTTCTGCCGACAATCTCATGCAACTCCGAGAGGACGACCCTTCTGCTTTTGGTGAAGTATTCCAGGAGGCTAACTGCCGGACCTGGAGCTTCCGGTGCCGCGCGAAGATTGATACCTTTGGTGACCAGCAACGGTAAACAACTCCCCAGTTTTTCGTCGACCTAATCCCCTGGGCTCGAGCTAACTGCGGTTTAGGGTCCGATACCAAGTATCGTCGTCCAAGCCAATCAACTACTCCGAAGAAGCGTCGCGCCTGGCCGCTATCATCAGCTCCTACTCCTTGGAGTAGATTTTCAGCCGTGCTGAAGTCTGTTTCTTCCTAACTGCAATATCAGGTTCCCTTGACCTGTTCACTGTATCACGGATGGCTATGATTATTATCTGAACCGCAATTTTTTTCATTTTTCATTTTTCATTTTATCTCTGAAGAACACTGTTCTTAAACTACACATGGGAATATCTATCGTTACACTAGAGGCCATTTCGAAAGAGCGTGTGTAGGTACCTATCGAGGTATTGTCAATGGTCCTGCTGCTGAGCCGGTCTATCTGTCACATGACCACGTTTTGTAGAAAGTCGAAGTTTGATGGCTTTTCTTCTTTTCAACAGTCACGCTTTTTCTGGATCTGTTCCTTTGTCATTTAGAGTAGAACGTTTACCCCGACTTATTTGTGTAGATTTCTTGGTATATGGTCTCGAAAGCCGTATGCCAGTCAACCTAGGAACATACACCAATAGGGTTGACGGTCCAGGCGGCCTCAGCGGTGAGAAACGGCAATACATTTTATTTTCCCATTTTTTTCTCCCCGATCGGCGCTCTCCCCAGGCGGTCTCTTCAATTGCAGCATCCTTGCCGTTGTTGCTCAGAAAAATATTATTTTCTTCATTTTTGGGTCCCCAGGAACACAAATCTCTCCGCCATGGGCAAGAGAAGCCACTACGCCGAGCCAACTGAGCTGCGGGCAAAAAAAAAGTCGAAATCCGACAAGCACTCGGGATCCGCTAAAGAGAAGACCTCTTCGGACAAGGAGAATGTCAGCTCCGAAGATCAGGCAGCCTACTCTCAGAATGCTGCCCTCACCGATCTCCCTCAATCTCAGATTGATCAGTTCTTAGACGAGAAAGTCATCAAAGTCACGGATCCTTCACCCGAGGTCTCGAAGTTCCGCCCGCTCATTTCCTTCGACTATCTGCCGCCCTGCGACGATGATTTGTACGCCCCCTTGAAATCGTTCCCCGCGCCCACGCCGATTCAAGCAGCGACCTGGCCGCTCCTGTTTGCCGGCCGTGACGTGATTGGCATTGCAGAGACCGGTAGCGGTAAAACCTTGGCGTTCGGTTTGCCTTGCCTCAAGAAGTTGATGGAATCCAAGCGGAGCAAGAAGCCTTCCCACCCGACTACCGTCATCATCTCTCCCACTCGTGAACTTGCCATGCAAATCTATGATCAGCTCGTCAAATTTGCCGACGTGGTGAAGGCCGGTGTAACTTGTGTCTATGGTGGTGTGCGGAAGGACGAACAGCGCGAAGCACTCAAGAAGGCCGTCATTGTGGTTGCCACTCCCGGTCGCCTGAAGGATCTCCAGAATGACGGATCTGTCAACCTAGGGAAGGTGAAGTACCTCGTTCTGGACGAGGCTGATCGTATGTTGGATAAGGGATTTGAGCAAGATATCAAAGACATCATCCAGCCTATGCCGGTCTCCAGAAGGCAAACTGTCATGTTCACCGCCACTTGGCCTCGCTCTGTCCGGGATCTTGCCGCAGGTTTCATGAGCTCTCCAGTGACCGTCACCATTGGCGGAGACCCTTCTGCAGATCCTCGTGCGAACACGAGAATCAAGCAAGAGGTTGAAGTCATGGATGGGCGGGAGAAGGAGGGAAGACTCATCCAGCTCCTGAATCGGTCGCAGAGGGGGTCCAAGAGCCCCGAAAAGGTCTTGGTGTTTTGTTTATACAAGAAAGAGGCGGTTCGCGTGGAAAGGCTCATCAAGATGAAGGGGTTCAAGGTTGCCGGGATTCACGGTGACTTGAACCAAACAGATCGATTCCGCAACCTAGATGCTTTCAAGAGCGGCGCCGCCACCATCCTTGTTGCAACGGATGTAGCTGCTCGTGGCTTGGACATTCCGGCCGTGAAGTTGGTGATCAACGTCACCTTCCCTCTCACGGTGGAGGACTACGTGCACCGTATTGGACGGACTGGGCGAGCTGGGGCTGAAGGTCATGCCATCACCTTTTTCACGGAACAAGACAAGGCATTGTCCGGCGGGTAAGTGGCTCCTGGATAATATTTTGCACTCAAGACATTTAAGTCGTGCTAACCATGATAGGTTGATCAACGTCCTCAAGGCCGCGAAGCAGGATGTACCAGAAGATTTGATGAAGTTTGGCACTACCGTCAAGAAGAAGCAGCACGACGCATATGGCGCATTCTTCAAGGATGTCGACACTGACAAGAAGGCGACGAAGATTACATTCGACGATTGATTGTGTTATAGAAGCTAGTCGGTTTTTGGGCCTTTGTCATGAGACGAAATGAGCTGACGCAGTCTCATCAATTGTCCCATTATGTATTGTTGTTCCACATAAAATCTTTTCCATTTGTTAGTCTGTTTTGATGCCGGTCCAGGGGTTCGTTCGATTCGGATCCGATTGTTGACTTACACCAGAAGACAATAGGCACCACTTAATGAAATCGCCGAGATGATACCCAAATTCGATACCGACAGTGCCCGAGAGGCCAGTGTCGCCGTAGCTATAATCCCGATAATGTAGCTGGCAGGTCGAATGCTCACATCCCCAAGAACGAGACCGTCTCCGTGTCGACGTAGATACGAACGGATGAAATTGTAGCTCCACAGAGTACGGACCATCATATTCACGATGTTGGCCAGAACGAGCCCGTAGGCACCCATGGACCCTATTTCCAGGAACAAGTAGGCTGCTAGGGCGTAGCACGCTGAGAAAGCGCCCATCCAAGCCGTCTGCTTCCGGATCTCCCGTGGATTGGCCGCAGATGACACGAATGCTTCGGTGATTCCGTTGAAGGCCAGAAAGGGAACGTAGTAGCAATACAGTGAGAGCAAACCACCGACTTTGGGGGATGTCCACTGACGCCCCCCCAAGATCTGTAGTACCTGCGGCACCATGACTGGTCCAAGCGGGAAAATCAGAACAGCTCCCAGCTGATAAGCGCGCAGGAGATCAACCATATGGTCTTTGGCAAGGCGAACGTGCTGCTTGTCCCGCTTTCCGCTACCGTCGGGGCTGAGGAGCGCGGAAAACAAGTTTCGGCTGCTCTCCTCGAGCGGTTGAAAAATGATGCGGGCAATGAGACCTCCGTAGTTTGATGCCAGTGAGTAGATACCTTGATCTTCCAAGCTAGACATGGCCGCAAGCATCATGGAATCGCCCTGCGTGAGAAGATGTTTTACCAGTGATTGCAGAGACACACTGGCAGCGATTGAAGTAAGCCGACGAGAAAATCGACCCAAAAAATAATTGGACAAATTGCTGAGCGGTGTTTTAGCATTGGATCATACGTTGAAGCCTCGCGGGATGCACTCTACCTGGATCGTATACGAGCGGGGAGAAAAGAGAAGGGCCTTTCATCTGCGGCCCAGAGTAAGGAGAAGCAATAGCCGAATATGAGAGCGATCGAGTAAGTCAAGTGCCCTAGTGCAAAAGGCAAAGCTCCTACGTCTTGACCGATTCGGGATGCGTATAGGAAAGCGCAACACGTCGTGAGACTCTTGAGAAAGGCCGCCGGCATCTCCACGGCTGCACGCTTATCATACCACATGTGCTGCTGAATGACCGCGAAAAATGGCTCGATGCTGAGCTCCGTAAATGAAGCCATTCCCGTCACAATTACACTTTCTTTGAAGAAGGGAGTTTCCAGTGCTTGCCTCGGTGCCAGACGCTCATAGAGCATGGTGAAGACGATTGCAGACGGAATCCCGAGAAGCAGGCTCAGATAGGACACGTTCACCACGGACTGAGACGCTTCTGATTGTCTGTCTCGTGAGGCAGACTCGGCCTGCTTTGACCCCTGCCTGCTCGAAGTGGAGGGCTGAGCCAAAGGCTGTCTTTGAATCGCCAGCCGGATGCTCTCTCGAGAGAAATACAAGATTGACACCTGGTAGAGCTCAAGCTGGGCAGCAATACCCAGCACGGTGGGCGAGAGGGTCCGCAAGATGAGCTGGTTCGAGGCAAAGGTGAATATTCTGGATGCCAATTGAATCAGGATCAAGAACGTCGTGCCCGGGGCGGATGACGCCAGGGCATTGCTGACGCGGGCTTCGTTGGGCGGCATTGTTGATTACACGGAGGGACTAGAAGAGATCGGAATGATCCATCCACACTCCGCTCCTTCTCAACGACACTCGGGATCAGTTGTCAAAGTGACCAGCAAGGACTGTATGCAGATGCGTACTAGTGCGTCGGATGCACTGACCGCCTACGTACTCCTGGTGGCTTCTACATCCCAGTCCTATGGGATAAACGATATTGCACTGAAGTGCTTTGTGTACACTCAAGATGCATAGGTATTGAAGAAACGCGCGTTTGATTTGGTCTACAAGTATACAGAGGGCTAAAAAGTTGTCGCCGGCGACAAGCATGGAACAAGAGATGGCCAAACCAGCCCGTTCGAGCCACCAGTCTGTTTTCCTTGCGCTGGGCTCGAATGCATGGAACGATCGTGATTTTATTAAATCCTGCGAGATGATGCCGTGAATGGATCTCGAAATGGCCGAATGAGACCTAGAATGGAGGAAGATAGAAAGGGTAACCACCGTTCTTGGCCTTGAACACACTGAGAAGGAGGCTGTACGTTCCCCAGAGAACGGCTACCCAAATCAATACCGCCAATTGCTGTCCCTTTACGTCCTCCATGCGGGGCACCTTCATTGCGAGTGCGATTGTGGCAAATGATAAGACGGCATCTGCATCGCAAGTACGTTAGAAAGGGGAACGCGACCGGGATCTTGAAAGACAGGGCTTGCACTTACAAATGGCGGCGACAATCTGCGTCTCCATGCCGAATTGATTCTGGAATCCGCCGGCAAAGTAGCTGATACCGCCGTGGCCATCACCTGCAACATAGGGCACCTTCCGAATGTGGTTGAACATCTGTCCACTAGTAAAGAGGAGAATGGCAATCAGGCTGACCGCAGCCCAGAGGTTCCGGTTCTGGACAATTGGCAACAAGTAGGGCGACAGAACTGCGAAAAGGGTAACCCCACCCATCAGGATGGTGATTGCAGAGACAATGCGCATATAGTTGACCGGCCGAACTAACGGAGGCCTCGGTCCCTCCGGGAGGTGGCGGCCAATCCACGAGTAGATCTGGTCTGCGGTAATTGGGCTAGAACGAAGTATACAGATGAGTGACAGGCTCTTGAATCAAGGTTCTGGCCTCCCACTTACCCCGTGAAGTCAAATCTCGCGGGCTCTGCATCCACCTTGGCGAAAGGTCCCACGGTGGGGGGAAACAGCAGAAGAACGGGAGCAGTCTGGAGCAGGAGCTATTGTAGAACTTGGGTCAGCATTCACGATGAGCTAGCAGTATCTTGATCTGAAAAGAACCTTTTGAAAAACGTCTTTGCCATGGTCGAAATCCAGAGTGCCGAAAATGACCTTCAACCCGTCAAGCTTGGCGCCTTTGTTCCAGCTTCGGGAGATCAGATCCCATTCGGAATCGAATTCCCGACACATAATGCAGCCATAACGAGCATCCATTGCAGTCAAAATAACGGCCGCATAGTAATCTCGAGGTGCGGTCGTCAGCTCCTTGAACGAGGCACTGTCCAGATCGACCGGGCCGGAACGGGAGATGGATTGGAATCTCTCGAATGTGCCGGACGGTTTCGCGGCGAGCACACCAGAAATGACCGAGAAGAAGAGAAAGAGGGTGGCCCAGAGCTTCATTTTGGCATTCCAGAAGCTTTGAAGATGGAGAGCTTGAGAGTCCAATTGAGCGGATCGTAGCTCAAACCGATAGGAATGAAATGTGTCCCCTTACGTAAGACGGCCCCACTTCGACGCGTTTCCCCGACTTCGCGCCGATTCAGCATTCACTCTTTAGTCTTCAGGCGCTTACCCGCAGACTGAGTGACAATGGCGGTAGCTACCGAAGCATCCTTGCTGGATGTATGTCTGCTATCATTCTCTCCCACAAGACCTCATCCTGACAGATTTAGTGCGAGATGTCTATCAAAACACTTCGCCTTGAGAAGGAGTACGAAAAGAGTCTTGCCGACTCCGCGCGTCTTCTAGATGCCGAAAAAGATCGCGTTCGGCGCATGGAGCAGTTATTGCTTCAATTCGAGAGTGAATCGTTGCGATCGCGGCTCGATCGAGCCCATGAGCAACTACGAATATCCACACAGGCGGAGTCAGAGGCGCGCCTTCAATTGGAGGAAGCTTATCAGGAAATCGACCGCCTGGATTTTCACGTGCAGAGTTCATCAAATGAAGTCGAGAAGCTCAAGGTGGGTTTCCGTTTCCCTGGATCTATAACGCAGAGGTCACGATCTGAAAACCAGCAGGGCGAACTCTCAACCTTGAACAATACTTCGACCGGTTACAGCACTCTCTTGACGAAAAAACTGAATCTGTCCCGAGAAATGTCCCATCTCAAATCCGAAATCGAACGGCTCAAGTCACAGAATGACTCTCATCAAGCGCTCGTTGCGGAGAAGCACGAGATGGAGCGACAACTGAATTCTTTGGAAGTTCAGCTGGAGAATGAAAAACATGCCCATGAACGTACACGGTCGAAAAGTGCTCAGCAGGCAGTCGAGATCGACAGGCTCCATGCCCGAATCGATGAGTTGCAGAGCGAACTCACCAGAGAATTGCGCGCAAAACAACAGCATGAACACGACAACCGACAGCAAAATATGGGATGGGAAAGCCAGCGGTCAGTGCTCGAAGGAAAGATTGAAACGCTGAGGAAGCAGCTGCGATCATCCAAAGACAAGCTACAAGAAACCCAGCAGGAATTGCAGCAAAGACGAAGCAATGTCAGGAACAAAGAAAGCGATGGCACTGAGTCGCGATCACGAGTCATTCCCCTCCAGCGCCCTGGACCCAGTGCAGAGTACCATAATGGCGTGACAATTGCAACGCCCGGGGCCGTCCGAGTGAAGGAAAAGACCCAAAGGCAATCCACATTGCCCGGGGACAAATCAGCGTTTTCCATCACGCCCTTCTTGAACCGCACCGGTGGTCCGAGAGATCCATCAAGTAGCTCGGAGGCGGAAGAAGATCCAATGGACGTGACATTGGACGGATCTAATGATTCATTCCGCAAGGCCCGGGCTATTGATGAGCCAAGTGGCATCGACGCCGCCCCGAATGACAGATCCGGTCCCACCCAGGGCCCCCCTGAAGCCAAAGTGGGAAAAGCCAAACCGAAGGTGCGTGGGGGGAAGCCTGCCGCGTCGGGACCGACGACTGGGCCTAAAAAGCCCGGCAAATGTTTCAGTGGCAGAGAACTTGCCGATGTTTCTGACGACTCTATGGATCCATTTATTGAACAAGGACAGACCAAGCCAAAGAAGCGCAAGCTCGGTGCTCAGCGGGATCGAAGCCTGTTTGAGGAGGATGAAGAAGATGAGATGGTGGAGAACAGAAAGCCAGGGCGTAAGGTCGGCTTGGGAGCAGGTCGAAATTCGGTGCTGGCGACAACCGCAATTTCCAGTATCTCAACTGGTGACCGGGGACCCCGTACTCTCGGATTGGGCGGAGCGGGATTCTCGCCCCTCAAGCGCGATCGCAAGCGACTGTAGTAGTTTTGGATGTAATCAAACGTCTCATCTGCATCTACTCCGCGTAGTGTCTAAGCAATAAACTATCGAGAGGTGGTTGTGAGCCGGGTGAAGCTGGGGCACGGACTCGTTTTGCCGGCAGAAATTCATTTTCCGTTGCAGCTCTTGACATCTCTCTCTACACCTCATTGCCACGAAACTCCATGTTTGCATTTTCCTGTATACGAACCCGGGGCAGCTTTAACCTCGGGGTGCTTGGTCAAATACGACTTTCCTCTTCGAGGCGATGGCAGGCTCGCCAACACAGGGACCAGTTTACAAGGGAAGCTGCCGTACAAGGTCTAAAAAGCCGAGCTGCATTCAAGCTGTTACAGGTAGCACAACCTGCGCCCAATTGTTGAATCTTCTAACGCATCCTTCATGAGTATTTAGATCGACGAGAAGTATCGCCTTTTTAAGAGCGGCCAGACCGTTGTTGACTTGGTATGCGCACCGTTCCCTGCGGGGCACCGAGGTTCTGTAGCTGATCCGTCAAATTTCACTAGGGCTATGCGCCGGGCTCGTGGTCACAGGTATTTCCGTACCTCCGGACCGATCGAAGTAAAGCTGACACGCTCTCCAGGTCGCGGTGAACCGGACCCAGCCGCATGGGCGAGTCCTCGGCGTCGACATCATCCCAGCCCAGCCGCCGAAAGGGGTTTCGACAATCCAGGGAAATTTTCTGGCACCGGAGATTCAGGCTTATATCCAGGAATTTCTGCGCAATCCAAACAGAGGCCGAGCCCGACAAGCGGCTGTCCTCGATGATGCCAGTGGTAGCTTTCCAGAACCCGGGATGGTCACAGAACCAGTCCGAACAGACGAGAGGCTTGAAAGAACGGTGGATGTGGTCCTCAGCGATATGTGCGAACCCTGGTACCAGACATCTGGTTTCTGGAAACGAAGTCTAAGTGATCCTTATCGCAGGATGATGAATACCAGCGGGAACAATTTCAGAGATCATGCGGGAAGCATGGTAAGGGCTCGATTCAATTCTGATCTTTCCGCGCAACGCGCCTTGCTGACTATTGAACAGGACCTTTGCAATGCTGCTCTACGCTTTAGTTCGGGTGTTCTCAAGGCTGGTGGACATTTCGTCTGTAAATTCTACCAGGGAGCAGAGGACAAAGAATTGGAGCAACAGCTCAGGAATTTGTTCCAGAAAGTTCACCGACTTAAACCCGAATCATCTCGCAGTGTAGGGTCTGCCCTCTCATGATCGACCACGAGCGTCATCAGCTAATAGCAATTTATAGGAATCCAAAGAGGCATTCTTTGTAGGCCTCGATCGCCGGCCATGAGACCGAATACCTTCAGCACCCTCACCGCTCATGACCGGCCTTGTTAGGCCCTACAGAATTTCGGCCTCTTCATTGTCTGAGGCCTCGTCCCACTCCACGTCTGCCAGCGCGGCCTCGGCTTTCTCGTGAACCTGGCTTGATGTTAGGTCCATGAAAAGCTTGATCATACTGGGTGTCTGCGTACCTCCTTGAGCCCGCTCAATTCCTCCACGTAACCGCTTTCGTTGAGGGCTCTTCGTACAAATTCCCAACCTTGTTCTTCATACGCCGCAGTCACCTTGTCAGAGCACGCACTACAGCACGTGTAGCTCTTGCCGGTGACCGTGATGTTCTCGAACGTCGCGAGAAATCCTCGAATCTGATGAGGCACAAGCCCTAGAGGATGGTCCCCGCGCTCGTCACTTCCTTTCAAAGGAGCTGGAGCGCCAGCGCCCTGTGGATGCTGCAGAACTGAAACGAGCAGTTCAACCAAAAGTGCAGAGGCTATGGCAGCAACCCCGGGACGAGTAACGGTACATTGCTGATCAAGGGTTTGATCTTTGACAGACTGCGGCTGTTAGCTCTCTGCTCCCAGTGACTCGAAATGAATCTTACATTAGCCGGTGCCACGACATCATTACAGAAATAGCATCCGAGGTCTGCAGGTGTAGATCCGGGCCCTGCAATGCCGTGACGCATTACCACATAGGAATCAAATCCCAAGGCTGCATTCATTACAATCTTTCCGGTCGCTTTCCCTATCACAGTGGGTAACCAACGTGATTCTCGGGTATCCATGAGAAGGAAAATGGCATCGTGTTCCCGAATCAAAGCTTGGAGGGCTTCGAAATCGGCTCGTGTGGCATCCTCATCCACGGTTGGATGGCCTGCCATAGGAACCGAAAGAAGATGGCCTGCTGTTTCAACGCCGGGGTATATTTCAGTCAAGGCTTGAGCTGCGCGATACGCCTTCGGTGCCCCGCCATTCAAACAGTCCGCAAAGTTGAAG
The DNA here is from genome assembly GCA_027569585.1 of Penicillium silybi. Classification (NCBI taxonomy): domain Eukaryota; kingdom Fungi; phylum Ascomycota; class Eurotiomycetes; order Eurotiales; family Aspergillaceae; genus Penicillium; species Penicillium silybi. The sequence goes on along the minus strand of JAPDFI010000002.1, from coordinate 457,076 downwards.
AGCGGCTGCCGAACGGGATTGGAAAACGAAACAGTCCCATTGTCCACAAATGTGATTTTCTTCACGCCCCAGCCCTGGATTGACAATTAGCGCTCCCCGTGTGTTGACAGACCGGAGCTAGAAGGTTGTATTTACCAAGAGATTCCGGGCAACATAGCTCCCTAAGGTACCGGCTCCGAGTAGGAGACATTTAGTATGCTTGATTTTCTCCAGATCCAACGTCGGGCTGATTCGCCATTTCATAAGCTTGAGATTGAGGTCGACAGATTGGTCCGCCAGTCTATAAATAGAATATCAGTCTTGATGGACAAAGCTATTTCTTTTCTCTCTCGGGTGCGATACCTCGTGGGATCCATGTACTCTGTCAGGCTAACAATTCTCCCCGACAATTTCCCGGTGGGATTGCGCTCCCAGCCAGTGATCTTTGGTAACTCACCCGGGGTTTGGTCTGCTTTCGTCGTGCCGGATGCCCGATCCGATTTCGATTCCAGTCGAATCACTACGCTGCGACCTTGATCACGCTTCGATTGAACGTCACGATACCGTAGGATCTGAACCCGATCAAGACCCCAACGCTGTTTGACTACCACCAACAAATTCCGCAACATCCAACCTGGCGCATTCTCATAGTTGGATGGATCTGCAAAACAGACGTAGCGGTGCTCAAGCGGGGTGCCAGTGAAGAAGCCATTTTCGTATTCAGATAGTGAAGCTACCTGCCATTTGCTATGAGCAGACTCGCCCGGGGCCTTTTTTTCTTTGCGGGCCAAGAAGAAGCCTCGTTGACGAGCATCCACGCCATAACTCCAGGTTTGTACCGCATCCACGAGGGCGGTGCTTTCGTGAGAAGATAGGTATTCGCCCCGAAGCGTGTCGGAATCCTCGCTTTGTCGGGACTCGAGCGGGGAGCCGGCCGAGTCCATGGGCACCCATGCTGGATCAGAGTGGATGGCAGGGAAGCCAAACCAGTAGTAAAACTTGTACTTCTTGAGGTCTGCGAAGGATAGGATGACGAAGGACGCCAGCAAGGAGGGACAGGAGAAGATCGTGCCGTCATTGATGGCATCCCAGATCTATAGGGCGCATACCATCCATCCCATTAGAAATCGGCCTGCTGGGCTGGATCACTTGCTTCTTACCGTTTTGCCGGCCTGGATAATCATATGCGACTTGTCCATATTACGGTAGTCCTCGATGGTATTGACATTCTTGATCATGCCCTCGGCGCGATAATAGTTCGCCGGCGCCCTGAACTTGATCAGCTGAAGCGACAGCCGAAAAGGGTTGCGTGAAACTTACTCGCTACTAGTAAGAGCATTTCCGTGTATTTGCATTCGACAGGAAGCATTCGCAGCATCCGTGGAGCGGATCTCGTACAAGCCCAGGACGGAGCGGGCGGAGTCATCTAGCTTGTCATGGTTGATTTTGTGAGAGGCCAGAGCCGTGTAGAAAGGCAACTCGATATCAGACGCAAACGGTGTGTACTGCATCTTGTCCTTGTATCGTTGTTGAGGATAGAAGAGGAGTGGGGTGATGTAATCGGGCGCGAACCATCAATTTAACTCTGGGGACGCGGGAAAGCTGATCTCTGCCCCACGCGTGTGACCGCGGCCTCGTGAAACCTTTTTTTACCTCCCTCCTCGATCATCAGAATGCTTATCGGTCTATGCGGAGGTCAGGAGACCCTCTTTCTCCTATGAAGCTCCGGCACTAACCCTCCAAAAGGCATTTGCGCGGGCAAACATGCGATTGCCGAATACCTGATCCGACACCAGGGCTTCCAGCTCCTCGAGCTGTCCGGCAAACCTCCTCACCGTATCGCCGACGAGCCGGACGACGATCTGAGACTACAGGCTTCGAAAATCGGTGACGCTGGGGATGCGCCGTCGGAATTCGTGTTCGACACCGTCGATTCCCTTCTGGATTTCGCGACGAAACGATGGCAAGAACGTTGGGTAACAACCGATATTGCGAATGGAGAGACGCTCGACCGCTTTCTTTTGCGCCCCTTTTTCCTTCTCGTGAGCGTGGACGCGCCCGTAAGCCTCCGCTGGAAACGATTCTCCGACCGGTTCGTCCCCCGTATGCTCTTCAGAGTGACCCAACTCATGCCGGTGTGATGTAGATGCTGGCGAAGACAACTGGACCCACCCGATCTAGAGAAGTTCGTATTATGGAACGACCGTCATCTCTATGAAAAGGACATCGGACGCGTCTACCTAACCGACAAGGCCCACATGCGCCTGTTCAACTCTTCCTCGTCCCTAAACGAGCTCCGTCAATCCCTCCAGGCGCTGAACCTGGCAGATGAACAACGACTACGACCGAACTGGGATCAGTACTTCATGCAACTAGCATCCCTTGCAGCACAGAGAAGCAATTGTATGAAACGAAGAGTGGGATGCGTGCTCGTTCGAGAACGTCGGGTCATCAGCACAGGCTACAACGGTACTCCGCGACATCTGACGAACTGCAATGAAGGTGGATGTACGAACGCACACTCCCGGCTCAGTTGATTTCTACTTACTGGTTATACTACAGGCCCGCGTTGCAACCGCGGCGACGGCGGTGGTGTCGGTCTTTCCACCTGCCTTTGCCTCCACGCCGAGGAAAATGCATTGTTGGAAGCTGGTAGGGAGCGGATACGAGAGGGTGCAATCCTCTATTGCGATACGTAAGTCTGAATGTACCAGACTCTGGCAAAGGAAGAAGGAAATAGACACTGATTTTCCGTTGCGTGCGTCCAGGTGCCCTTGCTTGACTTGTACCGTTAAGATTGCCCAGGTTGGAATCTCCGAAGTTGTTTACTCGCAAGGGTACAATATGGACAAGGATGTATGTTTCTTCCGGCTTCTTCTGATGGGGCACACTGACACTGGCGTTTAGAGTGCTGCCATTCTCGAATCTGCGGGCGTCCGCCTACGGCAATTCAGCCCGGTAAAATCCCCACTAGCAGACTTTCTTCGTTCTTGAGAACAGTGCTAACGGACTTCGTAAGCAGCCATCGAATGGACTAATCTATCTGTAGGTCCCTTTAGAATAGCCGCCACGTGAGGCAGGAAGGCTACGATATGGATGAATACTGTGTAAATCCCCAGAGAAAACGAGCATCGGTTGGACGGCAGGTGTCTCCTTGTTCTCCATCTCCTCTGGCTATTCTGGTTGGCGGTTATGACTGAGTAAAATCTGACGATACATAGAATAGATGAAAGGATAGATTCGAGTCCTTTGTTGGTATTATTTGCTAACATAAAATGAGGCCCAAAGAAATACCACAATATATCTTCAAAAATGGCATGCTGCGATGTGATACTAAATATTATATATTCGACTGAGAGAGCGGATGAAGAATATGGGATCGATAAGAATGCCCTAGATGGCAAATTTGAGCCACCGTCGCCGAGTACAATACATGAACGTGGATCAAAGATAACCGTACTATTTATGTAGACTTGTACATGCCGCGACCAGGCGGTGCCCGCTCGCAACAGATTCTGCGGGCAGAAAACGGAAGCCATGACTCAGCGGGTGTGAATTTTGGAGGGGCTCGCGATGACTCCAAACTTCCTTTTCAGGTTGGACATCCTTTTCTCAATTCTGCCTGAAGACAATCTGGCTGCAGAATTATAGCTATGCCCACCGTTCACCTCCTCGACTACGTTGCAGGGAACATTCGCTCCTTGGTCAATGCGATCAACCAGGTTGGATACGAAGTGGAATGGGTGAAGACCCCGGAGGATGTGAAGAATGCGGATGTACGTCCATTCGGGAATTTAGATTACTGGAAGTCGTCTTCCGCATGTGCATACTGATCTCATCCATTGCAGAAACTGATTCTCCCGGGCGTCGGTCACTTCGGCCACTGCCTCTCCCAACTCGAAAATGGCGGCTTCCTGGGTCCGATTCGACAGCACATCGAGGCGGGCAAACCTTTCATGGGTATTTGCGTTGGCCTGCAGGCCCTCTTTCAGGGATCTGAGGAGGACGCCAATGTGCCAGGACTAGGTCTGATCCCCATGCGCATCCAGAAATTTGACGACAAGACCAAGAGTGTGCCGCATATCGGATGGAACTCGGCGATGAACACAGAGCTTGCATCCAAAGAGCGGAGCTTCTATGGATTGATGCCGACCAGCAAGTACTACTACGTACACTCCTACGCAGCCCCTTACAACTCGGGTGTTCTTGAGAAGGATGGCTGGTCCGTCGCCACAGCCACCTACGGTGACGAGGAATTTATCGGCGCAATCAGTCGAGGAAATATATTTGGCACGCAATTCCACCCCGAAAAGAGCGGCGTGGCTGGTCTTCGGGCAATTCGAGCCTTCTTGAATGGCGATCAATTCCAATCCCTCTCGCTGGATCTGATCGCCGGCAAGAAAGACGGCCTGACCCGCCGAGTCATTGCCTGCCTCGATGTCCGGACAAATGACACCGGTGACCTCGTTGTGACCAAGGGTGATCAGTATGATGTGCGAGAGAAGAGTGGCGTGGATGCGGGTGGCCAGGTTCGAAACCTAGGAAAACCGGTCGACATGGCCAAGAAGTACTACGAGCAAGGAGCAGATGAAGTTACCTTCCTGAACATCACTTCTTTCCGGAACTGCCCGCTGGCGGATACTCCTATGCTCGAGATCCTGCGAAGAGCATCCGAGACCGTTTTCGTGCCATTGACCATTGGTGGCGGCATCAAAGACACAGTCGACACCGATGGCACCGAAATCCCCGCGCTCGATGTCGCAACAATGTATTTCAAGTCCGGCGCTGACAAAGTCAGCATTGGATCAGACGCTGTCTTTGCTGCCGAAGAGTACTACCAGGCTGGCAAGAAACTGAGTGGCCGTACCGCGATCGAGACAATTTCCAATGCGTACGGAAAGCAGGCCGTGGTGGTGAGCGTGGACCCCAAGCGGGTCTACGTGGATCGACCCGAGGACACCGACCACCACACCCTGAAGACTGCGTATCCTAATGCTGCTGGGAAAAGCTTCTGCTGGTATCAGTGCACCGTCAAAGGCGGCCGGGAAACCCGAGACATGGATGTTCGACAATTGGTACAGGCTGTAGAGGCCATGGGCGCTGGAGAGATCCTTTTGAATTGCATTGACAAGGATGGTAGCAACAGTGGATTCGACTTGGAACTGATCAACGATGTCAAAGCCGCCATCAAAATTCCCGTCATTGCTTCCAGCGGAGCTGGCGTACCGGACCATTTTGCAGAGGTATTCAACAAGACCACCACAGATGCCGCATTGGGCGCAGGCATGGTAAGTGCACCCAAACCACCATGCACGATAGAAAAAAAAAAGGGAAAAAAGAGAACACAGTTAACATTGCCTTAGTTTCACCGGGGAGAATATACAGTGAGCCAGGTTAAAGATCACCTTCAAGCGGAGGGATTTCTGGTGCGCCAGTTCGAAGCCGAAATCTAATGGCTTTGGAATTCCATTAATGCTGTTTCTTGTGCTCTGACATAGATTTTGAATAGCATACTATAGAATCATGGATTATCGGATGCATCAATGCTGTATAGAATAGTCATCTTATAATATTCATATAGTGTGAGTAGTTTCCTTTTCCGGCAGAGAGCTGCCCCTCGATGACAGAATCCGGGCGGTGTGAGCGGCGGTGTCATCTGACTTTTCTCCCATCGCCACCGGCCACTTCGCTTCCTCTTCACAACTCCCCATCTCCAACTCCTCCGACACCTCATATCCCAGCCTTTCCCCAACGGCGCGGACCGTCCGATCTTCGTCGCCGCAATCAGGTTCAACACACGAGCCTGACACTATAAATCCCCCTGGATCGATAACTGGTTTTCTGCGACGAGGCCAGGCCGTAGGTCTGACTTCAGGTGAGGAAGGTGGCCCTGCAGATCAAACAGATCAAAGGATTGGAGCTTGCTTGAAACACCTTTGTTTTTCTTGCCAGGCGGCATTTTTCTCTTCGACAGTTGTATTCATCAGCTTGCTCTTCCATCTGTATGCAGTGATATTGCTCACCATTCAGCATCCAAGAGAAAGATTCATTCCCAATCTATCATCTCTCGCATCATCGTTGATAGATTTTGAGAGACTATCAACCACGCAGTCCTCCCAGTCCTCCCCTAAATACTCTTTGTCTTCCCACATCACGCCGCTTGGTACTCCCTGTGGCATCCCCCCCTGTGGTACTTTTGCTCATCTTCCCTCTCGGATCTCCTATCTCATTCCTTTCTTCCTTTCTTCCCTTCTTCCCCATCTACTGTACATCGGTGGTTGTGGTGCCCCTTAAGTTTGCGGTCTGTGTCCAAGGCCACCTGGTTGCCCCCACACGCAGTTCAATACAATGTCATCGTCCGTTCATTTCAAATTCAAGTCCCAGAAAGAGCCTTCTCGGGTAACTTTCGATGGCACCGGTATATCTGTCTTCGAGCTCAAGCGAGAGATCATCAGCCAGAGTAGATTGGGTGACGGGTCTGACTTTGAACTTTCCATCTACAACGAGGACACCAAAGAAGGTAGGTTGCACAAATCCCTCAAGTTGGTACTCACTCTGATCATCTGCAGAGTACGATGATGACACCACCATTATTCCCCGGTCTACCTCCGTCATAGCCCGCCGATTGCCTGCAGCTCGCCCAGGAAAAGGCGGTGCTGCCCGCTATGTCTCCGGTAAAATGCCCGTCAATGCCCGCAACGCTTCCCGCACCGAACCCTCGACCACTCGAGCAATCCCCGGGACGGGCAGTGTCAACAACAATGTCCTGGAACTCAATAATGCACAGACGGAGGAAGAGAAGATCAACGCTCTCTTCAATCTCCAGGCCAGTCAATGGCAAGAGCAACAGCAGGAGATGGCCAAGTAAGCACCACGCCGCGCATATCGACCCGAGCCTACATACTAATGATTCACAGTGCGACCCCTGTGCCATTTGGTCGTGGTAGAGGAAAGCCGGTCAACGTTCCTGATCACCCCCCGCCTCCCGGTTATCTGTGTTACCGCTGCAGAGAAAAAGGCCACTGGATTCAAGCATGCCCCACAAACAATGATCCCAAGTTCGACGGCAAATATAGGGTCAAACGGTCCACCGGTATCCCCCGATCACTCCAGACCAAAGTTGAAAAGCCCGAGTCCCTGGCTCCCGACGGCTCCAGTGATGATGCAAGGAATACAGGGGTCATGGTCAACGCAGACGGTGATTTCGTCATCGCAAAACCGGATAAGGCAGCCTGGGAACTATATCAGGAAAAGGCTAAGGCATCTGCTGCCGCTGCTGCTGAAGCGGCCGCGGCGGAGGAAAGCAAGGCTCTGCAGGCTCGGGGTCTGGAGTGCCCAATTGACAAGAGAATGTTTTTAGAGCCAACAAAGACGCCGTGTTGCCAGAGAACATATTGCAATGATTGTATTTCAAATGCTTTGATTGAAAGTGACTTTGTCTGCCCCGGTTGTTCTACGGAAGGCGTCCTGCTCGACAACCTTACCCCCGATGAAGAGGCGGCTTCCAAAATCAAGACATACGAGGCGGAGAAGGCAGAAGCAAAGAAAGAGAAGGAAAAGCAGTCTGCCGGCCAGGATGGCGTACCGTCCAACGGGGATCCCGATAACGGTGAGCCCAAGGGAGTTAGCTCCAAGGAGCGATCTCCATCCCATCCAGAGACGGTCGATGCAGATGCGTCCACTCAGTCGAAGAAGCGTCCGGCCGAGGATGACTCGACCCCTGAAGTGGGTGGTGACAGCCCCGGTAATGCAGCGAAGAAGCACAAAGGAGAGGACGAGCCCGAACCCCCGAGGACCGAAAGCACTGCCAAAGAGGCCTCGACTGGCCCAGCTATGCCATTCAACTCTCAGATGCCTTTTGGAGGATTTGGCATGATGCCACCTTTCTCGGAATCCGGGTTCGGCAACGATGCCATGGGATTCATTAACCCTATGGCCATGGCCAATGGCTTCCCCAATACAATGGGGCCTGGATGGAGTCCGATGAATATGCCTTTCAACCCACTCCAGTCCGGCATGTATGGAGATCAGTCCCACGGGTTTCCCAACATGTTCAATGGGGATCCATCCATGTCCATGTTTCCCATGGCCCAGATGGCTGCACAAATCCAGAATCCCGGTTTCCAGGGCCCGGGTATGAACAATTTTTCCAACCAACAGCGGACTGCGTTTGGGGGCCCCTACTCGCGCGAGGAGGACTCACCATACTTCCGTCAACCCGTGAACCCGCAACGCCATCAAGCCCGGAACCGAAGGGTGCGGCCGAGTGACTACCGAGAATTGTGATCATCGACGGTCCACTTTGAGATTTGGCGTTATGGTCTTGGGTATGTATAGGGAGGTTTCTTTATTTTATAGAGCGAGTTTCATTCTGCATTCTTTTTCTTTTTCTTTTCTCTTATTTGCTATTTGCATATGGATCTCGCTCCTGTGTTTTTACATACCCCGGGAGAACTGCATTTTCAGAATCACGATATGTATTTCTAGGCGAGTGTTACCAAGCAGACCAATTGGTGATCTTCGATTCCGTCAGACCTTTAGTTTTCTTTCTATGTTTACTGTCTTCTAGGCAAAATCAATACAAAATGATCATAGGATTGACGGTTATTTACTTCGTAGGACCCGCGGGCCTCCCTGTCATGTGACCCGTTAGAAAATCCACCCCAGATTTCCCGAGTTTACCCAACACCGCTTCATCATATGCTCACGTCCCAATACCTTCCACCCTTTCAAGCCCGTCACCTCCGTCGAAACTACCGAGATCGTATTCATCATGGCGAAGTACATGAGTAACCACAGTAGTAATTCCAATCATATGAACCGGTTTCTCGATCATGACTCCACGGCCCTGGCCAGCTGCTACTCCGTTGAATCGACCACTTCCAAGGTCCACGGTTTCCACTACTGCACTACTCTGGGCGCCGGTAAGTCTCACTCGACTCCTGCCCTGGTTCTTGATGCTCAAACACGTCATTCAGGAGCACAGTGGTATCCCTGAGGTCCCCTCAGGGTCTAAATCGTCCATCTTAAGCCCTCCCCTCGAGCGTCCCGCTCCCAGCGCAGAGCGAAGCTGGTCCGGGGCCAACTGGCCCGAGTACAACGGGGAGGCAACGCACACCATCCCGGAAGAGTGTGAGAGACTCTTCTGTGACAAACTGTTCACGACATTCCTTGGTGAGGGGATTGACGCGAGACAGGAGTCACTGGGGGTGGGTACGTTTCAAAATATCCAGCCGAATCACATTAGGCCAGGGCACAATCGCATCCAGCGATGGATCGAAGTGTGGGATTACACCGGCGACGCTATCTATCGCGGATTTGTGACGGATATGCATGGGGAGCGAACTTTATTCGTATTCTTCGAGGACGGTGCTCTTGGACACGGCCTCAAATCTGGGTAAGGACATCTCCCTTCTCCCCGGTTGCATGCCTTTTCCCCCTGTGCAGGGTGGTCGACTGACACTCGTATTTTCTTGCAGGTTGATCGCTCTTTTCGAACTGGCGGGAATCGATGCCTTTGACTGTTCTCAGATCGTAGCCTGCGTCAAGCGTTCGCAGCACACGGATGAAATGGAGCTCGTTCGCAGCCTCGGATGGTGTGGCTTTAGCCTCACCACGTTGGAGCCGTGGACAACGGGTGGTGACTCGGGACCTTCGCTTAGCACAGAATGGCTCTTCTTGGTCGCTGAGGTGTGAGCTTCGGTCCCCCTGAGATATACTTCAATCCGAGACCGGAGCCGTGGTGAATTCGCTCCTTTGTCTTTTCTTTTCTGGTGATGCTAGTTGAACTTGTCCCGAATGCGGTTCTTTTTTATGCCCAGCAGCAGCCGCCTACTACTTATTTCAAACGGCTGTAATTGATATTAATTGAGTGACGTCTTTTGTACTGTTACGGGACCTCTTATATTCATAGTTCAAGAATGCGAAAGCGGAGAATGGAATATGGAGCTTATCCCTCAAATGTATCGCGATTGATAAGATAACCTTTAGGAAATCCTGACCGATGACCTCAGCCGTCACAGCAGCTTAGCTCTACAACTCCCCAGCGATATCCCATCCCTAGCTGTCCCTCCTCTGGCCTCTGGCCTCTCCGCTTCTACGGACTCGGACTGTGACATGGCGAAGAATAAGGCCAAACACTCCTTTCCTTTCCCTCGATTCCTTCTCCCCTCCTTTCCCAGTAAACGGGATGCGGGGCCCCGTTCGAGCTCCCCCATCCCCGCCGATAAGTACTTGGATGGCCATGCTTCCTACCTCCGCTGCTCTGAATGCGCCTCACACCTCTGCTTGATGTCGCAGATCATCAGTAAAGGATTTACGGGCCGCCACGGTCGTGCATATCTCGTCTCCGCGGAGCCGGTTGCCAGCGCTGTGTCGGTCTGCGCGTCCTCTTCCCCCACAGCTACTCTTCCCAACACCGTTTTACAACATCCTGTACCACGCCAGCTGGTCACAGGGGCTCACACCGTCAGCGACGTCAGTTGCGCATTCTGCGGGAGTGTGCTGGGCTGGAAGTACGTCGCGGCCGAGGAGGAGTCACAGCGATACAAGGTGGGCAAGTTTATTCTGGAAACCAAGAAGATCACCGCCTCTTCCTGTTGGGAATCTCCGAATGTAACTCTTGCAAGCCGAGAAGAGCACCGGCCGGCTGTCGATCCGGTCTCCGAGGAACCCGAGTTTGATAGTCAGGACGAGGATGAGTGTGAGGACCTCTTCGCGGGCATTTGGAGTCCGGGGCTGGCCAGCCGCCGCAGAAGCCGCAAGATTGAGCGGCGACCTGCTATGTTCGGAATGTCATGATATGTCCAGTATATTAAATCACTTCCGGTTGCTCTTCTCTCTGCTCAGTGACATGATACCATAATACCAAATGATAACCCCAGTTTCATCTGCACAATATATTTCTACGATCAGGGTCCAGACAATGGCGGGCTTCCATTTCAATCGTACAGGGAGAACCGATTAGGTGGGCATTGGGTGAAGAATGTTTGAGTGGTATGATATCTTTCGAATTCGTAAGAATAGGCCCAGATTTACGAACTGCTCCAGCAACGCGGGAAATAAAAGATTACATGAGATGGCGGAGGCATTACGCATCGTCCACCCGTGCGCGTTTCACCTCTGCCTCCGTTGATTCATCCTCCGCGGGGCGTTTGGCTGCCGTCGCCTCTTGCTGAGGAGCAGGCTTGCCGGGCTTTCGCCGGACCAAAGACGAGAGATCCGTTGCTTCTTTGCTAGCTGCATCCAGGCGTGCCTTTTGATCGGTTGGCGATTGGCCGACAATCTGGCCGAGGATGCCCTTCAGCATAGCTTCGTTTGCCCGGTCGTTTTGTTCGATCGATACCGGTGATCGTCGAAGATCAACCAACTGCAGAATGCGTTAGCTTCGGGGTCCAAGGGTCGACCGTGGAGGGCTAGTGAGGCTTACTCTTTGCTCCATGTCGGCGACAATCTCCTTGACATTTGCGATTTTTCGCTTCGTGGCAGTCACCTTGTCCTCATCCATATCCTTGTCGACTTCTAGCTTCTTCTCTTCCTGAGCCATTCGGATTTTACAACTCTCAATGGCACGCTCCATTTGAGTCGCAGCCTCCTTTCGCATCTCCTCGTCTACCGTTTTCTCTTTTTCGCCATCGTCATCCCCTTGCTGTGGAACAGACGCAAATTCCAGAGCAAGTGACAGCTTGAAATGGCATTCGGCGACCGAGGGGTCTTCGAATGGGAACAGTGAGTATCGAAGGTCGAGAGCTGTTCGCAAATCAGTCACCGCGTCGGAGAACCTCTCTGCTTCAAGAGAGATCTCAGCCTGGAGGTCGTAGGTGTCGGCGAGTCGTTCCTTGATGTGTTTCAAATCTGCCGGTAGCTCGGCTGATTTGCCCTTCGCGTTATTGTTCTCCTCTGCAGCATCAAGCTTCTTAAGGTAGAGAATGCGCGCCAAATCCAGAACCTCAAAGGCATTGGCGAAGTCATCTTCCTCCTCCTCCTCGCCAGCCTCACCGTTCTCTTCATCATCCGAATCGGAGTCGACAAAATTCTCATCGCCGGTGAACTGGAAGAAGGGCTTCGACGGGGCGGCTTCTGACGGTGTGCTCTCCACCTTCCCCGAGGGAACGTTCTTGGTCATAGCATTTGATATGGCGTCTTTGACCAGGTTCTCACCAGTTCCAGCCGAGCCGGCAGGTGTTGCACTTGCTGAAGGCGCGCTTTGAGCCGGCTCCCCGGCCACCTTGGATCCCAGCACATCACTCTTGCTCACGGCGACGTTGTACAATGACTTGCCGTAGGCGTAGAGCAGGTCGGCGTTCTCTGGCGACAGCTCACCGTTGAGCTCAGCCTGTAATTCGGTGGCTTGCGAATAGAGCTCAGAGGCGGAATTATGGTCTTTGGTCGCATCTTTGGCCGCAGCGCGTGCGATGAGATCGTCCAACTGGACGCGCTTGTCTTGTACAGCCTCAGGGGCCTGCGTCGGTTGGGTTGCTTCAGCCATAGCGAGTGTGAAAGAGGGAGAGGAACTGGGGCGACGAGAGAAATGGAACAAGGGCGCAAAGTGGAAGTGATAAACGATAAGCTCGGCAGCTCGGCGCGGTCGCGTTGCGTGTCTCGCGTCTCACTTTGACCTTCACTTTGACCTTGACTTTGACCTTCCCTCAACCGATTGACAGCGCAACGCTGTTTTGCACCCTCTCTACCTGCGTTCTCAATTGTAACTTGTCTATCATTTCATCGTCTCCGATCAAAACATCGAGACTGCAGGGACCTCAAAGATTACACGACACCATGGATCCCACATCCACCCCGCGACATACAGATCGCTTCAGAATGGGTGCTGCAGACCCGATTCCCTCCTCGTCGCCTGCATTCGGGACGCCAGCACGCCCATTCCGAATGCCGAAAGGCCATGCTCCTCCCACCAAGACTTCCATCTTACCCATCCTACTCCCTCCTTCTACCCTTCGACCGGTGGCATTCCGGACCTTCACTCGCAAACATAACCTCACCATCTCGTCACCGGCACTGCAAATACTAGCAGTATTCGTGGGAAAGAACTGTGGCTCGGGCTGGAGGGAAGAAGGCTTGGCGGAGAAAGTTCTGGACGAGATCGCTAAGATCTGGAAGAGAGCCGGGGGCGGCGTCATTGTGGAAGAAGGGAAAGGAGCGTCATTGAAAGCTATTTTGCAGACACTCGAGGGCAGCATGAGCGGCGGGAGAGTCGTCGCTGGAAAAGTCAACCAGGACGGCTCTGCAAAGTCGAATATCGGTGTGGATGCCGGCCGACTCGAAGCGAGCAATGATCTCCCACAAGGATCCTTCACGAAACAAGGAGACGCGGGGGAAGAAGAAGCTCAATTGTCTCTTCATTCGCGCCATTGGCTCAAGGTCATCGAGGCCTTTGACCTTCCTCGCTTGACATATAACGTCGACAAGAAATATTTCGAGGCTATCAAATCCAAACCTACGTTGTTTCCGCCCGCCTCTCACAAAGCCGCGCTCTTCAGAGACCGCTATAACTTGGTCTATCAACGACTGCTTCGCAACGAGTCATTCCAAAGCTCTTTAGGTATTGCAGGTGTCCCTTCACTTCAGCGCTCATCATCGAGTCTTGCGACTCAGCAGTCGTACAAGTTGACACCAATTGCGAACCTACTCGGCCGAAGTGGAACGTCACATCTCCTCCTAGGGTTACTGTCCATCTCTCCTACCGGAGATCTGTCTCTCGTGGATCTGACCGGGAGTGTGGCATTGGATTTGAGTCATGCGCGCATGATCCCTGAAGACGGCGCATGGTTCTCACCGGGTATGATCGTGCTTGTGGATGGAATTTATGAGGAAGAAGAGATGGTCAAGGGCTCCGCCTTGGGGGGAAATACCGGAGTTGGTGGAGCCATTGGAGGACACTTCGTTGGGGTGTCAATCTGTGGCCCTCCATGCGAGCGCAGAGATATCTCGCTGGGAACGAGCAACCGCCAGGGCAACAGCGAGCTCAGTTCTAGTGGTGGGTTTGGATGGGTCGACTTCTTGGGAATCGGCAGCGAACGTGCACAAGGAGCGCGCATGAGGAGAATCCAAGAAAAATGTCTGCGAGGCCAACAGGAGGCCATGGAAACCACGATTCGAATTAAGATCGCGGTGATGAGCGAGGTAAACCTCGACAACATGAGAACCCTCGACGCCCTCCGCAAGGTTTTCAGCAGCTACAATGACTTGGCTCTCACCGAGCGCCCTCGGACGTTTGTCTTGATCGGTAATTTTGCACAGAGGGCGATTATCAATGGAGGTGGGCGGGCTGGGAGTATCGAGTACAAGGAATACTTCGATTCCCTCGCCGTGGTCCTAGCCGACTTCCCTGCGTTGCTGCAGCATTCGACCTTCGTCTTCGTCCCAGGTGACAAGGACCCGTGGGCATCAGCATTCTCGGCAGGTGCTGCTTCAGCCATTCCGCGACAGCCGATTCCTGAGCTATTCACCTCCCGAATTAGACGTGCCTTTGCGACCGCAAACTCGGAGATCGAGAGATCGCAGAATTCGGAACCAATTGGCGAAGCTCTGTGGACATCTAACCCGGCCCGTCTTTCGTGGTTTGGACCAGTGCATGACATTGCCGTTTTCCGTGATGATATCTCAAGCCGACTTCGACGGACCGCGATCAACACGAAGCCTGACGATGACGAGGTTGATACCGCCATGCACGAGGCATTGGATGGCCCGACGAACGATGCGGTTTCCATTGCACCGGAGGTTGATCAAGCCAACGGTACCAAGGCCGACAGCGTGCCGGTCGCGGCTTCGATGGCTCGCAAACTGGTGAAGACCATTCTGGATCAAGGAACGCTCTCCCCGTTCCCTGTTCAGCTACGGCCTGTCCTATGGGACCACGCTTCTTCCGTGCAGCTCTACCCGCTGCCCACGACCCTCATCCTGGCAGACTCTGAGGCCGCCCCTTTCTGCATGACCTACGAGGGCTGTCACGTCATGAATCCTGGTAGGTTGCTGCCGGAAGGCGGAACGCCGACTGTGAGATGGGTTGAGTATGATCTGTTGCGGAACCGAGGGAAGGTCAAGGAGGAACGATATTGACCAAAACCACCGGGGAAGATTGGAGTTGGTGCTGGCCCCTCCACCTCCACCTCTTACCTATCCAGCCACTCGCGACTTGGTAGAAGCATGCAAACACAAGCAACGATGCTACGACTGTAATCTATAGGAAAGACAAAGAATTCGAACACAAGATGAGCAAAATATGCATGAGATATGCGTGTCACATTGAAAGTCTAGGAATACAGTCGTGAAGAAGAGACCGTAGTCTCCCTCGTAATGAATCAATAAGGCAAGAATCAAGAAATCCGGAGATGTCGGTAGAAGAGCTCTTCCGGAGAGGGGACAATCAGTGCTAATCAATCATGATGATGTCGGCCTTGCCCATCCCGGACTTCTGCGGCGAGGCCTTTGCTGGTTTGGGGGGCATCGGAATTCCCTGAGGGCGTGGCGGGCCCGAAGGGGGTTGCTCTGGTTTCCCTTCCTCGCCTTGCCTGCTGGCCACGACATGACAAGCGGCCAGGCACTCGTGGAGCCTGGAAAGAAGAACCCCCACTTTGTCGACGGTGGACATGGCGCCGTCTCCAAGGCCCTGCCAGCCATCGCCTTTGGAGTTGTAGACCTTCTCCCGCACCGCGACGACTACGTGACTCTGATCAGGCGAGCCAGATTGATTAGAGTCCTCCAAAACCCATACCGAGCGGCCCTGCCGTGGACGAGCGGACAACCGGAAACGAGACTTCAGGCGAGGATAGTGGATTTGGAAAGACACGGGTGTCCTCACGGTAACATGCACCAGAGACGATTCTGTCTGTGCCGGCTTGAGGGTGATTTGATCCAAGCAGTGCAGAAGCGGAAATGTATCTGACATGAAACCGAGGATGGAGTCAACGCCTGATTCGGCAAAGCGATGGTTCAAAGCCACCGTAAGTGACTCGGAAATGCGGCGGTGGGGGCTGGGACTGTCGAAACTGACCCGCAACCGCAGCTGGAAAAGGGGATCGGCTTTTGACAAGGCTTGAGGAACGTCGACGAAGGTTGAGAGGGAGGGGCCCGAAACATCGACGCCGAATCGGCCGGCGAGCTTCTTATTCGGGCCGTAAGAGAATGAGATCTGGGATAGCGACAATGACAGAGGCTCCATTCCCTTCTGTATGAGAGATTGAAGGATGGATAGAACACATTCAAGTCGCTGTAGACGCTCAAACAGGCATAAAATAACGGAGCGGCCAGCAGGGACAAGCAAGCGAAGTGCAAAACCGCCACCCTTGTCCTGCAAGAGCAGTGAAGGGTCCATCTTGGAGACGAGCGGAACAAGACATTTGATACGGAATCGCAGAGTGCCGTAGGCCAAGAGGACTACTGATTGACTTTGGTCGTCGATTCCATGGAATGAGAGACGGACAGTATCCTGCAGATAGGATCCCCTCTCGAGCCCCGAGGGCAACGCTATCCGAAAAGCGGGATGGATTGTAGACGCCCGATATTGCAAGAAAAGATCCGGTATTTGGAGGTCAGATCCCAACTGCAATTTCTCCAGCGGCGGATAAAAGTGAGCGTTGGGCAAGTCTGCCAGGCACCGTGCATTGGCGTAGATTGCCAGCATCCCCGTCAGGCCATACACCAGCTCTGCGCAGGCGGTATAGTCTAATCGTCCCTGTTGAGCCATCAAAGTGTTGCTGACTGCATGAGCTAGCGGGAAACCGACGTTGGGATCATGAACAGCGTACGATGTGCCACCCCGAGTCGCGTCGGCCGGGCGAAGTTGAACCAACCACCAGTTATCACCATCCATGCTGCTTGTCGCAGCTGCGACCCAGCGGCGATCCCAGAGCTGATGAGTAAAGAATGCGGAGCGCAATACACTGGAAGGGAACAGTCGACGGACATCGAGGCCCAAACCTCTCTGGTTGACACTCTCAAGGCCGAGGGCCTTGGTGCCAGACTCTATTTCGTCCACCGCAGTGAGGCATCTAAGACGCGTAACGCGAGAAAGCAACTCGTCGATTGCCGATTTGTTGGGGGCTCGTTCGCCCTCGGGGCGCTCCAAGGCGCTTGATGTACCGGACAGCGTGATCGTTCCGGACAAGGGTTCGATAGAAACCCGAAGACGCCGGGATGTTGTTAATTGAATGTCGAGATAGCAATCCCCTGGCTCCGTCGGAGATAGTTGCGCACACAAAGATAGCGCGCGACTGGAGAAAAGATTGTACTTCTTCAACGTGGTATACGCATTCGCGAGAAGATGCGATGTGTGCAAGGCGATGACGCTTCGCAAAATACGTTCCATGGACAGTGTGTCCGAATCGAACTGAACAGCATCGCTGTTCGCTTGTTGGCCGTCTCGCATCCAGCGAAGACCAAGACGTGACACTTGGTCTCGAGGATTCTGGGAAAAGTTGCTGCGTGGCCCCCTTCGAACACCGATTTCCAGCCAGTTTTTTGGTCCTGTCCGCAATGGCCAGTATTGAACGACCAGGGTTCGATGTAGCAGCTCAATGCGCAGAGCCTCGGACCATAAGCCTCGTGCAAGATCTCCGGCTTGTCTGAAGAGGGTATTTATCTTGTTGGTCAGAACCAACCCATGCAGAAAGTTGAAACATCCCATCAAACCTTCGGTGCGAAGAATATCGTTGACCTTCGTATCGAGCTCATTGAAAATACGACCTTTCGGGATGGGGGATGACGGAGAGAAAAGGAAGCGAATGTCCACGAAGAAAAACTGTGAAGTTTTTGCCTCCTCTGCCACCGAAAGATCGAGCTCGAATTCTCCAGGAATCGTGAACGTAACCCGACCATCGTGGACGCGATAATTCCGCAATGGGCATGGTACTTTGTCGTGCAATGCCAGCCGAACACTGATGATGCGGTTGATCTTATGCAGTTTTTTAAGTGTTGCGCGTGCAGTCAGCGGTTTGGGAGGCTTATAACCAAACTGGACCAAAGAGCGTTAGAAGCGTGCTGATAAACAAGCTATTGAAAAGAAAGAACTTACATCAGGTAGAGATGTCACTCGGCCCCTTGAAAGCACCTCTAGGGCCGTTTTCAAATCCGGGTTGGCTACCTGCGCCCGAACGAGGTCTCGCTTCACTTCGCCAACATACTGAACTGCAGAATCATATGCTTGGTGCCGTGTGCGGATGAACCCTTGTATATCAATGAGCCTGCTAACCTCTGCAGCCTGTCGACTCCATTGCGAAAGAACAAGAAGCTTGATAAACTCGGCTCTTTTGGCATGCGCAAAATCCAGGATCCGCAATTTCTTGTGAACATTCTCGGAAGACTGGTTTCCCGGCTGCTTTCCATTTGTGATTGGCGCAGCGGGACCTTCAGAAGTAACTCGGATCGCAGCTAGCTCGGTGATCAACTCGGAAAGATCATTCCAGCACTGCTGCACGGCTCGATTGATGAGTGTTCCGAAGGGGAAGAACCCTTGCGTGATGTGTGGCAGTTCGAAGGGTGCTAGTGTATTATTTTCTGTGATTTGAGATGCCATCTTCGAAGGCTGGGTCAAGGCATCGGCTCCTCTCCCTACGCCATTCACATGAACTGGCCCGTTCATGGAAGAAGAGAGTTGACCGGACTTGTCATTGTTCCCGAATGACCCAGGTGTGCCGTTTGTAGCCTCACTGAGACCCGACCTTCGCATAGACCCCTCGACATTGGCATTGTCCATAACGACACCGGGCATGTCTAATCGAATCGGCTCGTCGGCGCGTGTCGGACCTTATGGAGCCTTCCCCTCCTGGGCCCTCTCCGCGGCACAGAACAGGCGACCCGGTTCAGTCGCTGTTTTGAGCTCGAATAAGCTGGCACCGGGGGTAGGAAGGGAAGCTGAAAGTAAAGCCCAGGCGAGATAAAGAGGTTCTCAGCCCAGTGCCATGCGTATCACTGGCCGTGAAAAACAAAGGCCGCGGTCATAATCAAGGGATCCGGGCAGAATATGGGAACCCAAATAGAAGCGTTGCAAAGGTGATCGAGTAAACGAGCAAGGAAAGAGATCGTGGACGGGTGAAATTGCCTCGGGGATGGCAGGCCGGATGTCGTTGCGCCTGGCTTTGGCGGGACGATAGGGAGATAATGCGAGATGGGTGAGAGTGGAAGAAGGTGGAAGGTTCACACGGCTGTCGCAAGGACGACAGTAAACCCGTTCGAGGTACAGAAAGGATCGGAGATCGAACAGAGGGGAGAGTTGGCCAGGAACGATGAAGGGCGAGGCCCAAGATGGAATTGTGAAAGCGCGCGATGCGCACCGCCTGCGTCCTTGATTCCTTGGTGCCTTGGTGCCTGAATACCTTGGTGCCTTGGTTCCGGGCGTATTGTCAGGGAACCGTATTAGATTACATTTTCTCGTTGTCCCCTGCCGTCAGTGCCGTAACACTGTAATTACCAGGAATGTTTTGCCCGTAGATGACCTGATGACCTCACCACGACTCCCGAGCTCTCGAGCTATCTAGCCTTACCCCGGATCGACTTGTCCGGGTGAGTAGGTCGAGCTCGGGGACCACAATGTCTCGAATTGAAGAGGCTGATGGCCGGCTTCCTCAGTTTCCCGGAGATGATCCTCGCCCAACGAGCAGAAGGGAACTGGCCGGATGGTACTGCTACGGCTGGGCAGCCGAGGTCTTCACCGTATGTGCCATGGGTATGTACACACGCCTCGTTTCGTCGGGTTCGGGCTTTTCACAGCATCTCGAGCTCATTCTGACTCTGGCCAGGCTCTTTCCTTCCGATTACCCTGGAGCAAATGGCACGAGATCGCGGCGTTCTTCTATCAGACAAGACCACCCCATGTAGCCCAACTTGGAACCCTTCCAAGCAGATATCTCATTCGGCCGAATATGAAGTCCAAGGATCTGGCGTAGGCCAGTGCATCATCTACCTACTCGGCTCGGAAATCAACACGGCGAGCTTTGCTTTGTATACATTTTCCCTGAGTGTCCTGGTCCAAGCGATTCTCATTATATCCATGTCTGGTGCCGCCGACCATGGGAACTATCGCAAGACGCTTCTAATTCTATTTGCTTTTGTCGGATCCGTTGCGACCATGCTGTTTCTTGCCGTTGTACCCCGGGTCTATCTTCTCGGCGGGTTCCTTGCCATCGTTGCGAATACCTGCTTCGGTGCATCGTTTGTCCTCCTCAACTC
This sequence comes from Penicillium silybi, assembly GCA_027569585.1. Lineage (NCBI taxonomy): Eukaryota > Fungi > Ascomycota > Eurotiomycetes > Eurotiales > Aspergillaceae > Penicillium > Penicillium silybi. Next base: position 436,916 of record JAPDFI010000002.1, on the reverse strand, counting down.
CTTTTTGCCAGTTCTTGTGCGCCACCATCCTTCGGTCCTCGAGAAGAGTCGAGATGTGCATCTACCGCGGGACGCTGTCGATGTGACCAATGGAGACTCTTCTACCCCGGCTGTACACAGTCCCGACGACTTCACGCCTTTGCTTGGTCCCGACAGAGAAAACCGCGACGCCGACACCACAGCCATGACATCACTGGAGCTCAGTCTCTCTACAAGGATATCGTCCTTTGGAATCGGTATTGGCTATATCGGCGCAGTGACCCTCCAACTCATCTCCATCGTCGTGGTGACGACCATCAAGCAGACAACGTTCTCTCTGCGTCTGGTCCTGTTCTTGATCGGATTGTGGTGGTTCATCTTCACCATACCGGCAGCCATGTGGCTACGGACTCGACCCGGACCGCCCCTTCTGGGACGTGATGGGAAACCGCTTCACTCCTGGACGGCATACATGATATATGCATGGATGTCACTCGGGAAGACTGCGATGCGCGCACGGCGCCTCAAGGATATATTGCTCTTTTTGGCTGCCTGGTTTCTCCTCAGCGATGGAATCGCCACCGTCAGCGGGACCGCGGTTTTGTTTGCAAAAACCGAACTGGACATGAAGCCTGCGGCTCTTGGACTGATCAATGTGATCGTCATGATTGCCGGAGTCTTTGGGGCGTTTTCCTGGAGACTCGTGTCGAGTCTGCTTCATCTTCGAGCCTCGCAGACGATCATCGCCTGTATCGTTCTATTCGAGCTGATCCCCCTCTACGGGATCCTCGGTTATCTTCCATCCATGCAGCGCTTGGGCATTGGCCTTCGTCAGCCCTGGGAGATGTACCCGTTGGGCGCCGTCTACGGGCTCGTGATGGGTGGACTGTCGTCGTATTGCCGAAGCTTCTTCGCGGAACTGATTCCGCCGGGGTACGAGGCGGCCTTCTACGCTCTTTATGCGATTACGGATAAGGGATCTAGCGTGTTCGGCCCCGCAATCGTCGGCGCCATTACGGATCGATACGGCGAGATCCGACCCGCGTTTGTATTTCTGGCCATTCTGATCTTCCTCCCGTTGCCCCTCATGCTACTTGTGGATGTGGACCGTGGGAAACGGGATGCCCTAGCGCTGGGGGCCGAACTGGATCATATCTCCGAGGCGCCCGGGTATGGGGCCATTACGAGTGAGGCTGACCCTTCCGCGGCCCAGTAGCCTTGACAATTTGCTATCGATAGCTTTGCGGGGGAGATGGGAGATGAGAGATGAGAGCCATTTGAATTGAACGCCAACGTTGACAGATATTAAATCATCCTACATACTCGGAGTCACGAGTATCTCGAATAAATACCTTGCAGTGGTCGTAGCTTTGTGGCACGAGGATGTTTTGCCAAGCATTTGAGGCCACGGTAATCAGTTTTGCGCAACCCATGAGGAGACATGGCTGAAAAGCAAATATCCTGATAGGACGGTAAACTCGTGCCAGTAGTCAGTACTTGCGTGTTCACATCAAAAGGGCTGAAGGGGCGGTACCTTTGAGCGGGTCTAGGGTGCGTCGGTGCGTCCCCTTGCTTTTCCCTGCATAGCAGCTCCCGCTCCACTTCGCCGTAGCCGCAAAGAACAAACTGTCCTCAACTTTGGCCCTTTAATACACATTACTCCCCCTTCCACTGTATTCGTCCTCAACATACTTTTCACTTTATACCCACCACCATGCGGTCGTTTACACCTCTGGTTCTGAGCCTTCTGGGGGCTGCTGCGGCTGTCTCCGCCACGGAGCCCGCTGATGCTGCGGACTCCAATGTCATTTCCTTGACCAAGGATACCTTTGACGACTTCGTCAAGGAACATGATCTGGTTCTCGCCGAGTTCTATGCTCCGTGGTGTGGCCACTGCAAGGGTCTGGCCCCCAAGTACGAGGAGGCCGCGACGGAGCTGAAGAGCAAGAACATCCCCTTGGTCAAGGTGGACTGCACTGTTGAGGAGGAGCTGTGCCAGAGCTACCAGGTCGATGGATACCCGACTCTGAAGGTCTTCCGTGGCCCCAAAGATCCCAAGCCGTATGGCGGGGCTCGTCAAACCGAATCGTAGGCCTCTCCGGCCCTTTGTGCCGCGTTCGCGATCATCTGCTGACGCCCTTTTCAATCATTATAGGATTGTCTCATACATGACCAAGCAGTCGATGCCCGCCGTCTCTAGCGTGAACGAGGAGAACCTGGAGGATTTCAAGACCATGGATAAGATCGTCATCGTCGGCTACGTGTCCCCCGATGACAAGGCCGCCAACAAGAGCTTCACCTCGCTCGCCGAATCCCAAAGAGATACCTACCTTTTCGGTGCCTCCAATGACGCCGCTCTCGCCAAGGCCGAGGGTGTGAAGCAGCCGTCGATTGTCCTCTACAAGGATTTCGACGAGAAGAAGGCTGTCTACGATGGCAAGCTTGAGGAGGAGGCCATCCTCAAGTGGGTGAAGACCGCCAGCACTCCTCTCGTTGGCGAGCTTGGCCCCGAGACCTACTCCAAGTACATGGCGGTACGTGATGGGAAGCCCCGCAATGCGCTCTCCGGTCAGAAAAGCTAATATACATGCTCTACTCGACAGGCCGGTGTACCGTTGGCATACATCTTCGCTGAGACTGCCGAGGAGCGCGAGAAGTTCGCTGAGGACTTCCGCCCCATCGCCGAGAAGCATCGTGGAGCCATCAACGTTGTCACCCTTGACGCTAAGCTCTTCGGCGCCCACGCCAGCAACCTAAACCTCGAGCCCGAGAAGTTCCCTGCCTTCGCCATCCAGGAGACCACCAAGAACGCCAAGTACCCTTACGATCAGTCTAAGAAACTTGACGCCAAGGAGGTCGGCAAGTTCATCAAGAATGTTCTGGACGGCAAGGTCGAGCCTAGCATCAAGTCCGAGCCCATCCCCGAGTCCCAGGAAGGATCCGTCACCGTGGTCGTGGGCCGTAACTACCAGGAGGTCGTCATCGACAACGAGCAGGATGTCCTTGTTGAGTTCTACGCCCCCTGGTGCGGACACTGCAAGTCGTAAGTTTTCTTCCCGCCCGTCATTCAACGTATGTGCTAACGGTTTGCCTTGTAGTCTTGCCCCCAAGTATGAGGAACTCGCCGCTCTTTACAGCGACGTCGCCGACAAGGTCGTGATTGCTAAGGTTGACGCCACTGCCAACGATGTGCCAGACTCCATTACTGGATTCCCCACCATCAAGCTCTACCCTGCCGGTAAGAAGGACGAGCCTGTCGAGTACGCCGGCTCGCGCACCGTCGAGGACCTTGTCCAGTTCATCAAGGAGAACGGCAAGTACGAGGTGGACGGCCTGGCCGAGGGTGCCAAGAAGACCGAGGATGGTGCCGACGTGACTGCTTCAGAGTCCAAGGCCGCCGAGACTCCTGCTCCTTCCGACGAGTCTCACGACGAGCTTTAAATTGGGTCAGTTGGAAACTTTTTTGTCGAGTATTTTGTATGACCAATTTGAAATGGCCCGTTGAGTGATCTGCGTTGCTATTCTGTAAGCTTTTCGTAGCAAATGCCGCAAAGACCTGGCAAGCTTGCATTCGTAGCGAGGACGAGGAAACGATCCCATTGCGATAGACCATAGACCCATTCTTCCCAATCGAGTCGGCTTCGTCTTACCTAATCTTACGACGCGTTTCGCGCAACGCGTCGATCCCTACATCCTCCATCAACAGCGTATCCTGGGATCCCTCCTTTCTCTTTTGCAATTGGCAATTCTCGAGCATTTTCTTGTTGCATGATATCCATTCTCTCCCGGGCACGTCGAATTCCCCCACGCTTCGCCATGATAAGCCCAACACTGAAACGGAACTCTGACCACCTCTCCGCCTCAGGGGCAGACAGCAAAAAGCCCAAAAGCGCCAGTATCACGTCCTTCTTTGGACCCCCCAAGTCAAAGGCACCCGGCGCCACTGGGGCAACGGCCTCGACTCCGGCCCGGTCGACCTCTTTCAACAAGGACAAATGGGCTGCGTCTCTCACGGCGGAGCAGAAAGAGCTGCTGCAGCTGGAGATCGACACTTTGGACGAAAGCTGGCTTGCTCATCTCAAGGATGAGGTGGTGACTCCTGAATTCTTGAACCTGAAGCGCTTCCTCAAGAAGGAGAAGGATTCCAAGGCCAAAATTTTTCCTCCGGAAGAGGATGTCTATTCTTGGTAGACCCGTTTCGACTCCGTCTCCCTATTCTGTGTGCTAAGACGTGCAGGTCCCGACACACGCCCTTGCACAATGTCAAGGTAGTCGTCATTGGCCAGGACCCGTACCACAATGATAATCAAGCTCATGGCTTGGCGTTCTCTGTACGACCTCCAACTCGAGCCCCGCCATCCCTGGTCAACATCTACAGGGGAATCAAGAAGAGCTACCCAGACTTTCAGATACCGCCGAATAATGCGGGGCTGCTCACTCCCTGGGCCGACAGGGGTGTTCTGATGCTCAATACCTGCCTCACGGTCCGTGCCCATCAGGCAAATAGCCACTCGAATAAGGGATGGGAGCGATTTACCCAAAAGGCAATCGATCTGGTTGCTCGGGTGCGAACAAACGGAGTGGTCTTCCTGGCCTGGGGCAACCCGGCTGGACTCCGTGTGGCAAAGATCAACAGACAGAAGCATTGCGTACTTCAATCAGTGCACCCCAGTCCACTAAGTGCGCATAGGGGATTCGTAAGTGGTTTCCTGTTGCTTTCTTTGTCTGGGCGCAAGTCTACTATATCCATCGTCTCCAATATACTAACTACGAGGGTTATAGTTTGAGAACGGACATTTCAAGAAATGCAACGATTGGCTGGCGTCGCGGTATGGAGACGACGGAATTATTGACTGGAGTCTTGTGTCGACCACGAAGCCCGCGCCCACTCCACCCTCGAATAAGGAGAATTCGTCTTTATTAGCAAATGTCGCGTCGTCACCGACAGTCAATGCTGGGGATCTATGCCCAGATAAAGAAGATACAACACTTTGTCCTGTGGAAGACGAATTCGATGATGCAGACGCCCTTGAAGCTCTTGTGGAGGCGGAGAAGGAAAAGACTTCGAGCACGGCTTGAATCAGGTATCACATTTCGCATAAGCGTATCCTGCTACACTTTTCTGCATATTGAGTTGTTGCTTGTTCGATCTTCTCTCAGGCTTGTTCCAGCTTTAATATCAAGGTGCTCTCGGTGTTTCGGGGCTCCATTCTTTCTCATAGCTCAATTTATATTCCTATCTCTGTCTTATCGATGTATTGCTTCTGTGGATTTGATATCTGCGTACCATGTCCCACACGTACCTAGACAGGTAGAATGACATATACACGGGTACACAGTGTTGAGAAAAGGCACCGTGAGAAGACGTAGGAGATGTGGAATATAAAGATCGTTCAACTTAAGAAGCTTGTCTGTCAATTTTCTATGGGAAATGCATACAAAACAATTTCTTTCACTGTAAGTTGGTGATCTAAACAAGAACACAAACAAAACTTGTGAGAAATAGGAAGGAGCCTGTGTGACTGCAAGTTGATATTCGGACTAGGTCGATTCAGTTCTGAATAGCTTCATGCAGGATGGTAGTTTTGATGGAAAGAGATATCGAACCATTTTGATGCCTTACAGACAGGGCAACCACGGCATCGTTCTCCAACACACCGAGGGAGATATATTGTGAGAACTGTGATGCATTTTTCCATATTATGGGTATTTCATCAGCGCTGCATAGCAATCGAATTCGTATTTTTCAGTGCTTTCAAGGGCGATTACATAGATGGTTCGTCGTTTTGGGGCGGTGCGTTGCTCCGCCTGCGACTTATCGATAAACCACCGCAAGCTTCTTCACGCCTACGCCAAGACCTGCGGTACGATGTGAATGTAGCACGTGTCTTGTACCGAATGGAGCTCACCTGGCTCGCTGATACTCCTCAGTCGCGAAGTAGGACTCGAGCTTTGCGAGCTTGTCCTGCTTGCCAGCGGAGAAAGGTAGGCGGACGCGATCCGGATCCCCGGGTCACAGCTGACGATATTATAGAAACGATGTCGACATCTGACGGGCCATCACGAGCTTCTGAATGATCAGTTCCCCCGCCAGTCCAGAGGCATTGCCTCGAACAGGTCCACTGGCGGTAACATAGGTCATCAGCCTCCTCGCTCCCGTGGTCCGGCCCGGACAAGAACTGCATCTGCAGATGCGGTGTTGCCATCATTTTCCAGCACAGAACGATTTGTGGGCGACCTGAACCCGGAAGCTGTCATTCGAGAAAGGCTAGATGAGCCTACTGGCAACCCTCTTCGAGACCGGATTGGGCTCTGGATCAGCTCGCCAACGACACAGGACGCGGGCAGCGCACGGAAAAAGCGCCTGGTATCTGGCACGGAGCCTGTATCGAGTGGGCCACCCCATTCAGCCCTTGATGCCCAGACAATTGCATCGGTTCTGCATCAACGCTACACATCTGCAATGCAGGCGTGTAGCCCGCTTCCATCCACGACTCGGGAGCCACTGACAGCTACCTATCTCTCAAATGTCAATCACATCATGCCCCTTGTCGAAAGTGAGGTATTTTTACATGAACAGGCGGAAGGATCAGCCTCGGTGTTTCTTGAGAGAGCCATCTGCCTTGTCGCAGCCAAAGACGCCGCCGCCACTCCTCATCTGCGCCTAACGGAGGATGGGCCAGTGCGGAGCCCGCGTCAGTTCTGTAGCGAGATCTACAAGGGACTCGTCGCTGCTATGGATGCAGAGCTAGAGGCCGATCGATTGACTCGCATTCGTATCCTGGCGTTGATGTCTCTACACTGTGAAGGATACGAAGGAGCCGAGGCTGCATCCCTTCATCTCTGCCAGGCCATCCACCAGGCCCAAACGGTAGGTTTGCATCTTGACCGGCCGGACCGAGCATCTGCAGACCCCCTTGCCAACTTGTTCTGGTGTATGTGGACGTTGGACAAGATGCATGCAAGCATAGGCGGGCGACCGGTGCTCCTGGCCGACCGGGATATTGGGGTTGCAAAACCCGATATCCAAACGCAGAACCGCGGCGCATTTGGGGTGTGGCTGGCCATCTCCGATCTTCTGGCAACTGTCATTTCTTTTTACCGGCCCTCTGCGGGTATCACCAGCGGATGGGAGGAGGGGTTCCCTGCCTTTGAAGACATTGTCGGAGAAAATACCCAGGAAGATCTGGACTATACGACTCTAGGTATGTTTATCCCTGAGATTTGATTCACCTTCAATGAAGTGGGAACTAACTGCCAGTGTAGCAGTCCTGGAGCTATATTATCACAGTGTAGCAATTTTGTCCTGTCGATATAAACTGACCGAGGGCCTCGATAGCAGCAAAGTCTCGTCTATTCGGCAGGGTCTCGCGGCCATTCGCATTCATTCCATCGTCGCATCAGAATGTGCAGACAATCTACCACCTCTTCCGATTGTACCATACGCGATTACACTATCCATGAGCGTTTTTTACCGACAACTGCGGTCTAGCAAGCTGGTCACCCATTTTGACCGGGCCAAGGCTAGTCTGGAAGCATGCTGTGCGCTACTGGAGGATCTCAGTCCCCAATGGTATTCTGCCGAGGCAATGGCTCGTTTGGGACAAAAAGCACTTCACCAGATTGACTATGAGCATCAACGACACCCTGCATCAGACCTCTCGGTCTCGCAACCTACTGCCAACATGGCCGCAATCGGTTCCGTGGCCACTGAATACCCGAATGCGAATCAAGGCCCAACCCATGGAGGAAACGAAGTCGACTCGGCCATGGTACCCATGGGATCCGCCAGCGAACTGCCGATGGGGAGCCCTCTAGCAGCGATGAGCGGACTAGATACCTCAATGCAGGGGTTTGCGGACATCGACACACTATTTGGAGAATTCCTGGACCTGTCGTTGCCGACGAACTTTTGGGATCCCATATTTGCGGTAGAAGAGCAGACCCAGGACGGAAATTGAGAAGAGGTTGAGTGCCGATCGTGGCCAGAACGCGACAATCCGGTCTGTGGGGATTCAAATGGCGATCGTCGCTGGCGCAGCCCGAACGGGGCTCCTTCAGCCACGGAACTCGTGGCTTCCACTCAATTGCAGGGCCGCGATCGTCGCTTTGTTCCTTTGTTGGTTCGGGGAGAAGAGGTGGATTTGTCAAAAGGCAGAGGGCTCCATGGGAGAGGTCGGTGTCAAAACAACCCCTGCGAGGTCCACTTGAATTGGGACAACGAAATTCTCTCAACGGCATCTTCTCCGACCGACTCATTTCGGCCTCGTTCTGTCGGAACCCCCCATTTTCTTCATTCTTCATTTCCTTAATTTCCCTTTTTTTTTTTTTCCTATTTTAATTTCTTACTATCAGTTCCTAGTATTAGAGAACTCGTGGTCCCCGCGTGTCTCACCTTTTTCATTGTCCCCGCCACCACGGTTCCGGTTTCACAACGTATGTCTTTGTCCCTGCGATTGCAACAGCCTGTCTAACACCCTCGTAGTGGTTAGGTGTCCTTGCATGTTGATTCATCCAGCCAGCCATCCTTCAGTCGTTTTGAACCCCTCGAAGGCGCAGGATGAACGCCCCATAAGGCCAGTCCCGATCGCGATTTTATAGCAGACTGCGCCCCGATGGATGCTTGCATAAGCTTTGATTGGCATGTCATGCACCATTGCTGAACCCATTCTGTGATTCCCAAGACTCGACTATACTTGAAGAAGAGGGGGATTGAGGCGTGAATCCCTGGGAGCCCAATTGACGCGATCATCTGGGTTACTTTTGTTTTGTGTGAAGGACTCATCCCATGGCGGTATTGGACATGGACAACACACCTGCTGCAGGTGGCAGAGTCGACCCTGAAGAGCAGCCGGTCTGTTCTGTAGTCGTGGATACGCAACCTGCGCCGTACCCAAGCCATCCAATTACTCAGCTCCAGGGACCGTTTGAAGAGTCTATCTTGGAGGCGAACGAGAGCCCCGCAGAGGAATGGACCGTTGATATCGATGCGCAGACACGCCGGCGCGATTTGTTGGAAAACGATGAGTATGAACGGCTGTGCGGGCGAAAATGGCGCCAGAGGGCTGCAGAAAGGTGAGAAGCGACTTGCATCTCGGTTCTTTGTTGGACCATGTCGGTATTGACTCAAGACATAGATATCATCCTTTCTGGAAGCTGATCTCCCAGATGGGGTTTGGTGTCCATCTCCTGGCCAAGCGGCTTGCGAAATCCGACCTCGACGTGATGAAGATTCTCCAGGGCCACGTCGATGAGCTGGATGGCTTTTTACAGAGAACCACGGAGGACTTTTTGATCATCCACCTGGATGTGCGCACCAGGATACAATACCTGAGTCTTCCCCTCGCCAATCTTGATGTGTTCGATGAAATGTTGCAAGACCGGCATTTTCGACTATCCCTTGTGGCCTACAATGATCAGATCGAACATGCCGTCGACAGATTTACACTTACCATTACTGATTCGCTCAAGGATCTTCAGAAGGGCAAGGAGGCAATGGCAGCCTTGTGGCATTACATGCGCCAGCTTGCAGATGAAGGTTGTTTTGAATCAGACCGCCTCAAACTTTTTTACCAGGCCATGACGGAAAACATGGAGGGCTGGGTCAAGGCCTTGTCCAAGCTCCGTCGGCGAGGGGTTGCCCTTTCCAAGGCGCTTGGTCAATTAGCCTTTGCCGTCACCGAGATGCAACGTCGTGTTGGAGTGGCCAGCCGGAAGGATGTGCGGTCCATGATCAAGGTGGCCAACGGAGGCCCGACTCGAACCAAGTCGGTACCACAGAGGCTCTTTGCGAAGAGCTTGAGCCCTCCAGGTTCGCGTGCAGTGCGCGACAAGCCCTTACCACACGATCCTTTCTTGAAGCCGAGAACCCCTCGACCAGCATCCCGAGCAATTAATACCCCGCCAGGAAAGGGAGACACGGATCCAAAGTGTACCAAAGCCACAAAAAGGGAGAGCGTCCTTCCAAAGGTCATAAACCGAGCGAAGTCATGCAGCGCTCTCGTGGGAGGACGTGACTCCGGAGACTCTGATGCTACGACTCCTCGAACGCCGGGAAGGCTCACGAGACGACTTTCCAAGCCCTTCCTCCCCAAACGATCGATCAGTGAACAGTCCGATCTCCCTCAAAATCGGCCATCAACGGCGCCGGCCCGGACTCTCAAATCCCACAGTGCCTCAATAGAACAATTGAAGGTAATGTGGGCAAACAGTCGCCCTCGCACTCAACAGTCAATGGCAAAGTTATCCTCACGCCCTCGACAACAGGCCTCACAACCTGCCGATGGCGGCGAAACCATGAGGGATCAAATATCCCAGTTCATAAAGACAGACCGCGTTGTGGAAGCCTGGGAAAACATTACCACCAAGGCCGACTGCTGTGGGCGGGCGCTCATAAAGACCAAAGAGTGGCCCAGCAGCATCTTCCGAGCCAAGTCGTCAGACAACTTGCGAGACCGTCCCAGCAAATTGGGCTTGTCTGGCGCCGAACTTGAAAAACAAATGTCATGGGTGCAGGAACCGGAGTTCTTGAATACGTATTCGTTTAGACAAAAGCCCGAAACGTCACCTCGGATCCATGTACTTTCTGTACAGATGGCCCTGGATGAAGAATTGACTGTTGCTCAGGAGGGCGAGGAGCCTTCCGATGTGGGTGGTGAGACCGGTTCAATTATCACAGCACTACCAGCTGTGCCGCCTCCGACGTCGGCATCAATTCCATCAGTTAGTTGCATTTGCAGGATTTTTCTAATTTGGATAGTAAGGCTGACTTTTCACAGGTGGTTACTGAATACAGACCTCGGACAGTCGATTGCGCGCGTGCGTGATAGTCTTGACCTTCTGAACAGCTACTCTATAACAGTTCATTGCTATAATGCCTCACCTTCATCCCTATCACTGTCTCACTGTGCATCTACTGATGTGGCTGCCACTTTTGAGCATACCAGCCATCAATTGACGATACGTCTAGCTATATCAGCAGGCTATCATCAAAGTTGTTTGGGACCGAGCAATTGCAAGGACCACAACAAAATGCACCGAGATCACTTGGATGGACAACAGCCCTGGACGGCAGGTCCCGTCCGGATATTGAGTCCATCGTCAGTCCAGCTCGACCTTGACGCTGGCTCGTTACCTGTCTATTTCCCCCATTTTAAGATACCATATATACGCTCTACGCAATACCCAGTTCGTTTCCTAAATCCAAAATCTAGATCCAGATCAAGAAGCCCCACGATGCAATTAGTCGTACAAACCAAGATCAGAAAGGGAAAGGGAAAATCTAGCATTCATTTTTCAGACCTATATGGCCGAGCCTAATCCGCATACGCAAGCCCCGGCAAAGCGCCCAAGCAGTAAACGCCCAAACATAAACCAACAGATCGGGGATCACTTCGTAACACATGAGCCCATGGCCGATAAAATTTGAAATTACTCCAGGATCATTTGCAGCGCTTCTCCACAATGTTGGCACCGTGCTCGTCGTATTCTTTCTTGGAGATCCACATCTGGTGGAAGGTGCCCAGACTGGCCAGGATACTTCCTCCAATCCAGGAGCCGAATCGCCGCTCCGCAGTGTTTCCGGGGGCTGAGATGCGCACCCGCGGTCCGGGGAAGAGCTGCATCAGTTCGTGGTTCAAGCGATCGGTGAAGCCATAGAGCAGGCTGGATGCACCGGTCACAACGACATTACCCAGGAGATGGGGTCTGATGTCCACATCAACGCCACTCAAGGACGCCTTGATGAGCTCTGGGAGAGTTTGAGCCTGCGTTGGCGCAGGGAAGATCGAGTCTGGGTCGGGAATGGCAGCCTTCGCATCAAACAAGGATTCCACCACGCGGAAGCGATCCACGCCAAATAGCTGGTTATACCCATCAGGAAACTCGAACGGACGACCGGGGGAGCTGCGAGCCATCTCCTCGTTGGGAACACCGGTGGGACCGGTAGCAGAGAGCTTGTTCGGACCGGGCCAAACCTGAACCACACACTCCTTGAACTCTGACAGTGTCCGCTCCTCGAGAAGAGAGCGGTACGAAGCGTCAGGTGCCTTATCGGCGGGGAAGGTCTTGTACTTGGCCTGGGGTGGCTGGCCAGCTTCGACGGCAGTCTTCGAGGAGATCAGGTAGTGCGGCGTGATGGTGATGGGTTGCGGGGAGTTCCTCTTGAACAATGCGCGGATTTGGGACGAAATGTAGTCGCCGCCTAGCGGAGAGTGCTGAACACCTCGCTTGAGGATCATGCCGTCGTGAACAGGGGTGATAGAGATGTTCGAAGCGCCAATGTCAATCACGAGGGCGGAGGCTTTTCCAGACGCAAATCTGAAGAGGGACGGGTTAGGCAAAACGCAAGTTTTAGTGAGTGTATAGCGAGACTTACGCCGCAAGCACGCCGTTTCGTGCGAGGTAAAAGGCAGGAGTGCCCCATTTCTCCATCGCAATCTCGATGGTCTTCTCGCGAGCCTTGACAGGGTTCCAGCCAGGCTCGGTCATCAACAACGGACTATCGGCCAGAGGCTTCTCGTCCGACTCCACCTCCATATCCGTGGGGAGCTCATCGTTGGAGATGTCGTTCAAGCCGTTGTGAAGGGGATTGCTGGCCTTCGCGCCAGTAAGTCGCGACGTGAAAGAATACTCCCACACCTTCTCGGCCATATCCCAATCCTCAACAATGCCATCCTTGCCGATCGGGTTGTGAATGGACAGGCCGGGGCGTGGGGTCACAAACACGTCGTCACCGAAGACCAGCTTCTCTTGGCCGTCGGCATTGTATTTGCCGTAGTACGTTGGGACCAGGGACTTGGGGGCGTCTTCACCGGCGAAGCCAGCGCGAGTGGTGGAATAGCCGGGGTCTAGAACGATGGCAGACACTTCATCTAAACAGGTACATGCACATCAGTATTAATTCGCACCGACGCAGCGTATCTCCTCGATTGAGAAGAATTGACGGGGCTCGAGGGAGACGAAGGGCGCATCGCGCAAAGCACGTACCTCCACCGTACTCGCCAGCTTGGGGCGCATTGGAAGAATTCATGGTAACGCAGAAAGGCAACAAGAGATTCAACGGAAGTCGACAAATCAAGCCGAGACCATTGAGGACAAAGGGAGAAGGGGAGAAGGAGAGAAGGGAAGAAGGGCGGTCTTTTCGGTGCGGGAGCTTTGGCGGAGACTGATCGGGTCCGCTTGGCAGATGACCTCACCTTCAATTCTTCAACTTCAACTTCCTCCTCAATTCATCCGATCTCAGAGACCATGGATACCGACGATATCATCCCCGAACCTATGTTTCGCCCTGCAAAGCGGCGGAAGTTTGTACGCCGGCGCCCCGACGACAACTCCGAAGACACTACTGCCGGGGACCAGGTTGCCGATAGCAATGAAAAGGATGGCCGTGCGCCCAGCTCCCGGGCTGTCCTAGATGCCGATGAAGATACAGGATCTACAGGTGTCCTCCGCCTCCGGCGACCGCATACCACTCGGAAAGGTGGCATTGCATTTTCCGCCACATCGCGATCGGGCAAAGACGACAGTCGGCAGACAGCGCTAGGGCCGGCGAGAGATCTTGAAAAAGAGACGGTTCAACATATGTGTGACCGATTCACGGGACATACTGGCCAGACGGTGGATGTGGACAGACACATGTACGAGGACCGGACCTTCTTCCATGCGTAGCGCCGAGGGCGACGAAGACTAACAAGATAAGGATGGCCTATATAGATTCCCAGATGGCTAAGCGTTACCGACACAGCCCGATTCCAGAGCGCGAATATGTCGATCGACCAACATTGCAAGAACCCGGTGGCCCGACAATGCTCGGGCAGCCCGAGCGCGAGCGTGAGCCCGCATCGCTGGGCAGACTACACGAGATCGATCTCGGCCAGGAGACCAAGTTACAGAATATTGCGCGCACGGAAGCAGCCACTCGACAAATGGCGGGGGACGAAGACTCGCCAACACCCGGAGAACCTGCTACGCAGACCGATCGCCCCGGTCCAAGTGAGAAACAGTGGCGCAACCGCAAAAGACGGACCAGTGCCGACATCGAACGAGATCGGCTGGTAGATGAAGTATTGCGTGAAAGCAAACGTACGTGCTCGCTCGAGAACATTCCACGGCCGTACTAACTCCCGATCTTCAGTGGATGTCTACGACGAACCAGAGGACGAACCCCAGCATGATGATCAAGCTGCAGACGATCGAATCGCGGAGCAGTTCCGGCGAGACTTCATGGATGCGATCCAGGCCCGCCGCCGGATCCCCAAGACACGTACTACCAAGACGGACAACGCCGAGGTGCCCAAAGGACCCAAGCTGGGAGGCAGCCGCAGCGCGAGGGCTGCGATGCGGGAGATGCAGAGTAAACCGGGGCAGAAATAATCTGCAGTGTACCGGCCATTGCCAAGTAGTTACGACGATCATGAGAATACTGCATAAGCTCGATGATTCATTTCCTGGGTCCCTTGAACCGTCGTAGACCAGAACGAGTCTAAGCCCTGAACTGTTTGGTTTTGCGTGTGAGGTGTTGCATCAGATGAACCACTGTCTCGCCCAGCACTTGATGGCTCGTCCTGACAGGTCGCACGGTGTAATATGTAATGCACAGTGAGAAGTAGGGATGCCGTACAACGACACAACAGGCTCATGTCAGTATGGAGTCATTCCCTCCGTCATTGGACGTGTAGAGTGTAGAGACGTCTGTCTCAGGCGAATAGCTCTGTTCGCTTACAGATCCACATCAGTGCAGAAGGGAGTGTATTTTTGGAATCGTGGATCTGCGTGTGATATCACCTACGCCACATCCCATTCGACTGGCAAGGTCTTTGACGCCTTGCTGGACCGTGATAGGAAGGCATCATCGTGACCCGGCTCAGCCTATCGTGAGACGGAAGTAATAACGAAGTAATGAGGATGGGCCAGCCGCCGGGGTTTGACGCTTGGCCTGTCTCAGGTTGATGGCGCGGGACGGTGCCGGGGGCTGTCTTTTCCGTGAGGACACTTGGATGACACCTGATAAAAACTCGTCATTCTTCAACGGTCGTAATGCTGGATCTGTGTGCGAATGTTCTAGCCCACATTTTGCAGAGGACCAGGGTGAGATCTGGGTAGATCCACAGCGTCTAGAACGCCAACCTGGCGATCGACGCGTCTCCAGTATGTGGCGAGTTCCATAGAGCCACAGTGTATGTACCTGAAGTACTCCGTACGGAGTACAGGGAATGCGTAACGGAGTAACGGTCTTTGAAAATGGCGCAGGAACCCCAGGAACGCACTGCAAGGCACGGGACAGCGCGGTAGTTTTAGGGAAAGTCGGCACATTTGTGGCTGACCTAGGCTTTCGATTCAATCATAACCCATGGCTCGCGGTGGCCGGGCCGCCTGGACTGGATCCACTGATAGCTTGGTTGTTTATCTGAGGTGAGAAAGGAAAGGAGGTGAACAACTGCAGAATACACCCAGCACACCATCATATATAGAACATCTCAACATCTCTCGAATCCGAGACATCGGGAATAATAATAGCAACTAAAATAATAATTTGCGGATCGAAAAAATGAGTGGACGACGAGTCTAGACCTTCTGAAACGCGACGGGCCAATCAGCCTTGTTCAGGGGCAGTCCCCAATCTTGTCGATCGAGACTTTCTCTTGAGAGGGGACTCGGCTCTCTTCAATCTGTTCGATCTCTCTTGCTCTTTTCAAAGTCGTTCTTTGCCATATACCACACTCTCTTTTTGCATCTCTCTCTCGAACTCGAACTCGAATCTGCCGTTCTCTGCCGTCTCCTTTTCTCCTACAGGTTGACCCTGTCAGTTCATACGCGATTGAACCCCCCTTCCGCTCCATACGCCCTTTTCGATCGATCGTCAATGTTCTTGCGCTCAATTCGTCTCGACCAGTGTTCTGCCTGAAATGCGGAAGACCATCTGGGCTCTCCTGAGCCTGGGTGTGGTACCCCACGCTCTGGCGGCCGACACCCTGAGCACCAATGGTTTCACTCTGTGCATGACCGACTCCGACATCAAGGTCACCGACCTCGATGTCTCCTACACTCGTTCTACCAAAGAAGTTGTCTTCGATGTGGCTGGTTCCAACTCGAAGGAACAGAATATTACCGCCTTCTTGACGGTGACTGCCTATGGCAATCAAATTTACAGCAAGACTTTCGATCCGTGTGGTGACGAGGTTCATGTGGCCAAGCTTTGCCCGGGTGAGTATCCGCCTCCTCTTTTTCCATTTGCGTTGTTCCAAGTAGCTGACCCAACTCGCATTAGTCCCCTCTGGCCCCTTCTCGGCCAACGGAAGCATCCCCGTCCCGGAAACCTACGCCAAGCAGATCCCTTCCATCGCCTTCAACATCCCAGATCTTGACGGACAGGCCAAGTTGTCTTTGAAGTCCAAGGACACTGATGAGGACGTGGCATGCGTCGAGTCTCAGCTCTCCAATGGAAAGTCCACCAACATCAAGGGCGTGGCCTGGGTTTCGGCCGGTATGGCGGCGGGCGCTCTTGCACTGAGCGGTATCTCTGCTCTCGGTGCAGCAGGTCATCCCGGTGCCACTTCCTCCAGCCCGGGCTTCGGCGACGTGATGGGTTGGTTCCATAGTATGGCCACCAACGGCATGTTGAGTGTCAGCTACCCTACCGTTTACAGCAGCTTCACCAAAAACTTCGTCTGGAGCACCGGTTTGATCTCCTGGGGAGGCATGCAGAACTCGATTGATTCTTTCCGAAAAGCTACCGGCGGCAATCTGACCCAGGATAATTATGTCTACCTGACTAGCCTGAGTGACTCGTCATCAACCAGCAGCTCGTCGACCAAGCGGAGCTTGAACTTGATGCTCCGTGCTGTCGACCTCCTGCCCCGCTCCGATTCGAGCTCAAACAGCTCTTCGAGCAGTGACGATGTATTCTCGGTTGACGGCATTAAGAGTGTCGCAGAGCAGGCTATGGTTCCCTCTGCCAATGTCTTCATGACCGTTCTCCTGATCTTCGCCATTGTCGTCGCCGTCGTCGTTGTCGGCATTCTCCTTTTGAAGATCATCATCGAAGTATGGGCATTGTACGGCAATTTCCCCAGGAAGTTGTCTAATTTCCGCAAGGACTACTGGGGTATCATGGCTCGTACCATTACCAACATGATTCTCGTTCTCTACAGCATCTGGGTGCTGTACTGTGTCTACCAGCTCCGAAATGGTGATTCATGGGCAGCCAAGCTGTTGGCTGCGGTGACACTCGCTGTTTTCACGGCTGTCCTGGCCTTTTTCGCGTGGCGCATCATCTACATGGCCCGCAAGTACAAGAAGGCCGAGGGTGACACTACTTCTCTCTACGACAACAAGGACACATGGCGCAAGTACAGTCTGTTCTATGACACCTACAAGAAAGACTTCTGGTGGCTGTTCGTGCCGATCATCGTGTATGCTCTGGCCAAGGGCTGTATCATTGCCGGTGCTCAAGGGCACGGTATGGCTCAAAGTGCCGGTCAATTGGTTGTTGAGGCTCTTCTCTTGATCCTACTTCTGTGGAATCGTCCCTACGCTACCAAATCATCCATGGGAATTAACGTCACCATCCAGATCGTGCGGGTCCTGTCAGTGGCCTGCGTTTTGGTCTTTGTGGAGGAACTTGGGGTCTCCCAAACCACCAAGACCGTGACGGGAATCGTTCTCATCGTGCTCCAGTCCACTCTGACTGGTGTGCTTGCAATCCTTATCGCCGTCAATGCCATCATCGTGTGCGTCCGTGAAAACCCTCACACCAAGCGCAGAAAGGAAGCCGAGAAAGCCAACCGGGACCTCGACGACCTCACCCCCCTGGATGCCCGAGAGTCTCTCTTGATCGAGCACCCTCCGAGGAGGGACTTCACCGAGATGAGCAAATTCAACTTCACCGGGCCCTACGAACCGTATCGGGACCTCCCTCACCGTTCCGATTCGACTGGCAGCAAGGACCGTCTGGTGTATGCCGATTACGGCGTGGCACACACGCGCAGCTCGAGCCAAGAATCCCGGCACAGCGGCCGCCGCAGCCCGTCCCTCGAGGGCCATCCCCCAACCAAGCCCGGCTACGGCATGGCGTACTAAAGCGCCATCGATATCACGACGTTGCCCTTGTTTTCTTTTCTTTCCCCGTGTTTCTCGTGGGGCACCGGTGCTACTGCCGGCAACATTCTTTTATCTAAATTTTGTTTAGCGTGTTTGAATGGCGGACGGATTTCTTGATTGTTCTTTGAATATTGTGCAACTTCCTCTCTCTCTGTCTGTCTCTCTCTCTCTCTCTTTCTTTCTCCATACTCAGCCTTTTTCTTAACTTTGTTCCTACATATCGACCTTCCTTTTATTCCCAGCGCCTTCTGTCTTATTTGAGATTTTGAGAAAAACTTGCGATTTGTGTACATGTGATAGATATTGGCTACAAAGTAAATTGTTCCGAAATCCGGCTCATCTGGTATACCATCAAGTAGTCTCATCTTACCGTATCGAGACATTTATTGCGACCCAAGGCTACTTCACGGAAATGCTTTATTGATTTTTTTCATTGAAGGACTCTGAACAGGAACAACGTCGAGTCGACCACCATGTCCTTTCTGTCCAAGGTTGATCAGCTCCCTAGAATCCCCTGGAAGCCGCAATCCATAAGTCTCGCCTGCCCATGATGACGAAGAAAAAACAAAGCGCAAGACCCATCAACGAGAAAAGAAAATTTTGAACTTAAAAGGATGCCCTTAACGGGCACAATAAGAGAAAGCGAGAAACACCTCCTGAGTCCACCGTCTAACGAGAGTAGGGGTGGTAACCACGGTGTTGTCCTCCTCCACGGCCGCCGCCGCGATAGTTAGCACCGGGCTTGCCGGCGTTCCGTGGCCCTGTAGGGGCGTTGGCCGGAGCAGCGCTCTGCGGCTGCGGAGTTGATCCCGATTCTGCATAGCGAGTTAGCTGGAGTCGAGAAAAAGGGCATATCGTGTCACATACCACGGCCCATGCTGCCTCCACGAGTCATACCTTGAGGTCCGGTGGGGATATTAGGCTGAGGCACCTCGTCGTACATGCCCTCCCACGAGGTTGGGCCACCCTGCTGATAGGGTGAGAAGCCACGGTTCTCCATGGCGGCGCGGCGAACCTGCTGCTGCTCATACTTCTGCTGCTCGAAGGCGATCTGCTCATGAGCATTGTAACCTGGGCCGCCGGGGGCGGTGGCACCGGCAGCACCGGCAGACTGACGGTTGTAGTTGGCATTAGGACCGGGACTGGCACCACCACTGCCGCCGCCCTGGGCCTGGTTCTGCATCTGCTGCATCATGGCCGGGTTCATCATGTTCTGCATGTTCTGCTGAGAACCGGGGCTTTGCGGGTTGGGGCTCATGCCACCCTGTTGCTGGTTGCCACCACCCATCTGCTGCTTCATCTGCATCTGTTGCATCTGTTGCATCTGCTGCATCATAGCAGGGTTCATGCCGCCCATGTTCATGGCCGGGTTCATGCCGCCTTGACCCGAGGCTGCGGCCACTGCCATCTGTTGCTGCATCATGGCAAAGTATTGCTGCATCCGCTGCCAGTACTGGGCCATCATCTGGGGAGTCATGCCGCCGGCCATGCCTTGCTGTCCTCCCTGCTGCTGGGCACCATCTCCATGGCCCATGTCGCGGTAGCCGTCCCGACCACCGCCGCGACGGCCTCGATCCTCGTCCCGCAGGTTACCGCGGGGCTGAGCCTTCTTCACCTCGATGGGCTTGCCCAAGATTTCAAGGGGCCGAGAGAGGGCATTCTCGACAGCGGCTTCACTGTCAAAAGTCACGAAACCGAATCCACGGGGACGTCCGGTGTCCTTGTCGATCATAAGTGTTGCATCGATCACACGGCCGAATTGCATGAAGAACTGCTTGAAGTCCTGCTCGGTTGCCTCTTGGCTGACACCGCCAACGAAGATTTTGCTAGTCTTCTCCTGTTCATCACGAGGAATGGCACGTTTGGGATCGATCTTAGAATTTGAGTTAGCTGCTGAAACCTCCCTTCTACACTATCTTCGAGCGATCTTACAATCTTGCCATCCAGGTAATGTTCTTTCACCATCACCGTATTCACCGTCTTAGGATCCCGGAAGGTCAGGAAACCAAAGCCACGCGAACGGCCAGTAGCGCTGTCTCGCATAACAGTGCATTCTTGAACATCGCCGAATTGAGAGAAATAGTCCCGAAGAGATTCTATACATCTGTTAGACGTGATATCGACCCTTTCCCATAGACCGAGTACATACGATCCGTTGTTTCCCAGTTCAAGCCACCGATGAACATTTTCCTAATTGAAGGGATCAGCTTTAAAGCCCGTGTACCTCCAAATGCAACTGCCAATGATCGCAAAAAAGAATCAAGAAAACACCAAGGTTAGAAACATAAATGAGGGAAAGATGTGAGTGCTCTGGCTATGGAGCTGGTGGCGCTAAGCTGCTATTCACGAATACAGCTAAATGCTGATCTTTTTGTGTCCATGTTCTTCAGGGCGAGATGTTGGATGTCGATGGTGTACGGCGATAGCACAGCGTCCCATTTTCCGATCCCAGTAATGTGCGAACCCACTCGGTTTACATGAGCTTCGATCCGAGGATTGACCATGTTTCCCCTTGTGGGCTTCATAATCGGAAGTTGTAGGCGAGATGGAGGATGCAGCGAGAAGATCAGGCGAAATAAGTGAATTGCCACTGTCTGACTGTCTCTGTCCCCGATGCGGGGAGAACCTCTGCCTAACAGAGTCCCAAGCTAAACAGCGATGGCCTGATAACCTCCCATCAGACAGCGTTGCTACTTCTTGCTCTGCTCTACCAACGTATATCGACAAGAAGCTATATAGTATCCGCTGTACTATATATGGTGACTCGCAACAAAGGTCCGCGGCAGGTTCTGATCTCCTGTCACACTCGTTCGTGGCCGATTCGGCCAACTGCCCTTAGCCAAGGGTTCCCCGAGACATCTGCTGGGTCTTCTGTTTTTGCTTGATCTTCATTGCGATGGGAACTAGTTGCCAGCAACTTGTGGAGTAAACCGATTCACCGTGAGAGTTTTGGCAAGTCGCTGATGAGCTCGTAGCGGATCCTTGTGTGCATGACACCGAGCGCATTTGGGTCTGCTCATTCGCCTCCCCATAATCGAAGTTGTATGCTTGCACCAGTGGCCACAATTCTTCCGTAATATCACGCAGATATGGAATCGCAGAGGAACGTCGAAATCATGTCCCAACATCCTCGAGGCATTTTGGCGCCGTGAATAGCAGCTGACACTACCCCAAAACCAGCAAGGCATAGCCAGGTAGACACCGGCAATTCACGAAATAGATTAAACACGAAACGTAGGGGCACACTTCACTTACCCATCTTCCTTGATTCCCGTTCCCTGATTGTCGTTATCCGCGGGAGCCGCCGCTGGGGTGGTAGAGGAGGCATCGTGACCATGACCGTTCTGATAGCCCATGCCATAGTCCATCTGAGGAGGGGCATGTGCAGAGTATGTATCGACGTGCGAATCCTCGTAGCTCTGGATGGGCGCATCTCCGGCGGGCTGTGCAGGGATTGCCGAAGCAGCGGGTTCGGCAGGCTTTGCGGTCTCTGCCGCAGAAGGTGCGCGATTGGTCGATTCATCGGCGTCATAACTAAACGATCGGAATTGTCAGTTCAGACAGTCTTTGGGCAGATTTGGGTAAGGGGACGTACAGATCAGCGAAGAGATCCTCCTCAAGTTCCTCCGGCTCAGCCATGATGCTGAAAGATTCGCGAGACAGGCGAGAGGGCAATGGGGAATAGAGACGGAAAAGAGACTGAGGACAGGAGACCAAGAGATACAGAAGCTCAGGGGCCCTAATGCGTTGGGGGTAAAGGAAGGAGTGGAGTGAAGAACCGAAGGGAGGAACCTGAGGAAAGCGGAGGAAGTGGGCGCTTACATACACACGGGTCAGGATCACCAAGCTACGTCTGCAACGAACCGACCTTTGAAGTATATCACAACTCCACCATCGGCAGAGATTCTACGGATCGTGATTTGCTTTGAAGCACTACGGCGACATGCATTACTGAGTTCTGAGTTTCCGGATTGCTACAGGGCCCCGGAGGAGCGAACACCGTCATTGCAGGGTCACCCCGCACTTCGAAACCCGTTAAGGTCACGCAGTCCATAACCATGGTGAACAAAAAGGGGCAGCAGGTATGGTTGTCTCAGACTATTCAGAATCTAACGTTGTGACATCTGAGCTGACGATCAATCTAGGAAATGGTCCAGGTTGGTTAGTATACCCCTTCGCAGCTTCCTTGTGGTTGGTTTATAGCTAATCCAGGTGCCGATGGTAGACAATTCCGAGTATGTTCAATGCCTGTCGAGCTATGCACCGTGGATTGACTCTGACTATTATGAAAGACGCGCAGAGTCTCCCTTTTGGGCCGGCCGAAACGCGTCCCTGAATCAGTCTCAATCGAAGGTCTACGGCCAGAACACCGTGGTTGGTGCTTCATACTCCCACGCCAATATTCCGCAGTCTGTTGTCCCATCATACAACTATTTCTGGATCAATTGTTCTCAGTTCAATATATACTAACCTTTGTTTTGTCAATAGAAGTGCGTCATCCGGCCCACGCCCTAGAACACCGCCTCGATCGTCCTCGAGCAATGCCCAATACCCTGCGTCGCAGCTGGCTCATCGACCTGGGAATGTGGTCGCTTCCCCCCCTCGTGAAAAGCCATACTCGGGAATCATGACTCAAGGAGTGGACGAGTGGAGCCGTGATCCCACCGAAGAAGACGATGATGATGACGAAGACGATGAGATTGTGTACGACGACGACGAAGATGAATTTGGGCTTCCAAGCCTTGCCAGCATGAGGAGGAAGAAATCAGGCCCCTTGACGTCCAAGAGCATTCATCCCGGCGGATCGATGGGAGGGCATCCTTCCTCCCTGGGATTCAGTCTCGCGGCCAGCAACAGACAGCGGGCAAATAGCTCAGACATTGCCGAGGAACGTGGTGCTCCCATGTACCCCACGGCACGCAAAGGAGAAGGAAAGATTCTCCGGCCACAGTACAAAGATATCCTCCAAGGTAGAAATGCAATTCGAGACCCCGGCCCGCAGAAATGCTGACATTGCTCCTAGATCCTGCAAATGCCTTGAATCTTATCAACCACACCGCACCACCGACAAATGCTACACCGAAGGAGAGAGAGATGCATTCGAGCCGCATCTCCCGTATCAACAAGTTCAAGCGCATTTTGCAGGCAAGCACGGTATCTCTAACCGAATTGCGGGACCTTGCATGGTCTGGTGTTCCGGAGGAGGTCCGGCCGATGACCTGGCAGCTTCTTCTCGGATACCTTCCCACGAATAGTGAACGACGTATATCGACACTCGAGAGAAAACGCAAGGAGTATCTCGACGGAGTACGGCAGGCCTTTGAACGAGGCAGTGGAGCCGCAGCGGCAAATCCTCCTGCGTCGAGTACGGGACGCGGAAGGGGACTGGACGAGGCAGTCTGGCATCAGATCAGCATAGATGTCCCCCGCACGAGCCCTCATCTTCCGCTCTATGGTTACGAAGCTACGCAACGTTCTCTAGAGCGCATTTTGTATGTGTGGGCTATTCGACACCCGGCCAGTGGCTATGTGCAAGGTATCAACGACTTGGTCACACCTTTCTTCCAAGTGTTCTTGGGCGTCTACATCACCAATCTGAATGTCGAAGAAGGCATGGACCCAGGCCAGCTCCCCCGAAGCGTCCTGGATGCGGTGGAAGCCGATACGTTCTGGTGTATAACGAAGCTTCTCGACGGCATCCAAGACAACTACATCTATGCTCAACCTGGAATTCACCGACAGGTCAGAGCCTTGCGAGATCTGACTGTGCGAATCGACTCCGCTCTTGCCAAACATCTCGAGCAAGAGGGCGTAGAGTTCATGCAATTTAGTTTCCGATGGATGAATTGTTTGCTCATGCGGGAAATGAGTATTAAGAACACGATTCGCATGTGGGATACGTACATGGTATGTCCTTCGCTGGATACTTGATTTTTGACTTGACACTGACGTTCATTCTAGGCCGAGGAGCAAGGCTTCTCTCGGTTTCATCTTTACGTTTGTGCTGCATTTTTGGTCAAATGGACGGATCAGCTCCTGAAGATGGATTTCCAGGTAGGTGCCGTCTGCGCCCTATATGCTGCGGATTTGAGGTATTAACTTTTGCACAGGAGATTATGATGTTTCTCCAAGCATTGCCTACGAAGGACTGGACTGAGAAAGATATCGAGCTCTTGCTGAGCGAAGCGTTTATCTGGCAGAGCCTATTTCAGGACTCCCGCGCGCATCTCCGAGCTGCTGGTGAACCGCCTGAAAATGGTATCTTTTATTGATAGTAATCATAATTCATCATTCCAATCCGGACTCCAATCCTTCTTTTGATGTTGGCGCCCTCTGGAAGAGACATAGTCTCGATCAGCTGAAATGGATTCCCTTCTGGTTGAAGGACCAGAGCAACTTCAAGAAATCATTCTCGTCGCACATTCTCGCACGTCTGTCGGCAAGGCCGGTTTCGTCCTCGAGGACCTGGCGAACCTTCTCGCGCACCAACTCTGCCACCTTTCCTCGCTTCTTCCGCGAGGGCTTGCTCTTGAGTGCCTCTTGGAGGCGGTTGTTGGTCTCTTCCTTGAAGAAATCGGGCACGTCATCGTCGTCCATATCCATAACCTCATCAGCGTCCTCCTCAGCTGCTTGTTCCTGGCCCATATCCATAGCGTCGCCATCGGTATCTTCCACCGGGCCGTCCTCTACCGGAATGTCATTTTGAGCACACCAGGTACGGTAGTTCGATTCGAGAATGTTCATGATGCTGGGAGTGCCGATGAAGCTGGCTCGCAAGGTCTTGTTCTTGCGCACAAATGCAATGCGCAAAAGCCCATCCCACTCGTCATAATTGATCTGCGGCCGTGGAACCTTGGGGACCATACGGATAACGCTCGACTCGACCAATGGCGGGGGCTTGAAGTTGTTCTTGCCGACCTTCATGATGTGATCAATCTTCGCCCACATCTGTGCGTTGACGGAAAGTCGACTGTAAAGTTTGTCGCCGGGTTTAGCGAATAATCGCAAAGCAAATTCCCGCTGGAACCTATGGGGAATTGTATGTTAGCATATACCAAATGAATCACGATGCGAGAAACGTACATGAGAATACATGTGCGAGGTGCGGGCAACGTGGCCAGGAGCTTGAATGTGAGAGGAGATGAAATCTGCAGAGAATTAGAAAGATGTTATCTCATAGATCAGAGGCGGCACATACCTGGTAAGGAGTGTTGCTGATGCAGACGTCGAAGTATGGAAGCTCGGTTTTCATGACATCTCCGAGAATCACTTCCAGGCGTTTTTGGGCCGGGGTGCCTTGGAAACGCTTGGTGACTTCGGCCGCCATTCGAGGGTCCAATTCCACCGCGATGGTCTTCTTGGCTTTCTCCAGAATCTTCGCTGTCAAGTTTCCCGTACCGGGTCCGATCTCGAGGACCACATCGCTCTGCTTGAGGTCGGCTTTGTTGACGATTCTATATGGCGATCAGTCGGATTTCAAATGTTTCACAATGAAAGTACTCACTGCTCGGCGATACCGGGGTTTTTCAAGACGTGCTGGCCGATATCTGTGTTCATCTTGAAGATGCTGTGGGCAGCCTTGGTCTTTGCCATGGCATCCGCCTGTGCGCTATTGCGCTTCTGTGGCTTGACTTTGGGCATTTGAATAGAGTCCGGCAGAAGACGAAGCTCTGCGACAAATCTCTCGAAAGCAAAGACCCCAAGGGAAATAAACCGGCGATGTCACTGTGGGCAACTTTTTTTCCCACGATAAGATTGTCGGGCTCGGATCTACTTTTCTGCGGGGCCCGCCCATCAACTCTCTCCAACTCTTGTCGCAGCTTCATGCCACATCATGGCGTCCGGTCGCAAGGATTTTCTCAGCCAGCAGGCGCCGGAGAACTATGTCGCCGGTCTGGGTCGTGGTGCCACCGGCTTCACCACGCGCTCCGACTTGGGGCCCGCGCGCGAAGGCCCGACACCTGAACAGATCCAGGCTGCGTTGACGAAACGAGCTGCGGCGCTCGGAGCCGCTGCGCCCACTGCATACGGCGATAAGTCGCGCGAGAAAGGAGGCAAAGAAGACAAGGAAGAAGAGGAGGACGAGCGTTTCCAGGATCCCGATAATGAGACGG
Organism: Penicillium silybi; assembly: GCA_027569585.1. Classification (NCBI taxonomy): domain Eukaryota; kingdom Fungi; phylum Ascomycota; class Eurotiomycetes; order Eurotiales; family Aspergillaceae; genus Penicillium; species Penicillium silybi. The sequence goes on along the minus strand of JAPDFI010000002.1, from coordinate 410,724 downwards.
GTCTATTTGCTTATGGACAGTTCGACCAGGAAGACGATGAGGCGGATCGCATTTACCAGGAGGTAGATGAGAAGATGGATAGGCGCCGGAGAATACGAAGGTTAGTACCATTCCTTTGCGCAACCCTCTCTCAAGAGACATCTTGTTCACCGGGCCAAGCCCCGGTTGTTTGGACAGAATACCGACTTGAATCGTTCGCCACCTACAGGGAAGCTCGAGAGCAACAAGAACGCGAAGACTACGAACGAAAGAACCCCAAGATCCAGCAGCAATTTGCCGATTTGAAACGTTCCCTCGCTGCGGTTTCCGAAGACGACTGGGCCAACCTCCCCGAAGTTGGTGACCTGACGGGCAAGAACCGTCGAGAGAAGCAGAACAATCGCCAGAGATTCTACGCTGTACCGGATAGTGTTATTGCAGGCGCTCGAGACTCGGCCCAGTTCGACACAACCGTCGCCGACGACGGCGGTGCAGCCGATGGGGGAGATGGCGATGGCACCATGACGAATTTTGCGGACATCGGTGCGGCGCGTGACAAAGTCCTCAAGGTCAGACTGGACCAAGCTGCCCTCGGATCCACCGCAGAGACTTCGGGGAGTGCCACCAGTATCGACCCCAAGGGTTATCTCACGAGTCTGACCAAGTCGGAAGCCAAGGCCGGCGAAGTCGAAGTAGGCGATATCAAGCGCGTTCGAGTCTTGCTGGAATCCGTCACCAAGACCAATCCCAAACACGCTCCCGGATGGATTGCTCTTGCGCGTCTTGAGGAGCTTGCAGGTCGAATTGTTGCAGCCAGGAATATCATCGCCAAAGGGTGTGAGCTTTGCCCAAAGAGCGAAGATGCTTGGATGGAAAATATCCGTCTGAACGAGGGCCACAATGCCAAGGTTATTGCGGCGAATGCCATCAAAAACAATGACCGCTCTACCGGGCTTTGGATTGAGGCCATGAAACTGGAGACAGATGCCCGAGCCAAGAAGAATGTGCTCAGACAAGCCATCTTGCACATTCCTCAATCAGTCCAGATCTGGAAAGAGGCCGTCAATCTGGAGGAAGATCCCGCGGATGCACGTCTTCTGCTGGCGAAGGCCGTGGAGATGATTCCTTTGTCCGTGGAGTTGTGGTTGGCTCTTGCTCGACTGGAGACACCTGAAAATGCCCAGAAGGTCTTGAATGCTGCACGCAAGGCGGTACCCACTAGCCATGAAATCTGGATTGCTGCAGCTCGTCTTCAGGAACAGATGGGCACCTTTGAAAAGGTCAATGTCATGAAGCGTGCCGTTCAGTCCCTCGCCAGAGAGAACGCAATGTTGAAGCGAGAGGAATGGATTGAAGAGGCTCAGCGATGCGAGGAAGAAGGCGCCATTCTCACCTGCGGCGGTATCATTCGCGAGACGCTGGGATGGGGCCTGGATGAAGATGATGATCGGAAAGATATTTGGATGGACGATGCGAAGTCTAGCATTGCCCGGGGCAAGTACGAAACTGCTCGTGCAATCTACGCATATGCACTCCGAGTCTTCGTCAATCGCCGCTCTATTTGGCTCGCTGCGGCCGACTTGGAGCGCAACCATGGCGACAAAGAGGCTCTGTGGCAGGTCCTCGAGAAAGCCGTTGAAGCCTGCCCTCAGAGCGAGGAGCTCTGGTTGCAACTTGCCAAGGAGAAGTGGCAGTCTGGGGAAATCGACGATGCCCGACGAGTCCTCGGTCGTGCTTTCAATCAAAACCCCAACAACGAAGATATCTGGCTTGCTGCCGTCAAACTCGAGGCGGATGCCAAGCAGACCGACCAAGCGAGAGAACTACTGGCCACCGCTCGTCGCGAAGCTGGCACAGATCGCGTGTGGGTCAAGAGTGTTGCTTTCGAGCGGCAATTAGGCAATGACGACGACGCATTGGATCTCGTCAACCAGGGCCTGCAGCTTTATCCCAAGGCCGACAAGCTTTGGATGATGAAGGGTCAAATCTACGAGGCCCAAAACAAGTTCCCACAAGCCCGCGAGGCGTACGGAACGGGCACCAGAGCCTGCTCCAAATCCGTGCCTCTGTGGCTGCTGGCCTCGCGACTGGAAGAGAAAGCCGGTGCCGTCGTTCGTGCTCGTTCCGTTCTTGATCGGGCTCGCCTTGCGGTCCCCAAGAGCGCCGAGCTCTGGACAGAAAGCGTGCGGGTGGAACGTCGCGCGAACAATATCGCCCAGGCGAAGGTCTTGATGGCACGGGCACTGCAGGAGGCACCCGCATCTGGATTGCTCTGGAGCGAGAGCATCTGGCACCTCGAGCCGCGGGCACAGCGCAAGGCGCGCAGCTTGGAGGCGATCAAGAAGGTGGACAACGACCCGATCCTGTTCATCACGGTAGCACGAATTTTCTGGGGCGAGCGTCGACTGGAGAAGGCGATGACTTGGTTCGAAAAGGCGATCGTCTCAGACAGCGACTACGGCGACGGCTGGGCTTGGTACTACAAGTTCTTGATGCAGCACGGAACAGAGGTTCGTTATCTGCTCAACTGCAACTGCAAATCGTGGGGGGGCTTTACTAACATCGACCTTTCAGGACAAACGATCCGACGTGATTTCCAAGTGCATTTCAATGGAGCCCAAGCACGGTGAGGTCTGGCAGTCCGTGGCCAAGGACCCGGTCAACGCGCACAAGTCGACGGAGGAGATTTTGAAGATCGTTGCAAATACCATTAACTGAGACATCACGATGTACTACCATAAGGAGGCGTTTCCTGGATATGGATGAATCCAATTTCAATTTCTTATTTACCAGACCTGGTCTGTACTTCTACGAGCGAAAACGTCAAGATAACGAATCGAATTCATGGGTATCGAACAAGCTTGACCTCTCCACGCCCGGTAGAGGCCATCGCCATCGGTTCTGCCTTTTTCGGTTTGCAAAAACAATCTCCTTGCTGCACCTTGTCCGTGAGTAGATACTGTACATTGTAGGGCTCAGCGAAGCCCCCAGGGGAGGGATAAGTAAAAAGGGGACATGAAGCAGTCGAGACTTGACGGGCACGGCAGATCTTCAGATCTTCAGAAAACAATAAACTCCAGAACCAGATGCATGAAAAGACGAAAGACATCCCAGACGCCGTGATCCTCCCACCCAAGACCCACCGAGAAGTCAAACAGAAGGAAAAGAAAGAAACCGTGTAGTTTGACAGGATCAAACCGGGACACGAGGGGGTATATCAAAGCTCACGCAGCCATCGACAGACACTCGTCGAGTAGAGAACTCAACTGTTCTCGATCTGCAGCCGCACCTCCTTCCCAGTCCGATAGAGAATCATCGACTTCGTCCACGTCCACGTCCATGTCCATTTCATCGGCGGTCTTGATCTCATGTGGTTCCACGCCGTTCTCCAGACGATCTTGCTTTTCCGTTTCAAGTTCATCTTCAAAGTATCCACCCGCGATCTGGTCTATGATCAGTGGCATATGACCGAGGACGCTGCCACTGAGCTCCAGGGTAAGCCGCAGATCTCTAACCCCGAGTGGTCTTCGAACACTGGCTTCCCTGGCCTCAACAGGAAGCAACCCGGTCGCAGTGTCCTTTGCGATCTCACCGCGGGTATATGCAAGCTCCTCTCGTTCAAGTTGTTCTCGGTATTTCCGCATCATCATACCATTGATCGTGCCGGACGGACCATTTGACCGGGTACGCGAGAACACCGAGGACAAGACTTCCTTCACAAACGTTTCAGTTGCGATTGCCATAAACTCGGCGCACGGCAGACCGGCGCCGCTGGGGAGTGATTCTTCGTAACACATGGGGACCATGCGTGCATGGATAGATTCGGCGTCGGGAAACTCGCCCGTTTCGGCGGCGAGGGGTTGCGCATATCGTTTTCGAATTTCCAATTCCCAGTCTGCAAATTTGATAACACGGTTAGATCGTCCTTGGGGTTGAGAGGGCGCGCGCGATGCGGTATCGCGGTCCTTGTGTGTGCCGCAAAGATTGGGGCGTCTTACTGGTCTTGTTCAATCCACCCGCACTTGCTGGGACCTGACTCGGCAGCTTGATCTGTTTGGCAAGATGATACTTTTCCAGATCGGTGGGTGCCGCATCGTTGGGATCGCGCTGCTGAGCATTAGCATCCTCCGACTCTGATATCTACCACTCCAATCGCCAGCGCATACCTCTGGAATTCCCTTGATTCGCCGACGGTCCCTCGGAGGCAGCTGCATCACCTCCGTCTTCAGCCTCTGCTCCGCAGCATCGCCCGAAATCGGTTTCGACACCATCGAAGGCTTATCGTTCGCCGATACCCAGTTTGCGACGCCATGATCGGGAAGGTCTCGAGTAAGGTTTCCGATAATCGCGCACACGAAGTTATTATGGAGATGTTCGGTTTTAGGATCGGCGCATATTATGTGGTCCACTCGCGACGAGTATTCGTTCTGGTTGTAGTGTCCTAGAATCGGCAGGAGGTCAGGAGGTCAGCCCAAATTCGGGTCAATTCGCCATGATCGGTCTCTACGAGAGACGGGAAATGCACAGAATGGCACGGAATAGCATGCGCAGCGACTCGTACCTAGTAAGAAAAAGGCTGTGGCCTCCTTGTACTCGGCCCACTTGTCTCCGATGGCGGCCTTCAGGTCGGTGTAGGCCTGTTCCAGATCGAGTCGCGGGACCGAGATGAGAGCCCTGGAGGATTTCTGTGTCGCCGAGGCATTAGGCGCCGCACCCTTCGCCGGATTTGAGGCCGAGTCAGTCCGACTCAGGGCGGCCGGATCGATCTGCATGGCTGGACTAGGAGCGCGAGGCGAGGCCGAAGGGCGGCAGACGAGAGGAACTACACATCAAGAAGTGCAGAGATACCAATCTAGGGAGGTGAAGGGGATGGGGTGATGAGTTGATGATGATGGGTGTGGAAGGCAGGAGGTTGGAGGTTCCGGCTGCTGGTTCCCCGCCAGAAACGGACGCAACACACCCCGAAACCAGTTGAAACGATATCAGACGGTATACTTCCGAATTACTTTAAATCATTTCACCCTTCCAAGGTTCAGGTTATTTTATTTCTATACGAGCTGTACTACATCTTCACTCAGGACTCCAAATAGTTGTCCAATTTCTGCGATCATCGCATTGATCTCGTTGGACAACTGGCCAGTCACCAAGACTAAATCTTTTCGTCAGCCGAGGAACTCGCGGGGGACAAAAGGCTTGACTCACTATATGCATACAGTAGTGCGCTGTCCTCGTCGGTCGTCAGTTGAGATGCTTCATGATCCTGGCGATAACGGTAGATGCGGGCAAGAAGCCTGTCGCGAGCGTGGTCGATGCTGGGAAGCACGTCGCTCAATGGATACTCGAGTTTCATGGATGATGCCATCACTGTGACCGTGTGAGCATGGTACACTTGGTTGATGTGGAATTCCGTACTTACCAGTCAGCAGATGGCTGATACGAGCAGAAAGCTGTTGCCGTTCAGCAGCAGTATAGCGAAGGAGACTGATTTCACCCTCAGTGGCTGTTTCGCTCTTCATGAGCTCTAGATTCATGGCATGGAACGCATTTACCATGGTTCGCGTGCGCCGAATGATAGTGGCGTATGTAGTCTCTGGAAATGCCATCCGCAGTTCAAATTCGGAGCTGGCAGCGGTTAGAAGCGATTCCAAACGGGTTAGATATCGTTCAAGCTCAAGCTTCTCTCGAGCCGACATGCACACGACGGAGCGGCCATTTTTTGCCATGTTAGACAGCGGATCACGCTTCCACACAAGACCCATCCGAAGCCAGAGAATGCTGAGACCGTCTTTCAGTCGTTCTCGTGCGCTGATCGGCCAGATCAAGCGCGTGATGATGATACCCCAGACACAGCCTGACAGCACCGCAACGACTCGATGAAGCGCGATTTCCGAGATAATTGGGTCCTGACCACCTTCGTCCTGATCATCGTCCGCTTCTTTCTGGGTGAGCGAATAGGCGTAAAGTACGGACAGATTGTACGTGAGCATGATGAATCGTCCCATGGGCCCATTGCCCTTGACGATGGTAATCCATGCCGTCCAGGTGGCCATCAACCAACCTAGAAACGCAAGACCGAAGACGTTTCCACTGGTGACATACCAAGAGAGGATTGCGCAAAGGGCCCCAAGACAGGTACCGAGGAATCGGGCATATCCCGTAGTGTTTGAAGCACCGATCGTCATCGAGCAAACCAGCATGTATGACAACAATCCCCATTCACCTCTCCAATGCTGATAAAACGGGCGAGTGGAAGGAAGAAAAGCAGGCAGGGCGTAAAGTGCAGCTCCTGCTCCAACCTTGATCGCGTATTTGGTATCGTCCCGTCGAAAACACTTCAGCGATTTCCAGAGACGGTAGCCCAGTCTCTCTCTTACGCTATTCTCGGAGGTTGGGCGCAGACGACCCCGAACTGCAGCAGACACCCTGTCGTCAATCTCGAAAGGGCCGGAGGGTTGTCGTTGCCGACCATTTGCAGGACTGACAAATAGGGAATCTTTGAACAAATCAGTAATGGGAAACACTGAGCAAACCTAGGATATAGACTACACACCAGATTCAACGGGCTCTGTTTCTTTGGTCCGCCAGAACTTCATCCAGCCATACGATCGACCGCCGGGCCTTTCTTCAGCTTCGAGTTGCAGCTCATCGAGAATACCCAACAGTTCATGGAGCTGCTCCCCAACTTCCATGAGCGAATAACTAAAGTGACCACAACTAGCAGATACTTCTTCAAGGTCCGCTTCAGCTTCATGATTTTTGAATTTCATTGCCTCCGTCTGCTGGTAGAGCGACCTGAGAGTCTTTACCCGCGACTCTCGGTAAAGTTCAAGGGCACGATCAAGACTCGTTCTGAATCGGCTGTCCACCGACACATTGTAGTCTGGAGCAGGGCCAAACGGGAGCTCCCTGAGGATCTCTTTTAATGTGAAGGCCAATGAACGCTGTTCCCAATTAGTGGCTAAGCATTCATAAGTTCTTGGGTACGACTTACCATGGACGGGCCCAGATGAGAAATGAATATCGTGAAAACGTCAGCGGGAAGGGCAGATGTGTTATTGTTTGTTTCCGCATTGCCCTCCGGAACCGGGGTGAGTGAGCTGCCTCCTGGGGACAGTTCCTCCTCGGGGCGTTCCTCAATTGGTTGGAGGAAGGGTCCATCATGATAGGACCAGCAACGCTCGAGACTTGAAAAGTATTCAACTTGGGTAGCTTGTGCTTCTCCGGGAGAGCCAGACTCCCGAGCAATTGTTTCTCGAATAAGACTGAACTGCAGAGAGGCTGCACTGCGCAATCCTCCCATATTATGCGTTATATCCTGTACCCAGCGAACAAGCTTCTTCTCCAAACGATACTCTCGTTCAGTGCCTGCCGCATAGTGCTCAAGTTTGGCGTCTCGGACCAGCTTGTCGAGTTGGCTGTAGGCCGTTCGGTGTTTCGCTTCAGCTTCAATGAATTCAGCCGACGTGAGTTCTTCCTCAGACCCGCTCAGGAAACTCTCCGTGATAATGGCCAGCATGGTGGCCAATGTATCCGTTGCCGTGACCAAGTTCGCGCGAAGCTTCCTCCGCGCAGAAATGGGGAAGATCAAAAAGGATACGAGCATGGCAAAAATCACACCCATACTGACCATCTTCAGAACCTGAGATATCTTGCTCAAAGAGAGATCGCCACTCTGAACGGCTCCTTCTTTGGTCAGGATGGTGATCGTCGAAAGGGCCGCGAGTGAACAGGCCACATTGACGAGGGGATCACCGAGTCGCTGCTTGGTCCAGCCGACAAAACCCAGCCCGCCACCGCAGAAAACAATGAGGACGACGGCATGGCCAGCCACAGGCATGTTCAGAGTATCCTGAAACAAGCTCTCAACCAGCATACTCGTGATTGAGAGAAAAGCAGAGTAACAGAAGGCGAGCAGTGCGCAGATCAAGGCGCGGAACATGCTACCCTGGGATCTCGCAGGGTGGAAATAAACGGTAACTGTAGCCACCATGTGTTTTCCATCTTGATGCCCGAGGAAAGTAGAGATCGCCGGAATGAAAGTCGCAAGCGAACCCAGCAAATATGCCAACCCGCACTTCAAGACCCCAATACCCTGCTCGGAGGCGATAAACTGATGTATAGACACCCATAGCGCTCGTAATTGTATCCATAGCCAAGTGAATATTCCACATCGTGGCTCGACCTCACCTGTAAGCAGCCCGCGCCGTTCCTCGCGCTCATTGTCGTCATCGGAAACTGATGTTGTCTGTGTGGTGTTGTGCAGGCTCACGAGGCCTTTTAGACGTTGACCGGTTCGTGGGAGGACGAATGTTGCTTGTCGGAGCTTCAGCCGTCGTCAGCCGAGTTCCATGACATGGTGTGGGAGCGTGGGCTGTGGATGGATTCAAACCTTTGGGCGCAACAAGCGCCGGGAGCTACTCGGAGCTTCCGACGGCGACATTGACATTCTCGATGTCGTCTCACGTCCAGGCGTGGTGCAAGCTCATAGCGAGACCCTCATTGCAGGTGCTTGCAACCCTGTAACCTTGACTTCACCTGTCTTAACTTGCTTGGGCAAAGATGCAGAAAAAGGCGCTGTGGGTGCAATTGGCACAGACAACCTTTTGCGGCCACATCCCTGTCTCCGCCTTCCCCACGCACTTTACTGTTTACTCTCTGTATTTTCCATGAAACTTCAATTCGTCCGAACTTCTTCATTTCAGGTACATCCAATACTTTGAAAATGGCTTATTTCAAACCTTCCAATTTCCACACTTTCACTGCGGCGTCGGCTCCTGCCGATGCGATCTTGGAGCTTCCGGCGATCCAGGCCACGCCGTTGACGCCTTCCTTGTGGGCGTTCTTGAGCTCCAACCAGTCGCCAGGGTTGGCCAAGCTCCAGACGAAGATGTTGGTATCCAACGATCCACTCACCACGTGAGTGCCGTCCTTGTTCCAGGCGAGCGATGTGATGCGTGCCGTGTGGGCGGTCCATCGATCCGTAACCAGGCTGCCATCGGCGACCTTGAAGACCAGAACGCGTCCTCGCAGATCGCCGACCGCCAGAATCGAAGCATCGGGGGAGAATGCGAGAGTAGACACCGGGTTACGAGAGGCCTTGATGTCTGTCTTGGGCGACAAGCTCGAGCTGGAGACGCTGCAGATTTGGACAGATCCGTCCTCGCCGCCAACGGCTGCAAACGCTCCATGAGCCGCAACGTTGGTCACGGGGACCTTGGTCTTGTATTCTCCAGTCTTCTTGCCATCCTGGAAAATCTCAACTGCCTCGGCAGCAGCGACGAGCACGGTCGAATCACCCGCGGCAGCGCCTTTAGGTTGACCGGTAAGCTTGGAGGAACTGCCAGTGTACGTTTTGGCGGCAGCATCAATGGAGCGAATGGTGTCGTCCCAGCCGACACTGTAGATTCTTCCTGCGCCCTCCGATGTTGGGGCTAGGCCAGCAATGTAACCGGGATGCCCCTCTCCCTCAATCTCGCCAGCGGTACCAGAGGACACGTCCCAGCTGCAGACGCGGCCCTCAAAACTACCGGTCCACAGGGTCTCCTTATCGTCCATAATAGACTGGTTCAGGGAGGTAATGCTCTTCTGATGGCCCTGAACAACCTGCCGAGGCTGGGGGGTGCCTTCAACCAAATAGTTCAGGTTGCCGCTGAGAGACAAACTGATGAGGAGGTTGTCGCTTCTGCCCGGGGGCCAGACAACACCGACCTGTTGGTCATGGACAGCCATGGCACCCTCCTCACCCAGAGTCCAGCTCTGGGTTGACTTGCCAGCTTCTACATCCCAGATCCGGACGGTCCGGTCGGCGCTAGCGGTCACAAACTTCCGAGAGTCCTTCGACCAGGAGACGCCGAAGATGCTGCCCTTGTGTTCCCCTTCGCCAATCTGGCCCTTGGTCTCTCCAGTCTTGCCGTCGTAGAGCCAGATCTTGCGATCTCCGCCCACACTGACCAGGTTCGAACCGTCTGGACTGAATCCCACACCGTAGATATAGTTTGTGTGCTTGTCCGGAACACCCATGTTGAATTTGAACGGCGCTCCGTGGTAGAAGACCAGCTTCTTATCGTCACCCGCGGTGGCCGCGCGGAGGGGTCTCTGCTGTCTAATGGACACCGAGTTGATCTGTTGCGTGTGGCCGTAGATCTCTCCGACGGTGTTTCCACTGTCCCAGGTGATGCAGTGTCCGTATCGTTGTTTTCCATCACCGACGGCAATAATGCGCTGTGAATCGCCGTCCCAGGCCAGGTCGTTGATGCGGCCATTGACAATGCTGTATTCCCCCTTGGTGATGCCCTCGCCGACACAGTCCCACACTCTCACAGTACCGGTGGCATCACCACTGGCGACATAGAATCCGGAGGGAGAAAACCGAGCGACGGTTGTTTGAGCCTTGTGTTCGGTGTACTGTCTGGCGACTGCGGGGTCGTCGATCGAACGCAGGAAGATGGATTTGTTCGACTGCGATTGCTGTCAGAAAAGGTCACTGGCAGAGATATGGTGGGGAAACCGTACTGCATAGGCAAGTCGCTCACCCTTGGCATCGGACGAAAGCTGGGTGGGCTGGCCGCGGGTGGTGGAGGGGCTTGCAGCCCAGATGGATTCTGCGCGGGGGTCAGTGAGGTTCAATTGAAAATGGCAGATTATAAGCCACACCGTTCGTGATTGACATGGGGGTAGGAATATTCGAGGTATGACGGTGTAGAGTGTAGAGTGTCGAGTGGGAGGAAGAGGAAGTTGAAGTTGTTTATGGCCCTGACGTACTCGGGTGGTCCAGGCAACTCAACTCAACTTTGGCGGGGAACCGTTTCACCTCACCACGTCAGACTCTATAGCTCCAGCACATCTCAGATGGGACACGCAGTTCTAACCACATGCCCCAAGAGATACAAATAAGTCTATCTATGAGTGGAGGAATTATGAATCGTGTCGATGAAAATTGATGGATTGCGCTGAGTGTGATAATACATGAAACTGTGTCCCTCGAAAAGGGCTCATTGGTTTGTACAAGAACGCCATAGCTGTCTCAATGGGCTTCTGGGAGCACGAGACAATGGATCCTTAGAAGTTGCCGCCCTCAAGCTTAGCACGGAGTTCTGTAGCCAGGATCTCGGGGTGTCGGTGGACAGAGGGCATGAGGCCGAGGCCCATAGCTCTGCGAATTGCCTTGGAAATCTTTCGCTGGTTCACAGGTCGCAGGCCAGTCTGTTCTCGGTGTTTAATGCGGCCCAGAGGAGACACGTACTCGGACATGACGGAAAAGTTCTGGAGTCGAGCGAACACAATGTCAGCAATCGGTCTTCTTGTCGCCCTATTCCCATTCATGTTTCTTCCTGGCTCCCTTGCCATTCCCCCTCTGTGCCGCAGGCAGGTTGGGTATCGGGTATCGGAATGGACGTACCTTGTAAAGGTCCAATGGGTTCAGATTCAAAGCATCAAAAGCATCCCTCGAGGGGCTCTTGCGCTTGCCCCATTTCTTCATCTCGGCCGGGCTGAGATCGTGCGGAGCGTAGATATCACCGGCCTTCCACTCGCGAGTTTGGAACTTCTCCAGCGCTCGACTTTCTCCCTGTGCCTTCTGGTCCTCGAGGAATCGCAAACGGTTCGGTAACCGGCGTCGGTGCTGGACTTTCAGGGCTGGTACAATTCATCAGTCGCAGTCCATATCGAAGGACACTCTAATCAGAATGGGCGTCGAAGGCCGGACTTTCCACGTACTCTGTGAAGATGAAGCTCGTTGGGAGGTGAAGGCGCTCATAGCCGCCGTCGAGCTCCAGCGACAAGCCGATGGCACGGCATTCGTGACGCTGCGCAGCAGCGGAGACGAAAAGAGATTCAGAGACATTGCGATGGACACACCCCGCGATGTCGAGCAGGAGCAGTGGAGGAGACGAGAAGACCAGGATCGGAACGGATCTTTTTTCGCGGGTGCCAAGACTTGGACCGCCTACTCCGCGTCGCGAAACTTTGCAAATCATCGAGCTCCCCCCGAATCTATTGCTCTTTCCCATCTACTTTGCTCCCTCCTTAGAGCAAGTGGTTATCAACTGCCCATCATGCAATCTCACTTATCGAGACGGGTCTTTCGAGCCCTCATCAACGACGAACCACTCCATTTCTCGAGATGCCGCCGAAATCAATTGCTGCATACCATTTCTCCGGCACGAGTACGACCCTGGGTCCCTGTCCTCCAGAATATTCCGCGACGGACTCTCTTCGCTTTCAACTTCAATCCGGCCACAGAAACCGGCGAAGGGCGGCCGGCGACTCTGCCCTCGGAAAAAGGTCTACAGCCCATGGCCGATCTCAAGCGATCCCTCGCGGATAAGAGCAGAGCTCCCCCGAGCCGTACACTTACAAAGGCTTTCCAACTTTTTTTTGCTACGAGGGTGGAGAATCCCGGTGTCATCAACCTATTCCAGGCTAAGCTGCTGTCTATAACGTGGAAGCATTTGAAGGCGCAACAGGAGGAGTTGGATGACCGGGAGTTTCAGGATGTCTTCTCTGTCGAGAGCCTTGAGAGAATGCTCTTCGTCTTCCAGGAGGCAGAGTGTCTCCCCGAGTCGCGCGCTACTATCCTGAAGGTCGCACGCTATGTCTACGCAGAGCTCCGGGCCGATCATGGATTCGGTATCGACTCAGTGAGCCGGCCTGCTCTTATGGCCTACATCAATCTGCTGTCGAGTAATGGCTGCCCTGCAGAGGCGCGACTCGTTATTCTCAAGTTCGGCGGTCGATTTCGAGGGGCGAAGCCGTCTCCATGGTTGACTGTTATGAAGGGCTTTGCTATGGACGACGACAACCGCCAATTGCGGAACATTACTAAGGAATTTCCGAAATACGGCATGAGATTCGACCAAGCCTCTCATGAGGAGCTCGTCAACCTTCTCATTGACCAGGGTCAATTCAAGGCTGTCCAAACGGCCTACGAGTGCCCCGTAACGGACAACACCGAGCCCTCGTTGGCTGCCAAGCAAGCTGCCATCAAATGTGCAATTCTGAATTCCGACACCGAGTGGGCACGGCCGATCTTCTACTCACTACCCCAGGGACCGCTGCCCGAGACTGTAGGCATCACCTTGCTTTGGGAGGCGGCACAGGGCAGCAGTGCATCTTCGCTTGCGGAAAAGGTCAAGTCCTGGATCACGTCCGATGCTCTGATCAAGGATGCCATCACTGTCGCGGATTTGAACAGCCTCATCCAGTATGCCAATGCTTCTCAGAACCCCGGACTCGCCCCCAGCTTTGTTCGACTGGCAGAGCAGTGGGGTCTGGTTCCGGACCAGCGAACCCATCTATTGCAGTTGGAGTCGTACGTCCAGGCCGGGGCTGTTGAGCAGACCCTGGAAATGCTTGAACGGCGAGTCGATCTCAGTCTCCTGCCAAGCGAGAACCTGCCCCTTTGCAACAAGCTGATCGCCATGCTTTGTTCGTCAGAGCAAAGGGATGCTCTGTTCCAGCGAATTTCGTCCCTTCTCGATCCCCTTTTCCAGGATAATGTGCGGCTGGACCCTACGACTGTCGCCGCATTGACGCGTATGCTGCTTTATCGCCACGATTGGGAGGCAATTTCCGAGTTGCTTCGTCCCCGACTGGGTGCCTACGACGACGAAGGCAAGAGTTTTGTCCAAAAAGCAATCACGGACTTTATTCTCGACAAGAGCCAGAAGGACCAGGAGGTGTGGGATGTATACGAGCTTTTCAAACTTGGATTCCCACAAGCCGGTGTCAGCATACGAACCGAGATAATGTGCAGTTTCTTCGAGCGCAAGCGAAGTGACCTCGCCGTTTTAGTATTCGGACACATGCGTCAGGAGGAAGACCCGAGACGTCGTCCCAAGCCGGATACCTACGCTCGGTGCTTCCAAGGGATTGCCCGAAACAGCGACGCGACCAATCTGGAGTTGGTGCACAACATGCTGAGGCTCGACCTGGAGGTGAACCTCAACACTCGGATTCAGAACGGGCTGATGCTAGCGTATGCCGCCTGCGGGATGCCCGAGAAGAGCATGGAGATCTTCCGCCAGATCCTCCAGTCCGACGACGGGCCCTCACACAAGACCATCCGAATCTTTTTCCGTGTCTGCGAGAAGCACCATAACGGTGCGCAGGAGGCGATTAAAATGTTGAAGAAAATCAAAAAGGTGGGAGTTGAAGTCGATCGCCCGCTTTACACCGCGTACATTGAGGCAGTGGCCGCGCAGTGCGAATTCGACTTGGCCGTAACTGCGATTGACAATATGGAAGCCGAGATCGGGGTTCCTCCCACGAGCACAACGTGAGTGACTTTCTGAGTGATAACATCGTTCATTGCTAATGCTAATTTGACCAGGATTGGACTATTCTACAACGCTATTCCATACCAGTACTGGAAGGACGAAGTGGAGGCGTGGGCAGGGCAAAAGTACCCCGAGCACTGGGCGCATCTGGCCACGATGGAGCGCAGCGAACATGAAGAGGGGCTCGAATTTGATGGCATCTCGAACGAGGTGTGGGTATAGTGAACGCCTATAGTTATGAATTGTAAATTATTCCCAAGTTGAATCATACATATTATATACCTTTCAAGCCATTTAGTGTCTGATGAAGCATCCAATGATATTCACGGCCCCCATGGAATCCAACATGGGCTGATCGGAACATCTTAAGATACTTAAAACACGATCCCCCAACTTACCTTTCCTACTCCTCTCCCTAACCCACCTACCACCTAAATATCAAAAGAACCAATCCTCCAACCATGGCATCAGGACTCATCTTCAACCCCATCCACCTCCTCCACACCGTACCACTCGCAACCAGCACGGCAACCCTAGCACACGCCATGCTAGAACTGATAGCGAACTCAGCCTTCCTCCAGCCGCGTATCCGACAGCAATCCGACACGGTACTCCCAACCTGGTTCGACCGAGTATTCGGACAAGCAGTATGGACAGTCCTAGCGCTGAACGTGAGCACGATCTCTGCGGCGGCAGCGACACTACTACTTCACCAACAGCGGCGAGATTTGCAGACGCCGGTGTTCTACTGGGCGGGACTGGCGGGTGCTGTTGGGCACCTGGTGTTTGTCCCGTTCGTTGCGGGGCCAGTGCAGCGTATAGTTGAGGCGAATGAGAAGTCAAAGCCGACCCGAGATATGGAGAGGTGGTTGAATGTGCATCGGGTGCGGATGGTTGTGGCGGATTTGCCGGCTTGGATTGCGTTTGTGGGGGCTGTTTTGACGTTGTAGCTGGTGTAGCGACATCGACATCTGCTACGAATGATGGATGAGATCCACGCTACGCAATTTTCCGAATCAAAGTCGCTGTAAATGAACCATGCACAACCGATTCGCGCCAGTCCAACGCCATAAAACTGTCGTAAGAGCTTACAAGCTGAAAATACCACTCCGCTTCTTTCCATGCGGATACACGATCAACGCCGAAACAAACAGACCGACCGAGATACCGATGGCTGTTTGGATCATCCCGTAACCCAGAGCAGTCAGGGAGCTTCCCGAGTTGGCATTGGCGATAGCGGTCGGGTCACCGGAGGCGACGGCCTCGGCGTATTGCAGACCGGAAATGATGGAGCCACTGGATGCGAGACCCGACGGCACGAGAGTAAAGATACCCGGGATGATAGCAGCGGCGGCATGACCGTGCCACAAACGACTGTACAGATTGGCCAGAAGACCGATGGTGAAAGCACCGACGGTGTTGGAGACTTGACCGGAGCCGAGCCTCTTGCTACTGAAGTAGTTGGTCGCGTAGCCGCAGACACCCATAAACACGGTGACGGGGACCTGCTTGAACTTGGCTTGGTTGATAAGGGCGGCGAAGAAACAGAATATCGCGACCCAGGGGAAGTGCTGAATGTATTCGTTGCCCCAATCCGCGACCGCGTTGGGGCATGTTGATTCCTTGGTGGCGTGTCTGTCGATGACACCGTAGATTGTGGTGCCGACTGTGACGCCGTAGCCGAGGAAGAGAGAGTAGATGATGGTGAAGACCATGCGAATAGAACCGGCGTTCATCTGGTGGGACTGCAGCTCCAAACTACTGCTGAGGACCGAAAAGCCGGGCAGAATCATAGCAATGGATGATTCGGTCAGAGCTGCATAGCAGAAGACGTGCTCGCCATTGTGCTTGATGCTTCCAAAAGCACGAGCCAAAAAGGAGGTTAATATAGCCGCCGACACCTCCAGTACGTTGGAGTATGTGGCAGATGATGGGGCAAGGATGTGTTGCATGAATCCAACGAGGGAGCCCAAGAAGAAGATGATAGGAAGGTCGATAGGACGGGCAGAGAAGGAGTAAGGACCGACGGCGACACTGGCGAGGCCGGTCAATAGGACCAAGATCCAACGATTGTAGCGCGGTTTTCTCTGCATGATCTGATCCAGGTCGGTGGTGGCATCCTCGACACTAATCACGTCGTGCACCACATTCTTGTAGACGTTGTGAGTCTCTGCTAGACGAGAGAGATCCAGCCCCTGAACGACACGAATAATCTTCACCTCGGCAGTGCGGGTCAAAGGGTCATCGAAGGACATGAACATACAGCCGGGGATGTACATGAATTGCGCATTGACATCCAGTACTCTGGATGTCATCATCATGTACTCCTCGAGACGGTGAGTCGGCGCACCGTACTTCATCAGGGCGCGACAAAGCTGCATGATGTACTGCTGGCGGGCCAGAATAGCGGCGATGTGCACCTTCAATTTGACATCCTTGTCACTCTTGCGCTTTTGCTTCTTCCGCTCCTTGTAATTCATGGTCTCCGGGCCTTGTGCACCAGGCACGCCGACCCGACCCATATCCATGGAGGCCTGGATCAAAGAAGAGGTGTAGTGATGGCCGGACTCCCTCTTTTTGGGCTTGGCCGGCATGGGCAATTTGTTCAGCATTGGAATGCTGGCCTTGCTGTCGTTGTTGGAACCATCTCTGTACCACTTGACCTTCTCCTTCTTCCCACTGGGTGTGTTCGTCCCATTCGGCGAGGTCGTTCCGGTGGTTGTTGCTGGGATAGTCTCTGTTTCAGGATCCGACTCTGATGGGCTGGAAGCCACACTGACTCTACTCGCTGCAGCGCCCACATTGTGGGCATACACTCGGAGAAACTGCGAGAGAAGCCCTCCGTTAAGCGGGGTTGAAGCTCCACTTCCACCGGGACTCGTCGCACCAGAGCGCGGTTCCTGCGCATCACGATGATGCCCAGACACATGAGGCAAACCCAGCTGCCTCAACAGGTGCTGGGCCTGCGACTCGTGATCGATACCGTGAAGGCGGTCCTCCACATCGTTGGCCTGGCGAGCCTGAAAGCCTTTCAAGTCGTCCGTGGCTCCGTAGTATTCAGGTGACCAACACGCATCCACGCCCTCGGCTTCTCTTTCATGCGGACGGCCCAGTCTCTCTGCTATGGTGGCGGTCCTTTGTCGAATGCGCTGGCTGGCAGTCCTCCATCGCTCGGGGATAGAAGCAGTCCTCGGTTGCTCGACCTCATCCCGGGCTTCCGTCTCATGATTCTCAGAATTGAGAGCAGCCGTATGCTCCCGGTCCTCGTCCGAGCTTTGGTGAGGGGAAGACGGAAACTTCTCCTGCGAATCGGACATTTAGAAGGTAGCCAGGCCGCTGAGAAGTACCCCACAAACGGCTCGACTTCATCCTGGGGAAAAAGGAAAGACACGGGGGACAGGGGAGTTTTGCTTTTTAAAAGAAAGGCCGGACTCTCTTCATCGGACCATCGGACCCACGTCGCTAACGCGGGTTGAAGTCATGGCCGGACCGGAACGCGTCAGTTCTCGTGGCGCTCGGTCGTCTCGTCAATGGACCAAAAAATAAAAAGAAAAAGCCAAAAGAAAAACGATTGCTGAGTGGACTGGACACATCCGGATTCCGTCCGTTCAGTTCCTGGCTCGATCCATGGATCCATGGATCTTGCATCATGCAAAAGCGCTATGAACGAACTATGAAGGATTCATTGTGTTCATAAAAAAAGACAAGCTTCGCCAACCGCCGCTAAACCACGCCAGTGATGCAGGTTTAATTGCAGGAACGGTCCGTTTCCCCTGTCTTTTGCCTCCCAAATGCCATGTTCTCGGGGTTGGATCGGGACTCGGCCCAGTTGCGGGTTCCGAACCGGATGAGACTCGCTCTGGACCTGGGCCTGACCCACATGGACACAGGTCTCGGTCGGTTGTTCATAAAAACAGGGAGAAGATCACTCCCATTGACGATCTGCACGTAACCCGAAGCTATATGTATATACTTCACTCGGTAGTCCAGACCGGATATACCCCCTAGCTCCCCGTGGCTGACAATAGCTCTGAAACAATATTTTTTATCAACAGTCGATCCACGTAGCTTACTTCTGCATATATTAAGCTCATGTAGCGGGAGTCGGAAGTGACTCGGCTACCGTTTATCCATGCCTATCTGGGTATCAACCTTGGGTATATGTAGCAGAGTACATGCCCAGACCGTATCGATTCCCCTAGGCCAAGAGATACTCCGCCACAGTCACATAGCCTCCCCGAACAGAGAGACATCACAGCTGCCTAAGCGCGATTAAAATGCTCCAGTTGCAATGGCCGCCAAGCCTCCCCAAACCCCGCAGCATCGCCTCTTCTCCGCATCTATAACATGCACCAGGTAATCCTTTCCCGTCATAAAACCCATAAACTCCCATGCAGCAATGCCAACCCAAGCCCTCCAATCCCCTTCCCACCCAATCGCCCTACGACGCACCCACCTCCTCTCCCCAGCGCCGGACCTCCTAACCAACACCCCAACAACACTATGCATCTCGCGCGAGAATACTCTATCCGGGCGAGACTTTACCGTAACCCAGCTGCGTAGAGACGAGCCGATAGGCAGCCCACGCCGCAACACACTCCTATACACAGTGACGGGCAAGTTCTGGAGCAACTCTTTGCAGCGCCAGATCCGGGACGCGTCGGGGCGGCCTGTACTCTCGCTACGACGGATATGGTGGAAGGGACAGTGGTCGGTGAAACGGGGTGGCGGGGTGGGCGACGAACTACTCAATGTGGATACGCGGGTAGGGACGAAGATGGGGATACGGTTCACGAATGCGCTTGGGCGACTTCTTCACGGTGATCTGGATCGGAATGAGGATATGGAGGAAGCCCCGCCGCCGTATACGCCGCCTCCGTACAGTGCTGTTTTGGCGGAGGATGGTAGGAACCAGAACCAGAACCACTCGGGCGGGGAGAGTGAGAGTGATAGTGATAGTTTGGAGAATTCCGTCTCCAAGGGTAGGAGGCACTACGAACCTCCGGCCTATGACTCTGTTCGACGGAGTCACTCGCTGCGAGACTTACTGGACGCGGTTGAGCCGCCCAGGGAGCCGGCACCGGCATCGTTGTCACATCGGTGGTCGGGGGGATACGATCCCAAGGTGGAGTTGAAGGTATCGCAGCAGAACTCTCGAGTCACGGCGGTAACGATGGGAGAGAGGAAGATCATTCACGTTCGGCGGGATAAGGTCATGGACTATAATCTGTCCGGGCCGATGGCGAAATGGGAGGTGGAGATTGCGGAGGGTGTGGACCTGGTGCTGGTGAGTTTGCCCTTCATGTCGAAGGAGAAAGATACTAACGGAGAAAGGCTGTCACTATTGTCTTGATTATGGCCGAGTTTGTACGGCACGAGTATCGTGTTCGGGTGATTTGATGTTCATATCCGATCCTGGTTTTATGATCTACGTTACAGATGAATCATGTCAAGGCCCCTTCAATCGGGGCATCTCAATGCCAATGCAATTGGAAATCCAACAACTTTTCTAAACCATACATTCGTCATGAGGAACGGTCTCGTTCCCGTATTAAGTATATCATTTGGGCCCTGCCAGTGACGGACGTGGGCATTTCTGGGCATCCGGCGGAAAAAAAAAAAAAAAAAAAAAAAAAAAAAAAAAAAACAATGAAAGAGTCTAAGAAACTCTACTGGAGCTTAGACAGGCGCTTGGTCATACTGGAGAGATTGTTAGTGACGATTTTGAGAGATATCGGGACGGACACGTACAAGTCAAAGAAGGCGAACTGGCTAGGGTTGTTGCCGAATTCGTAAACGAAGCGGCTGGCCAGGTGGCTACCGAAGATAGCACGGAGGTAGCTTTCGGGCACCTTGAAAAACGATTAGCATCTTCATCGAAAAGACCGTGAGTTGCAAAACATACCCGTTCCAAAATGTTGTCCAGGCCGATCTTGTCCAAGAGAAGACTCGGCAGAGCATCGCGCAGGACCGAGCGGCGAAGGGCGAGGTTGTCCCAGAGCTCGGTCTGCTGGAGCTCCTCGTCCAGCTTGGTGATGGCGACACTGAGACGGTCACTCAGGACGCTGCGCAGGACACCGGTCTGCTCGTGCTCGCGCCAGATAGCCTCAAATTCGAGAGTGGCGTTCTTCTTGATGATCTCCTGGACCTGCTTGACGTAGGCCTGGTAGAACTCGGGGACGGTGCCGTCCTCACCAACACACATGTTCTCGACGAACTCGGAGTCGTTGAAGGACAGAGAAGCCAGAACTTCCAGGGATGAGGAAGTCACACCACCCTTGTTGGCCGAGGCATCCTTAAACAGAATGCAGCCGGCCTTCTCCAGACGCAGCTTGGCATCCTGGGTGATGAACAGGTTGGCGCCCTCAACGATGTAGGGAACAACACACTTGTTGCCCTGGATGAGCTTGCCGACGGTGGACAGGTCGATGGACTCGGGACGGCCACCGCAGGGCACGAATACATCGAACTTCTCGTGGTGACGGAGGTGGAAGGTGTTACGGAAGATCATGCCGTTGGCAACGACCTCGCCGCTGGGCAGCTTGACGTTCTTCTCGTCAACCAGCACACGGTAACCCTCGGGCGATAGCTTCGACAGGTCGAACTCGGAGATCATCACACGCTTCTTGGCCAGACGAAGCAGCTCCTCGTGGTTCAGGCCCTGGGGGTCGACAATGACACCGGAACCGTCAACGATAGCCGAGTACTTCTCATTGGAGAGCAGAATCTCGTTAGATCCCAGATCGCCGTCGGGACCACCGGTCTGCAGCTTGTGCATAGTGGAGGGGTCGATGTTCAGCTTGCGGTAAATACCGAGCACGTACTGGCGGACGGAGAGCGTGGTCATGCCGTAAGTGTCGTGGGGGATACCACCCAGCTTGGGGCTCTTGCCGGTGAAGAACGACTTCCACCAGGGGGCACCACGGTTGCGGGCGTGCTCGGTGGCCCAGTCAACCAACTCAGCAGTGTTCTCGTCGGGACCCATGAAGAGGATCTCGTCCTGACCGTGCAGATCGACGATGGGATCCTTGATACCAGGGCTGACCGGGGGCAACAACAGATCCATGATACTGTCGATGTACTTCTCGAAGGCGACCCGCGCCTTGTCCTGGTGATCCACATCCAAGAGGATCACACCCTTGGCACCGCCTTCCGGAATATCCTTGTTCTTGCGCTGCTGGGTATTGGCCAAGTTGTAGTTCTCGTCGAACATGGAACGAGCGTTGATGCCGTATGCTTCCTTGTTCCGACTCTTGACGATACGGATACCACCGCGAGCAATGTCACGGAAGCGCAGGTGGAAACCACGGAACTCGGAGCTAATAACCAGGAACATGCCGTACAGGGGCTGGGGGTACTCGTGCTCCGGCAAGAAGTCCGGCTTCAAGCGGAAGCTCAAGGCCACCTTGGTAGGGGTGAAGAAGTTGGTCTTGAGGATGGAGTTGTTGAAGACCCGGAACGAGTTCATGACCATCTCGTCGTGCTCGTTGACAGCGGTGCTGCGAATGAGCGCCTTTAGCTTCTTGTCGTCCAGGACCTCGTCCACCTGGAGACGCAGGTAGCTGAGAGTGGGCAGGAAGTCGTCGCCGGCGGGGCCCAGAGTCTGGACATAGTGGGTGTTGGCGAAATCCAGGTAGAGCTTGTGAATGAGCTCGGGGTAGTTGTTGATGATCTCAAAGATGTAGTCGGCGGTGAAAGTTTCCGTACGAAGACGCTTCTTGATCTTCGACAGCAGCTCCGCGTGGACGCTGTTGTTGGTGTCAAGCAGGGCAGATAGGGAGGTGTACTCGGAGCCCAGGCGGTTCAGGAACTGCTGTACGAACACCCAGGCACAGTGAGCGTAGATGGTCTCCTGCAGACTGAGGCGGCCGGTGGCAAAGTGTCCCTGGAATCGGTTCTGGGGAATACAGTAGAGGAGCGAAGTCTCCTTCATAATCTGGTGAATGGCGGCCTCGATCGGAGGGTACTTGGTCGAAATCTCAGGCTTCTCCGACGAGGGGCGGAGATAGAGGGAGATGACGGTGATACCGTTGGAGAAGTTCTCAAGGTACTTGCGCGAGCTGGTCAAGCGGTAGTAGTGATACAGATCAGACAGAGCGCTGAACAGGCCCATGGCCGAGCCCTGGCGGTAGGCAATGACCAGGCGCTTCTCCCGGCTGCCCTCAATCTCGAACATCTCAATGACGGGGCCGTGACGGCTGACGGCAGTGGAGATGATCTCCTGGTAGATAGCCTTGGTGTTGGGGGTGGCCTTTTGCAGGAAACGCTTCTCACCGATGATATCGATGTTGGTCTCGTTCGGGGAAGGGTTGGGGTTGGCGAACTGGCACTTGTACACGAAGTAGCAACGCAGCTGCTGGCCGTTGTCACCGGGGAGGGTGGTGGGGGAGCGGAAGGTCTCCACACGGTAGCAGTTGGGACCCTTGGAGTTGTTGATGTACTTCTCATCGATCCGCTGCTCGTAGCGGGGGCCGTCCACCGTGGAGACACCGGGCCGGCTGGTATCGATGTAGACCGCATGATCTTCGGCTTCCTTGTCCAGGCGGATCTCGAGCTGCTTATCATCGCGCGCATAAGCGGCGACCTTGGCAGCGTAGAGGGAGAGGATCTGGGTCACAATGGCATCCACCGTCTCGGT
This sequence comes from Penicillium silybi, assembly GCA_027569585.1. Taxonomy (NCBI): domain Eukaryota; kingdom Fungi; phylum Ascomycota; class Eurotiomycetes; order Eurotiales; family Aspergillaceae; genus Penicillium; species Penicillium silybi. Next base: position 387,831 of record JAPDFI010000002.1, on the reverse strand, counting down.
CTGGAAGTAGGTGTCGTCGATGCCAAGCATGTTGTAGAACCAGGTAGTCTCGGAGACGACGAAGTCACTGGGAAAGAAGCCCTTCTCCTCCAATTGATCCATCACTGCGATGCGTTAGCTCAACGGATCGGTTTCCGGCGGGATCGCAGTCTTCACGTACCCTGCTCCATTTGCTTCTGCTTGCCCTCGAAGGTGGCGGCAATGTAGCCGGGGTCCTCCTCGGACAGAACCCGGTGCGGACTGTGACCCGGGGTGCCGGGAATGCCCAGATGCGTGGGCTGAGGGGACGGTTGCCGCAGGGCCTGCCCGACGACATGGTCCAGGTGCTTGTTGTGGGGGTACCGCTGGAAACCGATAGGCGTCCCGGCGCCGGAGCTCCCATCCTGGCTGTTGAACATCTTGGGTAGAGGCCGGGAGGGCACCGAGGTGCCATTGTAAGTCTCCGAAGGGGGAGTGATAGGCGCGGGAGACGACATGATTTGTCTTTTCAGGAGACTCTAAACAAGAAGAAAGGAAGAAAAAGGACGCTGAGAGGGAACCGCGGTCAGCCGGCACGTGGACAAGATAAGGAAATGCAAGCTTATCACTGAAGTCATCATTGACCGCAGACCTTCTATTATGTGGGTTGCACATAATAGACAACAAGCAAGGAGGATATGTAGTACTCACCGACGCCATCTACCGTCGATCGTGCTACGAAGGCTTTTTCTGGTTTCAAGTGAAAAATCCGGGGAATCCCAGGTTCATTAAATAGCTACAAAAGACCGGATAGACCAGTAAAAGACCAAAAGAACCGCCGAGTTTCTCTGACACAGCGCGGCGGCGTGGCCAGTCATAACCGATGCTAGGCGGCGGTCACTCCACGATCCACATCGTGACCGGCGGTCTCGATGCCCTTGATCCGCATGGAAGACCCACCGGAACTAACGCTCATTCCTCTCATCCTCCTCTCACGACGGGCGTGACTAAGAGCCGGCGCTCCATCGCCTCCTGATTGGCAGCCATCGCCCCCTCTTTCCGAGGGTGAAGCCGACTGGAAAAATCCCGCTGCGTCATGCGGGCCGAAAATAGAGAAATAATTACCTCACTGACTTTCTGCGTGGCTGAGTTGCTGGACTATTCTATGCTGGAACTATCTTTGGGGCCGGTGGACTACACTACTATGGCGACGCTCGATTCAATCGCTCAGGTGACCTTCCAGAAATATTCGACTAAAAATGAAACAAATTAAGACAAAAACTAAGACTAAGAGAGAACCGAGCCGAAGAGAAAAGGTCACCTGAGCACGTCAACTGCCCTTACCGGTTGTCTGCTATTACTTCCTCTTTATCAGAAATGAGGTGATAGCGGGATGCGATGTGTCATGGCGCGCCCTGGACAGGTTTTGAATACGGTAAATGCCTCAATTGCATCCAGCCCTACCGTCCATCAGTCCCAAGTCCGGGGGATTTTCGTCATTGAGGATGTGTAGCCAAGGTTATTACGCACTGGAGAGCGTCCCCGGGCCGGCGACGTCTCCAACCGGAGGGGCTCTGGTACCTGGATCGTCGTGAGTTGCGGGGTAATCAAGGCTAGTCGGCGCTGCTGCGATCCAGCCATCTCGCACGTTCTGCACTGCGACGAATCATGGCGAGCCCCATGGCCTCCATCAGACTCCGACAAATTCTGCAACCCCAACCGGCGGGGCTTTACGTGATATCGGCCTCTCGGCGCCACTGCGATTGGGAGAGGCTTCCGAGAATTGTGGATGAGGTACCTAATGGCTTATCTCTGGGGAAAAATCTGTTTTCGCTGCCTGAGGCATCAGTTGGCCCAGATAGGATTAAGTTACCCCAGCCGAACCAGACTTTCAAAGTATCCAAGACTGATGATACTCCCCCAGTTTTGCAATCCATGTTCAGGTGAACAAGAGCCACATCAAGGGGCAACCCTCGGATCGAATACACAGTCGATTTCAGGAATTGGTCGCCTGACACCTGGACCGAGCTGGGCACAGATAACCCTGGGAAGTATGACTACCCAGGTACTCTGGATTCGAGTCACGATCTGGCAAGATAGAAGAATGGAAAACTCGTATAATCCTGTCCTTGCTCGCACGGTCCCGGATCTCGGATCTCCTGGACATTCCTCTGAGATCGAGCATCTACCTCAGCCGGGCTGGGGGACTATCCCCTGCGTACCCCAGCCTTCGCCCTGTCTCTCGCCTCGATGGATGCCCGAAGGCCCATGGGTTCGAACCGGCCTGGAATGTCTGCGATCTAGCACAGGTAGCTATCTAGGTACCCGAGTAGGGATGTTGCTATCACGACATACCCAAGGACGATTGAGCGAGTCCGTACCTGATCGGTCATCTGTCAGACGTCTGCAGAAACGCCAACTCATCGTCGCATGCGCATGACAGCCCTCCTTTTTTGGCGGTGAAGCTGTATAGTGAAACATCATCGGCGAATGCAGGGTGGATATGAGTTGGGCTTCGATCGAAGGGGTTTCCCGAGTAATGTGCAAAATCCGGAGCCCCGGGGTGTTGATCCGGAAGGTTTATCCTTTTCTAGTATGCCCCTTTATCCCCAGAAAACTAGTGCAGGGGGGAATAGACAATCGACGGTCGATAGTCAACGATAGTAGTGCAGGCTATGCGACCCCTTGAATCCGGGGAATCAAAGGTGGAGGGTCCCATTTATCGGGCATAGGGTTTGGAGACGCCTCCCTGTGGATTGTGGGATGAGCTCGCGGGCCAACGGCCAACTTCCGGGAGAACAGAAAACGGATAAAAACATGGGGCCACCGCCATTCCTGCAATAATCATGATAGTGGGATTTGTTGTCTCCCCCTTACACTCCACCTCGGTTTCCTTTTCCCGTGCCCAAGGACCCGGGATGTACTCGGTACTTGATATCCCGAGCGTTGGAAGTCCATTCGATCATTTGATATACTTGTACTATGCTGTACCGGCTGAGCGAAAGATCAGCTACGATAATAAAGGCTGTAGCCCGACAGACTGGTCGTTGGGACGATCGAGCTCGTGCCGGACAACTCTCGGCCTCGGTGATTTCATTTCCTGCTGATCCCAAGGTCAGTCTTCTTTCCGTGCAAGATCAGAAACATGGAAAAAAGGCCCGTAGCCCGATCTGATTTGTACCGGAATTCGAAGTCCGCTTTCCCCGGAACCTCCTTTTTCCAGTAGTGTTGCACATCGCCACTCATTTCCACTCGCGGAGAAGAGCTGATCCATCTCATTCAACTTGCCCCTGTGCAACCCGCCTTCCCCACACTCACAACGCGTCAGTTCCCCGGTGGGGGATCCCGCCGTTCCGGGAATGTCCACATATCCCTGTGTGATTCGATGCTCTGGGTCGAGAATGAGGCGATCGGGACTTGGCGTTTCCAGGGTCGTTTGTTTTTTGCTGTGGTGTGTTGTGTTGTACTTTGTACTCGGTACTTCTGATTCCTTCCCCAGGCATGTAGCTTACTCCACACCCTTTTTTCTTTTTTCCTTCCTTTTTTTTTTTTTCCTTTTTTCGGTCTGGCGAAGTTTCCGACGAGTAAAGGAGGTGTGAGGAGTATAACTAGCCGGAGATCCAGAGGATTTCAATCCTTCGCTCCTCCATCACGACTACCCCTACCCCTTACTATTCACCGTATCACCGTTCACTCCTAAACTCGGCCTCTTCCATCGTTTTATCTTACCGCCTCAATTCACTCCGGGCTTATCTTCTACATCCGTCTTCAACCCCAACGTTCTTCCCCAACCCTCTGCAACCTTCTCTGGCTGCATTTTCGCCCACCTCGTTCTTCTCACTCTCCATTACATCACAGCGTCGGAAAGTCTCGTCTCGATTCCAAGTGAGTTTATTCCCGACTGAGAATCTTTACATCATATCTCGCCTCCATCTCCGATCCTCCGATCCCGCCAGTTCGGGCAGTTTCGGAAGAACTACAACCATATGCCATTCCAAAGCCGTAAAACCGCAACACAGAGCTGACTCCTATCCTAAACGATAGATCCCGGAACCACGCATCTCTTGCATCATCCTCCCAGCCGAGGTATTCACCCAACCGGCAACCGAAGCATCAACATAAAAAGAAGGCCCAACCCAATCCACCGGCCCCCAATTCCCACCATGGCCTCCATCTCCACCAAAACAGCCACCCACCTCCCAATCGCACCTCCCACAACCGCGGAAGCATTCGCTGCATATTCAGAGGACATCACTCGCGCAATCATGACAGCCACCAGCCCCAAGCCAGTCAAGCTGCACCACAATTTCATCGACGAGCTACCTCCCGCTCCACCTCCCTCCCCCGTCTCCTTCGCCATTGACAGCAATGGCAAGACCGGCAAGAAGCACTCCAAAGTGCCCAGCATGAGTCTGGAGTAAATCGAAACGAACCCAGCTCTGCCTTTCTTGTTTACCACGGCTTTTTTCTTTGCGGTTTCACGTTTCACTTGCGAGCGATACCTCTCATTTTTCACGGCTTTCTTCCTTTCGGGCCTGACATAGCGATTTACACGGCGTTTGAATGGGGGCTTTGCTGGATGCAAGGCATTTTTTTCCCTTTTGTTGATGGATCTGGGAATCGGGATACATAAAAAGTCTAGGGGTTCTGGTGATTTTGAATTAATGCCCTGGGCTAGGAATATCAATAATTACGTATTATTTGGGGACTCATAAATTAGAAGACGCAAAGGAATTGGTAGAGGAAACGTAAGGCAATCTGGTGTATTGGTAAACTAAAATGACAGCTTATCTGGCAGAAGTACACCTCGCATGCAGGGTCCGAGATAGAGATTACTCATGCCTGTACAAGACGAGGACACTCATCTCGAGTACATTGTACACGGCCCGGATCTCGACTCAACGGACTCCCCTTCTACCCCTGTCAACGGCATAGTATGCATGGCATGTGAGGAAGGCCCGCCGATCACGACGTCATACACTGGGGAACCCCAAGGTGACACAAGCTGCCAGAAGTCTCCGTACAAGGAAACGCGGAGACACAGGGGTGCAGGAGATCGGTCGTACGGACGGGTAGGCCGAGTCAAAAAGCAGATAGGGACGATCCAACGGTCACATCATAAGGGAGGTGGGTATGACGTTTACCATCACACAGCAGGCCAGAATCAGTTCATGTCAGCATGTGCGCTAACCTTTGGAAGTACTTTGTTGATCGGTTGGAAACAGGTCGAAGGGTGTGGGGCCCGCCTCCCTCTGTCCGGGCAGCCGGGCGGGTGATCGGCTCTTCGAGCGTTCCATGGGAAGGGAGAGCTGTCCTGGTTCCATATCAAAGATAACTCATTGAGTGGCTGCTCGAATCTTGCAATAGACGCGAACATGCTGCAATAATATGCAGGGTCCACGACAACGTAGGCCTAGCCAGCGAGGCCTCGTCCCTGTGTTTACACGTGACGCATGAATCGGGCGCAGGAAAAACAAAGAAGATGAAATCATAGCGCCATTGTCGCTGTGGCCCGAATACCCGCGGAGCAATTGGACTAATCAAGCACATCATGGCCGAGACCGGTTCCGAGTTCCGGAAGCTTTGTCAAGACCTAAGGCTTAACCCACATGGGCAACTCAACTCTCATCCGGATGAATATGTTCACGGATCAACTGTTCCAGAGTTGCCAGTGCTTCTGTGTCTCCTTCGTAGGCTAGGTCTCGGAGCCGGTTGACTTCAGCGACTTGAGCATCGGTGCGAGCCCATCCACTCAGACGCTCTGCAATATTCACGTTGCGCTTAGTACTCATGACCGTACGCACGGGATCTGTCTCGCCCTTGGCAGTTTTGATGTTCTGCAGCTGCTGGAGGAACTGCGCCTGATACGTTTGGGGCAGCGCACGCCGGGGCACGCCCATGGAAGCAGCCGTCTGAGAGGACGAGAAACCCTCAGGCGTGAGGTCTGCGTTTGCAGCGATCCCATCATCTTGAACCAATCCGAGACCAGAACTGGAGGTGATGTTCGCCTTGCGACCGAGGATCTTCACGCTGTTGGCAGCAAGAAGGTCAAAGGCCGGGCCCTGCTGCAGAGGCGTATGCTCAGGGTCCGGGTCCGAGTCGGGATGAGCAAAGACCAGCTCGGTACCGATCCGATCGGCCCAGGAGCAGCTGAAGATTTGATTGTGGTACGAGACGATCGGGTTGCACGTGTGGAGACCGAGAATCTGGATTCGCTCGCTGCTCAGAGTCTCGGATTCTGCACTCTCGAGGGGTGTGAAGGTATCGGCGCCTGGATTGGACTCAGGCGCATCGTCCGCTGCACTGGCTGTTTCATTGGAGGAGACGGGGTCATCCTGACGCCGTCGTGGAGGGCGGATAGGGCCGTGGTGGGAGGTAAGGTCCAAGTTCAGATAGAAGGTCTGGCAAGGTCAGTACCGCAAAGTCGACGGGGCCGGATAGATATCTACCTCCGTCTCGGTGTCGTGGTATTCATATTCGTACTCCTCATCCGATCCCGGATCCATGTGGCGATCCATGTTTTGCAAGGGAGGTCAATCATCACATCCAACTTCTGGCGATAAGATAGAACGGATGAGTCAGCAAATGCAAGCGGTGAGGCCGAGATGAGGGGTTTTCCGTTCGCGGCGATGAGTCGAACGGGTTATTTGTGTACAACGTTTGTCCCTGATGAGCTATTTTTGTATACTTTGAAGTTGAGGATTCTCTTCGGTCAACGATATTTCATGAGTCAATTTCCAAGACAATTGGGAAGGGGTTCTTTCGGGTGTGAACATTTCGATTCATCCCTGTAGTGTAAAACACCGCTGCCTGAACCGCTTTTCCCGGGTCGATCAGATCAGCCTTACGAAGCGAAAATCATCCCCCCCCTCCCACACTTCACCCCGAAAGGAAAAGATGACAATGGCGGCATCATCCGTTCGTAAGTTATCCGAGTCTTCCGCCCTGTATAGTTTCATGCAGGGCGGGGCCCTATGGCGATCGCATCCGGCTTGGCTATCGCCATGCATTTCCGCACGTTCCCGGTCGCTCGCGCTGACTTGTTCGAGAACCGCCTTTTTTGACTTTTTTTTTTCTCTGCTCACGGGGGACGCTTTGCTGAAATCGGAAACCCGGTAGACTAGTGACTGACCGAAAATCCATTGCTTTATAGGTCTTTCCCTCCTGCTTGCCCTGCTCGTTCCCCTCGTCTCCCATCTCATAGAAGCCGATTCGACCGATCCCAGTCCTGCGGCATGCCCGAGAGCCTTGTCATCGCCCCATTGCATTGACTCTCCGGTCGAGGGAGTTTTGGAGACTGCCCTGTCAGTCCGTGAGCCTGACTCTCGGTCATCAACACGGGCAGTCTATGCCGATTCGGTTCAGCAGATGGGTCGCAAGGCCAAGGCTACCGTCGTTGCTCTGTCGACTCTGATAGTGTACGTATCCGTCAACAGCCTCGCCCGGGCCCTCAATCCGAAATCCTTTGTCTGGTATGAGGAGGACAAAGATGAGCGGAGCTGGATCGCGACTTCACGATCCTGGTTCGACCGCAAGAGCTGCCGCTGGCTTGGTGTCTGCGGTGCAGCCCATTTCCAAACCGCCGAAGGACATTTCGGACGGCGCAACCCGGGGAAATGGCACGAATCCAACGATACCGAATCGGAGCCGTGGCGGTCCTACTGGTTCAGCGGGGCCAGTAATCAATCCGAGTGGGATGCCGAGGAGTGGGCTCGGCGGGAGATCCCCGACTATGTTTTTGACTACGCCCCACTCGTCCATCTCTATTCCGGGGAACAGTTTTGGCCCGGTGATATCGCCGAACATTTATACCACACCACTCCCATGCTCAATTACACCCCTATCCAGGCTCAATGGAACCATCCCACGCTAGACGACCTCAATGAGCTCAATCAATGGGAAACGGGACGCCACGTATTCTTGACCAGCAATGACGACGTGCAGACCCGCCCTCCCTGGCTTGAGGGAGAGAGGAATATCCCGGAGACCGACGAAGAGGCGGAAGAGTCGTGGGCCGATTGGGACGGTCGAGTGGATGGAAAGATCCCCGGTGACACCGAAGAGGATCGTGCCGAGTGGTTTGATCTGAGACATCCAGAAGGCGACGATCTAGACAAGGAATCCTTGCGCGCGCATCGATTGCTGAGACAGGAGCTGCGCAAACGCTATGGCGGTAAAGAGATCCAGAAACCCGTTCAAGGCACACCTACGGAAGGATCGGGAGGCCGCAGTGATGCTCCTGCAATTCTGCTCGTGATGGACAAGGGCAACGGGGTGGTGGACGCCTTCTGGTTCTTCTTCTACAGCTTCAATCTAGGCAACACCGTCGTCAACGTGCGTTTTGGCAACCACGTTGGTGATTGGGAGCATTGTCTCGTCCGATTCCACCACGGTCAGCCAAAGGCCCTCTTCTTCAGTGCCCATACAGCCGGTGAGGCTTATCGATACGAAGCCGTGGAAAAGATCGGAAAGCGGGTGAGTCGACGGTCCTCAATCGCCCGCGCTTACACATTTGCTAACGAGTCCAAGCCGGTCATCTACTCCGCCGAAGGAAGCCATGCCATGTACGCCACGGCCGGGGTGCATGAGTACGTCCTGCCATGGGGACTACTCCACGACGTGACCGACCGGGGTCCGCTATGGGACCCCATGCTCAACTCCCATGCATATACTTACGACTTTGACAACGATACCTTACGCGCATCCACCTACAGCCCCACCTCGCCAACAGAGTGGTTCCATTTCCGCGGCCACTGGGGCGACAAGTTCTACCCACTAGGCGACACAAGACAGTATCGATTCGCCGGTCAATACCACTACGTGAACGGACCACTCGGACCCAAATTCAAGCATCTTAACCGAGTCAAGGTGTGCCAAGGACCAGACCGATCGACCTGCGTGATCAAAGATTGGATTGGAGAAGATGTACGGCCCCCACGCTGGGATTCTGTCGGTTTCGGCGAGTGAAGTTTCCCCTGGAGGGCGTTGCGTAGACCATGATTTTGCTTTTTGATTTATATACCCCTTCGTCTTGTTTTCCTGCATTTTTTACGTGAGGATCGACTGACTAGACCCGTCTTGGATCCACTGAGCGTTCCCATTGCTGAGCCTCGTACGGCACGATATCATGACATTTGACCTGAACGCACCTGGCGTTATCTCTTTCATCCGAGTGTTTGGCGTATGCGATCTGGTCTCATTTGATTCGAATCTAGAATTCTACCAAAGCAAACAAATAAAATACACCGCAATAGAAGCACCGTTTTCTTACTTTTGTTTCGATTTACGTAGATCGAATGGATTCTTCGAAGCAAAATCTCAGAATAGAGTACATTATGCCATGGACATCATTTTTGAGAGCTACCCAGACTAATGAGAAGCATGCTAATCAGTTACGCCAATATACAAAAAAACAATGCATCCAGCTGGATTCTACCCTCTAATCTCCCAGAGTCGAATGCGACCCTGCTCATTACCGACAGCCAACTGCTCCGAGTTGGGCGAGATGGCCACGGAAGAGATACGACCCAAGGGCGTGTTGGATGTAGGCCAGTTGCGGTATACGGTGCAAGATGGGAGGTGAACTGAGAAAGAAAATGTTAGTAAGGAAGCTTGGACAAGACAAAGCTGAAATTCACATACCAAGACGCAGGGCATCGCGCTTCCAGCGACTCGCCATAACCAGCATCTGACCATCGGGAGCAAAGACCAAATGGCTAATCGGGGTAGTAAGCTGGTCCAAGACGCGGACCGGGTTCGGATTGCGCGGGACACCAGCCTGGGTCGAGGCATCTGCATCCTTCTCCGCAGCAGAGGCATTCGCATAAGCAGCAGCCCAATCACGGCGGTCGTAAACATTAACAACACCGCTGGAACTTCCAACAGCGACCCAGCGATCACCGCCGAGCTGGGTGCGGCCGGAGCGGCCACCCAAACTGAGGACGGTAGTGCCGACGGCACCGGCATCAAGCCAGCGGGCGATCACACGACGCTGCTTACCGTCCCACTCGGAGATCTCACCATTCTTACTGGCAACTGTCATACCCTCGCCATCGGACCACCAGGCGAAATCGGCAACACCACCACGGCCATCGACGCGGACTTGCGCGATCCACTGTGCAGTGCCGGAGTCCAGGACGTTGATGAGACCACCGCCCTTACGGGAGCTGCCGACCAGACCGACGTACCGGCCACATGGCGAGAGCTTGAAGCGCTCCATGGACTTCTGTTCGTCTTTGCGGTCCGCGGTGCCATTGACCTTGTCCACCTTGCCGGTGTCCAGGTCCCAGATGTGGAAGTAGCGCCGACGGCCGGAGGCGAAAATCTTGTTACCACCAGGTGGGGCGAAGGCGGATGTGTGAATAGGCGTGCGTTTAATGTGCAAGGAGGTCAGGAGCGGGTTCGGGGCTGGTGCTGACGGGGAGATGTGGTGCAGGAAGAGGGTCGATGCGGGTCCAGAGGAGAGCAATAGCGGGTAGTGCGGGTGGAAGGTGAGCGAGTCGACGGAGGACTAGTTCAGATATGTTAGTTGTACTGTTTCACACGTTGTCGCATCTGCAAAGGTCTTACCGGTTGCGCCTTGCCGACATCCTTCAATCGCTGGATATCAAGCACCTCCTGTCGCAACTTGCGTTTTCCGCCGGAACGGGCATTATCTTCCACACGGGTCAGGTTGGTGGCATTCTGAAGTAGCTTGGCCAGAGGCTGCATGGACAATTGCTCCTCCTCGTCCAAATCCATTTCCTGGTCACTGTCCGCATCCGAGTCGTCTGAGTTGATCTTCCGGCGCTTGGCCGCGAGTTCTGGGTTTGCCCATTCGGGAGTCGGGTGCAGACGCTGGAATTGTCTGCGCAGTCGCCGAACGTATTCTTTGCCGCTGATCACATCCTCCGATTCGGCCACTCGCAATTTGCGCAGCTTGGCCTGGCCTGCTAACGACACAGCAATTCGCTCGTCGTCACTATCGTGCCATACAGCCGGAGCGTCACCCTCGGAGTCCTCAGCATCGGAGGGGGTCTCTGGAGATGTAATCTCTGTAGGAGCAGGTGCATCGCCGGAGTCGAGGAAAAAGAGCTATATAGAAGCAGAATTCGTTAGTACCAGCTCGTAAATGGTGAAGCCGTATAGGCTTGGAATGGGTCACATACATCTGCATCGGCCACGTTATCCATATCACCCTGATCTTCACCCTCGCCTTCCTCAGCGCCGCTCTCCTCATCACTATACAGATTGAGCTGCATAGCATCAGCCCGCTCCTGCTGGCTCTTCAAAGCGCCCATAAAGCCCGCATCGTCACCAAATAGCATGCGCTCCAGCTTTTTCTCTGACTCATCTGCCTCGGGCACACTCTCTTCGTCCGAGCTCGTTTCGTCGTCCATGTCAATGTCCTCGTCCACATTCTGGTTCATGGCGGTGCTTTCGAATGGAGACCGAGCGGTCGTCCGCTTGGTCTTTTGCTTCAACCCAGCCGCGGGCATTGTGATGGCCCCGTATATGCGGATTGAATGAAACTTGTAAAATTTCCTTCGAAGGTTAAACCTCCGCTGCAATCGGCGTTCAGGAGCTTGCTTTGGCGGGATCGGAATATTTTTCGCTTTGATTTTTGCAATGCCGGCAGATTGTGGCGGTGTAGGAGGCGGTCTCTTTGATGCCTGAGGCCAAAATATAAGAAGCGGGTGATGTGAATTCCGGGCGCCGATACTGTAACCAATGTAAATTAAATAGGTTTGCAAGCAACTGAACTGAGCTGGAAAGCTATTGGAAATTCAGCCCATGAGATAATTCTCGAATATGTATCTTGTTCTCTAACTTTAGTAGCAAAATATATCTAGACAAGCTCCAGGGATTAGAATAAGAGTATATCCGTATTCGAGAGTATTCATGTACACGTTTATTTCATTGAGAATCGTCGATAAGAACAGTCGCCAAAATCCATAGCTAGCAACCAAGGAGTAGTTCATTCCATCATAGGCTCACTCGTCGGGATTCGGTTTTCCACCTCGCTCGATACGACTGCTGCCGGAGGAAGGAGGTTCGTAAGGTGGAACCGGAGAATGGTCCTCAGTGAGCTGCTCTTCAGACCCGCGGAGAGCGTTTGCGACAGCCTTGGGTTGTGAGGGTGCGTCTTTCGCACGTGCTGATTCTTCATCACCTGAGTCCGTGGAGTAAGCCTCGTCCAGACTGGCGAGAAGCGCTTCTCGCCGGTGAAGATCATCAGGATCGTCAACGGTTTCGTTCGAGGTGTAAAGGTCGTAGGATAGCGGTTTCTTGATGAAGGTGTCGATGATATAATATTGGATGGCGTTCATAATCAACGGGAATAGAAGCATGACGAAAGCGATCTGCATGGCGGTATTGCCTTCTGTCCATCGCAAAGCCCAGTCGCCGATTTTGATGATGAAGGGCAGCAGCTGGATGAGGAAGAACACACAAATTTTCATGCTGAAAAGACCCATGAAGTAGATTATGGATTGCTTGAGCCACCATGTAGCGCGTGGTGGATGACCGTAGTTTCCGGATTCGATCGACTCTGGAGGGTCTGCGAGAGGGGTGTAGAATGCAAAGAAATTTAGGATGTGTAGGATGAGGATTAGAATCGGAATACCGAGGGTCGTCTGTTAGAGTTGTTAGCGATCACACCTTTCTATGAAAACAAGGCAGAAACTCACGTCAATACCCAAGTTCAGTAAGTAGAACGAGCAAGGGTTTGGCCGGTACGTCTTCTGAATCTCGAGCTGACCGGCGGAGAACATGGACATGAGGAGATTCGCCATGTGAAGCATGACCGATCCAAAGACCTGCTTCGAAACATCAAAGGCCCACACCTTCACCGGCCGCTGTGGTCGTTCTCTCCATCGCTTGTAGACCAGAGACAATAGCGCCAAAGCCCCCAAGGCAGCCTGGACGAGGATAGAAAACGGTCCAAGAAGCCTGCATTCACCACTTTCGTCCCCACCGTGGTCCTGTCCTGGTGAGGAGGCTCCATGATAGTATAGCATGTGCGAGGGCGAGGAGGATGACGGTGAAGGCGGGGATGTAGCCGCGATAAGCGTGCTCGTCGCGATCGCAGCCAGAGACATGACGGGCGATGTGACCATCACTGCTGCTGAGTATTGGTTGCAGATGAGTTATCAACCGCAGAAAGACCCTGGTAACGAGATGCGACCCGTGCTAGGATGACCGGGTCTGGGTGTAACACTGGGCCAGCCGTCTTATCGATCGCGGATGGTGTACGTCATACGTGTGGCATGCTAGGATAAGTGTTTTGCGTGTCTCCGGACAGGGGTGTAGAAGCAGGATAATGGATTGGAAGAGAGGAGTCGCAGATCGTGGATGGGATGTCGTTGCGTCTGCTGCCTTGTGAGGCGGAGGCGGTAAGTGGGGCACAGATGACTCCACACTTACCCTTAACTTACCACGGAGTCCAGCTAAATAACATCGGAATGATGATCCAATATCGCTCTCTGCTCTCACGCCTCAATCAAGTTTCTTATGTGCCAAGACCAGCGGCCCTTCTAAGCGGACCCTGATGCAGGTCTCCATGCAAGTTCCGTATCTATTACGGAACCAGAAGACCTCTCAAGTCGTGCTCAACAGGCTACAAAATTTAGACCTATGGAGCTCCGCGAATTTCAAAATTGAATCGTCAAATTCTGTATTACGCACCTACTCTCCTTGGTTATAAGGCAGATCGCCAGGGTAGCGTAGGGCTAGTTCCTGGGGGCTTTCTCACGTTTCTCGTATGGGATTTCAAGGTTGGAGTAAGACCCCACCACAGACCTGAACTTGTCCTGGCTACTCTGTTTCGACTCCGTCAAAGTGCCTGAAAACTGCGGATAGCCAGATTGGGATTGCAATAGAGATACTACAGGCTGGTAGTATTAAGATAATAGAATTGCTATAACTATTGCTTCTGAATAGAGCGTGTATCCAAGTTTCGCTAATATATCTCCTCTATTGAATCTTAGCAGATAACGCTGTTGTATTTTAGCTTCGTAGAGGTGCATACAAGGCTAGTCTCATAATAGACATTTTCTTCGATCGCATATAGTCAAATAAAGCGTTAGCCGACGGATTCCACGGCGGTGTTTGGTCCATCGATTCTCAGTACAATAGCAGCCCCGCAGATCGTGATTGACGCTGGGCAGTCTTTCAGCATGTAGCTTAAGTATCTATCTCTCGTGTCCATACGAGTGTCATCATTGAAACTCAGGTTAATAGCTCACATGTAGCTAACGGCCCATAGACTGTTTACGTGAAATTGAGAGCGAATGTCCCTTGCCAAGCACAGGACCCCATTTCTTTGCTGGCCGGTGGGTACTGCCATGGTAATGCTGCACTCAGCCTTGCCGCTTAGACCTTAATTCAATGAGCTTGAATTGTCAATTTACGGGTCGATGTCAACTACCCTCATGGACTTGACAATGGATGCTAGGTCCTGAAATCTCAGCGGGTTGTTCGTTGAGCAAAGCGGGGAATTGTTATTGATCGGGCACCCGATAAGATGGAGATAACATAGAATAAACATTGAAGAAAATATCTCCCGCCGATAAGAAGTCATCGTGCGAGGAGCCCCGGATTGATGCCAGGGAATAAACCCATCCAACCCTCCATTCTCACCCACTCAAAAGCACCGTTGATATGAATCGTAAATGAAAACCCAGGGAATAAAAACGCCGGAAACCCCTCAACCAACCCGAATTGATAGAATTGGAGAGTCGTTGCAACACCATGCGCAGCTAAATGCTAGCAGAGGGCATCATAAGAGTCGAAGGTCGTCACACATTACTCTATCCCATGCTGCTGTTTAAGTCGTTCGAGATTTTCTTGTCTCTCCGCGAGATCTTCTTTCGAACGGAGCATCTTTTCCGGCTGGTGATACAAGACTGTGCGCAAATGCCGTCAGCTTCCGAATCCATCAGTGGCTTGAATTCTTCGTCATACGTACCGACCAAGTATCTGTTCTGGAAATTGAAACCATTGAGCTTATCGCATGCCTGCTTGGCGTCGTGCACGTCCTCGTAGACCACGAATGCAGTGCCCTTCGAGTTGTTGGCGATACCCTGGCGGATTTGCCTATCACCGGGGGAAAATCTAGTGTCAGCGACGGAACAACCGGCGAAATGGAAGGAAGCAGGGGTGGCTATACCGAATGGGCCCAAACTTGCCAAAAAGGTCAAACAGCTGTTCTGCTGTTACGTTGTAGCTAGCGGGACAAAGTCAGTGATCCTTCATTCGACTGCAGGTGTCATGATGCAAGAGAACGCGGCGAGCGTCGACGGCGGGGCGCAAGGCGACTCAGATAACGTACTTGAGGTTCTTGACGAAGAGAATCCTAACACAAGCACCGAAAGTTAGCATGCATGTACCGCAGACAACTCAAGTTGAACACTTATGACGCTCCGGGTTGCGGCGAACAGGCGTTGATCACCGAAGCCGGGAGGGGCACAAGAAATGCGCACATACCGATTTGCTTCGGGGGCGAGCTTCCGGCTCATTCTCAGGGCAAAAGGCGATTCAAAAGGGAGGGGATATGAAGATTGAAATGAAGAGCGAGATACCCGGGGTATCGAGGGTAGTGGTAGTACGAGCAGGAGGAGCAGAGACCTGAAGGCACGCAGAAAGCACGAGGTCGCCTTGGCAGCCCGATGTGGTTTAGCGTGTGCTAGATGCGCGCGGAATGACCTAAGCATTACCGTACGTTACTCATTCTCTCACGTGACCCACTCAAGGCTTCATTACATACAGTACCGGACCGTATCAGCGAGACCGATCGGCGGCGACGCTCTCGTCGCAACTGGAGCTCCGGGACATTCAAGGCTGCCTTTCGCCCTTTGCCCTTCTTCTCTAGATACAATCGATCGCGGGCCGCTCTACTACCTTGTGAGAACTGGCATTGATTCCAGGAAAGGACCCAAGGTGCAAAGGCACTTCTTCGGCCGCAGCGGTCCCGCGTACATAGCTGACCTACTTGATTTCCCGCTCCCTCCTTCGCCTACGCCTTGCGCTCATCCTTCCCCTCCTCTCACGAAGCGCTTCATCCATTAGCACAACCTCCGTTCGTCATCCAGTTTGCGGGATTTCTCTCCTGCTGACTGGATCGCACTCGATTCGCCTCTCCTGCCCGCGGGCTGCGCCGCGAGTCCACGGCGCCTTTGTCCTCCCGCCGCTCAACTCCAGAACCCCCTCAACTCGAGCCGCTCCGCGACTCGCCTCCTTCGCCCACGCCTTCCGTCCTCAATCGGCCATCGAACATCTCGGTGCATCTCGCGGCCTCTCGTGCGCATGTCCGTCTGCCAGGAATGACTTTCCTTTCCTCTGCGACGGCCTCTCGCTAGTCCGTGTGGTCCAACATCCCCGCTTTGCACCCACCTGCCGCAATCGCAAAACTTCGCGCCTCCGACCCCTCCTCCAATAATTTTATCTGTTCGGCACTATCCGAGTGCGCGAAAATGATGAGTGCGGCGTCTTTCCTGCCTCCGGTGGGCGAGCGCCCGCCGCAGTACCGCACACCGTCCCCTCCGCGACGCGCTGTCGAACCCATCACACCGTCCACCGCCGAATTTCGAGTATCGAGGGCCGAGCGCGGCGTCACTCGGGCTGCCAGCCTTGATCGCGACCAGCGCTCGTCAAACCCCGATCGAAATGCCGCCGCGGATGGGAGTTCACATCATCGGTCGGGCCATGGCCGGTCGAACTCGACCATTGATACCCTCGCGACGATCGCCCTCGCAACCAGTCCTACCTTCGCACCGCTTCCGAATCGCCCACCATCTCCTAATTCCCAATCAGCCGCGTCTTTATTTCCTCCCGACCCTGCCAACTCCGAACGGCCCGCAAAACGCCCACGCTCAGAGCGGGTCCCATCACCACGTCGTTCTCGAGGTGCACCCTCGGATGCACCCCACCCGAATATTCTGGATAGCATGACCACCGATGCGGAGCTTTTGCTCAACCTTGCACGGCCCACCAATTTCCAACCTGGCGGCCACGCTAAGCATGTCAGCATTGATGAGACTTATAACCACTATGGCAGTGATGGAATGCGGCACAATCGAGTGGGCTTTAGCAGTGGGAGCTATGGTGGTCCGGATGATGCAAAATCCATGTATCACCCGGATGACCATGCTCCGTCGCGCATGAGGTCTCGTTCGGATGGATCAACATTTCTTTCGCGCCCTGTGATCAACGGTGTACGCCCAACAACCAGTGCAGGGACATTACCTCCCATTGTATGGGAAGATGAGAACGAAGACAGCCCATGGAACTCATCAGCAGAAACATCTCGCTATGCTGGATACGGGGACTATCGAGCTGCCGCTGCTCGAGAATCTCACATGTTCCACCAGTCAATCGATCCTACTCCGAAGGTTGAAGAGGAGGAGAGTGATTCGAACCAGGCAAGCTGTGCCGCATGCCATCTGGTGAGAATTCCAGTCGAAACGGAGGAGCAGGACGAAGACACCTGGATTGGTTGTGATGGATGCAAGCGCTGGTTCCACATCGTTTGTGCCGGGTTCAAAAATGATCGAGAAATCCGCACTGTCGACAAATTTATCTGCCGCAATTGCCGACCAGTCCATGGCCAGACGACCTTTGTGCGCAAGTCTTCGCGCGCTCGTACGGCAATCGACTACGCCGGCTTGAATCAGGGACTTGTCAAGGCCGCCACAGATTCCTTGGAACACCACTACCTGGAACCCATTCGTCAGGGGAGAATTCAATTTACACCAGAGAACTTTCCTCGAATGAAGCCTGAGTTAGTCACGGCTGAGTACTTCGAGCGCGGAAACGGATGGACAGAACCAGTCGTGATCCCTGCCTGTTGGAATAACCGCGAGCCGGTTCCCGAAGTTGACGTGGATTTCGAAGATCTCGTGAAAGATGCTTCATCCCAGGAAATGTTCGATGATCTACTCGACCATGTTTCCGAAGAAGCGAGAGATCTCAAGGAAACCGTCGACTGTGGTCAGGACCAGCTTGACATGGTCATTCCTCAAGGTCTCACCGTCCGGGCTGTAGCTGAATTGTACGGCCCCGAGGAGAGGGTGGAAGTCATTGATGTCAAGTCACAACAAGGAGAGGACAAGAAATGGAATATGCAGAAGTGGGCTGATTACTACGAAAGCAATGAACCCAACAAGGTGGTCCGGAACGTTATCAGTCTTGAAGTTTCTCAAAGCAGGTTGGGCAGGCTCATCAAGCGGCCCAAGGTCGTGCGCGATCTGGACCTGCAAGATGCCGTGTGGCCCGAGGAGCTAAAGGCTATTGGCGACTACCCCAAGGTCCAATTCTATTGCTTGATGTCCGTCGCTGACTGCTACACCGACTTCCACATCGATTTTGGCGGCTCTTCGGTGTATTACCACATTCTCAAGGGCAAGAAGACCTTCTTCTTCATCCCTCCGAAAGACAAGCACTTGAAGAAGTATGAAGAATGGTGCAACTCTCCCGCTCAAGATTCTATCTTCCTTGGTAACCAGACCAAGGAGTGCTATCGCGTGGATCTCTCGGAGGGAGATACCATGTTGATTCCTTCGGGGTGGATTCACGCCGTGTGGACTCCGGAGAACAGCCTGGTTATTGGCGGCAACTTCCTCACAAGAATGAACTATGGGATGCAGATCAAAGTGCTCAACATTGAGAAGGAGACCAAAGTTCCCAGGAAGTTCAGGTACCCTTTCTTCCAGAAGATCCAGTGGTACACGGCCTTGAGGTACCTTGAGGATGACCCAATCCCCCAGAATGTGCTGGAAGCTTTCGCCCAAGACGACAACTATCGGTTCCATCGACAATTCCCCATATATTATGAGTTTGGGGAGCGCACCAACCAAGAACCCGTGGGCTCTCCATACTACAACGCACGATTCTATTCTCAGGCCGAGCTTGAAGGCTTGCCGGAGTTGACCAAGTACCTCCTGCGAACAGCACTCATTGCAGGTTCCTATCTCGTTGATGGCGTCTCTGTAGACGCTCGCAACGCAGTCAGACGCTCGATTCCCAAGTCCATTGCGGATCCTGTTGATATGATCAGGAAGTTCGGCATTTGGGTTGCATGGAAACGCGGGAATGAGAGAGCACCTCAGTGGACTTATCCCGGCGTCATCGAAAGCAACCCGAAAGTATCTCTCAACGAAAAGAAGGCTGCCGGAAGGCCCGGCCGCCGGTCCGAGCGCAATGTGGACAGCCAGCGCACCTATGCTGAAAGACAAGCAGTACAACGACCGTCGGAGGAATTCGACACGTCTCCGCTTCCTCCAATAAACAACGTCGTCTATGAGCCATCGGAAAGTGAAACGCCGGCTCCGGTCGGTTTCCTTCCTGACTTTTCCGCGCAAGAGATCTCTACACCCAAGCCGCGACCTGTCCAGCGCGGCTCCGGACTTGGGCCGAAGCGTGTTGCTTGCGACGCTTGCCGCCGCCGACGTATTCGATGCCGCCACAAAGATGAGCCGAATGACCTAATGCTGGGCCGACAAATGGCAATCAACGGGTTTGGATCAGCATCAGGCATGAGCACCCCTTCTTCCCTGGCTCAGGATGCCGTTTCTGCGCTCAACTCTCTGGCAGCGATCGCTTCTCAGGCTGGGTTCCAAAGCAATGGTGTTGTCGGCTTGGATCAGTTTGATGGATCGGGCAAATTTCAATCGGCAGTCATGGGTACTTCTACAGCGGCCGCCAATCGACTCGGCGATCTCAGCCCTGATGGAGCCGGTGGTAAAAAGGGACGGAGCAAGGCGTGTGATGACTGTCGGAAGAGCAAGGTTTGTAGGCCCATACAACCCACAATGGTCCCAATCACTAACCAAAGCAATAGCGCCGTTGTATCCACGACGAGTATGGCAGGATAGACCCTATCAAGGCCCAAGAGCGATCGAAACCTCGAGGCACCGCTTCCGCAAAACGACCTCGGCCCAATGGGGAAGACGTTGCGCCCTCTGTCACCAAGAAAACGAAGCAGGAGAGCACGCCTCCAATTGCGAATCCAGGGTTCTTCGGCCAGAACGATGACAGGGATTCAGTGATGCAAGCTGCCTCTGTAGCGGCTTATGATCACGATGCTGTCGACTCCATCCCGGCGAGTCAGCTTCTAGCGAAGCCTCACAAAGAGGGCGAGGCATCCCTTGGCCTCACTTATGCATCGCCCCCTGCTTTCCATGCCGAATCGGTTGATGCGAAAGACCCCAATTCCATGTCCGTGTCGTCAAAGCCGACTACGTCTTTGGTTTCTCCTCCCACGTCGCTGGCCGATGAAATGGATGTGGTACGGGATGGCGAGGCATTGACGTCTGTCGAAAGTGAAGCGCCGGCGCTCCACACGCCGAACTCCAGCTCTCGCCACTCTTCCCGTCAGCCCCGACATGTTGAGCGATTTGCACCGGAAACAACGTTATCTCGTGCCTCTAAGCCAGCTAGTCGACCGGCAGCGTCCACCATGCGCCGCACCACTCCTGGACATGGCCCTGGCCCTGGCCCGCTGCCGGCATCTGCCAAGAAGCCGTCATCACGCCCTTCGTCATCTCATACGAAGAAAAGCTCACCGATGGTCGAGAAGCGCTTCGAACGTCACATGGCATCTTCATTATCCCCCAATCAAACAAGCAAGCATGTGAAGCACCTCATCGACGAAGAGAATACGGATGCAGAGAGCCTTCGTCTGATTCGGGAACTTCAAGAAGAGGAGTTCGGGCTGCGAAAACGCTCCACCCGTGGCTAGGAAGCAGCGTGCTCATGAACGAAATGCGGAGGATTTCCTTAGTCTTTTTTCAAGTTATTTTCGTCAACACGGTTTATTCAGGATATCATATCAGGAGCTGGGTCTGGAGAATCGGAGTTTATTTTGCGTTCAAGGCGTTTTATATCTTTGAGCCAGTGCGGCCGTGGAGTTTGTGTGAGATTCTTTGCGTGCATGTGTGCTTTTTCCCCTTCGAATCTGGGCTTGGTATTTTTTCTTCTCGCTTGCCTCAGTGGACTTTTATTTTCTTTTGTTCCTAATTCAGCCCAAACTTTGGACGGACCTTCCTTTGCCAAGTTTACTTACCTGATCTGTTATACCTTTTTCTTTTCGAATGTCTAAACATGACTGCGAGTCGTTGCTTGAATTTTCCCTTTGTGTTGGGCACGGTGCAAGGAGTTTGAGCTTCTCAAGAGCACTCGTGTATTTACCTATGTTCAGTTTTATGGTCAATCATTTCCATATAAGTATCTCGAAAACTTTCGTATGACAGTCCTGGCGCATCAACCCGTAAAGAGCCCTCACAGCAAATATGCACATTTTTCAGTCGCCAAAACCTCAACCTCTTCAGCAATGTTGCTACGAGCACATCATGTCCGGACTTGGGGGTGATCGGCATTGTAGCTGCTCCTCAGGGCGAGGCTGATCGCTGATTACCCTCCGGGAAACTTGGAAATTATCACGGAAAGAATTATCAAACAAGTGGAGAGTGACGTGAATAGGGGAAATGGCAGCAATAAATGGACCTTCCATGGACAACTCTGAAACAAGGTATACAGATTAGTTGAAGATTCGATAGATCTATGAAAGTCTGGTTGGAACTATCCTTCTGAATCAAGTCGAATTGCATCACAGATGCGGGGATATCTTCCAATTCGAATCTCCAATGACGCTCAACCCCGTTTTCTTTCTCCATTAGACTCTGGCGTTTCCCCAGTATTGTGAACATCGGAGATGCTCCTGACTTCGTGGGGTTGACCCACATCGGATTTCATTAGCCGAGTCCGTTCAATTGCCGTCCGCTGATCACAGAGGCCGCGACGCTCTGCAATAGCCAACAATAGCCGTGGCAAAGGGCAATAGGTATCTTGGGAACAGTATTTAACATGTACGAACCGTCAAGCATTTGTTTCAAACTTTCTCTTTCGCTTTCCCCAGCAATACCATTGTCTATATCTGATCCCAACCTCCCAACCTTGATAACTTAGTGTACAGCCAGCCACCACAACCGGAAGATAGTCAAAATGGGCAAGCCAGTCGTGCTTCAACTGGGTGATGACATCCGCTGGAACCATGAATTGTACGCAAAGTTCAACGACCACTTCGAGGTCAAGAGATCATACAGCATGTCACGACCGGAGTTCATCCGAGCTCTGAAGGAGCGCAAGTTCGGAGACTTCTTCGCCATGTACCGACCATTCTGGAACACTGGTGGTGAGATGGGTAACTGGGACGAGGAACTGATTTCCCTGCTGCCGGATTCATGCAAGGTGTACGCCAGTGCTGGCGCTGGCTTCGACTGGGTTGATACAGCTGCGTTGGCCAAGAAGGGTAAGATACACGTGAAGATCAGATCACCGGAGCCCCATTTCTAAAGAATGACCTGCAGGAGTCGTTTACTGCAATGCAGCCGCAGCTTGCACCGAATCCGTTGCCGATGCCGCACTCTGGCTGATTATATCCACCTTCCGGCTGTTCTCCTGGTCTGCGATGGCCGCACGTTCACTGGACCCGAACCAGTTTGTCGACGCCAACAAGAACCTCGCGCCCGTTTCGCTCAACCCGAAGGGCCACACCCTCGGAATCATCGGGTTCGGCCAGATTGGTCGCCGCACAGCTGAGAAGGCCTACCTCGCTCTGAACATGAAGATCCTCTATCACGACATTGTGCAAATGCCACGAGAGCTGGAGAACGTATCAAAAGCCACATACCACAAGAACATGGACACTCTCCTAGCAGAGTCCGACTGCGTGGTAGTAGCCACACCCTTCAGTGGCGAAACCCTGCTGAACGCATCTCTGCTGTCAAAGATGAAGAAAGGCTCCAGACTGGTCAACATCGCTCGCGGAAAGCTTCTGGACGAGACTGCCCTGGTTGATGCGCTCAGGCGAGGCCAGCTCTCTGCTGCCGGTCTGGATGTGCACTTCGATGAGCCACACGTTAACAAGGAGCTGGGTCGGATGAAGAATGTGGAGATCATGTCGCACAATGCTGGCGCTTCTTTGGATTCGCATATTGGGTTTGAGCGTCTCGGTATGCAGAATATTATTTCGTTCCACCAGACTGGCAAGGCTTTGACTCCTGTTAACCAGCATTTGGTGGCCAAGGCATCTAAGCTTTGAGGAAGAGTGAATGATGGCGCAAGATTGCATGTATATAGAATACTGGAAAATAACGACGAGTCCTTGTAGACAATCGATATCAAGCAAAGATTCACAGCTCAAAAGCGCTCGTCGGCCGTACTTTCATCCCGGCCTTTTCATAAGTTCGATCGATGGCCTCCATCTGCTTGATACTATCCTCCCCATCAACCCAAACACCAGATCCATCGCGACCCTTCACCTTGTTCACAAACTCATTGAGCTGATAAAGATAAGTAGTCCACCAATCCTGACCAGTGACCCCCCTTCCATCCTCCGGTGACCAAGAATACGCTTTCAAATATTGAGACTCGTTCCACGTCTTGACAATCTTCCCATCACGGCGAATCGAGTGCGTGTCTTCCACATCAATCCGATGGTAGATACTAGGAAAAAGATGATTCCAGATTGTGACTTTCCGCTTGACGGAGTGTGATTCGCCGTCGGAGGACCCGAGATCCTTCTCTTCCAATTCAGCTTCGCATTTCGGCCAGCCAAAGCCAGGCAAAGACCTTATCCAAGGCGAAGAAGTGGCTAGATCAGCGACGAGGCGCGCCGTCGCGCCGCTTTCTGTCTTGTATGTAGCCGTCATTGCCTGCTCAACGGGCTGCTCTTCGGCCTTGTCAGACTTGGAAGGCAAGTCAACTCTTTCCTGTGCCTGCAAAACTTCCCTTGGCTCTTCCCGTAGAATCTGACGCAGACAGTTCAAAGGATATGTACCGAAATCCATCAAAGCACCACCAGAAAGGTCATAGCGCCAGCGAATATCGTCAGCAGAAAATATGCCCTTGGGTAGATATTGTTGCGCAAACGCGTGCTTTACGGGCCCTGCGGCAGTGGTATCGTGAACGAGGGAAAGAAAGGTCTGCCATGCGGGATGGAAGCGGTAGTGGAACGCTTCCAGGAGGACAGGGGCATTGGGCGCTTTAAGGAGAGGATGGTTGAAAAGAGTTTTTGCTTCCTGGGCATTCGAGCAAGAAGGCTTTTCCAAAAGGACATGTTTGCGGGCGTTGAGAGCGCGCAGGGCCCATTCGAAGTGTAGGCTGTTTGGGAGAGCGATGTAAACGGCGTCGATTGTCGGGTCGTTTAGCAGGTCTTGTGATACGTGAGAAAGAGGTCCTCCATAAATCAAAGGATAGTGGATACGATACCCTCATAGGAGGAGTGGACGATAGGGATATCATGCTTCTTAGCATACGCCTCTGCGCGACTGCGATCTCTAGCTGCAACGGCAGCGATGATGACCTCCGAGTGCGCTTGGGCTGGTTTTATCAAGGACACAGGGCTGGAGTCTTGTGTTAGAGATTATCCAAATGATCAAAATAGCCTCGCCTCACGCGATGTTGGATGCTCCGAGGAGTCCGAAGCGGATGGCGTCATCCTGCGTTTGAGCTTGCGGGGGATTGAAGAAGCCGGCATAGATGCGGTGCAGGGCAGCGAAGACCATGTTGGCGGTGCAAATCGATTTCGAACTTACTGTTGGTAATGTGTCGATCGAGATAGGGGATATTCGTTATGGGTTGATCGGGAGGGTAGCTGGTAGCTCTGGGAAAGCTTGAGAGGTATGGCTCCACCGCCAGGCGGGTGTGCGGGGAGATCGTCACTCCGCTCCGGGATAGTAGCTCAACGGTTTACATGTACAGAGGTTTGTATTGCGGACATGGCCAAAATAAAGGCTCGCTCTCAAGATGTCTAGAAATTGTGAAGACGATGAATATTGAAGAGAAGATCGATGTGGTACAAAGCGATGGGATATCTACATGTCAGGTGACCAAGGACTGAACGGAATCACAATGGGGATGTCCGGGCCATCTCGTGATTTGATGTGTACAGACTTCAGTGAATATTTAATAGAAGCGTCATGCATAATACTTATTGCCTAGTTGCTTGTAGCCCCTTTTTTAGACCTCACGACATTCTTCATACCGAGGCTACATGACTCGTTGACGAGGTTTAATTCGGGATAAGCGAGGTGTCATGCTCATAAATAGGTCCAAAGACGCCCGGTGGGCCCTCTCATTACAGCTATCATTAGGAGAGTTACATTGCCTCATTATACGAGGCCTTGGATGGAAGTGTATAGTCATGGAGATGGCACGAGTGCTGTCTGCAAAGGAAAAGCTGACGCACTTGGATGGTGCAAGGGTTATTTCCACCTGGTTGAATGTGCTAGTTTTTTGAACTTGACTTGCATTGTTAAAGACAAAAATTATGTGTCATCATGCCATCCGAGTTCCGGGAAATGTGCATCGTTTTATATGTATACGCATTGGCCCCTCCGCACGAGGCTTATCTCCGAAGATTTCCCCGGCAATGAAGCCAGAGGCTGAGCGGACTTACTCTGAGGGGTCATGCGGTCGGCACTATTGCCGGTGCCCTGTGGCTTAAAGGAACTGGAGCTAAACTGGTCTAGGCTACTCGATAGGTGAGATAACTTGGTTCTATCCTCCTCGGTCTTGGCGATGGGGCCGAGAACTTTGCTTCCAGCTAGCCCTATCGGCTAATGAACGTGGGGTCCAAAGGTCCCGGACGAGCAAACTCGTCTTCAGTCGGACCGCCACAACGTCAATTGAACTTTATGAAATGCTACAAATGGGAGCAGCCTCATGGCTTTTCTCGGGAAAATCCGAACCGGACAAAAAGCCAAAACGCCTATATCCGATCGATCGCATGCCACTAGCGCCATGGTTCCTGTTGGGTAGGATCAGGCTAGAAGATAAGACCCTAGAAACCACCTGTCTAACCGAGAAACGGTGCGCTGATCCGGTTGGTGGTTTCCGGAGTGGCAGACGATGTGATTGGGGTTCCTGACCAGAACGTGCACTAGCTCGGCTTAGTACAAGGCTGCCTCGCTTGTAATCTCCCACTTTCACACTTTCACACTCCTCATGTTTACTGTGTTCCTGATCAACTTCACGATGGTTTTTCAACCTAGAGACTACTAGACTACTTCCATGGAAGATCTCACGCTTCCTCCAAATTGGAAAGACGCAGAAACGGAACCCTTCCACCCCCCTCCAGATGGGTCTGGGTCTATCTTAGCGTTGCTTAGCTCGGGGACCCAGTGAGCAAATGGAGCCCACCGGACATTAGCACCGGATCTGATGGATCGGCTAGCTTGCTCCGTTCCTTTTTGATCCATGCTCGGACCCTGTGGCTACTCCTGGTTGGTCCTTAGCTTCGTTCATGCGGCTCTTGACCGTGATGCCAAGGGCGCTTGGACTACGAACCTGCGCCAGACTCCATCCGGTACCTGTCCAAATTCCTACATGTGGAAATTTTCTCCAAATTTCGGACTTGTCCGCTCGTCGCTTACTCGGAGGCGTTTTTAAACAGCAAATGTGTGGTGGCTGATTCTCAGCCGGTACAACATGGATGGACACCACCGATCAGCCATGGCCCCCTCTGCCCCCTCTTGATTCTTGATTCTTGCATGTTGGCGAGGTCACAATTATCTATCTCATTAGATGAGCGTGGTGATGTGAAGTGGTCGAGTACGGAGTACAGGTAAGCTTAGGGCGAGATACTAGTAGCTAGATCCGTTGAAGACCGTGGAAACTAGAAACTAGCACGCCATTGATGGAATTTGAACTTGTTCCTGCATTCGGTATTCGGCCCCTGGGCCAGTAGAATTGGACTCCACCTGGGAGCCTGGCAGTAGTGATCCGTTCTATCCGTTTTATATGACTCTCCTCCCCATAGATGAAGAAGTGAATTTCTCCTCGATTTCGAGCAACAGCCTAGCAGACGTCTGTCTGCGTCCATTCTCTCACTTCGTTTTGGCGACCTGCCTTTCACTCTTTTCGCTTTCTACACCCGGCCGTCCCACTCTTTTACGGCTTTTGTGTTCCCTTCACAGTGCTCAACATGGTGCTGTTCAAGGCTCTTGCCACTGCTGCGGCACTCTCTGCTTTTGTCCCGGCTTCGGCTGCCTTCGATGCGAACTCGAGAACGAATGTTGCCGTCTACTGGGTAAGTTTTCTATATATCAGACACTCTGGCCTTCAACTACTAACCCCCTGATCAGGGCCAAGGTGCCAACCAGCAACGGCTTAGCCACTTCTGTGCGGAGACGTCCTTGGATATCATCAACTTGGCCTTTGTGACTGATTTCCCCACCTCTGTTGGTGGTACTCCGGGCACCAACTTTGGTAATCAGTGCAGTGGAGCAACGTTCCAAGTCACTGTGCCACTCGAAGGTGGTGGTTTCGAGCTGATCAACACGACGCTGCTCGAAGGATGCTACCAAATCTACGAGGACATCCCCATATGCCAGGCCATGGGAAAGAAAGTCCTGCTCTCTCTTGGTGGTGAATCTGTCCACCCCGTTGGTTTGACTGATCTTGTCGCCGAGAGTTTCGCCGACTACTTGTGGTACTCATTTGGTCCTCGGAACTATGAAGAAGGTTTGCTGTATCCTCGCCCATTCATGGACGTCTCTGTCGATGGGTTTGACTTTGATATTGAGAATGGCGGTTCAGGTGGTACGTCTTGACTATTTCCCTTCGCATTCGATATATCACTTGCTCACTTCTCCAGGATACGCCGCCATGGTCAGGCGGTTCAGACAACATTTCCAGGAATACCCCGATCGCAAGTTCTATTTGTCCGCGGCTCCACAGTGCACCATCCCCGATGCGCAGCTGGGTGATGCCATCACGAATGCTGGATTCGATTTCATCTGGGTTCAGTTCTACAATACCGACGGTTGCTCTGCGGCAAACTTTGTCAATGGTACTGGGCAGTTCAACTTTGATTCTTGGGTCGACGTTATCAAGAACAGCGCGAACCCCGATACCAAACTGTTCGTCGGTCTTCCAGCGGCTGAGAAAGCAGCGAACCCGGGCTACTACATCGGCCTTGGCGGTGTTTGGCGTTTGGTGGACAAGTACATGAACGAGTACCCCGACACTTTTGGAGGTATCATGCTCTGGGAAGCTACATTCTCCGATGACAACACGCTCGCTGGCAGGACCTATGCCGACTGGATGAAGTTCATTCTCTTAAAGGTTGCACCTACGCCTACGCCTACACCTACGCCTAGTGTGATCCCGACTGTTGTCCCTACCTCGAAGCCCACTCCTTCGCCTACTAGTTCGCCTACTCCTACCAGCTCACCATCTGGTACCAGCACACCCAATGTGTCTGTTCCCGGTAGCACCGTGTCGCCTAGTGTCACTCCGTCTGGCTCCCCGTCACCTTCCAGCCCAGGGACTGTCTCTTCAAGCATTCCTTACACTCCCAGCACCCAGCCTGGTTCTTCCGTGTCGCCCAGTGTCACTCCGTCCGGCTCGCCGTCACCCTCCAGCCCAGGGACTGTCTCTTCAAGCACTCCTTACACTCCCAGCACCCAGCCTGGTTCTTCCGTGTCGCCCAGTGTCACTCCGTCCGGCCCCCCGTCACCTTCCAGCCCAGGGACTGTCTCTTCAAGCACTCCTTACACTCCCAGCACCCAGCCTAGTTCTTCCGTGTCGCCTAGTGTGACTCCGTCGGGCTCGCCGTCACCCTCCAACCCAGGGACTGTCTCTTCAAGCACTCCTTACACTCCCAGTACCCAGCCTTGTTCTTCCGTGTCCACTGTCACTGCCTCGGGCTCGCCGTCTTCTTCGCGTAGCCCGAGCCCTACTAGCACCCCTCTGAGCGGCGGAACTCCCTCATCTACTGGATCTGGTGCTACGTCCACTGGAACTCCAAGCCCGTCTGGGCCCTCGGTCACCCTGACTTCGTCCGGTGTTTCCACCCCCACTGGAGGACAGTCCACTAGCACTCCATTGACCACGTCGGTTTCTGGCTCGACTTCCGCTTCTGCATCTACCTCGGAGTGCACCTCTACCCAGGTTTCAACCTCTGAGTCCGGTGCTTCTTCGGCTCCCACTGACACAGTCTCGCCCGGTCAGACAACTTCCACGAGAACTGAATCTACCTCTCAACCAGCCCCAACTGGGAGTGGGTCAACTTCGACTGTCACTTCGATCATCAGTGGATCTCCGTCTGTCACGCCCACTGCTTCCATTGAGCCAGGTACCACCACAACCGTGATTGTCACGTCTTACACCAGCATCTGCCCCACCGGCTTCACCACGATCACGCTGACGTACACTACCACTTGGTGTCCCTATGCCAGTGCCAGTGCCACTGGCTTGGCGACTACTACCGCGGCGGTTCCAGAGGGATGGTACACCACAACCGCTGTCTGCACCCCCTGTGCGGCGACTCCTACCACTGTGAC
Organism: Penicillium silybi; assembly: GCA_027569585.1. NCBI lineage: Eukaryota > Fungi > Ascomycota > Eurotiomycetes > Eurotiales > Aspergillaceae > Penicillium > Penicillium silybi. The sequence goes on along the minus strand of JAPDFI010000002.1, from coordinate 358,549 downwards.
TCTCACTCTGCCTGAAGCCACTCTCACTGCGGCTCCTACTCAGACCGCCATTGTCACTACTGTCCCTGCCGCCACGGGCTCATCTGGTCAGGGCTCTGGATCTGGCTCTGGATCTGGCTCTGGCTCTGGCTCTGGCTCTGGCTCTGGCTCGCAGCCCCAGCCTGTTGCCAGCGGCCCAAGAGTCGTCGTCTCCAGTTTCCCTACCTCCAAGGCACTGGTTGGTGGAAGCGCAGGTGTGCGTCCGGCTAGTCAGACTCCCACTTTTGCTTTCCACGCTTCATCCACCAAATATGCTGGAGCGACCTCTCCTAGTGCCACTCCAGAGGGTGCCTCGCCAGTTTGGACTGGTGCTGCCTCTCGCATGGGAGCTGTTGACTTCGTTGGCATCGCCTTTGCCATCTTCTTTTCCGCTATCGTGCTGATGTAAAGCCTTTAAAAGCTCGCATGCCATCTAGCAGAGTATTTCTGTTTCTGACGATATCGTCTGTTTTCTTCTTCTTTTGCTTCGATCTCTAGCTATCCGAAATTTGTAACTGCTCTAATAATCGACATGGCGGAGTGATTCTACCTCAGCGAAGCGCTTTTATGATCTTACAATTTCACGATCTTATTTTCCACATTTTATTGCATATGGTCCTTCATGCATGACCCACCCCTACATTAGTTCATCGTAAATCATCACCCCCATCCTCCAGTCATACTGAAAATGCTCATTGTCTCCTCGAAGCTGTGTGCACGACGGACCGGGTGGGTGCGAGACTTTGCTCTCCGAGTGTATAGACGGTATAATTAGGAAGATGGACGAGACGGTATCGGCCAGCTTGGGTAACGGGTAGGAGTAATTGCCCCCAAGAGCGACGGCTGAACAGTAAGCTTTGGAGGCCTTACCGCATAAAAATATATCCCGATACGCCGTATCTACGTGCGCTTATCGGACTGAGAGACGCTGAACTTGGACCGACACACTGGTAATCAGTGATATTTCCCGATGTTCTGATCTTTCACACTAAAGCAGCTGCCAAATTTGCCGGAGCGCCACTACATGGCACCCCGCAATCAGCAAAAACGAGAGAACTAGTAATATTGGACTAGGTCGAAATTCTGGTAACACCAAATATTACAACAACGAATGGCTGAGTGGCTGACGTTGGCAGGCACTCTAATCACGTACCCATCAGGTCACCTTGGCTACCCCGTCTGTATCTCCCTCGACATTGAAGCGTCTTAGCCTAAGTTAACCCAGTGGATCGGTTCTCAAGACAAGCGGTGTGGCTTCCAATCCTGCCCTTTCCGACGTACTCCACACGAGCTGATAGCACCCCTCCTTGCCCGTCGATTTGGCGTAGAAGTTTCCGTTGGGCTGGGTTATGAATACAGTTGAACCGTACAGCCACCAGGCATCCGTTATTGTCCCAGCGTCTGCAGCGTCTGCACTAGATCCATAGCCCGTATCCATGCCAGTGAAAGCGACGGGCTTGGTCACCGACGTACCCTCCTTTAGGCACAGCAGGTTGGTGGTGGAGGGGGTGGAGGTGCCGGCCGTGAAAGCACGAGAGGATTGCGTGGTGTTGACATGAGCCACCCAAGTTGTGCGATCATTGTTGGAGTAAGTCACTAGATATTTTATGTGAGTATATTTGGGTATCTCTCGGGAAAGTAACCGAGTACCTACCATACATAGGGACTTTGTTGGATGCATTTGACAGCGACATGTCGCCAATTTGTGCCTGTCCTATAGAGCGAAACAAATGTTAGACTGCCCAGTATGGGTACCAGATAGGGTGGCAAACCGTCTGCATAGAAGACCTTTAACCCGTCGATGCCTTCGCCGTACGCATATAGGTTGAAGGGGTTCCCAGAGGACTGTCGCTCTTCCAATGGCTGCGCTGAGCACAACAGTCCGAGGGCTGCCATATAGGCAGGTATAATGGAAGTGAAAATCATTTTTGAAAGATTCTCAATTTGTATTCTTCTGGCCTTAGAGCTAGAGCTGATATTCAGGGAGCCGGAAAGCGGATGGACGATGTTGCCAGCAGTCTCATTATATCACCCTCTCACCGGGTGCCTAAGTTTACCCCAACAGCAAAACCCAGTCAATCGATTCATCCATCAGCTGAAGAACCACGTGAGAATGATGGGGGGTTTCCATGTAGGCTTACATCTTACGTCTCCACCCTCCCAGGTTTGAATCTTGACGGGCTCCCTGCATCCATCATAAGGCCCAACCAATATGGCGCTGACGGTAAAGTGGCAGTGCCGATACAATACCTTCATAATGAAGTAGTACGCCTTGTCTCAAGTCTGATGGTTCACTGCCCCTTGTACTGATTCGCGGACTTCTCGTTTAATCCGTATCATCATGGTTATACAGAATCGCCACGACACGCGGCAAGGCCCTGTCCCACCCTGATGCAACTCAATCTCACCACACCCGAAGCAACGGATCGGGACTTTGTCCGTTTTACATCATTGGATGTCTTATAGTTCCGTTGACAATCGGAACACGAGATCGTGGGCCCTGCGCCGGGCACCTGAAAACATGATCACAGCCACGCAGTTGCAAGGTCTTCAGCGTTACACTACATGCTCAATGGCCAGGAACATCGATGGCCTAAACCAGGCTACCGGATTGATCACGAGAAAATACCAGATGACACGATAATCCCTAAGCGATTCTTGTTTCGACTCACGAGGGCTTGACACCCGTCCACTCAACATGTCGAGCCACCCCCCAAGACGATGCCCTAGCTCCCTGCTGAAACAAATACACTGGACAAGGCTCTCTGAATGTCCCGTCAGACGATATCTAATGAGCTGCTTTCTTCCAGCCTCGACTGCGGAAACAGCCAGCATATCCTAGCAAAGGCCAAATATACCTTGTCTTGGGAAAGCAAAGACCCTTTGCAATGCAGGGCTCGGAGTCTGCCCTGCTGAATGAATGAGATATATAACTGGACAATGTGGCCAGGATCAAATGTCCCTCCATTCAAGTCCATTCTCTTGATTTGTGGTCAAAATCACTCTGTCTAGGCGACATCTTGAACTTACCTTGTGTCCGTCGATGGTTCCAAGTCATCATGAAGCTACAAAGTCTGGCTTTTCTGGCGCAGGCTCTCAGCGCCGGCACTGTCTACGCCCAGAGACCAACCGGGATAATCCCTAGTGGAGTACTTCCTATTGGAATCCCAACAGGAGTTCTTCCAACAGGAGTCCTTCCAACAGGAGTTCTTCCGTCATTTGTGGCAAGAACACACCACTCTTCTGCACGCCCATCCACGACGGCTTGCCCTGGCAATACACCGAACAACAGAGCCGCCTGGTGCAACTACAGCATCGACACAGACTACGAGAATGTTGTCCCTGACACTGGCGAAACTCGTGAATATTGGTTCGATGTTGACGAGCTCACCTTCGCTCCTGATGGATTCGCGCGTCCAGTGATGGCCGTAAATGGAACCATCCCCGGGCCCACCATCTTTGCAAACTGGGGCGACTATGTTGTTGTCCATGTCACCAACCATCTAGAACAGGCACGGAATGGATCTAGCATCCACTGGCACGGTATGCGTCAGAACTACACCAACCAAAACGATGGTGTCGTTTCTGTCACACAGTGTCCTCTTGCTCCTGGCCAGTCCATGACATATAAATGGCGGGCTGTTCAATACGGCTCTTCTTGGTATCACTCTCACATTGGCTTGCAAGCCTGGGAGGGTGTCTTTGGTGGTATCATCATCAATGGGCCGGCCACTGCAAACTATGACGTCGACAAGGGATCTTTATTCCTCAACGACTGGACGCACGCAACAGTTGATCAGTGGTTTGACTACGAACGGAACGTTTCACACGGCCCAATAACTCAAGATAACGGTTTGATCAATGGGACGAATGTGCTCGGAACAGGCTCAGATTCAACCACTGGATCGCGCTTCACCATGAAAGTGAACCAGGGTACATCATACCGGCTGCGACTGGTCAATGCAGCTATTGACACACATTGGAGCTTCTCGATCGACAATCACACCCTGACTGTTATTGCAATGGATCTCGTGCCAATCAAGCCGTTCACCACTAACATCGTGTCCATTGGAATGGGTTCGTCTTCCCCCTTGCGCCGTTTGTTCCTTACATGTTTTCCCAGAGGATCAGCTGACCACCGCTTCCAGGCCAACGCTATGATATAATCGTCGAGGCAAACCAATCTTCCGTGGCTCAAAACTTTTGGATGCGAGCAGTACCGGGAGGTTCCTGCTCGGATAATTTCGAGAGGAACAATATAGAAGGCATAATGTACTACGGCAGTTCCCCTCAAACACCAAGCACCATTGGATACAATGTGGCAGACGGACCAGGTGAAAACTGCCTTGATATGCCCATGACCGATCTGGTTCCCTATCTCGCCAAAGACGTAGCGACGCCAGTCTGGGACAGTTCAGAGAATGTGACGCTAAACTTCACACCACCAGTATTCCAATGGCAACTGAACAGCACCTCGATGAAGGTTCTCTGGGAGAACCCAACATTGGAGAAAGTATACAACAACCAGACGAACTTTACCGGTTCAAGCGGCGTGATCGAATTACCGTTCAAAGACGAATGGATATACCTCATGATCAGCACCACAGTTGCAGTAACACATCCGATCCACCTGCACGGCCATGACTTCTCCGTTCTGGCACAAGGGTACAATCCTTATAACGGATCAATGGTGACGAAGAACCCGCCTCGTCGGGATACGGCCATGTTGCCCCAGAATGGATACCTTCTTCTCGCTTGGCAGACCAACAACCCTGGTGCATGGCTGATGCACTGTCATATCGGGTGGCATGTTGAGGAAGGATTTGCGTTGCAGTTTATAGAACGGTATGATGAGATCAAGCCGTTGATTGATTACAACGCGTTGCAGGATGTCTGTGGGCCGTGGGATGCATATGATAAGAGTGCCAACATCGAGCAAGATGATTCGGGTGTATAAACAGGCTTTGGAATTGTCTTGCTGAGCATGTTGTTCTGAAACTAGAGCGTGGACGTTTATTGAATATTCGCTTTAATTCATTGTCAGTGCTATGAACGCTTCTACAAGATCTTCACCTAACCTGAAAGGCCGATATAAATTCGTGACCTGTAATATATTGATCGATTCGTTATGTCCTTTGACTAACTCCGTTACTACAATACGTCGAAGCACTGAATATGGTGTAATAATATCAAATTTTATCTGAATATCAAGACATGACCCCGAGCCTTGTTATTTGCATCAAACCAAGTCCAATCAGGAAATCCCCTCCAAAGGCACTCACAACACGTATCGGAAACCTCTATTATCAATTTCCGTTTGATCCAACATGCCATTTTCAACACTATCTTCCTCAGTGTCCTGACTCCCAGCCGCACGATCCCGCCGCTTATTCTCAAGGAACATATACGCATATAGAATGACAATAGCAGTCAACTTAACAGCATAGCCAGCCAGCATCCTAAAACCACGTATCAGTATGAATCGACAATCCAAGGGATTCAACATACGCAATATAAGCACTATGGTACCCCGGCGCCTCACTATCCTTAAAAGTCTGCGGGCCGATAATATTCCCAACACAGTACCCAGTAAACAACAAGGCACCGGTGACCTGTTTCTTGGTATATCCGGCAACATTGGAGCTGACCATAGTCAAACTCATACTGAAGCCCAGACCCTGGAAATAACACAACCAGAGAGCAACTAGACGACCCCATTTATTCGAGTCGGGAAGACCGACCAGCAGAGCTGAGCCGAGGATGCAGACGGTGTTGGCGACAATCATGCAAGCGAATCGCGAGTGAAACTTGTCGTTATACTTTGTTGCGACAAAGCCACCGAACAAGAGGGTCAGGAATTGGACTGCACCGCCTGGAATCTGGAGGTATTGAGTTCCGAGAGTGTCGAAGCCGAAGGAGCCGACGATGATGGAGGTGAACTATACAGTGTCAGTATATACGAGCCACAAAAGTTTTGGGGTTCTAAACTCACGCTCGTCAATGCAGAGTTCGGCACCTGGGCTCCAATAGCCATAACGAACAAAAGCCAAGTCTTAGGATCCCTCGCAGCCTGCCAGACCTGATACCACTTGAATTGATGATTCTTCACACCCTGCCTATTAACTGCGACACGATCCACGGCAATGGCCCTTTGCCGCTCAGTAAGGAACTTGGCAGTTGATGGAAGATCCGGTAAAAGCCAGAGCGCAAAGATACCAGTAACGACGGAGAAGGCGCCAAAGATTAAAAAGACATACATCCACCTGGGGAGACCGCTTTGGATGTGTCCGACAGCGTATCCGATCAGTCTATTGGATAAGTAAATGTATACCAGCTTGGGGAGGGGAAAGTTGGGGGGGGGGGGGGGGGGAGGTTCTTACCCTCCGAACATGGTAGCTATTCCATTTGTGCAGTAGTAAGCTTCCAAGCGCAGGGGTTGCTCTTTTGATGTGTACCACATACTCATCAGCAGTACGAAGCCGGGGTTGACGACTGCTTCGACGAGGCCGAGGAGGAAGCGGTTTATAGCGATGCCGGCGAAGTTGTAGCATGCCGGGGTAGTCATTAGGAGGCCGCCCCATACTATTCTTCCTTTAGTATGAATTCTTTGTAGATTGAATGTTGTAAACTCGTACCAATCGTCGTCCATGCTAGGAACTTGCCGACCGGTAGCTTTTGCAGGGCTAATCCCGCTGGCCATTGCGCGATCAGGTAGCCGAAGTAGAAGATGGAACCTGGCAAGTCAGTAATAGTAATTGACTCACGTATTTAGCAAAGGTTTGAAATCCATACTGAGCCATGAATAATCCTGTCCCACGAGATGGGTCCCCTTTTTGAGGCCGTAAACCGAAGCAAAATTGATACTGTTTTTATCCAGATACTAGCACGGGTTAGCAGTGACATACACATACACACAGCAACGACAAAACACACCTGAATCATATATATGACAAACAAAAGCGGAATCAACTGCAAATCAATCTTCCTTAGGGTCTTCCTCGCCTCGTCAGGCGTGTACTCGATATCCTGATGCTGACGATAGAACGCATAGTTATCATCCCGATCCGACGAGGCCGTGGAAATAGTAGGCGAAGCTGTAGCCTCGACCTCTTTCTGAAACTCCGTCATTTTGGAGAGGTGTTGTTTCCCGCTGTAGAATTTTGCAGAATCTTCAACTCCAACTGGCAGGACGGTGCTTTATAACCCAGCTCGACTCAGTCCACGTGTGGAGAGGTCTGCCACGCCATAGACCCCACAGTATGTGCCAGGGGAGCTAAATCAAATAGGTGAGTCCTGTCCCAGAGGACGGGGCATGATAGGGTGTTTTAGAGTCTTTCTAGATGACATGATTTGACGAAGAGTTAAAAGGGCGGAGGCGGTGCGGGGATCGCGGTGATGGATTCCTAATTTGAATAAATCTACGATTGATTTAGGCAATTGGTCTGGCTTTTAGGTTTGGTTTGTCTTATAAGGGCAGGTGGGAGAATAGCAGGTCGAGAGGTGGTCGGAAGGTGGAGGTGATCACGACATCGATGCGGCAATTGCGTGTTTGGAGGCGTTCGAACCTCTTCTTTTGTCGGACATCTTCCGAGAGTCTCTCTGTGGTGTGCTTTTATTTTTATTTTGGCTTTTTATGTGCCGGGTTTGATCGGTGGTTAAAGTACGTAGTTGTATTTATAGTTGAAGTAGTTGGAGTAGTTGAAGTAGTTGTAGGAGAACGGCTTTGGAGCTATGGTGGGCCCTGGTCTGGTCTGTGGGTGCTTTTTCCCCTCTAGTAATGACGGAAGCTTACCGATGAAGAATGTTTCGCTTCAATCATCCAATGTCAGAGATACATACAGTCGAGATTGATAGTGGAAAGGGTCCGCAGGCCCTAAAGTGTCTTTTCGGCATGCCGAAGCAGTTACGTCACTCGGTTCTCTCGCATCAGCATCTCCAACCACCTTATCATCTCACACATTTCGCACGGTATTGAATGTTCAGTAGCTTGCTCAAGCTTGTACTTTAACCCATCAGGACATCGTGCTCAAAAACGCAAAGATCAATGCGCTCCATTTCATTCATGTAATTTGAAGATTCTTTTTCTTTTTAATTTCGTTAACTATCAACCCGGAAAAGTTTACAAAAGGGTCTTCATGTCATCCAAGTTGCGGATACCAGCCAGGTTACCAGCCTTGACACGCTTCAAGGTCAAAGCGGCAATCAGGGCAGCACCGACACCGGAACCGTCCTCAGCAGCCATGATGGAAACCTTGTCCTTCTCGTTAGGAGCCCAGTCAAGGATCTCGCGCAGGGCCTGAGCACCACGGGCCTTGAAGTGGGGGTACTTGGTGAAGACGGAGCCGTCAGCACCGACGTGGCAGGACTCGATGTTCTTCTTGGTGCAGATGGCAGCGACACCGCAGGCAGACAGACGAGCAGCACGGGTACCGATCAGCTCGGCCAGGCGGCGGATCATCTCCAGCTCGGGCTGAGTGGGACGGATGCCGAGTTGGCGCTCGAAAGTGTCCGAGGTCTCGGACAAGTTCTCATAGGGGTCCTCCTCGATGGCGGCGAGGAAGGAGGCATCGAGCAGGTAAGGCTTGTTCAGCTTCTCGGTGTTCTGGCCGATGAAGATGGTGCCGGGGTGGCACTCGAGCAGATCCTTGAGAGCCAGACGGAAGATCTCACCCAGGTACAGGCCGGCGGTCATCTTCTCGAAGGCCTGCTGGCCGGGGCGGGGCGAGTCACGGTCAATGATCTCGTCGTACTTGGTGAGGGGGAGCACCACGCGCTCATTATCGAAGGCGCCATATTCACAGTTGATCGCCACGGGCATGTCAGCGGGGAGACCCGTGTGAGCGATCTTGGGAACGGAGCCGACATCTTCCATGTATGCGGCGTTGACACCGGTGCCGAAAATACAGCCAATCTTCATCTCGGGGTCGGTGTAGGACGAGGCGATAAGGGTACCGGTGGTATCGTTGATGAGGGCAGCTACTTTAATGGGCAGGCCCTGGTGGATTTGAGTTAGTATTGGGTCTGTAAATGTGAAAGATGCACCGAGCACTGATGTAACGTACCCGCTTCTTCAGAATGGCCTCCAGAGGAGGGACAACATCCTGACCCTCGACACCGTCAATGTCGAAGCCCTTGGTCCAGCGCTGCAGGATACCGTGGTCGATGTACTCCTGGGTGGCAGGGTAGGAGAAGGTGAAACCGAGGGGCAGCTTGGCCAGATTCTCGTTTTCATGGTGGAACTCGATGAACTGCTGCAGGCAGTCGGCGATGTACTCCCACAACTCCTCGGCGGTGCCGGTACGGAGCTCCTCCGGCATCTTGTATTTCGATTGGGTGATATCGAAGGCGCCCTTCTTGTCGGTCAGGGTGATCTCGCAAACACGCAGGTTGGTGCCGCCCATGTCGAGGGCGAGGAAGGTACCCTGTTCTTCACCATCGGGGAAGCCCATAACCCAGGTAACGTTCATGGGCTGGGGTTTTTCGGTCAGCTTAAGTGTAGAATGCATCTGAATGCGCGGGATCTCACAATGTTGCCGCCCTCGACGGTAAGACCTAAGTTATTGTTAGCTTCTTGAAACGGAATGGGTGTGCTCGGGACAGGAAACATACCTTTCTCGAGCTCCTTGACGAAGTGTTTCACAATCGCCTTGAGCTTGGCAGTGTCGACAGTGAAGACCTCCTCGAATTTCTTGATGTGCTGCAGAAGATTTTGCGGCAGCTGCTCCTGCATCGATCCTGCGAAGCGATTAACGAGTGAAAGCTTGTAAGAGCGAAGGAAGCTCACCCTTGCGGGAGGGAGGCTGCTTAGGACCGAGTCCGACCATGATGAATGTATTTGGATGAGGTTGTAAACGAGGGTGTAGAGGAAGAAGAGGAGGAGGGGGAAATGACGATATGAAGGGGAGACGTGGGGCAGCGATCTCCTTGCTTGATTTGGCTGCGGTGGACAAACGTCGGCAACTTTGACTTGACGCCGCGAATTCTGCCTTTTGGTTGGCCCCTTCGCATCCGCGAATCAGGTTTCGCTTTCAATTCACTTTGCTACAGCTTACTCGGCTGTCAAGATTGTCATTGACGCGTTTCATTGTATCACTATTCCCTAAAGACTATCCCTCCCAGCTAGAACCATAGAACGGGCCGTGATTCAACGGGATTTGTGCGCCAAATGCGGAAACACATGCGCCAGTCCGTCGGTTTCGGTCGAGTTCAGATCCTCCAGTCTTTCTCGCACGCGCTTCTCGTATGCGCTCGTTAGGGTTAACGAGCGCTCAACTTCTTCCGTGAGACGATCCACCTCATCTTGGAGCCGCTCGTCCCGCGTCTGGGGAGGGACATCTTCGGCCTCGCGCGACTTGAGATCCGGATTCGTTTCCTCCCAGAGGGCCTCCAATTCTTCATGCCAGTCCATAGCTTTAGCAAACTTCCTCACGTTTGCATCAATGTCACCTAGTAGAAGGACATCATCCGGTCGTGATCCCAGCCCCCCAACACGATCCATGTTGATGAGCACGCGGGGCGTACCCTCGCTGCACATCGATGGGAGACTGGCAAATGGTTGAACGGACAGGCTGGTCCCCATCACAATGCACAAGTCCGCCTCTTCCGGCAGCGAGCGGTTCAAAAAGAAACTCTCCGGAAGGGCTTCACCGAAGAACACAATGTCGGGCTTGACCAGGCCGCCGCACTCCTTGCAGTGCGGAACCTTGCCCTTCTTAACAATTTCATGCATCTCATCATCCGGATATTGCACCTTGCAGTCAATGCAGCGCTGTGTCGCGAAACTGCCATGGGCTTCAACAATCTTGTCTCCAGGAACGCCCGCCTGGCGCTCAAGACAGTCGATATTCTGCGTAAAATGCTTCAACAGCAGGCCCTTGTCGTGCAGTAATTTAATGAATGTGTGGGCAATGGTTGGGCGATAGCGCCCGGGGTAGAGCTCATGCGCCAAGGCGTAGAACGGCTTCGGATTTTGCCTGAAGAAGCCTATGTCGAATACATCTTCGGGCTCATCCAAGTCCAGCATGGCCAAATTGGCGTAGAGTCCCGTATCTGGTGACCGGAAATCCGGGATGCCCGCTGAAGTGCTGATTCCCGCTCCCACCTGTCTCGTGTTAGCCGTCTGTACATACGGGACGGAGAAGGCGACGTACCATGACCACAATTTTCCGGACATTGTGTTTCTTGATGTATTTGGCCACTGCCTCGATGTTGCGAGCTTCCAACACCGAAGGCCGAGTGGAATCACTCACCATTTTCGACTCTTCGTTGCCCATGATGCGATGGCGCCGCGGTTTGCGGTGTTTCTGATGCCGGGGTCTGTGGCGCCGTCCCATGCGACGGCTCTATCTTGACTCGATTCTGACTCTGACACAAAATAATGTAGATGTTCAAGTGGTTAAAAGCGGAGAAGTAAAGTGAGAAGTAAAGCCGGTCGTGGGAAAATGACGTTGCGTTGAATCAGAGTCGCACCGGCGTTTTTATCGTTTTACTGACAAAGAACCTGAAAATAATTTTCTCTCCAAAGAGCATTCATGCAAGATCAATGTTCTTTGCTGATTCAAAATAGCATCGTTGCCTGTTATCAAACGCTCAGCTCCAATCGAGTAAAAAAAAGGCCCCAACCTTCACCGCCCGCCGGGGCTACAACTGGCGTATTTGGCATCAACTTGCTCTCTGTGTACTCCAGCATGGCCCTGTCCCAGGCCCTGTCCCAGGCCACGCCCAATGGCCATGTATCCTTTCCGTCTCCGGATCAATCGAGTCCCACCGAAGCGTCCCCGCGAACCGACATCTTCAACGCCAGCTCCGTGGCCGAGATCAAGGCGGCGTTGTCCCGCCTCCACAATCAAGAAGCCTCGGTGACTGCCCGCCTCGATGCCCTGGTGACCTCGCAGAAGGACCTTTCGAGAGAACTGGGCCGATTGGATCTCATGCGCGCCAACATCGGCACCCAAACCAGTACCACGCGATCGATCAGCCATGGCATGCTCTCCGAGGCCGCCGGGACCGCCGAACGAATCTCGAGCGCCGTACGCCGACTCGATCTCGAACAGGCTCGGGTAAAGGCTACACTGGAGGTGGTGGAGCAGGTAGCAGAGCTCAAGGCGTGCGCATTGGGTGTTGCGGGCTCGATGGGTGCCTCCCAGGACTGGGAGACTGCGGCCAGCTACTTGCACCGCGCAGCGCAGGTTCCACCGACTGTGGTCAATGGAGCATTTGCAGCTGAGATGGTGCCGACGGCCGAGGTCCCCGACCCGCCTAGTGTGACGCTGGACAACGCGGCCGAGTCGCTGTGCGGGCTGTTCCTGCGCGAGTTTGACAAAGCCGTCAAGGAGAGCGACGGGGCCAAGATTACTCGCTTTTTCAAGCTTTTCCCCCTTATCGGCCGGTCCGAGGTCGGATTGGATGTCTATGGTCGCTACGTCTGTCAGGGTGTAGCAGCCCGGGCTCGCGGGAATCTGAATGCCAGCACTGGAGCACATAAGGATGGGTTCTTCTACGCCAATGCGTTGACCAAACTCTTTGAACATATCGCTCAGATCATTGATGGACATGGCGGGCTGGTTGAACGGCATTACGGCCCGCGGAAGATGGGCCGGGTCATTGAACGACTGCAGGTCGAGGCCGACGTGCAAGGTGGCATCATTCTAGACACCTGGAGTGATGAGAGGCACGTCGATCGCAAACTGATGGACATCAAGTCGTATGCCTTTACTTTCTTGGTGCAGAGTTTCCTGCCGGCACAGCGTACGGGCCCAGCTCGCACCCAGTCTCCAGCCCCTGGTGCAAATGCAGCCACCGAGGATGAAGGAGTGGACATGAAGGAAATCGACGGTATCCTGAATGAGATGGCCATTATGCTTGGTCGGTGGTCGCTCTATTGCCGGTTCCTGGCAGATACATGCAACGTAGGTGTATTGTTCCTATTGTTCCCGTTGAATGATCTATACTGACGAGGACAGGCTCCTGCAAACGAGGAAAACGAGGAAAAGGAAGATGACGACAGCAGATACACGCTGCCCACTTTCCTACAAGAATCACCTCTGGCACATAAGATCAATGACCGCCTGGTGTCTCCGTTCAACGCAATGACCACATTCTTCTTCCGTCGGTCTGTAGAGAAGGCCTTCCAACTGGACGAGTCGCCCTTGGGCTTGAACTTGAACCTCCAAACACCTCTGAGGGCAGACCCTCCGCACATCACCTCAGCCGTGGACGATATCATGTATATCGTGAACAAGGTGATCCAGCAATCTCTCGCCACCTCCCAAGAAGGAGTGGTGACCAACGTGGTCCCAACACTGTCCCGCGTCCTCGGTTCCGACTTCATCGGCATGACCCAGCGAAAGATGCGCGACGAATGCTACCCACGCGCAGCCGTACAAGGAGGCCAACCCCCCGAGCAAACAATCATCTCATTCCTGGTCCAAATCAACAACCTCGACATCGGAGTCGACTACATCCGACGAATTGTACAGAACAACAGCGGCTCGAAACAACCCCTCCCAGCCAACACAGAAGACCAAGCCCGAGTGACAGACCACCTGCTCTCCCTCTTCCCAGCACCCGCCTCCGCCCTCCGCGTGGCCCAAACCCTCCACTCCCTAGGCAGCACCTTCGAATCCAAAGTCTCCGACCTCCTCTCCGACGGCATCCAAGTCGTCTTCAACAACGTAATCAAGCACCGCCTCCGACCCATCCTCGCCGACGCCTTCCGCGACATCGAATACCAGCCCCCCGAAGCATCGCCAGACGAATACGACTCCGAAAGTAAAGAACTCGTCCGTCCACGCTTCACAACCGGCTGGACCGAGCTTCTCGTTCCACTCGCGCGGATTCTAACCGCCCAAGCCTTCGACCGTCTTCTCACCGTCACAGTTGCCTACTTTGTGCGTCTGCTCGAGAAGAGGCTATGGTCGTATCAGGGACGGATCAACCCGCTCGGCGCCGCGAGACTTGAGCGCGACATTGCGGGGCTGGTTAGTGCTGCTGTGGATGTTGGGTACGGGTCTCATGCACCGGGGAGGTACAAGCACCGGGAGACGTTTGCGCGGTGTGTGCAGATGACCTTGGTTATGAGTATGGATGAGGATGAGTGGGATGAGGTGGTTAGGGGTGGAGAGGCTGCTGAGGTTGTAGATAGGTTGAGTCGGGAGGAGAGGATCCGTGTTAGGGCTATGGTGAGACGGGGTTAAATGAAATGTCTTTATGAAGAGGGGAGGTCGGATGTGGTGTGGATTGTATAGATAGTGACCCTTTTTTTTTTTTTTTTTTTCACTTTTTCGTTTTGCATTGCATACTTGGAATTGAATTACGTTGATAGCGTTGTTTGCATATCAAATTTGGAACAGTAATCTGTAGACGATCGCAGCTTCTGGGGTTACAACTGAAATCTACAGACAAAAACAGCAGCAGATGACTCTGAGAGCTCCAGCCAAAGGAATCTCACCTTACAATCTACAAAGAAAAAATCGGTTGAAAAGAATTCTTATCAGGATTGTCTATACTGCATAACAGGTATCCTCAAATCCGCAGGCAAAGGTCCGCGGCAAGCAAAACATTATGTACACCGGATCCCATAAGAAGAAAACGCCAGGCCAGTCCATAAACAGAGAGCTTTTTCCGTGAGATTCACGACATGGTCTTGGGAAGCGGTGAGATGGATGTAGTTTCGGAAGATGTGAGAAATGTGGATAGGTATACAAGAAAGCCCCAGGCTCTCTAGCGAAAAAAAAAAAAACACGCTCAAGGGATATCGAACAATGCGAAAAATAATGAAGGATGCGAGGTCATGGAGAAAAGAAAAAGAAAAACAACGCGGTTGTCTATTCTGTTTTCTCGTTCACGACGGGCTCGGGTTGGGCAGGGTGTTGGTGCTCGGCGACCTGGCGAGGAGCGGGAGTGATCTTGAGCTCCTGCTCCTGCAGGCCCATGTCTCCCTCGCTGTCTCCGCGAGAACTCTCTCCGTTGGGAGGGTGGCCCTCGAGCATTATGCCGGTGGGGGGCTGGCCGCCACACATCATCTCGGAGTGCTCGCCGATACCGTAACGCTGCTGGGCAGGGATCTCGTGGCCGTCTTCGTGCTGGTCGTGCTTCTGCGGGGTCCAGGCGAGGTAGTCACGGCGGACTTCGACGTAGTCGTAGGCGAACTCGCCGAGCTGGTCGTCGTCCATACCGAGGAGTTCGGCTTCCTCGGAAGCGCGCAGTTTAAGGCCCGGGATGGCGTTGATGCCGTAGGCGATGATGGCGGACATGACGAAGGCGTAAGAAGCTGTGGCGACGATGTAGGCGATTTGGATGTACAGCTGCTTGTAGTTGTGGATGACCCAGCCGCCGACGCCGGTGCCGGTGAGGACACCGTCGAGGCCGACGATGGCGTCGTCGCCGAAGAGGGCGTTGAAGATTAGCCCGACGATTCCGGCGACGCCGTGCTCGGCCAACACATCCATGGAGTCGTCGATGCGGATCCAGTACTTGATCTTGGTAGAGTAGTTGCACACGATGCCGGTGACAACGCCGAGGATCACACTAGCCCAGGGAGTGATGAAACCGGAAGCGGGTGTAGCAGCCACGAGGCCGGAGATGGTACCGGAGCACCAGCCGACCATAGACCACTTGCGAGCGAGGCGCCAATCGAGCAGAACCCAAGTGATGGCGGCAAAGGCGGCAGTCAAGTTGGTGTTCCAGGAAGCCATGGTCGCGCGGATGTTGGCACCGAAGGAGGAACCACCGTTGAAGCCGAGCCAGCCGAACCAGAGGAAGACGGTACCGAGAAGGATGAGTGAGACGTTGTGAGGGCGGAAGTTGAGCATCATGCGTTCCTGTCGGCGACCGAGGACCATCGAGTAGGCCAGAGCAGTGAAACCGGAGCCGATCTCGACGGGGCCACCACCGGCATAATCCATGACACCGTACTTGTAGGCCCAGCCGTTGACGTTCCAGGCCCAGCAGGCCAGAGGGCAGTAGACGATAGTGGCCCAGATGAAAGTAAAGACCATGGCAGGGAGAAGGCGACCGCGCTCAGCGACAGCTCCCATGACGATAGCAGCAGTAACACCGCAGAATTGCATCTGTAATAACGAGTCAGACAATCGCTCAGAAAGGTTTCGCGGCTCCAACAGTTCCATACCTGATAGAAAGCATAGAGAAGATTAGGAATCAAAGGTGAACCAGGGCTGGGACCAGCCAGAGTCTTCATCAGACCAAAGTTGCGCAGATTTCCGATATATCCATTGGTCGCGGTCGGGGAGAAAGCCAGCGAATAACCCCAGAAGTACCATTGAAAGGTAATAACGGAGAAAGAAGCCATACAAGCCCAGATCATACTCAACGCGGACTTTCGACGAGCAAGACCGGAGTATAGGAAACCGAGACCGGGAATCATGACCATGACCATAGCGGAGGCCACGATGATGTAGGCCTGGTCACCGGATTGAAACCATTTGTTCAAGTTTTCGGTACCTGTCGAGGAATCCGATAAGCAAAACTGCAGTCAGTCAAGGGCCTGGGCCTGGGGCCACGTACGGGAATCACCACCCAAATCCGAGTTGGTCGAGAGAGTGTAGTCGGAGGGAGAACCGATCCAGTTGTAGGAGGCATAGTCCGGGAGATACGAAGCTTTCCCGTTGAACTCCGACATGGCGAAGCCGAATTAAGAGCTCGTGAGAGCTCACGTGTGTGCTGAGAGGAATTGGTATGCGAGAATGTCGGGGGAATGTTCGAGTCGAAAAAAATCCAAAGGGCGAAGGACCCTGCAATTGTGGCAGGAGAGAGAGAAGGTGAATTAGGACCGTATGGAGAAAAGAAAAAAGTCGCCACGGGGGAAAGCAGGATATTAAAAAGCAGGAAAGCGTTGCGGAGTACCAGAAACTCAGAAGTGAAGAGATAAGTCGGATCGACAGTCTCCACCTGAGGGCCTGAAATCGGACCAGCAACAGAAAAAGCAAAGGACGCGATAGGGGGGAATTGAGTTAGCTTTGAGAAGGATAAATTAAAACCGGGGGAGGCGCGGTTAATGAAAAGTCGAAGTCGGCAGCTGTGAAGGCCGTTGCTGGGGGTTTGGAGGGGGAAAAAAGATTATGACAATATCAATGGGATAATCGGTAGTCAGCTCCGCCCGATATGGGATTGGGATCCCTCAACCCTAAGTATACTAGTATACTTTGTAACTTCCGTTATCACCGAGTCAACGTCAAGTCAATAATAAGTCAATTGCATTTTCTCTAGAGAACAAAATGATCAGCTCTGGTATTCATGGTATTCATCTGCATCATCATGAAATCCCTCTGCGATCGTTTCGGCTCAGATGGCCGCAAAGGGTGGCGACAGGCAGCGCACTGCCCAGGCCCATGGGTCTCTCAGCTCTCAGCCCAGAAACGTTGAAACGTTCTTGGCTCGAAACCCGTCCATCTCTGCCCGATCGATCTCCGGTGACGGCGTTCGTTACTCCGGGGAAATCATGGAGTCCGAGTGACACGGGGTCTCCATTCATCTGCAGGCGCAAGTCGAATATATAGAACCTTTTCTCACATTTCACATCTACACTATCTTATCAAGCCGTGTTCCTGTTCCTCGTCTTCGACAATGCAAAGGCAAGATAAAAAGCTGAATTGACGACGCGCTATCCGAGGCAGGCAATTGGACAAGTGACGACGGTTTCTCTGCTCTGTGATTGGCCACAGATAAAGATTGCCACCGCGGCTCGATGACTTTCAGTTACTTCAGTGGATTAGCAAAAAACTAAGCTCGGAAAGTTCACGAGTGGGTACCGCCTTCCGCCGCATCGGGTTTAGCCGCATGATATCCGATCGCCCTTTCATTGGTGACAGATAAGCCCGCGTTCGCCGCTGCCGGGTTCTCCCGGTTCGGGATTCTCAGGGTTTTCTGCCTGCCGAACTCGGCCTCTGGGCTGGTGTGTCCGAAACATTCTGTTTCGATTCTTTTCAATTCGAGTATGTAGGTGTCTTTCGGTTTGAAAAATGGTTCCCCGGGCTTGCATCGAGTGAATCCTCGCTTTGAAGTGCACGCGACTGTTCGGAGCAGAGCAATAGTTATCGATCCGCTCCCGTGGGGCCGGGTCTCCGGCCGTATATGGGTCTGGACCTTATCGCAGCCTCATTGTTAGTACACACACCGTGGCTGAGCAGTTCGGAGACGGAAGATTGCCCCGACTACTACTGCCCCTGGTTTTTGGTTTCACGAGACTCGCTCTGTCAGCCGGAAAATATCACCGATACTGTGTCGTGGATGTAATCTCGACTGTATATCTTCTCCGATACCCTCCACTATGTATTCGTGTGAGCCGGTCTAGTAGGAATTCAGACAGACATCCCGGGGTGGGTACATTTGACCTTCGATAAACATGCTTCTAGAAGAACGATCAGACACTAGAAAAGCCCCTGTGTTAGGGTAATCAAACTAAGTGGGGGTAAAGCAGCCATCGATGGAGTACCTCGTGGTAGTACGTCAGGCTACATTAGTAGGGACTCACCAGTGTCCTTCAGGCTGTTCCAATCTCCCTGAATGGTGTCACAGTATTGATTCTTTGATCTGGCACATGCTTTGCCTATGTAAGTTGCGGATTTGACATTCGGGGCAGATGGGAATGTTAGGTCCTCGTTCTCGAGTCATGCATCAACACCAGATGTCCACATTCACAGGTACTTGGTCACATTGTGTCAAGCAGTTCGCCAACCTAGCCGAGACTTTTGCTTGCTAGTGGTTTTCTGCCCCCAGATCCTCATATATCTTGAGGGATTACACAATGATTATCTGTGCAACTAGGAGCTGCAAGTACCCACTACATCATATTCATGCATGTTGTATTCCAATAGGATAAAATAACTGCCGATTTCCGAGTGCCATTTCGAATGTATGGCCACGTACACTCCAATTTAGATATATTTCTTGATCTTGTCCCAGGAATAAAAATAAAGATTGACGTATCCCCAGGTACCGTGTAACAGCCAAGAATATATATCCGCCAAATCTCCTCATCTTCAAGCACCCAACCCAATACCTAGGTATTTTTGCAACACCCGTACAAAGATATCCCTTTGAAAAGAATAAACCCCTTCATTGACACCCATACCCACGTTCTAGTTCTGGAAGCTCATCCAAAACGGGCTACGTCGTCGGCCTTCCCCACCACCACCACACCCGAGGCCATCCGGCAGCCCCACTCATATTGCAAATTTTCACCCAATTTATCAACAAGTAGGCCGGCTGGCCCAATGGCAAGGCGCTTGACTACGAATCAAGAGATTGCAGGTTCGACCCCTGCGTCGGTCAATTTTTTGGTGTTTTTGAGTAGCTATGTGGCTATATTTTTGTTTCTGGGAAAGAGGGGATTTTGAAAAGGTACTTTTGGGTAGCCGGGTTTATTTCACGGGAAGGGGACAGGAACAAAGGCAAACTTACTGGGAAGGAGGTGAAAGGGATCAAACAAAGAGACGGAGTTTGGACATCAGTCTATTTGAAATCAGTCCAGGTACTGATTATACAGCCAGAAAAATATTCCAGGTTGGAACATGGGCGTCGATATTCTGAACGACTATCTAGCAGTCACAGAACATGGACACATTGCATCGGCATAAAACATCTATTATATATAGGGGATATCAATCCAATCACATAGGTTACACACGTCCACGAGATCCACCCAAAGCAGGCTCATGCGCACATCAGACATTAGCACTATACCCAGCACCCAGACCGCGCTGACGACGAAGGGCATTGAGGTACTTGCGGCCCTCATCAACCCAAAAGACAGAGCTAGCAAGACAGAAGAGCTTAAAGAGGGAGCTGAAGCTCAGAGGCTCAGTCTGGAAGACACGCTGCAGGAAGGGAAGGTAGATGACACAGGCCTGGCCAGCCAAGGAGCCGAGGACGCAGTAGTTGAACATCTTGTTCCCGAATAAGGAGATCTCGCCACGCAGGATGGACTTGCCTTCGCTGCGGCAGGTAAGGGCGTTGAACATGTCGAAGAGGACGAAGCAGGTGAATGTCATTGTGGTGTCGTGGGCGGTGACGACGCGGGTTCGTTTGCCGAGTGGTGTGCCGTCGTCGATATCTCCCATTTCGTGGATGTAGACTGCGAGTGTGCCGAGCATGATGACCATGGCGGAGGTGAGGACTCGTTGGACAAGAGGTCTTGTCAGGACCCGTGCTGTCTTGGGACGAGGAGGCCGGTTCATGATGGAGGGGTCGACTGGTTCAACGCCGAGGGACTGAGCGGGCGGGCCGTCCATGAGAATGTCTAGAATGAAGTTAGAAGAATAAAAAAAAAAAAATAAAAATAAAAAAAAAAAAAATAAAAAAACCTGGACGGAAGGGTAACTCACTGATCCACAGAATCTGCATGGCATTCAGCGGATTCTCGAAGCCGAGGGTGGTGCTGACCAACACAAGACTGAGCGCAGCCACGCTGGTACTAAGCTGGAAGGTAACGAAGTTCTGAATATTGTAGAAAATTCCCTTGCCCTGCTCGATTGCGCGCAGAATAGTCGAAAAGTCATCATCTGTCAGGATCATGTCCGCTGCCTCCTTGGCAACGTCGGTGCCCAGTTTGCCCATGGAAATACCAATGTCGGCCTTCTTCAAAGCCGGTGCATCATTGACACCGTCACCGGTCATAGCCACGACATCTCCGCGGGCCTGAAGAGCCCGGACAATCTTCATTTTGTGGTCTGGGCTCGTGCGAGCGAAGATCGAGGTAGTTGCAATCGCCTGGGACAGCTCAGCAGTGCTCATGTGGTCAAGTTCATCGCCGCGGATCACTGATCGTGAACCCAGAGCCTCGCTGACCGGCATTCCAAGCTTCTTCGCAATCGCCACGGCGGTTGTCTCAGCATCACCGGTGATCATGATGACGCGGACCCCGCCAGACATCAGACGACGAATAGATTTGTGCACATCCCTGCGAGGTGGGTCGTTCATACCCACCAGTCCGGCGAAGATCAATCCATTATAACGATCATCATCGTTGGCCGGGCTGCTGGACTTGGACGAGGGTGTTCCAGAACGACTGCCGAACCCTCGCATACCTCTAGATGCGTCGCGGACTGCACCGCTAGCAAAGGCGAGGACTCGGAGACCTTCACTTGCCATTTGCTCTGCAGCGTCCCGAATGATCTGGCGCCGGGGTTCATCCAAGATGACCTCACGACCATCCTTGGTCAGATAAGTATCCGACCGAGCGAGAACCGGTTCAAGAGCGCCCTTGATATAGGCAACATCTGAATCATGAGGGCTACCACCACCAATAATCACGCCCATCCATTTTCGCTCAGAGCTAAAAGGAGTTTCAGACACACGAGCACTGATGCGGTCGCGGACATCTTCATCGCCCAAAGTATCGAGAAGATCTAAGATGGCAACGTCCGTAGGCTGGCCGACCCAACGACTCTTCACAGCAATAGAGTTTCTATCAACGGTCGAGGAGAGTACCGCGGCGGAGGACGCAGTGGCCGGCGAGTTGGCATGCATGCGGGACAGACGGGCATTGTTTGCAATATTTCCAACTCGAAGAATTGTGCGAGCAGCCGGTCCGGGTGAGAGCACGGATGTCATATCCCGTTGAACTTCAAAAGGCTCGGTACTGTCAAAGTGCCACATCTTGGTGATCGTCATGTGGTTGAGCGTAAGTGTTCCAGTCTTGTCACTACAGACAACGTTGACAGAGCCGAGTGTCTCGACGCTGGGAAGTCTTCGCATGATCGCTCCCCTCTTGGCCATTGTCAGCACACCAAGAGCGAGGGTGACAGTCACAATGATAGGCAAGCCTTCTGGGATTGCCGCGACAGCGAGGGAAACACTAATCGTAAACATTTCCAGGAGCTTACGACCTTGCAGGAGACCAATGAACATGATCAGACCAATGACACCGAACGAGACCCAACTCAATTCTTGGCCAAGACGGTCCATGGACAGCTGCAACGGAGTTCGCGGACTCTCAATCTCCTGCAAAGAAGCTGAAATAGCTCCAAACTCTGTCTTGGCACCCGTCGAGATGACAATGCCCTGGCCATATCCTGAACGGACCAGAGTCCCCATGAAAGCGATGTTGTGTTGTTCATTCAAACGAATGTCGGCACCGACGGCGCCAGTAGCCGGTGCGTCATAAAACGGGGATCGAGGAGGGCTGGTAACGCGGAGAGCCTGAACTTTGGCACCATGACTGTGAAGGGCGGCGGCAAACTTCATCACCGGTTCGTTCTCGCCTGTCAAGTTCGACTCATCGATCGAGAGGTGTGTTGCGGAGGTGATCCGAATGTCGGCAGGGATACGGTCGCCTGTATGGAAGAGAACCAAATCACCGGGGACGAGGTCAGCCGCAGGGACAAGTGTGGACGCTTTCATCATAGATGACGGTGTGCCCGGGCTCTTGCTCCTGAGTTCCAAGTCCTCCCCAGGCCCCATCGGAGTCAGATTTCCCGCCGGGGCACTTGTTCCCGGGAGGTGACGAATGAGGTGAGCATAATGCGGGACAAGACGACTCAGCGCCTCGAGCGACTTCTCCGACCGATACTCCTGAACGAAGCCGACCGACACCACGATTGTGACTGCGAGCGTAATGCTGACGGCATCATCGAGGTTGCCCATAATGAAGGAGATTCCGGCCGATGCGAGGAGGAGGAGAATGAGGGTTTCCTTGAACTGCTTGAGGAACCGGAGCCATAGGGGTTCCGGCTCCTCGTGGGGAAGTTCGTTGGGGCCATCGCGTGCGAGGCGAATTTCGGCCTCGGCGGGCGTTAAGCCATGATGCAAGGAAGTTTGTAGACGTTCGGCAGTTTCATGAGGCTCGAGCCATGAGTATGTAGAGGTTGATGTCTGGAGCAGCGGATCCGGCGTGTTAGCGGTGTGATTCCAATCCACAGTCTGGCTTACTAGAAATCCGAGCATTGGGTCCAGGTAGGGTCCAGGTAGGGTTTCCTAGATGTCCACACTTACCGATGAAGGTGCATCTTGTCGCGCGCCTAGAGGGTTGGTGGACGGGGGACGCGGAGACTCGGCGTGTGCATTATGCAGAGGTAGCGCAGGCGTCGTCGACCTTGACATCTCTCATGCTTTGACGGAAAAGGAAGAACTCGAACAAAGAAAAGAACGCGTCGAATCTAGCGTAGAGCACTTTGCATCCCGCCCGGATCAGGATTGAGGGGGTGGTGCAGGGGCGTTTCTTTTCAAGATGCGATCTGGCAGCAGCTTCAAAACGGGGGGCAAGACTGGCGGATAGAATCGAGTGGGAATAGAGGCCGGAAGATCAACGAATCAAGACCACCACCGACAGAAGGAAACAACAAGGAGGAGCCAGATGACTGTCAGTCAAGGAACACACGGGCAACAAATTGATATATGAGATTATCAAAGGTCGAATGCGAATGGAAGCGGCCAAGTCCCATGATGATGCTTTACCAGATGGGGTTAGTTCCTGCGGGCCGCGCATTAAGTATGATCCGGAACAACCGCGTCGGGATTAGCGTGCACTGACTAACAACCGGCATTCCTCGTTTCCCAAATTCCCAGCCCCCCTCGATTACATGAGCAGGCATCACTGGGGATTCACACCCGACGCGCCCTCGTTTTCTTTCTGAGACCCATCCCTCGCGCATCAAGGACGTGACTCCAACGCGACGTGGTTGTCGTTTTGATCTCTTTTGGTCGAAACCCTGTCATTTGATCCCTTATTCTTGTTTAAACGTGTACAGCACCTCCCTCGAGTCTTTGTTCTCACTTCAGCGCGTCAACCTCCTTTGTCACCCTGCACCCCGCGCTGGGCGGGTTGCCTCTCTCCACAATCTGGCAACCTTGTCTGTGTATAGTTACACTTTGACTACGCGCCATGTTCTACTCTGAGACTCTTCTCTCCAAGACAGGGCCGCTGGCTCGCGTCTGGCTGTCGGCCAACATCGAGCGCAAGCTGTCCAAGTCGCATATTCTCCAGTCCGACATTGAAAGCAGTGTTAGCGCCATTGTCGACCAGGGCCAGGCGCCCATGGCTTTGCGACTCAGTGGGCAGCTACTGCTGGGTGTTGTGCGCATTTACAGCCGTAAGGCGCGTTACCTCTTGGACGATTGCAATGAAGCTCTTATGAAGATTAAAATGGTATGGACTCAACTCTTCTTGTTTGGTTCGATCGTCAATTAACTGTATGATTAGGCTTTCCGTCTCACAAACAACAACGACTTGACGAGCACGGTTGTGGCGCCGGGTGGCATTACCCTTCCCGATGTGCTGACTGAAACCGATCTCTTCACCAACCTTGATACGTCGCTACTCTTCCCCCAGAATCTGAATTTGGAGTCGAGTGGAAAGCGACCCGGTGCCATGGATTACGGTAGCCAGCTCTTGCCTGACAGCACTCTTCGTCGTTCGGTATCTCAAGAGCCCGCGCGTCTCGAGGACCCCAGCCTGGTCGAACTCGACTTGGGTGAAGATGAGTCTGTGGAAATCGGTCGAGACGCTCCCCCGGCTCGTCCCATGGAAGAGGATTTGTTCAGTGATTCCGGCAAGCTCATCGACAATGACATTGATATCGATATCGGAGAAGATGATGCCCCACTGGACAAGATGGATCTCGACGGACATGACAACTTGAACGACCCCCTGGCCGATGGACCAATGGACTTTGGCGGTGATGAAGACTTCGGCGGCCTGACACCTCGTGCTGAAGAGAACCGATTCGCGCGTGACTCGGAGAGTCCTCTTTCGGATGCCGGATCTGTTCAGATGAACCAGCTCGAGGAGGAGTTTAACCGTGACGTGTCTGCTACTCCTGATGCGCAAGCCCAGCAGGGCCAGCGGTCCAAGCGTCAGAAGCTGATCGAAATGGACTCCCAAGTGACCTTGTCGAACAGCCAGGTCAAGGCCCAGCAGGCTGACCGCTCTGATATCCTGAAGCCTACTTCTTTCCTCCCCCGTGACCCCGTTCTTCTCACACTCATGACCCGGCAACAGAATGGCGACTTCGTTTCCAGCATATTCGGTGAGGAGCGTGGTCGTGGTTGGGCCCCTGAGCTGCGTGGACTTCTTTCTCTGGACTCTGTCAAGAAGTCTGGTGAACTGAAGCGCAAGCGTGACAGCGGAATCTCCGACATGGACGTGGCTGCTGCCGATGTTCCTGCATTAGAATTCGGTGACGATGATGCCATTGCCCCTATTGACGAGGGCATCGGCCTTGACACCACCCTGAACCAGCAATCGGAGATTGACTTCCCCGGGAACGATGGTATTCAGGATACGAACTTCGATGAAGGCGATGTCCAGCCTCTTGAGGATCTGGATGATACCATCCGCGCCGTTGACAACGAGGCTGTCTCTCTGGGCACCAAGCATGCCGTGCACGTTCTGCGCGAGCATTTGGGTGACTCCGAACAGAAGAAGGGCGTGCTCTTCCAGGATCTGCTTCCCGAGAAGCGTGCCAGCAAGGCCGACGCGACCAAGATGTTCTTTGAAGTCCTGGTGCTGGCCACCAAGGACGCCGTCAAGGTCGAGCAGGGCACCAAGTCGATTGGTTCTCCCCTCAAGATCAAGGGCAAGCAGGCTCTCTGGGGCTCGTGGGCCGAGGAGAACGCTGCCGTTGCTGCCAGCCAGCTGACCCAGGCTCTGTAGATGGGGATGATTGCCTGTTTAAAAAGGGATATACTGGCGCAGTTTCCATTCATGTACAGCTGAGTTTGGGATGGTCTATGGGTTTCTGGAAGATCCGATAATTGGTTGAGGTAGCATCGTTTTGGATGACTATCTGGAGTTCTGGGACTGGTCTGGAGAAACGGGCGATTGCTTTTCTGTTTTCACTGGAGGTTACCGTAGTATTGCTAGCAACTAGATAATGAACATATCAATGTGAGAGTTGGCATAGCCTATCTTATCCACCTCGATTTTTGGTTCCAATTAGCCACAATGCAGGTCATCTCGGTGTGGAGGCCGTTGATGCGCTCACCGGCATGCCATATGCGAGATGATTCTTTTGCCCCCGCTCACACCGGGATCGAAGGAAACGAGGCTGCTGACGCCGTCGCCAACGTAGGCGCTATAGAAACTCCCCTAGCAGAGGGACCAGAGGCGATCGCCACTATCAGCGGCATTAGGACCCTTTTTCGCAGCCTCCGCAAGGAGGTATAGATGGCCTATTGGGCTAAAGTCTCCTTAAAGTTATCATCCTAGTATCGCCAGTGGGACGACGAGTACGAGATTAAAGCCCCTAAAGCCCTTAATGCCTATCGCCTAACGCTTCGCTGCTAGCTCGCACTACACTCCGCATATAGCGATTTTAACTAGTATTACTGTAAATTCAACTATAAGGACGCGAAGCTCACCTACTCTTATAGTCGAAATAAGACCCTAGAATATCTTACGCTCTACTGAAAGGTATAACGACACTTTAGTCTCTAGCCTCGACGGCCTCCCTACCCCCCATTAGGCGGAGGGAGGTAATTATATACCTACGATCACTAGCTCTAAAGGAGTTTGCTAGACTCCTTTAGGCTATAGAGTTTTACTCTAAAATCTATATCTACTAGGGTGTGATCCCTCTCTCTCTTTACTCTCTCTTTACTCTCTCTCATTTTTCTTTTATATTAGCTATAGCCTAGAAACCACGCAGCAGTATCGCCTCTCTATCTTTTCTCTAGACCTAAGTCCGTTATATTCACTCAGCTGCCTTCAGCTCGGACGCTAGATTATAACCTACTTCGAACACCTCTATCTCTATTCTATAGGTTAGGAATGGGCACAGTCGACTAGCATTCTGCCCTATACTTTACTTAAAATACAGACTAGGGTCGTTATCATCATTATATACATAATTCTATAGCTCTGCACGTCCCTTATACCCTATAGGAGGTCTCAGGAGACGGGCAACGCCTGAAACTCCGCCGGACGTTAATTAATACCACCACCGCCACCACCACGTGCGAGATAACATCCATAGCTGCGCAAGGCACCCATTATTGAGTCGACTGACACTGAAATATTCTGAACTAGTTTTACACCTCGAAACTAACCTTATAAGCTTATTGTGCAACCCATAACACGGCAAAGAACCCAGCGAATCGGATACTGATAATTGAGCGAAACCGGTATAGCCAAGACTATTGCTTTTTTTGCCCGAAGTATACCCCTATACCCCACAGAGTACTCAATGGGGTATACTATATATACTATACAGAGCACTGGATACTAAAAGCATCGAGCAAATTATTCACGTCAGACAAAGCCAGTAATGTCGGCACTACCACAACAGCCCAAAACCCGGATAAGTTTCGGGGATGATATCATCCGCTATCGGACCGAAGTGGATAAAAACTAGCCTCGAATTAGTCGCGCCTCTCGATAGCGATTTATCAGCTCGGCCTTCCTGCGAGCCGATTCACGATTCAGGAGACACCCTCAAAAAAGTCCAAGTCCAAGTTCGCATTCAATTTCGGATTGGTTTGCCAACCTCACGGTTTCACTCGGCGCTGAATCCCACCGCATGGCCTAACAAACATTACCCGAACATCATGTCCGTGCGGTCACCTTCGCCTCCCGGCATTCGCGCCGAACACGAAACCGAAAAGTCGGCTCCCAGCAGTCCACGCCACTCACTGGAGAATAGCTCTGAGCAGGAGAGCAAAGCAGATGAAGATGGGGCATTTGCGCCGATTGCGTGCCCCGCAACGCACGAGGGGCACAGTGCGACACAGAGGCGGCGGTCGAATGCATCATCGCGCGCACTGGAGCGGAGCTGGTCGCTGAATGATGGAGTTAGTATTGGGGGGGATGAATTGGGGGAGGAGGATGGTGAAGCTGGAGATGGACAGTCGGGGTATGTTGTTGGGTGGGAGGAGAATGATGTGATGAATCCACGGAATATGAACAAGGCGAGGAAGTGGATGATTGTTATTATTGTTTCGACGGGGTCGCTTTGTGTGTGAGTATACTCTCCAAGGCGTTGGGGGTTGGGTTGGTTTGGGTTGATGCTGACTTTGGATAGGACTTGTACATCGTCGATGTATACCACGACGTATAGTCAATTGATGAAAGAGTTCGATTGCTCACAGGAAATCGCGACGCTGGGGTTGTCGTTTTTCATTTGGGGTCTTGGTTCGTCAATACATTGGACCATGTTGGGGCTCTTGTTGACATTTGTATAGGAATTGGACCGCTTTTCCTCAGTCCTTTATCTGAGGTATGGTCAATTGTCAATCGTTTGGTGAGAGAGATGACAAGCTGACTCTTAAACAGTTCTACGGCCGAAGAAACATCTACATCGTCTCGTTTGCGCTCTTCCTGATCTGGCTCATTCCATGCGCAGTGGCGAAAAATATCCAGACCATGATAGTTTGTCGCTTCTTCAATGGACTGGCAGGAAGTGCTTTCCTCAGTGTTGCTGGTGGCACTGTGGGTGATCTGTTCGATCGACATGAGCTTGCTTTCCCCATGATGCTTTGTATGTATTCGTACAACTCTAATAAGTCATCGACTACACTAACACCCCTCTCGACACTGCCTCTCCATTCATAGGTCCCGAGGTTGGCCCTCTGTAAGGCCACTGCATCTCGAATCCATCTCCAGGAAGCTAATTGTATTATATAGTGTCGGTGGCTTCATCAATGACTTCACTACATGGTATGTCATCTTGCACTTTCAATCATGGTCAAAATTAACCTCTGCAGGCGCTGGACATTCTATGTCCTTCTCATCTGGACTGGCATCTTGCTCGTCTCGATCGTTTTCCTTGTCCCCGAGACGTACCATCCAGTGTATGTATTCCCCTGATCGTGTGTACAGTAGTGCTGCTCGCATGTACTGACCGAAATAGGCTCTTGAGGCGCAAAGCGCAAAAACTCCGCAAGGAGACCGGAGATGACAGATGGATCGCCCCAATCGAAAAGATGCATCGATCGGTGGCGCAGACGGTTCTGCGATCCATGTATCGCCCTATTCTTCTCTTGGCCCTGGAGCCTATGTGCCTGAATCTGTGTATCTTCTCAGCCATCCTATTGGGTATTCTGTACCTCTTCTTCGGGGCGTTCCAATTGGTCTTCGAAACCGTGTACGGCCTGTCATTATGGCAGCGAGGTCTCTGCTTCCTGGGTCTCTTTGTGGGCATGGTCTTTGCGATCCTGTCAGATCCTATTTGGCGGCGGAACTATGCGCGTCTGGAACGAAACTACCAGAAGGCTCACAATAAGCCGGACGAGTTTCAGCCCGAGTGGCGGCTGCCTCCAGGTAAGTCCTGGACTTTCTCGAAAGGTGGGTAAGATCTGATTCATTATCCACAGCGATCCTGGGTGGACCCTTGGTGACCATTGGGCTATTCATCTTTGCCTGGACAATTTACCCCAACGTACACTGGATAGCCCCCATCATCGGCAGTGCAGTATTTGGTGCAGGGTAAGTACACCTGACCTTCAGCCGGCCCTTGAATCATTCGATACTAATGGAACCGTGTTACCACTAGGACCATCCTGGTCTACTCAGGCATCTTTACCTTCCTAGTCGATGCCTATCCCACCTTTGCAGCCAGCGCGCTAGCAGCGAACAGCTTCACCCGGTCAACATTTGGAGGTGTATTTCCCCTGTTTGGGATCCAAAGTAAGTTTGCCCGAGAGCTATTTCCATCCCAGGCAGGGATGAAGGGTCTGTGCTTTGCATGGAGAATCCCCGTCGCAGGCAGGATGCAGCATGTCTCCAGCCGTTTTGCATCTCCAGAGACAGGCGTGGGGGCACTCATTCTGTTGCGGAATTGTGTCGAAGACTGTAACTAACGGCCGCGCAGTGTACAACAACCTGGGCTACCATTGGGCGACCTCGTTGCTGGCTTTCCTGACCCTGGCCATGGCTCCTTTTCCGTAAGTCGTGATTTGGCGTCTCCTGTTTTTCCCATGCCTGATCGCCAGCGCTATGGCCTCGAATTGCTTCCCCTTGCATGGCAAACCTCGAGGGAGCTCAACTTCACATGACATCATTCCGAATTTCAACTGATGATGCTTTTCAGGTACATCTTCTTCAAGTACGGGGCTCGCATTCGCAAGAAGAGTCGGTTTGCGACTCAGCAGATGTGCTGATCACAACATCCAGAACATACAGTCTTTTGCATATGACATACCATACATATTCTAATCCGAGGAAGTTTTGCTCTTGACTGCACGGTTCCAGAGGGGCAGCTGCAGGCTGTGGATAGCACTGATGCAGGCCCAAAGCTCCAATTTGCTACGAATGCGAGGTCTCCTTACCTTGTGAGTGACCAGCTGGTATCTTGTGATCCGATGGTTCTCTCCAGGTTAGACATTGAGCTCTCGAAGCTCAATGACGCCGCCCTCACCGGGATGATGGCTCAACTCAACGCCAGCTACTGTTCCACAGCTGGGATTGCAATGCAGATAATAGAGACAGTTACAAACACACAGTGAAGATTGTACGCATCTTCACCAAACACTACCATTTCCACTTTTCCATTTACACCAGTTCTTTCTACCTGCGCAAGTATAATTTGGTTTTACTAGGTCGAATGCTCGGAAGGCCCACCCGTCCCCGGCATTTGGCGTCATTGGTACAGAGCCCAATTCTCCGACACGACCAGCCCAGTTGCGAAGCTGCTTATACGAGCATCATGTGGTCTTGGGCAGATGCTCCCAACGTAACAGCTGAGCACAGGTGTTCAGGCAGCGTTCCCAGTTTCAGTTTCCCTCTAACCGAGGCACAGGCCGAACGAACAGCCTCGGGAAGAGTCGGGAGCGGAATGCGGCTCCGGGAACCGAAGGAACATCCAGATCAAGACATGCGGGGAGAGACCGTAGGTGGCTTGAGATTCAAATACTTTCGTTAAAAAGAGAAATGCAAATGTACATTGTCTAGTGATCATTTTCCCACACGTGCGCAACTGCCCGCGGGGGATGTACTGCCGGCGCAGCTTTGCGGCCCAATCAAGGCAGGTACACGACTGTTACGGTACAACGCGCTAGAAGTTACGAGTATTCGTTACACGTTACTGCCGGGCTTCAGTTGCCGATGGTCTGAACCTCAGCATGTGAGTACAAGTAGAGGTACATTAGCTATCTAGGGAAATACTGCGTACATGGATGATAAATCGACAAGTGACTTTTGGCTCGTATTTCTTCCGACGATCGAGTTCTCTCCAGTTTCATTTTAATTAGGTAAAAAATTGGGGGGAAACGTAAAAATGGCTCACTCGAAGTATATCCAGCCCTGTGGAGGAGGAGAAGAACGTGCAATATCCACAACCACAACAGTAATTTAAAATACGAAAATAAGAGAGAAAGAATTAAAAGCAACCCCGGTCTCCCTGACGCACGCGAGCCACCGGTCCTTCTCGCAATTTATTGAATCGGCCCGGTTGGATTCCTGCCTTCTTGTTTAGACCTCAGTCACGGGAACAATCCGATTGAGAGTCATTTCACGAATAACCTTCTTCTTCCCCGCGCATCTCTTCTGGACCAGCCACCAAATCTACTTTTCACCTTCTCGCCTGTCCGACCGAGCCTGCGGCTCTCTTCTCTCCCCTCACCATCTCTTTGATTCCCGCCTTCCCCGCAGCCGACCAAGTCTGCCACCCTCTCCACTCCGAATTCAGCTACGCCCGAGGACAATTGCGGAATTTACCTCTTCCTTCGCCCGTCGCGTCGCTCCAAGTTTCCGCCAGTTCTACGACTCCCCTTCAATGCCTCAGATCCCCGGCGCTCCGTCTTACCTCGACTCGATTGTGCCTCGTAACACCCGTGACTCGACCGCACGTCTTCCTTCCGTTCCCCCGCTGTAGTCGCGAACGCGCCACAATACGATCGAACGACTCAGGAGCGGCCGAGGTTTCGTCCAGTTCCCGTATAGGTGGAATTAGGAGTTCGACGAGCCCCGGAATATACTTGCGACCGGGTTTTTTCTTGGTCGGTGTCAGAATTGGGCCAACACGTGGAGGATCCTTTCCGCCGAGATCGAAAGTGTGCGCGCATGATCCCAGCGCTACCACCCCGGAACTTGAGATCGCAGAAAAGCGAAGGCGGCCTATGAGCCCTTCGAATTCAGATTGTAGAACTGTGACACAGTTGGACCGTCCGTCGATTTTCCCGCCTGGGAATACATGACGGAATGAACGAAGTTAAGTTGAGCGGCTCCCCAGCGCCCGACCGAAGTGGCGGGGATCGCGATTCTGCCGACATCACCGAACACTCAGAGCCTATGGACTCCGGCAAGGATCAGCCGAATGGCAGCAAGGCTGAAAATGGTCGTAAAGCTGCCAACGCCAAGGATCCGTCGCGACCGCGACGGAAGAAGGCGCGGCGAGCGTGCTTTGCCTGTCAACGAGCTCATTTGACTTGCGGTATGCACTCCGATCGACACTGCGTTCTGCGCCGAGACAAGTGGACCATACTAACGTGCATATGCTTTTCTAGGCGACGAGCGGCCCTGTCAACGCTGTATCAAGCGCGGTCTGCAGGATGCATGCCATGATGGTGTTCGCAAGAAGGCCAAGTATCTCCACGATGCCCCGGACGGCGCACTGATGCCCGGTGTGGGTAGCAACAGCGACACTTTCTACAGCAATGCACTCCGTAACAATATGCCCGGATCTCGAAATAGCAGTTCGAACACTCCGCAACAGCAACCACCCAACAACAACAATTTCTACCCCACGCCACAGCCACAAGCTCAGCCGCAGCCGGGATCCTACAACATGTATCAGGAATCACCCATGAGCCAGAGCCCTTTCACCACCCAATCTCCCGTTTCACCTACGTTCAATCTGAAGAATAGTGCCAATGGTGGGAGTTCCAGCCTATCCTCTACGATGCCCCAGCAGGCCACCCCGAGTACTGCTCTATCAGGAGATACCAGCCAGCCGCAGAATCCTTTCGCGGGGCCGTTTTTTGACCCCAGCGACCCGGCACTCTTCAACTTCGATCTATCAAGCATGAATTTCGAGAATCGCTACGGTGCCCTCGAGTTCGGCATGCTCGGTCATATGGCTACTGGAGCCGGTGATTCACCTACCGACTCGGCAACGCAGCGAGGGTCGATCGGCCGCAGTGGGTCTGCCCAGTTCTCCACGCCAGCTCCCGGTTTTGGAGAAAGTCCGGGCAATCAGCCCTTCCTGTTTGGCGATCCCTTACTCAATGAGTGGCCGACCGGGCAGACCTCGGGCCCGCACGTGAATGTGGGAGGCGTATATGGACAAAATGGCATGCTGCCTGGACACATGAAAGCAGATGCACCGCACGCATTCGCGATCGAGAGCGGTCCTGCAAACTTCACCAGCCCCGGCTCAGCGACCAGTCCGCATGTGACGAATGCTGGCTTTGATGAAGCAGGGTTCAATGCGGCTGCCGCCAAGGCAAATACACTCGCTCCTAATGGTACGCGACCTGTGATCACCACGCCAAGCTTGAAGCAGCAGGCATTCCAGTTGGCGCCCAAGCGACGTCGCAACCCGTCCTCGATTTACGAAAGTGTGAACGAGCCGTACGCTTACACGAGTGGGTTCCACAATCTTACTGCCTTTATCCAGCGCCGCTTCACCCCGCAGAAGACTGTCCGGATTGCCAAGGCCCTGGCATCTATCCGGCCGTCGTTCATCGCGACAACCAAAACCTTGAACCGAGATGATCTGATCTTCATGGAGAAATGCTTCCAACGGACACTATTCGAATATGAAGACTTCATCAATGCCTGTGGCACACCAACTATCGTCTGCCGACGCACCGGCGAGATTGCCGCAGTCGGCAAAGAGTTCAGTATCCTCACCGGATGGAAGAAGGACGTACTCTTGGGCAAAGAGCCGAACATGAACGTCAACACAGGTGCATCAGCTACATCAGGCACCACGTCACGAGGCAGCTTCACCCCGCGCAGCTCAACATTGGAAAACACCGGTGGGCGCCCGCAGCCCGTTTTCCTGGCCGAGCTTCTAGACGACGAGAGCGTAGTTGAGTTCTACGAGGACTTTGCAAGGCTAGCGTTCGGCGATTCCCGCGGAAGCGTCATGACACGCTGCAAGCTACTCAAATACAAGACCAAGGAAGATATGGAGGTTGCGCAGTCCGACGAAGGCAAGTGGAACAGCCACCTCCGCAAGGGTGGGATAGCCGGCGAGGCTGGCATGAACCAGCTAGGATCCAAGGATGGCAAGGTCGAATGCGCGTACTGCTGGACAGTCAAGCGTGATGTATTTGACATTCCCATGTTGATCGTGATGAACGTGAGTCTACCCCCACATCTGAACGATATCATTTTTTACTAATATGCCTTAGTTCCTCCCGTGCATTTGATCTGATACTTTACCGTCCTCTTTTTTATGTTTCTTCTTGTTCTTCTTGTTCTTCTTGTTCTTTCATTTCTCTTCATACCCCCAGGCCCCAAGTCTGATTCTTTTGGTGTCTCGCCAACTTGTTCTGGTATATATTCTGTTTCTCCTGGGACTGTACGATTCCTTGGCCTTTGATCTGGTTCTGTTTCTGTCCGTACATATTGCCGGTGTTTGTAGCTCCGGTCTTGGCCGGGGCTAGTTGATATTTTATGCTTTGCGGCGCTCAAAGGGGACAAAAATGATATCTATGGGTTGGGATTGTGGTTCTTAATGAGATCTAATGCCATTGATACCGTGTTATTTCAGTCTTGTTTGTAAATCTGGAACGTTCATGTTGATTTGCACTTGGGTTTGGCCTGGACCAGTACATTATGTGATCGGACTAGTACCAGAGAAGTAAATGCACTCATGGAAACCCCTGCACTGTAATTGGAGCCCTGTCCTGGATGCCTCAGGTGTGGCTGCTTATCGATAGCCCCGCGATTGCTCATCACTTCGGTCTGAGCCATTGTCGCACCCAACGACTCCTAGGCTATACATAGAACTCCTTATCATCTTCCTCCGCTGTGAATCCACAGAGCCTACTATCTGACTTCTGCTCCCCGCGCTCGTTTGACAGAGTCCACCGACTGCACCGAGCTCCGAGCACTCCGCACAATAATCGCGATTCACCTCGACGCTGCGACTTCCCCTCCACCAGTCCCTATTCGAACAAAACCTATCGCAATGCGCCCCGACAAGCCCCGCGACCCGGTCGCCGGCCCCGATACAGGACCCGAAGCTCCGTTCCCCGTGCGCTTGGCCGGGCCTGTGATTAAGGGCTTCGGGCGGGGTAGCAAGGATGTATGCACGCGAACATACCTTTTGCCAGCTCCTGTATATGCATGAATACATTCTGACACTCCCTACAGCTAGGGATCCCCACAGCCAACATCCCAGCCGACGACCTATCCGAGAAATACCCCAACCTCGAGACGGGCGTATACTACGGCGTGGTAGCACTAGACCCCAAGAGCTACGAGCAAAACGAAAACGGCAACGAAAAAGAATCCTCAACACTCCTCCCGGCCGTGCTGAGTATTGGATATAACCCATTCTATAAGAATACGGTGCGATCAGTGGTACGTCACCGGAGCCACATATCCCTCCATACATACTCCATACATACATATACCCTTGGGGTATACATATACCCCAATATCTGAAAACTTCTGACCACCCACAGGAAATCCACATCATGCCCCCTCTAACATCACCCTCCCCGACGGCCGTGTCCTCCCAGCCGAAATTCAACCGCTTGCCTGATTTCTACGGAACGAAACTCAACCTCCTGATCCTGGGCTACATCCGACCGGAATACGACTACGTCTCTATGGATGCGCTGATTGAGGATATTCGTGTAGACTGTGAAGTCGCGCGACAGAGTCTCTTGCGCGAGGCGTATCGGCGGTATCTGGTTGACGATGGGAAGGCTGACGAGCAGGTCGATGCGGATCGGAAGTGGTTGGTTACATTCTAGGCCAGATTATGGCATGGAAATAGAGCATTGATAGAAGCATGAATCAAACTAGAGCTTAAAAGGAATAGGAATATTTGAGTGGTGAAACGTACCTGGGGCCAGGCCACAGACTTCGTCGACGTCACTCCAGAAACCCTAAGCATTGGCATTCGCAGGCAGTACAATTACAATTACCACCTTGTTAGAAACCATCCGGACCATCCGGCAAAAGAAAAAAATCCCATATAATTATAACCCCGGTCCCTCCCGGGTAAAGGTAAACCAAATCATACCACAAAATGGTCAACGTCTTCTCCCGCTTCACCCGGCGAGCAACCAGCTCCGGCAGCGCCGCAGACAGCACCAAAACACCAAAGGTCTCACACGGAGAGACAGAAACACTAAATCGTACGCTAAGCGCCAGCTCAGCAAAACGACTCCGCCGATCTCCGGCAGAGGAACCGGTGCGTCGCCGTCTCCTCTTGATATCAGACACAGCCGACTTCGACCCGTACATCACGCACCGGTTCCAAGCGGAGGGATTCGAAGTGACATTCATCGGATTCGTGGGCAGTGGGGACTCGGAGAGGGATCGGAAGGCTCTTGAGCATGCAGTTAGTGAGAAAGAGGATGAATTGGAGGAAGGGGAGAGGTATGCTATAGTTGGTATGTGTTCTACAAGCTGGTCTTATCTCACGAATACAAGATACAAGACTGATATTTATTGATACGAAACAAACAGCATACAACAGACCGGCATACTACCTCCTCGGCTCGCACCACCTAACCACCAGCAACACGAATCCATTCCCGCGTCTCTGTGCCTTGATAGCATACTACCCTCTCACGTCCACTGACCAGTGGACTCGAGACTATCACGAAGGACAAGCACAGGGTCCAGCATGCTGCGCTACAGACTCGATCTTCGAACCGGGTCCGGACACGACTTACCTCCCGATTCAAATCCATTTACCGGGCCACGAGGCGAAGCCTACCTTCTGGCCGTGGATTGCTGTCGGTCCGGAGGGGGACACGACGTATAAGAAGCGGCATCGATGCTACGTGTATACGTATCCGGAGGCGAGGGCTGGATTTATGGAGCGGGGTGCAGAGCAGACACCGGATGATAGGATCAGTGCGCAGCTGGCGTGGAGTCGGGCTATTGGGTGTTTACGGCGGGCGTTTGGGGTAGGGAGTAACTGGCCCGTTGAGGATATTGAGACTGTTTGGGAGGAATACTGGCGTCGGGTGATGGCTTTGGATGGGGACGAGGATGGGCCCCTAGGGATGATGGTCGGTCGGGGACAGGCTCATGAGGGAAATATGAGGGGAAGGATGGATTTGCATGACGGGGAGGGACCTGCTATGAAGTGTGTTCCCACTGAAGCTGGAGGGTCTACTCCTCAGAGTTTGAGGTCTTTCTTTGCGGAGACGTTCATTCCGAATGGACCGACTCAGCGTATTCGTCTTTTGTCGAGGACTGTGGGTGCAGATCGGATTGTTGATGAGATCTCGTTCGAGTTCCGGCATACTGCGGAAGTTCCTTGGCTTTTGCCTGGCGTGGCTCCTACGAATCGTGAGATTCGGACTGTCGTTGTTGTGGTGGCTAGTTTCTGTGCTGATAAGATTGTCAAACAGAGTCTGTACTGGGATCAGGCTGCTGTGCTTGTACAAGCTGGTTTGTTGGATCCAAAGCTTGTGCCGAAGACGAATGTGGTTGGATGACAATAGCTTATAAATTGATTGAACGGAAGCCATCCATTGTCGAATGCATTTATCAAGGAAATGTATACCCGATATCTCATGCATGCTGTTAGAGCGAAATTACCATGAGATGTTTATGTTGCACGTGGAAACAAACGATATGCAGATTTTATATCGCAAATAGATTCCAAGAAAACGCAATAAAGATGCAGATGTACTTGGTATATGCAAGGATCAAGATCCAATCGCTTAATATACAATGCAAGGCTTGGATATCACAAGACCCGTTCCAGACAGATCAACTAAAGCCCCATCATGCCCCGCAGACCAACCAATTCCCGACTCACACCACCAGCACTAGTCAAAGTCCTCCGACTAGCCTCCTGAGCAACAGGAAGAACATCCTCAACGCGCGCAGCATCACCCTTCTTCGCCAACCCAGCCACCACAACACCGAGCAGGGTATCACCGGCACCATTAACACTAACCACATCCTCAGATCTCAACTTTGCATCCGGAGGAAACAAACGCATATAGACACCACCAAAAGGCGCATCAGATGCCGCCGCGCGGGCCAGGATATACTGCGCATATTCTGGGTCCGTGAGGCGCGGATCACCAGGGGGCAAGAGTTGAGTCAGGAGAGCGCCGGCTTCACCGAGTTTCGTAACAAGACAAGGGATGAAAGGAAGGAGTTGGATTGATTGTTGGGGGATTCCCTCATCGACGAGGGCAGCGGATGTCACGTAAACAAGACGCTCGCGCGAGCCTGTTGGTGATAGATTCATTGCATCGATGATACTCCACCAACCCTCTGACTCGAAGAGGAGGGTCTCACGTGCGGCGGCGTACATGGACGTCAGCTCCAGGCGGTTCGGACAGGCGAGGCTGATGGCATGGTTGGGCACTGTTCGGTCGGGGCCGATAGCAGAGCCTGCACCAGTAGCATCGCCGAAGAGACGGCGGGATTTCGCTGTTGAGACGGGCTCGAATGCGACGCGGGAGCCGTGCTTGCGAGCGATAGCGCTCCATTTTTTCAGGACCTCTGGGTGCCAATTGGCGTCGACGACCACCCAGGCCGGCTTGGTGCGTTCGAGTAAGGGTTCCCAGAAGCCGTCAAAGTCAAGTTGGTGTTCTGGGAGCTCGACGATGCCCATGTCAGCCATTGCGACGAGGAGGTCTTTTTTGGCATCGTTGACAGCAACGTATTGGGCGGTGCGTGTTCCTGGTGTTGATGGGAGGACTTGTACGCCTGCAGTGCTGAGACCTTCCTTTTCGAGGGATGCGAGTGCTGCGCGGCCGCTTAGGTCGTCGGCTACAACGCTGCAGAAGAGGACGTCGCTGCCGACGTAGTTGGCTGCGAGGGCGACGTTGTGGCCTACGCCTCCGAGGCTTTGGCCAATGACGGCTGGGTTGGATGTGTGTGGCACGGGCGCGACTTGGGCCCGCTCATTGTCGAATGGTGTAAAGTCGCAGGATAGATCGATGGCGAGCGAGCCAGCAACCATGACGTCCGCTTTTTCAATCTGCGGAGGAGCTGCGCTGGCAGGCTCGGAGATTTCTTGGGGCTTGGGGGTATCTTGATCTGGCTGAGTAACATTCGGCGTAATATTCGGGATTGCAGGCATGTGTCTATACAGAAAAAGATCTCCAAACTTAGCAATGAATGTATTTCTGTATCTAAAAAGCCCAACTCACCGAGCCGCAGACCGTCGGTCCTGATCCTCGAGCTTAGCAAGCTCCACGGCGACCCGCGTAGCGCGCTGGACATTACTTTCAATTAGAGCTCGGTTGGCAATGACGCTTTTCCCGCCGCTCAACTCCTTGATCTTGGCCAAAACAAACGGAGTGTTGTCACTGCCGTGGTAGCCCTCCACGTCTGCGAGACGGACGGCCTCTTCAATAACACGATCCATCTCGGGCTTTGGGACTGATGCCTCCAGAGGGACGGGGTTGGCGAAGTGGATGCCAGACATGACGGGGAGTTTAGATTGCGCATCTATAGATGTCAATTGAGGTGTAGAGTTATGTTGAAGAGAGAGTACTTACAGACAACCGCGGCGGCTTCGGCCTCATTCTGGATAGTCCGCGGGCTGCGGAAACCGCTGTCCCGTGTGAAGAATGCAGGAAAGTCGACAGATCCCTCACGCCCATCGGCAAAGGTGCCAACGCAGACACCTTCCGTCTCGAGGTACTCGAGTGTCCTAGGGATATCCAAGAAGCTCTTGCACCCGGAGCTAATGACGGTCACTGGTGTTCGGCCGAGCTCAGTCAGATCGGCTGATGAAGGGATTAGTTTTTGAGCTGACATCTTGGAAAAGGCATTGCTTACCAGAAATATCCATCGAGTTTTCTCCACCGCGGTGGACGCCACCTGTATACAGTGTTAGATATCGTGGATGTCATCAACTGCTCTTAACTTACCAAGACCGCCGGTCCCAAAGATCTTGATCCCCGCAAGTTCCGAGAGGATCATCGTGCCGGAGATTGTCGTTCCACCATGAATTCGTTTTCCAGCCAAGCCCTGTAGATGTATTAGTTCTAGTTTCATTGCTGGCTTGATCCAATCATACCATGCCACAGATATAGCCTAGATCTCGGCGGGAAACCTTTAAAGCGGACTTATTCTCCACAGTAGAGGCCAGCTCTATAATTTCGTCTGCACTCATACCGACTCGGGCAACACCTCCGAGGACACCGATAGTCGCAGGAACGCCGCCATTCAATCGAACGACAGATTCCAACAGCGACGCCAGAGCGATGTTGTCGGGGTATGGGAAACCTGAAGCCAGATTAGCTATCTTTATCCTCCTTGAGATCAAGCTGCAAGCTCAGTCCACGACGAAGCACCCACCGTGAGTATAGATGGTCGTCTCCAGCGCCACGACCGGTTTCCCTGTCGCGACGGCATCGCGGACTTCTTCTGATACCTTCAAGAACTTGCTCTGAGGGTGTTTATGAAGGTCATGCAGACGCCGAACACGGGGTAGTGGTGCTCTCCTCCAGCAGCCAGACCGGATAGCAGTCCTCGAAGCGAACATGGTGCGAGAGAAATGCAGAAAGCAGAGAAGAGAAGAGGGAATGTAGAGAATGTAGATCAAAGAGGAGAAATGAGGAGAAGCTTGTTATCGATAAGGCCGCGGAGTGCGCTCTGTGGCCGCTACGCCCGCCGTATTGCGTATACATGGGGACACCTCATCAGCTTCGTCCGTCCAGATTCACCGACCCTTCCCATTCGCCCTTTTGCTTTTGAGTTTCTTCCCGGAGACCCTGCTCTCCGGCGTGATACCCTCAGTCATTATGAGGTTCCTCACTGCCTCAGTGCTCGGGCTACTTGTACCCAGCCTGGCTGCCGCATTCAACCTCAGCACTCCGAGCCAGCTCGCCCTCCCATCAGACTTCAAGCCCCCGCAGGTCTTCAAGAATACCAATTTGGTCCGGAACACCAATCTGGAGAAGAGCTATGTTCGCGAGACCATCAACGTCGTCGTGGAGAATGTCGACAAGCAGCCACAGGGCGATTACTATATCCCCTTCCCTTCAGATGTGTTTGACCGCGTAGGCGGCTTTGAAGTCCGGGATAAGAAGGCGACCGATAAGGGAAGATTCGAGGTGGATGCTACTGAGGCTGTGTCCAGGTAGGTGTCACTTGGATGAGCCAATGGCTTCTGGATGAGCCGGACATGTCGCGTGGACCCATCGCTAACTCTTCAACTCCAGTGGCAACCAGTACTTCGTGGTTCACTTCCCCGAGCCATTGGCCCCGAAATCGCAGATCACCCTTGGAATCTCCTACTCAGTGTTGAACTCTCTGACTCCGCGGCCCGCCGTCATTCAGCAGGCCGACAAGCAATACCTCACCTACAGCTTCTCCGCCTACGTCCCGTCGGCCTACCAAACCGTTACACAGAAGACCAAACTCAAGTTCCCCAGCACCAACGTGCCCGACTACACCGAGACATCGGGTCTCAAGTCGGGTGTCGACCCGGAGCGCAAGGGTGCCACTTATACCTACGGACCGTACGAGACGGCCAAGGTGGCTCCCGGCACCGAGTACCCGGTCACCGTCCGCTACGAGTTCACCAACCCCGTGATCACCGCCCACCTCCTGGAGCGTGATATCGAAGTTTCGCACTGGGGCGGAAACCTGGCCACCGAGGAGCGATACTGGCTGCGCAACAACGGCTCGCAGCTCGCCAACCAGTTCTCGCGTGTGGAGTGGACATTCTCCAGCTACCAAAAGGCACCGACCTCGGCCGTGCGCGAGATCACATACCCTCTGCAGCCCGGCTCGGTCGATCCTTACTTCACCGACGACATCGGCAATGTTTCGACCAGTAGATACCGCCCCGGCAATGGCAAGACCGCCGCGAACCTGGAGCTGAAGCCTCGCTACCCGATCTTCGGCGGCTGGAACTACAGCTTCAAGGTGGGCTGGAATAATGACCTGGGGCGGTTCCTGCGCCAGGTCGACGCTTCCGACTCGTACGTTCTCAAGGTGCCCTTCCTTCAGGGCCCCAAGGTTGCCGAGGGTATCCAGTACGAGCGCGTTGTTATTCGCATTGTTTTGCCTGAGGGTGCGCGCAATGTTCGCTACCAGACCGTCGAGAGCTCCCACAGCAACGGTCTGCCCGGTGCGAACCGCATCCACGCCGGCCTCTCTTCCTTCAAGACCTACATGGACACCCTCGGCCGGACTACGTTGACCCTGGAGGTTGACAGCCTGACCGATGAAGCGCGCGATGCGCAGCTGGTGGTACGTTCCATGTGCTCAGTGAATGCTGTTTTACAAGCTAATTCAAGTTTAGGTGACCTACGACTATACCTTGATGGATGCACTGCGCAAGCCACTTACCATCTTCGCTGGCTTGGTGACTGTCTTCTTTGCCGCATGGGCCATTGGCAACATCGACGTCAGCATCAAGAAGCGGTAGTTGTGCATTGGAGAGATGCGCGTGTTTCATATCGTCTTTCATTGGCTGTCGTAAAATTTTATACTCGTGTACGAAGACAGAATACAACGAGACTAGTTCTCTTGATGCAACTGCTCTTGAACCTTGGGCTTTTGGTAGTTGATTTCGCCGGATCGGATGAAACTGGTTAGGACATACTTATTCACATTTTCATCCTATGATAACTTTAGGCAGGTCAAGCAATCTGCATTGCTGATCGTTCCCAAAAGAATCAGGTGCTGCAATCACTCAGGGCAGTTATCGAATTGCTTGTACAGATGTGATGTAAGAAGACGGATGGCCTGTGCTTGGACCATCGGACTGACTGCCGATGTTGCAATTAAATGAGTCTCTAGTGTGTGGAAATGGTGCCTCGAGCACATTAGGAGATAACATTCCGCTCCTGAGAGTAAACGAACACCTACCGGATAGTCATAGTCATATCGAAATACAGCGTACGGGATCTGTAGAAAAAGTTCAAGGGGAGACGCAGCATGGCTGCATTTGACCCATTCTGAGAGATTACCAGATCAACTCAATTCATGGATTGCCGTTAAATCCCCGATGTCGTACGCGGAGGTTGCACTAAATAAATGATCGGCACCCCTCAACGTGAAAGTACCTTCGCGTCAACTTACTGGACTTGCTGTAGATAATGTCAAGGTCACCTCTAATTCGACGAAACCGAAGCCTCTGGATGTTGGTGCCAGATTGTAGGGAATCCCTATCGCTTGGCCAGCCACCTGCCTTGGAGTAGCATGCAATTGACAAGCTGGGCCTCCTCTATATAAACCAGCTCCATCGCCAACTTTCTACTCGGCCCACCTCTGCCCTTATCACGATGAAGCTTTTCATCGGGCTCGGCCTCCTGGCGACGCTGACGTCGGCTTCCGTCAAGGTCAACCCACTCCCTGCTCCGCGCAATGTGACATGGGGCACCTCCGGCCCTATCCCTGTCAAGCAGCTTCAACTGCAAACCGAGTCACCCCGTGCGCAAATTCTTGATACTGCATTTGAACGGGCCTGGAATTCCATCACCAAATTACAATGGGTCCCGCAGGCGATCGAAGCTCCGATCCCGAATTACCCACCTGTCCCGACTGGCCCGGCCAAGACCAAGCGCGACGTCAAGGCTATTCATACCGTCCAGCTTAGCGTGGTGAATATTGACGCCGATCTCCAGCATGGAGTTGATGAATCATACGATTTGAGGATAAACGAGAACGGCATCCGAATTCATGCTCAAACGGTCTGGGGTGCGATGCACGCGTTCACAACTCTGCAACAGCTAGTCATTTCCGATGGCCGGGGTGGTCTCCTCATCGAACAACCCGTCATTATTCAAGATGCGCCTCTGTATCCTCACCGTGGTATTATGATTGACAGCGGCCGTAACTTCATCTCGGTGCCTAAGATACTGGAGCAGATCGACGGGTTGGCTCTATCAAAGATGAACGTCCTACACTGGCATTTGGACGACGCCCAGTCTTGGCCTATACAAATGCGCTCTTATCCTGAGATGACCCAGGATGCGTACTCACTCCGAGAGCAGTACTCTGAGTCCGATTTACGTCAAGTTATTGCCTACGGCCGCGCACGCGGTGTACGTATTATACCGGAGATTGACATGCCGGGCCATGCATCTTCCGGTTGGAAGCAGGTAGATCCTGATATCATTGCGTGTGCCGATTCGTGGTGGGGGGACACTGCCCTGGAGCCGAACCCTGGTCAATTGGATATCCTGAATAATAAAACCTACGAGGTGGTGAAGA
The DNA here is from genome assembly GCA_027569585.1 of Penicillium silybi. Classification (NCBI taxonomy): domain Eukaryota; kingdom Fungi; phylum Ascomycota; class Eurotiomycetes; order Eurotiales; family Aspergillaceae; genus Penicillium; species Penicillium silybi. The sequence goes on along the minus strand of JAPDFI010000002.1, from coordinate 314,301 downwards.
ATGTCTACTCGGAGCTCTCCGACATCTTTACCGATAACTTCTTCCACATCGGCGGTGACGAGCTCCAGGCTTCATGCTATAATTTCAGCAGGCCTACCATGGAGTGGCTCGCCGAGGGTCCACACTCCTATAACGACTTGGTTCAGTACTGGGTGGATCACGCTTTTCTTATTTTCCGCAATACCACAAATCGCCGCCTCATGATGTGGGAGGATACCGCTCTCGGCGGTATGTCCGCGCATCACGTCCCTAAGGACGTTGTCCTACAGGCCTGGGATAATGCCGAAGCCGTGGCTAATCTCACCGCGCGTGGCTACGACGTCGTCGTTTCCTCCTCCGACTTTCTCTATTTAGATTGTGGCAGAGGTGGCGAGGTCACCAACGATCCTGAATACAACGTGCAGTCCAACCCTAACCCAGGCGGCGTGACTTTCAATTACGGTGGTAACGGCGGCTCCTGGTGCGCACCGTACAAGACCTGGCAGCGTATCTACGACTTTGACTTCACTTCCAACCTCACCGAGGCCCAGGCGAAACACGTTATCGGCGCCGAGGCACCTCTCTGGTCCGAGTCGGTCGATGACGCGACTATATCTACTCTCGTATGGCCTCGTGCTGCAGCCTTGGCAGAGCTGGTATGGTCCGGCAATCGCTCCCCTGACGGCCAGAAGCGGACTACCCTGATGACCCAGCGTATTCTGAACTTCCGGGAGTACCTTCTCGCCAACGGCGTCATGGCTACACCTCTGGCTCCGAAGTATTGTCTACAGCATCCTCATGCTTGTGACCTCTATCGAAACCAGAGTATCATCCGATAATTATAACTCGTGCCTGATCTATAAGTCGAATCTCGGCGACGGAATGTACTTTTCAGAGGGTTATCGGGAGGCTTTCGCGTATGCCGCCCTATTGGCTATTAAATAATTCATGCCTGAATTGAATTATCTATGTACGTACCATGGCTTTCGGCCCTCTCGTTGCCTTATCTGGAATGTTGTTTGTGGTACTGGTACAGTAGTTTTCGCATTGACCCTTCATTATCGGATATATCTAAGCTTCCCCCACTTTTGTTGCAATTCTCCGATTCCTACAATCCATCGGAGAATTGTTCGGAGAATTGTAACTTCAAGATGCAACATGATAGTGAATGAAGAGGAAAATCTTGCCCTTTTCTAACAGGGAAGTATTCGAATCACCATCTCCTTACCTCTTGTGAGGCTTTACGTCGGGTATATCTACTTGCTCTCTCTCTCTTCTTTCTATTACAAAAAGCCCCATCAACAATACAATCAGTTTAAGAAATAGAAGTAATTAATAGAGGAATGATGAAGTACACGAGCTGGATTGATTAGGGAGTTTTGTTGAAGGTGGTGGGAAACAATATCTGAATCACGGGTGTTGTGAGCTTAACTTAGGCCGACCCTTCCCTCAGGTCCGGCTCAGTGAGCAAGTCAGGGCACTTAGGAGCGTGCTCAGTTCTACCGGTCAACGGCGAGGGGTGGGCACTAAAACAGAAAGGAAAAGCCAGGATTTTGCCAGACATTATCCGGTACATATGTCGTAATATAGCCTGTGTAAGATCTTGTATTGATATATTTATATAGGAATATGGATTTTCCGGGCCTATGCCTGACATGTGCTAGCTTGTCTTGGGAGTAGGGTTGGAGAATCAATCGAAGAGTGTAGGTGGTCGCACCAGTTTCGGGGCGTACTGTAAACCATGCGACTCATTCCTCGAGATTTGGAAATCGAACCTGGGTGGTCTAAAGAATATCGAGAAATTTACCGATCTCAGCGTCAGAAGACGGCTTTACGGCTCTGAAGACGAAGTCAAAGTACTCCTAGAACAGCGCGCGGAAACAGACTTTTCGCCAGGTTGTCACAACGTATTCGTTGGAAAAGCTGATCCCGGGGAAAGCATCCTGCATCCTTTGATCCGTGAACTCAACGAGGAATCCAAATTGAAGGTCCTATTTATATATGGCTTAGTGGGAGTTGACCTCTTTCTTACTCCGAGATCCAAGAGATGGATTGCCCAATTGCATTTCCTGATTAGGACTGAAAGGACTCGTGAATCACTATGCAACAAAAACTTTCATACCCGGTTGAGCCCAGAGAGCATCAATCTTATATTTGGGCTCCCGGCAAGCTTGGTGCATTGGCGTGCCTATAACTTACGGACGCCACCAGAAATCACTTTGACGCAGCAGTTGCAAAGTTTGAGAACTGTCAAGGAAGCACGGATTGCCGGCATCTAGAGGGGCAGTGGCTTGAAAGAAGCATTTTTCAGTGCTCTACGTCTTTGGAAAGACTTGTCTCTCTGTCCACCGTTTCCTTTGCTTGTCAGTCACAGCAACACACGCCAACTTACTTATGAAAGGATATCTTATATATACAGTGAGAGTCGAAAACAGATTCCCCTATGAACACACACGCATTGTTTCTCGGCCCGTACCCGAAACCATCGTAATCCGCATCTGGTTACTCTATAAAAAACCCCCTGCTTAGTCGTATTATGAATTATATTGTATTTGATTTCAGCGTCGAATGAGTCATTGTAAAATACTGTAAGTCTCCAGAGAATGTCTAGCGATCTGGCCTGTCCCGCGGCCACCATCCTCCCTTGCCTCGTTTTCTTCGGTAGCCTCCGTCCACATCTACCTTGTACTTAACAAAGGCCTGCTGCTACCGTAAAACAACTAAGCCTGCTAGGCCAACATAATTATCATTTGTGTTTCCCCATGGCTCCGTACTCGCTACTGCCGATTCTATTCGTTCCTGGCGTCTGTCCACAGCTGGTATCCCCCGCTTCAGCTGACGCAGACCTCCAGGCTTCGATCGTGTAAAGGTACTGTATGAGCGACGGTCCGCATCACGTTAACTATATCTCTCAGCGCCAGGAGCTCGAACCGCAGGAACAGGATTCACAGTATGCCCCAACCCTAGGATACTTCCACAGCCCTTACGGTACGCAATCCAACTGTAGCCCCTCCCCCTCTACCGTGCTCGACGATGCGCCCAATCCCATAAGTCGACTTCAACCAAATATTATACCACTGCTTCATATATCTAAGTGGGATGAGGAGAAAGTTTACGACGAAGATCGCCAAGCTGTATCCACCACTCCATAAAATAGTGGGCCACCCTTAATAATAAGGCCGTAGTGAAAGACACGGAAGAAGACCTGGTATTGTCCCAAGTTGTTCCTGGAACAGAAGGTACAAGCTGTCCTTCGAGAGAAAGCCTCCCGCAACAAGAGGGTCAGGATTGATGACACGGCGATTATTGTATCAGTCAATGATCGTTCCCAGCGTGATCTAACCAAGCGCTTCAACGAGACCAACATTAAGACGACCTACGCCCACTTTCCAAGCAATGCCATGAGTGCCGCCCCGCTGCAGACCAAAAGAAGTGCTGCCAGAACCGTTTGAATAGGAGCTTTTCGCATAGAAGCGGTGAACATAAACTCATGCGCCATAAGCTCGACAAGACCGACGTAAATAAGAATTCCTCCAGATATCGAGTCGAAAACACCATTGACGATCAGCGTTGTTCGACCGGTTGGTGGATAAGTTTTACGCACACCCAAGCCAATGGCAATAGCAATAGGAGTGGAAACCCCATAGATAAGCCCCAGAATATACGGTGTCAGGGCTTTTGATCGCGGCCAAGGAAGGGTAGCAAGGCGTGAGCCCAAACCCAGCCCTTCAAAAGTCTGGTGGAAGACGATGACAATGTAGAGCGTCGTGAACTCCCCGCCAGATACGGCGAGAGTCAAACCGATAAACACAGAGTGAAAGACGATACCGAATTCCAAGACAAAGATAGAAGTCAGCTGAGCCATGTACTCCTCCATTGCCATGGCGGTTTTTTCGGACATTCCAGTGTCTTGATGCCGCCCGGGTCTGTCTGAGTTGTCATTTATCGGCAGCACCTGATTCCTCTCGTCAGTAGGGGCATCCTCATCGTCAAAGTGTGAATGTCTGTGATTCTCAACATCGGGCTGATCGTTTTGGCCAAACCGTGCGTATCGCATGACCATCAGCTCCACAGAGAACATAACGAGAATAGTCATAAGGATTATGCCTTCAACCCAGCTGTATTCTGTGATAGGGCCGGTCAAACAGCTGTTTCTTAAAGCCTCCTCAGCTGGAGCGAGGAGGTGAATAAAGGCGGTAGCAATAATGATACCAGATCCAAAGTATTTGGCAACAAAAAATGCCCAGGTTGGGATTCCTGAGCCACCAAACCGCTTCGCAATGACGGGGAAGACCGCGCCGAAAATGGAACCAACCAATATCACAAATATAGACGAAATCCGCAGTCCCATCCGGCCATCGTATTCATTTCCTGTAACACACGGCGGAGGAGATTCGGCTTCGTCTCGTGCAAGAAGGTTATGGACTAATTCTGTATCCATCTCTGGAGTAATGGTAGAGCGATATAGTGCCTGCAGATGAGAAATAACCCCAGTTCCAGAGTCCACTGCCTAAGGAGTCACGAACTAGGCAGTTGAAGGAGCAGCCTAAACCAAGAATTGAGGAATGACAAGCTGGGAAGCTGACAACAGGCTTTGAGACAGGGACGGGACCTATGTAGAATGGGTACCTCCGTATTTTAACCTGCTCCTATGCCTAGCAAGGTCCCCTGCGGGGAGACACGGTACAGTAGGTTCTACGGGATGGTGGGGGTGGCGAATCTTGCCGAACATACGTTCGCATGGTCTCGACCCAAAACTAAGTTAATACGAAACTAACCACTGGCAACTTTCATTCCACCGATGTAGGTTATTGGCTCAGCTTGTGTTTTAGTAGATCTATCACGAGGTTTTCGGTGATGCGCACATTGGACATACTCTTAAAACCTTACGCCACTATAGAAGTATTGCTTCGACCACGGGACGGGCACTTAGTTATATGGCGCTTACCATTTTCTGGATGATTTTACTAGTGTCTAGGCGCCTTGGTTCACGAGAAAATGACGCGCTACCGTTTTCCATGTATCTCCGCAATTCTGCGGAATAATTTATAGTGTCATCACTTAGAGAGATTGTCGGGTTGTGGGAATGCGCGGTGGTAGCTAGGAATCCAGAAATATGAGACTTTCGCTCCGTGCAAAAATGAACTCTGGACAGACAATATTAAGTCGTAAAAGTGATTCAGAATGGCGATAATCATAATTTAATTGGAGGCTTCAGTAAGACAAGATAATTAAATCCGGAGTAACCTGAATCTCCTAGAATTATATAGATTCTGGAAAAATAATGCTTTAGTCTTATTCGCCTCGCTCTTTGCAACTGGGTGATGTAGCAAACCCCTAAAGAGATATCAATTAACCTCTTAGCCCTTATCCCAGAACGCATGATAATACATCCCAGTTGGCTTAAGTACTTTTTACGGGCTTTCTAGTTATTTTATTGATAATGTTGGGTAGAAGTTAGTACAAAAGCTGTGGGGCAGCTGATGTTTCGGTGGAAGCCTACGCGGCATCCTAGGAAGCCCAGCCTGCGCCTAGGTAGAACCCTCCAAAGTATAAATCATTCTATTACGTATATAGGGGCAGAGACTCATCCGGAGCTAGTCCTATAACAGAGCCTCGATAGAGTAAGGCTTATATCTCTGCCTCCCATTGTCTTGCACCTTTTTCCAGCTCGCCCCCAAGTCGACGGGATTATCTGCGCAGTATAATTACCAAGGAATACGTCCTGCGGGATCGCCCAGCAAATACAAGGAGGAAACAATATCGAAAAATACTACTGAGCTTATCCTTTGCCATTGTGTCTGCTCATTGGTTTCCTCACAATGTCATATCTTCCGTAGAGAGCTGGATTATGAATAGACCAATTCATCACAATTTGGCTGGGCGGCGGGTCGTGGTTTTTCTGATTATTAGGAATCTTAACGTAACATAGCGTCTAGGGGAAGAGCCTGGCCAAAGTTGCACGCTACGCCATGTTGGAAACGAAAAACTCGAGACATAAGGTCGGACCGGATTTGTTGGTAGCTATACGCAATCTTTAAGTGCTCACCTAGAAGTCTACCCTGCATTGAATAAAATCCCGGGGTAGCTTTGTGCCTTGAAATATTGAAAGATTAGCGGCTCCAATTTATTCGACCTCGAGACGCATGGTGAAGATCGCTAATTACGAGTGCTCACCTCTATCACCTGTCTTCCGTCCCAATGGCGACTCGCGAGCTACTATCCATAGAAGCAGTTAGATTGGAGCTTTTGGGAAGAGGATATTGGATTGGTAAATTATAGATCGTTATTTCTGATATTGATATCTTGTCCATTTCGCTGTCGAGAAAATCCCAATTGGAGACTCGATGAAAGCGAGGTGAATGGCAGCGGGTGAGAAATGCAGTAGTACTGTTCATTCCGGATACGAGCTCCAAAATCGTCCACGGTCAGAAACCGTCGCTCAATATCTACCAAGCTTCCAAAAGACTGTGTTTAAGTATTTGCAGATGGAATCCAACCAATACAGATCCACGAACGCTCAAGCTCAAGCTCAAGGTCAAGCCCAAACCATCTTCTTGATATCATATACGAGGTGCTCCAAGATCCCAGTCCGCTTCTTGGCATCCGCCAAGGATATAATATCCGACTGCTCAACCACAGACGCCGAATCGACGTTCTGCCCATCACCCGCCAACATAGCACGTTCGATATCCTGACAGATAGACCGCACGCGGTCAAGCTCCTTCACGGCAGAGCCCTTAGGCCCAAGACGAGGACTGGCCACTGGATTGGACAGCGGCATTGACTTAAAAGCGACGAAGCGAGTCGTTGCTCGCTTGGTGCCTCGCAGCCAGGACACAAGGTCCCACTCGCCATTATTGCTGGTTGTCTCCAGAGTGGCGGGGCGCACGCTTGACTGCAGGGAGCGGGTGTTTACGCGCAGGGCATTCGCATCGCCGTCTCGGTATACGATGACCAGGCCGACATTGCTGCGCTCGTTGGCTTGCGTCTCTGTCAAGATGGAGGTGATGTATGTGCCGTAGTGAATGCGGGAGATGGAGCGCAGGTCGATGCGTTCGAAGGAGAGTACTTTACCCGTTTCCCAGTCGAAACGGCAGCTGTATACTGCGGCGTCTGTCAAGAGGAGAACGGATTCTTCGAAGGGGAGTGTACGGAGGGTGTTGGGTTGTCGGGGTGTCAACATGGTCCAACCACCGAGGAATTCTTCGGAGGGACTGCTGATTACGATCTTGCAGCTGGTGTCGATTGCGTTTTGGCGGATCTTTTGCACGGAAATGCCCGGGTCCGTGGTTTGTAGCTTCAGGGCGAATTCGTCGAAGACGTGTGTTGATACGTTGCCCAGGAGGTAGTCGATGCAGGCTTGGGAGAAGTAGTCATTGACAATGTTGTTGTAGTATCGAGACAGTGTCAAGCCCAAGTCATTGAGGGCTCCTCGGTAATCACGCTTGCGAGTGCGGGTGTAATCGCCCTTCAGGGCTGCAGTCGACGAATATTGCTTTGAGATCGCATCTCCATTGTCTGCCCACAGCGTATTGAACCATTGCGTTGAGGAGTCTCCGCCGAGGTCGATGTGGATTCCTTCATTCTGGAGCTGGCGCTCGAGTGCCCATTGGCCGAATGCACACTGTGCAACACCTGTACGATCGAGACAATCCATGCAGTTGGTCCTCACAATGCCAACCTGCTTCTGCAGGGACGTACCATCCTTGAAGGTGGTATAACCAAATTCGTCAAGTGTTTCCTTCAAACGATCGACCAACCGGCTGACATTCTCAAACTTCATGCCGCGGCACTCATTGTGGAAATCGAACCATTCAAGACGCAACGGCGAACCATCGATGCCGCCAGTTTTGTTCAAAACGTCGGTATATCTCTCGTATTGCTCGCCCACTTTCAATTCCCCAGCATGCTTGTCAATCAAAGAGACTGCCTGGATCTTGCCGTACCTCCGGCCGAGTTCTCGGAAATGTCTCCCAAACGCGAGTTGGTTGGTCTCTGCAGAATGATGCAACACCGGGATCGGCTTGAACGCGTACGGTGATTGCGAGAAATAGAGCGGAATGGAACCTCGCACCTGCAGATACGAATAGACAGTATGCGATGGATCCCAGTCAGGCACCGAGAGAATCTGCTCCGTCTCCACTGTGTTGGCAGTATTGCCTTGGTCATCCACGCCACGCCGAAGGTAACGAACACCCGGCCGATTAACAGATCGTCTCGAAATCAAAGTCAAAAGGAAGTTCCGCTTAGGAGCATCTGTCTCGACAGCCTCGGTGTCCTGGCTCTCACCAACAATGCGAGCTTCGTTGAGTTGCTCTTTAGGGCCCTCGTCTGATTCTTTCTTTTCTTTCTTCTCAGAGCCTGCGACTGTAAACTCTCGCTGCCCAACAAACCCTTGCAACAAGGGTAATACAAATCCATGAGCATCGCTATCTATGAATGCCGTCATGAGATGCTTGTTCCAGAAATACTAGCGCATCCCATATTAGCCAAACTGCCACTCATCCACCCCGGAGCAAAAACATACCAATGGATCAACCATCTTATGAAGAGGCAAAGGTCCACTCAGCGGTCCCTGTGCATTGTACGGCCGCGTAAGATCATAATCATACGCAAAAAAGAAATTATGCGACGCAAATAGAAGTTTCGTATACCGAAGCAGCTTCGGCAAAAGCTCAACCGCTTGATCAGACCCCGGCCGATTGGTATCACTCTGGGATCCAAACTCCTGCGGCACCGCCGCCTCAGTGCCGACATCCCCAGCCTCAGAGCCATCATTCGACATCCGAGGCGTGTCGTCGAAGGGCAACTCGGGCCCTTCCGGCTCCAGTGCTCCAGGCCTAGGCAATCCCAGGTTCTTGCGTGACAGCCAGTTCGCTGCAAATCGGCCGAATCGGAGCCGTTTTCCGATTACGTCCTCCGCTATACTGCTGACGCTGATTCCGCGCGCGTGGAAGGTCTCCCGGCTCGGCGACGTCGGCGCACTGCCAATCTCCGTCGCCGCTGCACCTGTGATGTTGTCGGGAACGTTCTCTTCATCAGATGAGGGGTCGAGGTCCGGATCGTCCTGCGATACCTCCTTTCGGGCCTGTGTGATGGCGCGGGTCGCGTCTTCTTGGGACGAAGTGGGGATGATCGTGACATTGGTCACCGCGTAGACGGGTCGGCCTTGGATATGGGCAACCTGCTGGCGCTGGGTGATGGAGACGAGGAATGAGTATGACGCGACGGACAACAGGCCTGGATCGTATTGCGGGTTAGAATATCTGCGTGGGGTTCAACCATTCGCCCTGGGCGGACTCACCGACTAGACCGTATGCCTCCAATGCATCCCGTCCCTCGAAAGCCTCCGGAGCCGGGGCGGGCAGGACGGTGATCTTGCTTGTCTTGTAGTCGATACGGATGGACGAGGTCTCATTGTTGCCGACACCGTTAAACCGCGGTCCGCCGTTCGCCTGCAGAATCAAGCCATCGACCGCAGCGACGACGATCAGCTTGCGCAGCACACCGGGCATGACGAAGGGTGGGGAACTGGAAATTCAACTCGTTGAATTTCGCAGGGTTTCACATCCCCGCAAAGCGCAGAGCTGTCGGATGCAAGTTTTATGACGGCTGACCGGCCACTACATCATCGGATCGAAGGTTTGCCCCACATCCTGATTCCTCACCGATCTGTGTTTACTTGGAATTTTTAAGATTCGTCTCCGCGCAAAAGGAAATCCAAATGAAAAAAACTCGGTATATACAATGATGATGCCTCTCTCGCCAACAAATCAGAAACAAAAAGAGAAAAGAAATTCAACCATAGGGAAACCCAGAGTCATTCCAATCATTTCATACGGGCATGTCCAGTGCCGGGTATGAGACTTGCCCGAGTGTCAATCCAACCCCGGGCGTTTTGGGAGGAAACAATAAAAATACAGGATGCGGATGCTCAGGAGAGGAGCCCGGTGGCTCGGAGTGCGTGGCGGGAAATAGCGTGGCGGCAGTAACCTCATGAAGAGAGTGTGCTATACTTCACACTCCAGACTTGCAGATCAGATCTGGCTATTCTGCTTGGTGTGGATGGCTGTGCGTTGTTCTTCGTTGCGTGACAACGTCGGCCCCGGCTCTCCATCGCTATCTTCTCCCAATTGATGCAACCCGATGCCTGAGTTGTTCTCCACGTCGTACGAGTGAATGAGCCCCTCGCGATCGCCGTGACCGTTGAGGTAGGCACTGGAGGAGCTCCGGCGGGATTGCATCGAACGTCGGGTCTGGAAACTGGCGATGCCGTCCGTCGGCACTCCATCGTCATCAAACTTGGCATGGGACATTCTTGTTCCGTCGGGGTCGTGTCTGGAGAGGTTGAGGAGGTAGACACCGGTAAAGATGATCAGGAATCCACAGAGCAAGGAAATGGTGTTGACTGCATCGGTGGTGTTGAATCCCTGGAAGAGGATGAAGGAGGCGCACAGCGTGGCGGTCGTGAAGGTGACATAGTAGAGGGGGTTCACACTGATACTGTTAGCACCGGTCCGAGTCGGCTGTCCGAGATTGCACTCACATCGAGGTCGAGAACGAATTCAATGCTTTGTTAAAGTAATTCATCTGAGTGAGAATACAGAAGCCGGTCACAATGGCGAACACGTAGGTCGACGCGTGGACGAATTGATTGTTGCCCTGGAAAGTGAGCTTCACCGCAATACCGAACGCCTTGACGGACATGACCGAGACCGAGCCAACTGTAGAGCAAATCGAAATGAAAATGAGCGGATTCTTCTTGCCGTAAATTGGCGCGACCCGATAGATCATAACGGTCGAGAAGATGGCCACCGCCAGACAGTAAAGAAGGAAAGCTGCGTGAAAGGTCAGCCACAACTGTAAAATCCACCGGGTTTTTTCGCCGCCACATACGCGCTTTCACAGCATATCCCAACAGGACATCGATTCTGTCCACCGGCTTGTCAGGGGGCGCATGGAGGACAATGACGACCGATCCGAGAAGGCACATGGCGCAACCCAATTTGCCCAATGTACCCAACCGCTCCTTGAGGAAGTATGAACCTAGAACCGCACTGCGTCGCTATTAGCAATGTCGCCGGCCATTGCAGGGAGGGCGGGTGCGTACCCTATCAGCACACTCAGTGCACCGAGAGGTGTGACAAGAATCGCGGGCGCAAAGGCATAGGCGGCGAAGTTGGCGACTTCGCCAATTCCCACTGTTCGAGTGTTCGTCAGCTGCGAGTTCCCCCCAGGCCCGATGAAAATCCCCTACGTGTGATGACGCCCGCCCACCAAATCGGGCTCTTCAGATATGAGAATCCTTCACCCTCGAAACCATGCCGCTCCGAAGCATGCATCAAGCCCTAGAACCCGTTAGTATTTCTGCTTCGATTGTATCGCGACCCGGCTGTCGCTTTCTCGCCCAGTCGAGGGGTCCCGTTTTTCGGTCGGCGATCAGGGCAGAGGCAGAGGCAGGCAAACGAACCTTCTTCGTAATCACAAAACTCGTACCTGGGGCGATTCAATTAGCTGGTAGACCGATGGACTGCAGAACGGAACCGGTTCGTACCAATGGCCATTGTTGACATGATGGCTAATATGAGCCCGACATATCTAATGCGCAGCGCAGCCTCGGGTTAGCTTCTGGCCACCTTGTCCACAGGACTCGGGATGCAGCGATGGGTCGTACTTGTCCGGAAGCATCCTGACGTAGTCTCTCTAGGAGCGCACTGCTCCCAACGGCGAAATAGATCCAATGCCAGCAATGGATGGGGGATGAAAACGAGCGACTCGGTAAACGAAGGGAGGGTAGCGGGCTCAAGGACGTTCAGAGCGGAGAAGCGGAGAAGCGGAGAAGCGCAGCAGCGCAGAAGACCCAGCCCAAGAGTTCTGCCGGAGGTAAGAAAAGTCGCTAAGGCAGAGTCGGGAGTCGGAGTCGCAAGGTGGTGAGAAAGAGTGTTTGGTGCCTGCGTGCGGTGGGGTTCCGTTTTCGAGACTGGGCCGATCGGGACGCGTAAGAGGCAACGGCTGAGCAAAAGTGGTCTGCGCTCTGCAGGGACCGTGGGCACGGACTTTGTCGGTCCGAATCGATTTGCGAGTTTGTGAGATCGAATATTCAGAGACTGAAAAGGTATGCAGTCAATGAATTCAAGACACCTAGAACAGAGGAACAAAGGAGAGGAATGCTGGTGTTTCATCTGTCCTTGGACCCTGTTCCCAGTGGCGGCGATCGTCGTTTCATATCGATCTCACAATCCAACCGCATTCGGTGTGTCTATACATAGAGCTGGGCTCCACATGCACCTTCCAGGGCACCTTTGATTAGAGTACCCACCGTTGAAGCACCTCATAATTGAGGTGTTGACTTCCGGTAGAGACCGATTGGTACTCCGTACATACTGTAAACATGTACCTTCGCCATTCGTCACCTCCCTAAGGGGAAGAGTACCTACACATTTCATACCGAGTAGTACAGTACCTTGGTGACTGGTAGTGTTTACGAATTGATCTGAAATGATTTACACATGTAGCTTAAGCACCGCGGTGGGTTATGGCGGAAGCTTGGTCCAACATCTTCCCGCATCCCGGTACGAGCTACACAAGGTTTAGGCAGCACCGATAAAGTGATCAGGGCAATGCATAAAACACCGTTCACAAGGAACGCATCTCTCATTTTCCAGAACGTCCTAGCCTAAGAATATCTGAACTAGCCCCGATATGCCGAGTCGAATACTATGTGAGATAGTAGAGTGCAACACCGAACTCCCAAAGGCGCCACGCCACGCCACGACTTTTGAAACCGAAAAGAATAATAATGGTATCTCGCGGGGGAAACATGCAAATAGAGGTACAAAAAGCAAGGGGGAATATGCGATGGTGAAAAGGGGCCAGCGGGCGTGTTGATTACGCACCCAATTGTCTTCCAGTGATTTAACACGGAAGACACTTGAACCCCGAGGGTCGCAGCAAAAAGGTAATGAAAAACGTCACATACCTGATCGTCGTAACCGAGCGAAAGTGTCCACGGATCGAAGCAGTTGCTGGTAGACAGGGTTAGTAGAAAGGTGTCGAAGAGATGGGAGTTGAAAGCCAACGGTAACCCATGAAAACCAAAGACGAGATCCCTCGAAAAGGGGTCCGAATTGATAAACATAGACACCAAGGCAAGGAAGAGTTGTTTACGAGCGGCGACGCTTGATCTCGGGAGTGGTAGTCTCGCTGATGTCCCACTCATCTTCTTCCTCACGGGATCGTTTCGTTGACACATTGTCAAGAGTGTGGGAGTCAGTAAGGGAAGGATCATCTTCACCCAGCTCAATGGCCTCCGTGACTTCCAAATCAGGCGGAGGGTAATAGCCGTCAAAATCATCATCATCGCCGTCACCGTCACCAGACTTATGGTTGTCGGCGTCGTCTTCGGCGCCATCTTCATCGACGGGAGGGGGAGGGGTTGCAAGGTCGTCTTCAGGGTGTTGCTCTTGCTCAAAGCTATCGACAGGCTCGAGCTGACCGTTCTGGTCATCCTTGGCAGGGGTCTGCATCAGATCTTCGGCTTCGGCGATACCAAGCAGATCATCCTCGGGTTCTCGGTTCGCAACATCATCCTGCGGCGCATGCTCCAGAGTGGATTCGGATGGCTCGTACGAACCGTCGTCAATATCACCGGCGAGAGAGTCCTCGTCCTCGGGGGCATTCGGATCATTCGGGTTCTCATCGGCATGGTCCGCGTTATCCTCGGTGGCGGGCTTGCGGGGGTGCGTATCTTGGAAATCTTCGGGCTCTTCGAGTTCATAGGTTTCAGCTTGCCGGGAAGCATCCTCATGAGCAAACTCTTCGGCATCAGGGCCCTCTTCGTCTTGGTTATCCGAGTTATACGTCTCAGTGGCGCCCGTAGCACCGTCTTCAGCTTGCTCGTCTTGCTCAGTGGGATGGGTAACTGGAGCAGCTGTAGCAGACGAATCGGTGTTCTGAGCCTCCGAACCATAGCTCCCCTCTTCCTCATTTTCATGTTGGCCACCAGAGGCTTCTCCCGCATCGACGTCTTCCTTTACTTCCTGGGCTTCTTCATGATCACCGGCAACAGGTTTGGGCTCAACCTCATGATCAGCAGGAACAGATGCGTGACCGGCATCGGCATGTTCTTCCTCCACATCATTTGCTTCCTCCGCATCGTGGTGAGTTTCCTCGTCAAAGGGGGCATTTTCTTGGGTAGCTTCGTCTAGTTCATGGGCTGTGTGATCCTGACGAGTTTCGTCGGGCTTGGAATTCTCACTGGGCTGAGCAGTCTCATCGGCATTTGCAACTTCATCTTCAGCGAGACCAGCCTCGTCATAATCATCCCACGCATGGATTTGAGACAGACCCTTGCCTTCATTGGCAGCAGCATCGAGGGCAGCCAGCTCCGAGTGACACGCCGGCTTGGTTGTCAGGGTAAGATACAAAGCTTCCGGCTCATCAGTCCCATCATTATGGCACAGTCGAAGGTAGACGTTCAGGATCTGGTGCAAGGTCATATTGGATGTGTGCGAGGAGTCCTGCGTGAGAGTTAGTTTCCTGATCCACGAAATACGGCAAAGTGCTTACCTCTGCTATTTGAATACCAAGAGAATCGATATCAATAACAAGGACCTCATGCTCGGCAACATTATCCAAAAGGATCTCGCGAAGAGAGCTGAACAGTTTACCGACATTGTCATAGGCGACGTCTTCGTCGTGAAGGAAGAATGTCTCCGCCGAGTCGCCTTCAAGGGGTGGGAAGAGGGAAATCTCATTGCCCTGATATAGAACCTTCACCGGATGTAGTGACTCGTCATCGTGGCCGCCTTGATCGGCGTCATGAGTCTCGGATTGCCCAGCAGTTGCATCAGTTTCCTCTGTTGATGAGGGCTGAGCCGGAGCAGTTTCGGTATCCTTCGTAGGGGGCTCGGTATGCGAAAGAGGTTCCTCGGTAGTAGGAGCATTGGTTTCCGGGGCTTCATTAGTTTCTTCAACAAGCTCAACCTTTTGTTGGGCATCAACTTCGACATTGTGGTGCTGGGGTTCCTCAAGATCAGCGGTCTCAGTTGCTGTAGATTCCGAAGTTTGGGCGTCAGGTTCTTGGGGTTTAATCTCAAGAGGGGTCGATTCTGGGTGGCCACCGAGGCCTTCCTGGATCACTGGTTGCGCGACCGGCTCCGGGGCATTTTGAACGGGCTGGATCCTCTGGTCCTCGATATTCGCTGGGACATCAACTTGAACAGTGGGCAAGACTGGTGCATCCACAGTTGCAGGTTGGTCACCCTCTTGCATTTCGGCTTCGTAGGTCACTTCTTCGTCCTGGACTTCAATATCGTGATCCTCATCAACCACGTCATCAGCATCGACCATAGACCCTTCGGAGGGTTCGTCGGCCATGTCGGCATCGTTCATTGCATCATTATTGAAGAGAGAAGGTTGAGATGTAGGATAGTCATCTGCACCCATCATGTCGCTGTCCATATTGGAGACTTGGTCCTCCATAAGATCCAGGTCGATATCGAAGTCATCGTTGTGGCCCTGATAGGGAGATGCCATCTCCATCGAGTCTTCAACCGCGGGAACCTCCATGGTGGGAAATGATAATGAAGAAGCCGATGTCATGGCATAGACGCGTCAAAGATGTGGGTGCCACAGGTACGTGTCGGGGGGCGCTTCTCAGTGATGCCGAGTCGAAGGGGTGTAAGGAGAGAAAGAAGGTGAGAGATTCGGTAGTCGGACTACGCTCAAGTCCAGTTCATCCACAGTAGATGAAGCGAAAAAGCTGAAGTGAAGGAAGTGACAAAAGGTAAAAAAAGAGTTGACGCCGGACTAAGCGAAGGGGGGGAAGTGTGGAGTGCACGGGCCAAGTCCGAAGAGAACAGAGTAGCGGGCGGCGATGTGTCCCATCATCAACAACACCACAGGGGCCTCTGCCTATCGGTCTACAACTGCGCTCTACCGAAACAACGCGCTTTCTTTCGCTCATTTGAAGTCTTTCTGCCACGTCTACGCTCGTCATGGTATGCATTTTACCCCCGAGTTCACTCACCCGTGAGCTCCTAGACTAACGGAGCCTCTCCACAACCAGGTCGTCCTCGCAGCGTCGATATGCACTCGCGGAGGCAAAGCGGTCCTCTCGCGCCAGTTCCGCGAAATTGCCCGGTCGCGCATTGAGGCCTTGCTCGCCTCATTCCCCAAGCTTGCGGATTCCGGAACTCAACACACCACCGTCGAACAAGACAACGTCCGCTTCGTGTACCAACCATTGGATGAATTGTACATCGTCCTGATCACCAACCGCCAATCGAACATTCTCCAAGACATCGACAGCTTGCACCTGTTTGCCCAGGTGACTACCAGCATTTGCAAGACCCTGGACGAGCGGGAGATCACCCGCAATGCCTTCGAGCTGCTGAGCGCATTCGATGAGTTGGTGACGTTGGGCTACCGGGAGAACTTGTCTTTGTCTCAGATCAAGACTTTCTTGGAAATGGAGAGTCACGAGGAGAGAATCCAGGAGATCATTGAACGGGTATGCCATGGCTTCAATTGCGGGGCTTCTTCCACGCTGACATTCGTCAATAGAACAAAGAGTTGGAGGCCAGTGAAGAGCGCAAGAGGAAGGCTAAGCAACTGGAGATGCAGCGCAAGGAAGCTGCTCGATCCGGCCGCGTTGCTGCCCCTCGTACACCATCCTATCCCGTCTACACACCTCCCTCCCGCCCTTCGGTACCCGATACCTACGATTCCTACGAAGCGGAGAAGAAGAAGACATTTGCCAAGTACGTTTTTATGGAGCATGGAATATGGGGAGCACAGGTTTTGACCAGATTCATTTTTATAGGCCCATCCCTACCCGCGGCAAGGGTATGCAACTCGGCAAGAAGTCAAAGGCAACCGATATCTACGAGAAGGTCCGAGGTGATTTGGGCCCCGAAGTTGAGGAGTCCAGTCCGCTGGTGACAGAGACCTCAACCCCAGTGCCAGAGACCCCCTCCGCTCGCGAATCCCTGACTGCAGACCGCGACCCTGTTCACGTTACGATCGCCGAGACAATCTCCGCCACACTTACTCGGGAAGGTGCCCTGAAATCATTCGAAGTCAAGGGTGACCTTCAGCTTCGCATTACCGACCCGTCCTTCACCAAGCTGCGCCTTGACCTTCAAGCCACTCCTACTCACGGCGCCCAATTCCGCACTCACCCCAATGTCGACAAGGCTCTTTTCACCAACACCTCGGCCATTCAGCTGAAGGATACCTCCAAGCGCTTCCCCGCTAACAACTCAATCGGTGTTCTGCGGTGGCGTGTTGTCAGCTCGGCCGATAATGCCGATATTCTTCCCATCACTTTCACCGTCTGGGTGAACAAGGGCTCCGACTCGACAACCGTGACGGTGGAGTACGAGCTCACCGGTTCAGACAGCCTGCGCGACGTCGTCGTTACTATTCCGTACGGCGCAACCGAACCCGCAGTGTCCAGCTTCGATGCCGTGTACGAGGTCTCGGGCGACAGCATTGACTGGAACTTGGGTGCCGTCGATGAGTCCAACCCGTCTGGTAGTTTCGAGTTCGAGTCAACCGACGGAGATGAGAACGCCTTCTTCCCGATGAATGTCCGCTTCACTAAGACTCAACCTTTCGTTGATGTGGACGTTCTGAGCGCCTCGCTACTGGAAATGGAAGGCGAGAGCACCGGCTTCTCCAAGGACGTGCGCAGCGTCGCGGAGAACTTCCTCATCGAGTAATTTGGATTTGGGTTGTATAGAGTCGGATACTAATGACGTTCGGATTGTGGCCTTCTTTTCTGGCATTCTGCTTCGAAGATCGTGTTCTAAGCCCTTGAATTTTTAACTGTTCTTGACACGACGTTCTCCTACCAGGACCGTGTCTTAGTTTTACCCAAAAATTGACACCTCTCACCATAGACTTTGAGCAACCTTGGAAGGATCGCTGTAATCCTAGTCCCAACTTCATCTGGGCAGCTGTCGCCCTCGTGGCAGTTACAGCAGTGATGCTCTCCACCATCATCCTCGATAATCCACGTGTAATAATCTACGTCAGGATTATGGGAATTCAAGCTGCTACGAGCTACTCGAAGAGCCAAGTACAACAGACCTACTCTGAGCAGATCCTTCTCGGCACTGACTCGTAACTGCCGTCAAGCTTCCAGTACCGCGTTCACTGCCCATGGATTTGTTTACCTGCCATCCTATCAAGCTTTGTTGATATGCACGCAACCATGGACATCAATCAAGTTGGCGCCACCACTCTTCAAC
The DNA here is from genome assembly GCA_027569585.1 of Penicillium silybi. Lineage (NCBI taxonomy): Eukaryota > Fungi > Ascomycota > Eurotiomycetes > Eurotiales > Aspergillaceae > Penicillium > Penicillium silybi. The sequence goes on along the minus strand of JAPDFI010000002.1, from coordinate 296,062 downwards.
GTCAGATTGACTCTGTTCCTGCGGTCTAGACCCTCGGGGGCTCGGGCTCGGTTTTTGGGAATGTGCCGTGAAAGCCTGGGCTTCCACCATGAGCTTCAGACTCGATGGTAGACGATCTCTCCAAAGAAGAACGAAGGTTCAGCTCTATACCCTTCCCATGAGCTATGCACATCCTCAAAGACCGGAAATCCCCCTACTCCCGCTTACTCATTCCCTTCACTGTAACTCCCAGAGTACCTATGAGTTTCCAGGGTTTCCGATGCCCTAGCTGAGGTGTCGGAATCCAGAGCCTGTCGGTTCCAACAACCGACAGCAACTGCGGAGTGGAGATGCCCCGGCGAGGAGATCCAGTGGTCGAGCCAATATCATCGAGCAGGCTGATCGAAACCCTGATGCAACGGCATCATTCTTTCTGGTTGAAGGCAAATACCACGATCAATTGACCAACGAAGTTGCAAAACCGCACAATAAAAAGACCTCAAATCCGCGTCAGCAACCCTACTACAGACACATGAGGCAAATGTATACTGTTGTGCTCTACACAAATTCTCGGTGGCCATTGTGCAGACATGTCGTTCCCTTGGTCTGACATCGTCATTGTTGAATACCAACCAGATAGACTTTTGATTCCCTCACGTTTCAGAACCAGGGAATCCTGAATAGGATAACGCTGCGGGCACGCAATGCTCTCTTTAATAGGCCAAGTCCCCCAATGGGTTTGCTATTCTCTTAAATGCCGTCTTATATCTTTGTGGATTTGATGATTGTAATTCTCCGATCCCTACATTAAGATTTCGAGGTAAATTCACTCTGAACTCGGCAAACACATTGAACGGGCTTGCTGACTCTGACGTGCCGACTTCGAGAAACCTTTGATCCAGTAGTCGTTGCAGACCTACCATGAGCAATATTCCATTTCTATCATGGGCCGAGCAACAGACTCTATTCAAGTTATCTTGTGCTGAGGCAGAGACCTGCGGTCAGTTATCAAGCGTGGTATGTTAAAACCCCATTACGAGGCTGTTTATTTACGGAAATTGGAGCTAGGAGCTGGTGTCGAATGCCCAGAACAATCCGCTTCCCACTCTCCAAAGAGCCGAGTCGGAGGTCGGCACCAAGAAAATGGCCATCCCACGCCTTGCGGAAGGTGCAGAATCTGCATTCACCTCACCTGGTAGATTTCATCGCCGACATGTTCGTCGCGCATGCGAGTCCTGTCGGCAGAGAAAGACCAAATGCACCGGCGATAAGTCTGGCTGCCGTAACTGTCGCGAGGCCGGCATCATCTGCTGTTACACCGATGGGAAAAGAGAAAAGTCGAAACGGTAAGATAAATCTATTCGTAATGACGCATGATTATTGCCTGTCCTGACCGTAACAGACAGCTAGCGAGTCTATCGTCAAAGGTGCAGGCATACGAAGATGTTATCAAAAGGCTGAGCAGCCGATTTGGCGTGTCTGATGAACAGCTCGTGAATATTGCTCTGGCAGCGGTAAGATGACAACTCGAATCACACAATAACTTCTGATAAAACGATAGGACTCTTCTTCCGATCTATTGCTGAACCCTGACTCAAGCTCGGGTACGACAGGAGATCGCAATTTGGTTCATCCATCAGGATCGGAAAAGCCTCCTGATCAACCGACAACCGGCAATCCTCTCGATTTCATCGATCACACAGAAGAGGACTTCAACAGAGATGAGACTACCAGAGCGACTGGATTCATTGGAAGAAGCTCGGAGATTGCATGGCTTCAGACGCTTAACAAAGAAGTCAACAGCGAGTGCGACGATGATAATGGTCTGCCGTCTCCCACTTTGACTCCTCGACCCGACGATCCCAGTGAGCCCGGGGTCGCATCTACCAACTACTATCTCGATGACTCGGATGTATCGATCACAGAGCAGGTCGAAGCCTACGGGGTTCCATCACGGGAAACAGCAACCAGATTGCTCAATGCATATTTGACCTCGGTGCACCCATCGTTCCCGGTTATCAGGATACTCACGTTCGTCTCGCAGTTTCAGGTCTTCTTCAGTCAGCCGTCTTTGAAGCCTGGAAACAAGTGGCTGGCTATCCTCAATTTGATCTTCGCCATCGCGGCCAAACATGGTCAATCGACGGAGGCGGATCGGGAGGATGAAGACGACGATCACCAGTTGTATTTTGCTCGTGCAAGGATGCTCAGCATGGAGGATCAGCTTTTGCAGCATCCTGATTTGCAGCAATTGCAGGTCGAAGGTCTTGCCTGCTTCTATATGATTGCCTGTGGCCATATAAACCGGTAAGTCTATCACCAACTCGCTTCTTCAGAACCTGTCCTAACACTGTCTACCCAGAGCCTGGAAGCTCTGTGGTAGTGCAGTCCGCGGGGCGTTGGCTCTTGGTCTACACCTCCGCAACATGGGATCCTCCACCTCGGACAGTTCCAAGGAAATACGATACCGTGTCTGGTGGTCACTGTACACGGTTGAACACCTCCTCACTGTCATGACTGGACGTCCATCCTGCATCATAGACAGCTCCTGTACTACGCCTCTTCCCGTTCCCTTCGATGAAAGCGACTTTCAAAAGGAAGAAGTGGCACATATGATCAGTGCTGCTGGGCGAGCCGCATCCGACAGTCTGGATAGAGTTCCATTCAACAGCAGTGCAGCTAACCTGGACTCAAATACGGACGATGACGCCTGTGATAGTCCTGCAGAGTGCGAGACAAAGCTTACCAAGGCTGAATACTTGAAGAGTCTTCCGCCTTGCATGTCCCTCTACTTCTTGCAGCTGACATCCTTGACGACTATCGCCAAGCGCATGACGATCAAGCTATACAGCCCAGAGGCGCTACAGTCTCCATGGGCGAGTACCGAGTTTACGATCCAAAGCTTGATGCTGGAGCTTGACTCTTGGTTCATGAATCTCCACTCTGCCTACGACTTTACTTCCACGCAGACCTCCCAATGTCCTCTGGGTCAGCGGATGGGACTTGCTTTCCTTTTCTACAGCACCAAGATCGGGATCACCAGACCATGCTTGCGCCGGCTTGATTCTTCAAGAACGGAGGGTGACAGAGCACATGAATTCTGCAGCAAAACTGCCGCAGAGTGCGTTGAGTCAGCCTGCCAGATGTTGACCCTGTTCCCGGATACTCCAGACGCAGCCCTACTGCACCGAATCACGCCTTGGTGGTGTACCCTCCACTACCTCATGCAGGCATCCACCGTTCTTCTCCTTGAACTCTCATTCCGGGCACAGCACGTGCCTGAGAAAGCAACAATGGTCTCAAAAGCCGCCAAAAAGGCAATCGACTGGCTATCGACCCTGTCCAAGATGAACATTGCCTCCGAGAAAGCCTGGAAGCTCTGCGATGGATTCCTCCGCCGCCTGGCGCCCCATGTTGGAATCAATGTGAGCGAACACTCCGAGAACGAGGAGTCATCCACCGCTTCTCTTCTCGACGAGCCAGAGCCTGAAGTAGACGAATTCGACATCGCCGAGCCTGACATTGCCGAGCTTGGCACGATTAATGATCAACCCGTGGATCAGCCCGTGGACGATTTCTCATTTGGCGCATCTGAGATCCTGCCCATAGACACGGCTGAAATGGATACCATCGCCGCGGAGATGGACTCCATTGCCTGCTCGCCCGTGGAGCAGTCAGGAACTACTCGTCTCGGCATGCCCGTGCCTTGCAGCTTCGAGCCTCCAGATATGCTGGAGCCTTTCATAAAGCAGGAGAAATCTTCATACGAGGACTATTTCCCCTACGACCCAGCTACAGGACAAATTACGGGATCTTTCTTCCCAATAGGTCCCAACATGGACCTGGATCTGGGTTATTTCTACGGTGATCCCGTGTGTTGAATATGTGCAAAGAATGAGAACATTGAGGCAAGGTAAAAAAATTTGATGAAAGCATGAAGGAAAAGAAAAGATCACAGATTGTCATTGTCATTGGGATTTGTGCGGGTCTCGAGACCTTTTGCTAGCACTGGATCAAAACATAAAGCATGCATCTCTATAGAGTCAAAAGTTCTTTTTTTTCTTCTTTTTTTTGCTACACAAAGAAAAGTATCTAATGGCTTTTAGCTCTGAATTATTTGTCTAATTCAAACAATATGTCATCACTTATCATCAATGCCTAATCGGGCTCATCTAAATCTCTAAATCTCAACATCGTTTGTACATCCATGTATACAAGTGAAGCCAGAGGCTCCGGAAGCTTTAGGGTCGATCCAGGGAAATCGGAACCATGTCATCGTGATACGAATAAGCCACCCGGTGTGAGACCCTGGTCCAGGTGGAAAGTCCAGACCGGTCTGGTTCTGGCTTCCTTAGGCATCCGATCGTCATGGCGTGTCATAATCCCGAGGTAGTGATAGAATCTCGTCATGGTAATAAACAGGTGTAATAATGTGGTGGAATGGTATTCGAGGCTCGTGAATCTCGAGTCGAGGAGATGCAGGTAGATTGAGGGAAGGACGAAAACAACAGGCTTCAGTGAGCTAACCTCATGCGGGAAGACCCTATGATTCCCAATTTCTTTTCTTGGCAGTGAACAACAGCTTCGCATCCTCTTCCGGAGAAGCAGCACGAGCCAAAGAAAAGTTGGCGGACATGTGTATGCAGACAATTTTTTCGAAGCGAATATCCACGACGTGCTTCTTGCGATTGGTTTTACTGCTCCATTGAATCTGCGGACGTTTCGAACTATCTTCCCACTCCTGAAGGTCGATACCGAGAAGACCTCGTGGGTCCAGAATGAATTTCTCGATACCGTTCAACACCGGAAGAATTCGACGTCTCACGCCGCAGCCCTGGTGGTTTGTGTCGATCTGGTAGTCTGGATACTGCTTCATGGATGCAAATATGGAAATGATATCCGAGGGTGGACCTGAATAGCTCGCTGTGGCTCCATCGTTCTCAACGTCGTCCTCGTCTTCTTCATCATCCATGCGGAAATCAGGATCGATCAGGGTCGATCCCAGGAAAATACTCTTCGATCTGAGCGCGAAGAATCGAGTCATCTGGCCCAAGTGAAATAGATCGCACTGGCTACCATTTCCAAACCCGGCCCGACACTGGTATTCACGGTGAAAGTTTGAGGAAGAAAATGAAGTGCCCAACGTGGCTCGGGATGGTGCAGGCTTGCTGACATGGGTATCGGGTATCTCTTCGAGGCCCCCATAGATTCGAAGGAAGTGTGCTTGTAGATCGGTTATGGTGTTCATGACACATTGTCGCCGGTAATACAGCTCCTCTGGAAGCAAATTTTAGTAAGCTTTCTCTCTCGCAGCCCTCTAGTCAACGAACCCCAGTGAAGTGGTGTACATACCTTCTATTCCCTTCCCGAGATATCGCCATCGAAGATAATTAAAAGAAGGCTGCTCCGGTCCATCGTCCCAGTACTTTGAGCCCATGACCAGCAGTGTGTGCATCATGATCTTTGCGATAGTCGTTTCTCCTATGAATGCGGCAATGATGATAATCTGTCGAACGCGATCTTCGGTCGATTTCAATAGAAGGCCGCTGAATTTGTTCAAGGAGATCTTGGTCTTGCCAAACACGTACCAAACTCTCTTGAGAGTATCCCTGACGATGTTCGGTGAACTGAAAGACTCGGCTATCTCGATCGTCCTTTCGACGATGGACGGAGAGCTAACTCTCAGCTCGCTTTCAAAGATAATCCTTTGGTCTTTGCTCAGGCCATCTGCGCAAAGGATTTTCAGAAATAGTTCGATAGCCTCTGTTCCGCATAGTTTTGTCAAATGAGTTTCGGAAATCTTGATTACAGGCAGATCAAATCCAAGGGTTTCAAGTCTGCCCTCCATGTTGGTACCAGAGTTCGAACCAATGCCACTTTGCGCCTGTCTTTGTTTGTATTCCGCGACAAGCCTTCCTTCAACGAACTTGTCTGGGTCCAACAGTGCCCGAAAGTATGGACTGTTGCGCATGAGAGGTTTGCTGGACACCTGCCAGCGTCTATTGCCAGTTGACGAGGACTCGGCGTACTCGATGATCATATCTCCATCGGGGCAAATAACAACTGGGAAGCTTGAGCTGTTCCCGGAGGCACGTTTGGAGTCTTTGCGGGGCGAAGATATCTTCTTTTCCATCTCTTTTGGGTTCATCTCGTCTGGGAGAATCTGAGTGCTCTCAGAAACAGGAGCTATTGGCTGCCCTCCGGGATGGGGCAGAGGAGGGTAGTCAGAGTTCATAACTGCATATCTTCCCCCAGGATCACTGTGCGGAGGCTTCACGGGTTGAAGTGAATGCAAAACATCAAATCGAAGAAGGCAATAAGAAGAAACAGACAGCAGCTTTCTGATCTTGATTACTTCAGCCACTTGGTCTCAGAGAATATGTGCCAAGTCCACCCGGTCTGCAGTATGAAGTCGTTGGAATGCGCTGCACGGCACACAAGGATGAACCGACGTGAAATGAAGGGACTGAGAAGGAGGTTAACGGCTGCTATCAAGGATTACCAAAGCAAATCGGTTCTGCAGACGATGGTTCGCCATGCGATGACAAGGACAGTCACTGTGGCTAGAGCGTGACGTTGTGCCCTGCTATTTTACGTGGCGAGTGGGTTCATCGCCTGATATTTCAGGCGTCAAACAACATTTCATGTCGGTTAGTTACCTATTCTTGTTTTGAGACGAAGCTTTGGGCAGATACGATCCATCATTCAACGACCCCGCACTTTCCAACATCACGGAAGGGACGACAGCCTAAGAGATCCATATGAGAGAATTTGCCTGAACTATTCACAACCTCTCGATAAAAATGACTTCCTCCCCATCTCCAGAGTGCCCGCATGTTACATTTCGAAAAGCTCTCGGTTACACTGGGGTGTCCGGTCGCCCCATCTCCGTCTTCCTTACGAATGCATCGACTTGCGTCGATTGTAATGTTCTCCTACAGATCATTGAGGCTTTTGAGCCTGGCTGGGTGGAACGGAATAGTGACCATGGCTTAATTGACTTGTATCACGAGGCCGCCGACCATCAAAGCCGGGTCGTGCCTAAGATCACTCTGTACGATTCATCTTCGAATAAACGAAGACGTGATGGCTCCACACAAAAGCAGATGAAATCCTTTCATTTTTTACGAAAGACCCCTTGCCCGATCTATCAAACCTTCGTCCAGAATACCCAGAAGCTCGGCCTAGAACCTGACTATGTCGGGAGGATCCTCGCACAGTCTCTGGATATTAACGAGGACTCTAGCTCACCAGCTGCTTTCGATCGGGCCAGACAATGGCTTTCACATTGCGTGGAGCATGACGAGGCTTGCAAGCCTCCAGACTCTGAATTCATGCCCCGCCATCTGGTCAACGTAGGTTCATGGGATGGCTCGCGTGAGCCTTTTCTATTCCAGCCCACCACGCCTGCCGCTTATGCCTGTCTCAGCTACTGCTGGGGAAAGGATACAGACCAGGTTCTGACTACAAGGACGGATAATATTCAATCGCACTATCAGACACTTGAATTGGCCCAGCTGCAACCGGCCATTCAAGACGCTATTATCGTTTGTCGTGGTCTCAAAATCCCAAATCTCTGGGTTGACTCCTTGTGTATCATTCAGGATGACAAGGTCGCCTGGCTGCACGACGCGTCCACAATGTATGACGTGTACGGCAACTCCCATCTAACAATTGCTGTCATGGAGCCAAACTCATGCAAATCGAGATTCCTGGGCAAGCAGCAGCTTGGTTACCCCAGCTTGCAGCAGATTTTTTCTCCTGCTATACCAGGCTCACGGGAAGACATGTTCATGGACCTCTTCATACGCGCGGGGGAGTTTCGACCCCGATCCCTGACCGAGAGATCATCTTTAGATCAGCGAGGCTGGTGTCTGCAAGAGTCCGTCCTACCTAACCGCAGACTCTGTTACGATGGTCAGGAAATGATCTGGGAGTGCCTGTGTCGCCATATCTGCGAGTGTGGACATGTGGTAGAGCCGCGCGTCCCGAGGGATTCCAGTATGGACTACGGCAAGCTTGGTTGCTCGCTTAAGGTCCATAGATTAAAAGCAGCACCTCCATGGGAGAGAAGAAATGGGTCCTTTTCCAGACATTTCTTCCCCGGGGAGGGACCGTATCGTACATGGAGAAATCTTGTCTCAGACTACTCTCATCGCTCACTAAGTAAAAAGCATGACAAGCTAAGAGCGATTTCAGCCTTAGCAAAAATGGTTGGGGAAGACATACAACGCGAAAAAGGGACACCTGACGAATACATGGCCGGACTATGGAAGAGAGAACTCTATTTCGACCTCATGTGGGTGGTCAACCCGCTTGGCGGAGACGAGACGTCCCCCGAGACTGGCACGGAGGACGAAAGCGAATGCACTTATCGCATCCCAAGTTGGTCATGGGCCTCGGTGAGAAAGCAAGTCCTATACCCATGTTCAGAGGCCCTTGATAAGTGGAAATACAAGCCCAGTGTCATCGATTTATGTGAGGTGAAAAGCATTGACTGCCAGCAAGAGCTACCAGAAGACCCCACGAGTGCTGTTACTGGTGGTTCCCTCGTTCTACAAGGTGCCTTTGTCCCCGTAAAGCTGGTGATTGGTAGGAAGAGGAATACCGATAGTTTGGAATCTTCAGTCCTGACGAGACTGATGCAAAGCAAGGAGCAAGAAGCTGTATTTGTACAATCTTCAAAAAAGCAGAGCCCAAAGGTACTACAAGGCTTGGAGGTAGTACTTGACGGGCCGGTGCCGGATGCAAAGAAGGACGACTGTTATTACTGCTTCAGGTCATTCTCATTTGTGAATTGCGATTCGAGAAGAATTGTGATGGGGCCTGAAACGTGGTTCCTCGTACTGGCGAGATCGATGCATAGAGAGGGCGCGTTTGAGAGGATTGGTGTTGGTGTTTGGGATGGGAATTTTAGGGAGAAGAGCCCATGTCCGTTGTTTGAGGAGGCAGAATCTGCCACGATCGAGATTGTCTAGAGATGGTCCTTATTTTGTCTATTCAGCTTCGAGAAAGATATTGCGTTCTGATTAATTAGAACGGAATATGAACGCCAAGAGTTGCCGGACATTATGCGGTGTATATGCTATTTTATATGCCCGATAGGAGTATTGTGTACAGAGATCTTCACATACATTAATTGTCGAGAATAGATTTCTTTTGCTCCAACAAACTCCCCAACTAAGCCCAGAGAAAACATGCTATTATAACATTGGAGACGAAATGGAATATGCGTTACAGCTTTCAGAGGACGTAAAGGTTATTGTTTGTCAGGTCATCAACAGTCGTAGAAGCCAGAGGGTGTCGAGATCCGAATCATGGCAGGATGACAATCGGGCAGTGCACAATATTCGGCCCGGAGCGAATGTTCGTTTCCTGTTTGTTGGCCTCTTTGTCTTTCCGGTTGGAATCTCGTAGTCTCAATGCTTGCCGGGTCATATAATATAGTTTCATGACACATTCAGGCTGCGCCTCTGGCGCATCCGCATCCCCGTTCAGGATGTGCACGGGATCGGACTCGAAGTTCGCGGACAATTCAGGGGGAATAAGGGAGAAAAGGCCCAATGAGTTTTGACTTTCCAGGAGATGTGATGATGCAAGCAGGTTTCGACCCTTTGCGCCTTGTCGCCCGTCCAAGTAGGCCAGCTCCATCACGTTGTTCCCATGGTATTCGGTGAAAAATGGCTCGGTGGTGAGGAACCCGACCACGAAGTCGCGGTTCGAGCATGCGGCAGCGATTGTGCTCTGTCGGAACTCAAAAGTGAATGCAGAGCCACTGGCACTTGGCAAGCTGAGTGCCAGACCTCGAGCGAGTAAGGGTGGAGGTGGGACGCCATCCTCCGGCTGGATATGAGGCTGCACAGTGATGGTTTCGGTGACGGAAATGGTCGAGGATTTGCGCATTGAAATTCCGTTGTTTGAACTGAATTCAGGCCAGCCATGTGCAGTGGGTGTTTCCTCCGATGCGTCTTCCTCGAGGTCATCCTCATTGTCCGCGGCCGAGATCTCCGTCTGAATGGTCTTGTATGTGCTTGCGACAGCCTCGCGTGCTGCCTTTCGGAGGGTAGGAATCAGGACGTCCTCTTCTTGCTTGTCCACCGGTGCCCCTGGGGCCCACGCAGTCGCCATTCCCGCCCACCTGCCCACCTTCACGGGCCCATTTGTATAATTCCGTTTGATCATGTCGACCAGGACCTTTCGTTGGTCCCAATTGGGATTGTCTCGACCCATGAAATTGACGAGGGAGTTCAAGACTCGACTGCCCTCCCACAAAATGAATCCATGTTTCTTGGAGAGGTAGATCAATTGGTCGATGGTGTGGCTTGACCAGTCGTCGATGATGTCGGCTTGGACTTTCAAGATAGCGATATGCGGGCCAATCTCCTCGGCAAATTGTACAAGACCTTCGGTGTCCGTGATAGTGTGAGAAGCCAAGACACAGACCGGCTGGCCAGAGGGAAGGCCCTTCTTCGTTTCGGCCAATTTCCGGATGTAATCCAGGATCTCATTGTCCGGGCAGCTGTTCGTCGACATGATTGAATTGGACAGGAGAGAAACAGGAGGAGGAATGGGAGGAGACAACTCTTAAGCTGGAAGCCGGCGGGGCTTGTAAATCTTCACCCCGGAGAGCTAGCGCCATGTCTGATCCCTGTCAATTTAAAATTGCCCAAAATCGCCTTGTTCTCGGCCTGACGAAGGATTAGGTTCAGGGAAACGCGGGCGCGCGTATCATGTACGATCCTGGCCCGAGTGGGGACCAAGTCAGCGGGCCTGACTGGAAGAGGAAACCGAGATCGAATAATATCCGCGGTATCGCGGTACTGGGCGAAGGCGGTCCCAGTGCCGGGAGGATGCGTCTTCCACACCCACCGCCACTTCTCGTATATCTGAACCTTCTATGCAGCTAGAGGGTCAAGCTTTTGAGCTGTTCAATCTACTCCCTTCAATAGGCCATGGTCTCCGGAAATACACCCTGGCCGGATGTAAATATGAGGCTGCCAAGCCTCCGTATTCCGAGTTTTGTCCGGATTCGTATCTAGATCACGAAGTTACGGTGCAGGAAATTGTTCTATATGCGTTATCCATAGAAAATCGTTCTCAGGGATTAAAATACGAATATGCCCCTGAGAACCAGTAGGAAATAAATAGACAAGCTTCTGTAGTCGAACATCCTTATGTTGCCTATCTCCTTCATCTTCCTGAAGCATCTTTCTCACACTCTACACATATCGCTAGGCCACTTCGCCGATCTATACAGATGCACAGAGCTTTCTTGCGTCCGGCGCGAGTAATGTATACTTCAACATCAACACCATTGTGTACTTCGGATATAGGGGACCAACTGGGCAATTGATAGTTGCACCAGGTCCTTTTTTCTTTTCTTTTTTTACGCTATGTACAGTACTTTTCAAGATGATAACGCGATATTACCAAAAGTGGATGAAGCAACTAGAGCAGAGCTAGTTATGATGCTTCGTTGCAAAATAACAACACCGTAGACACAATATCTATGACTCGCGCCGGAGGCATTGAACAATCGAGAGAAATTCAGGTGACATAGAACTCTTCGTCCTTGCTTGAGATTGCTCAACACCATTTTCTCCATATGACCTTGAATATATCCTCCGAGTTCACGATGAATTTCACGGGGAAACCGAGGGAGACCCTGATTAGATAAGAGTCACATGCGTCCCACTTCTTCCCTTGCTTCGGCGGGTTTTTTTTCTGTTTGTTCATTCACTTATGGCCTGATCGATTGTTTCTCTACCAATCAATCAGAATCGTGCCAGCCAACGCGGGTTGTGGCCGTTGTTCAACCAAAAGGAATTCTGCCCAGTGACCGGGGCGGGAAAAGTGATTGTCACGCCACTCCCCTGAATATTCTAATTTATTGCCCCTTCCTAAAACCGAAGCATCCGCCGCTTCGAAATTTGACCACCGGTCCCCCCTCCTTACCGACCGTCGCCCATCCCACGATTTTCTTCGCGTCGAATCTTTTCTTCGTCTTCTCTCGCGGCAAGCGAGAATCAACCGGGAAAATGCCTGGACGTGTTTTGCCAACCTTCACACCCGCCGAGGTCGAGTCGCATAACAGTGCCAAATCCTGCTTCGTTACCATCGGTCGCAATGTCTACGACGTCACGGAGTTCATGGAGGATCACCCAGGTGGCGGTGATCTGATTTTGGATTACGCTGGCAAGGATGTGACAGAGATCATGAAGGATGAAATTTCCCACGAGCACACTGAGGCCGCCTACGAGATTCTTCTGGACTACCACGTCGGTTTCCTTTCCTCCGATGCATCCGGCAAGTCGCAAGACTCGGTTGCGCACGTCGGCGAAGGAGAAGGAGCTGTCTACAGAACAACCGGAATGTCGCGGGAAGAAGATCTGTCTGTCGAGACCGACTACTCTCAGGACTTTAAGACCCATAAGTTCTTGGATCTCAATAAGCCGCTGTTCCCTCAGCTCTGGTACAGCACCTTTTCCAAGGAATTCTACCTGGAGCAGATTCATCGGCCCCGGCACTACAAGGGAGGCCAGTCAGCCCCTCTCTTCGGCAACTTCCTGGAACCCCTCAGCAAGACCGCGTGGTATGTTGTTCCTATCATGTGGCTTCCCTTGGTCGCATACGGAACCATGATCGGAGCCGGGGGTCTGAGAAATCTCTCGGCTGCTGCCGCGTACTGGGTTGTTGGTGTTTTCCTCTGGTCCTTGATCGAGTATCTCATGCATCGCTTCCTCTTCCACGTCGACAAGTGGCTTCCTGATAACCGAGTTGGCCTGACACTGCACTTCCTGCTCCACGGTATTCACCACTACCTCCCGATGGATAAATATCGACTAGTCATGCCGCCGACGCTGTTTGTCGTGCTGGCAGCCCCCTTCTGGAAGCTGGCTCATACCGTCTTCTTCTACAACTGGTATGCGGCAGTGCTGGTGTTCTGTGGCGGAGTCTTCGGATACGTCTGCTATGATCTGACCCACTATTTCCTCCACCACCGCAAGTAAGTGCCCATGCAATTTCTATTGATTGTATGAACATGACTGACGCTGTCTAGCCTCCCGCTGTACTACAAGGAGCTCAAAAAGTACCACCTTCAGCACCACTATGCTGATTTTGAGAATGGATTCGGTGTCACCAGTCGATTTTGGGACCGGGTGTTTGGCACTGAGCTGGAGACTCCTTCTCCCAAGGGTGCCAAGGCTCAGTAGAGCTTGTCTCTTCGCAGACATCTGCTTCGACGGCTTACCCTTTTAGTTATGAATTCACGGAGTTAGTCACTGGCGATGCAACCGCCAGGTGCTTGTACATGTCCCCCTCACATCGGCAACTGAGGAGTTTTGGATGGTTCTCTGTTTCATGCATAGGTGACTTTCTCCAGCCCTGTGGCCAGGAGAAGTTGATTCACATTACATTTCTTTTACCGGCATCACTTATTAGTGTACATGAGACCTATTAATCCTAATAGAAAATCACGCAGTTTTCTACATCAATTACAAGGCCTTCTCAAGTTCTTTCAGCGTAAATTGGGGGATCGCATTTTAATGTGGCCTCAGGCAGAACTGACCCGTGAATCACGTGTCACCACCCTGATTTTTCTGCCATCGCCACAGTGCTGCCGGCACGTGACTGGCCACCGCCTTATCGACACCACCTTTCGGGTACCTTACCACTCACATGAGAATAAAATTGGGTTCCCTTAAAAGGCCACTCTCATTCTACATCCAAACCGAATTTCAGATAGCGTGGAGCTCATCTTGAAGCTGTGAGCTTGCAAAACTGAACAGAAGGGTTCGAACTTTCTCTCTGCCATATCTTTCGAGACACATTCTGACCGCTCCCTAGTGACTTGATTTCCTATCCCCGACCATCGTTCCAATCACAACTAGCGACGAGCTACATCTGCAATGTCGGGACTTGACGTGGAGGCCCTACTCGAGTCTACGGCTGCTCCCGCCGAAGCAACCACCAAACCCGATGATCGCGATCATCGCGATGGAGCAGACCAAGATGGACGCCGTTCCCGTGATCGTTCCCGTGATAGAAACCGCCGTCGAGACCGCAGCCGAGACCGTCGCCGTGACCGAGATGCCGATGGCGATGAGGACATGAAGAGCCCTCGAAGCGAACTTGGCAGTGCTAACGGAAGCCAGAGAAGCCGGAAGAGGAGCCGTAGCCGCGATAGTGATCGACGTCGCCGTCGTGATGCCAACGGTGATGACCTCCGCTCCAGCGGCGACTTTTACCGTGGAGGCGGACGTGCTCGCACTCGTTCGCGCTCGCCCAACGATGACCGACACTATCGTCCCTCGGGACGGGGCGGACGTGACGATGACCGACGCCCTCGCCGTGATCGGGACCGCCGTCGCAGCCCTCGTCGCCGGAGCCCCACCAAGTCCCCTGAACTCAATGAAGATGAACGGGATAAACGAACTGTTTTTGTGCAGCAGCTTGCCGCACGTCTGAGAACCAAAGAGCTGATGGCCTTTTTCGAAAAGGTCGGCCCCGTTAAGGAGGCTCAAATCGTCAAGGACCGTGTCAGTGGACGATCGAAAGGGTAAGTTCCCAGTCTTTCAACTTTTGTTCATTCACCAGTCTAACCTCTATGTAGTGTCGGTTACGTCGAATTCAAAAGCGAAGAATCCGTCCCTGCTGCGATCCAGCTCACCGGCCAGACGCTTGTAGGCATTCCCATAATCGTCCAGCTTACCGAAGCCGAAAAGAACCGTCAAGCACGTAACCCGGAGGCCAGCTCAAGCTCTGGGCACTCTGCGCCATTTCACAGACTCTATGTGGGTAATGTCCATTTCAGCATCACTGAAACCGACCTCCAGAATGTCTTCGAACCATTCGGCGAACTCGAATTCGTTCAGCTGCAAAAGGACGAGACTGGTCGGAGCAAAGGATATGCATTCGTGCAGTAAGTAATCGTTTCCCCGACGTTCGATTGACTTTGCTGACTTTCCACCTAGATTCGTCGACCCAACCCAGGCTCGTGATGCTCTGGAGAAAATGAACGGATTTGATCTTGCTGGTCGAGCCATCCGAGTGGGCCTTGGCAACGATAAGTTTACCCCTGATTCGAGCGCGACTCGTCCGCAGGGCCCTTCTACAAACCAACCCAGTTTCCAGGGCTCTTCCTTTTCCGGCCATGGAGGACGAGGCCTCCAAGCTGGCGGCTCGAACAACTTCGACCGTGCCGGTGGCGGTAGAGAAACCGAAAAGTCGACCGGTGCCAGTGCTCTCGACGACACAGATGTTTCTGGGGTGAATTTCAACAACTACAGTAGAGACGCGTTGATGAGGAAACTCGCACGTACAGATGAACCCGAGCCCTCCATTCATGAGCGTCAGCAGATGCTCCGGCCCAAGACCGAAGTCAAACCGCTGCCTGTCAATGTGAACCAGGCAAGCCGCTGCGTGATGCTTCGCAACATGTTTGACCCCAGCGAGTAAGTTGATTCTGTGTATCCTTTCAAAAACCCCCCGTTTCAAATGTTAACAAATTATCACAGGGAAGAAGGCGAAGCCTGGATCAAAGAGTTGGAAGACGACGTTCGCCAGGAGTGCGAAGAAAAGTACGGCCATGTTGTTCACATCTCACTAGATCCGAACTCCCAAGGCGACATCTATTTGAAGTTTGACCGTGTTCAAGGCGGCGAGAATGCCATCAAGGGCCTCAATGGCCGATTCTTTGGCGGCAGGCAGATCACCGCCCAACCCGTTGTGGACGCCGTCTACAGCAGTCTTTTCTCGCGCACCAGAGCCATATAATCTGTCGACCCTCACTTCTGGTCCAACGACCCTTATCTAACACGGCACTTTCTTCTTCAAGCAGAACCCCCGTCTTTGTTTTCTCGGCTCTTGATGATTCTGCTCTTGGTAGGTGCCAACCTTTGCGTTGTTCGTCTGCCACTGCACAGAGCCGTGTTACTTGAAATGATCTTGTCTTTAGGAGCCTGTATCGCATTCAATTCCAAGCAGCCCTGCTGGGCTATTTAACCGTGATTTACTTAGACATTGTCCGGCTATTCGGGAATAGCCACGACCCGGTGATTTTGCACTACGTAGACAAATTGAACCATTTCATGAGGATCACGGCATTCGATGTAGTCAGTATCTCATACCTTGCCTCTAGCAATGAAAATATACATGCCTATGCTTGAGTCGTGGTTCTACAAGTAAATGCGAACTCGGGATAGATCTGCCGGGACCGACTCTTTATCTGCCGACGCTCGGGCCAGGGCAAGGTGGCCCCCCACGCCCAACTGTTCTTTGCAGTCTCCCTACATCACCACCCTTGTCTCTATCAATGGGCCATTCATGATCGTCACTTCAGCGAGGCGAGTAACAGGCCGGGTCTGGACCTCGACCGGTTACAGTACGTGGACTCTATAGTTCCGATCCCCAGGAGATCCCTCGAAGACAGCCCGGCTTAACGGCTAACCATGTCTTCCCTTGAGCAGGTTTCATCCGCCCTCGAAGGTCACGAAAGTACAGCTCCGAAGCTGCACCTCAGGATGTGCAACCGGAGGTGAAGAAGCGTCCGCAGTTCCGTGATTACTTCGTTACCCATCTGCCCTCATCATCTCTACATCCGGATCCTCGGGGACCGACCTCGCCCTTCCATAAACTTCCGCGCTCCGCCTCAGTGCCTCATATCGGAGACGCGTCTCAATCGCCTACCCCTTTTCAGGCTCTAGTAGACCGGGAGACGACCGTCGTCCGAATCCCGTTGCGCAGCGCCAAGCACCACTTCGGAGCCGTCACGGCTCGCGGCACTCGACCTACAAATGAAGATACATACCAGGCCGGCGTGATCGATATCCCAGCATTTGCAAAACGACCGCCTGCATCACTCACAATCGACCGAAGCTCCTCGCCGCGCGAGTCGCGAGCTGCAGACACTGCCAGCGGGGACCCCCAAGTCTTCTATTTCGGAGTCTTTGACGGCCATGGCGGATCTGAATGCAGCACGTTTTTGAAAGAGAAACTGCACGAATACATACAGGACACTGCCGCGACATTTGAGATCCAATCGAGTCTCCGCATAAGCCAGCAGCAGGTGAGCGGGGCCGAGCTGGCCGCTGCCCGTGGTCGGTTCCCGGTGATGCAAGAGGGCAACCGACACCGGATCGGGGATTTGGAGAAGCATCTCGTACAGAACTGGAGACGGATGGTCGGTGGTTATTTCAAGAGGTTCAAGCCGCCTCACTTCTCTTACTATGGGTCCGAGTCCGCGGACGCCCCCTCAACGGGCCATGTCCCAATTGAGGAAGTCATGGAATACGCTTTCCTGCGAGCGGACCTGGACTTTGTGAAAGCGCAAGCTGCCAAGCGAGACGACGACCTGGTCCAAGCCGAGAAACCTCTCAATGATGACGAGATTCTTCATAGCCCCAGCTTAACCCGGGCCCCGCAGATTGGCGGCCGTACTCGATTTAAGGGTGGAAGCACTGGAAGTGTCGCCATGATCTCGACCCCGACCTCGACTCCCTTCTGGCATCCTGCTGGCCCCTCGAGCCTGCTCATCTCGCACGTCGGCGACACCAGGGTATTACTATGCTCGACTGAATCCGGCGAAGCTATTCCCGTCACTTCCAACCACCACCCATCCTCGCCAATAGAGGCTGGCCGACTCCGTCGGTACGCCGCAACCTTCGTCACCGACTCCTTCGGCGAGGAGCGCATGAGTGGACTCGCCAATACCCGCGCCTTCGGAGACGTCCAGTCCAAGCGGATCGGTGTGTCTGCCGAGCCGGAGCTCCGTCGCATTGAAATGGGCCCCGCCGAGTATTCATTCCTGGTCATGGTATCCGACGGTATCAGCGGCACACTTCTCGACCAGGAAATCGCCGATATTGTCAAAGAGGCCCGAACCCCCGAACAAGGCGCTCGCGACGTGGTTAGCTTTGCTACCGAGGTTACCAAGGAGGGCGACAATGCCACCTGTCTGGTCATTCGCCTCGGTGGATGGGAGCGCCGACTAGAGGGAGGTGTCGGTAGTCTGGGGACAAAGGAGTCCCGGGAGTGGCGGCGACTGGATGCCACCGATCCGCGCAGGTCACGGACGTGATATGTCTCCCCAATTTTGTAGAAATGCTGTCTGTACATATTTTTGATCCCTACCGGGATCAGTTGCACATAATTTCGCCGGTTTTCAGCTTGAAAGCGGGGGGTTTCTTCTTGTCGGGGAATTAGCATGAATGATTAGTTGCATTTACCCGAGGCAGGAGTCTGGGGAGCTTGTAAATAGCCATATCCTGGAGCATATGTCAAGTATAGGTGAAAAGTAGCCAAACGAGCACGTATTCGGGACAGTGGGCAACAGTACACAAAGTCAAGCTCCGGGCGCAAAAGCCAAGAAACGGAACGGCAAATTGTCAGCCCACGCCCAATGGGCTGACTATAGACCCTCCACATGCACTGTTACCATGCGCGGACAGGTCACGGATGAATTGAATCGCCCGACGTCACTTTTCCTGGAATATCGAAAAAAGAGCCGTTCTACTATATAGCATCACGTATTACTACCAAGGTAGAGACCTTATATGAGAACATCCGAGTCGGATGTGGAGAAAGCTTCCAAGGTTCCGAACGACCCGATCAAAACATCGACATTCCATATCTTCCATCCCTAGCTCGCTTTCTCCATTGCGAGTACCCAAATACTGATCCGGGCACTCCAGCTCCTAGTTCGGTACTTCTACATCTTGGGGCGAACCTTGAGGTCCAACTACGAAGTACGTGTAAGATCGACGAGCTTATCATCCCTTATCGAGGACACGAATTTTCCCTCCTGAATCCCCCTATCCTTATTTCCCTCCGACCAGCTCCGCGTCTAAGCATTTCTCTCCTTATCATTCTTATCTGGAGACGAAGTCCCTCGCGGTTCTGCCCTTGCAACACCGTCAACCGTCACCCGTCAACCGCTGCTAATCTGCCACTCGCAGACGCGTTTCGGCCACGATACCCTCTCAACTTCCACCCCACCTGCATCACAGGTCTGGCAAAATAACCATCTGGTTGCCTTCGAATATATTACCTGCAACATTCACAATGAGTGCCCGGACACGACGTCAGAAGGCGGCTCTTGCTGACCAGGGCGAGGAGAGCGAAGAGTCGCTCAGCAACGGAGGCGTGTCTACACCTTCAAAGAAGCGCACACCCCCCAAGAAGAGGTCAAGATCGTCTCTGCGAGATGAACCCGACGAGAACATCTTTCTCTTCGCCCCGAATCTCATCGGTAGGCCGCATTCCCATCTACACGCTCGGCCTCGGCCTCAGCCTCGGCCTCGGTTGCTCACTAGAACCCAGGGTACTTCCGGGTGGTCCTTGCCATCGCATCCCTTTACTACATGCCCCTCCACCCTCGTACCTGCTCCATCCTATACAGCGTCTCTTGTCTGCTAGATGCATTGGATGGATATGCCGCCCGATACTACAACCAGTCCACCACATTCGGCGCCGTGTTGGACATGGTGACGGACCGCTGCACCACCTCGTGCTTGCTCGTCTTCTTGAGCTCCGCTTGGCCTCGGTGGGCTATTGTGTTCCAGGGTCTGATTTGCCTGGACCTGGCTAGTCACTATATGCACATGTACGCTACTCTGAGCGTCGGTGGATCCAACCAGAGCCACAAGAAGATCGACCCCAAGGCCAACTGGGCTCTCTACAAGTACTACAACAGCAAGGTATGTTGACCGGACTTTCGTATTGTCTGGTTTCCGCTAACCTTGGCTTTCAGACCGTGCTGTTCATCTGCTGCGCGCTCAATGAGGCGTTCTTCATCGGCATCTACCTTTTGTCTTTCTCCTCGCCGATCCTGTCGCCCTCACTTCTGCAGCCCGTCCCCGACGCGCAGCCCTCTTCCGCGCAGCCCGGAAACCCCGCCAATCCTGCTCCCAGCAGTCTCTTCGCCAGCCCCTGGAGTGCAGGTGCTCTTGAGATGGCGCGTGCAAACAAGATCGACAGCCAGATCCCGTGGATCATCACCATCATCTCGGCCCCCATCATGCTGTTCAAGCAGTACGTCAACGTCATCCAGCTGGTCAATGCTAGCCAATTGCTCGCGGAAAGTGACAAGAAGGCCCGACGTGCCAACCACAAATAATTTGCAAGATATTCCGCAGCTTGCAACCCGGCGCAGTGCCGAGATATTTCCTTCGTCTTTCTCCTCGTTGATCTTGCATGTCATTGGAGCTTCGGTTTGTGATTCGAGGAGCCCTGAGCAGACAGTGTCGTTTGTCGCTACTGGGACCTCTGTGGAAGGTTGGGTTAGCGGGTTTGCAAATCCTATCGGTCAATGTCTTGGGCTTGGATAGGAAGGTCCTCGGGAGTTCTCTGGAATTCTGGGTCCTTGTACAGTACACACGGGGTTTTTTTTCTTTTCCTTTTTGTTCCTTCAATCCTGTCGTTTCCCACCATCGTTTGCCTGGTCTGATATTCCTAAATGTTTCCATACATCATTTAATAAATGCCCTCGTGTGTTTGGACGCTATGTAGTATGTGACTTGCTGTGAGACTTGCTGAGCCTGAAACTAGAGAAAAAAAAGAGTGTACTACACATCAAAGTTTTCCTGACATCGTCTTTTGTAAGTATGATGTTGGAGAACCGAAAGCAGCCGTGGAAAGGCGTAGCAGACGTAAACAAGTCCGAGGTCGTTGCTGTGAAGTGTGTTTGCGCAGTTGAGTGGCCGATCTCGGAGCGGCGGGGTCGACTTCATCCGCATCACGCATCCCACCTTTTTTAAAGCTCCCTTTGGAACCAATTGAGTCGCCTTCAATTGACATCTTTCCCTCCTCCACTCTCGAAATGCCTTCCTTCAATGTCGTCGTCTTCGGCGGTGACCACTGTGGTCCCGAGGTACGTACTTCAACCCCGCCATGGACAGCTCCGTTCTGCGAGAGACGATTCGTGACTAACGCATACCGAATTAATAGGTTACTGCCGAGGCCATCAAGGTGAGCCATTGGCATGCAAAGCCGGTCTGAGCATATCAATCCTGACGCCTCTAGGTCCTCCGCACCATCGAGAAGAACCGTGATGTCACTTTCAACCTGCAGGACCACCTACTCGGCGGCGTGAGTCTGCTCCTCAAACTGCTTTTCTACCACCCACTAACTGACAATAGGCCTCCATTGACGCGACCGGCTCCCCTCTGACCGACGAGGCCCTGACCGCCGCCAAGAACGCCGACGCCGTCCTTCTGGGCGCCATCGGTGGCCCGGTACGTTCGAGGACCGTATCCAACCTCCCTCAACCACTACTCATTCCATTATACAGAAATGGGGCACCGGCGCCGTCCGCCCCGAGCAGGGCATCCTGAAGCTCCGCAAGGAGATGGGCACATTCGGCAACCTGCGCCCGTGCAACTTCGCCGCACCCTCGCTGGTGAAGTCCTCCCCGCTAAAGGAAGAAGTCTGCCGCGGCGTCGACTTCAACATCATCCGCGAACTGACCGGCGGCATCTACTTCGGCGAGCGGCAGGAGGACGACGGCTCCGGCTACGCCATGGACACAGAGCCATACTCGCGCGCCGAGATCGAGCGCATCATCCGGCTCGCGGCCCACCTCGCCCTGCAGCACAACCCGCCTCTGCCCGTGTGGAGTCTGGACAAGGCGAACGTCCTCGCTACCAGTCGGCTGTGGCGGAAGGTCGTTACCGAGGTTATGGAGAAGGAGTTCCCGCAGGTGAAGATTGGACACCAGCTTATTGACTCTGCTGCTATGCTTATGGTTAAGGATCCCCGGAAGCTGAATGGTATTGTTGTTACTAGCAACTTGTTCGGTGATATTATCTCCGACGAGGCTAGTGTTATTCCCGGTTCGCTGGGTCTGCTGCCTAGTGCTAGTCTGAGTGGCATTCCGGATGGTAAGAGCCGTGTTAACGGTATCTACGAGCCTATCCACGGTATGTATTGTATTTCTATGATCTGATGCTGGTAGAGACTGATGGATGTTACAGGCTCGGCCCCCGATATCGCTGGAAAGGGCATTGTCAACCCCGTCGCTGCCATTCTGTCCATCGCCATGATGATGCAGTACTCCTTTGGCATGTTCGATGAGGCCCGCATCATTGAGAAGGCCGTGAGCAACGTTATTGAGGCTGGCGTGCGCACCGGTGACATTGGCGGCAAGGCTACCACCGTCGAGGTCGGTGATGCTGTCGCTGCGGAACTGGAGAAACTGCTTAAGTAGGTTTATAATGGCTGCACTGTCGAGACGAGTGTAGAAAACAAAATTGAATACCCTTTTGGAATATGAAAAAGTTCCAGTCATTGAATTCGGTGTTGTCGTCCCTACCTCCTACGTTGATGCTTTGTACATTCTTAAACAGATGATGCGACATCGACTCGCTCGTATTGGAATCTGGGGTATTATTTAGTGCGGATTCTCTAAAAAAGCTATGTATTCCAGGTTTGATGCATCCACTCTTGCTGGTCCCACCCATAATGCAAAAAGAACTGGGTATCTCGATGCCATTAAACTCCGAAACAAAACAAAACCATCAACAATAGTCGAAGCCCATCAACGCCAATAAACATGCTGTTCGCATCACGGTATCTTATCGAATCACCGGCTCACCCATCCAGTCCGGCTCATCCAATCCAGAAGTCTCGAGCCTCGTATCCACATCCTCACCCCGACCATTGACCGCATCAAGCACATGTCCACGCAGAGACTGTCTCACACTATGACGCCGACGACCATCCGCAGAGGCAGACGGCGCAGCAGCCATCCGCCGCCGGTTATCATCGCAGGCAAAGACCTGGAACCCTCGCACATGGGTATCCTTTCCATTCTGATGATTTTCCATAATGCGCATCTGGATCACCATGGCCTTGAGGACATTCCCCGTGTACGGATCATGATCATGCTCGCCATTCTGGTCGACTTCATCATCGTCGGCCCCGGCTTCACCTTCACCTTCACCCTTTGATTTGCGGCGCACATTGTCTCGTACCCATCCCCCATTCCGTCCCCCGACACCTTCCAACGGCACGTCGACCCAGCCGCAAGGCCCATCACCCTCCCAGGTACCGAATTCGACGAGATCGTTCCCGCCCATGCCGGCTAGGAATATCATTTTCGTAGGCGTGTAGCTTTCATCTAGCTCGAAGTCGAGGTACACGCGGATGCGCACGACGGCGACCAATTTGAAGAAATGCAGGGTTAGCGTGTGAGGCTGCGGGCCATCCGATTGCCAGTATTGGGAAGGGGAAGGGTGTCGGAGTGCAGCGACGCCGCAGCCTGGTTTCGAGGTGGAGACTGTCCAAGAGGCGAGAGACGAGATCTCACGTAGATTGGGTGGGAGGGGTGACGGGGATTTCTCTAGGTGGGTTGTTAGTTAGAAAGTCACAGCAAGGCAAAGAGAGAGACGAACCGCGATCGTGCATCTCCTCGTCCTGGTCATCATCTTCTTGGTCTGCGTCGATATCCTGCAGTTCCTCGTCGAGATCGTCGTCCACGACCTCCGAATCCTCCAGTTCCTCAGGACCGAGTTGATCTGGGATTGGATCCTCGAACTCCTCGTCCGGCTCCATGTCCTGCGCATTCGGATCAAAGTCCTCGTCGGAGACGTCCTCGCCCTCGTCCTCCTCGTCCACTACCGGATGCTGTTCGAGCCTTGGTCGACCGAAGATGGAGAAGAAATTCGACTGTGCTGCAGGGTGAGCTAGAGCAGCCGCCGGTTCGGGTGTTATGTCTTGAGGGCCGGAAGGCGCGTGTCGGCCGGGGTTGGAGGGGGTTTGTCGCGAGGGAGGGGTTTGGAATTGTGCGCGGAGGCCGCCTGTGGCGCTAGGGCCAGTTGTCGGAACGTCGGGGTTTGGTTGTCGACGTAGCTGAGGCATGACTGGACTGGGCGTCGATGCGCGGTCCAAATTGTGGGCAAAGCCCGATGTTTGATGTTTACGAGGGGAGCTCGGTTGCCTTTTTCGGTTAGCGTCGAGCTCTTCTCTTCTCTTCTCGTTTACATAGCGAGCACATGCATTGATGGGAAGGTTGATATATATATGGCCTGCCTCAGACTTGCGTTTACGGAGTACATTACATAGCGAGCACATGCCGCTTCGTCACTCAAAAGGAGGTGCGCGTCGTGACGAATCTCCCTGGATTAATTACTTGAAGACGACTCCACTTTATCCCGGATCTACCCAAAATTGATATAGAGGCATCGATAGATACAATTAGAGTAGACTTAGAGTAGGCGTCCATTTTAATCCACCAGCACGACCATTTTCCCATGAGCTTCACCGTTTTCCATCAGGCGATGCGCCTCTTGAATCTCCTCAAACTCGAATGTCTTCCACGGCCTAGCGTTGATCCGTGAGTGTGCAGCCATAGTGACAATATCCTGCAATGGGACATCCGAAAGTGGGAACCCAGGTGTCCCAAAGACGAAACTTCCAAAGAAGCTAAAGTGCACACCACTTGCCATCTGAAGAAGAGGATTGAAATTCGGTATCGGGTCGAGACCACCCAGAAAGCCTGCCAGGCAGACTCTACCACCCCTGTGTACCATTTTCAGAGAATCCAGGATAGTGCTATTCCCGATGAGTTCTAACACGGCATCGAATTTCTCGGGGACTCGCTGTGAAAGTTCCCGGTCTTCGACCGTAGCCTTCTTGGCGCCCAAACCCTCCAGTTGATCGAAGCGAGCTTCATTGCGAGTAGTCGCCGTGACATGAACGCCAGCTTCAACGGCGAGATTAATAGCAGCTCTGCCCAAGGCAGAAGTACCACCGCGAATCAACAGCCGCTGACCCTTTGAAACCTCGAGATTTCGAAAAAGACACGTCCACGCCGTGGCATAGGATTGGGGAAGAGCAGCCAGCTCATCCCAGCTCAAGTGCGCGGTGGACGGTCCGAGAGGAACGACGTTGGAAACTTTGGCGCGTGTGTACTGGGCATAGCTGCCGTCAATGGTGCGTCCTAAGCCACCCATGAGACTGGCGACCGGAGTGCCTTCTTTGAACTCTCTGCCCGGGCAGTTGGCTACGATGCCGACGCACTCGATTCCGCTAATGGGCATCCATTCAGCCCACTCGCCCTTGCGCATGTGCATCTCGGCGTGGTTGATGCCGAACGCCTTGATCTTGATGACGACTTCGCCGATTCTCGGTTCGGGCAGCGGTACGTCCTTGATGATGAGAGATTCGGGCCCTCCGAATTTGTCGATTACTATGGCCTTCATCATGTTTGTGTTTGTAGTTAGCAAGTACAAAAATGGAAGGGGGATGGAGATGAACAGTCATCATCGTGAATCTCGGTTTATATAGGGCATTCTAATGGATGTATCCCTATAAATTATTCAAATTATTCCAAATAAACTCCAGGATTTGAATGGTTTGCATTTTCTTACTCGATGTCTGCGGGGATGGGGATCATCACTCGAGGCCACTGCGTTCTAGACTTGTTTGCCCAGTTTGTTTGGTTCGGGAGCCAAAACGGCCAAAAGAGCCACGGTACAAATACGAACGTCCAACCTTTTTTGGGCTTTCGACAAATAAGGTTGAAGTGACATGCGGGGAAGCGGAGTGATGATGCTCCTCGAGATCCCGTCTGCATGCATTGGTAGTCATGCATGAAGACGCTTTGAGCTGAGGTATTTAAATACCTGCCCGTCTCCTTCTGTCAGCTACCCAGACACTCTGTATATCTGTATTTCAACATCATCGCATCCATCATGGGCGTGCCAGAGAATAAGACAATTCTCCTGCCATCGGGCATCAGAATCTTTTATCGAGAGCAAAGCCCACCACAGGTCGCCCCAGTTATCCTGCTCCTCCACGGCTTCCCCTCATCCTCACACCAATACCGCAACCTGATTCCCCTTCTTGGAGCCAAGTACCGTGTGATAGCCCCGGATTTACCAGGATTCGGCTTCACCGAACCACCGTCCACCTTCACATACACCTTCGCCAACCTAGCAAAGACCATAGCCGAATTCCTCGACGAACTTTCCATCCAAAAGTTCTCCATGTACATTTTCGACTACGGCGCACCAACCGGCTTGAGACTCGCCCTCCAGCGCCCAGATTCAGTCCAAGCCATCATCTCCCAGAACGGAAACGCCTACGTCGAAGGCTTCGGCGACATCTGGGCTCCCATCCAAGACCTCTGGACTAGCAACAATGCACCCGAGCACCGCGCCAAGGTCGCGGAGCTCATGCTCACTCCTGAAATGACCCAATTCCAGTACGAGAATGGATCTCCCGATATTACTCGCATTGCTCCCGAATCGTATTACCTTGACTACGCTTTGATGGAGCGTCCTGGAAATAAGGAAATCCAGTTGGATTTGTTCGTGGATTACCAGAATAATGTGCCGCTTTACAAAGATTTCCAGGAGTATTTCCGGAAATCCAAGGTTCCTCTCCTTGCTATTTGGGGCAAGAATGATGTGTTTTTTATTCCTGAGGGAGCGGAGGCTTTCCGGAGGGATTTGCCCAACGCTGATGTCAGGTTGATCCATGCGGGGCATTTTGCTGTGGAGACCGACTTTGAGTATATCGGAAAGGAGATGTTGTTCTTTTTGGGCAAGCTTTCTCTGTAACTTTTGTTTCTTCGAACTTCTAGTTAGTCTACTTAGCCGTTCTTTTATCTTATGTGTGAATGGTCTGCGGCACAGTCCATAAAGCCCAAGTCCAACGCAGCCCAACCCAACCCACGATTGGGTTGGGTTTCGAGTCCAAACCATCGACCCATTATGGGATTCGGCCGTGCGCCCCCAATGGGTTACAAGCAATACAAACATAGAGACTCATCATCTCTGCATTATTCTCAAGTATTAATCCGTATTTTTTGGTCTTCATCACAAAGATAATACAGTTAGGCAGAAGGATTACTAGAGGTACACAGGCAACGGGACTAAATTCCAATAGAACAGATTTGCATGGAGAGGATGTGTAGTAATTATGTATGGCTTCTTCCAAAGCATTCCACTAGTCCATCGAATGGGAGTTCTTGATAAACGGTTAACGAATAACTCCTAAACAGATCCAGCCTCTTCCATCTCAGTTCCTGTACTTTGCGATGGCCTAGCGAATGGACCTGCTCCACTATTCTCCTCCTCTTCACCCAAGACTCTAGGGGAGAACCTGCTTAATAGGGACTTCATATATGGTAGACACGCACAGAGAGTTCCGATGTTTGCTTCAAGGAGCCTATAAAGCAGGAAACCTTGCATTAGCGAAGATAAAAAAAAATAAGAAACAAAAGAAACCTAGAAGAATCGCATCTTTCTCACCCGTAAATAGCGGGCCGCACAAAGGTCCTTGTAGGGTCAGCTGAGCCGAGACTTCTGTAGGTCTCAACCTGACGTAAGACACTGATAATGCAGACACTGAGAAGATTTTAGTTTAGTATTCAAGGATTCTGATCCTTAGTTAGTCCAGTAAGATGTTATACTCACAAGGAACTTGTCATGAGGATAAAAGCAATCAAAACCTTCTGCCGCATAGGAATCATCAGTCCCCAGAGAATAAAAATTGGCAAAAGAAGCAGTGAAAAGTCTGTAGCAATATTAAAATAACCATCAACAAGGGCAATAGTTTGAATTGAAATACAAGAGCCATAGGTAACTCTGACATCCCATGCTTTGCGAAGAGGATGGCAGCGGAAGATAATCAGGAGAGATGAAACCAGGGAATATGCAATAATAAAGAACATTAATAAATAGATAATGTAAAGAAATGCTCTGAAGCGTGCGAGTCGGATAAAGAGAATACAGATGGACAACTTGATAAAACATAACGACATGAAATAAAGGACTGCATAGGCAATAACTGACTTTATCAATTCAATTAGCTATCGATTTCATTCTCTTGATTAACGCTGTATTAATGAGAGCCTCACCTGAAAAAAGCTAGGATTGGAATTTGAAAAGGTCACATCCCAGGCATGCCGACCAAGACCACTATGGTAAACATCTGATCAGTAAGAATCAGCTGCGTGCTGCTTATATCGTATCTTGGATCCAGATATTTACATGGATATGACAGGAAGGTTAGACCTGTTGCAAAGAGCTAGTAGATGTCAATATACTGTCATAACGGATATAAAGACTATGATAATCGACTGATATCTTACCCATCCAATAATAAGGAACCCTGGATTGGATCGAAAGTTAGTAATTGTTAGTTGAGAATATAGTTGAAAATAACACACAGTCTTCAAGTTTCCATATGCAGGTGATTCTCAGCTTGACAAAAACTCGCAACATAACGAAAACTGAGGCCAATCCCCATGTAACCATTGCAACAACAATGACCTTCCATCCTGTCGATGAAGGATTGTCGAAGTTTGGTGTTACACTTGGTGGAGGAGGAATTAAGCCAATCTCGTCAGATTGTTCCATCCATGAAAAGTCACGTGCTAATGAGGGACTGCGTTGGTATATAATGAGAGCTACCTTGAAGAATCGAGGTACCTAGGTTTATATTCTGAGGGTTATCAAACATGCTGAGCATATAATGGCAGAAGTGAGAGGTTCGTCGGGCCTGAGGTCATTAAATTGAATTTCTTAGATTATGATTGGCTAATAGATTAACATCTGATGTTAATTTCCATTAGAACCACCTAGGCCTTGCCAAAAACAGGATACTGTACTGTGGTTTTGTTCTTCGTCTGTATTGGGTGACGGCATGATGACATAATATTCATAACTCGTTGAAGTATGAGCTGATATAAAGGTTTTAAAAGAAATTTTGAGACTTGGTTTAGATATACACTAAAGCCCTGTATATGTGCTGGGCAATGAAATAAATCAGCGCTAGTAGACCCACCCATCACTCTAGGATAGGCCTTATTTTGAAAACTAGTTACCGGTATTATTTCGACGTAGCGTTAT
This sequence comes from Penicillium silybi, assembly GCA_027569585.1. NCBI lineage: Eukaryota > Fungi > Ascomycota > Eurotiomycetes > Eurotiales > Aspergillaceae > Penicillium > Penicillium silybi. The sequence goes on along the minus strand of JAPDFI010000002.1, from coordinate 267,227 downwards.
TTTCGAATAGCATTGTTAAAATCTACTATGCAGGGTAGATTCATGGGTCTCTCGGCCTCGGGGATGGTGCAGAAAGGGACCAGAGTAGTAGATCCAGTACAGACAAGAACTGAATCTTGTTTCTTCGATTCCTGTAAGCAGGTCCCTTGATATCACTTGATCGATCAATATCCCTTGAGCCACGTCTGCTCTGTGTCACAACGGGCGGGACTCTGTTTCGAGTTGATGATCATGGAGCTCCAAAATATGCGTCGGGAACCTCATCAGGAACCGGCACCTCAATTACCCCGAGACGTTGCACCGCAGCACCAACTACAAACTACAGCCACTGGTGACCTGTCACTCATTACGTGCCTGGTCATTGCAGGGATACTTGCTTCGTCCGAACTTGTCCCTGCATGATCCTGAACTGCCTTTGGGGCCTGGTGGGGGTTGTTCTGTTTCATCCTGATCTATTTCAGAAGATGGCATGGTCGTGAATACGAAACATCTACAAGTTCAAATGAAGGACAGATAAAAGGTATGCACTTCTGGAGTACGGTCCTCCGATGGCAAGCAAATAGGCCGTGAGAATAAGGGGTAATAATGTACGATAAGACAAGTGAGTGAAGCCATGAATCGATCGAGATGCAAACCATCACTGATGGAGTCCGAGTAACGCCAAGTCCGAGGAAGAGTCATAAATCACAAAGTCGAAGGGCAAGGCCCATCGTTAGACAATGCAAAGAGTAATGGTTTTAGGCGGAGGCCCATTCTAGCACTTCCAAGGCACAAACGACTAGGAAGAGAGTGGATGGGAGGATCCTGGGAATTGTTAGCTTGGCTTCAAAAATCACGAGTATCAGAGGAAGAGATCACGTACCAGACGACATAACTCTGGAAGAGAAGTTTGGACATGGCCCCGACGTAGACATTGTTAATCTGACAGATCTGTGCCAGTTGCAGTGCTGAAGGAGCACCGGTAAGAAGGAAGCAGACGACGATAAAGATAGGGTCATCAAGGATGCTTATAGGCACAAACTTGGCCAGCAGAGCAAGCAGCGGTGCCATAATGAGAGTTGGGAGCAGCATACGCGCAACCAATGAAGCAATAATTAGCTTCCGTTCTTCGCGCGGGTGCTCCATATCCGCCAATGCCTCTTCAGAGAGAGTATTGCGAGCTAAGTTTGCACCCAGCACTACCAAAATCAGCGGCACGGCGACCTGGGCGTTCTGTTCGACGGCGCGGGTCACTGAGTTGCGCACGAAGGTGCCCTCGTCAAAGAAGAGGTCTTGGAGAGACGGGACGGATGCCACGATGATGGCGACGAGCATGGCCCACAGTGGTGGATTCATAAAGTCCCATGCACCACGCACGAACCGGCCGAGTCCGCGTGCGATCGCCGAGACGGTCTTTTGGACTTTCGGCGGGAGACGTCCGTACAAAGCACCCGACTTCTTTTCCCAAAACTCGCGGATGCAATCTCGCCGCTGCCGGATAGATGTCTTCCAGCGTTGCATGCGAGTTTGCTCTGTGCGATATGCTTCCCGCGCAGTAGCCTCCACATCTGGGAATGAGAGAATGTCGCCGCGAGAGCTCTGACGTGGGAGGAAGGGTCCACTAGGCGGGGGCCCAATAGCTGACGGCGGATCATCCAAATCATGATTTCCCTCCACTGTTTCATCGCGAGAACCGACGGAAGAGACTTTTGAGTAGGAGTATGCGCACGTGGAGACCGGGGTCTGCTCTCCCGACTGGAATTCGCCACGTGTGTGGCCATGGGCAGAGTGAGATATATCCTCCGAGTTGCGGGTGCGCAGCAATGGCTCGTCCGGGTCCGTCTGCTCGGGATTGTCGGTGTAACACGCCTGGCCCTGCTCAATACGGGAGTGGCCCGAGTCTTCACTCTCAGTGTCTTCAAGATATCGGTCTTTGGGTGCCAACAAGATATGGTATCCCCAGCTCCAGCGAACCAGCTGGCCCAATTGTTGGAAAATAAGCAGGTATAGGATGCCGCGGGCGGCTACTTCGTCATCGTTGTCATTGGGGACGCGGTCCCAGTGGAGACCCTGGAGAGTTTGGGAAAGAGACGTGACGAGCGAGATCGGAAGGGAATTGGAGTTACCGAAGACCTATTTCATGCGAATCAGTACGGATATTCCACGGAGCATCGCGACTCCGACATACCGCCATCGCCGCCACAAAGTTGGCCTGGCGTTTCGTGAAGCGACAGCATCGTGATATGGCAAAGGCGCACAGGTACGAGACGGCCGTCTGGACGACAAAGATCACAGGGATGATAGCCAAGTCGGAAAGAGTCTCCGCGGTTAATTGGGAGCCAAGTTTGATGAAGACTGTCTCTTATCAGCGAGACTGCGATAAGGCAGATCAGTGGAGAGCGCCATACTCAGACAAGGGGTGAACAGGGTCACGTTGAGGTTGGCGACGAACTTCTGAGCGTCGGCATCGAACATGCCCTGTTGGGCAGCAATGTAACCGGGCAAGCTAACGCACACGACTTCCAGCACGGCCTCGAACACGAGCAGCACGAGATGGGCGAAGGAAGGGTGGCTGGAATGCCCGCCTGCCGCGATCAGGCTACCGACGGGGTCTTGGAAGGCATTGTTCTGGAGGGAGCGGAGGGTAAAAATGGCCATGAAGATGGAGTCGATGGTGAAAAGGGGGGAAAGTTCTCAAGGGAGAGTTCGAAGAGGAAAGGATAGCATTCCCTTGGCCGATGTAAGAATCTTGGCTTCCTAAGGTTCTGGCCCTGATTTCCTCCTTTTTTTATCGAAGCCGGAAGCGGATTGATATGTATCCCGGAAAATGGGGTAAAAGGCAGCAGAGAAGTTCAATAGCTAGGCAATGTGCTACTGAATCGTAAGACATGAAATTACCATTGACGGGACTAGACATCGGAGGTGGTCAGCTCATTCGACGTGGATCAGTGACGCAACCCTCGTCGCTTTATCAACGGCGAATCATTGGCCCGCGATGGAGCACGCGAAACCGTGGCCCGTGCTTCCGTTGCTTCTGTTTAGCTGTGTTGGAGAATTGATGGCAAATTGATGGCAAGCAAAATGGTATATTACAAAATTGTCTACAGGAAATAAAAGCAAGGAAGCCTGCTGTGCTGTGCTGCCGGCCCGTGTAACCTCTCAACCTTCCAAGGTCACTCCTCGGTTGACACATCTCTGACACATCTCTGATACATCTCTATACCCCTCTCACGTAGCCTAGCTTCTCTCCCATTTTAATCCGCTGTCCCTTTTCAACACACCAGGTCCAGCCGTCGGGTCTTTCATCCTCTGGCCAACCGGCATCGAAAGACTTGCGAGAGCCGAGCGGCGCTTCAAACACGAGCACGATAGTACTGCCCAGCTGGAATCCACCCATCTCCTCACCGCGCTGCAATGGGTGTCCTCCCAATGTGCGACTGGCGTGGCGGTAGGTAGCCTCAGCAAACCCTGGGTACGCCTCTCCCCGCTTAGCGGCCAAGGCTGCCGCCAAATCCGCGGCCGTATCGGTCAGCAGGCTGTTTGTGCGAAGCTCCGAATCAAAGTTGATTTTGATCGAGCCCACGTTCGTTGCGCCAACCGGTGTGTAGCTGAAGAATCCCCATCGCCAGCGCCCGAGAAGTGCGACACGTTCGTTGAGGGTAAACAATCCTGGAAGATGTCGCTGCAGATAGGGAGATACAGAGTACAGTTCACCCGCAAAGTGTCGGCGACTCTCAACCACCCATGGGGCCGGCGAGTGGAACCGGTGGTAATCACCCGGGGCCAGGTAGATCACAACGTAGAAGAGCGCGTGATTGGCAGCTGCTCGAGGTGCATACCACGAGGTACCCTCTCCAAGGGCCAGTTCCTCCTGGACCTGTAATTCGGAGGTTGCCTGGGAGGTGGTGGAGGCATCGATCGAAGGTCGCCTCTTTGCGGATGTGTCACCTGACAGCAGGGTGGGCAGTGTGTAGGAGATGCCGTTCACGCGGGCAAACTCTTCATCCGATTTCATATTCTCGACATCCTGTTCGGTTTCATCCGATTTCGAGTCGGTGAGTCGTTTGCTATGGTCGGCGTGTGAAGGAGTGGCAGAGCCAAGAAGTGCATCTAGACTGTACGTCATGCCCTTGACCTGTTCCACCTCGCCCCGCTCGATCATTCCAAACTGCAGGATACGTCCATCCGAGGGTGAGATGAGGGCGTGTGGGTCGGGGTCGAGTGGCCGGACGCCGGGTTTCAACTTGCGATAGAAGAAGGCTGCCAGGTTCGGGTAAGCATGCAGGTCAGGCTCCGCAACCTCGCTCAGGTTGACACCGAAGAACCACGCGTAGAGTTTGAAACCGGGCACGCGGAGGTAGTAAGGGAGTTCGATCTCGTTGAAGCGGCCCCATAGACGGGACATGGCCTTCAGGGGCAGGGTGGACATGAACTGAACCTGCCAGGAGCCCGTCGGCACGATTCGCGGACGACGCGGCGGTCGTGCTCCGGTTTCCCACGCTTCTCCGGCATTTTCTCGGGCCACGCGATCGCGCTCGGCACGTTGCGATTTGTAAAAGTGAAGCAGACCTAGTAGGCCGATGCCGAGTCCGACAGGGATCGGGTACCATTCCACCTTGGTGTTCCGCAGGGCGAACCGTAGCCGTGACCCAAAGCCCCCCTTGTTATTATTTTCATTGTTGTTGTCTTTGTGATATTGTCTCCAGGATTTCGAGAAGTGGCGCACGCTGGCCTTGTGACGGGCAGTGGCCCGGAACGAAAGAACCTCCATCGACGCAGCGCCCCTCGTCACAGGGGCGGCGGGATGACAGTGGAGGAGAGCAGAGTGGTTCAGAAGGCGCTTGGCCATAGCGTAGCTTAATCCATGGGTGCTTCCAAGGCTGAGTTGTGCCTTGAAGCTTTTGCGGAGATCGTTTTTCTCCAGTCGAATCGGGCAATGCGTTTGGGCCGATTGACCGCCCGGCAGAATCATACGTGGAGTCTCCGATGCGCGATGCTCATTGCTTCTGCTTCTTCTTCTCTTGTATATTCTCTCGCTGCGGTGATCTGCCGAATGTCAGAACCGGCAATGACGATATGCCCTTGAACTGAATCTTCGACGTTGACCTTGCGGAAGTCGTCCATTAGGCATCTCTTGCCACCCCGGCCTTGGCTTCGTGCCAGATCTCCCCGAGTCACCAACTCTCAACATTCATCCAACCTGACTCCCGCAAAGATGCAGGAAGCCGTACCCGCCGACTCGGACAATGTTCGTGAGGGCCCTAAAGCCGTCACGCTTCACGTCCTATGTCCTTTTGGTACTCCGCCCAACCGCTTCACTTTCGATAACGTCCCTCTCTTCACCACTATTGCACAACTGCGAGCCCAGCTTGCACGCACCATTTTAGGTAGCACTGTACCTATTACATCGCGCTTGATCTTCCTAGGGAGGCCCCTTACGGTGGATACTGCTACTTTGGGAGAGGTCTTAGTACCTTCCAATGTGAGAGATCTACGGCTGGCCCCACTCGTTGTGTACAAGTTGACCTGACCGATCTAGGGATCCGAGTACACCGTCCATTTCGTGCCACAGCCTTTTGTGCCGACACGACCATGCATGCAAGCATCATCGGCTGCGAATCCCCAGACCCTTGGGGAACAGAACTCGGCCATTGAAACACGAGCAATGCAACTTTCACGAAATATCACATATGACGCTCTACTGGGACAGGTACAGGCGGCTCGGAGAGCGGTGTGGGGAACATCGTCAACCAACTTGACGGAAACCCCCAGGCCCAACCCCGTAACCGCTGAAGACATTGCTCGGCTTCAGATTGAGCTTGCGAATTTTCAGGAGCGGGCAAACCACGAACTGCGGGCTCGTCTAGAAAACCAACAAGCACCTCTCCGTCAGCGCCCACGGGTCCACGATGGGCAAAGCGCCGGACAGCCATTGCCTACTGCTTCCACTAAGCGGCTGAATGGAATATCTCATCCCCTGCGCTATGATCGTCATGATCAAGCCGGAAATACTCACACCCGAATCTTTGTTGATGATCAGACCCAATCGCCCAATACACCTAGTCCCGTCTACCAAACTTTCGGTCCGCATGGATATGTTGCTATTGCCTTGCCAGGTGCAGTGAGTGGACATCAACAGTCTCACAATGGACCAAACATAAATCTTTCGTTCGGTGCCAACACAGCCCCTGCTGATCGGGCAGTGGCTGAAAATATCGTCCGCCAGGCACTTATCAACAATCAGCAACGTCGACGAGATGGAAATGCAAACGCACTGGGCATAGGACGAATTCTCAGCCGCGTTTGGCTTTTTATTCGCCTTTACTTTTTCTGCTACATGGTCAGCGCGCCTGACACCTGGACTCGCATCTTTTTCGTCACTGCGGCTGCGCTTATCTGCCTCCTGTCTGACACAGACATCCCTCAGATACTGCATGGTCTCATTGTCCAGCCTTTACAGCGTCACCTGGAAGGACTCGCCCACATGGGTGGACCGGGCCAGCCCATCCAGGATGGTCCTAGGAACGGTCTTTCGGGGGAGATTTCGGACTACTTCCGCCGTGCAGAGCGATCCATTGCGCTGCTTTTTGCCAGCCTTATTCCTGGTATTGGTGAACGCCAAGTTGAGGCACGTAATGCAGCCGAAGCTGAAGCGGAGCGAGCGAGACAAGAAGCACGCGAGCGCGAGCAACAGCAAGAGCAAGAGCAAGAGCAAGAGCAAGAGCAAGAGCAGCAGGCACAGACCCAGGCTACACAGGACAACGAGAACGTTCAAGAGTCGCAGCAGGCAGCTGCAGCTGTGTCTACTGACTCGTGAGACTTTTAAGAGAATCCAAGATAGTGCTTAGAACTTATAAAATTTGATACCCTTGACATACTCGGTAGACCTTTTGAAATCCGTTTCAAGGGGTTCTTATGAGTGCAATACCGCAGATTGATGCAGGCAAGGATCGCGAACCCTAAAAGCCAAGGCAGACCAGACCCAGAAAGGGCAACGGAGAAATGAAGTGGGCAGCGCGTGACGATAAAGCCCCAAGGTGCAATAGCAGCGTTCTTTTGCGGACGCGCACGCACATCTACGTTGTCCTAGCTTAAATCCCAGTATAGTCCACCATGGACTGATTAACTTCAGCCCAAAACTCACACTCGTCGACGTCGAGTATAGTGGATGTAAGATCCCTCCATTCTAGATCTAACGCTTGCCACCGTATGCAAAAATATTCCCTTGCCGATATACTATAGCCAGCTGCGCCCCAGTCTATGATTCCGGTCACGACACTACCGTTCACAATAATGTTGCTTTGGTGCAAATCACCATGCGTGAGCACCTTTGTTTCATCATGGTCACCCGATACGAGAATTCTCTCAACCAGAGGCTCGTCTCTCTTCGTGAGCTGCGCATTGGGTCTGGCGTAGCGGAGAGCCTCTACCACCCCTTGATTGAATTCCTTTCTCGTCAAGAAAGGTCCATAGCGACGGTCCTTTGCATCCCATAGATGTTGGAAAAGGACATCTTCGCATGACCACCATCAACGGATCCGAAGAGCGGCCCTTCAATCTGGCGCCATTCCTGAATGAACCCGCCGAGCTGTTGGACAATAGAACTCTTGGCATCCCGAGTCAAACCTTTCCAGCATTTATCCAGACGGATACCAGGGATCTTCGACATCAATATGAATCCGATATCAGCGATTGTGTAAGCATTGAAGACTTCAGGGACAGGGACTGATGTCCTTTTCCGAACAAGACAGAGGGCCTCTGCTTCTCCCATCTGAATCACAGGTCCCACTTTCAATATAGTTGATGCGGTAATCTCTAGGATTTTGCAGCCTCCCATACCATGCGGACATAGGTCTTTCGCATTTTGGATTTCTTCTAGTGTGACAATAGGAGGCTGATGTCTCTTTGAGGGAGCATAGCGTATATCTATATTAGCCGAGAGAATATAGCGGACGTGGTTGAACAAGTCCCATTTTGGCTATCAGAAGGTTAGAAGATTCACTCTGAAGAAGGATTCATGTACTGAGTTACTGTTGCCAGAATCCTCCATTTGGCCAGTCTGCCTCGAGATTTGGCTATCCACTTGACGAGCGAACCTCCCTTTTCTGCAGGACTCGCACTGCAGAGAGCTTAGGGGTGGAAGGCCAGTGGGGTTGGGAGACGGAAGTGTTGAATGTCTAGGGGTGACCTGCAGGTCCCGTGATGGCTAGTCAATTTCTCGCTTAGCATGTTTGTTTTATTTCTCTGGTCGTCCATTTTTGCTTTTTCTTTCTTGCGCAAAATAACTGTACAAGCGAACAAATTCTTTAATAAATATATAGTCTAGAATCGCACAGCCTGGCCCCAATTTAAGCCCTCAATTCTATACTATCCCACGAACCTAACAGCCTGGAAATATATTTACCAATTAACCATCTTCATCTCTCATGCTTCCTCTTCTATCGATTATAATCGCTTGCGAAGAGGTGTGCCCACTCCGTGCGAGCTTAGCAAGATAAGTTGTCTCTGATCACAGGGACTCGACGTCTCTGGATGTTGGAGCCCTGTGCTGACAAGTGGGTTTGGGACTGAGAGAGCTAGAGTAGCAGCGATCTGTCGTAAATATGAACGACCATGGACGCCACTGTGATCGAGAGCAAAGGCGGATTCGATCGCCAGCTATTGCGAACTGTACGAAAATCACTAAATTGCGGTAAAAAGAGCTAAGTGAATAGAGCTTCAGTTTCCAGGTGGAATAAGATTTTTATTTAATCACTTAGAAGATTGCGCGAGACTTAGAGCCTGGCTACAGACTCTGGATCTTGGGAGGTCGACAAGCAGCGAGTGGCAAGGAAGTCGCACGTGTATAGCAATTCTGTGTAAGATATATAGTATTGTTCTTCACGTAATCGTCTAAGGAACTGGGAAACAGAGACTCTTAATTAGGTTATAGAGAATCCAGGCAGTGGCTACCTTACTAGGCAGTATGATATCCTTGCTTTTGAGCTCATCAACCAGAGTTTTTAACCTTATTAAGGAGTTCTTAAATACCAAATTGGATGATTCCGATTCAATGGAAGAATACCTTAATAAGGTTAAAAGTCTGGTTGATGAGCTCAAAAGCAAGGATATCATACTGCCTAATAAGCTAGTTGCAACTCTTCGTTCAATTACCACTAGATTGGTCTCTCCCTTCGAAATGGTAGCTAGGTTCCTGATAGCCTGTGACCTCTCAGTAACCGCAAGGACGACTCTGCCGAACATTGCGTTTCATGATGGGCGTGACAAATCTACTTCAGACTTGATTCCAATTCCACTGACGAACTTGACAGGTCGTTTGTCATTTCGTGGAGATAGCTTCTTTCTGGGACCTTCACGCTTAGGAAGCAAATGGAGCTTCTTTCTAGCCTTCGATATCAACCCTTTTCCCACGGAATATCTTTTCAGTCTTGCGCGTAAACATGGGGATATGTCGTTCGCGCAATCGTTCCATTTTTGGTTGGCGCGTGTCATCCCCGGCAAATCGAAGTTTTGAGCTTGTTGATCATTTAGGTTGAGAGACGTGTTGTCGTGGGGTGTCTTGAAATCTGTGGTGTGGGGTCTCCCTTTATCTGGGATTCGAGATCGTATCGATCGCGCAGTCCCGGATGGCGTGCTTCCATCGTCCTTATGCGGGTGCAAATGTCAGTGAGTTTTCAGTCAACTGCTTAGCGAGAATACTCTGGACATGTAGATGGACATGGTAAGCTCATTAGATCAACTTACTGGAAGTGGAGGGTTCTTGCGTATGGAAGACGAATCGTGGTCCCGCCGTGAGGTGCCAGTGTGGAGGTTTCTGCGTATTTGGCTCATCTTTGTATCTGAAGGTACACCACACCGATCAACCAAGCCCTGAAGATACGGATTTATAAATGACGGTCAGACATAAATGGTAGTATACTTTGGGTCTCCGACATGTTACTGTGGAGTGTGTGTATCTAGCTGGAATGCGATATGGTCCTAGAACGCCTGTCATATTACCCAATAAAGTAAGCATGGCAGTAGAGGAATATCCTGTGCAAGTCAGAATGCTAATAAAAATGTAGATCTCATTTGAAAGAACCTCTCTTCCAGAAGTCTAAATTTTGAAGTCGCCCAGATTGGAGATAGGTGAGCCTGAGGTGCCAAATTATTGGTTTCTGTGGAATAGCGTGCAAGGTGGAGTGGGCTCGCACGTCAGAAAAGGAATGCTGACATGGCTTGAGCCCTAAATGTCACCATTCACCATTTCCGGAATACCTTGGAATGTGACTGCGACAAGGGTGTTTTCGAATCTTCGACGAAAATCTCAGCACATGGACTGTGTTGGCCCCTGTGGATTTTCACTTCTTTGTGATAGACATAGATGTCGAACTGCAAAATAGTAAATTAACGTACTTCCCAAGCGAGCGGCCACCCTAGTGGTTCGACGCCTTCCACTAGAGTGTAGATTCGAAGTTAGTACAAGTGGGTGGGCGACAGATGATGTCGGTTTATCAAATTCTACAATCTCAAATCCAAATTCGCCTAATCACGTCCATCAAAGATGTTATCCCGATAGGTGCTAGATCATGACTACTACGTCTGGGTATACCTGGCCTTCACCATGCTGATGAGAGGCTTCAGAGACCAGAGCGGTTTTTCCTTTGGAAACTAGCCGAGCAGAGTGTACCCATGTCGGAGGCCTCGGGCGCACTGGACTTAGACTATGTGATGCAGATGACCTTGACGTGTACGCTGTGTATGATGGGGCTTCACCTGGAGCTACAAATGGTGGCATATTATGACTTCAAGCTGGCCGGTTTTCAGGGGAGATAATGGTGGTGTTGACGCTTTCTGCGTTTGAGGTAAAAAGGGAGATAGAAGGGGGCCGATGGAGAAATTTTAGTGGCCTTTTAGACCCAACTGAGGGGTGGTAGATTACCACCAGGAGTCTTACGGTTCAGCGGATACCCGCTGCCCCACCTATTTTGTATTGTGAATCTGGTCTCAATGAAACAGAGGAGCTCCAGTTTAGTAACCCTACTCGTAGCTCCACTAGAAAAGACCCTTCAACAACGGTCGCACTTAACACACACACAATCAACACACATTCCTTTGACCCTCTGGCCTATGACTAGCCTGGACGCCCTTGCAAGTAATACGACATAAAATGTTAATAAGGAGCCGACAAGCCACCTTCATTCTGCATTCTGGTGTCTGTGCACATTATCGAAGAGCCGCATGTGATCCGCCAATCAAGTGTTACGAGACAGAAGGGATAAAACAGCCTAGGCCCGATCCCGCTGCACAGGACACAGCTAGCACTGATCGGGCAACCGGTGGTCGCTAAGGCTGGTGACAAAACACGTTACTGTTCCTAGTTATTTGTTATTTAACTTGATTAACTACCTTTTGTGCGGATTACAAAGCCGAAATGCAGCACCAAATAATGCTTGCAAGAAAACAAGTCATCTGGGATTGTAATGAGGGACTCCAAGTTGGTTGGAAGCCAATGAGGGTCTTTGCCAGTGACAAGAAGAGCATTTTGGTCTTTGACGGAAGCTTCAGACAGTGGAACGATTTGGGAGACCAGCAAGCCTAACAGTTAAGGAAAGAGACATTGAATGCAATCAAAATTAGAAATCTTTAAAAATTAGATAAGATATATAATCTAGATACAAGGAAAAAAAAAGCGGTACCGCCCTCCAGGCTCCATGGTATTAAACAGAAGGGACATATTAGGGTAAGACTGAATGCCTTGTCTTTCTCGTAGAGAGAGCCTCATGAACCATAGGAACCATAATCTGACACTGAGTCCGCTCCATAGAAGCGAGATTGTGTTGATAATTGCGTAATAGGAGGCGTGTATACATCCGGGGATCTTGGGGGGTACCCAAGCCCGGTCGGACTGATGCATCTTGTTGTGATGGTCACAGGTGACTCGACGTAACGATTACTGGGCCAGCTAGACAAACAGGCTCGTGGTATGAGCCCTTTGTGATTGCTGTCAACCATTTCGCAGTAGGCCTGGAATGAATTAGCATGACGATGAATATTGTCGGGGTTTGAACAGGTACTTACCCAGCCATCGTCGAATATCCTAGAAATCATGGCATATTCACCCTCTTGAACAGCCAATTGGTTGTCACTCCGAGCTTTGTGAGGCATGTCGACGCGATAGACCTTCTTTCGGAATACTTCGATGCTCGAGGTGGATGCACCTGAGTGGGTTCCAATTCTCAGCGGTACTGGTACTGGTACTGCGGGCTCCGATCTTGCAGTCTCCGATCTTGCGGCCACCGATCTTGCGGGCTCTGATCTTGCGGGCTCTGATCTTGCAGCCTCCGATCTTGCAGCCTCCGATCTTGCAGCCTCCGATCTTGCAGCCTCCGATCTTGCAGCCTCCGATCTTGCGGTCACAGATCTTGCGGCCTCCGATTTTGCGGTGAGGGATGACACTCGGCTGACTGTACAAGAGCTGGGGGCGGTTATCGTTGGACTATGCATGTTTTCAGCCTTCCCGGAGGAAACATTCCTCAATGAAACACTCATAGCTGAAGCACTGGGCCTTCTAATCGAGTTGTGCTCGCACACAGGGTCGGAGGTGGTTGGCGTCTCCGAATTCTCGATAAATTCAGGAGCATCGTCGTGGAAACGGGCACTTGAGGCACTTGAGGTAGAGGCTGACCAGGTCATGCTGTAGTTGGACAGCGAATCGGCTCTGCTGTTGCGGCAGCTGACAACCTCCGGGGGCGGGTTGAAAAATGCCATGCCTTTGCCAGTCATGATAGCGGAGCCTTTCTTGACCACCATGGTCTTATTTTTGAGGAAATCCGAGGCAGAATTGAAAAGTACCATGCCTTTGTCGGCCATCATAGCCGAGCCTTTCTTCACAGCCATGCTCTTATCTCTGACCAGGTCTGAACCCTTGTCTCTGACAATTATGCTTTTTTCTTTGATTATTAAACCCGTATCCTTGACCTTCATTAAGCCCGTGTCCTTGACCTTGACACCAAGCTCCTTGAACCTTTCGGTTTTGGTGGGGGCCTGGGTAGGCATTGATTCGTCGTGATCATCAGTTGCTGCAGCAGGCAGTGATGGCCAGGTTTCACTTTGATTCGATTCGAGTGAGCGAAGCTGATCAGTCGAATCATTGCTCTTCTTCACAATGTTCGATATAGCCTCAATAGAGAGGGCGCTTTTGCTTTTGATGCTACAGCCCAGGCGCTTGAGTTGCTCCATATGGGGATTGGGTTCGTTCGGGGGTTTCTGACCCGGATTGATGTGCATGGTCAGCTTTGAGCGCAGACGCTTATCCTTCTTGCGTAGCCAGTATAGAATGAAACCTCCTATAAGCACCACCGCGACAAGGACGCTGGCGATTGCATAAACAGCGGAATGATCTGGCTTCGAGGCTGGGACCAGTGGAGACAGTGTGGCTGTCGCCTCATCCGGGCCGGCAGTTTGGTAACTCGTGGGCGTCGTGAGAGATGCAACCGATTTGGTCATGGTCATGGTATGGTGTGTTTTGGTAGCATATTGTGTTGGATGCGTGGATATGGTGGATATGGCGTGGGCCGTTTGGGTAGCATATGTTGTTGGTTCCGGTGTGGCTTTCCATTTGACTTGAACCGGCCCTGTTTCAGCAGCTGCAGCCGCCGGAACAGCGATGGCGTGGGCGGCGTCGTTTGAGGAGTCTGTCAAAGCCGAGCCACCTCCTTGGTATTCATTTGGGTGGTAGAGACCATCATCTGGGTGGTAGAGACCATCGTCTGGGACTCGTGCCTTTGGAACATCGATATTCCCCTGGCGAGTGTTGAATAGGGTTCCCATTCTTGCAGCTGACATACAGTCGTTGGTTTGCCGCTAGGGGGTTGGCGTCGAAATGTGTAGCAGATTACGGTTGATGTACGTGCACGAGAAAATGAGTGCTGATTATAGCTCTGTAGTTTAGTTGTTTACATCACAGACTTCGGAATGCTGTGCGAGTTAATTTCCTTAGGAATGATGTTGTTTCCCTTTGTATACCACGAGGTTGTTCCCCGCAGTACGACGTTGGACTCGATAAAATGTGACATGTCGTATGCTCCTCTCACACTCCACTCGGAACCTTGGGTTTATCCCTTTTTCCCGTTCTTTAAGCCACGGTGATTACGCTTTATATCTGGTCAAGCATTTCACCATCCAAACGTTGACTGCATTTCGCTCATCTCCTTGGGACTGAAGCTGAGGAGTACTTTTTTGCTTGCCCTCAAAGCTACACTGTCGACCTGAGGGGTGGTAAATTACCACTAGGAGCCTTACGGTTCAGCGGATGCCCGCCGCTCCACCTGCTTTGCATTATCAATCAAGTCTTAACGGAATAGAGGAGCTCCAGTGTAATAACCTTAGCTCCACTAGAAAAGACCCTTCAACAGCGCAACAGCGGTCGTACTTAACACACACATCGATCAACCAACGCACATTCCTTTGACTCTATGGCCGACTCTATGGCCAATTGTTGGACTGAACGCCCTTGCATGTATTCCGACATACAAAATAGGGAAAAGGTTTGGTCACACCACGCTAAATCTCTAACTACCCTTTTTATTTTTATTTTTTATTTACTACATAACCATGCGTCGATCGGCCAACGGCTGAATTATTCACAGGGCAGTTCTCTGCGATTTTATATGCTCTTGAACTTGGCCAATCGCTACTAAACATGCCCAAGGTCTACACGTTTCACGCAGGACAGTATACCGCACACGCGATCACTTCCACGAGCGTGCAGACGTTAAATCATGGCCTCGCTGCGGTCGACCTAAGACCATTACCCAACCCACTTGCCGATATATCCTTCAGCTTGCTCGTCGAAACCCGTGGTGGAGCTATAGAACGCTTAGTTCAAGTTGCCGAGTTACGTGGAATGGCGTCTAGGCTAGTCATAGGCCGAGGGTCGAAGGAATGTGTCGACCTGAGGGGCGGCAAATTACCATGAGTCTTACAGTTCAACAGATAACCGCCGCTCTACCTATTTTGCAGTGTAAATCGGGTCTTAAACGAACTGATGCGCTCGAGTATTCCGTCATCGCGGGAGATCTGCACTTAGAGAGTCCCAGCTTCGGTTACTCCATTGTTTGCCGCAATATCTTTCCATGACTGATCAAAAAATAGTGACCGAGAAAGAGAGATGGATTTTGAGTAAGCGTCCACAGCTCTTCATCTAACCTAGAATTGAATACTGATTGGTTGACCAAGATCGGTCGATTTTTGATCACCCAGCGAAACATGAAAGTATCGCAAGAGCTCGCGAGGCAGCACGAAGTTATTAGGGTCTTTTGCGTGAGCAATACCTTGTATTCTAAGCATCGCGAGGGCCGACACCGTCCAGCTGAGGCATTTGTGAGCTTGACTGGTATTCGTGAGCTGCGTCGCTATTGTCAACTGGTTCCTGCAGAGGCTCAGATGCGTGCCACCCGTGCGTTCTTAGAACATGAACTCCCGGCACTGCTTGGAACGCTGCGTCAGTGGGCGTTGTCTGGCATTGATTCAGTGACAGTAGGTAAGGCTAACGCGTTCCGCAGAGTTCTAGACAATGCAGAGCAGGTTCTCCGTTGGGTACACCCTACACAAATGCACTACACTCATGAGCAGTCACCGAAAATCAAAGGGATGTTCTAATGATTACTAGGATTTTGTCTCACCCGAGGCATATGTGGCTCAAATGCAAGAGAATTTGAAGAGCCAGTTCGATGGAACCGTCGACGAGGTCGCTAATAAGTTGCGATCTACAAGTTCTTATATACAGCGCAATGACTGGCCCAGGGCGTTCCCGAGATCAATGAGAAACGCAAGTGTTGAGATTAGCCAAGAATGGACCGTCGTAAGCAACAGTCTGAGTCAGTTCCAGTGCCCCAACACAGATTCCGCATAGGTAGTGGCGAGGTAGGCAAGAAATGAATTGCCAGAAGCCGGAGCCGCATTTGAAAGAAGCTAAACAATACACATGGTGCATCTTGAAACCAAACAAGTATTCTAGTGTGTGGCCTTCAACCAAAAATAAACAGGTGAAATTGCCAACGCATTGCTATTCGGAAGGGGGTGAATGATGCATCAAATGGGAAGCACTCGTGTGGTCTGTCACCCTGCGAGCCTGAGCAATATAGGGTTTATGGCTGTGGCCCCCATTCCTCTCTGTGTACGGAGCCTATCGGGACTCGTAGTAATCAAGGAATGCGCAGACCAAGGTGTTATCGGTTGGGAATGCTGCTAATTGACATTTGACAGCGCGGACACAGTATTGGACCCGGCTGTGATCCGGAATGATATTTGATCGCAGCCGACCCATCGGTGATAACCCGTGGATGCGAGAGATAGGATTAATCTGCGGCCTGAGTATCTGACGGCATTGTACCCAAAAACAATATTATTGAGAGCATTGATTCCTTCCCAGGGGCTTTCTGCGGCGGTGGGGACGTAGTAATTGCTGTTGAATCTGTCCGCTGCGTATCCAGCACCCAGGGGGGCGGATGCGCCACTACGCACCCTTTCCAGCTAGCATTCCTTTGCCGCAGCCGCCTTCTTTTGTAGTGCCCATCAGACGAATGCGACCAGGTTTTCCAGAAGACTTGAGAGCGGCGGCAGTGGCCATGAACCCAGCAAAAGAAGGTGTAGCAATGAGGTTGTGTTCACAAGCATGCCAATCTCTGGGAGCTCATATATTATACTTCCTCGTTGCTCTTGTTGGCTCCAGGGTTCCAGCATCTGGTCGGCAATGGATACTCTTGTGCTTCAAGTATCTTTCATTTTGGATATATGTTTGCCTGGCCCCAGCTCATGTGGATCGATTAAACTGTCACTCTCCAAGTACCTAACCTCCACCATGTGAGTATCTACCCATTCTATGAAGTATCATATAGATAGTGTTCGTGGCTATTTTGGCTCGTTCTATCCTAATTTGGGCCATAATAATGATCCTCCACTTAGTTACGCACAACTTTGCCGGTATCATGATTCTTCGGAACCTTTGAGAGTCTCATCAGCCCAAGCTTCAGCATGATCACTAGCGTCTAGTACGAGCGCTCGAGCATGCATTTCGTCATGGTACCTGGTTCTACGGCAACAGTGTTTCAAGTATATTTGGCGGATTTGGCTTATGCCGTAGCCCACATAACCGTCGTCCCGCCTTGGAAAATATTGTCTTGTATACTGTAGAGTGACGCTTCTTGGGGCGTGACAATGTTCATTTTCCTTCCGGATTCACGCCAAAGGGCCAAGTTCTTGGATGCGGGTGAAAAGGATATCGCTGTGTCTCGCGTTGCAGCAGGGAGATCAATTATATCATAATATCATAGCTTACAGGCAGATATACTCGACTAATATTGTCTCTCGAGACTGCAAATCCTTTCTCAATTCCAGATTGAGTTGAACACCAATTCTTTGTTGGGTAAGGCGTGAAATCGATTTTGATGAGCGGTAGCCAATAGCTTCTATAAATGTTCAGTTTCCTCTAGCCCATGTGCACGTTTGGTCAAAGAAAGCCCAATCACACAGTCTTCTTGATCCTGCGATCAACCTTCATCCGCACCACCGCCGACAGAATCGTAGCAGCGATAGCCATAGAACCAGCGTAGAAAATAGCCGGCCGATAAGCGCCAATGCCTCCAGCCTGACCTCCCGAGGCATTAAGGATGTAACCGGCAATCGGAGCCCCCTGTAGAGCATTAGAAACGACGATGGACCACTATGAAATCAACTTACCAGGAGATATCCTCCCAACCAACCACTAACGATCATTCCAACAGCAACCGACACCCTAGCAGAGCCAAACACATTCCCAACAACGGTCGGCATAGTCGAGAAGAAGCCCCCATTTGCTGCGCCATTGATAACCACAAAAGCAACTAGTGGTCCGATAGAGGTCGAAACGGGCCACAGCACGAAGATACTCAATGCACTCAGCAACAACGACAGGAACAGCGTATTCAGTGAGCCTAACCTGTCACACGCAAACCCGCACGATAACCGCCCAATGGCAGAGCAGAAGTTAAAGGCTGCAACCAGACCGGCTCCAGCACTGGACGGCAGACCGAGCGAGTTCGTGTAGAGAGGCAAGAAGAAGGCTGGCACGAAGAGCGGGAATGTACCAATGGCGCCAACTGCGAAGAGCACGGCGAAGCGCACATCTTTAAAGAGACTCCATTCCACCATCTTGGTTCGTTTGATCGGTGCCCGTTCTTTGATTAGGTAGGCTGCTGGCAACCCGGTGCTTATGATTAGGAAACCGAGGATGCGAAAGGTCCACGCGATGCCCACGCTTTCCAAAAGGGCGTTGAGAATGAAACTAATCACCGTGCCGCCGAGCCCACCACCCGCATATACGATGCCATTCGCAATACCCCGCTTAGCTTTGAAGTACTGTGCCGGAGTCACCGAGACAACCTGTGTGGATAATCAGCTCCGCTTAATTGCAGAACATACAAGACACAAACCATAAAACACAAACTAGTCCCAAGCCCACCGACAAACCCCCAAGTCACGAACAACCCCGCAACACTCTCGATCGCAAATCCACTCAAGATACTCCCCAACCCAAGCAGAGAAATGCCCAGCAATGCAGTCACCCGCGCCCCGATCTTGCGAATCACAGTCGCATTCGGCACGGCCAAAAGCGAAATACAAGCTGGACAAAGCGATCCCACAAACGCCAGTGTCGAAGACGAGTATCCTTTCTTCTCGACTAGAGCGGCTTGCATCACGCCCCATGTATACGACGCGCCAACGAACCACCATGTCACGACTGCGCAGGCGGATATCAGAACCCAGCCGTATCCACCGTCGGGTACTTGGGAGTCTGCAATTAGCGATTCGCGCATTACGTCGTCTTCCTCGGGCTCTGGGGCCGAGGATAGATTCCGTTGTCGTTCATGGCTGTGGTCTAGATTCTGGAGCTCCACTGCCGTTGTGGGCAGCGTCTGCGTGGCTGTCGTCATGATCCCTGCTGTTTGTGTGATACTGAGGATAGGATACTTGGCGCCGGGGAATTTTGAATTAAGCTCGAGAGCTTTGACTTTTTTTGGTCTCTTGCAAATTAGGGTTGCATGTCATAGGGCGTGCACGTGATGGCGGTTATTCGCGGGTCGACGTTTCTGGAGATGTGGAGATGATGGGTACAGTGGAGATGGCTACTTTTTATTTACGGTAGGAAATGCGATATCGGATAGACTGTGTTGATCGGTCATTACCTGAGCATCATCTCATCGGATTTTAAGGCAGATGGCTTGATCGGAATGCCGGAGTCGTTGGAATGTCGAGCTCTATACTCTAAGACTATGTGTAACTAAACGTCTACTTTATCCGCCTCACAGCTTGGTCCCAGATCTCTCAGCTTGCACCGGAGGCTCAGACACCGGCGCCATGGGCCCTGTATCAAATCCTTCCTCGCCATTGAAATGCCTACCAAGAACAAGATGTTAGCAACGTCAACAGACCGCACAAATCACAGAGGAAACTTACCATCCACGTTCAGCACCACCGCTCAAAAAGCTGCAATCTCCATTCGACACACAATCCCATCCACCTCCAACACCACGTCCACCCTCCCAATCAGGAACGGACTCGACACGAATAAGTTTCGTGCCTTCGGCTAAGATAGACTGTGCACTGCCCTGCGATCCGGACTTGACAGTTCCAGTTCCCCGTCGTCGGAAAGTACTCAGACCAGCCGTAAACACATGAAAGTCCTCAATGGAGCTATCTTCCGGCATGAGACCCGTCAA
Source organism: Penicillium silybi (assembly GCA_027569585.1). NCBI lineage: Eukaryota > Fungi > Ascomycota > Eurotiomycetes > Eurotiales > Aspergillaceae > Penicillium > Penicillium silybi. The sequence goes on along the minus strand of JAPDFI010000002.1, from coordinate 247,509 downwards.
TGCTCGGCCCATGGCAATAAGAGGCGCCGCGTGCGCGCAAATGAGGATCGATTTGCTCGTGCGCTGCTCGGGTGGGACACCGGCTTCCAGTGCGGTAATCTCGGAGTCCACGTCGGCGATTATCCCTTCTAGAGCTATAGCGACACGGTTGTGTAGCTCTGCGATAGTCTCACCGCGCGAAGAGGGGAGGAGTAGCGGAGTGTATTTTGTTTCTGGGGAGGAGGGGATTAGAGTTGGGAAGCAGGTGCGCATTGTTGATGGTGATGGGTGGGAGGGGTGGTCAAAGAAGGTTGTTGGGCCGAACCATTCGCTGTTGCGCTTTTAGTTACTGGCTTATACTAGGAAGATGTAGGTTTGGTATATGTGGTGTCACCTACCCGAGTCCATTCTCTAATCGCACATCTAGATCTGCGGCCGCATCGATCGAGCCACGGCCACTGGTGCTGGATTTGTCTTGGTGTTTGCGCTTGAGTTCCTCCACAGTCGGCTGGATAGTCTGCAAGCACCGGTAGAAGGGACTCGAGTATACACGAAACGGCTTCGGGTGAAACCCCGGACCCGCAATGTGAGCCGCAAGCTCATGAGACTGGCGCACACCATGCGATGTCAGGGCCGGGTCTGCTGGATTACTGGTTGGTGTTGGGAACTGCGACTTGTAGGTACCGGTGCGGAAGTCGATCGTCCAATTGAGACGATGCTGGTGAAAGTGAAAGTGTTAGTCAAGTACAACAAATCACAGTCATAGCGTTTGAGTATGAAGAGACTTACCCCATGGCGAGTGAGGTATATCGTGTCCAACGGCATGGTGAGCGCTATGGTTCCAGTGTTGCGGGGAAAGAGGGAAATATTGGGCAGAACGGGGACCATCGGGCGGTGACAGAAGGTGCCTCGGCCCGTTTGAATCTATTTACAATCACCAGTCTAGATTCTGGCATGGTAAGAGAGGGTGGAGTACTCGACAAGAAAAAGCCGGCGAGGTAAATATGAAATCGAATAGCCCATCTTCGGACATGCCGTAACCACGCCTACCTCTACGGGGATAGCTACATGCCTAAGGTTGGAAGAATATGCTGACCAGAATCACCGCGCATTGGAGAACATGTACTCTGCAAGCTATCTCGTCGGGGTATACCGCTTCTCTAGATTACATTCCCAGGCCCAGCCCAGATGACAAGCGAAACCAGTCAAAACAACAACTTTTTTCAATTCGTTTTTAAAACGACTCCTCTAGTAGAAGAAGCCGAGGAGCTTGCCAGCAACGTGCTTGCGGCGAGCCTCCTCGTGGTCCATGATACCAGCGGAGGTGGTCAGGACGACGTAGCCGAACTGACGGGAGGGAAGGAGCTGGGTAGCCCACTTCTCGAGGTCACGGAGCTGGACGGGGTAGCGGGGGTTGATGACACCGCACTTGTTGAGGCGGCCGTTCAGCTGGATGACGATCTTGCCGGAGCGGTGGTCGTCAACCTCCTCGAACTCGCCGATGTAGCCTGAAGATGGATGTCAGCATGTTGCGAAGATTTAAAAGTCGCCGATTACTGAATAGCAAATGAAAAGCGCTTTCGGAAACATGTAAGATCTCCGCGGTCAATCTATCGGGTACTTAAAAGGCAAACGTCGTGGGATGTTGAAACAATCCGCCTAGTTATCAACCCGAAAACTTCGTCCAAAACAAGAATGAAAAAACAACGCAGAAAAAGGCGGCGACAATCGACGAAACGTACCGTGCTTCTGCATGACAGACAGGAACTTGACGATGACCTTGGAGGCAGGGCGGATCAAAACCTGACGCTTGCCAGCCTTCTCGGCGTTGTTCATGGCGTTGAGCGCATCGTTGAGGACGGAAGTCTTGACCATTTTGGCGGTTGTGGAATCGAGATTCTCAAATCGAGAGCGAGGATAAGAGGTATCTGCTTACAGTGCCGGGAGTCAGCCACAACTAGTCGTCGAGCGCAAAGAGTGCCCCTTCCTTGAAAAAGGAGTTCTTCAGCCCGTGCCGGATGGGAGATGCGTATCATCCGTGCCCCTGCTGGGCCCGGCCAACATTATGGTCGGAGACACAGGAGCAGAATGATTGCTCTCCCGGACTAGCTGGGAGGCTGATGGGGGAACGGGGTGGCATACATACCTCGAGCGAATGGTCGGGTGTAGCGGGTTGAAGGTTCAAAAAACTCGGCGGCCGGCGAAGTTTGGGTGTTCGCTGACTGTTCGCTGACTGTGCGCGGGTAGGGTTTCGTGGGTGGATTTGCCCTTATCATCATGTGACCTGACACCGATAAGGAGCGTGGCTCTGCCTCAGGCACCACTTTTCATCCTCTCACGTTCGAGGTTTTACTACACAACGTTCAGCTCTCTAATACCAAGTTCATATGTTAATAGCACGGGGCACATCTCTATACATTAGGGTCCAGTGCAGGTGGGCATGGAATGGGCTTATAGGGGAGGTTGGATCATACGGCGGAGGATGTGAAAGGAACAGCTTTTTCATGACAGCGACTCTTCTCTGGGGAAGGGTTGGCATGATTCTGGGGTACACGGATGGGGGGATACATGAGTTGGTGGGAAACAGGATACATGAATCTTGGGCTACATGAGGTGCAATGCTATATGGATGCGAGGGGGTCTTGGTCTAATTAAAAAGCAACGTAGGAAATTTAGGTGAAGAAAGGGTAAAGGGTTGTATCACGAAGAAAAACGCAAAGGCCAGAAGGGGAAAGGGGGAGGGTTCATTCGGGCGTGTCATGAGAAAATAGCACGGGGAAGAGCAAGTGCCAATAGGGGACAAGTTCGAGAGCAAAGGGAGACGGGGATGATGGGGGAATCCCACAAGTCCTGTGCTGGAGAAGGGGCAGAGTGATGGGGTTATTTGGAGAAGGCTCGCGATGTGCAAAACAGATCCTCACCGACCATCAAAAAGTACCAAGTCATTGCAAGGAACCCAGGTTGCCCCGGAGCTTCACTTGTGGGATTGATACTGAGCGACTGCAGCCTGACCCCGCTCCGACAAATCGAAGATTGCTGAAGCAGGGTGGGTGCAGTCGGCTCTGTTATCGATGGGATGAAAAGCATCTAGTACTGGATTTAGGCCATGGCAGTGCTCATGTTGATCTGGCGCTTGACCTGCTCACGAGTCCAGCGAGCGGTCTCGATGGTCCGCTGGCTGTACTGGCGAGTTGTGCGAGTCTCACGGACCAGGGTGGTGACCCAGTCGTTGCGGAAGTATGCGGCAAGCTCGCCGTTGGGGAAAGCATCGGCAAGGTCACTGTTAGGATGTTAGCGATGAATTCTAATCAAAAATACCCGGTTAGAACTTACCCAAGGACACCCATAGCGGATCGCATCAAGCCCTCACTCCGGTTACCCTCCTGGGAGATGATGTGCAGGAGCTGGAAGATGGACTCAACGAAGGGCTGGATCTGAACGATATCCGGGCTGCCCTTGTAGGCGAGAAGAATACCACCCCAGGCATCCATGATACCCTCGCGCAGGGAGACAATGTAGTCCACCATCTCGTATGGGAGGTCGGAGCTGGTGGTGACCGAGGAGGCCTGCTGAAGGACCTGGCCAACAACAGTCAGGTAGGTGTTGAAGGCGGTCCCGATCGCCTGGGCGATATCACCGAAAGTCTCCAGGATAGCGGGCTTCAGCTGGTTGGTGGAAGTCCGGAGAATGCTGAGAAGTAGGTTCATAAAGTCATCGCAGTAGGGCTGGACCTTCTCGTTCAAGGCACGGGCAATGTCGCTGACAAGGCCGATGGCCATGGAGCAGAGACCGGGCTCCTCCTGGTTGCCGAGGGCGTTGAACAGGAAGGGCTTGAATGACTCCATGTACTTAATAAAGTCTTCCTCCAGGGCGCTAGCAACGGCACCGACTGTGGCGAAGACGACATCAGGAACGCTAGACTTGGGACCGAGGGTGGTCAAGACCTGGAGCAGAACGTGCATGATACGGTCAGCTTGGGGCTTGATGTCGGCCTCGAAGCGCTGGACAATGGCCAGGATGACACTGATCAAGCTCGTCTGCATCTCCTCCAACAGAATGCGGTCCTCTGTGCTGACGACCTGCTGCTGCATGGGGATGGTCTGCTCGAGACGCTGGATGATAAGATCCGAGAGGGTGGCAACCATGGCAAGGCTGTCGTTGGCCGAGTTCAGGACGAAGGAGTTGAGAACCTCGTAACCGGCGGTACGCAGCTGGTTGTCAGCGTCTTGACGCTCAGTGACAGCCAACAGGGACTTGACACTGTCCTCGAAGTGCTTGGAGAGGGGGTTGGTCTGGGAGCCAGCGTCTCCGGCGAAACGGTCGGCAACGTTCATGAGAGCCCAGCAGCAGGAGCTGGCAATCTTGGGGCTGCTCGCAAGGCCGTTGAAGAGGCAAGAGATCAGGGGCTGCAGGTGCACATCGGGGTCCAAAACTTCGGGGCAGCAGTCACACACACGACCCAGAGCGTAGGCAGTCGAGTCGCGCACGGAAACGGAGCTGTCCTCCATCATGCCAAGGAGAACAGACAGAGCCTGCTTGATCAGAGGCTCCAACACGCTGGGCTCGGGGCCTTCCATGATAGCGCCGAAGGCAGCAACGGCGGCATCACGGCGGCGCCAGTCCTCGTTGCGGATGTTCTCCTCGACGAAAGTGACAACGGGCTGAATGACATCACCCTGCACACACTGGGCGTAGAGCTGCAGAGCCTGGTAGGCGGCACGCGACACATTGTACTCATTATCATCAGCATCTTCGTCCTGGCGGCACATGGCCTGCAGCAACACCGGAACAACCTCGCGAGTGGCCACGCGGGCGAAGCCGAAGAATGGACGAGCCTCGACACCTTCCTGCTGGGCCTCGGCGTTGTCATCCTCAATAGCAATCTCCTCCTCGCACACTGTGCACCAGAATTCGATAGCCAGCTTGGCGACGTCCTCCTCCTCGCTCTTCATGCCCATGATGCTGAGGCCGAACAGAGCCTTCTCCATGTAGAATCGCATCTTCTCGTAGTAGGCACCCATGATACGGTTCAAGCAGCCGAAAGCACCGGCCTGCACGCGAACCTCCTCGGCCTGGGTAGCCTCGCAGACCACCTGCATAATATAGTTGCGCTCTCCCTCGTTGTCCATGTTCGAACGCACGAAATCAACGGCGTCGCTAAGAGCAGCAATGGCGGCAAAACGAACCTCCATGTTGGGCTCCTCGCGGCGAGCACCCTGGACGACGGCAGTCAAAATGGCGTTGGAGTGGGAGGTCAGGCTAGCGCGGAGGTCGGGATCTTGGGATTCGCAAATGAAACCGATGGTAGTCAACGAGGACTGCTTCAGAGCGTCGGTCCCGCTCGCCACGTTCTGGACGAGGATGTTCATCAGGTCGGGCCACTCATTGCGCGGCAGCTCGATGGCGGCAATAGAAACGATCAAAGTGGCGGCGGCATTCCCAGCTCGGGAGTTGGGGGAGTGCAGGGTCTTGAGCGCGAGCTCCTTGACCTGCGTCTTGGTATCGAGGGGGATCTGTGCAATCCATCGCTGCTGCACCTCACGCAGCTTAGTCTGCTCTCGGAAGGTGAAGGCGTTCTTCAGGGCGATACCGGCGGCGACACGAATGTGAGGAGGGCTGTCTTCGTTGGCCAGTTCCTGGCCGAGGGTAGTGAGGTAGGCCGCCTGTGGGAGAGAACACGTTAGCACCAGCGTGGGGGAGAGGGGTCGTCTCGATCGCAGAGCCACGTATCATGAACGGATCCTGAACGAGAACGTGAGGATAAAAAGGGGAAACGTACGAAGTCGACCTCCGCGGCGTGGGCGAGCTGCTGCTCAGCATTGGAACGTTCCGCCGCATCTGCGAAAAAAAGACGGTCAGCGAGGGCTCCCGCACACAGACGGAATGGGGTCGAGGGAAGCACCGGGGGACAACGCTGTCCTGGGCCGGAAGGGATGCCATGACGTACCTGCTGAGAGAGTGCTCTGCAACACTTGACGAGCATCCATGATGTCTGGGAACGGATGGGAGATGTGGGGGAGAGGGAAAAAATAAACTCGAAAAGGAAATAAATCAAAGCCTCCTGATCGTCAGGCAATCAACGTTATGGCTCAGGAACACGAATCACGGGCCGACAGGTCGTGACGGAAGTAGAATCCCAGGTGTGGCAGGTGTGGGAAAGGACGGGGTGTTTTTGTGGATATGACGAGGCATGCACCAGGTCTTTCCGCGAAGAGTCACGAGGAAAAGGTGCCTTCGATACACGCCTAAGAAGCGAAAAGGAGAGAAGTTGGAGGGTGAGGGAGAGACTCTGGAAGGTAGAGAGTCTGAAATATTTCGACAGGTAGGAGATCAAAGGCAGAATTCGAGCCTTGGGGGGGTTTGATGAGGTTCATCGCGCTGCCCTGATTGGCGGGGAAGGGTGAATGGCACGTGAGTGGCGGCCTCAGGCAGAACTGTTTTTCTTTCTTTTTGGCGGATTTGTCTCACAATGGGATTATATAGGCCTGAAATGAGACTCAAGCTCTTTGAAATGATCTATTGCTTTTTCTAGTTTATTCTATACCTTGTGGTGGGTGTCGCAAACTATCATCCCCTCTCTAGTGTCTGCTTGTTTTGGTTTTCCTCCTTGAAGAAGCACTCACTGTTCACCGTGTGGCCCCAGCGACCGATCCCCTTAGCCCTGCCCACACACAACTATTTTTGCGGTGGAGTCCGCTAAGCCAACTAGAAGGTGCTAGAGGCTGGACGTGTCATAAAGAATTTCGCTCGCTATCCATGGTGTCTGTGGATAGTTGCGGGCAAGGGATGGGGAAATGCAGTCAACATTTGAACCGGGCTGTGTGTGTTACAGATCAATAGTGAACGCATTTATGTCGCGCAAGGCGCTACTCAGAGACAGAAAGAGAACTTTTTCTCAAAGAAATAGAAATAAGATAAAAATAATTATTTGGAAGATTCTTTGAGATTACCACCGAAACACCTTTTGATTTCATGCACCTGCACCTGTACCCATTGAAAGACTAAGCCTCAGCTTCCTCAGCCTCAGCCTCCATCTCCACCTCTTCATCCACCTCCTCATTCTCCATAGCTGCATCCAGGTCCAACACGTCATAGCGCATACCATCCCCATACAACACACACACCGCCCGCCGGCCCTTCCGTCCATTAACGTCCAGGTGCACGGGCTTCGCCTTGGGTCCAGACACTGCAAAGGCATGTCGAACCATGCATGTCTGGATCAGTGCTGTAAGATCCAGTGGTGTCGCTTGTGCTGTTGGTTTCGCGTTGGTAGGGTTGGTATCGCAGTCTGCATACGTGAGCACCAGTGATGGTGTATCAGCTTTCTCAGGCGTCTTCTGCGCCGAGGCAGGCTGGAAGGGGAAGTTCAGAAGGTAGGACGATCCTTCTGTACAAGAGTCAGTAACCAGATGAAGATAAATGAAGGGAAAGAAACATACTAGCATCAGCCCAGAGGACCATGAGGGTATCGTCTTCGACGAACTGTAGCTGGCGGATCTCTCCCTCTTTGAGGGCAAGGGATGCGACGGATGTGGCTCTGGTCGAGCTGACACCGTTAATTGAGTCGAGAACGATGCGGTAGATGTAGACTACAAGGCAGATGTCAGTATCCATATCCACAGGTAAGTGAACAAGCATTACGAACATGATGACTTTGAGCTGACCGATCTGGCAGCGACGTAAATGGAGCAAGGCTTCTTCTCTTCGGCGTCCTTGAGACTCATTAGCAAAACCCCAAAGAAGGTTACCGACCGACTCACCTCATAGCACATCGTGAGATCGATGACACCTCGATCACAATCCGCATGAAGCGTAAGCGGAGACCGATGCAGAATACCTCGGCGCTGGGTCAGCGCAATCTCCGCAAACACCTTGTTGAACTGAATTCCCAGTCGCTTGGTCAGATCGTTGAGCTTAGGAGCATCCACAGAAGTACCGTCACCGCCCTTATCTTGAGCCTTGCGCTGCTGCTGGAGCAACGATTTGAAGTTGTCGTAGAATGACCGGTCATGGCCATCAGGAAGCCATTTATCCGCAGGAGGCTGTGGAGCCGGAGGCATTCCCAGCATGGGCAGCTGACGGATGAAATTGCGAAGCACGCTCTTTTGCAGCGCACCGGTGATGTATTTCGTAGTGGGAGGGACGTCGAACAGATCTCTTTTCTCCAGAAGTTCTTCCTCGGTCTGCGACAAGGGTTCGCTGCTGAGGATTAGGATTTCATGGCGGAGCCATCTGGAGAAAACGGTAAATTGATCCAGCTCTTCGTTGGTGTGAATGAGGATACGGTGGGCCAGTAGCTGGAGACAATCAAGAGTCTCGACGATTCCGTTCAGCTTCGGGGTGTCCAGACCGAGAACATCGCTCAGCTTGTGGAACTTGGACAATCCGACGAGCCGGCTGATGAGCACTTGGCTCCGCTCCAGCGCTGGAAGAAGGTTTTCATGAGTCAATCGCCGAATGTTCTCATAGCCACCGGCGACAGCTTTGTCCCATCGCTTGTGTCCCTGTCTCATCTGTTAGTGCTGTCCTCCTTCGCGATGCGGAATCCACATACTCGTTCTCCGACAATGTCCACTAGAAACTCCTTCATCGGCTCAAAGGCATGGCCCGTAGCAACCAGATGATAAATTGCGGTTGTAAAATCACACTGGCACTTCTCCTCCAGGTCCATATTGACGCTGCGCAGGAAGCGGAAAGGCAACTCTTGAGCATTCTTCCATTCGAGCTCGATCTGCCGCTGTACCTGCCCAATGTACCGGAGCAGATTCTGCAGCTGGGTTGTCTTCGACGCGAGAAGGGACAAGTACCGACCCGACTTGGTAATGAAGCGCAGATCCAGAGTGACAAGGCTCAGAGGGGCTTTGTCTCGGTGTGTGGCGGGTGATGCCAGCAAGGCATGGGTTGAGCTCAGTGGATGCGAAGCATGGCGAAGGATCTTGCACGATTCGGCCTTTCCAGTGGATTCGCCTATTGGAAATGAACCGATCTCGAAGCAGTCGAAGATGCGTAGGTGTACGCTTCCATCGTCGAATCCAACAAAAAGGACATCCACGGAGTCGCCGGTGTCCTTTGCGGAAGAGTGGAAGATGGCGTCGATTGAAGCCCGCGAGCTGAACAAGTCGTCTTCGGCGCCAGTAGCGGGAAGCGTACTCAACTTGGGAAGAGAGCTTTCAATGTCCATCATAGACAGTTCCCTGGGTAAGTCGGCCTTCAATAGAGCGGCTGCTTTGGATGAATGGACGCTCGGTGTCAGGAGGTCCTCGATGGAGGTCTGACCTGCAGATTCATGCAGATGTCTCTGAGCGGCTTTGTAGTCTGTAAAGTTGACTCCCCAACCCAAACAGGTCACTTTGGGAGACTTCCGGTCAGAAGTAGAGGCATCTTCTTTCTGGCCCTCGTACGCCGGGTAGTGGTGCACGGTCTTGCCACTGTACGCGCTGATAATGCGGATCGTACCGTCTCCACACACGACAGCAAGGAACCGGCCTAGAAAGGTGTCAACGGCATTCAATAGGATGCGAGCAGGAGAACATACCATTGCCCTTCCACGCGAGAGCGCGGACTTCGCCATCCTCCTCGTCCTCGCCAGGGTAGGAATCACCACCGAACGAGCCACCAAACACCTTCTGTCCATTGAGGCGAAAGACGCGCAGCTCATCATCCTCCGTCGCGAGGGCGATGAGGTCCATCGAGGGACAGTACGCCAGGGCGCTGAGCTTACATTTTGCCGGCAGAGTCTTCTCCCCGACCGGGGTGAGCTGGGGCGCCTCCATGGATAGTCCTGGCGGATGAGCTGGATCAGCCCATCCTTCTTTGCAACGAAATGGGAGGGCCACGGCTTGAAGTCTGTTTCTGTTTTCCTGTGAAGTGTTGGCGGGTGGAGTCTGAGATGGGGATTCTTGGCGCGTGGTTGGGCGCGCGTGCGCCATAGCCGGTTTGTGTCCGTTTGTGTCCCTTTCTGCCCTTGCGGTTTGATCGTGAATGCGATCGTTGGATCGGCGGAATTTGCGGTCGGGTTGGCCTTGGCTACGATGCTAATTTTCTCACTTTGGATTTTGGGGGGATTCGCACGTTTCCTGTATTGTCTTGTTCCATGTCTACGTGAATAGCGGCCATAGAAAGGACGTCCTCAAGGGCTTAGTACAGATCGATGAAGCTTGAAATAGTTGTAGCTAGTAGTCTCTTGTCAAAAAGAGGTCAGCCGAGTACATACACTATTCTCTATGTTTATCGCCTCAACTTTCTAAGGGTCCACGTGCTAGAACACACCTAGGCATTCTACACACTCTTCTCTAATGTCTTACTAGATCTTCTTGAAGGGATAATGGCCACTTTTCACGACTGTATATGTCTTAATTTGGTAGCAAAATACACGAGTGGCCAGCACTCAGCTAAATAAGCGAATGTACATATTAAAATGGTTCTCCATCCATCTCAGCCTGGATCATATTCTTCAGGTAACTGACTTCATCCAGCATCTCCCGCATGGTTGGGTTGCCGCGAAGCGACGCATTACTATGCTGGGAACGCACGTCGTTCCTCTGTTTCTCAGTCTCACGGCCCTCGCTTTCCGATCCTTGCATCTCCGGTAGGATAATTGGGGATCCATCCGGGGTTGGCGATAGGGAGAGTGCCTGCATAGACTCAATGGCACTGAACAGGGCTGCGTGTCGCTTTGGATTGCTTTCCACCTCGTCCATCTGCTCAATACCAAGCCCCGAGCCGTGCGAAGAAATGGAGACTGTGAATTGGGGAAGGGTGTTCAAGCTCCACGCTGGGTCAACGCCAGATGCAGAATTTGGTGATGACGGCTTGGAATGCACGGTCAGGTGCGGAGTGTTAGGGTCCGTATTGGTTGCGGCGTCGTATTGCGCCAGGTCTGGTGTCCTCCATTCCTCCGGAGCCGGGGACTCGTTCGGTCCGTTGAATGTTGATGCGGATATCATGGACTCGGGCGATGTGTCTTCACTTTCGGTATCGGTGCTCCATTCCGAGAAGCGGCTTTGCTCCGGTACGCGAGAATGGGTCGACTCGTCCGCCGTGGTCGTCAGACTTGAGAAATGGCTGCGCGGGACCTGCGCATCCATTTCCTTGTCCCTTTCATCGATGGCACGCACCGCCTCGTCCATGACTGAGGATGGTGTGTTGGGAAGCGAAGGAAGTCGCTTTTCCTGAGGATCCGGGCCCGTCGGCGTCGACATGTCGCTAGAGCTTTGCCCGCCAGATCTAGCATCTCCGATGGCCTGGGTTTCGTTGGGTCCTTTCGACGCGCTATTTTGGCGACGATGTGGCCGAGTGTCCACTGTAAGGAGATTCTTGGCTTGTCCTGGGCTGCCAGCACCGGCCTTTATCGCACGGCGACTCTGGATTGTCGAGGGTCCAGGAGAAGGTCCAGGAGAACCGATGATCTTTGCGGGCGACACCGGACCGGCTTTGAGTTTGATACCAGGGATATCACGACGGTCTTCGAAGAGACGTTCTTTCCGTGGAGTTCCTGCGTGCGTTTTCGATCTGGACAGGGCCTGTTCGTGACCCTCCATCTCATTGGGAGACCGATTGGGAGATCGAAACGCTTGGCGAATCTCAGGGAATGCCGGAGAGAGAGAGGGTCCGTTTTTCGAGTGCTTCCCGTACTTGACACTCATCGGCTGAGAAGCACTCCGATGAATCAAGCTACCACCGGATGAAACACCGGGTTCAGCAACGGGCCAGTGATTGGCCGCGGATGTTTGAAGACGCGTGGGAGAAGGCTTCGGAGGTTTTCGCGGGTTCATGAACTTGTCCTCGGGGTTCATAGTTCGATAATCGGCCTTTTGAGAGCTGCCACTGTTTGAGCGCCCATGAGACCGACTGTCGGGCAGAATGATAGGAACGTTGAGCACATTGAGTGGTTGTCCCGGGAGCAGGGGGCATTGGGTGGTGACGGGCTCTGTTTCGTCAAAGTGTTCCAGGTCGTCATCCAGCAAATACTGCTCTTTGTCAGCTTCGTCACTCCCAGCTATAGTCTGATTTACTCACATAGTACCAGTAGGTCGCTCCCATCTTCAGACCTCCCGTGCGCCACTGGGGGTTGTCACCGGGCCCGTCGCCCATGATGTCTGTGAAGGTATGGCATCCTTTCCAATGACCGGGCCCAACACGCTTGTCCCTTTCCATCGCATACGGCTTCGAGAAATTGTCCCATGACCCGAGCAGCTTGACCGATCGGATCTCGGGGTTGGTAATCCTGAAGCAGATCAGCCTGCGAAAGTCACCAGGTACCAGGGGAGACACTCACAGCAGGAAAGTCATGAGGGTGGTCGATATCATCGCAAAGCAACAATCGCTCAGAAAAAGCAAGTATCAACCTGCCAACAATGCGATGATATACAAGGTGCAAACGGCCGAACGCAGGAGACAAAAGAAAAAGCGAAAAAAAGAATGCTAAAGGATCAAAAGAAAGTAAACACCCCCCGTATAGTACAGCACAAAATGCAATGCAGACAAAAAAAGAAACTGAACTGTAAGGACGGGAAAACGAAGCTTCCGAGGAGCATATAAAGTAAACAAAGGCCACAGAGCCCAGCCCAGGCGTTTCTATAATTACCAGCGTCGCCGTTTCAAGAGCCAGAGAACAAAGTCGTGGCAGCGCGGTTTCAGAATCGGACAGGGCCGAAGACAGTCACGCCAATTGCCATGGCCCGACAGCAGGAGACTTCGCGGATGCTTCAGGAACCGCGCAATTTCCAGCCACGCTGCAGGGCGACAAGTGCAGCCAATAGGGACGGCCGAACGCGTAGCGCCGGCACACGATGTTCGTGCGTCCAGGGATCCCGGCGCCTGGAGAGACCGGGGTGTTCAGGGGGGGGAAGGTTTGAGGTGTGTGTTGGTGAAGAATCGAGGTTGAATTCGAGAGAGGGTAGAGGTTGAAATTTCGGTGACGAGATCGGCGCTGCGGGGAATCCGTGATGCAATGCCGATCGCGGGATAGAAGAGGTTGAAGTGGTGGAGCTGAAGACTGATGACAATTATTGTGCGATAGTTAGTAGCCGGGATTGTGTACTCCGTGTACTCCGTACAGCTACGAGCGTAGGAGAGATGTGCGATACAAGTAGAAAAGGGGCAGATTATCATCTTCGTCGGTGGCGTTGATTTCTCCGCTGGTACCGTGGTTCGCAGAGCGAGCTGCAAGGTACATTTTACCTGCTAAAGTATAGAGTCCATGCGCTGCAGCTGCAGCTAGTGGACAGAAATAACCATGAAACACATCATCTGTGATGACCTGCAGCTAAATAGCGCCTCCGGCAAGGTCGTTCGCCCCGAATCCCCCGGTTATAAATACCGAATCGCGTCTTCATTGGTGTTCCTGAACCCGGTCGGCCAAGAATCTCCGAATCTCCACTCGAGCGGTTCCTGAAATGGTGGCTGGCGCTTGCAGATATGATACGTCGTTTCAGCTCTGTCGATCCTAGGCAACGAGATTCTATGTGGCAACTGATATAGAAGATGCCATAGGAGGTCTGGAGGTCTCGAGTTCTCTCGGATTAAGAAAAGTGATCATCGAAATAGGTACCATAAGCACCCCAGCACACCGGATCAGACCTGCCGTCGATCCAACTTCTTATTTACAGCCCCCAAAACACATTTCAGAATCCCATCCGCATCCAACGTCTGTCCCTGCTTTCCACGCCACGGCACCGTATCCACGATATCCCGAAGTCTCTCATCACGACACCACTTCCCTAGATCATCGTCCAGCTCCTGCAAATACCTCCGCACACCGGCATCATCGCCAATCTGGAAGAACTGAATCCCAACCTGCCAAGGCAGCGCATTAACCCGCGGATTATCCAACGTCTTAGCCACCTGGACGATAACAATCTCCGCGTCGTCCGTGAACTCGCCATCCGTAATCGTAATAATATTAATCGGCTTCACCGTGTTCCTGCTCGTCTGCATCTGCATCTGCTCCACCCGCCGCAGATACGGCGTCAGGATCTCAAGGAGTCGGCGTCCAACCGGTGTGGAGCCGCGCGGGCGCACACTGTGGAAGATCTCCTGGACGGCTTCCGCTGTAGTAATGTGATTGTATGAGCCGGCTTCGCTGGCGGTGCGGTGGTTTAGGAAGTGGATGTCGATTCCGTCGCTGTCGTACTGTGTGCAGATTGGGGCGATGGCTGCGATGGCTTCTTCGGCTTCGCGCCAGCGAGGCCCGCTCATGCTGGAGCTGTCGTCAACTAGGAAGATTGTGTCGAAGTCTTTGAGGAACGAGTATCGCGAGTCTGACTCTGTGGATGTCTTGACGGAAGGTGATTTGTAGTCTTGGGAATCGTAGGCTGGCGGGTCCCACATATTGGTTTTCTTGGATCCGTGACACATTGTGAGTAGTGAGCTGTTGCGGTTGCGGGACTTGGACTTGGACTCGGTGGAATTGTTGCTCCCCATGGTGAAGTCTGGGGCGAGTGTTTGAGCGGATTCGCGGCGATTAATCGATCGGCTTGATGGGAATGAGGACCACAGTGGAGTAGGTGCTTTTCGTTTAAAAAAGGGCATTGCGGACTCCTTTATTATGATGCAAGTAATATGCAATGGACCTTGTAAAGTTCGTTTGTCCCAGGGGATCTGTAGAGTATGATGACACGGGGCTTGGAGGCGGAAAAATCATATCTTATATCTTTGATCTTTGACATCGTCGCCATTCCGCCAATACTCAAACGCTCTATGGAACTAGTGGAGTAGGCAGTGAGCGAGGCTTCATTCAAGGCATTCATTCCAGCGGTTGTTCTGACCCAGGCTAAGCATGACCCCTCACGCGAGCCTCAATGAAATGGCTGCTTGACCCAACAAAGGATCACAAGAGATCACTAGCGCGGGTCACTACATGAGACCGGAGCCGCGTAAGGCTGATCGTGGTGATTTTTACTGGGGCCAGGCCATGCCGACATCTCTAGTTCACGAAAAATGAGGGCTATGCACAATTCCCATGGTTCAAAAGGGGCGTACAGCCTGCCTTGTTCATCAAAATGTCACCCAAGCCAACGACAGGGCACCAAAGGGGCTCTGTTGACTGTTCTACGGCAGCCGATAGAGATGTGACTGTTCTATGACTCAGGGTTGGGCTAGCATCGACCATTGCTACCCGCAGGGCTGAGTCTGCACTGCCCCGCCTCGTGTTCCGCGGAGGACTGAAGGCGCAGCACCGACCACCTCCAAAGGGTTCATTGTACGATCAAACAAATAATTGGTCAATAAATGCAAATTTGTCTGCTTAGACAAATCATTCCGTCATCTTACCCAGACGCCCTTTGCTGAGATATAGCCGCTATCGCATTCGGATCTCTCACCCTCGCATACTATGCACATATTTTGATCCTCTCTGTAACTATATCAATTAGAACAGCTGACAGTTATGCTTCCATTTTGAAGAGAGGAGAAGCACCTGGTAAGGCTATCTACCCTCGGCGATTTTTTGAAGAGGCCATCTGGCGCAGTGGGACCTACCTGCTGAGCCAGCTGCGGACGGGCCATTGCAGGCTCTCAATATAGGCCGAGCTATTTTGCTTCCGCGACGACAGGTTGAGAGCGGCGCACAGGAAACAGTGGCTCATGTCTTGGTGGACTGCCCAAGGTTGAGACTGCTCAGACAAGATCTACAGAGGAAGGTATCAGATGCATTCGACAGCATGTCAAGGCTACTAAGGGGAAACGAAGAAGATAAGGGAGCCTTGGCCGATTGCCTCGAGGGTCGTGCGGCTATAGTCGCAAGTGCCGTTTTGATTACACCCGAGGTAGCGTAGGTTTTGGAATTGGAATGTGACTGTTCATTTTCAAGTGTACATGTGCTGTCAACTATACATTTGTTTGTAAATATTCATAGCGGGGATATCAATCGTTCCGAAACAAGACCCTCTGCGAAAACGCCATATCAGCCGAGAGTAAGTAGCTCGTAAGAGATAGCCTCATGCAAACTTGCCCTCCACATGTTCTTCATATTGAACTTGTTCCTTCTTTTCTTCAATCTCCTCGACTAGCTTGCGCTTTGTATCTTCCCCTTCAAACAGATAGGCCAGCTCCTCAAGGGTGGGACCAGCCGTCTCGACGAAGAAGAAGTAAACAACCAGGAAGACGATGAAAACCCAGATATCATAGTAGATATAGAACTTCCACCCAATATTTTTCAATCCGATTGGGTTGACGTAGCTTCCAAAGATAGCTGCCACTTGAATCGTGAGTAGGACGAATGCCCACGTCTTGGCTCGCATCTGAAGAGAGACAACTTCGAGGGGGTAGGTGACAATAAGGTTCGTCCAGGCAAAAGTGTAAAAGGCCTGGAAGAAGAAAATACACGCTATCACAACCCGGCCAGCGGTCAATGAATTGTGCTCGAGGTATTGCTGAGCGGCAATGGTCCACACGATGAATGTGACGAGAACGCCGCCGGACCCGGTGAGGAAGAAGAAACGGCGTCGGAACCGATCAATAATCAAAGTGACGAAGATGGCAACAATGTATTGCCACAATGTGACCATTCCATTCACGAGAGTGATTTCGTACTGCGTTTTCAAGCCCGTGTCTTTGAGGATCTGCGTCAGATAGTTCGAGACAAGCAAGTTACCCGAGCTCTGGCTGAATACCGCCGTGGCAAAACAGAGAAAGATGCGCTTGAGATTTGCCCGGGAAGAGAAAAAGTCTTTCCAGGTCATGTTGTTCTCGGCTTCTTTATCAATGGCCTGTTGAATCTCGGCACACTCGACATTGACCAGCTCGGAGTTAGGATCGCACTCCCCGTGATACTTGATCAAAATCTGACGCGCTTCCTGGTGGCGGCCCTTCGCAATCAACCATCTAGGTGACTCGGGACAGAACCAAATCAGACAGAACTGGTATGCAGAGGGAACAATTTGGATCAGAGTGGGAAGTCTCCAAGACCACTGGCTGGTGATTCTGTAGCAGCCAAATGTCGCCCAGGCACCGATGACATAGCCTAGCACAATAGAGGTATTGTAGAATGTGGTGATTTGGACACGCTCTTTGGGATGAGACAGCTCAGTGACCAAGACAGGAGCACCCATTTGGATGAGCGAAGACCCCACGCCAAGCACGATCTTCCCACCAATATACATGTTCAACGAGGTGGCGAAGAACTCGACGATCACGCCAGTGATAATAATGACGGACCCCAGTGCAGTTGGTAGACGTCGACCGAGCTTATCACCGATCCAACTCAGGAATATGAAAGGAATCACGCCACCAATGGCATTGGCCGCGCCGAAGAAGCCTAGCTTTGCACCTTCGGGATGTCCGAACCGATCTTGCCAGGATTGCAAGACTTGCATACCGTTCGTCATGGACTGTATGAATTGTTAGTCGAGATAAGTTCACGTGCTAGAGGAATAGAACTTACCCCATCGATACCGAGAGCTGCACTTGCCAGCAGGGATGATGTGAGGAGAAAATAGAGTAAAATTCCATTCTTCCGACGCCAGAAAGGCGGCATCGAGTCCACATCGATGGACGAGATAATGCCCTCGGCAGCATGAGCAGCAGCAGGAGCCATGGCTGTAGAAAAGAGCTGCTACTTTGCAGTGAGAAATAGATTTGGGCTCGACCAAGTGGAATGTAGTCCCGTTAACCCGAAGGCATCCTTGCACTTCTTATAGAAGTGACAGCTCTGTGGAGACGGCAGACGCGCCGACTGGCCCTAAGATATCGGAACACTTGAAGCACACGTGGGAAGGAAAGAGAAAGACAGGACCCTGCATTGCGGGGAAATGCCCCGTGGGGAAGAGAAGAATTGAGTTGGGTTCCTGGCGGCGAAACGGGGAATCGGCGAAATGCAACGTTTGGGTGGAGTCTGAAGTCTCGGCTGTCAAATCTCCGAAACAGTGCGGGATAACTCCATTTTGGAATTCCAAGTCGGTTTCCTTTCGCTATAAGCTGTACGAGCTCTCTGAATGTAAAATTTTGTTCGACTTGCTTTCTTCGCGTATCAAGTATTTTCTGCTCGTCCGAGATCACCACGGCATCAATTATGCCACCTATTCCGCTACCCCGCGATTTCCAATGGGGGTTCGCAACAGCTGCCTATCAAATCGAAGGAGCTGTCGATGAAGATGGTCGCGGGAAATCAATTTGGGATACATTTTGTCATCTTGAGCCCACGCGAACGAAAGGAGCCAGCGGAGATATTGCCTGTGATCACTACCACCGCTTTGACGAGGATTTCGATCTTCTCTCTAGTTACGGAGCAAAGGCCTACCGATTCTCAATTTCTTGGTCTCGGATTATTCCGCTGGGAGGGAGGAATGACCCGGTGAATGAGTCTGGCATCGAGTTTTACAACAAGCTCATTGATTCCTTGCTTGCCAGGGGTATCACTCCTTGGGTCACTTTGTATCACTGGGACCTCCCTCAAGCACTTCATGACCGCTACGGCGGGTGGTTGGATGTGGCACAGTCACAGCTCGACTTTGAACGATATGCCCAGATCTGCTATGAGCGATTCGGAGACAGAGTGAAGAATTGGATTACTCTCAACGAGCCGTGGATTGTGTCTATCTTTGTGAGTGCATATGCATATGCATATCTTACTTTCCTAGCGACTAACGGATGTAAGGGTTATGCTACTGGTGGAAATGCGCCCGGCCGAAGCAGCATCAATCCACAGTCCACCGAGGGCAACACAGCCACAGAGCCCTGGATTGTTGGAAAGGCCTTGATCATGAGCCATGCCCGCGCCGTTGCCCTGTATAACAAGAGGTTCCGAGCTTCTCAACGGGGCAAAATTGGTATCTCGCTCAATGGCGATTATTATGAACCTTGGGACGAGCAAGATGAGCGTGACCGACTCGCTGCAGAACGTCGCATGGAGTTCCACATCGGATGGTTCGCCAATCCGGTCTGGTGAGCACTTTCTGGAAATATCTGAGGATTCAAATAGTTCAAATACTGACTCGTTCGGCAGCTTAGCACAAGACTATCCCGTCTGCATGAGAGAGCAGCTCGGTGAGAGACTCCCCAAGTTTACAGATGCAGAGTTTGATCTCCTCCGCGAAGCCGACATGGACTTCTACGGCATGAACTATTACACTTCTCAATTCGCACGCCACCGTGACAGCCCTGCGCCAGAAATTGATTTCCTGGGAAACGTGGACGAGTTCCAGGAAAACAAGCAGGAAGTCTCGGTCGGCGAACCGAGTGGTGTTCATTGGCTTCGCTCGGCTCCCGGTCTTTTCCGCAAGCATTTGACGAGGGTGTACCGGAAATATGGAAAACCGATCTATATCACGGAAAACGGGTGTCCATGTCCCGGTGAGGACCGGATGGCTCGTGAAGAGGCCGTCCAAGATGAGTATCGGATTCGGTATTTCCAGGACCATATTGATGCCGTCGGACTGGCTTGCAATGAGGATGGCTCAGATATCAAAGGGTACTTTGCGTGGTCGTTGATGGATAACCTGGGTAAGTCTGACATTAAAACCTTCACTAAATTTGGTAAATTGACTCTTCTAGAATGGTCTGATGGCTACGGTGTACGATTTGGTGTCACCTTCACCGATTACGACACCCTGGAAAGAACGCCGAAGAACTCCGCGTTGCAATTGAAGAGCATGTTCGATGAGCGGATGGCTGCTGTGACAGATGGCGCTGAGATATCTTCCGTTAACAATGTTAGGGCACATATGTGAAGGGTTTTTTCATGTGGGAGGTTTTTAGAATCATTGTACAAAATTTAGGGATCACGAGATAGGCTAGACTGGAATTAAGATTGCAAACACTCTTCTACTTGTCAACGTATTCTATCCATTCCAAGGAAGCTCTCAACTTGGCTCATCCCAATATTTAATCTCGCAAAAAGACCTCGATTGGGAAACCCCCGGTTCCAAATCCCGCGCCGGCGAAATTCAGGACGCGGGGTATTTGACCGAGGCTAATCCCCAGATTCGGGCTCCTTCTCCATCAAATTTTCCCGCCCCCCGATCGGCCAGCAAAACAATGTGATGGCAATCGTCAGCCCTGCTAGATCTCGAGCACCGGCTAGAGCGTGTGATCGATGCCGACGGAGAAAAGCAAAAGTGAGCTCCAAGTGAAATGGAAAAGCCCCGAATTTCAAGCAGCCAGGCTAACGTATTAGTGCGACTGTTCGGATTCATCGTCGATATGCACCGGTTGTCGCTTATCGGGAGGTTCATGCACGTTTGATTTGCCGCTTGCTAGACGAGGACCCAAGACGAAGCGGCAAAAGTCCAGTAGTGAAGCTCATCCGAATTCTCTGCGCGGCCCTTCGGTGCCTTTGGATTTATCGGGACACAGCCCTAATACTGGCTTGGGCATTACACCAACTGCTGCAGTTTCACTTGATGCATGGGACTCTGGTCTTACATTGGTCGATCCCGTGCTCTCACCCGAAACAGTCCACACGGTTCGAACTTCTATCTCGGATGCCGCATCGGCAAGGGCCATTTCAGCCTTACAACGATGGCAAGACCTAGCACACACACTACGTTCAAGAGATCTATCGGCAGATCTAGAAAGAACGGTAAACCACTCTTTTGAGCTATTCTTTCAGTACCTCTTCCCGTTGATTCCACTGGTTCATGAACCCAGTCTTCGAGATGGACTCAGCTTCTTTGTTACCCAGAGAAATAACACAACGGAAGAAGGCTTGATATACGGGCTCAATAGTCTCAAGTATCCAGAGTTGTGGCCAGATGTTACCTTCACATTAGTCACTGCTGTCTGTGCCGAAGCGGCATTCCTTCTTCCGAAAAATATCTTCCCTGAAGGAGAAAGCATCGCAGAGATATTTCTTGAGGCTTCTCGCAACTGCTTGATCACATATCTGGAGGCCGATCTTGAATACCCCAATGCCAATTCTGTCGCGATTCGATACTTCCACTCCAACTGCATGCATGCAGCTGGCAAACCACGACTGTCATGGCATATATTCGGCGAGGCTACCAGATTGGCGCAGGTGATGCAGATGCATGAAGAGGAATCCCTCCAGGGTCTCTCGCCTCTGGAGGCAGAGTTCCGACGACGTGCATTCTGGATAGCCTACATCGGTGATAAATCAGCCGCCATCTTGAATAATCGGCCGATCACGATTCACAAATTCTCATTTGATTCGGGAATCACCATTGGGTACCCCACGGGCATCGAAGACGAAAGTGTCGTGACACCCAGAAGCGCGGATGATGATACAAATATTCGGAAGAGTTTTATCGCAGGCTTCAACGCCAATCTCCGGCTCTGGCAAAGTGCATCAGATTTGCTTTTGGAGATGCGCCTGATAGATCAAAGCAGGACAGTGAATGGGATTGCTCGTTCACCACCTACAGCCGAGGAGAGGCATCGATTGGATCATCTCTATGTGCTTTTTGCTACCTCCCTCGACGACTTGCCCTCGCTCCTACAACCAGACAAGCTTATGATCATGGGTGAAGAAAGCAACCGACTAAATAGCTTGATGAGACAGTGTGGTATTCAAGCGGCAAATCTTTATGTCTCATTGCACTGCCTCAAGATGGTAATCACGCAGAAGTTGGAAGAGTTCAACTATTATCCCCCGACGCGCAATGACATGTTGTTACTGAGAAAAACCGACATCGCACGCGACATGCTGCGTGTTATTCGGGACGCTCCTTTCTGGACACTGCAGGTGAATGGCGAACCATGCGTAAGTCTGCTTTCTCACCAACACTTAAAGACGTATTCTAATAATTGAGCAGGTGGAAAAGATCCGGCTTATCGGAGCTAGTTTGCTTGAGATCATTGATCAGCATGAGAATTCCCCACTATCTGTTCGAGCACGGAATGATCTCTCGGTGTTACTGGATATTTTGACTCAACTTGACTCGAAAGCATCGGATACATTGCGGCGATTACTCTGAAAGGCCGAACTGTAGTATAATCCTTAATCAATCTTGTCAGATGACTCCCCAAGTGGGGCTTTTATGCCGCTTAACCTAAATGAAGCTTAATTAGGCGAGGGCTCTAGGAGGTTTACATATTTCCCCGATTCTCCGAACTCTCGGCCATTCGGATGTTTACTTCTTTCCCCTGTGTGGGTCTCAACCTCCGCAACCTCCAGTCATTCCCACGTGTGTGAAATCTTGGGCAGAGAGCTTGGCGTAATTGCGTTTTTGACTTCGATCCGTGCAGGAAGCGGTCTATATAAGTCGGTGTTTCTCGGCATTGAACTCTGTGAACACATCAAATCTTGACTTACTGTCAAGCTCCGCCAACATGCGCCTCGGCCAGATTTCTACATCGACTGTTCTTTGGGTGGGTTTGGCCCAGGCCCTACCCAAAATTTCAAACCAAGCGAGCCAGCCATCATGTCGCTTTGCAGTTGAATATACCCAGGAGCAAATACTTCGCGATCCTACCAATTTTATAAATGACATGCTGTACTGGGAGGGCAAGTTCCATCAAAATAACGTCTCATATAACACGGACAACGGCATGTCCTATGATGGAACCAACATCGACTGGGTCACCGGAGAGAGAACCTCGAAGCATCCGTTCAGTGCTGCCAGCAAAGAGGCGAGACGTCCAGCCTGTGTTGTGATCTCAGTTCTCAGCTAAACTATATTGATAGGCGCTTCAAATCATGTTGTATGCCCATGCAGTTTCCGGCTCCGAACAAGCTGCTCGCTTCCTTTCTCCTGATCACCCATCTGCAGCGCCCCAGATTGCCGCTTCTATCATGGAGACCAAGTTGCAGACTTATCTGAAATTCAACGAGACGTACCCAGGGTTTGGTGGCTTTCTGCCTTGGTTTACATCAAGCACGCAGGATATCACACCCACCTGGGACTGGGTAAACCGCGTTCCTGCTCTTGACAATGGGTAAGAAATATGTTATACGTAGTGAAAATGCATGCTAATCTGAGCTTGTGAAAGTGAGCTACTGTGGGCCGTATACGGGTTTATCCAAGCCCTTGAGAGCACCGGAAACAAGTCTTATCTTGGACTCGCTCAGAAGTGGCAAACTTGGATGGACTATACCAAGACTACTGCTGGGAAGGTAACATTCCAAACTTAGCCTGAGGGTTTTTCTCAAAGTCTTGTGTACTAATGATTATTCGCACAGATATTTTACCTGGGCGATGGTCAGGTTTGCGCCGTAATTGACCTCAAGAATCAGTCTTTACCCATTGATCATCCCGATCAGTCCTATACCTGCGAGGGCACTGGCCTGCTCAATGACCCTTATGAGGGCGAACTGTTTACCTTCTGGCTTCAATTCTTCGCTGATCTATCGGATTCTGACAAGAAAGCACTCTGGGAAATCAAGCGACCCCAGCTAGTCAGCGTGGACTACCACATAGGCTCTGTTGGGCCTATCACTGTGCAGAAAGGTCAGAAGCTTGCTAACGTTTCTGGAATTCACTGCTGACTTGAACTAGGATATTGGTTCTCCAGCCATGAAACCTGGAAGGTCATGGAGATGCCATACTACGACATTGATATTGTCCGGTAGGTTTCTCAAGGCTATGGATTTTCTCAAACTAACAACCCACAAGACGCGTATACGAAAATGCCGAACGCGTGCGTACCTGCAACTCAGTCACCACCAAAATCCCCGGAATGTTCGCATCAGTCAATAACATCACTAACCCCTCAACCGGGGATGTCGTCGGTTATATTTCGAACGCTGGTATCCCGTCAATCTCGAATCAGACTGTGCAGGAGCTCGATGTCATTACTCCATATAGTGTGTTTCCGACTATCCTGTTTGACAAGTCTGTTGGTCTGGCCTGGTGGAGAAACATGGCCGTTGGGAAAAAAATGCAAAGTGAGTTTCGTTCGTGCACCTTCGGCCTAATGCTGATACCGACTACTACGAAGACATCTATGGAAGTACTGAATCTACCAATGTCCACGGCACGGGAGTTTCTGCGCTGGTTACTTGGGATAGCAAGGTCACCACGGTCAATGCGCTGCTTGGAGGTGTGACCGATTTCGTTCGCCAGAAGATGAAGGCGGACAATATCTATGACGAGTTTGTGGCTATCATTGAGGTAAGTGTCTATGCTATCTTGTTCATTATCCTCGTAGAAACGCTAATTGGTATGGCTTAGACCGAATACTCGCGCGTATTCAAGAACCTTAAGGGGGAGCATGTTGCATTCTGCCTGCCCCGGGACACAGTTCCTGATAGCGGGTTAGCGGATTTTACTCTTTGCCAATAGATCTGCTGAGGCGTAATGAAAGGTGCAAATCCCCAGACGACAACGACAGGAGGATGGGTATCGTTTATCCAGCATCCGCGCAGCGTGTCAATAGGCCCGGCCAGAAGTTAAAAAAGGAAAAATACCAAATATGGATACCGGACTGGGTCGAGCCATATACCTTTCGGATAGCATAACTCCGCTAAGTAAACCGAGAACAATGTGATGGGTAGAGGGCTCTCAAAAGCTGAAGCACCTGAAATGGAAGGGAAAAGTCGAGATGCGAGATGATCGAAGAGAGGTGATTGAACAGGATGAAAGGAAAAGGTCGTGCGGTTTGGTGGTCAGGGCTTACCACCTAGACATTGTGCAGTGTAATTCAAGAGAGCACAAGAAGAAGAATGAAAGAATTAAAATTTGTGTTTATTGTCAAATGACATATTTCATGAGCCAATCGAGGGCAAAAGAAACGCTTTCAGTGATAGTATCGTTATCATGATGCCATTCCAACGCCTTCCAACTCCAGTCGCTTTCCTGCGACTGCACCTGACAGAAAGGAAGAAAGAATGTACAGAATATGTAAGAAAATACAACCAATATAGAGAATGGAAACAAACTGCAACAACGAGGCTTTCAGGATTCCCCATCCGCTGAAGCGGGAATTGTTGAATAGGAAAGGTTGATCAGTGAAACGGGCGTCTTCTTCGGCACAGACGAGGCAATGGATGAAGCAGACTCTTCGGCAGGTCTTTCTTCCTCCTCAGATATCTGGTGAAGAATACCCGGATCGGATGCGACAATGTCCATCAGGGCGAGAGCTTGGTCCAGGCCCATGGTGTTGCCAATCATCCTCAAGCACGACACTACCCATCGGCGAAGGCTATGACTCGGGTTTTCTACCACGCCGGCTAGGAACAGGGGCCACAGGAGCATAAGACCCCCAATGTAGCCCTCCGGAGGGGGGAAGTTGGGTGAGGCCTCTTTCGAGTGGGCACCTAGGTGGAAAGGTACACTGCGGCAAATGTCGACCGCCAGGCGCCGGATGGTTGATCGAAGGGTTTTGCAGTGCTGGCGGAATTCATCCGACAAGGAGCTTAGGGAGGAGTCGGATATCTGCCTGATGTGGGATAGGATGATCTCGCTGACGATGATTCGCGCGCAGCGATACTGGTTCCACGTGCTGCAGACCCAGAGGTTTGGATATACATGATATTGGTCGTCATACATGGCTATCCCACGGCATCTTTCTTGGAAGAGGAAATCATAAGGTGATATCGTGAGGGTTTCGTAGGTGAATTCGGGTGGCAATGCTGCGAGCCAGGCGATCAGATCGGCCTCGATGGCCGAGGCGGCGGCGATGATCTCGCCCTCGTTGTTGAAGCTTTTTGCAAGGATCTCTGCGCGGAGATTGGATAGTTTACCGATGACCATGATCAAACGGTTGCTGTGGGCTTCGCTGGGTCGAAGGAACATGGCGAACTTGGTGCACTCTAATAATGATTCGGGTACTCGAGTGTCTCGTTGAATACAGCTGATGATCTGCCCACAAGGTTAGGTTTATGGTAAGATAGACAAGGGCTTAGATAACACACAACTTGATATCGCAAATGCATAAAAAGGCGAAGACCAGCTTCGGTCTTAAGCTGGTCTGTACCCCGCAAATCGAGCAGAGCGGTTGCACCAGATATATGATTAGTCCAGAGATCGATATCTTGCGGGGCTCTCGACGTGACAACCTGTGGCGATTGGCGTCAGTGCGAATCCTTCGAGTCATGGGTATAATGTGGTCCAGTGTCTCACTTCATATATGGCCAGGAGCACGACTGCCCCCAGTGCTTGATTAGTCTTGGCCTCTTCAATGTCGGCCAGAGCAGTGTTAAGCAGATTAAGAGCAGACACATATTCCTTCCGCGCCACATGTCTAAGCGAGTTCGATTTCCTGACGCGGGACAGCATTGCCGACGAAACAGCAACGATACTAGCCTGCATAGCCTGCTGGCTGATGGTGCCCCCGGGCTGCATCAGGAACTTGGTGACAAACTCACTCATCCAAAACGTACCCGGGATGGCATTGGACCGCAGGAAGTAGCAGATAGCCTCCTGCTCAGAGGGTTCAGCAGGTGGCTGGACCTCGAGAGGCATCTGCCATAGATTCGGCGAGTACGTATCGAGTTGTGGATCCGAGTTGAAGTTGAACCAGCCCAGATCCACCGAAACGGTAAGCTCAGACGCAGTGCTCCCGTTTGGGGAAGCAGTGCGAGGGGAGCGCGCTGGTGATCTTTTCTGTCTAGGAGCAGACGATGAACTAGAAGAGCCCGCCTCCGCCTTGCGCACCACTGATTTGCTCTCGTCTCGAAACATCAAGGACAACTGATCCCGATAGCCGGGGCAGTCCCGCTTGGCCCGCATGCATTGTGAGCACGCCGGCCGGGCCTGGTCGCATCGAATCTTTCTCGTCCTGCACTGGCCGCAGCCTTTGCTCGGCTTGCCGCAATAAACCATGATGTAAAGATATGACCATCAAGTCATGGAGGGGCGAGATAGTAATAGAGTCAGCAACGAGCAATCACTTGCACCACCCTCGCCGAATCAGCCCGAACGGGAATAGCGCGTCCAGCTCAGAGTCCAGTTTGGGTGCGCTATACCCAATACGGTAACCATTGCGACGGGGTTTTGCAAAAGCTTGTCGTTTTAAAGGATTTCTGGCCCTGTTGCTTATTTTTTGCAGGCGTCTTTTTGCTGATGCCTGATTATCGTGAGTCAAGCCACATTCTAGAAGGCTGCCACTCTCCTAAAGTGGGTACATTTGGAGAGCTCCATCGACACTCAGCCCCAAATAGCCTCCATCGAAAGCAGTATGCACGTTGTAAAGTAGAACTATATAAGCGAAGATACTCTCAAGAACGTGAATACCATCAATCCAGAGCAATTCTTCCCTTGTGTAGCCACACAACAACCTTGGAACCGTTCTTGATCTTTTGGTCTATATAAAGCCAAAAACGCCATGACTATGTCCTACCACAACGGCATCTCCGTCCTCCAGCTACTCGTCTATATCCCCTCCTTCTTCTTATCAGCATTCCTCGTCTACCGCCATGGCCTCCACACAAACAGCGGCTTTATCTTCCTCGTTATCTTCGCTCTGGCCCGCATCGTCGGCTCATGTTGCGACCTAGCAACAGTTAACAACCCATCCACGGGCCTCTTCATTGCCGCCGCAATCTGTAGCTCGATCGGCTTGTCCCCATTGACGCTCGCATGCACCGGGCTCCTATCTCGAGCCAACCTCTCCGTCCAACACACAACCAGCCGCCCAGCTCTTCCAGATGTCACCTTCCACCTGTACAGACTGCTCACAGTTGTCGCAATGGCACTCAGCATTGCCGGTATCACGGCGAACATGTCCTCCGAGGGCCTGACACACCCGGATATCAAGATAAAGATTGGCATGATTCTTTACCTCGTCTCGTGGGTGGCTATGGTCCTCATCCTGCTCATCATCACCATCCAGCGCAGCTCTCTGGAGCGCGGCGAGCACCGGATTTTGTTGGCTGTGGCCATTTCCTCGCCGTTCATTCTGGTCCGCGTTATATACGCTTTCCTCATCTGGTTCTTGCACAACTCTACCTTCAGCATTATGGACGGTAGTGAGACTGTGGCGCTGGTTATGTCTGTTCTGGAGGAGTTTGTCGTCGTTTTGGTTTGTCTTGGTATTGGTATGACTCTGCGTGTTCGCGGCAAGCAAGTCGGTCGGGGCGAGGAGGCTGCTATGCCTGTTTATCCCTCGCAGTATACCTCTCAGCCTTGATTGCTTGGCCCAGGACGAGTAATATGGCTCGTTTCTATATCTGGGTTGGGCGTATATGGCTTCTCCTTTGTCCTTGTTTCTTTGTTTTGATAGATCGGTTGCATAGCATAGGTAGCGTACGGAGATCTAATTTTTTTAAATCCAAATATAAGTCTCTTATTTCGTACAGTCAAAGTCAAAATTAGTTTTAACTCGACACTCTGACGAATTAGTTCAAGAACCCTAAATCGACACACGCCAATCTAGTTTTAGCCGCAAAGCTGTATTTTATTCACTTATAACTACAAATGAGTCGTTGTTATAGTACCGTAATTCATGCAAACATATCAGATAAAGGGGCTAACATACAAGCTTCCTTCCTGGATTCCTCATCGGTTACCCATCATTCAATAGACTCTACCATAGTCTTCAATTCTTCCAATGATGGTCGGTCACTCGGTACTGGACGCATGCAGGCCTCGACAATAGTGTCAAGTGGGGAAGGGACAACCCACTCAACATACTTGGTTATAGGGAAATTTGCATAGACCATGCATTTTATGCAATCCCCAATATCAAATATGTCTGACTTTGCAGTCCATCCTGCATCTAATCCATCATTGGCGATTTCTGGTGCTGCACGTTGTCCCCACCGGCTCTCAAGGTCGCACAAAGTGAGACGCTCGCCGTTTTCTGAGAAGAGGCAGTTGTCAAGACGCAGATCGCGATGAACAATGCCCAAAGAGTGAAGACAACTAAGGGCTTCAATGATATCAAGAATCCAGCGCTTATAGATATTGAGAGAGGAGACATCTGCAAGCACACATCTGCAGTCTAGCAGTTTCTGAAAGACTAACTGCCCATCATGAGATCTCCCAAGTAATTTGACTATACGGGGAGACAGTGGATTGCCCAGGCATGAGCCACCTTGACACCGAAGCAAGTTCTTAATTTCACTGCGATATTTTCCCTTTTTGACAAAGTGTTTTTCAGTATCAACGTTGATGAGTGGCAACTCTGTGATGAGGTCGCTGACATCTTCAAAATCATCTTCATCAGGCTCAGGAGGTTCCAAGCAGTGGTCAAGTTGACGGACAGTGTTGCCCTCAACTTCAAAGTGGCCGGTGACAGAGGGTAGGTTTTTGCGAAGTCGGAGGATGTCACCTGACAGTGTACCAGGAATATCATATAGACGCACAGAAGTACCCATTTCAGTACCATCTTCATACCAAATTGTCATAGATGGCTTCTCCCCAGGTGGTGAGTTTGTCATGTCGAGGATAGGGTTGGTAGCTGGAGGGAAGAGGTTCGAAGCTTGGCGTATCTCTTGATATTCTTGACGACGCCGAACGACTTCTTGACTAAAGTCATTCTGGCCTTTTTGAGACATTTCCGTTGAATTCTGGTCTGAAGAATAGGGGACAGAAGTGAAGGTGGGAGGAGAAGCAACTACAAAAATTAGCGGTGAAGATAAAATAATAAGCACGTGACAGTGTAACCTAGGTGACAGTGCTGTAAAATTCCACCACTGTGACTTGGTGCCTACCGCGAAAAGCACTGATGCGCCATTGTATTTGTTTGCACCTCAAGTCAGTCACAGGTAATTTGTGTATTTCCAGGGGAGCAAAATACAAAGCCAATGATAGTAGAAGCTTAGGGTTTCTGTGATGGATGTAAGTATGTTATACTATTTTGCTATTAGTGGTGATGTGGCGCCACATTAGATGTGATGCGCCATGCTTGATGTGATGGTCCATACTAGATGTGACGCGCCATACTAGATGCGATGGTCTATGCTAAATGTGATGCGCCATTTTAGATGCGATGCAATGTTAGCTTGTGATGTTGTAATGTTAGATATGCCATGCCTGATGTGATGCACCCCGCCTGATGTGATGCGCCATGCCTAATGTGATAGTCTATGCCTGATGTGATGGCCTATGCCTGACGTGATGCACCACACCTAATGTGATGCGCTATGCCTGATGTGATAGTCTATGCTAGATATAATGCGCTATACTAGATGTGATGGTTCATGCTAAATGTGATGCAATGTTAGATGTGCCATGCCTGATGTGATACACCATGCCTGATGTGATGCGCTATGCGTGATATGATGCGCCATACCTGATGTGATGGTCCATGCCTGATGTGATGTTGCAATGCTAGGCGTGATGTGTCTTGTCCATAAGATGCTAGTAATTTTTGGACCTTTATCCTTCGGTATATGTAAGACTGCTCATCTCCCCTGACTGCTTCAGACTGCAGTGCAAACTCTGGCTAAACATCATTATCTTCTTTGGCAATCCTTCTGTTCAGCTGCGATCTACCAATGGCTGAAATAGCTCAATTGTACAACACCCTGCCCACTTTGGGCGAAGCCGATGAAAAATTCGCCAACCGGGGCAGCGCCTTGAAACTGATAGCTACACTCCTGGCCCAATACAATAATGTCTTCGGCCTTTGCCTTGTGCATGCACATTGTGAGCTCGCCGAAGGAGAGCTGATGGTTGCCCGAGGAAATGTCTCCCAACCAGAAGAATTAAACCAAGGAGATGTCTATCCTGAACGCTGGTTATCTAATGGAGGCCCTTATGAGTTTACCACTCGACACACGTCAATGCCACCCAGTTCGCTTGTGAAGGAATTCCAGCGCATCACAAGTGCTGTGAATCTTCAAGATGTACTTGGCCTCTACCACATTGATAGGGACAAAAATTCCCCAGCACTTATTGAGTGGACGGAGGGCCGGAAGAACCTCACTCGTGAAATGATAAAGAATGATATCGAGTCTAGTCCCGTACAGACGGCTTGGGACTTTGGCCGCGGTGACCCAGTCACAATGGGTTGCGCTATGTACTGCGATACGCGTACGACTCGGAGTGGAAAAAAGAACGTGCACAAAGGTACTCGCACCATTTCAGTAAATGAACTTGGAACGAGTAAGCTAACTACGTACTTGCAATAGGAACTAAGACTCATAAGTAGTGCTAGGCTTTATTGGAGATAGCCTGGGGGGGTTCTGGCTGGCGGGCTTTTGACCACCCTGTCACGTGGTCTCATTCCCCTTCTGGACAGCAACGCCTCTGTATTTAGCCTCACCTAGCTAGCCTCAACTTCCCTTGGTCCTTCATAGCATCATCAATGCACTACTATTCCTCTCTGCCCACACCCTTCAGCTTTGACACCATTTGTGCGCTCGTGCCCATATTCCTTCTGCTAGATGATCTAGGGCCCTAGGCTTGTGAGTCGTGACGGTCGTCCCGACTTTCGAGGCCTGAAAGGGGAAGAGGGAGCAAGGAGAGCTGGTAGCTCGTCGGCATCTGTATTGTATATATGGGAGAGAGAGATAAGAAGAGATAGGAATTGAAACTGTCTAATTATCTATTACAGTATGTGTATGTGTATCATTTAAGCTGACCTCTCGCCGAAGCGATATAGATCCATGTATGAACATATAAGGCGTGCCACTTCCTGAAAACGAACTTAGAGCCTCGTCACGGCCTATCGTGGCCTAAATGCCGTTCCCGCTATTAGTCTGCCCTCGTGGCGCGCGACTTCGAGACCGTTGTGATGCCTTTGCGAAGTCTAGCACGGCCTCTACTGTGTTGGCTCGCGAGGCGCTGTCTGGCTTACCTCTCTTACCTACCTTCTCCAGATCCTCCTAGCAGACTCGACACTCTGACGAATTAGTTCCCGAACCCTAACTCGACACACGCCAATCTAGTTTTAGCCGTAAAGCTGTATTTTATTCACTTATAACTATAAATAAGTCGTTGTTATAGTACCGTAATTTATGCAAAAATATTAGACAAAGGGGCTAATATCTAACAAGATTTTTCTTCCACTTCCTATATTTTGGTTTGGTCTCTCGTCACACGCAGCTTCCACCTACACTCATTTGATATCCAATAGAGGGCTGCGGTGGCGCCGTAAAGAATTAGACCCTTGTAGACAGAAATCTTTCTGTTTCTATAGCTTCTGTTATCTGCTGTTATTTTCGTTCGTGACCGGCGTCTATTAAAAGCTGGATAATCCCGTGAAGGTGAAGCTCCCCTACCTCCCTTCCCTCTTTTCCATTATGGCCGAACGTTGCTAACTAGCAAGGGAAATCATCTAGGAGGCCACGGACACTAAAGTAGTCTACTAGGAAGAGAATAGAAGACGCAAGTCTAGGAACAAGCGAGTGTTGAAGAGAAGAGAAACTAGAGAAGAGCAAACTGACACCTATTCACGGAGGTGGTCATCTGACCAAGAGAGGCCTGTGGCTATTAACAGAAATAAATGTGATAGATACAGGATTCGACCCTACGACACCTTATATATTGCCGTGGGTAAGGGTATGGCCCCAACCATACAAGGCGGCTCTTAAGTACCAGCCAATTGATCTATCACTTCTATGCCTACCACGAATTTTTATGGTTGGCTTGATTTTTCAGCAATTCGTCGAAACACCGCTGAAGGGTCCAGGAAGGTCTCTGCCCGATAACACCTCACACGCCCGGCATCATCCTTCCGGACAAAGAACACAGCAAAACCGGGAATAGTGATTTCGTCGTCTAGGCTGTCTCCTTTGACAAGATATCGGATGGTCGCGGCTTGATAGATTCGAGGGGCGACGTAGTCAAAGTAGCGGATCTCGTGTGTCATCATGTCTAGCTGGCCGAGGACGGTTTTGAACATCTGCCGCACCTCGCTGCCTTTGATCACAGGGCTATTTGCATATTGCATCTCCACGTCGTCGGTCATGAATTCGTCAAGCCACTGGTCGGTGTTGAGGGTGGCACTCGCCCGGTGGAACTGAGTATCGCTATAAGTTCGCTGTTCTGCGATTTTCTGGAAAAAATAGTCTTACCGCTTCTAGCCACTTCAATACGGCGTCATTATCAAGTTCAAGACCGGCAGACATAATGGAATGAAATAAGGAGGATTTAGGGTACAAGCTCTTTAAGATGTAAAGTAAAATAGGCTTTCAAAGCCCGCTGAAGACCTGGTCATATAATTAGCTCCTAAAGACTGCTTATAAATTCAGAATCGACTGTGTTCCGATTCACAGCTTATCTCCGAAAGGTTGGACCGTGCATATCTATCATATCCAATCATAGGTCTTAGTCATTTCGGTGTGGCTGAATGTTGATTTGTTGGTCTCTGCAGCCTTAATTATCTACACTGCAGTAGGGTTCGAGATTTAGCCGCAAGAGTTGGAGTTAAAACCGATTTCGAATATGACTGTACACATCTCTGGCTATCTTTGATGTTTTCAGAGATTAACTGCTACGCCTATGGATTGGTGGCATCCAGTTTGAATTAGAATTAGATAATAATAGTCCTTATGTGAAGCCGTCACATCATGAGCATAACATCCTCAGCTCGTAAAAAAGTGGTCCTAGTCCCAGGCCCACCACACACAGGAACCGCAAAATACAGAAAGACAGGGCAGCGTGACTGGGACTTGCCCACTCCTCATTCACCACTCCACTCGACTCCACACCCTACCACGAATCCACAATCTTCTCCCGGGAGCGCCCAGTAGGGTCCATCTCCTCATTCTCGTTGTAAATGCGCGACACTGTCTCCAACAGCGCGCGGCGACGTCCGATGTTCTCGGCCTGCATCAAGTTCTCCTGACACTTGTGCTCTTCAACCCCGTCGATGCGGGTCTCCAGCACGGCCAGCTGGTAGAGAAGGGGCTCCAACTCCTATATCAAACGCGTTAGCTTCAGCTCAGTTGAGATGGCGTATCTGACGACAATGTGAGGGCAATCTTACTCGGTACCACCCCTTCCGACGTTCCATGTTCTCGTCTTCCACGAGACGCCGGGCCAGTGTATTCAAGCATCCCCGCACTTCCCCAATGCAGCTCTTGTTGAGCTGGGCGATCTTGTTGTTGTAATCAACCGGGGAAGTGCGGGTAGTGCTCTCCGCAGAGCTGCGTGTGGCCGAGCGTATGCTCTCCAGGCTCGGGGAGGGCGCCAGGATCAGATCGGCGGCGGCGAGGAAGTCAGAGAAGCGCCTCTTCAGCTCGACAAGCTTCCCCTGACGCTTCTCCTTCTCCTCCTCCTTCTCGCGTCGCTTCTCCTTCACCTGCTCCTCCCCGAGCCTCTCCTCCTTCTCCTCCTCGCTCATCTCGGGCTTGGGGGCTCGTCGTTCGGTCAGACCGGACAGAACACGGCGCAGTCCTCCGAAGATCCCGGACTGCTTACCCTCGCAAATGGCGAAACCACCGTTTCTGGTTCTGGTAACCCCAGACTGGATGACATTCCCCTCTTTCGACGGGTGACGGCGGAGGAGGTGTTCGAACTGGCTAGGTTCGAACGCCAGGGGCATGGTCGAGACAGGTCCTCCCTCAGAGGGTGCCTGCGAGGCCGGAATACCAGAAACCTCCTTGAGCGATGTCGTGCGCGAGGCGAGCAACACAGGCTTACGCGGGATCTTGAACGAGCTCGCCTGGGACGAAACGGGGCTGGCGGTGTCTGCGCTGGGGGTAGCTTTGTCCTCCTCATCGCTGGACGCAGTCTCACGAATGGTGCGCGGGTGGAAGACCTTGTCTGAAATATACGCTTCGGTATACTTCCCAAGAGGCTCTGACTTGTCCTCAGGGCTGATGATCTCTTCGGCGATTGAAGAAATGAGCAGACCAGGTCCATAGCGGTTCGCGGGACTGCCCATGTCGGTGCTCATGCCCCAGCTCGACTGACCATATGGCGAGAAACTCTCAGGCATAACCTGCCGACTGGTCTTGAAAGCGCGAGGACTGCCAGTCCCATCCATGGATACCACACTTGCAGCGTCGGAGGTGGCTCGTGGGATGCGGTGTTTCTCGACGGTGCCTTCAGTGTCACATGAGGTCCCAGAGTGAATGGAGACCGGACCATCTGCCTTGGAAGTATCGGGAGTACTAGTCGCCTCAGCAAGAGGTGCAGGACACGGAATACGAGAACCTCCGTCATTGCGGCGGGCACTCGACAGCGATCGGGTAGGAGTAGCGTAAGACGATGTAGCTTTGATTGTCAAGTTAGCCCGAGTATTCAATGCGGAGAATGTTGAGTGAGCATGCCTTGGACAAATCGGTTCGGGGCTAATGGGACAGGCGCAGATACGATTCTTTTGCCTCCCATCCAGAAAGTGCCTTTTCTTTCGGTTTCCTCCGAAGTACGACCAGTAGGGGACTTGGTCAATTTGCGACCACTCGACAGTGATCGCGGGCGAGTGACCTGAGAGGATGCATCTTTGATTGTCAAGTTAGCCTGAGCACTCATGTGGCAGAAGTAGAAGTGAACATACCTTGGGCGTTATCTTGCTTCGGGGTGAATGAAACAGTGTTGGATTCGTCCCTGTATTTGATTCCATGGCGAATCCGGAAGGCGCTGGGGATTTTGCTAAGGGACCGAGATGGCGCAGCTTCTACTTGATGTTAGCCAGATCAAATGAGCGAGTTCATTGTCAAGACGTACGTTTCTCTTCGGTCTGCTCCGAAGTGATGCCCTCAGTGGAAGCTGGAGTGACCTTGCGATGCGAATTGGAAGAGAGAGGCGACGCAGCTTCTGGGCTGTGTTAGCCAGATTGGACTGGGTGGAGTATCAATATCGAGGCTTACCTTTCTTTTCGGTCTGCTCCGCAGTGGTACCCTCAGATTGAGCTGGGGTGATCATGGGATGAATTGGGCGGATAGGTGAATCTGGATGGTTTGTTAGCAGGAGTCATCAAGTATGTGCTGGGGGTATATGCGTTGCTTGCCTCCATGAGCAGACTGCCAAGGCCGTTGTTCCTCGTCGCTCGACGAAGAGTCGAGGTGAAGTGCGGTCTTGGGGTCAATGTAGTCTGACAGCGAGGAGATTCCAAATGGGAAGATACTGCCATGGGGTCGGGGCTGGCGCTCGGCGGTGGTGGGAAGGACACGAGCCTTGGCCTCATAGTCAAAGGCTTTAACAGGCTGTGCAGTGGGGGTGGGAGCGATGAGGGAAGCAGAGTTCGAAGAAATTATGGAGGAGGCGAAGTTCAAAGAAGTCGACATGCGGGTTGACGAGGGTTGATTGTGGCCATACTGGTTGTCAGGCTGCGAGTTGCTGAGCTCAGTCGCCAACACGAACTGCTCACGGCGGAGGGAAAACACATTGCCGGCAACGGGACCTCGAGTAACGTTCTCATCGAACGGAGGATATGCAACATCACTGTCACCACAGGACCAGATACCGGAAGAGACCACGGGACTCGACTGGGCTCGTGGCAAAGAGGATACATTGGAGTAGATTGAAGGAGTCTGCTCTTCAGCAAGCCAGTTCTGGGGCTTCTATGAGGTGAGTTTCAGTCCATTATTGCAAGTATTCGGAAATCTATCTCACATTGCCTCCAGAAACTCCACGCCAGGCCTTGCGGAACATCTTGACCGGAGACATTTTCTTTGCCTGAGGAGGCAAACAATTGTTAGTACATTGTTTCAAGCAATATCAAAGGTGTGAGAGACAACCACCATCTGCAGGTGCAGAATATGACCTGCCCCATTCATGGTGAAGTATGCGTCTAGGTCACAGGGTGCTGGAATTGTACATACCATGCTCTTCAATGACTTGGGACTGAAGAAGGGCTTCTTGGTGCTACAGACCGAAGAGTCCGGAGTACATGGCTCAGCGTGCATCTGCAGCTTGCCATCATACTGCTCATGAGCATGAAGTTCACCGGGTAGCGGCATGATGATGGGAGATCCCTCCATCGCCTCCGTAGACGGCGATGATCTGTTCATGATATCGTCAGCCAACGTGGTCAAGACATCAGAAGAGAAGGTCAAGGAGTCAGAGCAGCAGCAGCGGGAAGTGATGGGGCTTGATGAGCGGGGTGCTTGTGAGTTCTGCACGTATCATCGCCCTCTGCAGCTCTGTCGTTTGTGACAAGATGCTCAAGATGCGGCTCGAATGCGGCATCCAGGGTTGGAGTTGGGGTCATACTTACTGGGATGGTTGAGTATGGGATTGAAGGTGAACCATATGCAGTGAGCTCATTGTTCAAGAAAGGTGGAGGATGGAAGAAGCGAAGAAGGAAGAAGAGAGGATGAGTGAGGGAAGACGGCGCATCGTGGGAGGAAGGTCACCAGCACGCTCGAGAGCGTTACGCGATGACTTGAGAGCGTTACTCGACGACTCATCGTGGGATGAGGGTTGCGACGACTAAGCGTGGGGACGAGGGCAGCGACAACATCATAAGCATTCGGTGTGGTGGGATTTCCAAAAGGATACTTACAGGAAAACTTCCATTTTCCAAGGCTTGATCAATGGTATCAACCCTTAAGCATCCCGATTGGAAAATGGCAGCCCTGTACAAAGCAGATATACCATCTTCGACCTCAATCGCCTGGCACGACTCTAGAGCATGTTGGGAACTTCCACCATAATGAGAAAACCCAGCCCGTCGGATCTATTTGGTGTACGCAGGCACCATGGATCTTGTTAGAGCTCTCAACGGAGCTTAGAAGAATTCCAATCAAGTATTAGACAACCTCAAGTGCTTGGAATAGACGAATGACTTTTTAGATTGTATTAGATCTCCAGCAACTAAGCGCCCAGATAAACCCAATATAGAACACCAGCTGGTCATTAACTTAAGCCCGTTTCGACTTCTTGGCCTCGACTTGCTGGCCCCGTTTTCTCTTCCCGGTATGACCGTTGTCAGAGTCGTCCTGTGCACCGCCAGTTCCATCGTCGTGCCATTCGCTGATCTCCCATTCAAATGAAGTAGATTGGTCGTCACTGATACCCATTCCGCGCCGAGCCCGCATCAGCCGGCCGAGACGGCTTCCTTCGACCATTTCCTCGAACCAGGGGATTCCATGTGCCATGCCGCGCCGGAAGCTTCGTGAGATATCTGTTGAGAGTCCAAATGATGGTACAATAACGGAAGATGAAGTACCCATTGCTGGCGCGAGAGCTGAGCTGGACGGTTCAGCCTCTGATTCTTCCTCGTCGGACTCTTCCGGGAGAAGATCGAGCTCGTCTAGCGCACGCTGGTCCTCGCTGGATAGACTTCCAACTGTGATGTTCATAAACTCGGCTTCTTCGGGAGGCTCATCCGTCCAGAATGTCAGAGGTGCTCCGCAGAAACCACAGAAAATGCGCCTGGTGTTGGGCGCATGGCGCGGTGTGAAGTTGCGACGGATGGAAGAGTGTGTTTCGTCCGGGAAGAAAGACCGAGTGCTCGACTGATACCAATCAAGAGGTACGCGAAGCCACGCGGTGATAGGTGTACCATAGGATCGGCCTAGTGCATCGTCAGTCGCCGTTAACGGAGCTTGGAGGGATCTACATACGGTTGTCTCGGGAGCTGTCAAAGTAGACTTCGGCATGTTCGGTCACATCCTCGGGGATCTGGATGCTGTACTCATTACGACCACATGAGCATGATCCATGCAGCGGCTCGTACGCCATGTTGTACGGTGGTACAAGTAACGGCGCCGGACTGGACTGGATGGGTACAGAGAGCTGAGATATCGGCAATGTGGGGGAGCAGCTGTATCGCGGCTCTTCAATTGAGTTGTACCCCTGTGTATGGGAAATCTCGGTGACTCTCACACAGGAGAAGGGCGAAAAAAAAGGAAGCAGGGTGTGTGAAGGGTGGAACCCTTGGACCCTCTCTATGACGTTTAAAGATTGCCAAGATCCAAACTTCCGGGCTTTCTCCGCATCGGTCTTATCGGTCCTATCGGTTTCCTTCCGCGTTCCAAACCCTCCCTCTTCTATCCACCCCTCTCTACCACTCCACCGGCTACAGTCCACGGCTCTCGCAATCTAGTCGACCATACTCGCATCGGATTCCCTTCTGTCGCGTTCGATCGCACCCTCGTTACAGGATGAATCCCGACGACGACGACCGGTCTTCATCGACCCCGACTGCTGCATCCAAGTCGGTATCCGGTCAAGACAAAGACAAGCCTCGCCTGACCGACCAAGAGAAGAAGAACAACCATATCGCATCCGAGCAGAAGCGCCGCGCTGCCATCCGTGAGGGCTTCGACCGACTCACGGAATTGGTGCCTGGCCTCGAAGGCCAAGGTCGCAGCGAGAGCATTGTGCTGCAGAAAACGGTCGAATTCATGCATTTGAAGCTCCAAGAGCGACAAGACCTGATTGCGGAGGTTGAGAACAGAGGTGGTCGGGTAGATGATGCATTGCGGCCGACATAGTCTTGGTCGTCTTTCTGCTGCCTTTGCATCGTCCTCTCTTCACTTCTCCTCTGTTATCATGGCATGACCTGCGGCTGTATACACGCTTGTGCCGAGGTTCGGGGCCGGTCTCCCCTGCACACGAAAATCAATCCATGCATCTGCCACGAATCCCCTTTCGCCTCTCGATATCACCGGTGTACGTTTGAGCCCATGGGAACGAATGCCAGTTGTATTCTCGCCTTCGCGGGTTCTCCTGTCTGACGCGTTTTCCCATCCGATCATTCTCTTCATGCGCTGGGCTGCATCCCTACAACTACCGGTGGATATTCTGGTTTTTCGAATGCTTCTGTTTCACCGTGGGTCGTTTTCATCCTACTTTGCGCTTATTATTCTTTGTAAATCTTCAATCACAACTTGCCACTGGGCATGGTGCTGGGAACCAGAATGTCTCAGTATGGGCGTGGCTACGGAGCCACTCGGGGCGTTTTTTCTACTAAACGGCAACTTCGGTTCAACGTTTTACATGCTTTCGCAGATATCTCTAGACAATAGTCGTAATTCTGAGGTATTCAGGGGCCGGTGTGTTCTGTTCTGTTCTACCGAGGACCACAGCTGGGGACTATCACGTGTGACCATGCCGAGCTGATTGGGCCGTGCGGGGACACAAGTACGTTCGTCTCTACACCTGGTTCGCATCTTGAAAGTCTTGACACTCTTTTCAATTTAAAGTACACTCAAATCAAACTCAACTATCGAAGTATATACACAGGTCCACACTATACAGGCTACTCGAGATACCTGTTGGGCGTGTAGAGCGGCATCGAGTCCTCCCAGATCGTATCTGTGAGCAGCTGCTTGTTGGAACCATCGTAGTCCATGATCATGATTTGACCATAGGGTTGGAAGGTGTTATCGAAGAGCGCGCTCTCTGCGCAGGTTGTCATGGTGGCTTGGAGGGGTGGGTTCTTCAGCGCGGATCAGACAATGAGAACACCCGGCATGCAGCACACTGAAATGGCCAAAATCTGTCACGACTGAGCATCGAGCGTTTTGGATTTCAGGGATCAAAGAGCAAAGGTCGTATATTCCGACGGGTATTTCTCGCCGATCGCTTTTCCCATTACTCCTGGTCCAGTATACAACCATCCGCCCGGGCAATAGGGCATCTGGACATGCTGTGAATAATTCAATTAGGCCCTCAGTATCCGGTGTGACGGTCTAAGTGAATCAAGACACAATGAGTCTATTTAATTTTCTGTGAACTGAATTCGAAGGCTGCAAGTTGCTGTTCGCCCCGCATGACGTGCTGCATAGATCGTAATCGATTGGAATGCACTCACATCAACAATTTCCCCGTTATTCCAAGACCAGAAGAAGTTACAGATCAACTCCGAAGCTGCAGGTCTATGCTGTTCAGAATTGACGTTGGAAAAAAAAATATCGAAGACAAGTACCAATCAGGAATGTCGTCAGTGGAGACGCAAGGTTCAATCACAGGCGGCCAATTACACTCAGCCCAGCATTTAACCACAGCACCTTCAGATACCACCTCCACACAAAACCCAATCCCAATCATGACCGGCTGCAAAGAAGCTCTCCTCGACCACGTCGACTCCCCAGCCGACCCTCCACCAGCCTACGACCCCCCAACCAAGCCCCGCGGGGCACCGCTTCCCCGCCCGCCGCCGCTCTCACTACCCGTACTCAACGAACTCCGCACGAAAAGAGTCATCCTAGCCTCCCAATCCCCGCGCCGACGACAAATAATAGGCTACCTAGGCCTCCCCATCGAAGTCATCCCCTCCAATGCAGCCGAAGACCTGCCGAAAAGCCTAGCGCCCTTCGAATACGTGCTCGGCACGGCTACCAAGAAAGCCCAGGCTGTTTACCAGCAGGAAATCACCAACGAAGAGAAGGGTGAGCCGGCTCTTATCCTCGCTGCTGATACTGTCGTTGTCAATACTGCTACCGGCACTATCCTTGAGAAACCTACTTCCGAGGCTCACCATTTCTCGATGCTGCGGTCGCTGCGCGATTCTCGGAACCACAAGGTTTACACGGCGCTGGTGGCTATGGCTCCGCTGGAGAGTGCGAGGCAGCCTGGGTATGCTATGGAGTCGCATGTTGAGGAGACGGATGTCGTGTTTGATGGGGATGTTTCGGATGAGTTGATTATGGCTTATGTGCGCACGCGCGAGGGCGCGGATAAGGCTGGTGGGTATGGGTTGCAGGGGTTGGGGTCTATTCTTGTGGAGAAAGTTGAGGGCAGTTATGATAATGTTATCGGGTTGCCGCTCAAGGCGACGTTGAAGATTATCGAGGCTGTTATGGCCAAGGCGGATGATGAGGATCGGTTGCCGGATGATCCGGTGTTGGAGGAGGAGGAGGATGAGGAGGAGGAGTGAGTTGTATAAAAGGACTGAGCGTTGAGATTGCCCTTATCATTGTTGAGTGGGTCTTGTTTTGTTACCCTTTGCGCTTTCGGATAGATCCTATACAGATACGAATATACTTCACTGGAACGGTATCAATGTGGGTACAGAGGATATAATTCTTGGAGGTAGGAAGAATTGGGCACCGACTGTGTCGGGCAGGACAAATGAGAAATTTCGACGACATATACATAGGCGGAACGCCTGACCAAAATAAAGAAAACCAAAACCCTTTTCAAATGACTCCGCTTTATGCGTTCCAGATCCGGCGCAGGGCCTCGG
The DNA here is from genome assembly GCA_027569585.1 of Penicillium silybi. NCBI lineage: Eukaryota > Fungi > Ascomycota > Eurotiomycetes > Eurotiales > Aspergillaceae > Penicillium > Penicillium silybi. Next base: position 205,719 of record JAPDFI010000002.1, on the reverse strand, counting down.
TGACGCCCACATCGTTGGTCTCAAACTCGTACAGGCCGACCGCAGTGGTCAGGGTGAAGGCGCGCAGAAGCCAGTTGAGGAATGAGTGGAACTTGGGCACACGCTGGGGGCGGAAGTAGTCGATGATGGAAGCCCTAGTAAAGGTTAAACAGGTACGGATATGATATGCGACGGCCGGGCGGCTTACTGGAATCCGACGTGGGAGTGGGCAACCAGGAGGGAGCAGAGGACGGCGTCCATGACGGGGTTGAGGGAGCCGGCGGCGAAGGGAGCGATGCAGACGGGGATCAGACCGACACAGACAGCTCTGTAGATATCGGTCAGCATTCACGTCCAAAGTAGCGGGTCATTTCCTCGAAGCCGGGATATGACGAACCTCTCGAAAGTCCAGTGGTAGCTACCCTCGGAGGGGTGAGGCTTGGGGACGGGAACCGGGTCGTTCACTATGGAAATTAGTACGAATCCAGGAAGCCGCCAATCCTGCCATCTGCCTCGCCATTCCAGCCGAAATCCACAGAATCGATATGGGGTAAACGCAATCCGGGGTCGGATCTGAAGGGCGAGACAAAAGGCATAAAAGCTTCGGGTCGTCACATACTGGTTCCTTCGAGCGACTCTGTACGGAAAACACGTTAGCAATTGTCCACATGATCAAACACTCTTCGCAATCTCAACACCAATTCATCCCTGGAGAGAGGCTATACGTACGCGGCAACGGGGGCAGGATCTGCTTCCGAGCGGAGGCGTGGAAAGCGACCATCTGCGACACGCCGACATTCTGGCGCAGAAGGGGCGACCGGGTCGCGAGGGTCTGCCGAAGCAGTGACGGGCGCGCGAATGAAGCCATAGTTGCAGGTATGGAGGAGGGGAGAGCAAGACACGCACAAGGATGAAGTTGGCAACCTCGGGAGTCCGACTCGGTATGTCAGCGAATTCTACGTCAGGTGATTGGCTGCCAGGAATCCGCCCAGCCGAGATTGGCCGATGACCGAGAAACATTTATCCAGACTTTTATACTCATGGTTTATTGTGAGCTTTGCTTATTTCTCGGTTGTGATCTTACTCATGTTGGAAATAGTGCTTATTGCGTATCGTCAATTGATTTGTCTCTATTCACTTTGCACGGTTACATCCCCGGAACGTCATAACCGAGACAACCCGAAAATGTCATATCCCGGAATCTCATGGCGGGCATATCGTCATTTTATTTTAACACTTTCCAATTAGAACTTCAGCACGGCCTTGCCCTTGTTCGTGCCGTGGAAGATGCCAACCAGTCCCTCGGCAGCGTTGTCTATACCCGCGGTCTCGTGGATGAGCACCTTGAACGAGCCATCCTTGATCCACTTCTGCACGTTCTTCTGGTGCTCCTTGGTGTAGACGGGACCCATATTTTCATCGCCGACGATGAATCCGCGCATCGTGATACGCTTGACGAGGACTTGGTGGATGTTGGTGATGGGGTAGGGAGCCGAGTTGTACTGGGAGATCAGACCGCAGACGACGACGCGGCCGAAGTTGTTCATGGCGTCCAGCGCAGCCTCGAGGTGCTCGCCGCCCACGTTCTCGTAGTATATATCGATACCCTGGGGGGCAAGGCGGGCCAGCGCAGCGGCGGGTTTCTCGGTCTTGTAGTTGAAGCCACCGTCGAAGCCGAGCTCCTTGGTGATGAACTCGAGCTTTTCGTCTGAGCCCACGGATCCAATGACCTTCAGACCCTCATGCTTGGCCAGCTGGCCGACGATCTGGCCGACGGCACCGCTAGCCGCAGACACAAAGATGGTCTCGCCCTTCTTGGGCTTGCCAATCTCGTACAGCGACGAGTAGGCGGTCAGGCCGGGCATGCCCAGAGCACCCAGGAAGACACGGATATCCTCGATACCGAGAGGATTCTCGAGCTTGCGGATGCGGACGAGGTTCTTGGCATCCAGAGCAACGATATCCTGGACGGGAATGTGGCCAATGACCAGATCGCCCTCCTTGTAGTTGGCGCTCTTCGAGCGGAGGACCTTGGCAATGCTGTCGCTCTCAATGGCCTTGTTGAGCTCGAAGGCGGGAGCGTAGGACTTCACTTCGGCGGGGCGCATACGGCCGCGCATGTAGGGGTCGAAGCTGCTGTAGAGGGACTTCAGGACGACACCGTCGGCGGGAGCCTCAACGTTGGCATCATAGGCGGCGGGCTCGATAGTTAGGTGCTCCCCAGGGACGGGGTAGCCCTGGGGGATAGCCTTGAAGACAAGAGCTTTGTTGGACATGATGACGAGGGGAGGTATATAGGTAGGCAGGTGGGAGATGGAGGGTATGTGAGCCGAAACTCAGGCTGACGCAATGCTTTTATAACAGAAAGCCTGTACGACTGTCAAGCGGGGCAACAACGGGGACCGAGGCAGAATTCAAGAAACGGTGTTTATCATTATAAAGCAAACTGTTGCCGATGGGTCCCGGAGAAGCTTCTCGAGAAGGTTATAGTCAATCTCGAAACGTTGACGTGGGTCCACTCCCTTTCACAGTCTCCGTCATCATGACTCCAACAATGCAAACTCTATGAGACAACTACGTGCCACCGCAGTCTTCCAACTTTGCCACTTGGCGAGCTCGCAAAGAGCTGTTTCAATTGAACGGAGACTTTTGGGTGGGGCACATTGAGTGCCGTGGTGGAGCTCGGAGGAACTGAAAACGAGTCAAGCCGACGGGCGACACCCATTCTGGGTAGTATAACCGTGTGCATCATCCGCCATGAATAATCAGAATAACCAGAATGAGATCCACCAGCGTTTCTAATCACGGAGCAACTTACCCGATCCGGAGGTGGTGGGGAAGACCCTGCAAGCTTGGCTTCGGACGGTTTCGATGCGATCTCGATTCGCCTGGATTTAGCTGCGTGGACTGGTCATTGGATGTATAGGTGCTGCACATGTCTACATAAATATCGCAGGGCACAGAATCGATAAATCGATACCTAGGTAATGCAAAAGCATTAATGTCAAGGCACGCTTATCTGTGTGGCCCCGGGGAGAGCATATCGTCAGGAAAATATATCTTGGAATTAGATGGTATCAAACTCTCAACATTAAACAGCTATTATATCCAAAGTGGTTCATAAACCCGTCTATGCCTTTCCGGCCACCATACCCGCCGCTTTGGAGATAAAATAGTCTTTGCCCTTGATCATCTTCACCATGAAGCTGAAGGGGGTAAAGCCGAAGATCTGTCCAGTGCCGCCCGACGCGCCAACCGGAACAACCATCATGATGCTCTCGCCCTGATCAAAGGACTTTCGCTCGCCCTTGCCCTGGATATCTGCCTTCAAATTGTTGGCCGCCACTGCGGCCTGTTCCGCAGCCTTGAACGACAGGCGCATCGAATTGTTGGTGATGTCGCCGGCAGCATAGATGTTCTCCGACGACTCAACACGCATCTCCTTGTCTACCTTGACCCAACCGTCCTTGTCCAGGAATTGCTCCGGAATGAAGCTGTTGTTGGGGATCACACCAGTGGTGGGGATATAAAGGTCGGCGGAGATTCTGTCGCCATTGTCCAGGGAGACCGTCCATGCGTCGCCTGATGCCTCGGCACCGGTCACTCGCGTAGAGGTAATGATCTTGATATTCTTCTGCTTCAACAACTTTTCCGCGGCCGAGCTGCCCGATGGCTTGAGCATCGGGAGCACACGGTCCGTCGCAGAGACAAGGGTGATACTCGCCGTACTGCCACTCTGCTCCGCGGCCTCGGCCAGCTCACCGGCCAGCTCAACGCCAATGGGCCCGGCACCGCCAATGACGATCTCCTTGGCTGCAGCGATCTTTTGTTGGGCCGCCTCGAGAAGCTGCTTCACGTCATCGCGGTTGGACTGCTTGAACGGGATTGAGAAGCCGGTAATCTCGCCAGTGGTGGAAGTAGTAGTGCTTCCGGAGGCGATAACGAGATAATCATACGAGACGGACCTGGCCTCGCCGTTATTGGGAGTCACCGAAACGTTCTTGGCGGCGACGTCGATGGCGGTCGCAGTGCCCTGGATGAATTCAAAGTTTTCGGCCTGGTACTTTTTGAAGGCGTCAGTGATCGAAAGCAGATACTGCTCCGACTTGAAAGCCTTGGCCTTGGCGACGATGCGGGGTGCCGCGATATTCCAATAGAAGGAGGTTGCCGGGTTGATCAAGGTAACCTTGATGTCGGGAACCTCAAGCAAGGAATGAGCGATGTTGAGCCCGGCGTAGGACGCTCCGACGATCACGACGTTGACAGGAGCCATGGTGGATGCTGGAGAGATTAATAGATAGGAAAGTTCCAGACTGGGGGCGGGGCCATCTTATAGGGAATGTTGGGGTCCCCCTGCATGTCTCTGATGCATTCCAGCGCCCATGAGATACTGTCAGACCATCCACGTCCCAAATAGAATCGATAGTTAGATCTACCCGTGGCGTTTGTCAGCCCATACAAGGAAAATCAGCAGTGCTTAGAAATCCCGTATTCAGTTTTTTTGGGTCGGCTCGTTCAAGGTCCGTTTCCGTTCCGCTGACTCAGAGCACCCAAGTCCGTGAATTCTTTGAGAGAAATCTAGTTTTTTAAGCATGGCATTGCTTTGATGAACATTGAAGCAGCGTAGTGAATTTGGATAATTACTGTAATCTATGACATACGAATTCGACAAAGCTAGTCGAGTTCCCATAAAGTGGGAGGCGATTTGTTGGTGAAATGGGTGACTGGAAGCAACCGATATAGCTGAAAGAAAAGCCTACTTTTCCATCCAAGGTCGACGTGGCGCAGTGGTTACCGCGGCGGCCTGCTAGAGCCTTCAAACGCCTTAGTTTACTAAGGTTTGATCTCTCACATAGGAGAGCCGTTTCCTTCGGGTTCCTCGGTTCGAATCCGGGCGTCGACGATTTCTTTTTTCTTTTCTTTCCTTTTCTTTCTTATTCTTTTTCTTTTTCGTTCTGTTCGTTCTGGAATTCAATCCGAGTGTGACTGGATTACCTTGTTTTTCCCTTATGTTTCTCTTTTTTACTTTTCCTTTGACCCTAGGCACTTGAATTTTCCCAGTACCAGGACATGAAAAGTTCGTTACCAAGATTGCCACCCACTTGGGCCTAGTCCCTGGCACTATCGATAAGAGTCATGTGATGTAAATTTTGGTTTTACGATTTCTGTCGCGCCGAATTAATCCTGTCTCACCCTTTTCATCAACATCCTTCAAAATGTTTGGTGCCGTTCGTCGATTCGGTGTCTCCCAGGCACTGCGCGCCTCTGCGCCGCGTTCTCTTTCAACTAGATGGGCGCCCCAATTACTCAAATGGCAGCCCCCGTCTACCCGGTCTCCTGCCCTGGCCCGATCTTTTCAAACTTCGTTCCCTGCGCTGAGCGCCGCCTCCGCGGAGGCTTCGGAGGCCGCTGCCTCATTGGAGAAAGAATTGATCACCGAGTTTGCGGATTTGCAGACCAAGGGTCTCGTCGACGCTTCGATTGTTCAGAACATCACCAGACCTTCTCGGATGGGCTTGACGACCATGACCGATGTGCAGAGCCAAACTCTGCACCAGATGCTCCAGGGCGATGATGTGTAAGTTGAATTGCTTCCAGTCGATTTCTCTTGCTCAGTCTACTAACGCTTCCTTAGTCTGGCCCAGGCAAAGACCGGAACTGGCAAGACGCTTGCCTTCCTCGTCCCGACTATGCAGAACATCCTCAGTGACCCTACGCTCAACACAAAGCCCGCTTACAGTGGTAACCGGGGCGCTAGTGCTGCCGACATTCGGGCCCTCATCATCTCTCCCACTCGAGAGCTTGCTGAGCAAATCGCCGTTGAGGCCATCAAGGTGGCTGAGGGCACCGGACTCAAGGTGCAGACTGCAGTTGGTGGCACGCAGAAGAAGGCTGGCTTGATGAGAATTCAGCGATTCGGCTGCCACTTGTTGGTCGGCACCCCTGGTCGTATCAAGGACATTTTCTCGGACCCTACGAGTGGTGTTTCTGCTCCGAAGCTGAACACCCTGATCCTGGACGAGGCTGATCGCCTTCTGGACCAGGGCTTCGCCCCCGAGGTCCAGGCCATCCAGGATCTCCTTCCGGATCCCTTCAAGGTGGACCGCCAAACTGTCATGTTCTCGGCCACTGTTCCCAAAGAGGTTATGCACATGGTCAAGCGTACTATGAAGCCGGACTTCAAGTTCGTTAAGACTGTTCGCGATGATGAGGTCCCTACCCATTTCCGAGTCCCGCAGAAGACTGTCTTCCTGCGCGGATATGAAAATGCCCTGCCCGCGATCCTTGAGCTCGCCAAGAACTACCAGGCTCAGCAACAAGCCGATCCTAACCTGCGGCCATTCAAGGCAATTGTTTACTTCAACTCGGCCAGCGAGGTTCGCCTTGCGGCCGAGGCGTTCAATTCTCTCAAGTCCGAGCCCGGTGACTACCGCAGCCGATCTCCTCTGGGTGGCATGAAGCTGCTGGAGATCCATGCCCGTCTCAGCCAGGGCCAGCGCACCCACAGCGCGAGCATGTTCCGAAAGAGCCCCGAGGCCATCCTCTTCTCTTCGGACGTGACCGCTCGCGGTATGGATTTCCCCGATGTCACCCACGTTATCCAGGTTGGCGTACCCCGTGACCGCGAGACCTATGTCCACCGACTTGGTCGTACTGCCCGTGCCAACAAGACCGGTGAGGGCTGGGTGTTCCTCCACGACGGAGAGAACGACTACTTCACCAACAGACTGGGAGATTTGCCCCTCAACGAGGACAGTCAGTCTCTACCCACTGCCATGGCAGACATGTCCAAGGGCCCGGAAAACCTCTCTCCTGCGACTGCCTTGACCATCGGCCAGATGAAGTCCGCTATGAAAGAGGTCTCCCCCATCATTCGTGAGAACACATACCGCTCCCAGCTCGGCACTCTGCTGCAAAGCTTTGCCAGCAAGCGCCACGCCATTCGCATCCTGAACGACCTCGCCGTCAACGGCTACGGCCTGCCCGAACCCCCGGCTGTCAATCCCAACGTTGCCCGCAACCTCGGCGTTGACCAAATCCCGGAGTTGAAGATTGGCCATGCGCAACAGCGTCATGTGGGCATCGGCCAGAGACCTCATTCGACTGGCCAGCGTGGTTCCGACCGTCGTTTCGGTGATCGCAGCTTCGGTAACCGCGGTGACCGTGGTGATCATGGCTACCCTCGTCGTAGCTTCGATCGCGACCAGGATGGAGGCGACCGTCGGGTCCGCCCCTCCGGCTTTGGCGGACGACGCTCCCGCTTCTGATCATGATCGTGATCTCGGACCTGTGCAAGACGAGCAAATTGGTCTCCAGCTCCAGCTCCAGCTGCCGTTAGGTCATGCCTTGCATCCGACTTCATGACACAAGAAAATTGATAAGAGATATCCCATCCTTTTCGCATCGGGCGGCGTCCTTTGTCTCTTGGCTTGTTACCATGTACACTATGTCTGTCTTTGGGTCTTTCCACTTTCTCTCCCAAACTTCTCAGCTCAAGTTGGTTCTACTATCCTGTTTTATTTCAGTCTTGTCTTACATATGATCTTTTCTAATTTGGCCATGTTTTATGTGTAACACTTTCTGAACTCCCATCGAAACCCTAATTCTATCGTATGAAGCATCCAAGCATCCATCGTCTAACATGTCCATTTTTGCGGGGGGAATAAGTAACACAATGGAAGTCAGGAAAAGGTTCGAAACCGTATATAAATATAAAATTCACGCATATCCCAAATATTCTGCAGTTCTGAAAAGACGAAAAAGAAAAAAAAAAATGGAAACCGAATCTACCACGGGAAGAAATAGAATACTCACCAGAACATCTAACATTTCTACTCGCGCGCAATCATGTGCTCACGCGCAGGACCAGTCCCAATCCACTTGATAGGAACACCACCGATCTCACGCTCAATGTACTCAATGTAGGCCTTAGCGTTAGGCGGCAGGTCCTCGTAACGGGTAACACCCATGGTGTTGCTCTTCCAGCCAGGCAGAGTAACGTACTCGACCTGGAGCTTCTCGACGACGTTAGGGTCGGCAGGGAAGGAACCGGTGGTGCGGGTGCCGTCGGGCAGGATGTACGCAACTCCGACCTTGATCTCGTCAAAGTCATCCAGGACATCGAGCTTGGTCAGGTTGAGAGCGGTGTAGTGGTTGATGGCGTGGGAGTACCGCGCCAGCACGAGATCGAGCCAGCCGCACCGGCGGCGACGGCCGGTTGTCACGCCGAATTCGCGGCCGACGCTCTGCAGCTTGTCGCCGGCTTCGTTGAGCTGTTCGCTGGGGAAGGGTCCGGAGCCGACGCGCGTGGTGTAGGCTTTCAGGACTCCGATGACGGACTTGATGCTGGTCGGGTTGAGAGCGAGGGCCTGCACGGCTCCGCCCAGACCCGTTGATGAGGAGGTTACGAAGGGGTATGTGCCGTGGTCCAGGTCCAGCATCAGGGCGTTGGCGCCCTCGACCAGCGTGTTGGGCGAGTTCTTGTGCTCCTGCAGGAAGGCGAGCTGGTCGACAATGTACGGCTTCAGCTGCTTGCGGTACTCCTGCTTCTGTATTAGCCATACAGAAGAAAAAACAATTCGTTCTTCTCCGTACCTTGAAACGAGCAATCTCCTCCTCGACATCGTAGGCCAAATCACCGAAGCGCGCACGGTAGGCAGTGTTCAGCGTGCGCAGTTTCCGCTCAAATGTCTCCTCGTCCAGCACTTCTCCGATGCGCACACCGCGGCGCGCGGCCTTGTCACTGTAGCAGGGACCGATACCCTTACCGGTGGTGCCGACCTTGCGGCCGCCGAGACCGGCCTCCTCCAGACCGTCAACAACGGAGTGCAGATCGAAGCAGACGTGCGCGCGGTCGGAGATGAAAATGCGCTTGCCGGCGGTGGACAGGCCCTTGGTCTCGAGCTGGGCCAGCTCCTTGAAGAAGCTGGGAACGTGGACCACGGTGCCGGCGCCGATCAGGTTGATACATGAGGGGGAGACGAGGCCCGAGGGCAGAATGTGGAAGTCGTAGGTGACGTTCTCATGGACGATGGTGTGGCCGGCGTCTAATTGCGGAGGGTCAGTTGGAATCCGGGATGATGTGCACCTAGATGTAGCAGGAGGGAGAACTCACTGTGACCACCAGCTGCACGACAGCACAGCGTCGCCTGCTGCGACAGCATGTCTGTAATTTTTCCCTTGCCTGTTGCAATTCAGCATTCCAGTTCCAATTCCAATTCCCTCCCGAGTGAAAGCATACCCTCATCTCCCCATTGACTGCCCAAAACGATAGAGACCATGGTGGCTTCTCTGTATGTCTGGTTTGAAGTGCGGATTCGCAATTGCCGGGGATTTGAAGAAAGAAGAGCGTCCGGGCTTCGGATAGCGGGGCAAACTGCAAACTGCAAACTGGCTCGGGTCAGTCTCGGTGAGTCCCTCGGGGGTTCGCACTTGGGCCCGGCAATGGACTTACAATTGACGGATAAATCTCTAGGATTGAAAAAGGCAGCAGGAATTGAGAATTGACTTGACTCCCTTTGAAGCACTGAGTGACTCACGGAGTATATTTTTTTCGTAACCTCGTAACGTAACCGCGGGGTTGCTGCCTCAGGCATACAGGCATCAAGGCATCTAGGGCAAGGGTTTTTCCCTGCGCTTTCTATTCGAAAAGACTCTGGTTTCGTGTATTCTAGCTATTCTAGTTATTCGAGCTGCTTTGCATTCCACGACTGATTTAATCTATGAATTCGATCATCTCGCGTCTCCCCTTATAGAAAACATAGAAACCATCTTGACGCGCCCGATCTTCGCCATAAACCGGCACCGATTTTAGACAGGCAGTTGCTTAACCTATCACGCGAGAGCTTCCTTCCCTGTCTATATCTGAACTTGATCCGTTATTCATGACAGATCGTTATCCGAGCTTAATGGCAGGTTCAAGGTGTCCGGTTTCTACATACCCCAAAACACCCCTATAAGAAGTATAGTTCCAGAATTACTCGATCCGTACAAACAACAATGGATGCAACGTATTAGATCTATCAAATGCAATATCCAGGGTATTCTCCGAACCGACACCGTGCCCACCATGCAGAAAAGTCGTACCCCACCAGCGACGCGCACGCCCAAAGGCACCGAAAACGCCAGCAATCCTCATCAGAAGCAATCACACCACCTTCCCACCATTCCGAATCCATTCCCGCAGCCGACCAAGATCCAATATGCATTCGCGATGCAGTTCACAGGCTACATCCCAGTGCTTGCGGACCCGGACATCCTCCTCGATACCGCGCAGATATGCACTGAACCCGCCCTTGCCGCTACCGGGGACAAGGTCGTCGCCGCCGTCGGGCTGGTGGGTATCGCTCTTCTCGTCGTCGTCGGCTCCGTTTATTTTCAGCTTTGCTGTGTCGCCGACGGCGCTGATCCAGCGCGGTGAGAGGCCTGTTTCGATGGCTTCTTGGCGCGTGTTGAAGTGTAGGAGCATGCGGCGGTTGAATGTGTTCCAGTCGTGCATGTATGTGCTCATGGCGGATACGTACCAGTTCCACTTGTCACGGGAGAGCGTGAGTTGGGAGCCTGGGTAGGCTGCGGTTGGTTGTGGTGCCCATGGCCGCTTGGGAGGGTTTGGTAGTATGAGTTCTCGAGGTCGGATGTCACGCTTTGTTGTTGTGGGTTGTTTTGCTCTGGAGTCGAATGGGAGATTGGCGTGGACATCTTCCAGGTTCTCGATTCCACCGCTGTTTGTGCTGGTAAACGGTGCCGTGTTTCGGAGATTGTCCAGATCAAAGAGTGGAGTACGGGTCTCCGTATTAGGTGTGCCACCCTCTGTCTGCGAAGTTGGCTGGGCCATCTTGGTTCCGGCAGGAGGGTCTTGAGTAGTATGGGCAGCGAGGTCCGGATAACTCGTACTTCTCGTTTCACTGGCAGAGGGGTTTTCAGGCATGGTACTTGCTGGCGCGGGAGGCTCATCGATGTCCATGGCCTCGGCATCAGCAGGCACTGACCGGCTGGGCCCAGGAGGTGTGTTGCCATTGATTGTCTCCTTGGCTTCGTCGGCTTCAGTGGCCACGCTAGGAGCCTGAGGGGTACTTCGTACTTTCGTGCCTGTTCTTGCCTGCTTCTTCGGACTTCGCGGGGGCGTGTTGGAAGATGATCGCACTTTGTCGGCCTCTTGAGCATTCCAAGAAATATCCTTCACCTTCTCAAACCACTGGTCCGCAGAGAACTTTGCCTGTGCAAATGGAGTAGGCAACTGCTGCGACGGCTGCGGCGCAGGGCCGAACGGATGTAAGCGAGACGATCCTGTCGACGTTCCAGTTTGTGTAGAGTCAGTCCGAGTTGATGCGCGGGGTCGATTCTGCGTATTAGGATATTTTCTATCCGTGGAACTGGCACCAAGGAAGTCGAATTTTTGTAAATGTTCCCTCCAGTCTTCGGCGGAGAACTTTTTGTGCAGGTTGCCGGAGCTATTTCCTCCCAATGGGGTTGATAGTGGATTTGTCGTATTTTGTGCCGAGTTGAATCTGTCAAGAGATTATGAGCCTACATTATCACGCAGCATGTGGGTTTAACATACCCGGAGTTCGAGTCCTCAGACTGTGCCTGTGGGTCCGGTCGATACGATCCCTTTGGGAATGCCGCGCTGTCCGAGTTGTGTCCTGTGCGTCCGTCGCGGTCAGCGGCCCAATCCACGAAATACGGGACCCGGTCTTGCCGGGAAGGTCTCCGCCAACCATCGTCTGGCCGGGGTGTAGGTGGCCGGAAGCGATGGGAGTTCAAGCGGGTGGGAGGGTTCTCACCATGTCCAGAGCTGGAGTTTTCATGTCGATAGAAGTCGGCGAATTTCTGATTAGGTCGTAGTCGACTCTTGGGTACGGCCTTGGGTTTGAATGCGTTAGGTCGGCGCACGTCCTCTTCAGTTTCATCGTCCTCCTCGATATCACTAGAACTCGTAGATACAGAGTAGGTACGGTTCCGTCTAGCATTGGGGCTGGAGCTGCGATGCCTATCCGAGTCGCCGTTGACAGGACTGGATGGGTTTGTGCGCGAGTTTGCCGTTCGATAGGAACCCGAGGGTGTGCGCACAGTTGACGAGCGTCCGAGTCCAGAGCTCGAGAAGAAAGTCTTCTCGCCTCCCGAGGTGGCATAGCCTGTACCGGTTCGCTGTGCGAAAGAAGGAGCCGGTTCTGGACCCGCGGGTTTCTTTGCGGTTGGCGGAGGCGCAGAATCGAAATACATACTGCTTGGCCGCTCGCTTCGAGTGCTGGTATACGCTGAAGTATTTGGAGCCATAGGCTCATCACCTCCCGCAGTACCCGGCGCGAAACCATTTCTCTTCTTCGGAGAATTGGGACTCGCAGGTCCCTGGGATTTCATACTTTCTTTGAAGTACTCATACGCAGACTTAGGGCGCTGGTTACCGAAAGGCGCATTCTGCTGCCTCGGCGTGCTTCCCGAAGAAGCAGTTGTGCGTCCTGTCTCGGGATCGAAAGCTCGCCAGCCTCCTGCATTAGAGCCTCTCATGCCATGGAAAGCCCTGAACGCATCAGCTCTGGTCTGGGCCTCGTCCTGTGGCTTCTGCCATTGTTGTGGTCCGGCACGCGCATGGGCTGCGTAGCGTTGAGCACCAGCCGAGGGTCCTTTGGCAGATGTCTGGGGTCGACTACTATATGGTTGTTTCGGGGGTTGTGGCTTGGGAGGTTGTGTAGCGTAAGGCGGCGCCTGTCTGCGCGGGTTGTTTGTCTTCGGGGGCCCGTAAACCTTGCCGTATCCTGCGCGCAATCGATCGGTGTCGTATTTGAGCCGTTGCTGGGGATCACTGAGGATTTCATTCGCAGCCTGAATGGCCTGGAACCTGGCAATGAAATCCTGTTCCTTGCCCGGGTTCCTGTCAGGATGGTACTTGAGTGCTAGATATCTAAAATCAGTGCTACTCTCGTCTCACATCTTTCCGTATCTTTCACATACCTAGCTTCCTGAACTGCTTCTTGATATCCTCCGTCTCCGCGCTGGGCTGGAGTCCCAGGTCCGCGTAGTAGTCCCTTCGGACATCCGCCTTCACCATGTTGATCCCCTAGTTGCAACCGAATTATGGATTCGTGTAGGGCTCAACGTGCATAATCGATAGTCCAGTAGATAATCGGCAGTCCCACACATGACCAGAAGGTTCGGTTTCGAGGTATGCGGCTAGAAGCGTGGGAGCTTGGAGATGCAGGAGGGGCGTGTTTGGGTCGGAGGAAACCGAGTGATGCTCCAGAAGCCCGATTGCGCTGGGCCTGTCGCTGCCTAGGCAGTGATCCTCCAGAACCAAAGTGGATGGGTGAGGGTCGGCGGGAGTCGGTGGTCTGCACGGTTCCGTTCCGACAGGACGCGGGACTCGATTCAGCTGAGACAAGGACGGTATTTGCGATCGCAACGAATGGGCATGGTATCCCCCGGATCAAAAAGAAGGTGGGACCGAAGGAGGGACCAGAGTAATCGACCGGGGCTGAGATCGCAGATCGCGGGCACTGGGCACTGGGCCTGGGCACCTGATGAGGTTCAAGTCAGGCAGTTAGGTCCAAGCGTTCGCGCCGAATTGGGTGAAGCAGCCAACGAGATGCAACCAAATGGATTCGCGGTGAGCGCCGCAGTCCCCGAATGGACGCAACAAAGTTGATGTGTTGGCGGAAAGAAAAAAGCGGGCGAGTGTTTGTTTTGGCGGGTCCCTTTGCTGCCCAAGGCACTGAGGCTAGACTCTACTTTGTTAACACTGTACACCCACGACTTCATCGAGATCAGGTAATCGTCTCCGTCATTGTTCGTATAGCATGATATAGTTCTTATATATAATATATGGTATCCCAAACAAGGAAATCAAGAAATAACAGGAAACAGACCCCCTTATCCTGTAAAGCCAGTCCTTTTCACCTTGAAATCCTCTTTGACTATGTCCCAGAAATGAAACCAGAGAGCAGTGGAAGTGAAGAAGTGAAGAAGTGAAGAAGTGAAGGAAGGAGTAGTGGAGGACGAGCAGAAAACATGAGCGCCAAAGGAGAGAAATGAAATGAATAGACAAGAAAAGAGAAAGAAGAGAAAGTCTGAAGCCGGCGAGAAAAAGATGGGGAAAAAACACCTTTAAGCATCACCACCGGAAGCGCCTGGCCCCGAACCGCCGAAGAAATATCCCTCCAGAAGATCGTAATTGGGGTTCTCGCTCCAGTCATGCTGGAAATCCATAGCCATGCCGAATCCGAGATCAATGCCCACGTTTTGGCCGAGATTAGGCCCGAGAGGAGGGATAGAAGTTAGGTACTCGGAGTTGGGATCTGTCCCCAAATGATCCTGGGCCTCGGGGTCTCCAGATCCAAACTCGAGGAAATCAAGGCTGATGCCCGGCTGTGCTTCCGTCTCTGCAGGCGCAACGGCATGAGGTCCATTGGCGGCGCTGCCAGGGGAGCCACTCTGCTGCGGCGAGCCTCCGTAATAGAATTGCGGCTGGGGTTGCGGGGAGCTCGGGTTTTCATATTTCATGTAGTACTCTATAGACGGAGTGCGCTGCCCGAATGACCGACCAGCTCGGTCGGAAAAGCCCGGGGCCATTGACTCGGCCTGTTCTGGGCGGGCGGGGAACGTTTGCCCAGGAGGTCTGTTTTCGGTCCGGGATCGATCGGCTAGCGCGTTATCGTTGAAAAGATCGGCTAGATTCATGTCGAATTTCGGGACTGGCCGCTGAGCGCGGCTTTGCGCGGATCTTCGGGCCGGGCCTTGTCCTCGCTGTCTTTGATCCATCGACTGGCGTGCTCGTCCGGTATACAAAGAGCCGGGTCGGTTCGTAGCTGCATGTACACGAGTCATGTCGACCTGTGATCCGAAGCCGGTGGTGGACAAACACATCCGAACTGTGGCCTTGCTCATCCGCTCAAAGGCATCTCGGCAGGCTTCAGCTGGTGGGCACTTGTGCATCAAGTCGCCCAGCACGGACGTTGCGGCGAGAACGGTGAAATCCACCTCGTCAAGAGTCTGGACGAGTAGAAAGGTTAGTGCCGGTAGAGAGGAAGAGTGAAGCAGATACATACCAAACGACTTCGAACGAGAGGCGAATGCCAGATGGCATACAAGAAGGAGATACCAGCCATGAAGATGTGGTGAGTGGCAAGATACGTGTAGTTGACCAATCGCACCCGGTGCAGCTGGCGATAGATCCGAATAACCTTCTGGCCAGCCTCTGCAACGTTTAGATAGACATGGTCCTCCTCATCACCCTCATCAACATTAGAAAATGATGGACTAGAGACATCGTCAGCCGGAGTGAGTTCTCCAGCCAACTCGGCAGGCACAGTCAAACTCTGCTGGTAGAGCAAGATAATGGCCTGCCAGTAATTCAACTCCAGAAGTTCGATGGAGAACCTCACACCAGTATCGGCTCTCGTTGGGGCCGCTTCGTGCCATTCCACAAGGCGCCGGTGTACATCATGACGCCAGGATCGGAAGGAATCGAAACCCTGGAGGAATGGGGAGGTGAGCTCGGCGTGAGGGAGAATGACGGCACTTTCCGGGGAGCGTCTTCGAATGGCGCGTGCCTGCTGATATTGAAGGACGTCGTGAATCTCGGACTGGAGAAGCCGGAGTTTGAAGTACTGGAAAGCAACATGCTTGTAGGTGGGGGCTCCATCGGGAGGCGTCAGGAGACCGGATTTCGTGATGTATTCGTCGTCCATCATAGATGGGAATTCCGTGCTGATGGCCTGATCACTGATGCCAAATGGTCGTCCGACACAGGTGGCAACCAGACGGTCGAAGCTGTATACACACCACCACAGACGGCGACGAAGGTCGCGAACCCATTCACGCCGTCCTCGCTCGCGAGCATCTATGCGCAGCTGGACCTGGTTCCCGTCTTTCGATCCAGAGCCGAGGCCCACGCCGTCCTCGTAGTGAAGACCTAGGTCAACGGCCAGGCGCATCGCTACACCGACGATATACCAAAGACCTGGAGCAACGGGTCGCAGCAAGGCAAAGCTGGCCAGAAGAAGCACTGCCTGAAGCTCTTCCAAACCACCAAACCCTTCGCTAGACGAAGAGCCGAGGAATGATTCCAAGTGAACAATGGCAGATGCATGGTATTCCTCCGGCTGATACTGGTGATTTGAGAGTCTCGGTCTTTTGGAAGTAGATGAGGATCGGTCACGGCCAGCGCGGCTTTCGTCATCCGAACTTTGCGGTTTATCTTCGAAGATGATCCCAGCACCGATGGCAAACACAATGTTGAGGATATAAAGAGCTCGCGGGGAGCGATTCTTCTCCTCCAACTGGTACGTGCGGTCCAAAAGCTCCATGAAATCACCGCGGTGCAGAATAGGCATTTGAGGATTTGCGTGTTCGAAATACAGATCAACCAGTCGCTCAGCGAGCTCCCGGTCTGGGAAGGACGCGCGCTTCATCATCGGTTTCGTCTGAAGCCCGAAGAACGAATCACGCATGCTACCTGCGCCCGAGCCAGTAGCCGTCTGGGGTAGTCGATCACCAGTGCGAAGTGGCCCGCGCTCCGGATTGCCCGGGATCGAACTTCTGACTGCAGCAAAGACGACCCGAGCGAACGAGATACCGGACGTTGAGCCGAGATATCGAGGATCCGACGTTCCTTGCACCGAAACCATGCCAATATTCGACACCAGGTTGTGCAGGCGCCAGTTATCCTCATCTTCCCCATCCGCATCACGATTTTGATTTTGCCCTCCTTCTGCTCGTTGATCGGACCGATCAATCTCTTCCTTCACGCCGGTATTCTTCCACCGTGTCTTATCCTGGTTCTCGCCTTGGCCGTCGCCGGATGATCGGGCCACATCGCCTTCGGTCTCTGATTTTAGAGCTTCTTCTTCATCGAATGCGACAGCTTTTTTGAACTCGATATTATGGTCCGCCAACCGCTTCTCTAGGTGAGCGACCCGAGTTTCCAGGAAATACACATAGCTGCGCGGGATCTCGCGCTTCGTTATGGGGTCGTATCCGACACAGCGGACTCCGGCCTTTTCACAGGCCTGGCACCTCGGTAGACGCTGATCGCATCGGTTTTTGCGCAGCCGACAGCGATTGCAGGCAGAGACGTTACGGAAGGAAGATGAGGAGGCGCTCGAGGCGACAGTCGCGGTCGCGTGCGCGGTGGACAGAGCGGGTGCGGAGGGGTGGGGACCGGTATTTGAGGTCGCGGGGTCGGATTGAGTTGGAGGCGTTTCACCAGAAGGATGAGGTCTCTTCTTCCCCGAAGAGACGGGCGAGGGAGGGCGGGGGAAGTTAGGCATGGTGAACGAGTGACGAGAGCCGCAGACCTGCGATCATCTCTTGACGGAGTTCGGAGATAGCGATCGGGAACAGCGATATCACTCCCCTTGGCGGATCAGCGTTCATGATAGATCCAGACTGGCGTGGCAGAATCGGCTCGAGGCAGGGATTCGGTCCTTGCGATTTCTAACGAAAGAAAAGGAGGCGGCCCGCACTCGCGCGGTGACCAGGCTCTCCGCGGCGCAAGTCGCAAGTCGCGACGGAGGTAGATTATCCTCCGAGAGTGGATGGAGATGGAAATCGATGTCTCTAGACTGCGCAGAGCAGTGACGGGCACTAAGAAGAACGATAGACCACCGTCCCGGGAAGGACAAGGGCGCAAAGCTGTTGGATGGAGAGGAGAGGTCGTAGACGCAGCACGATAGGGTTCCGGTGGAGTTCGGGTTCAGCGACCACTCCCATACGGAGAAATCCAAGTTGCCCTCGGGAATGGGAATGGTGTCTCGGTACTCTCGGTACCCCAGACTTTGGCTGAGCTGTGAGGAACGGGAAGGTTAGACAATGGCATTTCCTCGGTCAGCATAATTCGGCAATTGGCTCTGTGCTCTAAATAAATAGCCGTTGAACTCGCGAGATGCCAGACGGAGTTGCCGAGTGGATCTCCCCGGGATAAATTGGCCGTCATTGGTGGAGATGGAGGTGCGGAGAGGTGACAGCGGAGAGATGTGTGGATTCTGTGCATTCTGGGGATACGGTTGCGAGAGGAAATGATCGGAGCATGAGGTAGGAGCAAGAGGCGATGCGGAGTCTATATACCACCGAATCATATGATCGGGACTACACAAGGTAGTATACGGTGGATATGGGATATGCTTGGCCTGCACATGCGAAACAGTTTATAAACTAGACGAGGTGGAGACCCGGCAAAGTAAAAGCGAATATAGACGACGGCCGTTCAATTGAGTAAGTCTGTCGGTCTATCTGGAGATGTATCCAAGACAACGTATATAATGTGCGACAAAACAGAATCAAAAAACCTCCCAGATGCACATGAGTATCATCATAATATAGCCGTTCAATGCTCCAGAGAAAGAAAAAAGAAAAGGAAAAGTGAAGGAAATCCCCAAGTTTTATGCTTTTTTTTTGCATATGCATCCACTCTATGTCAGTTGCGCCGTATCCCGGTCTCAATGAGAAAAGAAAAGAAAGAAAAAAAAAAGGCACGAGAGAAGAAAGAGGTATCATGAAGAGAAGTGAAGATGAAAAAATAAAAAAAAAGTGCCCGTGGGCGAAACGCAGCAGCGCTGAAAAACGGTCATGTCCTTGCCAGAAGGACTCGAAGTGAACAGAGGATGCTTTCGGGGTATCGAAGCCCCGCACTCATACGCTGGAATCAGGTGTATTGCTGCCGGGTTGAGCAAAGTCATGAGCGGCATTCAAGTCCAGGTTGGCGATGTCGAATTCGTGGTCGATGCTAGACCGCAAGGAGAGAAGACGCTGCTCCTCCTCCTCGATGTCGGAGTCCTGGGCAGCGTAATCACCCGACATAGCTTCACGCTTCATCTCCGCCTCACCGACTTCGGAGTCCCGGCTTTTGAATCGCTCGGGCTCGGTGGTTTCCTCCATCCAGAAACTCTGGATGGCGCCGATGACGCAGACCAGACCGCAGGCCCACCAGGCAAGAACAGAGTGACCACTCTCCAGACCCTTGGAATGCAGCAGGCCAGTCACGGTGGGGCCGAAGGCGCGGCTCAGACTTGCGGTAGATGCAGCAGCGCCGTTGATAGAGCCGAGGACCTTGGATGAGGGGGCAGAATTGGCAAGCAAGATGGCGGTGGCAGGGAAGGCGATAACGTGGAAGGTAATCTTGCTGATTAGGGCAACGTATACGGCCGGCATCTGGAGTTTAGCCGGCAGGAGAATAAGATAGGGCACCGCAAGGTAGAGCGGCGGCCAGGCGAGCAGCACGAAGCGGAACGTGCGTAGGGTACCGAAATGCTTGACGACGAATGGGAACAGCCACAGCTGGGCAATCATGGAGTAGACACCCTGGACGGCCAGCATGAAACCAATGGTCTTGGTGGGAAGACCGAGACCTCCGGTAAACTTGAGTGGAATGACGACGCTATCGTCAGACTTGGGGGTACTCAAGAAGACGGGCATCAGCTGGTCGAAAGACACGCTATGACTGTAAAGGGAATACGGGTCAGCAAATGTACATGCATGAAAGTGAGGCGGGGCTCAACTCACTAGGCCAGAATGCCGTAAGCAACAATGGTGAAGATGACCTGGCGAGTAAAAGCTTTGGGCGCGGGGGATTTCTGTCCCTCCAGGTCGCACTCCGTTGAGCCGACGTCACCCACCGGACGAAGGCAGGGAGATGATTCGGCACTTTCGTACTCGGGCGGCATATCGTCGTAGAAGTACTTCTCGTCGACGATATCGGACTCGTCCGGAAGTTGCACGCGGGAACCCCAGCACAGACCGATGAGCCAGTGGCCCAACTCAAGGCCGGGGTCACGGCGGTGCTTCCTCTCCGGGTGCGTCTCCTCCAGAAACAGGGTTCCGACCACGATGCCGCACAGGAGCACCACGATGCACACCAGGTTGGGCAGCAGGAACGGGAAGCGGTCGAAGAGAGTGTTACGCTGGAATAGCCACGGGTAGTTCTCGCACGGTTGGGCCAAAGCACCGCCCATAGCCGGTCCAATGATCGATCCCAGACACCAGACGAAGGGCATGATCGAGTACGCTCGCGGCTGGTGCTCCTTGACCGTCACGATCTCCGCCACCGTCGTCTGAAGCACCCCGATATTTCCGTTCAGCAGGCCGCCCAGAGCGCGCGCAATCATCGCCGTGGCCAGGTTGGGCGCAAATCCAAAGGCCACCATGCTGAGGGCCGTTCCAATCAGGCCCATGATGAGCACGGGCTTGCGGCCGATCCGGTCACTCATGCGACCCCAGAACATGCCCGCTGAGAATTCGGCGAAGGTGAAAGACGAGGTGATCATGCCGGCGTAAAGCGCGATCTTCTGGTCGTTATCCGTGACATGGAACGATTCCACCATGTGGTACACGTATGGGAAAATCGACATGAAAGCGATAGGCTCGCAGATGCGGACGAGAGCTAGACGGTGGTCAGTTTCATTTCCATCCCGCTGTTGTCCTTTCGAACTCTTTGAGCTCTTCGAACAGTCGCATAGTTCGAGTTCGAGTTCGTGATGCGCGCAAAAGTACCAAACTTACCTAAAATAAACAATTGCCGAATAGGAAATGCAGACCAGTCCTCGCCCGCGCCATTGCGCTGACGGCCTTGTAGACAAGCCGGTCGTTTGAACATCGTGACTGAAAAGAACCGAACCAAGTAAAAAAAAAGTCGAGCGAGCAGAAAGAGTCCAAAAAAAAAGACCCCGCTTCACTCCCGACTTGATTGAGCGCGATCCTAGAGGAAAGCGGGAAAAAAAAGTACCAAAGGATGGTGCTTTTGATACCCCCTTTGATTACCCCAGGTTAATGCGTCAGAGTTCGAAAGGGAGAGAATGCAATTGGGTGTGGAGGCTGAAGAGCAAGGAGCAGGAAGATTCGGCTTTTAGAGCTTCAGCATTTCTCCCCCTGCGGTTGGAAATCCGTGAATCCGATAAGGCAGGGTGGATGATCTTCGGTCCCAGGAGATTGATGAGACACCTGCAAGGGATGCTTGACACGACCGGTTCTGGGGATCTCGGAAATTTGTATATTATAAATAACAAAAGGCGAGGTTGCCAGATAGAGTGAAATCGGGTCTGGTAGGGTTCGGGGAAGAAGGGAGGAAAAGAATGGGGAAGGGATCTATGAAGAATCTTGGGATGGTTGGGAGGAGTGAGTTCAAGAGGATAAATTGCGATGAGCACAAAGGAGGGGGGGAAAGGGAGTCATTCCATGAAAATCCAGAGGGGAAAGGGGAGCTATTATACTCGAATCCACGGGTGTCGACAGTGGATAGCTCCATCTATAGAGTCCGATGTGATCAGGCGCCAAAGGGAAACTAAAACGTCAACCGTCCAGCATCATTGGAAATTTCGGTTACAGCTGTACAGAATGCCGCAGGATGCAGATGGCAGCAAACATGTAGAATCAGGAATAAAGACAGGGTGTGGGGCCCGACTGTTTCAATTCGGGTTTTTAGATTAATATTTCGATTATTTGCGAAGCCCTGTGTTCTATGCTGTGTGCTGCGTTCTGTGTTTCTGTGTTTCTGTGTAATTCAAAGGCAAACGGACGGGATCGAGGCCATCCGATTGGGGATCTGCCCACTGAGAAGAGATGATCTGCCCGTATTTCACAGGGCGATTACTGAAAAATTGAATTCCTATTAATTAGAAAATCAAAAATCCCGAACCTAGCTACAGTAGGTAGGGAACAAAGCCTAACGGGGGTAGGGGTAGGGGGAAGTAGCGGAAGAATCACCCTGGAGGCAAGGTTGAGAAAAAAAAAAATAAAAAATAAAAAATAAAAAATAAAAAATAACAAAAAAAAGTTAAAAAGAAAAAAGCAAAAAGAAAAAAAGACAAGAGTGGAGCCAAAGGACAGGAGAATCGACGTGAGGTACGAGAGAGGGGGGGAAAGTGCATCATCGTCATCGGGAGACATGGGCTGGGCATTTCAGAGCCAACGGAAGGTGATCCGGGAAAGGGATTCTGGCAGAAAAACCCGATTCACCGATACGATATCCATTCCCCGATCAATCAGATCAGATCAATTCGGGGGCAAAAGAACGGGCCCCGACGTTTTTTAGTCTTCACTTCCCTCATTCCCCCTGGACTGTGATTCGCGCAACCCCCTTCACCCCAGATCCAGAAACAAAAATGGGTAACGGTTGATACCTACCGTATTCATTCTAGTCCGTTACGATGCATCATGGACTGGGACCCGCGGCCCTGAATCCCGGGCCCCGGGGAAGAGAGGCGACTCCTTAGTGCGGTCCCAGGGGTACTGCGCGCTAAAGGACGTCCCTCCCATCCGTATGGCGTAAGGCAAGGATGATCGGCTTACAGGTATTTTTTTACTCCCAGAGCTTTGGTTTTAGTGCGGATTAGTGAGATGATAGATCTCAACTTGCTCGGCGCCTCCCCGAGACCCGGTCACTTTGGGGCCGAAACGGAATGACCAGAGGCTCTAATCGAGATCGGGAATGAGAATGAGAATCAGAGTTCTTGTTCCTGCTAGTTTACAAGTGGTCGCGCTATCCTTGACCCGCGATCCACGTCGCGGAATGGGAGGCTACGGAGGCTATGGAAGGCCCGTTTGTCGCCCGACCGAATACCCGGGTCAGTCTAGTTGAAGACAGACGGGAGGTGAACTCTGTTTCTTCGGGACTACGTCGAACTTTCCAACTTCTGCGATCGTCGTGATTGGGAGGACAAAGGGCTTTGGTATAGCATAATCAACAACAAACAATGGTAGCGTGTTTCGCATTGATTCAACGGGAAGTGCCTGAACATGCGGTGTACAGTGTACACGGGCCAATGGGGGATTGTCGCATGTTTGACGTCCTGCCACTCCTCCGACCGTTGAGGCCCTGCCTATCATCCCATCCAATGGGTTCGTCCGCGCTCTCTCATAGGTTCGACTCGCTGGAATGTCAATGTATCCGGAGCCCTGGATCGGTTAGCGTGCCTGATACTTCCGCGTCATGCCAATATACTTCGCGGCATCGAGGAGAAAGTCAATGCTGCACCCCCGAAATTCTATCTACCGGGGAATTGAGCGGCAAACGGTGTCTGAATATTGAGACGTGAGATTCATCCGTCCTTCCGCGAAGAAAAGGAGAGGTGGGCTATTGATTTTGGTGCTTCGATGTGGGTCAACGGGGAAGCAAACGGGGCGTTGATCGTCCTGTCAAGTATTACGGTGTACGGGGCGACCAGTCGTAACGATCCCTTTTTTTTCGATTTTCGAGAAAATCCCCCATCAGCTGAGCTTGTTACAGAATTCACCGACACTCCGGTTCTTGCGTACCGGACCCGCTTCGGTCGATCGCTTCATGCTTCATGATCCCCTGTTCGAGTTGTTCAAAGCCGAACTGGCGCGAACAAATTCATCAAATTCATTCCGATTGGCATGTACCTCGGATCGGGTTCATTAGGGAATCTTCATCAGCTTCTGTATCGAATCTATCGAAAAACTCGGTAAAGTGGTGCCGACCCAGCAGAAGGGACCAACGTAGCGGGGACCCAAGGGGCTGGAAAACTTTCTGCCAGTGGGACCATTATTGTATCACTTGTACCGAATAGATACCACCGCATTCCGGATGTACGACAGAAGTGGACATGCAGTTTCCTGGCCACGCGAACCCAGGGCGGGGCCAGTTGGAGCGGTTTTGAAAAGTTTCGAAAAGCCGGTGTGACGGCGATCCGGGTCCTCTGGGTCTTCTGGGCGACGTCATAGTACTGGGCTATACTACGAGCCGCCTGAGGGGTCACTGCGTGGACCGGGAATAGCATTCCTCACCGTGTGTTTTGGGTTCGGTTCTGCGTTCGTGGAATCTGCAAGTCCGGATCGGCCACGAGTTCATACAGGTGCGGAGGGGTCCAAGTGTCGAGTCCGAGCAAACAATGGAAACTGGCGAACATCGGAATAGAGTCACGGTGATATAAGGCGAGAACCAATCAAGCTTATTCCGGTACAAAGATGCCCGGGTAGATTGCGACTCTGACAAATTCTTCTATGCAAGAAATGTATAGAAGAGGCGCATATTCACTCACGGGGACTTGTCGTGACGTCTCGGAGAGGATCCCGGGAGAGAATGATTCGACGATGTAGCGGTGACGGAAATCCTTCAGATATCTTTCATGCATCACGCGACTGGGGCTCCGTCGAGCATCGTGTCCGCTGCAATATCCATTCGGACTGTTCGGATAAGGCGACAGAGGAGGGGACGTAAGACGGGCCCAACGGCCGGTTGTGGATCGAATCCTGGTCAAAGCCTGAAGGACTCGGTGGCAATGGGCCATATCCGCATCGATCAGCTGGTTGAGCTTGATTCCCGAGTCTTGCAGCAAGGTGTGCATTGTGTAGGGTGGTAGGGGTTCCCGGTCACTCCTGCAGTCCTGCCGACTGCAGTAAGGCACAAAGATTCGACGACGCAGACGGGTGGGGTGAAAAGTATCAGACCTCGGAATGTTGTTGACGGCGGTGAGTTGCTTGGCTGCATTCGGGTTTGTTTCGACTTCCCTGCGGATGGGAGGCCCGATCTTTGTTGAGTTGGCATCTACGAGGCCGCGATATCCCTGATGCTCCCCGGACATCACTACCCAAAACGACGCTGAAAGCAAGACCGTCTGTCCCGCCAATTTGCATCTGCACCGCCGGTAACCGGCCATCCAATATCTTGGCTGATCATTGCGAATTGGACCGGAGCTGCATCGGTAGCCTATATCGATATTCCGACCTTAGCTATCATTGTTGCCCGAGAACGAACTCAAAAGACGGTGAGTACAGAAACAAGTCAACTCCAGATACGCAAAATTGGGGCATGGAATGCAATCCTTTGGGCGAAGAGACTTTGTTTGACCGGATATGTCCCAACCCCCCTTTGAAGCCCTCCCCGAACCTTATAGTTGCGAATGGGGTCGATTCGTCCTCACGATATCTCTGCATTCTTACGGTCCCCTTCATTCCGCTGCTCTCCATTACCTGTACGGAGTATCCTCATCATCTACTCCAGGGGGAAGGTCTCTAGGTACATCCAACTAGCAAGGGGCTGGAGTTTACGAGAAGAACCGACTGGAACACAACTCATTCTCGCCACATTGACCGCCACGACATGATGGTCGCCCACCAGTATCGAGATCAGCTCATCACGGAAGATACATGCGCGACCTAGGCGTGGTCGGTCTATCGAATGGTGATCGTCCAGATCGGTCGATTGTCGAGTTACCTATACACTGGGTTCGTGATCGACGGCGACAGCTGTCGAGCCACAGCGTCGGGTTCTGACACTTGCATGGAAAGACTGGCTTGAACACGAGGCGCCCCCGATACCGAGTTGACCAGAAACAGAGGGGCGGAAAATATCTCCGCTCTTCTTTGGCGCCAGCTGCGTTTCTTTGGAAAGTCACTGCTAGTTTTGTGAAGATCTCGGCTTGTATTGCCCGAGAGCCGCTGCCCACGCACTTTTGGCTCAGGCCTAGGCCTCCTACACTGACAGGGAAGGTTGGGCCCATTGTGATGTATCAACTGTCTGAAAGGGCTATTCCTCATAATGACGGGACTCGAGAAACGGGGGGAAGTGAGGTGGGGAATCAAAACTAGAAAAACAAGGGTGCCGGGTGAGAGAGCAGTTATCGCAACTGGCAGAGATATGCACCACGTAGATCCGTCAAGTGCTCGATTACTGTCGATTCCTTTGTTCTCAGGCGATCGTGAATACCCGATTTCGGGGAGATGCAGGCCGGCCCGCCGTTGTTCTAGATTCAATGGGTGCCTTTGTCCTCGGGGTGCTTTTGGTACGTGTAACTTCCCGTGCTTCCCGATCGATCGAGACAGTCCAACTTAATCGCGGTGCCTTGCGGGACAGAAATTGGATTCGGGTCCTTACGGCCAGTACGGTTAACTACTCTAACTGACCCCACGCTCGAGCGCCTCCATTGGGGATCTAGGCGTGAAGGTTTGCCACAGCGAATGGATCTCGACTCCGGGAAAGGCGACGCACGCGAGTGGAGTGTGGTAAAAGTTGACAGGTCGTGAGCCCCCAACCCTAGGAAGCGCCACGCTTTGCTTAGTCCCGGGTACCAAACTAGACTCTACGAGAAAGAAGGTCTCGGCTTAGCCGGAAGAATTGAATCCAGATCCGTGACTAGTGCCGAATCGGTCAGAACAAAAGTACCGTGGCTGGTGGATGGCTGGTGTGGCCCGAATCTGCCCAAGATCGTTTCTACCGCAAGTCCTCTCCAACATAGAATGTAGTACAAAACGACCCGGGAATACGGAGTACGGAAGACGGAGTACATACCTGGGGTAATGAAACCGGTCTTCGACCGAGGTAAGTGCGGGCATTTTCAACTCTTTCAGCTGCCCCCAACTATACCCACAATCTAGTTCCAAAGTTCCATCACAGAATTTGGCGCGGGGACTATAGTTCACATCCGCGCACCAATAAGAAGCCCAAACTGGCTGCTCCAGCCCCTCGGTGGGCTCCGTAGCCGCCAGGGGAACCACGGATGTACCGTGCACGGTACGGGTCGTTAATCCCAAAATTGGACGGCGTTGGAACGGACATGGAGTACGTTTGGTACGCTAGTCTAGGTCTAGGTACCTTTTATTTCACCTGGAAAGTTCCAAGGTCGTTTCACCCGGTTGTTTGTGACGTTTCCCCCGACCAACGGGATCAAACCCACACGGGTGGCGAGCCCCGGAATGCAAAATCCGGTGCCGCGGTGACGGGTAAGAAACACGTCCTTTGTATACTGGCTTCTCCTTGCCATGATTTTCACACTATTGATTCCGCCTTCGATCATGTGAGCTTATGGATCTTTGGCTCCATCCCTGCGTTTGTCGCCACGCTCATTGTCGATCCTCCCCTTGACTGTGGCTCGATCCGCTTTTTTCCTTTTTTCCTTTTTTCCTTTTTTCCTCTTTTTTCCTCCTGATCTGCGTTCCTGATTCCAAGATTTTCGCGCTTCCTGGTCGCCGGGCCCGGGATCTTTTGACACGTACTTTGTGCTCTGTCGTACTTTCTACCTTGCGTGCCGTGCGGGGGACTTTGGGTTCTGACCGGGGATGGCCTTGATCAGCTTGGTTCCAAGGTGACGGGTAAACTTGCCCCTGGTAATCTTCTCATTCCAATACCGTACCTCGTACGTCCGTCCCTGAGCTGACGTCACCTGAGATGGATATCCTTGTACATGGACTCGTACCGGGTGCGATTGTTGAATGGCCAGCATAAGTAATTGGAAGGGATTCAATATATCCTGTAATTTCAAGGCTCACTCTATTTGATGCTATTCAAACAACCGATGAAATGCCAAGGTGGCTAGGTGTCTCGTCTAGTCCCGCGAGGGTGTATATCGTGAACTACCTGGGTATACATGAACCACACGTACCTATGGTTGAAGATTCGTAGGGCCGTAATTCCCCAAGCCAACGACTCCTTTATGAAGGTGACAATACATCTACATCTTGCTAAATCCGGTTCCGTTACTCTAAAATGCTTTCCAAGTAGGATACTTCCAAACTTGCCCATCCGGGATATATCGAGTACGACCACGAACGTGCGAGACCTTGTTGCTCTGCTTCACGCCATCGAGCTTGGCAGAGCCTGACAGCTCTTAGCTACGCAATATTCTCCTGCAAGTCGAGTTCTTGAAGACAAAAGGTGCTTGGACAGAAGTACACCTGCCATCCTCGGTACTTTTGCTGCCTTCCAAGATCCTGTGCGATCGACCCTATCATATGCATGTCACAAATGTGGCAGCCGATGATGGACTCTTCTCTCTGTGATAGCCCAGCTGCTGGGCCGGGAGTATGGACCAATCACCACACTGTGATCTACTCAGACATGGATTCAGTTGCACTATATCGATACCCTTGCTGTCTCCAATAAAATCAGACTACAATCAATTCTCGATATATCAAACTTCCCGTTCAAGCTTGTGACAGGTTGTACATTGCATCGGCCCGAGTATTTCCTGACGGCTTCGCATATGTGGAACCTGCCCATGATTCGCAGCCATAGATCTCCCTCCGCACATCGAGGCTTGAGAGCCGATTTGAGATCTGACTCGGACTGCTTATTTAGTCTCTGAGATCATGCTACTCGCCAGAAGTAAAGCGGCGACTGGCAGAGACGGGTACGCTACATATCGAGACCTATCAACCGCTTCTTCCGTCTTCGCCCGTCTCTGGCCAATACACGTCGGGTGCCTGTGAGATATCGTTGGTCAGGGATTCAGCTGGTGATTGCCAGCCTTGAAATTCACTGGAGCTGGCCAATTCCTTTCATCTACCCCGCATGCGTAACCACCGGTAGACATTCGGTCCAGGCCGAGAAGAGAGCATTGACATTGTTCTGGCCCCTGTCAAATAAAAGACGAAGCAGACCAGCCCATATGCACCCCAATTGGTTGTTCTCTCAAATAATCAGTGAGGGGTAGTGTCAATACAAAAGAGACTATGCAAAAGTACGCCCCAATCGGGAGTTCGCGGAGCGTAGAAAGAACTTCCAGCTAATGCCGAGTCAGGGATCTGTGATTTGCCGGGTTCTCCAAACTAACTTTGAAATAGTTCGAGTTCAATGCCGTTAGGTGCATGCAGACGTCCATGGTGACTGCAGCTGTAACAAAGAACAGAAAAAGCAACGAGTGTCTATTGTAAACGCCGAGGCCATCTTGGCATCTTGATGTTTGTAGATCCCGTGTTATTGCAGGTGGACCACAAGACAGCCAAAATTACTCAAAATCGCCGGGGTTCATTGGTTGACAGGGACTGGATGCGTCAATCTGTCAGCCACATCGGCACTACGTAGCCATGGCAGGGGCAGGTTTTCCAAGGCTGTAGAGATGGCACATCCTGGTATTCCAAATCAATAGGTACAGGGATTGTACGGTGCGAGGCCGCGGGAAGACCGGGTTCTGTGCTGGCCCGAAATGGACTCGTCAGTGCGCCATCTTTGTACTGCTGATAGGGTTGGGAAAAACAGGATTTTCGAAACTCGAGGTCAACGATGATATTGCAAACGCGCCTGACGGTTAGGTTTGCATCAGACGTTTTAAACATGCATTGCTTACAACTGCAGTAGCTTTGTACACCGACTTTCTGTGTGCTTGCTGGCTCTGCCAAGCAACATTTCAGGCTTTCGAGCGACTTTACAGATTTTCTCTCAATCCAGTCTCGGATACTTTCCAAGGTTATCATCATGACTTGTTGAAACCAAAAACACTGTATACATATGTTATCAGCACGTGACCACACCTTATCGAACAGGTTTCGACGTCAACGAGCCTTGAAATTGTGCAGCGCCCTACGATCAATTCCAACCGGACTACTGCTGTCCCAGACCTCAGTCGCCAAACCACCGACTATAGCCATTGAATTATGCTTTGCGGTTGAATGATCAGCGGGACATTTGCGCATCGCGGAATGAACGAAAGCTAGCACCAACCAGCACCAACCAGCATCATGGCCCACTACCGAGCTTGCCTTTCCCTCTCAATACGGCCCTTCGCCGGACGAATGAGCTTTATTCCGACCGGTCTTTTACGAGTACCGACAGCCTCCCGTCAACGATGGCAGAGCACAAAGTTCGACAGCACGCGACCAGATGAGGACTCTCACGAAGCCGCGGACCTGTCGCATTTGAACCCCGAACCGGAAGATTACTCGCGCTTTATTTTCCAGGACAAGTGCCATGTCACTATGTTTGCTGGCGCCGGCGGCAACGGATGCGCTTCGTACCTGCGAGAGAAATACATCGAAGAAGGTCCCCCGAATGGAGGCGACGGCGGGAGCGGAGGAGGCCTTTACATTCAAGCCGTTGAGGGCTTGACCAGCCTACACAAACTTGCACGTAGAGGCGTCATCAAAGCAAGTCGAGGGAAAAACGGACAGGGTAAAAGCAAAGGAGGAAAACGCGGCGACGATGTCCTCATCCAGGTACCCGTCGGCACAGTGGTGCGCGAGGTTTCTCGCTACGATCCTATCACAGAAGAGTTGGCTCGCATGAAAAAGCGTCGGGAAGAGCCCGTGGACGAAGATGGAGAAATTGATTTCACCCCCGTTCGACATGACCGCTGGGTTCTTCACCCCGGTGCGAACCCGTCTGATTTCCTGACCGTGAAGTTCCCTCGCCTCAAACCACGGAGGCAAGCGATCGCAGCAATGGAACCCCAGGCTCCTATCCATCTCGATCTTTCGCAGCCGATGGACAAGCCCATGCTCTTGGCTGCGGGTGGTGCTGGTGGTCTGGGTAATCCACATTTTGTGACCCGTTCGATGGGACGACCGAAGTTCGCATCTCGCGGCGAGGGGGGAATGAAGCTAGAGCTGGATTTTGAACTCAAGTTGCTCGCAGATGTTGGTCTGGTCGGCAAGCCCAATGCTGGGAAGAGCACACTTCTTCGTTCATTGACGAACAGTCGCACGCGGATCGGGAACTGGGAATTTACTACTCTGTCCCCTTCCATTGGCACAGTGATTATCGACGATAACAAGGGCCGGCCGCTCGTCGAGTCGAAGAGAAAGCGCACCCATTTTACTATTGCAGACATCCCAGGTTTGGTGGAGGATGCACATCTCGACCGAGGCCTCGGCCTTGGATTCCTTCGACACATCGACCGAGCGGGTATCTTGGCCTTTGTGCTTGACCTCAGTAACGGGGACCCTGTCGAGGAGCTGCAGAAGCTATGGCATGAACTTGGAGAGTACGAGCGACTGCGCGACACTCAACCCGAACTTGCCTCCGAGAAGACACAAGGCGTGATTGACTGGGATCCTTTGGAGCCAGACGTGTCGGAGCACGACGGCATCGAAGGCTCGGACGATGATTCTATGAATCGGCCACTCAACTATAGATCTACAGGATCTCTTCCTCCTCTTGCCATGCCTCCTCTTCACAAGAAGCCATGGTTCGTTGTGGCTACCAAGGCTGATCTGGAACATACCCAGGACCAGTATCGAGCTCTACAGGAGTATCTCTCTGCAGTGGAGAAGGGGTCTGCCGACCATCCTTCGGGTCATCAGGATGGATGGAAAGAGAAATTGACTGCAGTCCCAGTGAGTGCCATTAAAGGTGAAGGAGTTTCTCGCATCCCGAAATTGGTGATGCAGTTTCTGGAGTAAAATACTGCATGATAGCCCTGTATTATACTGTATATTGAAAAGATCTCCATAAAAGAAAACACTATGTACTATATGACACTGGAATAACGCTAGAATTGGAATTATGATGTCGTTCTGTGGATCAGTGAATGCAGGCACACGCACTTCTGTGGATGTTGCCTCAGGACTCTTTTCTCACTTCGCTACAAAAACATTCAAAATGGAACGTGCCCTTTTTAAGAGTGCGTTGCAATAACACACGCTCCTTTTTTCCTTTATTCTTCCACGCAATGGACTTGAAGCAGATGGGGGTCGCCCACCAAGTTGGCGTGGCCCTCGCTGCCATCGCAAGTCCACCGGACGACAACGACCCCATTTTGAACTGCGAAGTCGAGAGCGGTGAGAGCCTGCACACCCTGCTTTTCAACACTCCTGACCGAGCTCTCCGACTCTCCGACTCCAAGCTACGTGTGTTCCCCTTCAAAGATGTGGATGACTGCTGGCGCCGCCTCTACACCGACGCATGCTTCGTCAAGGCATGCTTCATCATCATCCGCCAATGCGACCTGAGCCAGCTGCCCCTCGATGCGACTCTCGACCCAGCCGTACTGATCCAAGAGATCAAGGACAAAGATGTCCAAATCGACGCGCGTGCCCCCTGGCTGACACAGGTCATCCACATCCTGGATATGGCGTTGATCATGACTGGTGCGCTGATGCGCGAGCACCTCGCCGAGTCCCTGCTGTCGGCACTGCAGGAGGCCACGAATGAAGACTATGAGACTCATGACGATCCCGATCGTGATCCATGCAGCCTTCCTCCTGTTAAGCGCGGGAGGTTCACGTCGCCTCTCTTCCCTCCGAATGCCTTTCCTGAACCCCGCATCCAGCACCCGGTGACCCGCGTATCCTCGCCTACCTTCCCATTCGTGGAGAAGCACATCCAGGAGGCTCGTACACCTCTCGTCCTTGAGAACTATGTGAGCCACTGGCCAGCTATGTCGGAGCGCCCGTGGTCGTCCCGGGATTACTGGTGGAAGCGCACCTTTGGCGGCCGCAGACTTGTCCCCGTCGAGGTGGGCAGGTCCTACACGGATGAGGACTGGGGTCAGCAAATTGTGGAGTTCCACAAATTCGTCGATCGCTACATCTGGCAGGCTGAATCGAACACGGCCAGTGATGAGGAAGCTGACCCGGAGGAATCAGGCACAGGCTACATGGCACAGCATGACCTGCTTGCTCAGATCCCTGCCCTGCGAAATGACATCGCCATTCCGGATTGCTGCTTCATTCTTCCTCCCGGCCCGGAGCCTGGCACGCCTGT
This sequence comes from Penicillium silybi, assembly GCA_027569585.1. Taxonomy (NCBI): domain Eukaryota; kingdom Fungi; phylum Ascomycota; class Eurotiomycetes; order Eurotiales; family Aspergillaceae; genus Penicillium; species Penicillium silybi. The sequence continues at coordinate 173,378 of JAPDFI010000002.1, read as the reverse complement.
GTATCTGGCCAAGCAGCGACTGCGCGAGGAGGCCAAGGCCAAGGCCAAGACAGCTGAAGTACCGTCCCAGGAGGAGCATTCATCGTGTGAGGAGGCTTCGGATGCAGGCTCGATGCAATTCCCCTCCGGTCCAATCCTCAACACCTGGATCGGCCCTGCATACACCATTTCGCCTCTCCACCACGATCCTTACCACAACGTCCTTGTGCAGGTCGTTGGATCCAAGTACATCAGACTCTACTCCCCGCACACCCCGGCATCCCAGATCCACCCTCGAGGCAAGGAACTCGTTCCCGCCGATGTCCAGGCAGACGGAGATACCGGAAGACTCATCGACATGTCCAATACCTCCCAGGTCGACATTGCTGCCATCGAGATCTCCCCCGCCGAAGCCGAGACCTGGGAGGAGAAGTGGCCTGGCTTCCTGGATGCAGAGTATGTCGAGACTGTTTTGCACGAGGGCGAGTGCTTGTACATCCCCGTCGGATGGTGGCACTATGTGCGTGGTTTGCGGGCCGGTATCAGCCTGAGCTTCTGGTGGTGATGAAAGGTTGTTCCACGAGCCATGTGTCCATGCGTTATGACTAGGTTGATCTCTCAGATCCCTCAACCTTAGGATATGATTTCGAAATTTCTGTCTCATTCGGAGGCATAATACAACAATGCAATCATATCCATTTTCCCTATCTCTAGTCCAGTATACACGACCTAATGCCACCCCTCCACCAACTCACACAGCGTCTCCTCTCCACCGACATTCCCAGGGAAAACAACAAAAGGCACACCCCGATGACGAGACGTCGGCTCATCACATCTCCAAAGCGGCACACCCGGCGCAGCCTGGCCGACAATCGTAGCCCGCTTAACATTCAAGCCCTTCGTAGCCGCATCCGAAGAGGTAATACCACCCTAAGCATAAACAGTCAGTACCGTCCAACCCGGTTCCAGACTTTCAAACTCAAGGATGCAAATGCAATCATACCTTCGCAACAATATACCTCGGCCGCACCTCAATCCGCCGCAAAACACTAACCAACGCCTCCGCAACCACCGACCCAATCTTCAGCGACGAAAGCTCATCACCGCCCGTAATCAGCTTCCGACTCGTCATAACCAACGTATCCTGTCCAGCCGCCAGATACTCTTCCGTCTCCCTAACCACTTTCTGCACAGTCTGTTCCGCCGTCTGAGACGCGATGAGCTCTTCGACTTGGATCTCGATAATTGCCAGCTTCCCGGTTGCCCCGAGTCGGTCCGTTAGTACTTTCAACTGCGCCGTCGTTTTGGGCACGTATGAGCCTGCTATGATTAGTCCGCCCGTTTGCCGCGGCGAGGGGAGGTGAAGCTCGGCGGCGGAGATGGGTGCTTTGGACCGGATGCCGAGTCGTGTTGAGACGAAGGCTGCGCCTGTGCGGTAGAGGAAGTGTTTCCCCTTTGACTCGGCTGAACAGGGTTAATTTGATATTGCATGGAATGCGACTGCCGGGACGGAACATACCGAGTAACAAGCCAGCAACGAAAACATGCATGTCCGACTCGGCGGCGGCATTTACAATCAAGACGCCGCCCTTCGGTGCGGTCATCAATTTCTGACAAACGGCGTCAGGACCACCGGTCCGGATCTCCTCGATCGTCACGGAAGATAGTTGATCTGCGCTGAACCGCCCGGGTGCCTTTTCGAGCACGTAATCTCGCAAACTGGAGCTCTTGTATCCGAAGGTTGCATCCTGCGCGAACTGGGTCGAGCCGGCGGGGACGAGCTTGTCGCCCTCCGCGACGTAGTGGACATCGCCGATGGTGAAGCGACCGCCCTGGAAGAAGAAGGGGGCGAGAACGAGGGCATCGGCGGGTCCGAAGACGGACTGGGCTACGTCTGGTTCGAGGGGGAAGTGGCCGCGTAGGGTGCTATCGCCGCGAAGGACGATGTCGATCTTGGTACCGGTGGCTTGGGCGGCTTTGGCGACGTTGGTGCATATCGTGCGGATGAGAGTCTCGGCTTCGCTTGGTGGGAGGGCGCGCGAATTGGTGAGGATGAAGAAGCCGGGTGAGTTGCTCTGGAACTCGGTTATCAGGGTTGGAATGTCCCAGACTGTTAGGACGGAGATGTCGTGGCAGGTTTGGGTGCCTGTTGGGTCGTCGTCTAGTACGACGAGTCGGTTGATTGGGGATGTTGCGAGGATGTGGGAGATTTGGTCTTGTGCGTCGGATGCGTATTCGGCGGGGAGTTTGGCGAGGGTGCTCTCTCGCGAAACGTTTGGGAATTGTTGCGGTGTCAGTGCCATGGTGCATTGATTGACCAAGGTAGGAGATGGTAGGAGATGGCAAGAGATGCTGCTATTTACGTGTTTACATATACATGAAAGTCGGAGAAAGTGCGGGGAAGCGGGGAGATGTCGGAGAGAAAGCCGAGAATAAATTGTTAAAGTATCGAGCTTCAAGCTATAGATCAACGCCGGGAAGTCCTCAGATGCAAAGATGCAAAGATACAAAGATGCATCATGGAAATGCGTAGTAATGCAATGCATGAGTCCCCCATACCAGAGTCCCCTCCTAACCCTAACCCACAAAACGAATAAAACAGTGCAAGATGTCAGGTCGTAGACTGCGTTAATGGTTTGGTGAGTCTTAGCCCACCACGCTGCGGAAGCTCAGCGCTTCGAGGAAACCGCCCAGATCGTCCTTTTGTACTTCGACAACGCAGTGGTCGAAGCTATCGATGCGGACGCGTGCGCTGGTCTCTTGAACCACCTCTTGGAAGGCGATGCCGAATCGATTGCGCACGAGATGTTTCTTCCCGCTAGGATCTTCGTCCTCCGACTCGGACTCGGACGATGACTCCGATTCTTCCGAGTCTTCTTCCTCGGCATCGGAGTCTTCCCGTTCAGCTCGCTCGGCGGCACGCTTGGCCCGACGGTCTTCTCGTTCCTTCTGCTTCTTCTCTTTGGCTTCTTTCTTCTTGCGGCGTTCTTCTTGGCGCTTCGACATTGCTGCAAAATCAACCACGCCGCCCCCTCCGCCAGTGCCCACGACCACGTAGAGGTCGCGGTCTTCGTCAAGGCCGGCGAGGACGAGAGGAGTACCCGCTGCTCTTTTCCGGCCAATCTTGGAGTCACCCTTTTCACGCTCCTGGACACGAATGGCCTCTGCAATCCACAGCGCCAGTTTGGTCAACGCACCGGGGTTGGTAAACAGCTTCACATCGGGACCATCCTTGACGACCGCGATGCGGAATGCCCGAAGATGGCGGATCTGGTGCTTGGATAGCAGCGATGTGCCCGTCCGAAGAATGGCACGGTGAAGATGCTGAGCCAAAGGCAACGCGTCCATCAGAAGAGTGGGTGACTCGGACGTGAGCGAAAGAGCGTCATATGCACTCCAGAATCGAGGAAGAAGACTGGCCAGATCGGATTCTCCAGAGACACCACCGTTTTCGATCTCGTCGTTTGAGCCTCGTGCTCGCGGGAGGCGTTTGGCATCCCATGCCCCAGATGTCTCGTTCGGACCAACTTCGAGCATGGCACCTAGAATGACGCCGATATCCGTGGCCGAGAGGCAGGCCTTCCAGCCCCAGCAACGCACAAAGCCCCAGCCCTCACGGGAACTGGCATGACCGGATGGCTCCGGAGGGACCAACCCATCCAGACCGTACATGGGCGCGTACTTTAGGAGTCGACTCCGCAGCACTCTTTTTAATTCCATATCCATGTGAGTGTAGAATTGATGGCATTGGGTCAAACTGATGCCCATCTTGGCCAGTAGTTTGTGAAGTCGCTTGCGGCCGTTTTCCGTCCAAACATGGAGCCTCGTGGCAAGGTAAGGACTGTGAAGCATACTCTCGTAGAGGGACCAGTGCCGGACGAGCAGGAATCGTGGCTCGGGAGAAAGACGAATGGCCGTGTCGGTAGGAGACCTCGCAGTCGTCGGAATGACACCATTGATCTCTCCTCTGATATCGCGGTCTCGTTCGTAGGGATCAGGAGGGTTTAGACGATGGACTTCGTCTCGAAGGATCTGGCGAATGTGTTCTCCACGTTGCCCACCCCAGCCTGCAGAGCCTCCGGATTCTAATGCGTTGGAGATGCTCACGCCAGTCATCGTTCGGCCGCTAAGCTCCAAACTAGAAACACCGACAATGGCGAGCCAGAGAAGGTCGTTATCTTCACGACCAAGCTCCGATGCGAGTGAATATACTAGTGATGAGATGGGCTCGGAGTAGGATGTTCCAGCGGCGTAATAATTTTGCAGGACCGTTTCGTGTTTCCTCTTCATTCGGATCAGGCGACGCTTCAATGTCTGTGTAGACGGCAGGTTCGGCTCTGCCGGTGATGGTGAGTCTGTCGTAGGAGTAGCGGAACGTGATGAGTTGGAAGAATTGATTGCAGTCTCTCGTCGCCGACTCGGAGAAGAGACCATAGAAGAGCCCTGTAAAACGCGTTAATACTCGCAAGGCACGAGGACAAAAAAGGCCTCCGTACCGAATTGCTTCGTTTCCGTTGCCGAGGCGGCCCATTTTCATCTTCGGACTCGTCCTCATCCTCGCGTCCTGACCATGACTTGCGCTTCTTGGATCCAGAGGGCGTATCATCGTCGTCCAAGTCCCCATCGTCACTCGCGTCATCCTCATCCACCTCGGGCATCTCAAGAAGCGCGTAGTATGCCTCTCGCTCATTGCGGAGTTCCTCCTCGATATCTCCGTCATCGAACACAACAATACCGCCGTTTTTCGACGTGTAAGCAGGGGTAATGCACCCTTTATCCACGCCACGCCCGCGCCGTCGCGCGTTCACATCAATTTCCGCCATGGCCTGACCTATTCCAGCTTGTCCGCCGAAGACATTCCCGAGGTTCCACGGCCGGCGCGCGTCGAAGACCCAGATCTCGACACCTCCCATGTCCTCCACCTCGTCTTCGGGTTGACTCAACCCTAGAATTTCCCCAAGATCGACAAGCCCACCTACACCGAGACATACCACAACACCTCCGCTGCCGCCATTGGTGGTTTGCATAGGCTGGACAAGGTCGCCCCCTGCGCGCGCGAGATCGCCATAACCAGCAACGGGTTGGATCTTGTGGGGGATATAGTCGCGTTTTAATAAAGCCGTAAGGATGCGGCAGGCACACAGCGCGTCAGGTTCAAGCGCGACGAGAATCAGGACAGGCGGGGAGAGCGGGTGGTGGGATCGGAGGAGTTGAAGGTATAGATGAGAGATGAGCTGCCGTGGAAGATACATGGCCAGCTAAGGAGGATTAACATATGCGACCATGGATCGTGGAATTGGAGAACAGCGGGGAAATTAAGAATAGAGAGCAGCCGTGAATCGTGAACGTGAAGCAGAGTGATTGTAAACCTGGAAGCGCAACGGGAAGCGGAGCGCGACGCGTCGGGCACGTGCCCCGAGATTCCATCGGTCGCCTCGACAAAGACGAGTATTTGCATCTTGCGTGTTGCATGTTGCCCTCCCTGCTTTGCACGTTTAATAAAGCCTCCACCACGGTATTTGCAAGGACACTATTGACAATTTACTCGAGTTCCTTCCCATCGCGAGGTGCGTGCTCCGCCAATGAACGTTTTATAGGTCATCTCCTAGGGAGGCATTGCCATCGCTATATCTTTGAACACGAGAATTCGTCAATTACTTTCACGGATCCTTTCCCAGAGCCTATCAATCTTCTGCACCACCTCCGCGGGCAATGGCCCCTTGGACACGTCGCCGACGTTCTGCACAATCTGTGGGACCTTGCTGGCTCCGAGGATCACTCCGTCATTTTCACCCAAGATTGAGTGGTAATAGAGCCAGCGTAGACAGGCCTCTGAACCGGAGATCTGGAGTGGCCCGATGGTATCCAGAAGATCGGTCATCGTCGCGTGCATGTCCGGCTTATCGTACATCGCATTCAGGTTTTTGGCAACTTGATTATCGGCCGCGTATCTAGTTCCCTCGACATCGCCGCGAGTTGCTCGACCGGTCAGGAAGCCTCCCGCAAGGGGACTAAAACCGGATTTCAGTAAAAAATACCAAACTGGAATGATATCTTACCTGTAGGCGTTGAAAGCAATGTCGTGCTTTCGGAGAAGAGGAAAGAGTGTCTCCTCGCTCTGGCGGCTGAGTAGATTATACAAGCCTTGGTACACACTCGGTTTGATATAGTTCTTTTCTTCGCAGACTGCGAGGAAATCTGCCACTGATTCAGGCGGGAAATTGGACAGACCGAACTAATAGCAAGTCAGATGAATATCATATCTCAGCAAATGCAGAACTTCACCTTTTCAAAGCGACCTGCTAGATATTGCCTATGAATCTCAGCCGCCTGCTCCGCGACAGATGTCAGAGGATCCGGTCGGTGGAAGTATAAAATATTGACTTTATCGACTCGGAGCCGCTCAAAACTTTCGCTGATTGACTTTTCAATAGCAGGTGCAGTTAGGCTTCCTGATCCATCACCGCTGGACGAGCCTACGTTGATCTTCGTGTCGATAGTGAAGCCCTGCTCTGCAGCCCGGACTTCCCCAAGAAGCCGCTCCGAGGAGCCGGGTCTCGTGGGTGCGTACCGGGGTGCCGTATCGATGCGTTCGATTTTCAGGGTCTTGAGCTCATCAAGTAACTCTTGTACTTGTTCCGGCGTGGTGAAGCTGGTGCCTATCAAGGCGGCGCCAAAGAGAGTGTTTGGTCGAGACATGATGTCTTCCCAGATTGATCTGATTTCAATAATACTATATGTCGAGGTAAATGATTGTTCTTATAGTTGCATCATCATAGATCGTTGGAGTATTACCAAGCATTGGCTTACCCCGGTATCCCGACTTGGGGAATCCGGACCCGGGATTCTTACTCGGATATGGCATCCTCCGAGTTCCGATCTACAGCCTTGCGTCGATGTGAATTGGGACCATTCACCTATCGTAGGATTTTCAATCGGGTGCCCAGATGGCTACTACTACTACTACCACCACTTGCATGCTATATGTACAAAGAAACGAAGCGAACCCATTATATTAGCGTCATCAGGCCGAACGGCCAAGAATCGATCCAGCGACCCAGATAGCAGTACAGGCACCCACCACGGACAGACCAACCAGGCGCTTGCCCCAGCTGTTATCCTCGGCCATTCTGGTCGGCCCCACTGTCTTCTTCGAACTCAATTGCACAGACTCAGAGGGCTGGTCCTCGCCACGATGCTGAGACGAGTTGCCAAGGATGGCAGAGTATTCCTCGTCGCGCTTGCGCCACTTCTCAACCAGCCGCGCAATTTCGGCCAGGTCTTCCTTCAGAGAGCCTGGTTCAGTCGCATTGGCATTCTCCACTTCAACATTCTGCACATTACCGAAGAAATCCACCACAGTCCGCAAGCGACCTTCTGGCTCGCCACCGGGGAACAGATCCCATCGGACACCGGGCTGCGAGTGGATCTTCGATTCATCGTAGGAGTCGAACAGATCACCCAGATTCAACTTCGAGTTGGCGCTTGTCACCTGGGTCTCGAGGAACTCGAGCACGTAGTAAGTCCAGCGGTCAATAACGGCGACTCCGACATCGTTGTCCGCGTGGTGAGAGTAGGAAGATTGGTCCAGCTCGCTGGATCCCGTGGCGACAATGTTGGGCGAGTAGAAGTGGGTGTACATCGTATTGGCCTGGCAGGTATCGATCATAAACAGCAGTTCATGGTAGCGCTTCTTCTCCCACATCTGTCCGAACGCGTCGGCCAGATCCCATGCGCCGATTTCCTCCGCGTCCTGGAATTTGAGGAACTGGTCACCCCCGTGACCGGTCATGTAGACCAGCACGTTGCTTCCAGCATCCGAGCCGAGACGCTTGCTGCGCGGCACGTCTTCATCCAGGCGGTCCGTCAGGAGTCGGATAAAGTTCTCAACCGTCACTTCGTAACCCCTGTAGTCCACTTCGATGTTGTCTCCGTACAGATCCACTGCACGGTCTGCGTTACTGTACACGGTTCCGGGGAAGGCATTTCGAGGGTTGCAGGCCATATCATCTGGGAGCATGAGGATAATTTGGGAATCGGGAATGCCGAGTCGCTTGACCGTTCGGTACAGAGAGAGGACATTGGCAAGGTGACGGTAGTTGAACCAGAATCGGGAGGTGGAAACGAGTACAGCCCAGTTGGACGTGTGCTCGGCGCTTACTGCTCCGATGAGCAGCAGCAGGAGCGCGAGGCTCTGTATTAAACGGAAGAGAGTAATCATTATGGCGGATGGTTCAGGTCATAGGAAAGGCCAGCGTGGCTGGTGGTGAGGGAGTGTGCTCAGGAGACAAAGTTGAATTCGGCTGCAGTATCGGGAATATTACATCCTTGAGCTATAACGAGCCCATTCTTGGAGTGGTCGGTAAGGCGTTGCAAATGAGGACGACCGTCGAAGCTCCTCCCTCCAGGCAGAGAGCTGATGGGAGATGACAAATCCGGGTCCGGATGTGACACCTGGATCTTCAGGCAGAGATGTGCGACCCCACTATTTAGTCCACGAGTCGTGCTTTCTATCAAGGGCCTAGGCGTCATGACTTAAGCTCTCCTCTCCTGACCCAGCCGATAAAATATCGAACCATGGCATTGCATCTTATCGACCACGGCTATCAGAAACAATGCAATCAGCTCTGTCCGCGATACGTGACGAGTTCTCTAGTTCTCCTGGCATGAACTACAAATGCCATTTGAACAAGACGCTGTTTCTAGGAAGTAGCTTCATATGACATATCCTCTTAGCAGCTAGTGTCAAGCTGCAGGTGGTGATTGGATGGATACGACGCGGCGGTGTAGGAAATCCTTTTCCGGCACAATCTTCGAATGAAATCCCTTCCCCGCTCGATCTACACCTTTTCCTGTTTTCAGATAGCTTTCACCCCAAGTGAAAATGCCTCCCAAGAATTCGTCTCTTGCCCCGACACCGGGTCAAGATGCTCATAAGACAGGCGATCATCGGGCCCATTCTAAAAAGGCCACCACCGCTTGTTTAGCATGTAAAAGACGGAAATCAAAAGTATTTCATCACTTTCGCTGAACTATGAGTTTGCTGATCTTTACTTAGTGTATTGGAGGCATCCCGTGCTTCTCTTGCCAAAACTCCAAGACTGAATGCGTGTTCAACGCGGACAACGATGGCCGCCGACGAACCACTCTCAAGCGCAAAATTGAATCGTTGGAGCAGGACCGCGACTTACTGATGCATCTCGTGGATACTATCCGCGATGATGACAAACACAAGGTTCCGAGCGTGCTGAACATGATTCGAAGTAATGCGCCCTTGGACGAAATCAGGTTGTATCTTACGGAAAGTCTTGACCCAAGTCATGACGAGGAGGCTCCGCCAAAGGACCAAAAGATCGATGCCAATTCTTCCCATTCCTCTCACAGGTATATGGATATCAAGCGGCTATCTGATATCCCTCTTTACGAGGTACCCGCGAAGCCGTGGACGTCTGTGACAAACGACGATGCCCTCGTGTCACACCTCATTTCACTCCATTTTTCTTGGAGCGGATGCACATCGCATTGGATTGACCGTGATCTGTTCTTGAGAGATATGAGATCTGGAAAACTGGATTCCCGGTTCTGCTCACCGTTGCTGGTGAACAGTATCCTGGCTATGGCGTGTGTGAGTGCTCTCTTCCCATTCCCCGACTCCATTGTACCATCTGGTTGAACATCACCACTAATAATTTCTGCTCTCAAGTTATATACGGATTACCCCGAAGCCTTGGCCGTACCGGATGACCCTAGCACGCGAGGAGAACATTTTCTCGAGGAGACAATGCGATTGCTGAAAGAAGAAGAAGGCCGATTATCTCTCACAACACTCCAAGCACAGGGCAACATCTTCATTAGGTAACCTCTCATACGCTCTCTTTACTTTTCAATATTGACTCAACTGCGCAGTCTTGCCGGTATGGGAAAGGACAGGCTCGGCTGGCTGCAAATTGTGGAGGTAGCTGACTGTGTCCGCGAGATTGAGAAAAAGAGACACAGTATGATAGCAGAAGCCGGTGCAGAGGCTCAAGAGATGACCAGGGCTGTTTCCACTGCAATCTTCGGATTGTTCAATATGTGCACGTGAGTAATTAAGCTCGCAGTTGACCGAGTGGGAGTTACTGACATCCCCAAAGAATTAATATAATGAGCCTGCAAAAGCCTGCCATCATAAAAAGACCTATACAACTTCAGCGGCTTCCTCAGGACCATGACCCCAATGACACATGGAGTCCTTATCCCCGCCAGGCCGAGCCTGAACCAGCGCACACCAATTGTGTGCTCAACGGCGTTTTCGATCTGATGCTTATCGTGTGGGATACATGTGATTATTTTTTTGGAGATGACCAGCCGGAAGCCTTCGATCTTGAAAAGGTCGATGCCTTGCATCAACGTCTACAAAATTGGGCTGAAAGTCTTCCTGAATGCATCGGTCTAGAATGCACCACGACACCCGGAGTCATGGACATGCAGTAAGTGATACGCACATATCGGCGAACAGTCCCAAGGCTTGCTAACGAAGTTGTGACAAAAGCCTGCGATATTACACCGTCATCTTAGTCATGTTCGGTTTTATTGAACCCACTCTGAAAGAGAGCGATTCAGCCAAAGACCGCATCAAGGCCTTGCGACTGTCCGCAGCCCATAATATCGGCACAAAGCTCAGTCAATTCCGGTCCCGCTGGCCTGTGCAGTATGTGCCAGGAACTGTAACGCAGTATTCCCGTATCGCCATATTCACGCTCCTTGGAAACCTGGACGATTACCAAAGTAAGCAGGCCTTTGTCGAGGCTTTCATCATCCTCCGTGCACTCGCACGTCGGTGGCAATTGGCAAAAGGTATTCTTCGGTCTATCCAGCTGCCATCCAAGATGGAAACCCCTCTTCCGGAGGAAGCGCAGATTCTCCTTCGGGACTTTGATGCTGAATTCTGGAATGTAGAAGACGATGGGTGGCTCAGTAGTCTTCACCAAGTCTTTGCGGTTTCTGTCAATCGAGGACAAAATCCACGGAGGCATACCGGCGAAGCTGAATCAGATCCAATCCTTGAAGCCTGGGACAATCTAAACTTATCGGAGCAGATAACAGAGCAGACCACAGAACAGACATCGGAGCGGACTACTGAACAGCCGACAGAGACAGGATGCACGAGCAATGACAGTAACGGCAGCAATAGTGGAAAGGATGGGAAATAGCGGATTTCGTATCAGACAAGATGCATTTAATGGATTGCTGTATCTGCTGTAAAAATGGACCGGTCAAATTGAATCCGTTTTCGAGTTGCCCCCGGCCATACTTAAGTAGTCATTATCAATTATCAAGCATCTCGTTCCGCATTTAACTAGCTTCTGCTCCTCTTTATCCCCCAAGTACGCAACTACGGACAAGAGCCCCTCTAAACAGTATATTACATGACGTCATTAGGACAGCTGTCTAAATCGGTCACGCAAACATAAAAGCAGAATAATGAAAAGCAAGAAGGAGCGCTAGTCGGAAGGGAATATCACAAGAATGTACATAAATAGAGCTAGCATTTTGTCCTAGGTAATAATTGAAATGACATCATCCTCGGTCTATACAAGACGCACAAAAGGCAGTGGAAACAAAAGAGCCATAAGCACTAAAGCGGACAAAGCAAAGGCGTGCAAGATTCTGCCCTATCTCATACCTATGATAGTCTAGATGCATTTTTATCAGAATCAAGGTGTAAATTCTGCTAGAATACCTTGAAGTATTATTCTCCAAGCTTCGAAGCGTGAAGAACCAGATTAGTCACAATGGTCACCGCCCGCATCGGAGGCGGCATAATCATCTCGTGGATCAGATCATCAAAGACAATCCACTTTTTCTTTTCGTCCCACCCGTTTGTCACTCCTTGTACATCGTTCGCGTCAAAGTATACATCTACCAAAATGGGAGGCAAGAAAGGAGGCGCTGGTGAGAACTCCAAGAAGGCCGCTGGCAACGCCCGCGTATGTTGACCCCACCCCCACCATGTCTCAGAGGATGCTAACCATTATGCAGAAAGCCGAGGCTGCTGCTGGAAAGAAGGCCGCTGAGAACGCCAAGATCGCTGCTGAGGAGGACAAGCAGTGGGCCAAGGGCTCGAAGAGCAATGCTAAGAAGTGAGTCTGCATTACTTTTGCGATGGCGGGGCGCAAGCTAAGAAAGCTCTTTTTCATACAGGGAAGACGCCGAAGCCAAGAAAGCTGAAGCTGCTCGCAAGAAGGCTGAGCGCGATGCTCTACTCGCCGAGGAGGAGGCTTCCCAGCCCTCCAAGGCCAAGGGTGCCGGTGCGAAGACGGCCCAGAAGAAGACTCGCGGTCTCGACCTCTCCCAGCTGGACGATGAGCCCAGCAGCAAGAAGGGCTCTGCCCTCAACGCCTCCGGTATCGACAATGCGTTGGATGCTTTGTCTCTGACGAACAAGGATACCTCCAAGGTGGAGCGACACCCCGAGCGTCGATTCAAGGCTGCCTACGCTGCTTTCGAGGCTCGTCGCATGCCCGAGATCGAAGAAGAGAACCCCGGTCTGCGTCGACAGCAGCGTATGGATATTTGTCGCAAGGAGTTCGAGAAGAGCGAGGAGAACCCCTTCAACCAAGTGCACGTCAAGGTCAATGCCACCCGGGATGAGATTGCTCAGGTCCGGGATCAGGAGCGCAGCAAGACCGAGGCTCGTCTGGGCAAATAGACGACTGCACCTGTAGTTCGGGGGAAAATCTCCGGATAGAAAAACAAAGCGCTAGTTGAGTATAGGCCTCACTACCGTCACCGGTCTGGAACTTGGGGTGACATGTCCTCAATTTGAAGCATCCGTTATATGCCTTGGGGGCAGGAGCTTAAGACTGCGATTGGTTGATGAGCAGAGCTTTTACTAGTGATTGGGTTTTGGCGGATGCGAACATATACCGAGTGCGGAATTCTTTGAATTCGTGTACCATGCATAGTTGGGCGACTCGGGCATAAAATTACGAAATGCAATGACTGATATCCTTTTTCCATGCGTTCAGTAATCAATGCAGTAATGAACGAACTGAATTCCCAGTTCAAAAAGGTATCATACAAGAACGCCTTCTACAAACTCATTCTGAAAAAGTCGATACAGAACCACCAGTGTTCTGGATATGAAAAGTCCGTCCCCAAGACATGCTAGATGGCCATTCATGTCATTGTGCCTCGCACATCCCATACATAAAGACTCTCATCCCATCCAACACTGGCACACCAGCCCTCGCTTCCGAACAAACACCAATCCACCCCCATCACAAATTCAGTGTGTCGTCCCATCCGCCCGAGTTCCATGCCGACAACCGGACCCGCCGGGCCAGAACGCATGAGATCCACATCACCGACCGCGCTTGCGTCGGACCGATCACTCCATACACGACAAGTCATATCGTAACTGGCGCTGAGAAGGACATTGGATAGATGTGGCGACCAGGCTACTTTGCGGACTGCGTAGTCGTGACCTAGCATGGTGGCTAGTGGCCCTTGCTGCGGGGCTCGGATATCGAAGGTCCGGATGGCCCGATCTACACCGGCTGTAGCCAGGACTGTAGGTCGGTATTTGTTCCAGTCGTGTGTGAGGGCCTCGGAGGGCGGGGTTGCGGCAGGTGGCATTCCCGGCTGGCCGGGAATGGCTGGCGGCGCGGGGGCCGCATGGATTGGGATTTGGACGGTGAGGTGGTTGGAGGCTGAAGCGGGGGTGCGCAGGTCGAAAACACGTACGTATGAGTCTGAGGTCACGCATGAGATCAGGTCTGGGTTATGCGGACAGAAGGCGGCGGAGTAGGTGCAGCTGTGGGTGGGGAGGGTGAGGAGGGACTGTGGGCGATGCGGCGACCAGACTCGGACGGTGCCATCCCAACTGCTGGAGCAGAAGCGGTCTTTGGCGACTAGGTTCCAGTTGACGCTGAACACTTCCCGTGCATGTTCTTTCCAGCTCGAAATGGGGAAGTCGTTGGCTGAGGTGTCGAACAGCTTGATGCTGCCATCGCCCGATGCGGTGAGGACTTGGTTCTCGTGGATTTCCGACCAGGCTAGATCATAGAGGGAGTCTTGCGTGGTGAATCTGGATCACAGATGAAGATGTCAGCCTGCACGTTCGTAGACCGAGGACTGTCGAGGCGGGATTCGTAGCCCACGTACGTTTTCACCGGCACGATCCCATTGGGAGTGAGTTCTAGAATAAACAGCCGACCATTACCGACTAGACCGAAATTGGCTGCACTTGCAACAGCTAGTCGATTGTCGAAGAAGGGGGAGTATTTGACTGCGCAACCGTTGAAGCCCTGTGTGCGGAAGTGGAGCATAGTGAGAGGCAGATCGGTGTCCGATCACAGGAACAGCAGAACGAAAAGAAATAGTCTAGGGTATCAAAAGCAAACGATTCACCATGTCGACCGGGCACGGTGTGAGGTCGGAGGGATTGACATCGGGATTGCGGGGGAAATCCAGGATGCGATGGGCCGAGGTCGGTTTTAGCGCGGGCCACGCTCCGCGCGAAACTACACGGGCTTCATTGTGGGCATTCGGAGCTTATTTCGATGTATTTTGTTTGCTCGGCCTCTCGATATTCGAATGTTGCATGCACTGGGACATGTTGATCGAAATAAAAATAGGTACCTGGAATGAGTGTGTTCGGTCCTTGGTTGATCCCTGTTCGACGTTGTAAATCACAGGCAAAGCTTCCTGATGGATCCTTATTCCCAAACACCTTGGTACCTTGGAAAATCCGAAGATGTTATAGCTAACATAAACTGAATATGATGCCCATGATTGATACACTCGCTAATGTACCTATTATTTTGTTTGTTTGAGGACTTTGAATGGTCTTGATGGTGACGTCAACAGCCGCTCTAGTCGAATATCCAGGTGCCCCATTGGAGGGTAGCTACGCCAGTTCTAGTACCATGACAGCCTCTAGGCGTTCAACGGTTAACTATTGAACACCGAGTTCTTAAACAGTGGTAACGGTGCAGTCACGAGATGGAGCCTTGATACCAGGGAATTCGACTTTACCCAGAAAAGGCGTGACGCCATATATGGCCGCCCTCGCCATCGTCTTCACCACCTCTTGCCATCTTATGAGAAATCCCTCAATTATCATGGCCAGCAGAGAAAATATCTCCACACCCTATAATCGAGGTTCAGCTGATCAAACACCATGACCGAGCCGGTGAATCACACATCGGCCAATCTATTTCTCCAGGAGGAAGTCTATCGACTTGGTTCGTCCCCGGGCCTACGATCCATACCTCCAGGACCGTCACGCGATTTTCTCATTCTCACCTGGGGCCCTCTTATCTACCGAACCTCGTACGGACCGGACTCCAAGCGTCGTCTGAGTGTCTTCCTACGCTGCCTTAACAATGCGGTTAATCGGTCATTACACCGACGGATGACCGGCTCCCCCGAACAGCTCCGTCTTGTGGAAAGGACTTACACCTCGAAGGTGTTCAGCTCACGGCGCACATACGATGGTATTAGTGAGGAGGGCGTGCGCGAAGCATTTCGCAATTTCAAAGCGTCGCTGGCGATCCCGGCGACAGAATTACCGAGCAGGCTACGCATGTGCTTGATGGTAGATGAAGGGGTACTTTCACATATGGCGAGTGTGCTCGGTGCATCTGCAACACCTGAAAAGCATGCTGATATCGGGCGCTGCTGGGTTAAAGTGGTCGAGGATAATTTCCCGGACGCTCGATTTGGTGATCAACCCTATGTGGCATCTGTGGACTTGAATGAAATAAATGGCGGAGATTATCGTGGGATATACCGAGGGTGGACGATGGTGGCACTGTCGGCGCTGGTTGAGGTCTTTGACGGGCTTCGACAGATGAAATATTTAGTGGAATACCATCGTGAGGGACGGGTTTATATGGGCGAGGGTAAATGGAGTACAACATAGGTGTTGCCTTCTTTCCTCGAGGCAAAGGGAACCAGTTCGATCATTTTTCAATCACATTTTGGTCAGATTCGAAACATCTCTCACTTGTGAAGAAACTACCCTTCTTAAGCAACCATAAGCACACGCAATCCTGTTTGGGATGACATATTTCCATCGGGGTAATGATTACTCATCCAGTGGGCTTGTGGTTTAGTGGTATAATACCCCCTTAGCATGGGGGTGGTCCGGGGTTCGATTCCCCGCGAGTCCATTTTTTGCTTTTCTTTCGGATACTACTCCTGTATCTTTTTTATTAATGTGAGCAATTAGCCTCGTAGGCGCAAACTGAGAGACGGCGTAGATTAGGCTCGAAATAGATCGAGTTCAAGACAATGACACTTGACCTCGGGTCAACATACTTCTCTCAGAGAATCCATCACAGAAACCGTCAACAGCAAGCCGACCATATTCAAGATTCAACCGAATATATGCTTTTGAAATCGACAATTCTTCCCTATAGAGACTTTAATGTCGCTCAGAAGACCAACTCTATTTGTCTGCAACTCAAACGATACATTGTAACCGCTCCTCTTAGTCAAAATATCTACCCAAGAGCAGGACCAAGCTCGCAGGTCTTTGAAAACCGGTTTCAAAGAAGCTCTGAGACTAATAGGTCTTATGATTCAAGATCACGGCGCCAATCGGCTGCCGTAATAACTACCCTTCTGCAGGCTCTATGAGAGTGCCACCTGATTGGTCAGTTTGATGCCAGTCATGTGTCGATAAGCCGCTTATCGACGGAGGCTGCGACTCATCTTATCCTCTTGTCCGTCGATATGAAGTGAGGCCTCCATGGATGCATTCCTGTCGAGAAAACGTCGGAGATTGTCTCCAGTTGAGGAAACTGGCGTGACTCGCTCCGAGGCACCGTCCGTTCAAGGAAACCAGGTCGAAGAGTCGACCGACATCAAGCTCGCTATTTTGATATCACTTTACCCAGATATCAAGCAGGATGATATTCTGGACATCCTTGTGTCCTGTGATGGCTCTGTAGATGCGGCCACTTTACTATTAGCCTCTCAAGGGTCTGCAGGGAACACACCAACCCCCAAGAAACGAGCGACAACGAGCTCGTCTTTCGGCATCCAAACATCTTTGTCATCCCACGTCCTCACAAAAGGCAAGGACGGGTCTCTCGTGTCAATCAATGAAAGCACGACCGGACGGAAGCCTCTGACTACCAAGAAAGGGCAGACCCTGCACCTCTATGCCCCTGAAGATGTGGCAGCCTATACACCTTGCACGATCATTCACAACTTCCTTCCCCCCGAAGAGGCCAACGAACTTCTTGTCGAGCTGCTTGATGAATCCCGGCATTTCTCAAGATATGAATTCCAACTTTTCAATCGCACCGTACAGAGCCCCCACACCGCATGTGTATACGTTTCTACACCCGAGGAATACAAGCAACAAACCTCGGAATACACGTACGGTGGCACATACCGTTCAAACGTACGGCAAGCAACACCGGGCCTACAAACGGTATCGCGAAAGGTACAGGACAAGGTGAACGAAGAGATTCAAAAACGCATCCGCGACATCTACCCCGATGGAAAGAAACTCAGATACCAATCACCAAAGAAGTGGCGACCAAACGCAGCCTTCGTCAACTGCTACGACGGGCCCGCCGAAAGTGTGGGATATCATGCTGATGAACTGACCTATCTCGGTCCACACCCGGTGATAGGTAGTCTTAGCCTGGGCGTGGAACGAGAATTCCGAGTACGTCGGGTAGTTGCCCGGGACGACGACGAGGCGGCAAATGATAGCGGCAAAGCCAGTTCACCATCGAAGAGCAGAGACCAAAAGGCAGGGGCTCGTGCAGATGCACAGGGACAGATCTCCATCCACCTCCCCCACAATTCACTCCTGGTCATGCACGCAGAGATGCAGGAAGAATGGAAGCATGCAATAACCCCTGCGCAAACCGTCTCCCCGCATCCGATTGCAGGAAACAGGCGCATCAATATCACCTACCGATGGTATCGGGATACTCTACACCCTCGACACATTCCTCGATGCCGGTGTGGCACACACGCGATTCTTCGGTGCTCACAGCGCAAGCAGGAGACTCGGGGTCGATACATGTGGATGTGCTATGCGGGCTTTGCACCGGGTAAAGAGGGGTGCTCGTTCTTTCAATGGGCTGAATTCGATGATGACGGCGATCCAGTGTGGGATCGCCAGCTTGTCGAGGACGCCGATGCCGCACCGACCTTGGCCAATTTCTCAGCGTCGCAATAGGTCTTACTCATTATATGCGGAATAATACGGCGCCTTCAAGACCCAAGTTTCTCCGCGATCGCCGCCTTTGTTCTGAGACTATCTGCCCAGATTCCCCGGCCTCAGGCCTTCAGCCCCATGGCTAACAACTAAAAAAAGAGCCAAAGATTCAAATGGTATCGATCTCTATTGGATCGCACATGAAAGTTTCGTGGGGTTGACTGAACCCAAACACCATAAATCCCGCTCTTGCGATCTCCCCATACAAGGATCGAAAATGGACTCTTTGTAAAGAACCCCGTCAGCATTTCCGATCTCTCCTAGATGAAGTCAAGCATGCTACGCTACCTTCAGATATGCTGATGCATCCAATGCGATCGGCTCTTCACACGGTTAGCTCAGCCTCGGGTTCCCGTGTGCTATGGAGAAGAAGGATGATCCTATGGCTGTTATGCCCCGGTGCTTGGTGGGCATATTCCGATGCCGGCTTATAGGATTGGTGAGAAGTGTGCGGACTTGATTAAGGAGACTTGGAGGATGGATGACTGGGAATGTTTACCCTCGTATTTGAGGAGGGATGGATGTGCAGAATAGATGCATTTTACCTTTTTGTTCACTTTGAGTGAAGGGACAATCGGCATGGAAGAATCATGAGGTCAATTCAAGGGTTCAATTCGTAGACAACTCTCCATGCTAAAGCAAGAACAAACATGAGTCATAGTGGCAATTCCCAGAAGTAAAACACATAGTAACGATACATGAAAAGGAAAGCCAGACTGCTGATAGACATCAAGTACTTCCTGACCAAACACTCAGACCTACACTCAGCTCGTTACCCAAATCAATGGTCGATAGACTCGTCTGTCGAAAGTCGAGCGAAGATTTCACAACTGTCTTTTCACATCGGACAACGCTGAGTTGGCTCTCCGCATGAACAGTACTTTGTGCCGGGAAAAGGGAATGCTCATATTCAACGTGAGCGGTCAGGATAGGCTGAGTGATCTCCTCTGAGGAGAACTCCATCAAGAGACCATTGATTTGAGAAATTATTTCTTCAATCAGAGGATGGTATGTCAATGATTCAACTCGATCGCTAGGGGAGATCGACTGAAATGCTGAAGGTACGTTGATCTCGATGGGCACAATCCAGGTTTCTCCAGGGCGAAGTGATGTAAGTCGAGAGTTGTCCATGACGGAATGGATTTGACAGCCCTCACCAGGAATTATGGACAGTTTGAGGTTGAGAATGGACCCCGGGCTAATGCCAGTGCGAAGCTGCTGAACAACTCTCGAGACTTTGCGCATGAAATGGGTCCCCTTGGGACATGTGTTGCCGATGCCGACATCATAAGAAATGTGCCACCCAAGTTGAAGGCCGGTGTGCTTCAACGGAAGACAGGGTTGCGGTGTAATCGTGTGAAACCCGATCGCTTGGTCGATCCAAGGTATCGCTAAATGTGCTGGTGGAGTTGCAGAAATGAAAAACAGGTGGCAGAAGGCAGTCCTCGGGCAAACTGAGAATAGCCCAGACACTTGCTGAATGACGTTGCCAATTTCGAGATCCCCCTTCGAACGATTGTGATGCTGGCGTCGTGAAAGGGTGTTCAATGCAGATCGAATAGTGTCCATGGAGTGGAAGCCCAACGAGAGCAACAACTCAAAGTTGAGAGGGCTCCCCGGATCAATATAGACAAGACCAATTCTGTCCTGATTGTGAATGAGGTTTGAAGCCAAAACGGAGGATCCAAGGGTAATCTGGGTCAGAAGATTGACAGAGGGTTGGGTTCTGGTAAAGCAAGTGAGCTTGTGCATCCGTAAACAATAAATCAAGGCAATCGACCCACAGACTATCGAGTAAAATAATCACGTCAAGAGGTGCGAGAACGGAAGCCCCAGGGAATGGGACGGAGCTGACATCGGCAGAGACATGTACTGTGGTCCATAGCGACAAGGCTCCCAGACCGATCTGGGGCTTGCTGGCAAGTGATCTTACACTGACAAAAGATACCGGTAAGTCCATGGGACATAAGTACCCGAAGCCTCCTCCAGTTGTGTGCTTTTGGGTCCGTCTCGGATCTGCAGTAGAGGGTCTCAGTTGCCCGGAGCCATTGGTGGAGTTCGGGCTTGTCGGAAGATCTGGTCCAAATGGATCCCAAGATCCGGAGCTCCAACGAACCGTCAGCTGCGAGCCTGGCCGGTATTTGGCCCGGATCTTGTTCTCCTGTTTTTCGACGAGGTGCTGTGTTTCCTGATTTACATGTTAGCAAGACGGCAACCGATCATGACGGGGAGCAGCCACTTCATCTTCATCAACAAAGGGATCTTCTCCTCTGGATCCAAGATCCCCGCTGCCCATGTCTCGGAGAGCCCCTCCACCTGGTTGCCTGACCTTCAAGACTTCGATCTGATAAAGACTGTCGCATAGAGACGGAGTTCTAGTTGATGTTGCTGGTCCATTCGAGTCATTGCTCAAGCTCGCAGAGAGCGAAGACTGTCGACGGGGTATGCGAGGATAAAAGATGGGCGAAGTGGCGCTTCGGCTCCGTGCCACGGCGCTGGCCTTTCTGACAGTAGGCGGGTCGAAATTTGGGTCGTCCATGGTGAGCAGTCTAGACATGCTCCAGTCCTGTGACGACCGGGCCATACTGGAGAGGTGCATCGGAGGTATCGGTAACGCGGCTGCCACCACTCTCTCTGTCGGAGCGAAGGCGCTTCTTCCGGTGCCAGCGTGCACGGCAGCAGGTGAGGCCGGAGAGACACTTGGGTTTGGCGAACTGGCAGTTGCAACGCTCGGAGCAGACGAGAGCGACGGCAACAGTGCCAAAGAGGACGACGACGGGAACCAGGACCAAGGCGATAAGCAATGCAGAGCTCTTAAAATCGAGCGATGTAATATTGGGCATCTTGTGAGAATGGTAAGGGTATGATGCATGAACAGTCCTGCGGAAGCTGTGTCTAGTCCGAGCCTGCAGGTCCTTGGGAAGGAAGGTGCGAATCATGTTGGAAACAGTGGCATTTTTGGGTATATTGAAGCAAGAACAATCGTCACTGTTTATGTACGTTCACCACCGACGCCATAGTCTCCTTCACCGAGCTCAAAGTTGCATCGTCCAACCGAGAAAAGCGTATCTATTGTGGTCAGTGCCTGTCGATCAATTCGAGTTGATGGACTCACCATATCATCGCTGTTTCCACGAGCAGAATTGCCAAACAGCATCGGATCGGAATGGCTGGCAGCGATCTCGTCCTGAACTCGACGCGCCCAGATGCCATCCCAGTGCCAGTCACCAGGGAGTCGAGCTTGCGGACTTCCCCGTTTCAGGTCACCAGGTCCAGCACCGCCTCGGCGGTGCGCTTTCCACGCATGCCATGCTCCAGGATTGCCCGCGGCCTCGGATGGCAACGAGTCCAAAACTTCCTCGTCGTCGAAGGTCGACCGAATATAATCCAGTAACTCGGCGACTGGCACGAACTTCTTTGGTTCCGCGAATTGATCTGCGGAAGGTACTTGGGTGACACGGGGAGGCCCGTTGGGTTCTGTGTCCTCGCCGTCGACTGGGTTGCTCGGAGAGCCGACCACGGAACTCCGTCCCTCAGACGCATTACCCTCTGTCGCGGTGCCGCTCTGTGCTTTCCCTGCATCACCAGAAACGGTGCCAGTGCTGTTCCCACTCACGTTCCGAGACGACTTCCCGGACGCGACACCGCTTCGCCGAGCCCTGCCAAACCAGTGGGGGAATCCATGGCGCAGGCTGAAGCCACCGGGTGGTAGTCGCTCCTCGTCAGTCGCGCTGACCGGATCATCGCTTGTTGAGTTGGTGCTGAATGTGTATGTGGTAAGGGGTACGATCAATGGGTGGAACACGTCGGTTGCGAAGGTGACAAGCGGTGGGAGGTCGGGATACACGTCGGGGAAGCGGATCTGGAAGCGGACAATGGCGGAGGCATAGGGACCTGGCTCGATGGTTAGTCGCAGGCTGAGGCAATTGGCATTTGTACTTACCAGAGCGAACGAAGATGACACCATTCCAGAGCGTGGGGTCACCCGGTGCCAGGCTCACGTAGACCCCTGGTGGTGCCGCATTCCGCAAACTCGCGCTGGACGAAGATCAGTACGTGCTGTGCTGTCCTTTGAACGCCGATGACACTCACAATTCTAGATGCAGCTGCTGCCTTCGAACCGAAGGGACACAGGGTAACCTCGTGGTCGACATGGCTGTAATTGGGAAAGTCGAGATGCGATGTTCGTGACAACAATCCAATTGCTTATCTCGCTATCGCTCCACTCGCCTCGGAGCTTGGAGCTGCCTTCACTCAATTCACCTTTACAACTATTTCTGACCCAGGGGCACCTTTTTGTTTAAGGCCTTCTTGGACCTGATTTCAGTTCTTTTACACTTTTTGGAGCCCCCGGACCTCTCAGCTACTTGGTATTTCACTACCAAAGCTTGGAAAATGGCGGTTCTCACACCCCACCAGCCAATTGTCACCCCCTACGCTGCTTTTATGCAGCCCTAGGAACCTGAATTCCCTTCCAACCTCCTTTATGCTGCAAAGAGGAACAAGAAGCAGCACCACGAGCCACCTCAGGTCCTAATAGGTCGTAGTGAGCTGACTGAACCTGCCTTCGCATCCCACGCTATCCTCTGCCAGCTGGAGGAGGCGGACTGTTGGGCCAAAATCATCCACAATATCTTAGACATTTTGCCCTCACTGTAGATAAGTTTCTTGCTGGACAATCTAACAACAACAGGAAAGCCCTAGCGGGGGAAATCTGCTCTGACTTTGTTAGCTGAGCCAGCATAGCTAGCTATATTAACTTAGGGGTGTAGGCTACTCTCCTATCTATCTTAGCAGCAATCCAAAGACTGAGACCACTACTTTCTCCTCTACAGGAAATAAGACTTGGGTGGGAGTCACTGCAGAGGGGATCATCTTGACCCTGAAAACCTAGGGCTCAGTCTGTTGAGAAGTGTACTGATTAAAGACAAAGGAGATAGGAAACATAAGATTGAATTGCTTAAGAATGTTGTCTAACTATTGTTTTCTGATTCACAAGCCTTAGTGACCTTTCGCAGGATCCCAACACGGAGTGCCCTAGCAGAGTCATGAGGGAGGATATCAGCGATAGTGATATTGAAGTTATCTATAAGCAGTTGGCGAATTTTCTGCTTCAGCTTTTCAAGCTTGACTTTAACCGGATCGGCAGCCTGCTGTCACCACAGTGAATCCCAAGGCCCTACATGGCCACGGCCACTAAAATTTAAGGCATATAGCATCCTACAAAATAGAGGAGTTGAGATTTTTGGTATACCTTATTGCCTTCTTCTCCCCTTCTCATCCATAATGCTCTAACCCAGTGCATTCACTGTACCTCGATTGCTGCTCCGCAGGACTGAGACCTATATGAGCTAAACTCGACTACACTATCCAGGTCTTGGCCGCTTGCGGCCCCGCCGAACAGGCGCGCACTCGAGATTCGCGAGCGATATTCACCCAGCGATTCTGCAGTGAACTCCACAAACACGCTGCTACGTCTTACACTGACAAAATCGGTCCGAAGCAAACTAATAGCTTACTAGTCCTGGGACGCAAGTTTTGATTTGTAGAATCATGTCCTACGTTATTGGAACATAGGGGTTGGCCCCTGCTCAGAAGAGACCAAATTGGTGGAATCCAGAGCGCTGAATCTGATACGATGAAGATCAATCGAGCCTGGGCCGGACAACGCATCAATGGACCAAAAGATTTAGAATAAAAAAACATACAACAGCAGGGATTCGCTGGTGGTCACCCACCCAACTACTAACCTGCCGGCGTGTGGCTTAAGTACGGCTGAGCGGACGGGAAGCCCTGTTCTCCACACCCTATGGTCGTATGTACCACATCTTTTCGTGAAGATGTCTAAATCATCATCCATAATAGAATGGTATATAGCATATCAGGCGAGAAATGGGTGAGCGTCGCTTTAGCGTCGCGAGACCGCGGGTGAGAAGGGTGAGTGTAGAATAGACGGGGTGAGAAGCAGGGTGAGAGTCACCCTCGGTCGCGATCATCATTTTGGTTCCTTCAGCTGAAATATGGTATAATATTATTGGATCTCTCTCGCCCTGAAACACTCGCGTCTTGGCATATGCACACTGCCACCAGTCGAGATGTGTGGTTCAATCGAGAGACGGGCCAATTACGCAAAAGGTATTACACGAACTTCATGTAGGGTGCGACTGATTCACAAGTCGAGGACCCAACATTAGGTTAACAAGATGTGGAAGACATCTTGAAAACATATGGAAATCTCTCCTCTCTTTCAAACGGAGAGACTGTTCCCTGGCAAGCTTTCTGAAATAACGGAATATCGCTATGTAGGAAAATTCTTTTCCACGGAGGTCCCACTGAAAATCCTTCCGGTCTCTAGCATACTCCTACGGTGTGTAAACGCAAGCAGTAAAGTAATCCTAATGTTGAATCACTATAAATATTAGCTAGGGAACAAAGCAATCTGTACTTGGGTGACGTACGTGGATCAACTAGTTCGGACGCTTCATAATGAAGCATCTTCACACAAGATGACAAAGGCGACGAGGCCAGTTCCTCGAATATTTTTAATCCATTTTCAGAAAATGGGACTTTAAGTGTGTGGAACAGATCTGATACTGTAACTCTGGTCCGAACTCTACTACTGTAACCGTCGAGGCAATCTCAGTTCCCAGAATCCGCCTGTGGATTACGTTATACGCAGTTGGATCCCGAACTTGAGACCTCGAACTTTGTTAATTTCTAAACATCACTTCAGCTTTGTTCACGCTGCCTTGCTACTTCTTCGCCTCAGACAGGGATAAGCATGCTGCGTACCTCTTCCGATAGGGGCTACCTACTTCCTTACCTGACATGACATCAACTGAGCCCGCAAGCCGGGACAAGGACGACTGGCGCAGCATTACAAATCCTGCCGAGCGTCGGCGAAGACAGAATAGATTGAACCAGAGAAAGTTCAGTATGTCCAGTTGTGCGCTGGATTGCTCTACTCCATTTCGGACTAATCAATACACAGGGAGCCGCAAACTCCATCAGGCCCAGGTCGTGGGACGATCTCGTCCTGTCCCTGAGATCGACACGGAGGTGCAAGCCCTCGAAAGATTCGCCACTGCTGCTTATCAAAGCTACATCCTGGGCTGCCCACGCGCCGACCATCTCTTAATGCTCACCAAAGCCAACGTTTACCGAGCCTTCTTACACAATATCACCTTGATCGGTCTAGTCGCAGACGGCATATGCGAGGCAGACGTCCTGTCACCCTTCAACCTGATTGGTCCGGAGCCGCCTGTTATGAGCAGCATACCTCCATCTCTACGCCCGACATCCCATCAACGGTCCTTGCCACATCATCCGTGGCTTGACTTTTTCCCGCACCCTAGGATGCGGGATAACCTCCTCCGCGCACAGGGCAGCTACGATAAGCATGACTTTTGTTTAGACATTCTGGGGTTCTGGAATCCGAATGCTTTGGACAATATGTTGTTAGTTTGGGGGGAACCACACGATTCTGGAAATTGGGAAGTGACGGAAGGATTCATCAAGAAATGGGGCTGGGTGATTCAAGGTTGTCCGGATATTTTGCACAGTACGAATAGGTGGCGGACACGGCGAGGTGAGCATCCGATATTTCGATATTTATAGAACGTTTCTTGAAGCAGGATTCCCGGTTGCCGTATGTTCAGAACATTTGGATCGTAATCGAACGGCGTTGTAATTCGGCACGAAACTCTTCGAAACGCTAACTTGTAGCAGACCGGAAAAGCTAGATAGAATAACGACAGACTTCACAATTGTCTATCTCCTCGTATTTGAGTTCAAGATGGATATATAGTATGGTCGGGGGTGGGGGAGGTGAGGAACACTATATCAGATTGGACTGACCGGAACTCAGTTTAGCGATGGCACTGGGCGTACTCTGCACCTCTCAACATTTTGATGAGTCCGAATAACTAACTAGTTAATGTCCGGGCCGCCTCGAGTAAGCAGGTTATTTTGAGTTTCCGCTGGTCGAATGGGTGATAAATTTTGCTCTTGATTGGCTGAACTAGTCCCCAGGTCACCTGGTCCGGTTAATTCTCGGGACGGGTTATAAACTCAATATGAATCACTGTAACTGTATAGCGAGCGCCTACGACGAATAGTAAGGTAGTAGAAAGATATCGGGTTAGCTCAAGGCCCACATGTAAGCAACTTTTCCTGCATGGGCTCAACTTGGCGCACGAAGAGGTACACCGAAGGGTTCAATTAGGGCACCTAGCGCCCGCTATGTAATTCCCGCAATTTGACTTTCTCCCGGTCTTTAGTCTACCCTTTTCGGTTTCTGGATTCCTTGGCCCTAGAACTGCTCCCTACATGCCGGGTAAACCTCGGATCAGGTGAAGCCGCTCTGCCAGAGCCTAGGCAATAAAAGGGTTCAATTCTAAGAGAAGGGCTAGAAACGACCAAAAGGTGAGCAGGTTGCTTGTGCTTTTGTTCTCCTTCCCATATGTGATATTCTCGTTGTCTCGGTGTTGTCGTTGCAGCAGAAAGACAACTGGATAACAAAGGTGAGCTAAGAGTCAAGTAAACTACGAATCACCCGTGCAGCAATATCCGGGGAGTGGAGTGCTGGGACCCCGCGCCCCGGAGTATAGCAAATACTCCGGAGTGGAGAGAAAACCTTGGCAGGTGCCAAGGCATGAACTTCGTGAAGGTCTTGGACTGTGGAAGTTTCGCTCACTGTCCAGGACCGTGGTAAGAACCTTAAGCCCATTTTATGTTCCACCTACGGACTATAAGTAGTGGCAGTTGGACTATATGGAGCTGGCTTTTTCAGAGCTGCTCTGAGGTTCGACGACTGTCCAGCTACGAACGATGCCTAGCATTTTCCCTCTCATTGCCTCAGGCCTGTTGACTGCCGCTGCGGTCAACGGCCAGCAATACGACCCGCCTCCGCGAAGTCCTGATGCTTTCACCTATGTCCAGCCCCTTAACACGACTATTCTCGGGCCATATGGATACTCCCCCGCTGTTCTCCCCTCGCGTAAGTTTCTGTTCAACGTCGGAAAATATGCTAGACTGTTGTTAACCGGACGACAGCCAACGCCACTGGACTGGGAGGCTGGGATGCAGCATTCGATAAGGCTCAGCGCTTTGTTGCTAAGCTGACCCTCCAAGAAAAGGCCGATATGGTTACTGGTCAGCCCGGCCCTTGCGTTGGAAATATCGTGGCCATTCCTCGTCTCGGCTTCAAGGGTCTCTGCTTGCAAGACGGTCCTTTGGCCATTCGTGTTGCGGACTATGCCAGTGTTTTCTCTGCTGGGGTCACAGCAGCGTCGACATGGGACAGGGACATCTTGTATGAGCGAGGGTTCGCAATGGGCCAGGAGTTCAAGGCCAAAGGTGCCCATGTCGCGCTTGCACCCGTTGCTGGACCCCTTGGGCGCTCAGCTTACGGTGGCAGAAACTGGGAGGGCTTTGCAGCAGATCCTTATCTGACTGGTGTCGGCATGGAACAAACTATCCAGGGCCTTCAGGATGCAGGTGTCCAGGCTACGGCAAAACACTTCATCGGCAATGAGCAAGAAACCCAACGCAATCCAACCTACAACTACAGCACTCCCGACATCACGGATATTATTCAGGATGCCCTTTCCTCTAACATTGATGACCGAACTATGCACGAGCTATACAACTGGCCGTTCGCCAACGCTGCTCATGCCAAGGTTGCCGCCGTTATGTGCTCATATCAGCGTCTGAACGGCTCCTACGCTTGCCAGAACTCCAAAGCTCTTAATGGTATTCTCAAGGAGGAGCTTGGCTTCCAGGGCTATGTCATGTCTGACTGGGGAGCCACTCATTCCGGTGTTGCCTCCATAGAAAGCGGTCTCGATATGAACATGCCAGGTGGTCTAGGTCCATACGGATTATACCCCAAGGCAGGCTCCTTCTTTGGTGGAAACGTGACCTCCGCTGTCAAGAACGGAACCATTGATGAATCTCGGGTGGATGATATGATCCTCCGCATCATGACACCTTACTACTGGCTTGGCCAGGACAAAGACTATCCCACAGTTGACCCTTCAACTGTCGAACTGAATACATTTTCGCCTCGGTCTACATGGCTTCGCGAATTCAATATCAGTGGAGAGTCTAGTCGTGACGTCCGCGGGAATCATCACGCGTTGATCCGCAGGCACGCGGCCCAGGGCACTATCCTGCTCAAAAATGTGGACAACGCGTTGCCTCTGAGGGCGCCTAAGTCACTTGCTGTCTTCGGCAATGACGCTGGCGAGGACACCATGGGTGCCCTTAATCAAGAAGATTTCGAATATGGCACACTTGCTGCCGGTGGCGGCTCGGGGACTGGCCGTTTCTCGTCTTTGACCACACCTCTCGCGGCTCTTCTCGCTCGTGCTCAGCAAGACAACGCTCTTGTCCAGTTTTGGTTGAACAATACCCTCATCGCGGATTCAGATATCACCGACCTCTGGATACCCGCCCGTCCTGAAGTCTGCCTCGTTTTCCTTAAATCTTGGGCATATGAAGGTTCAGACCGTGAGCATCTCTCGGTGGACTGGGACGGAAATGATGTCGTGAGTCAGGTCGCCAAGGAGTGCAACAACACTGTCGTTGTCACTCACTCCTCCGGCATCAACGACCTCCCATTTGCCAGTCACCCCAACGTCACTGCCATCCTCGCGGCCCATTATCCTGGGGAGGCATCGGGCGACTCCATTGCAGATGTCCTATACGGCGATGTCAATCCGTCCGGAAAGCTGCCATACACGATTGCTAAGAACGTTAGCGATTACAATGCCCCTCCCGTCACAGAAGTGACTACCACGGGCCCGTATGATTGGCAGGCATGGTTCGACGAGAAACTCGAAATCGACTACCGTTACTTCGACGCCGAAAACCTCGAAGTCCTTTACGAGTTCGGTTTCGGCCTGTCTTACACAACCTTCGATATCTCCCACGCAAAGGCCAAACCTCTCGCCAAGCGCATCACCTCTGTACCGGAAGAGCTGCCCATTCAACCTGGAGGAAACCCTGCTCTATGGGAGACCATCTACAACGTGTCTGTATCCGTTACCAACACCGGAGATGTCGAGGGAGCAACCGTGCCGCAACTCTACGTGACCTTCCCGGACAGTACCCCTGAGGGAACCCCACCCAAACAGCTTCGAGGATTTGACAAGGTCTTTTTGGCTCCCGGCGAATCGCGCACCGTCACTTTCGAGCTGATGCGGAGAGACCTCAGCTATTGGGACGTCTTGTCGCAGAACTGGCTGATCCCCGAGGGTGAGTTTGTCATTGGGGTTGGTTTCAGCAGCAGAGATTTGAAGGAGATGATCAGGATTACTCCCGTGAAGCCTTGAGTAGGAGTCGTTGAGAGAAGTCTGCCTTTTTCTGCCTGACTGCCTTGCAAGTATGGCGTCTTCTGTCTTTCCTTCTTCACCTCTCTGAATACCTTTCCAATTCAGAGGAATCGATTCCTCTCCTTCCTTTTGGTCCAGTAGATGTTCTTGGTAAACCTGTACAAGTCAACCGGAATCCGGCGCGAGATTCCAGGAGGCGAACAAGTTTACTGCGTCGTGTTTGGATAACACTAAGCCGCCTTTGCCGCTGGATTCGGCTGCTAAGGCTGTTACCATTGGGTGTGTGGAGAAGTATATGTGGAAACTCATCAAGGAGATTCCGGAGTGGCACAACCTACTGGAAGAATGATTGATACTAGTTTACTATTTTCTGCTCAATGGGCCCACAAGGACAGTCGGTCCTGATAAAATACATCGCACTGTTTATTCTTGAATGGTTATAGCCATGGCTTAAATCTCTGGCTCGAGTATACAACTAAGCTTACTGTGAAAGACGTTAACAAGCACCGGCGAATTAATTCGATTTTTCCGCCATTTTAATTTTCAAGGCCTTATAATGAGCACGAACAACTTAGGTGGTATGAGGTGGGCGCCTGAGTAGATTAGGTGAGTGCCGCTTGAAGGTCGCACAACTGGGGGTAAGAAGGCTAAGTGCACAATGGAGAGGTGAGAAGTTAGAAGATCAGTGATTTCCGCCCAAGTCACGCGATAATTAGACGGGCCCTCTCCTTGGAGGGGAGGGCTACGCCCCTCCTTCCACTGGACGCTAAATAAAACAACAACAACAACCACTCACCACCGTTAACATCTACAATTACTGGCCTCGTATCTCAGTCTCGGACCGTGGACCTTGTGATCGTGTGACCCTGCTCACTCGAATTCACCTCATTTCTCCAGTTTACCAACGCAACTCTCTACCTTGACATCTTCTTCAACCCACCATATCAACACAGTCAACATGAAGACCATCGGCATTTGCATCCCCACCATTGAGGGCGGCGTCGTCTGCCATCAAGAAATTGGACGTGAGGCCATGCGGCGGGGTGTCCCTTACCCTCCTATCGTCACACAAACCCCACTCTACGAGGGAATCAAAAATGCCGTGAAGACGGACAACTTCGACGCCCTCTCAACGGTGCTGAGTGACTCCGTCAACAGTACAGCTAAGGCCGGAGCTGAGTTTGCCATCATTCCTTCAAACACTCCCCACATTGTGTTTCCCGAGACGCTGGCCAAATCAACCATCCCGGTTCTCAGTATCTTGGAAGTCACGGCCGACCACTGCGTGAAGCTGGGCTGCAAGCGAGTTGGAATCCTGGGCACTTCCCCAACTGTCAGGAGACGTCTCTACGATGAGCCACTTGAGAAAAGGGGCATCGCTACGGTCTATGTCCCCGACGCGGAGCAGGATTATGTCCATGATGCCATCCAGAACGAATTGATCAAGGGAATCTTTACCGATCAGACACGGGACGGTCTCGTTCTCATTGCAAAGCAGCTTGCTCCGCAGTGTGATGCCATTGTTCTGGGTTGCACGGAACTTCCCCTCATTCTGACTGAGGAAAACTGCCAGATCAAGGTCGTGGATACCACACGGGTCCTGTCACACGCAGCACTGGATTTTGCAATCAAGGAATAAGAAGTCATCAGGACCGTATGTCTCATTAAATAGTGCATCTATGACCGTATCTAAATTAGCGCCTGTCTACTTGCAATACCACTCTATCGAGCTCCACTCCTGGCCTCAACAATCCTAAATGCATCATGCCTTCCCCGACACCTTCGTATACACCACCTGCAATACCTTCAACCCACCATGCTGCAAGGTTCCCCACTACAGCCCCAACCCTCCCTTCATTTAGTTTGCAAACCGCAGACCCAATGTTGACGCTGCTCTTTCCCAGTCCATCCGCCGCATCTAACGTCTTGCTGACGATACGCTCAGTTAGACGGTGGGAGCGCTCATATTCATAGACCTGCCGCAAGAACACTCTGACGTAAGGCAGAATAAATCGCACGATGAGAAAGATCTGGACAATGGTGGACGCAAGAAGCCTATGTAGGTATGACCTTGCGGGGGTTCCAGATCTCGAGTCTACGGGCCCCTCCAAGCGCGCAAGATGGGGCTGTGGTTCTGCCGCTATTGAGGCCTTGACGGGCTGTGGTACGCGGTGTTGAATCATGATTGTCTCTTCCGCAGTTAGGTCGAGAGGCAGCGCATCGAGCAGATACATGATCGCGTTAATATAAAGGGACCGGGCCAGGCGGCCATCGGCGCGTGGTTGCTGTGCTTCGTAACCTGCGTTGCGGAGAAGATTGAAAGCTGCCGTGGGAGAGTCAGTCATCCCAACAGTCCAAGTCTGGTTGCATTCTCTCTTACCGGGTACTACTCGGTTCCACCGCAACCCCGACTCAGTCTCGTATTTTGTGGGAAGACTTGTCTCCTCTCCGCGAGGACTGGACCCGCCAGACGCAGACTCGAAGTCTAGATCATCGCTCGCCGTCGAAGGCCGTTGCATCTCAACAGCGATCTCTGTAGAGTGGTCGTGGTATGGCAGATGTGGTTCAGATGACGAATGCCGCAAAGCCCCGCCCGGGTCGTTATCGGCAGCCCTATGCGACGGGTATAGCCGGGGCAGCCGACGGCGTATCGAGGCTGGAATGGGTAAAAGGGGGAGTCGTGATAATTCCATTCGCACTGTGCCCAGAGCAGAGATATCGTGGGATGTGCGTGGATGAAAATTGCATCTCGGAGGGGATCTGACAGATAACGGCTATTCTGGTCATGTGGATTTTGCGCTGGTGCAATTTCGTGCAGGTGCAAGTTTCACATGCTAGTCTTCTTGGGTCTGATATGCTGATAAGAGTGGGGCCGGATTTGCGCTAGAGATGAGATGAGATGAGATCAAGGCTGAGATATATCGGGGTTTTAAGTTATGTGTAACTTAACCAGGAGCTTGAGTTTGGGGTTTGGTGAGGCTCAGTTATACTTGAATTAAGTGGGCTCGTGGGCCCCTTGATTGTTGTATCCGAGTGGATTCCGGAGTTAACCGGTTAGGACTTGTTCGATTCTATCATCTGAATCTTTGTGTCGTTGATTTCATATCTTTTAGTAATGAAATACTCAGATGAGATTCTTTCATCCCCGTGAAAATTTGTGTTGCTCATTAGTTGCATGCCAATATCCTACGGTAGCCACTAGAGGAACGAAGAACGAAAATTAATTGCCGATCAATGACTTCGATAAAGATGCTATAGCGGTGCCACTAATAATGTCGACATGGCAAATAATCTATGGCCCTACTCCTGGGTTATTGGATATTGCAGCCTTAACCTTGCTGTTTCTCAAGGAGGCGGGACGAACCTGGGGAACACGAAGAGACATTAAGCCGTCAAGTTCTTGTATTGGAATCTTAGACATGGCTCTATCCCCTCTGAAGCATGGCTTAGGCAGTATTTATGCAGCTTCAACTCGTATTTGGCCTTTCTCAGACCTGCATACGTTGAAATTGGAGGGCACCACTGGGCCATCCATCGCGACCTTACCCTAGTGAGTTGCTACCTAGGCTGAGTGATGCAATCAGTCTTTGGCTCCAAAGAGCATGTTTTCATTCCAGCGAAAGGGAAGGCTTTGGAATGTCTTCTAGAAATTGACAATCCTGCATTAATTTTGTGAACAACATTCGATTCCATGAAGGGATGGAATGCTTTTACTGGTATATACCGTGTTGCCTGATCCATTCCCTAAGCATCATTTGCGTGACCTGGCTCACGAAACTAGCCCAACGGTTGATGTGATGTCATAAAAATGCGATGGGGATCATGCTTGATGTTAATTTGATCAATCTTTACTACATTCGTGAGGGTCTACATCTTCGCCATCGCGGGCATAATCCCGACGAGTTCTGAAAGATTAAAAAAATACGTTTGAGTAATTTTTGGCTTGTATTTTTTATTGAGACAAATGTACCAATTAGATGATGTTCGGTGCGGCTCATTACGGCTCGGGTCGATGTTGGGTGAAATGGCTAGCAACATCCTTCGTCCCCAACGACCCAACAAATTCCGTCATCAACGAAGAGGCATAACGCGTCGCTTGCACATGAGACCGAGGATGTAGTGTGTATGCCATTATAATGATGATTTTATAATTCAACGTTTGAGATAAGATTCAGCTTATTTTATCCATAAAAAGGCTGCATCATCTTAGTTTTTGTCTGACAGATCTCAACTCAACTATTTTCGAATCTTTTGCAGCCCCCGAATAACATAGTCACGATGACGGGGGCTTTGCAAAATAGGCAGAAGCTGCACATAAGTGAACAGCCTTTTACGTGGCGCAATTGGCATCGCCATGTCAACTGGGTCAATTCTACACTTATCGTGATCGTCCCATTCCTCGGCTGCGTCGCTGCATTTTATACTCAACTGCGTCTTCCAACGGCTATTTGGGCCGTTGTCTATTATTTCTGGACTGGGCTGGGTATCACTGCCGGGTATCACCGTCTATGGGCACATCGATCATATGAAGCGTAAGCTTCGTTGCACTTATCTTCAACACGGCCCCGGCCCCCCTTATGATCCATCAACTCTGACCAAGCTTCCTCTCTCTAGGTCCTTGCCATTGAGAGTTTTTCTCGCCTGTGTTGGCGGCGGTGCCGTCCAGGGCTCCATTCGATGGTGGAGCAGCAAGCATCGGGCACACCATCGATGGACCGATACCGTCAAAGACCCATACAGTGTCCAGAAGGGCGTGTGGTACGCCCACTTTATGTGGATGGCGCTGAAGCAGAACCCCAAGGATCGTGGTCGGACAGATATCTCCGACTTGAACCAAGACCCAATCGTCGTGTGGCAGCATAAACACTATGGTGAACTCATTCTTACTTTCGGAATGCTTTTCCCAATGGTGGTCGCCGGACTGGGTTGGGGTGACTGGAAAGGCGGCCTGGTCTATTCAGGTATCTTGAGGTGCTTCTTCCTTCAGCAGGCGACTTTTTGTGTCAATTCCCTTGCCCATTGGCTGGGTGACCAGGTCAGTCATCGCTATTGCCATATTTGCTATTCATGACCATTGACGATTTCCCAGCCATTCGATGACAGGAACTCGCCTCGAGATCATCTCATCACTGCCCTGGTTACACTTGGTGAAGGCTACCATAACTTTCACCATGAGGTTGGCGACCTTGTTTGTCAAGTCCTCCATATAATCGCTGACCTGTCGATAGTTCCCTTCGGACTACCGCAACGCTATCGAATGGTGGCAGTACGATCCGACCAAATGGTCAATCTGGGCATGGAAGCAACTCGGCCTTGCCTCCAACCTCAAGCAGTTCCGCGCCAACGAGATCGAAAAGGGCCGTGTCCAGCAGCTGCAAAAGAAAATTGACCAAAAGCGAGCCAAGCTCGATTGGGGTGTTCCCTTGCAGCAACTACCTGTATTTTCCTGGGACGATTTCGTTGCGGATTCTCAGAGTGGCAAAGCCCTTGTTGCTATTGCCGGTGTGATCCATGACGTGACAGATTTTATCCAGGAACACCCAGGTGGTAAAGCCCTTATTAGTTCAGGGATCGGAAAAGACGCCACTGCGCTTTTCAACGGCGGTGTTTACCAACACTCTAATGCGGCACATAATCTGCTTTCCACCATGAGGGTTGGCGTTATTCGAGGTGGTGGTGAAGTTGAAATTTGGCGGGAGAGAGATCTCGACAAGATGGCTGCTGTCAGCTCATGTTAGTTTTTATATATTTTCACCCTTTCAAAGACAATCTACACTCACATCTATCCTATCATTCTACAATCCACAAAATTGTATATGGGACCAAGGTGGTCAGAAATTTCTTCCCACGCTGATGGCTGGCTCAACGGGAAAAGATAAAACCATTTTTTTATGTCATTTTCATCAATCACCAAATAAACCAGGAACGATGACCCAAAAAAAGAAACTCCGATAGGGGGAATCGAACCCCCGGCTGCCGTGTGAGAGACGGCGATGTTAGCCACTACACCATATCGGATAGTCATTGAAAAATGGGTCTCATTTAAGAATATGAACCTTTTGGTTTAGCGTCTTGTGTCCTTTCGCCTCGCGGTGCGTGGTGGTATATAGCACCCTGTCCTCGCCCCCAACCTAACATCGTAGAATTTTCTTTTTCGCCCCTCTTTTCCCCACACTCTACAGCTGAGGCACTTTTGCTATTGATCCTGATCACCGAGCGCCACCTCACCCCATGTGATGCGTTGGCTTCTCTGCGGTCCTGCGTCTGTAATCTTCGCTGCGCTTTCTCATCCGGGTCAAGATGGGCTTTTCCTTAAGTAGGATCCCGACCCGCAGATCTACCGCTTCGGATTTAAACCATCCGATTGATGATTACCCATGTGTATATGTAGATACATCCACTGTTCACTGGATTGGAACGGCCATAAAGCATATTGAGACAATATTGAGACAATTGACTCCTAAATTCGCCAAGGTAGCCCCTGAGTCAAGGAAGTTTTCCCCCAAATTTGCCCTTATGTATTAGGTCTTACCACCCAAATTCTTTCTAATAATATGACTTTCTTTTTATTATAAAATGTTATTAAAAATTAAGAAATTTCAATGAGAATTATTTATGTAAAACTTCCATATATAGGGAGTGGCCTTAAATATACTATAAGCTAGTGCACTTAGTTATCCTTTGAGTATAGTTAGGGGGCCTAGTTTGTTATCCAATCCTCCACACTACTACTTTATATAGCCTAGTTATAATTATAATAGTCTAAGTGGAATTATAAGTGGACAAGGTTTTGAAGAGTGCGTTAATACCTTCTCTATGGGCGCTAAAATCGATCGGTATCAGGATGATAGAGATGGGCCTTGGATAATATACAATACAAACTTAGCCTGGGCGGTGAACATAAATCATGTGTTTAGAGTTATGATCACTTGCGCTGACTATGCGCTGACTAGGCCTCCGTACTGGTTGTACGTTTGCAATGTCTTTTCCATTAATTACGGAAGCCCTATTCAGTATCAAATAAACCTCCCTCAAAAGAGTGACTGTCTTTGCAAAACTTGCTCCACGACAAAGCAAGACAGCATTCAATGACAGATTCCTTCTTGCATGTTTCATGCATCACAAACGGTAGTATTTTTAGCGCTCATCGTGACTGGCTCGCTTGACCTGGGGCCAAGGCTAAACCCAACATGGAAAAGTGGTGTAGAATGCGAGTTCAGCTGGACAAGGCTGCGGCCTTTCTCTCAAATCTCTGCAATTTATATCCGTAGCAGGATTCAACCTCCGGTCAAGCAGACAAGCTAAGTATTCAAATTCTCACGATGGTCAGTTAGTACAGACCGGTATACGTGTGGCTCCTACTCACATAACATAGCCTCTACGACAACTTTACCCCGACACGGCAGCAGAAACTACGACACAAGTCGATACCGCCAAGGTCGAGTAGGTGTTACACCCTCCAAGCGATGTTTTATCTTACAATATGCAGCATCATCGCAGTCCACGGCCTGAACCCTCTAAACAAAGCCGAGGCTGACCACGCGTGGGATACATGGC
Source organism: Penicillium silybi (assembly GCA_027569585.1). Classification (NCBI taxonomy): domain Eukaryota; kingdom Fungi; phylum Ascomycota; class Eurotiomycetes; order Eurotiales; family Aspergillaceae; genus Penicillium; species Penicillium silybi. Next base: position 136,274 of record JAPDFI010000002.1, on the reverse strand, counting down.
GCACGCCTTCCGGAAAGGAGGGCCGCCTCTGGCTTCGCGACGACCTACCCTCGTCAGTGCCTGAATCGCGCATCTTTCTTTACGAATACGACGCGACAGTGGTCTATGGGAAAGACCAGGGCACCTTCATCGACAAGGCAAATGATCTGCTTGAGGCAATCCGAACGAAGCGAAAGCGCGCAGACTCCCGGCCAATCCTGTTTCTTGGCCATAGTATGGGTGGTCTACTGATCAAGCAGGCGCTAATTAATGCGCACAACAACAACAACAAAAGTCACACATCGATTAAAGATGCAACAACTGGGCTGGCATTTTTTGCCACACCCCACAGGGGTGGCAACGGCATCTTGGTTGGCCTTGGAAATGTGCCAGCTGGCATTGCAGAATTTCTCGGATACAAGAAACATAATGTGCTCAAGACATTGAAGAAGGGGAGCATTTTCTCGGATATTATGCAGGAACATTGGAGGCATCAACTAGAAAAGTACAGTATCATCTCCTTTTGGGGATCGATGGATACAGTAAGTAAAACTGGCCAAGGTATGGAATCTACTATACTGATGCAACCTTAGGTCGTCCCAAAAGACAGCTCACGATTTGGTCTGCCAGGAGATCGCGAGAACATCGTCATGCTGATCGCAGACCACAGTAATGTGTGCAAGTTTGGCCCGAGCCAGCCAGATCAGGATAACCTCGAGCGCGTCATAAGTAACATCGTGGATATCTACGAAGCGGCGCTCAAGAAGTGTGAGTTGAGTGCCACATCATTTATTATGGGTCAAGAGGGGAAAGTGTCCGTGGACGATGATGAGCTGGAGTCTCGATTTGCCAATTTAGGGGGCAAATAATACTTCAATTAGCCAAGCATGAATACCGCGGATACCTGTCTCATCTATTTCCTCATGATAGGTTTGTACAGAGTGTGCTGATATTCCGAAGTAGATGCATGTCTTGAAAAAATCCGCGAGGCTAGTCCACTTCAAAAAATGGACAAGGAATTACACAAATATTACAACAGCCAGAGAAGACTCCACATTGAACGTCTATCTGGCGATTTGTTACCGATGAATACATGCTACATCAATCTTGCTATCGTGGAGGAAATAAAAGAAAACGGAATCCCCAAGAAAGTTGATGGTGCCAAAACAACTTCTCCATTTTCACTCACCACTCGACTAAAAGTAGAGACTCCTGACGAAGGCATTCAGTTTCATCTACCGAATATCTTCGAAGAACGCGCAGGACGACAAGCACCAAGCAGAGTGTTGATTCGTGGCCGTGCTGGTATTGGGAAGACGACATTGTGCAAAAAGATCGTCTTCGACTTTCTTCAGGGTCGTCTATGGAATGGCCTCTTTGACCGTATATTCTGGTTACCTCTACGAGAACTCAAAACAAACGGGACGGTTAAAGACATTGAAGACCTGTTTCGCGAGGAATATCTGTTCAACACCCCAGGAAAGCAGGTCCTCGCTCATGATGTATGGGTTGCATTGCGATCATCAGAGTATCGCAGGACCCTCTTTCTTCTTGATGGTTTGGATGAGGTCTCAGATGAATTGAACGAAGGCCATAAGCTACTCGGATACCTCGTGGGATTACCTAACATCATCGTGACTTCTCGCCCACATGCATCACTTCCGATGCGACTTAATAGGGAATTTCATCTTGAGTTAGAAACTATTGGGTTCTATCCTCATCAAGTCGAAGACTATGTGACACGGTATTTCCCCGGCCCACAGCCTGCCGATCGGTACAAGTGCATGCAGATCCTTTCATATCTTGAAAAGCATCGCCTGGTCCAAAGTCTTATGCGTATCCCAATTCTCTTAGACGCCCTATGTTGGACTTGGGATGACTTTGAGGAAAAGGCCATTTATCCCCAAACAATGACTGCTATCTACGCAGCTATCGAAGTAAAGCTTTGGGAAAAAGACGATGCGAAACTCGAGCGTCCAAAGTATTCAGTTGCCTCACCTGAATATCACAAACTTTCTGGAGACGTGCCTCATATTCTAGAGCGTCTTGCATTTGCTGGCATGTGTTGCAATCTCGTCGATTTTTCGCCCACTCATCGCAAGTATACTTTGGACCCCAAAGATCGCGACGAGATCACAAATCGAGCCGCCCCTACTAAGGCCTTTGATAATGTGCTCAGCAAGCTATCCTTTTTAAGAAGCTCTGACCTTTCTTCGAGAGCCCATTCGAGAACAGAGAAAAGGAACTACCACTTCCTTCACTTGACTTTTCAAGAGTATTTTGCTGCGCGGTATTTCGTGCGCCAATGGAGAGCCAACAAAGACGTGGAATTTTTTGATCTGGCTACCGGCATGGAAGTCTCAATACCAACAGACGAGTTTCTAGGGAGAAACAAATACAACGCTCGCTATAACATAGTTTGGCGCTTTGTTGCTGGGCTGCTTGACTTGGGCAAGAAACCAAAAGAGACAGAGAGATTCTTTAGGGCGTTGGATGGGAAACCACTTGATCTCCTGGGCCCTGCCCATCAGCGAATTCTCATGCATTGCTTGAATGAAGTTCAATCTCAGTCCTTTTCATATCGAAGCAAGATTGAGGACCATTTATCCCGGTGGTTAGTATTCCAATGCAAGTCCATTAGGGACCTGAATCGAAACTTCTCCAAGGAAGCAATTACGCTAGTGAGCGAGATGGAATTCCCTGAGAAGGCCTTGGATGGCATCCTAGAGGAGAGCGATGAGGTTAAGATGATAGCTTTCTCCTCAATGAAACAGCGTCGTCAGATACCATCTCAAATCATGGAAATCGCGACATCACTTCTTCAAACCGCCCGGATATCGAATGACCTAGCAAAATCCATACTTGGGCTGCTTGGACGCTCAAAAAGTGAGTTAACCGACGAGGCTCTCTACGCCATGGTTTTACATCTTGAGAATAAAGACCACGATGTGAGACAGTCTGCCGGATACGCCCTGGGCCCTCATGTGCTCTCAAACAAACTTATCAGCACCATAGCGGCAAGATTGGAGCATCTAGATCACAGGGGAAGAGGGGTCGCCTGCCGCATCCTAGGCGGCCAGTCAATATCGAAAGAAACTTTGAATGACTTTGTTGCAAGGCTTGAAAGTCACGACAAGAATGTCAGAGAGACTGCCAGCGATGCTTTACGCTTTCAATTGGACTTTCCCACAGAAGTAATAGACTCCATCGCGGCGAAGATCAACCATCAACACAACAGCGTCAAATGGGCTTGCATAAATGCCCTACGCGGGCAATCGAATTTACCAGAGGACCTCGCTCGATCATTGGCGGCTCTCGTCAATTCAAGACTGACCGGAGTTCCAGCGGTTGCCCTCAAGGTTCTAGCTCAAATTTCGAATTGTCCGGATGATCTGCTCACCAAAATCGTGGTAGGGATCAGGGATAGAGACAAATGGCCCCAATCTGTCGATTTCAAAGCCTGGTGCCACAAGTCAAAACTGTCAGAAGAAGCCCTCAGCGTTTTAGTAATGCATTTGGGATCTCAAAACAAGCAGATGAGATGTGCGGCTATTGAAGCAATGGCTGGACAGTCAGACTTGTCAGAGTTGATTCTTAAATTAATAGTGGAGCAACTGGAGGATGACAGTATTCAGGTTAGAACGGCAGCCATCAGTGCCCTATGTCGCCAGGCGTGCTTACCAAAGGGAACCGTCCACGAGATAGGGGCCAGACTTGAGAAAAGCAAGCTCACCAGAAAAGCCGCCCTGAAAGTTTTTGAGCATCAGTCCAATTTACCAATGGGAGTCCTTGTCAAGATCGCGGATTACATCGAGGATGGAGATCCTCTCATCAGAACAGCCGCCATAAATGCCCTGGGCAGCCAGTCATACTTGCCAGATTTGCCAGATATCATCAACAACATCATGACCAAGATTGAGGACTTAGACGCAGGAGTTGCGGAAGCTGCCATGCAAGCAGTCAGCGTTAGTCACCCGTCGATGCCAGAGGGACACTGTCGTGCGATAGCGGCACGAATCGATGATCCCAACAAGAAGGTCAAACTAGCTGCTTTTCGAGTCCTCGGCCAGGAGTCAAATTTATCAGATGATATCTTGGACTTGCTAGTATCCCAAATGAACGATCCGGATGAATGGGTTAGATGGGGTGCCGTCCGAGCTCTTGACTACCAGTCGACTTTGCCTGAAGGAATCCTTCACAAGATAGCGTCGCAAATAAATGATCCACAGAGCGTGGGAACTGGGGCAGTTGACTGGTTGATCGACATGCTCGTACAGCGGAAAGGTTTTCACTCGGATTTCCTCCTTCTTGGCCGTGCACAACGACTGCTACCCCCTTTGCTGGTGCGAAGCTTCAAGAAACAATTAGCATGGTATGTCCAAGATGGGGAGTCTCATCTTGAGACAGCCAACAATACTGGAACCGTAAGGCTGTCCGATGGAGTTGATATAGAGGCGGATATGAGCTTAGCTCGGGAAAGAGCTAGAGTTCCCCCTGTGGCGGCATTGTCTTCTGAAGGTATCGTATCTTCCAAGAGGCTTTCTCTCACCCATGAGTGATTGGTTCCATGATAAGCCGGAGCGAGTGGCATTTATACTTTTTTCTGGATTAAACCCAAAACCTTTTCCATTTCAGCAAAACCTCTGACCGTAGACTGGATTAAAGTGCACAAAAGACTGTCCCAAAATAGGCTTTGATTTGAGCAGTATATTTGATGTTGATGGGATGAAGTTGAACTAGCGCCTAGTAGTTATTCAGGTAGCCCTACGGTGATGTGTTGATTAAGAGATAGGTTCGAAAACTTATATAGGTCACCTTCCGTAATAAGGCCAAAGGCAGCAGATTATCTATTTCTGAAACTATATTCTCCAGTAATAAGTTATAGTAGGGAAACCCGACTTATACTCTAGGTTATAGGTTTTATAATACCAGCGAAAGAAGCCTTCGATGACTCTTAATATAAGGTTTTCGGCTTAGAGCTAATAGATATAATCTGACGGACTGAGATTACTTACAAACCTACTATAATATAAGCTAGAGAATAATATATAGGAAAGTAGCGTAGAAACCTTTAAAAGGAGTTCTAGGCTTCCCGCATTTTATCTTTTATTGGTTTCGCAAGGTCAGCTTAGACTTCAGGGTCCGACTCCTAAATGAATAAATTCCAATCGATAGCCATCCTGTGCTTTGTTAATTATTAGAATGAAAAGAATGATTGAAAGCAACATTTTCGAGAGGGAGACTTAGCCCTTTTACGTTCCTTCTGCACTCATAATAGAAGCGCTCTGCGGTTTTATATACAAGCTGTGTCCGGGGTGTCAGGGCTCTTCGGCCAATCACTTTCTCTCAATGTATGCGCTAGTAATCGTTCACTTATCTAAACTGGGTATGGCGTTGACACTAGCGCCATGCTCTGTTGGCCAAAATGTCCATGTGAAAACACCACGGATTTTGGGGGTTGAGACCACGCCAAACCATGGCCCTTTCACTGACGCTTCCGTTTACACCATATCGGATCGGTTATTGTTAAGCTCCTCTTATCTTTAATTTTAGTCCATTCGGTTTAGCGCCACCGGTCCCTATGCGTGCCCGTGCGTGGTTGTATAAGGAAAAAGTGTTTACCCGAGATGCTATTTGCTTACCTCCTTTTCTCGAACTCAACTCTAATATCAACCCATCTTTTATTCGCAGCGTTGCTCCGGCTCTGGTCCCTTTTTTCAAGAAACAATGAGGGGTTCATCGTGCAATGCCTCAGAACCAGGACCATAATTTGCCCGCCATGTTGAAGTCCCGTCGATTTAAGTCCCGTCGCCTGCTCTGTGGCGAAATTACATATGCCGCTGCAAAGGAACAAGACGCTACCATTCTCCATGAGTTGGGCTACAGGGATCAGAAGGTCCAATTTTTCGCCCACTTGTCCCGGAATCGAGAGCTGATCAAATCACTCATCGCCCATCATCTTAGTCTTCCGTCTGCAGATATGTGTCGTGTTGTCGATGTGGAAGACTGGATACACGGGAGCTTTAATATTTGCATTTAGGTTGATATTCTTGACCTAGAAGGAAGTGTTAGGAGGCAGGTGATGATTCGATTTCCCCTGCCTTATTAGATTGGGGAGAATTGCTGCCTAGGCAATGCAGATGAGAAGGTCCGCTGTGAAGCTGCGACCTATATATAGCTCAAAGAAAACTGTCTAACTGTCCCTATTCTATATCTTTATGGTTTTAGACTCTTAAGTGGCAAGATTGTATAGCTCTTATTTGCCTTCTTACTAATTAGAATTGTTACTTATAGTTAGACCTAGTTTACTGAACTCGACAGCCTCCCTTTCCTTACTCGAAATATTTAGCGTCTAAGCCGATGGCTTCTATAGATACTACGCTATCCAGTTCCTTCGTTCTATATTAAGTATAGTATCCAAAACCAGATTCTCGGCACACCTTATATTATTATTAAATATATCAATCTATTAGGAGGTAAGATACTTTCTGAAACTTAGAAGGGGCGTTTCAATCTAGCCTTATGCGCAAACCTTTTTCGAGGGCTTTCTTATATTATACTTAATTTGGCATAAATTCTATTACCGAAGATTAGTTCTTTTACTATAGATAAAAACAGTTACTTAAGCTTTAGTAACCGACCTCTTACTCTCAAAATATAATAATTAGAAAACGAACAAATTCCGGTCAATATACAGTGGGATACGACCTACGTTAGTGTTAACTCTTTTGTGCATAATACTGTTTTCCTCTATAAGAGTCGACTTCGCCACTAACCTAATGCAGTTAATAATATTGAAGATAGCTTCTTTCAGACGTCTACACTGATGGTTATAAGAAGTATCTGCTTCTTCCGTCCGGACCTTCTCTGGGGCTCATTCTTCCTTAATCTCACAGATCTTAATCAGTCTAATATCTTTATCGACGACGATTGGAATATTGTGCGCATAATAGACCTTGAATAGGCGTGTTCTCACCCAGTAGAGATGATACATCCCCTATCCTGGCTAACAAGCGAAGCTATTAATATAATCAGCTCGGACGAGTACACAATCCTCCATGCAGAGTTCATGAACGCTTTTGCAGAGGAAGAAAAAATCCTCGACATGCCTTTTCACTTATCTCCTATTATGAAGCAGGGGCTTGAGAACGGCTCGTTCTGATATTCTCTAGCTCTCACAAGACCCTCGGCTCTGTTCACAAATTTTTATAGTTATATCTAACCTAGATTCTCTAAAACCCATGACGAACCTGCGTTTTGGCGTATTACGATGCCATACTGGTCCTTCAATACGTTCGACTTTATTCAGCAAAAGGTGAAAGACAAAGAAAGATATGATGTTTCTCTGCGAGAAGCATTTGAATCTTGAATTCCCAATGGCTCGGCATACACATTCGTGATTGACTTCACCGACTCTGACCCTGTCCTTAGGAGGTGGGAGCAAAGTTGCTCCCATGGGAGTCCCATTTTACAGCCTACATTCTATTTTCACTGTTCGGCCGATCCAAACATCCTACAATTCGAGGCACCGAGCTCTTCAGACTAATCTACGTACTTGGCGCACTCGACTAGTGCACCGGTCTGATTGTTTGTCTGATCTAATAATTAACATTTCATCTTTGATTATATGAGCTGAAAAAATTACACATAAATATAAAGAGAGCCTCGTACAGATGAACAGCCTATATTTAGAAGAATAAGTAATAAGTTACCACTAGAGCGATCTACTCTCCCACAAGGCCCGCGGCGACAAGCCTTCCCGATTCAAGGCGTGATGATAAACCTCCTCGCCGGCGTCCATGTCTCTTAACAATTGCATTGCGCGGGGGTCGACATTCAAGGTCACCGCCAGATAGTGCAGGGCAGTGTTACCATCAACATCCTGTGCGCGGACATCAATGCCTGCATCGACCAGAGCGCGCAGGGTATCTAACTGAGCTTCCTGCTCGGTGGGCGTCAATGGGGTTCTCGCACGGGGACGCACTGGGTTTAGCCGGGACGACGGCCTTGGCTGCAAGTGCAAGGGACTGGGTCTGGCATGCGGTAACCAGGTGCGATCTAGAGTTCTGGCGCAATGAATGCTCCGGACGACGTCGGGGTTGTTTTGATCGATAGATTCGGATGTCAGGGGCAGCGAGGCGATGTGAAGCAGCGTCTGTCCGAGGGCAGTGGATCCCGCAGAGGAGAGGGGCAGGGCGAGCCAGGACAGAAGGGCTGGGCTGTGACGAGCGACGGCAAAATGCAGGGGATGGACTTCGAAGATGGCAGAGCGGAGGTGATGGTCGAGGTCTGGGTGGTCTCGCAGCTCTATGATACACTCCCGGATCTTGGGGTCGTCTGGATCACAGCAGGCCAAGGCATGGGAGAGTGGAGGAAGGGACAGAGTCGGCGCTGCAGCTAGAGGTCGATAGTTTGGGGAATAGTGGCATTGATGGAGCAATTTGTGAAGCATGGCGCGGTTACCTGCGGTGATGGCTTCGTGGACGGGCGATGAGGTCGACAGTGATGATGAGTTTGCCTCCTGGCTAGACGGTTCGTCCTCAACAGTTTCACTAGTTGGTTGAATCTCAGTCCAGGCAGATTCATCTGCTCCGGCGTCCCGAATCATGTCAAACATTTGCTCTTGACCACAAGCTGCGGCGACTTCTAGAGCCGTCAAGGCCTTGGTGGAGCGGAATCGTTGGCCTGGCAGATTGGGCTCGGTCCAGAAGCGAGGAAAGCCGGAGTGACGCTCGTCCAGCTCAGCGGTGGTCAAGGGCTGCGTCTGATGCAGGATGCCTTTCGCCGCGGCCACGGCGAGAATGGACTCTCGCGGCGGGCACATGGCAAAGCTCGACGTGTCGATCTTCGCGTCTCGCCCGCGGATGAAGCGCACAGAGTAGTCGGACAGATAGCTTAGTTTGATGCCCGCGGGGTCCGCACCCGCCGCCAGAAGCGCACGCACATTGTCGGGAAGGTCTGCGCGAATAGCTGCAGTTAATGGGGACTCGTAGACGCAGTCAATAGCGCCGGTGATGTTGGCGTTGGGGGAGCATCGCTCGAGGCCGCCGCGGTCTCGAGGCGCGAGATGCGCGACGTGAGACAGCTCGTACTCGTAGTAGTCTAATAACGCCAGTAGAACAGCCGGATTGGGATTTTGAGCTGCTCGAATGGCCGGGGGAATCTCGGTGGCTGTGTCGAGGTCGTCGGGGGTGAGTTCGTAGGAGAAGGACATGGCTGAAGTGTGATGGGTGCGGGAAGGATGATCGCGCGATGGTCACCGGGAGGGATGTATCTACTATTTATCTACTATTACTACTAGTACTGAATTAATTCAATAAATAAAACTGCGTTTTATTATTCATAAATTAAACTGGGTTTTTATTATTCATCCTACTTCGTGCGGGGCTGATTTGATGACATCATTTATGTACCTCCTTTACTACTATGTAGTCTCCATACAGATGTTAGTATAGTACGTACTACTGGATATCAGATGCCCTCCTCAAGCCCTAATTCCTCGACGGCCTCCACACATCGTCCTGGTCCGTTTGATCATTCTGTCCCCGTGTGTTCTGAATAGCCCCGCTGGGCAGGAATTGGCGACTGAGAGTATAACCATGCCAGTCAAAGTACCATCGACCAGGACAGTCGGGGTCATCACCTGCAATGGTACCCAGTTGGCCTCTCTCGGCGCTAGTGAAAGTGTCAACGGTGATCAGGTCGTGCTGGAACAGGTAGTTGCCTAATCGCTGCACTGTCCTTCCCGTCTCTGATTCAACCGCTTCCGCCGCTCCTGGGTACCAGTAATAAGTATCGGGAGTTGCTTCATTGCCGGTGTCACAAGCCAAGATATGCGCCCGCCGGTTCTCTCCCTCGTTGTTATTCCCGTCAACGCGTGCCCGTGTTCGATCATTGTATTGTTGTCCGTGGAAGGCGACGATCGCGTAAATCCCCGGTCGCCACACCCCATTGTCGTTGATGAGATGCTCGAAATGGAAGTGGAAGACCACATAATTATCTTGCGGGATCTCCTGGTAGCTGGGGTCGTTGGCCGGAAGTTGCCACACAACTGCGGAATTAGCGAAGGAATATTCTTGGTACGTGATAGGTATCAAAAGGGTAATGCATACTTTCCAGAATCTGTTCCCCACGATTGGTTAGGACAAGCTGCTCATACTCAAGGGTGAGATCGCCGTTGATAATTCCTTGAACCATATAGCCTGAGACAGGGGTTAGCTATGATCTCGCATAGTCGGAATAGAATCGTACCCCAGCTGGGCTCGCTACCAGTGCCCGACGAAGGATATGCCTCTGCTTCCTCTTCCAGGTTCCTCGACACTAGCACTTTGGCTTCATCAATGAGGAACGGGGGTTCTTGGAGAATGCCGCGCCGCTTTTTGGTTCCAGCAGTCGGGCAGCGTAGGACGCAAAGCTCGCCCCGTGCCGTCTCAGCATCCGAGACGACATCAGAGGCATTGTGTCCCATACACATCAAGCTTTCCGTTCGGGCGATCGGTTCCGCGTTGGGCCTGGCAGGGTGAGTTTTCTTGTATATACCATCTTGGAGGTCTGACGTACCAATCATTTTGGAATTGGGCAATTTCCCCAAGGCTCAGCCCGAATTCATCAGCGTAACTGGAGTTGTACTCAGTTCCCATCAGCGACATCTGATATGTCTGACTGGTGCCGATGGCCAGAGCGGTGATCTTGAGGAGCAGGCTTTTCCAGTCCTCTTTGCTCAAGTCGTGGCGCTTTGACAACGCATGTTCAATATGTTCGAGTTCCCGTTTAGAGTACTGTCTTTGATCATTGGTACAGACAGCATTCTGACTGTACTTGGCCAGCTGGGTCTTGAAGGCGGACACGAGAGGGTCATTCTAGTAGTAACGTCACCGAGTCAGTAAAGGGGCCAATTGACATGATGGTCGGCTGTGTATGGACATACTGTAGTGGCGGGCGAGTCGCAACAATACGATCCATATCCTATGGGAGGGTTAGCATGAAGTGTTCCAGACGAGTTGACTGATCTTATGGTCTCACCTGTCATACAGCCCGAGGGATCTGTGGCAATGGAGGCCTTCCCAGCGGGACATTCGCCCGTGCAGATGAGGGGAATAGAACCCAAAATCTTCCCACCATGGTAGTACCAATCGCAATTTTCATACGGGGGAGGTTCGTCACAGCAAAATGACTTGAATCCCAACGCACAGGGTTCCTCCCCGCCGGCGCCCCAGTTTGAATAGGTGAGTCTTTCCCTGCCCGATGGACAGCCTGCCTTTCCACGGAATGTGGAGGAACAGAATGGGGCACTGCCCGTCCATCCACACTCGGAGACGGCTTCGTTCGCGGCGTTCTGAGTACAGCACAACACCTTATGGCCTGTCCAACACATACTCCCAGTCCCACTGAGACTGCTCGAGACCGAGACCTCCCCTGAGTGGCACTTGCCGTTACAGAACGGCGCACCACCTCGCCACTGGCAGGTGGGCATGTTGTCCGGCGGACAGCAGTAGAGCCGGGACTTGCCTTTGGGACAGCCCGTGTTGGTACCCGTATTGCCTCTGTTCTTGCCATCACTGCGCTGTGCTGGGTTGAGGCCATTCGGACACGACTTGCCACACTCGCCGATCTGGCATGACTGAACTTGATCGGAAGAGGACCGCGACTTCTGTGATAGTGCGAGGACACTCCGTCCCGTCAGCTTCCCTAATGCAGCAGAGGCAGTGCCCTTGGCATCGTCCGTCGAGACCGCCCACACCATCACACCGCCCAAACAGTGCTTGTTGCCGTAGTCCAACTTCAGCTTCAGTGTCTCCTCGTCGTCATAACTGACCCACTGGTTGGACCCCCAGGTGACCATCTTGACAGCATCGGTCTTGTCCAGCGCAACATCCGCTCCGCTTGCGATCACCTGCTTGATTTCCGCATAGGAGAGAGTCCCGACAGCTGCGGTACACGATCCGACGTTACCTCCAGAGGTGAATATACACCCTGGAGTATTGCAGCTAGGATCAACCAGAGTGAAAGACCGGCCATAGAACCCAAGGCCCAGGACGACATGGTCCGGGTCGATGTCGTTGCGCCAGAGAAGCTGCAGCGCCAGGTCGATCTCCGTGAGGTTGGTGTGCGCGTTGACATACGGACCCAGATAGCGGTTGGTTCTGTCCCAGGTGCCGTGCAAGTCATAAGACATGAGGTTGAACCAGTCAATGGTCTTCTCGATCTCCAAAATGTCAAAGTGCTGCAGATACCAGTATGAAGAGGGGATCGTGATGGTGAGCCCATATTTATGGCCCGTGGAGCCCAGCGCGTTTCGGAGATTTTTTAAAAAGGAGGTATAGTTGTCAAAGTCAGCGGCCCGGCCACTACGTTCTTCAGCGACTGGATATTCCCAATCAATGTCGACTCCATCAAAGCCATATGTCTCCATAAATGACAGGAGAGAGTCAAAGAATTTGCTCTGTGCGGATTCCGACGCAGCCAGATCGGAAAATGTGGTTGCAGTTGGCTGATCCGGGTCGTTCATGCTCCATCCCCCGATGGAGATCCAAGTCTCCAGGTCCGGATAGAGATTCTTCAGCCCGGTGAACCTCTTGTAGAGGCTCACATCGGCCTCGTCCATCGGCGCCACCCTGAACGAGGTCGGATCAATGAAAGCAAAGGCGAAGTTTAGGTGCGTATAGGATCCGATGGGGATTGCTGCCCATGTCTTCAGTATTAATACTTTTGTTTAAGGCGTCCTGATATGGAGCTGCTTACACTCTGGATACATTTTGTCACATTTCCTGCTAACCCCCCAGCTCTCATAGTATCCAATAGTTCTCTTGGAGGTACTCGAGCCGCTGCAGCTAGGGGATTTGACAGACTTGTTGCCACAGAAGTCGTCTGTGGTGCCGCAGAAGCCAAACTCGGAGCAGCATACGTTCAGCGGGCATTTATCTGCCGAGGACCACTGGGATTCGGAAGTATAAGTTTATATCCGAGGTATACTTGATACGCATGTACTGGAACGCCAGATGCTCACCTCCATTCCCCATCCTGGATTGCAGTCAGACTTGCGATCACAGTTGGAGATACAGCTGTCCCCGCAGAATTTCGGCCCCAGTCCGCAGACCCCCGTGTTGGAGCAGCAACCAAGCTCACATGGCCGCTCAGCACTGCAGGTATAGTCCTGGCCGATGCACTGCTGGCAAAAAAGGACCAGAAGGATGAATATAAGAGGTGTTTTGCCGTTGAGTGTCATGTTGAAATAGTGGTACACTAGTGTACCTCAAGATCACGGCGAGTGTTGCAACAAAGTCACTACACTCGGGTACTCCACGAGTATGGCCACTAATTGAGCAATATTTATAACAGAAAAGTAGATACTACCCGCACAATCCGATTCCAATTCCCGAGAAGCAACGGACATACCTCCATCACATTGTGACCAACAGGGTTCTCCATCCTCGCGGTTTCAACCTTCCAGATTAGTTCATCTATTCGGATACCCCGACTCTGCTCTCGACGAACGATATTTTGCAGAAACTGTGAATGTTGGTTTTAGTGACAGGGGTCTAAAAAGGGTCTACATCATGGTCTACACCACGATGCAGTGTGACTGCATGAAATATCTCCGTGGCTGCTCATCATTCCCTATCTAGGTAACCTGGGGCCATTTATGCCGTTAGTACCGCATCATCTTCCCCTCATGAAAACAGGAAAATCCGTGCCAAGCCACTCGGTAATGCATAGTGCCTGCAGGGATAGGATGCTTATCACTATCTCCCCAGGGAAAACAAAATGCCTCATGCAAAATCTCGTTGAGAATAACCCTGAGCGCCCCGGGATTGTCTACATCGCCCGCCGCATCCTTCCTGATTTCCCGTCTCGCAAAGCACAACACTTGTGAAGACTCTCTTTGCTCGATGACCCGAGACCATGAAGTTTGAAACTTCCATTTTTATAACCCTTGCCGCTGCGCAAATAAATATATATGAATATGGCACCAATACCACTGCTACAATCTCGGACGGCTGCAATACAGCGCTGAGCAAGGTGCTCGACTGTGATCCGTATCTATTCTCGCTGGCGACAACCGACTATTTCGGTCCAATTGGCAACGACACCTTCCAGGACCAGCTTTGTGTTGCCAGCTGTCGTATATCCTTGGAGACATATCATAATACTGTTCAACAGCAATGTGCCAACGACCCTCAGCCTTGGGACGGTATACCAGCCGTGTGGGTCGGCGATATCCTGTGGTCAACTTTCAATCGAACTTGTCTCACAGACCCTACCAGCGGAGAATACTGCACGAGTAAGAAACAGCACGACTCATCTCTTGTCCTAGGCTTAGTTTAACACTCTGATAGATGCAATCGGCGAGATCCAGGCGGCCCTGGGCACCGCCGACACGGCCTTGACGAGTGTATCGAAAGACCAGCTCTGCTCAGAATGCATGATCAATCTGATTGTGCAAATGCAGCAGACTGCATATTCTAATTATAATGAGCAGCTTGTCGATCAATGGGTTCAGATACAAGACACTTGTGGTACAGGTTCGTTGCCCACGAATGTCCAACCTCCCGCCACAAACATGACGGATATTCCTTGGGTGGATTACTCAACTCCCTCGAATGCCTCTTGTCTGTCAACCAATTTCTACAGCGTGCAGTCTGGTGAAAATATCCAAGCAATTGCCAAGGCTCAGGGAGTTCCCACCGGCCCATTGAGAACGTTAAACGGGATCTTTCTGGATGGGACGAATTTACTTCAAGGCCAGAACCTGTATGTGCATGGCTCATTTGATCTCACATAAAAAGCAAGGCCGGTTTAGCAGCTAATTGATCGTTTTAGATGCCTACCACGACAGTGTCCTGTCTATCTTGTCCAATCTGGGGATACCTGTAATGCCATTGCCGAAGCATACAGCCTCCCGATTGCTGACATTATTAGCTATAACCCATCGCTCAACCGAGCATGCTCTAATCTCATCGCCGGTGACAACATCTGCGTTGGTCTCTCCGGCCAGATATACACGCCTACGACCATCCCTGGAGCAACTGCAACCAAAACCGAACAGTATGCCACCACCACCACGACACCTCCAGGTCCAACAGGATATGGAACGACCAAGCAATGTGGATCTTACTACCAGGCCGCAGACGGAGATACATGCGAACAGATCTCCCTCGTGTACTCCATCAGCGCCAGCCTGTTCATGGCCATCAACCCGGCAATTGATGAGAAATGTTCCAACCTGTTCCCAGGTCTCTACTATTGTGTTTATCCCACAATGAACTGGAATGCCACCACGAACGGTACGACCACAGCGTCGACCTATGTGACCCCGCCGACGAGCACGCCAACGGGAACTACATCGAAATGTTACGAGTGGTAAAGATCACATCCCCTACATACATTCATGGATGCTATGAGAACTGATATTTCTCCTCTAGGCATACCGTTGTCAAAGGAGACACCTGTTCTCTTTTCCAAACTGAATACGGCATCACCTTCGCCCAGCTCCGTACATGGAACCCGCAGATCGACGAAAGCTGTTCCAACCTACTCCTGGACGCGGCGTGAGTTTTCTTTTTCTTAACATATCGAGCCACGTATAACTACTAACTCGGGTCTAGCTACTGTGTTCACGGCGAGACGAACACTCAGACCATCTCCGCTACTACAACAACGGCTACGCCTACGCCCACCGCGGTGGCTCCTCCGGGTCCAACGCAGAGTGGCATCTCTGCAAAATGTAACCGCTGGGTGATGCAACAGGACGGTATGTAGAGTAAGATTTCTCACGTTGTTTGTTCCCATTGCTGACCTCTCTAGGTGCGTACTGCTATGACATGGCAGCTAATGCAGGAATTACTCTGGATCGACTATATGAGTTGAATCCTGCCCTAAATGGTGACTGTTCCGGTCTCTGGACTGGTTATGCCTACTGCGTTGGGGTCTCAAGTGGATAGATGTTGACATTGGAAGGATCTATTATCTGTGAGACTGAGTACCGTGGGACCTTAGCTTAGGGTGCGAGGGGCTGAGTAGTCTTGATAGATTACTCATATAAAGTGGCGAAAATGGCTGGAAGTTGAATGTCCAAAAAAGGACATTTGTTTCGTTGAATTGACAACCTTGTAATGCCCATGGGAGATCTACCCTTGGGAGCTCTTCTGCGTGCTCGCCAAATGAGTCATCGGCTAGGGAAACAGCCGCATAGTCAAGCACGAAAGCAACCTTTGCCTCAAGGGTTCCAAAGAATGAAGTCGGCACGTCAGTAGGGCTATTTCGGCGTCTCTTGGGTATTGAGCTGGATATTGAGTCTTTCACGGACCGAAACAAGTCATCATCGTCGCCTAAACCGGTCCGTAAGGTATGGTCGAAGTCCCGTGAAGCTCCTAACCGATGCTTCTGTTGTTCTTTCTTTGCAGCTATTCGCTTCGGCCGAAAAATATGAAGCCAGTGAATGATTTGCGGATCTCGCGAGTTGAAGGCTTGATGGATGTATTTGGTTCTTCGGAAGTGTTGCTTGACCCTATTTTATGCGAATGGGGTCATGAGATTCAAACCATAAGATTCTCTCTTGGGAGTGGCTGTCAAATCGATTAAGGACTCAGTGGTGAATACCGAAGGCGTTGCAGAACAAAGCTTTTAAAATATTCATCTGGATCTCTGTCCAAATTTTCTCTTCTGGTCCACCCATCGTCGGGGAGGTTTCTGGGAAGGCCCAGAGTCGGATGAAGTTTACACTGCGCTTTCCATTGCCAATCCAGGCAATAAAATAATGCAGAGTCTCAGTAGCCCCCCGCAAAAGACCCCCGCAAAATTTCCCGGGCAAGTAGGCATATAAGCCCACGATGAGAGATGGGTTTAACCCGGATATCCGTGACCAAAGTGATGAGGGAGTGGAAAACTGAGAGTTGTAGGATGGCCAAAGGGGAACTGAGGAGCTTTAAGACGCGGATGAGAGAGTGGAAGACTGAGAGTTGTAGGATGAGAGATGGTTGGAGACGGAAAGTTGAGTTGATGAGAAAGTGTGGAGAGAAACTGAGAGAAACTTGAGTTGATGCGGAAAGTGAGAATATCAAGTGAGAGATACTGTTAGTAATGCTAATTGGGCGGAATTTGGTAAAAGTGAGAAGTCGCAACGCCTGGAAACCCAATAGTCAAAATTTCTGGGCGTTGCGAAGTGTATCGAAACTTTCTAGATTGAAAAAAGGAAGCAAGCGTGTTAGTTCCAGTTCTCTCTCTTAGTTTCTTCCTTCAGGATTTCTCTCTCTCGCTCTCTCGTTCCAGTCTTCCTTGGCCTTTCGACAAGACTTGGGGAAAATGGTAAGAAAAACGAAAAATTAGATCGAGAACCTGGAGTCTCATCCACACACAGCCCCACTGGCGCAATGGTAGCGCGCTTGACTTCTAGGTAGGACGTGTCCCAGAAAAAAGACATCGTTCCTGTAAGGGAGATAATCAAGAGGCTGCCGGTTCGACCCCGGCGTGGGGCTTTTCGTTTTTTCACGTCGAGGTCACGTGATCCTAATCACGTGATTAGGAGACATAGGACGAAAGGGGAAAAAGCCTCAATCTTAAATTTTGGGTTCGTTAATCTTTGGCGAAGAAATATGCGAAGGCCACGAAGGAGTTATTTATTGAAGGCCACCACAAAGAAAAACGAAGTCCTCAAGAATCAAACAAACGCTGAAACTGTCCGGAATAAAGGACACCAACAAAGGAAACTGTCCAAACCGTCATGATTCGATATCAAACAGGTCGAGGATGAAGGACAAGCATTGAAAGACGGGGAGGATAGTTGTTACGGTATGACCGTCGCACAATTGTCACCCTCTTCCGGACGCAGCATACGTCGGTTATGGAACTCCCACCACTCCCAGTGCGAAGCATCCGCGGCCGGGACAGGGATCCAAGCAAGGCTGACGACCTGACGGGACAGGAGTTTTCGTTACTGGATTATGGAATCCTACCGAATCATTAGCGAAGAAGCACTGGAACGAACAAGGAAGCATACACGCCTCTCTTTCTTAGCCCCAGTGAGAAAGAAGGCGCTTCGGTGGGCTTTCTCCTCCGCATCGAAACCAGAACAAAGCTGGGCCATCGCAAGTCCGACACCCTCCAAGAACATCTCCTCAACCACTTCAATCGACCCCCCTCTTTGCCTGATTCATTAGGTTCGAAGCTGGCCTAAGGAGCCTCTGCTCCTCTTCTAACCGTCCAGAGTGTAGGAGAGCGTCTTCACGCTCAATCAGCACCTTTAAGAACGTCTGCAGACGATGCTCGTGGACTTCTGTCCAAGCCTCGATACCATCTAGCCAATACTCTGGTTTGTTCGAGCAGCAGCCACCACGGTGGCGCAGAAGAGAATTCGGCTAGTGAAGCGTAGGTGAACTCCCAGTCTATGACTCCTACAACTTGCAAATCCGCGTTCAGAAGCACATTCGAGGGCCGAAGGTCATCGCACCAGAGCTTGAATGGCCCGGCATCGTGATTCATGGTAGATGCGGTTAGCCGTCGATCCCTTAAGAGCCTTCGAAATAGCTGCCGGGCGACGTATTTGCGCCGGCAATCGGTGGCCGAGTCTACTGCGTCGTTGCGCTGATGCGAAAACAGTAAAAGAGTGTACGTGGTGACATCAATTTCCCGAAGCACTGTACACAAGAAACGAGACAGGAATTGAAAAAAAGCATGTAGGAGAATGAACAAACTGATAACTGTATTTTCGAGCAAAGCATAGGTACGGGAGGCATTCTATCTTATGAGAGATATTACTGTATACTACCGAAATTCTACAGTAACAGACTGCCAGCTGACCGACCGTGTGCCTCGTATCACCACCCAGATCCTGCCCACGGGCACCACAGCACTCCACAAACATTTGATGCTGCGTTATAGCTCAAAAATGGGCCACAATGATGTCTGCGGCTTTTTCTGCAACAGCAAACACAGTAGTCTGAATATTTCCACGGGGAATCAGAGGGAAGATGCTAGCATCGACCACCCGCAGATTCCGTGTGCCATACACCTTGAGACGGGAATCAACAACACCGCCCTTCTCACGCGGCATCATCGCAGCGGTACCAGATACATGGTAGTGGGCAATAACCCGATCCCGAGCCAATTCTCGAGCTGTTTCAAGAGTGATATCCCGCGAGGAGTTCTGTAAGCGCCGGCCGTCCGTCTTGAGAAGAGAGGCCATTGGCTCAGTCCACGCAAGAGTTTCCAGCCAGCGAACGTGACGCGCGTGAAGCTCCAAGTCTAGCGGATGAGAGAAGAAGCGCGGATCAAAGGTCGGATTTGCCTTGGGATCGGAGGAGGTGAGATGAACATAACCGCGCGAGAAAGGACGGTTTAAAACTGAAACGATGCTTATAAAATTCTCCGGCTCCAGCATTCCAAAGATTCCCTTGGGGCTCGGTCCTTTATCCGGCAAGATCTGGAATGGTGCCAAGGTGTATTGACCTGTTGGTTCATCCTCGTCTTCGAGCATCTGACGAAGCACTTCGTACTGTGCCGTTAGTTTCGGCGAAATGTCTTTCTCCTGCAAATACTGATCAATGAGGGATTTCAAGTCGCCGTTTTTGAGGTCCCCGAGACTTGTATACGAAGACGGCAGAGGACAGAGGCCAAGTGGACCTGCCCCTGATTCTTGCCAAGCTGCCATGGAGGCGGCTGCGACCTCGGGAATTCGCAGTGCCTCGCCGGTAGGCTGCCCATCAGCGGCCTCCCAGCTGAACGGGACAAAGCCGTGTTCTTGGAGGTTCTCTCCAACGTTCTCATTATCCACAATCGGCTCAATGCCATGGGACCGGAGAAGGGAACTGTTGCCAATGCCGGACAGCTCCCGCAAGTGCGGTGTCTTAAGTGCACCTGCGGCTAGAATAACCTCACGCTTGGCTGCCACCGTTTGCTGGATGCCATCCTTGCCAACGAACTGAACCCCGGTAGCCACAACATCCTCGTCACCGGTGTTTTCAAGAACAACCATCTCCACAAAAGCTTCCGTGATAACACGGAGGTTCGATCGCTTGGCCACATCCTCGTTATAGTATGTCACACCAGCATGGCTGCGAGTTCTTGCAGTGGGGTGAATACTTCCCGGGCCACAAAAGCTCCTTTCGCGATGCCGGACATGGGATCACCGGTGATCTCTAAGTTGAGGCTCTCGAACACCTTTGGCCAAGCTCCCACGAAAGCCGGAAATGGACCATCGCCAAATGAGATCTGAAGTGGGCCGGAACTGCCCTGGACAACCTGGTCGATATACTGCAGAGACAGTTCCTCCTTGATCTGGGCAGAAGGCGGATTAAATGTTTGGGACTTTTTCAGATACGGCGAAAGCGCGTCCCAGTTCCACCCCTCATTCCCCAGCTTCTCCCACGAGTTGAAATCGGCTCGGCTGGGGTAGACCACCATCCCTAGATTGATGGCAGAAGAACCACCAAGTGTCCGCCCGTGAGGCTCAGCGAGGCATCGTCCATTCAAGGTTTTCTATATACACGGGATCGTCAGTTGACGTAAAATACCAATGAAAGATGTGACTCGGTTTGGTGTCTCGAAAATCAATGTTTATGTACCTGGGGTGGACTGGTGATGCACCAATCGAACTCCGGGTCGAAGTAGGTACTTGCGGCGAGACCAGGAGCCGCGATCCGTGGATCATTACACGATTGCCTCCAGCCTCGAGAACAAGCACGCTGACGGCGGGGTTCTCGGTCAAGCGATTGGCGACCACCAGGCCAGATGTGCCGCCCCCGATGACAATGTAGTCGTACTGCTGACGCAGGTCTGCAAACGACGAGGTGTCAATGGATGCCATGGTATGGGTTGAATAATGGATTGAACAGGGCAAAGTTGAGAATGCACCCGGCGCCTCGCGAATAACGGATTTAACACGGTTTGGTCGAAGGATCGTCGCATCGAAAAGGCATCCCAAGGCAAGTCAAGCCCGACCCGCTTCTGTCTCCAACTGGCGCAGACTCTAACAGGGCTAAGCTGTATAGAGCAGAAGAGACAAGGGTTTCTTTTTGACAGTTAACGATCCATGCATCTTCATTGGCTCCCGATAGCGGCGGGGGTGACGGCGTGGAAGCCGTCTGAATTAGCGCCTATTTCATTTCCAGCAGCCTCGTCGCTTGTTCCTGGATAGGAAACAATGGGAAGATCAGTGGAGCCTGACCTGGTCTTGGCCTAACAAAGCAGAGTTTTCGAACGCGCTCATGATCGGGCCAAATATAAATGGTGTCTCGTGGAGCCGGATTGCCGACCAGTGTGGGACTTCGACTCTTAGAGTTGCGGGAGAACCCGTCATTCCAAGTGTGACCGCCATGCCATGCAGGAAAGCAGCAAGAGATTTCGGACTGGGGGCGCTAACGGTAGCATGGTAGATGTCCAAATCGAAGAATTCCGAGAAACGTGGTGCGCGTGGCACTACGCTTCATAGCAAAAACTTCTTTTCTGGCCATGTGGTGCTCACTGTAGGAATCAGTGCTAAATTGATTTTCACATAATAAACGAGCAGTTCCCTGAACTGCTCAAAATTAGCTGGACGATTTGGTCATTTGCCAGGTCGCGTCACAAAACAGTGACCCTAGCTGTGGCTGCACTTCGTCCTGGCCAGCACATATGCATTGGACGCTCCGTTGACTCGGAACCCAGTCATTGCAGTGACGGTTCTGGGTGGGCGTTGCTACGATCACCACAATGCTGCGGTTTTATGCACTGCACTTGGGACGGGTGAAGCCCGGAGCCCCCGAGTATCTCATCCTCGCGGCATTGGTAAGTCACGCCTTGGTCATACCACAAAATTGGACAGTTGCTCGCAGGCAATTGTTCATGTTGACATTGCAATTGAATATATTCGTGGGTTCTCTTCATTTGTCGATGTGTCATGGTTTCAATTCAGTTAACTGGAAACCCAACAGTTACCGTCTTGGCGGCGCAGGTCCAAAGGTTACAGAAATTGATCCATCTTCAGTGATCATTACGTTAAAGGTATGTAATCACAGGAAGATCCAGATTCTGCGATCTTCAGGGCATGCTAATCCTCCGAGCAGACAATGCTGCCTCTTGAAGCCCTGTATGGGATTGTTTTAGGGTTAATCAAGTCCTCGATTATGCTCTTCTACTTGCGTATATTTGGCAGCAATTAAGTTTTAGGGGGGTGGTTGAGTACTAGAGTACTAAACTCCTATATTAAAGATAGTTATAGAAGGAAAGTTAAAAGTGGTAGATAAAGCGGCGTAATTCACTACACTAAACCTATCTAGGGGTGGTGGCCAGAACAATCAGGCAGGAAAAGGTCGGAGTACCAGTTCCTAGGTGAATATGTTTCAAACCGCCTCTAAGTCTTTAGTATAATATATCTGCACTCTGATGATGCCCATAGGTGGGATGGCCACCTATATAGGAATACCTATAGGAGTGTCAATGTCTATAGTGGAATGATTTCTGTTAAGGAGCGTATTATATAGTAATTGGTTACTAGTCCTCTTTAGGCTGGCTACTGTAAGATACTAAGCCTATTCTAGAATGTCAATCTGGGGGCATCTGCCTGCATATGCTGACTAGACTATATATACTTTTACCTTCACTTCTCGCCTCTTACTTCTTTCTCGCTTCTTACTTCCTTCTTTCTCGCTTCTTACTTCCTTCTATCTCACTTCTTACTTCTTTCTCGCTTCTCACTTCTTTCCTCTTCCTTCAACTATATTATCTCTCTGCTTTCCTTAAGTACTAGACTTATACTTTCTTCTCTCTAAATCTGCACTTCTTTCACATTGAGTCTTTTTATCTTACTTTGATTTGCTGAAAATCAAAATGCCTTCTCCAACCATGCAGTCAAAGCATAAACACACAAGTCTCTCTAATGTGTTCAAAGGACTTCAGACGGAACCCACCTCTCCCTCTCTACAAATCAACCTACCCTCTACCAACATCAACCTTGCCAAGTCCTTACGCCAATATATACAGTCAACTCTTCACATTGGCTGCGGAACTGTCTCTCCTCGCAGTCTGCATGGTGTTCAAGCTCAATTCACAGTTGCGATGGATGATGCCTACGACTACAAAATTGGCGCAAACGATTTCGGCCCTGACACCATCTTCCCCGAGATCATCACACTCGGAAATCAACTCTCTGAGGTCCTTCAAAACCAACTCACATCCGGCCAAGAGACTGCCTTCGAAGATCATATCCTACATTGCCTTGCTGGTATGGTCTATGGTTCCAACATGATCGAGCGCGCCGGAAACGGTCCCGGCATCACACTCAAGCTCTGCCTGGCAATCTTCCGCGGCGAGGAAATACCAGAAGACATTGGAGAAACCGACGAAGAATTCTTGGAGTTGAAACGAAATCTCTTACGCAAAAATCTCCCGGCAAACACCTCAGCGGTTTTACGCAGTCGTCGTGAGATCGTGCAACACGCCAAGGCTGCCTCCTACATCATTACTCAGCTTTGCATCCGTGGCCAAGATCTCAGCGAAGAGATCCTTCTCCAAACCCATCAAATTCTCACCTACAAAGTTGACGCCGAAAACACACCCTGGAAAGAATACAGTGGTGTCTATCGTACGGATGAAGTCTCCGCCGGCCTCCACCAATTCCCGCATCACAACCTTGTTCCCAACAAGATGAAGGCAATGATCCGCGATCTCGAGTCAGACCTCAAGGAAGCCATCAACAAAGGCACAATTGACCCTATCGCCATTGCATCGAAGTATACTCACATCTTCGTCAATGTTCATCCTTTCATCGACGGCAACGGACGTATGTGTCGTTTGATCCTGAACTCCATGCTCCTCAAACTGGGCAGTTTTCTTGTGTGTATCGGTGACAATCAAGAGGACCGCTCTCTTTACATGGATGTCGCTACTAATGCAGGTGCACTCGAAGATGTGTATGATGGTCGCGAGGAAGAGGAGACACCAGTTATGCATAAGGAGCTGGCAAGTTTTGTTTTGTCGCATGTTAAGAAGAGTATGCGCAAGCTGGTTACTACTGTGCATCGGTAAAGTCTTTTGAATCGGAGTTTCGGGATACTAAAATGGATTTCTCATTTCTATGGGTGGAGTTTTTGCTGTACATGAGACCTGGCCAGTCTCATGATTTCCTATGTACCCAAAGGATCAGGACAAGCTTCGCGGTTGGCTCTTTATTTGCAGAAAATACAAACATGTTTTACAAGCCGTATATTGCGCTGATACAGAATGTTTGGCCTACATATTCACCTATCGAAAATTGGACGCCAGCAGCGGAGGAGACTTGGATAAAATCAACTTGAAATACCGGTTACAGTTGATAACAAGTTCGAATTGTCAAAATGGGTCTAGTGTTCACCATGTAGCAAATCACCAATTTCCAAGGGTGATGCTCTTGACATTCTGATACTCCGCCAGACCCAAAGCACTGCCTTCTAGACCATACCCACTTTCCTTGACTCCTCCAAATGGTGCCTCAGCGGCGCTGATCTTCCCAGTGTTTGCTCCAACCATTCCAACCTGCAGCTTCTGAGCAACGCGCATAACCCTACTCACGTCTCTGGAAAAGAAGTACCCAGCAAGGCCAAACTCGGTGTCATTAGCCATACCAATTACTTCGTCTTCGCTGTCAAACTCGATTATAGGTGCAAGCGGCCCAAAGGTCTCCTCTTTGCTCACAACCATGTCTGGCCGGACACCGGAAAGAACAGTGGGCTGAAACAGATATCCGGCAGAAGAAACGGCATTTCCACCGAATTCCACCTTGGCGCCCTTGGACAGGGCGTCCGTTATATGCTCTGCCACTTTGTTCACCGCAGCCTTGTTCACAAGCGGTCCCTGACTAGTGGATAGGTCGAGTCCGGGACCAGGCTTGAGGGCTGCGACTCTCTCGATGAGTTTTGCTGTGAACTCCTTGACAATGCCCTTTTGGACATATAATCTGTTGGCACTGTGCAAAGGTCAGAATCTCGAGGTCTTTCATGAGCCTGGGGACCGGGAATTACATACCACACGCATGTCTGTCCAGAGCAGCGAAATTTGCAGAACATCGCTCCTTCAACCGCAAGGTCTACGTCGGCATCATCGAAAACAATAAACGGTGCATTTCCCCCCAGTTCCATACTGACACGTTTCAACGTGCCAGAGGCAAGCTTAGCCAGCATCTTGCCGACGTTAGTCGATCCAGTGAAACTGATTTTGCGAACGAGAGGATTCGTCGCCAATTCGGTCGCGGCTTGCCGATCTTTGGTTGGACACACTTGGATGAGAGCTGGAGGGATACCAGCTTGCACCGCTAGCTTGGTCAGAGCCAAACATGTGTATGGCGTTTCACTTGGGGGCTTGATGACGACCGAGCATCCTGCCGCCAGCGCTGGCCCGACCTTGCGCGTAATCATGGCAGCCGGGAAATTCCATGGAGTGATGATGCCGCAAACTCCAACGGGCTCACGGATGGTCATCAATGTTGTACGCGGTGCTGACGATGGAATCGTCATTCCGTAGGCTCGTGTGGCCTCTTCAGCAAACCAAGAAATAAAGCTCGCGGCGTATGCGACCTCGCCCAAAGCTTCAGCGTATGTCTTGCCATTTTCTAGGCACAGAATAGTGGCCACTGTTTGTGAACAGAAACCGTCAGCAAAGGAGAGCCCAGTCATTGACGGATTCAAATCAATGTCCTACCGTCTTCTTTGTTGGCGAGAATCAGATTACACCATTTCCGAAGCAGAGCGCCACGGGCGGCACCCGTTGTCGTGGAGAAAAAGGTGTTCTGGATATCGTGGGCGCTTTGAATGGCCCGCTGAAAGTCTTGCAGGTCGCAGTCGGCGACTTGGCCCATGACTGTGCCCGTCGAGGGCTCTATGGAAAGTATGAGCAAGCTTTGTATAAGGAACCCCTGGAAGCTACTGGGAGACGGACCGTAGACGTCGAACGTTTTGTCTTTTCTGACCCATTTTCCATCGATAAAGGCTTCTGTTATGAACAGCGAGCGATCTTGAAGCTAAATACACAACCAAGTCAGTCAATTTGCTTCTTGAGTATACTCTAGAAAAGAAGCCACGTTACCTTGCTGAGAGCCTGTTCGTGATAAGAAGTCGTAGAACTCATATTGATTTGTTCAATCACAGAGAGATGGAGCGCAATGGTTGAAATATTGAGTCCGTATACACATTTGCCTCCGCGGAAATTATTGTAACATTTATTATTACTAGTGCTCACCTGCTTGGGAATGTAATCCGACTACCCCAGGGTTCAAACTGTGCTTTGTCATTCGGAGTTTAATTTGCGTTAGCTTAATCGGCATCGATTCGGGAGCGAATTCCGAGTGTGGGTCTAGCAAGTACCTCGGAATTGGGACTTTGATGGAATGCGACATCTGTTCCGATTGTCCCGGTATTTTCACTGAGCTTCATGCCGGAATGTTTGAAAATGTGACCAGTCGATTCAATGGTGAGATTTCCGTAAGAGCGATGCAATCCATTAGAGTCTCCAGCAAATGGAATTTCTTACTATGCATAGTCGAACATGGTACACTGGAATGGAAAATGAGCGAAAAGACAACCTGGTATGATCTTAATTCACTTGTATATGGCAAATGCAGATTTACCCTTCCATCCTGTTAGCTTCTCTCTATGAAGCCGTTTAGACATTGGCCTCCAATCTGCGGGACTCGCGGAAGAGGATTGCGGGCTCACCTTATGGTTTGCAGATTAAGGCTTAGAGAACTAGAATTGTTACAGGCTAAAAGAATACTCAAATAAGAGAGTGAAACAATATATTGAGCGAAGGAAATATGGAAAATGCGAATATGTGGAATTATTCACAGATCAGATAGACAAGGCAAATATTTTTTGGACGATATCAAGCACGCACAGGTCTTCAAAGATAGAATAGAACGACATCACGTAGGAAATGGAGATCTACACAACGAAATCAACAGACAAAACATTCCTTGGTCTATCTGTTCAGGCATGTGTGTACCGGGTGGCCCACGACCTCACTGTAGCCGCGAGATTGTGGACGACGGTCGGAGCCACTTCGAAGAACGAAGACCGAGTAACGACGACCAGGACAGTCATACCCAAGAATGCTCGAGTGAGAGGCGAAAGACACCTAATCAACCGGCGGAGGCGGTAGAACGGCCACAACATGTTACCACTGACCATATTGAAAGCAGACCAGTCCGGGAAAAGTGTTCGGAACCAGTAAGAACGTGCAAAACCTGGCCACGATGCAGCGTTGCGGCCGTGCTTGCCAATGTACCAGTTGGAGCAGTCGCCGGCAAAGACCGTACTTGTCAACTCCGCGTGGATCGCATTGGTTTCCCGGTCCTCTGCTGCCTGCTTCACTTCGATCACCTTTGCACGACGGTCGATCAGGGGCTTGAACAGAGACTCCACCGCATAAGCCACCTGGGTCTCGCAGGCAAAGAGCGCCGAGTTGTTGGCAGGAAATGTGTTGGGACCGAAGATAATGGCCATGTTGGGAAAATTGTGTACGTGAGTGCCCAAGTAGGCCTGGGCGCCACGGCACTCTTCCCACTGCTTTTGGAGGTATTCACCGTTCGCGCCCATGATCTGCATGGGAGTCAGGAACTGGGAGACTTGGAAGCCAGTAGCCAAGACAATAATATCGAAATCGTCGCTGATTCCGGAGCTGCTAATGATTCCAGTCTCAGTCATCTCCTGGATGCCTTCGGGCAGGAGTTCCACATTGGACCGGTTCAAAGACTCCAGGTAATCGGGGTCAAAGATGCGGCGCTTGCAGCCGAGTGGGAAGGTAGGAATGATATGCTTCCAGTATTTCTTAGGCGCCATCGACTGGATATACTTCTTGGATTCCTCTTCCACGGCGAGTCGTGCCTTCTGGCCCTTGGGTGTGGGGAAGTAGGTGGTAGTCTCCTCGTCGGCGGCAAGGAAGATTTGCAGACGAAGCAAGCGCTGTCGAAGCGGCATCCACCGGAAAAGGAATTTCTCGAACTCAGTGTAGACGTGGTTGGGACGGGCGTGGAACCATTGACCACTGCGCGCGTATTGCTTGACAAACCCTGCATCCTTTGCGATAGCAGGCACAACCTGAGCAGCGCTGCATCCGTTGCCGATGACTGCGACACGCTTCCCTTTGTAGGATACCGAATGATCCCAGCGAGCTGTGTGGAACATGGGTCCATGGAACTTTTCCATGCCGGGGAAACGAACGTCGCGAGGGAAGGAAATGGCGCCGACGGCAGAGACAAACACCGAAGCGAAACGCACGTATTCTATGCCAGTCTGGAGATCCTTCAGATGCACCTCCCATTTGCTTTTGACGGTGTCCCACTTGGCACCCAGACATTCCACCGAGGCATGGACGTGCCGACGCAGGTCGAATTTGTCCACGGTATCCTCCATATCTAAAGCATGGTTAATGGCAGTTCCAGTTTGTTTCCGGCTGGATGATATTTGACGCACATTGTAGGATTTCAGGCTGTTCGCAGAGCTCTTTGGACCAGTTCGGATTCAGGTTGAAGCTGAAAGAATAGAGATGAGACGGCAGGTCGCAACCACTGTGGAAGAAAACGAGATTAGCATGAACCCAGAAAGTTCAAGAATAGGCATACCATCCGGGATAAGTGTTGGTTCTCCAGGTGCCGCCGACTCCATCGAGCTTTTCATAGATGCTGAAGTCGTCGAACTTCAGGTCGTGCTTCAACCGGTAGGCCATGGCAATGCCGGCGGGACCAGCGCCGATGATGATGGCATTGAGCTCGTTAGCGTAGACAGACATCGTGGTTGAATTTCCAACGCTGAAGAGACACTGTGAAGTGAGAGAGAAAAAAGACCAAAATTAAAAGACGACGATTTGAGCTCCTGAAGCAAAACAGCTAGGAAGTTGGGAAAGCGGTTTTCGATTTCCGCAGTTGAGCATCACGAGCTAAAGGATCAGAATGCCGAAGACTCGAAACCAACGGAAATACCGTTCCACAGTTGAAAGAGCCTCTGCTCAACACCAAACTAGCTGATAAGTTGGGGAATACCTTCACGTGGCTCCACTGTGTTGCATTGGAGAAAGCTCTCGCTAGTTGGAAATCCGAGGTGGATTAATGTGGGGAAATGCCCTCCGCGTGGGGTATATACGATCTCCATACTCGGGATGGATTTCCAGGACCGTGGTCACTCATGCCAAAGGGGGAAGACGACTTCGTCAAGCTCGCTAATGCCTAATATCTGGTCCCGAATCCTCCGGGATTCCTATTGCCGAGGCAGTACGTGCTATTCCGAGCCGAGCCAGTGCAAGTACAAATCTTACCAGTCCGAAGGCGTTAGCACGCACTTACCTTTTCTGTCACCGGAATTTTTTCTTCTTTTTCTCCTGGCATTTTTTCTTCTCTTTGGCAATATATCCGGTCCCTAGGAAAAGACCAACTAGCCTTTCGGAAAAAGCCGACAAATGACCTGAGTAGGCTACGCGATCAGGAGGATGTGTCATGCTCGTTGGTAGGGGGCCGCCTAATCATACACTACCCGTATCGGAAGTCTTTTCGCGAGAGATTGACCTGATCACTACTTGGCGCTATGCAAATGATTACCCAAGGGCGATTGAGATCGCATTTGCTTCCGCCAACGGAACGTCTATCAATGGTATCACTCTACCGGATATTCGGAAATGGATCACCCACAAATTTGAGGGAGTAGAGGCCGCCCCGACCGCTTTTCAGACGGCTGCGGAGACTGCGGATGAGAGCGGCTCTCTGGTTGTCAAGACGGTCGTGAACTTTCCCAGAAAGGCTCGCTTTTAACCGAATGTATGAAAGGTCAAGAGAAAGCATCGCGAGACTCGAATTGTATGTCTAGCGTAAGTTGGTATTTCCGAGGGAGCAAGCACTCTATAGAAGAGATCATGTTTATAAAAACATTGAGAATCATAATTGCGGCGATTTATTTATTTTTTGGGCCGTTCATTCCCTGATCATTTGTAGCATTCTGTTCATCTCTATATAATCTTTGGTTACATCGTGCACTATATCAGATCAACTTGAAATCATAATAACGTGAAAAGGAACAGCAAATTCAAGAAACAATTTCAGAGCTGCCTCCATCCCGCCATTCTCGCATTGCCACCCTTCAGATCATCCAGATACTTGCGCACTCTCTTTTCAATTCCCTTCGCATCCAGCTCAAACCGATCATAGTTGCTAGGGTTGGAAGCAGAATATCCGTAACCAATCATTCCAATGCTGGCAGTTGTATACCGCGCCCAGGTAGTGGCGATATACTCTTCCACACTGACGACGGGCGTCCCATCCAGTGGGAACACACTTGCTTGGTAATGCTTTTCCTGCTGATCAAAATGTTCAAAGCTGGGAGCGCTCACCACCCGGGTGCGAATGCCCGACCGAGTAAGCGATTCAGCAGCTGCAACCGTGTAGTGCATGTTGGTTCCACAGCTGACAAGGGTAAGTTGGGCATTCTCTATCTCCACGATGACATAGGCACCCTTTGCGACCTTGAAGCGATCTGTTCCTGGAACGTAACCGATTGCGTCTCGGCCCAGAGAGAGCATGGTAGGTCCAGTGCGCTTTGACATAGCAAGGATCCAGGCACCGATGGTCTCTTCAGCATCGCAAGGGCGGATATAGGTCAGGTTGGGCATCGCACGATAAAGCGAATCAACTTCGACAGGCTGATGTGTCGGACCGTTCTGTCCTTCGGCAAAGGAATCATGGGTGGCGCAGTGGATGACGGGGAGGTGGCTGAGTGCGCCCATGCGTACACCAGGAGCAGCCTAGCAAAAGGTAAAGGTGTTAGCTTCGTCTCGAAACAACGTCTTGCATCAAAGGCACTTTGGAAGGGAACCCACATAAAGGTAGAACATCAAGAATGTCGCTGTCAACGGGAGGAACGTTCCTGGGTTGTAGGCCGCAAGTCCATTTGCCACAGAAGCCATTGCGTGCTCTCGAATCCCGTTACGGATATAACGGCCACCGTATCCAACAGAGGGATGGAAGACGTCTGCGGCAGCATACGGCACCTTGTTGGAGTTGACCAGATCTGCACCGCCGCCGCACATTGCGGGATACATTGCCCAGAGCTTCTCAATGACAACGCCGTTCACCTCGCGAGTGGCCATCCCGTTGAATTGCTTTGAGTCGATCTCTTGGAGAGCCTGGAGCCAGTCCGTTCCATAGTCTCCACTCCGTCGGGCACTCAGCTCTTGCGCTAAATCAGGGTATTGAACGGAGTAGGAGTCGACTAAAGAATCCCAGTTTCTCTCTAGCTTCTCACCGTGCGCCTTGCGTTCCCGGAAGTATGCCAATTGCTGCGGAGGAATCTCATGCGTCACAGCTGGATCTTGACCGGCAAGTCGTTTCGACGCCTCAACGCTGGCCTTGTCAATAGCTCCGTGATGCGCTTTATAAGTACCGGCTGCCTGAGTGCCGAGGCCGATGACCGTGTGGATGTTGATAAAGGTGGGCTTCTTGGTCAGGGTCTTCGCATACTCCAGCGTCTTCACAATCATTTGCACATCGTAAGAGCCATTCTCGACCTCCAGGACATGCCACCCACTTGCTCGCATCTTGGCGTTGATATCCTCTGTGTTGATCCAATCAAGCGGGCCGTCGCATGTAATCTGGTTGTTGTCATAGATCAAGACCAAGTTGTCGAGCCCGAGACTACCAGCCAAAGAGATGGCCTCCAGGGCCACTCCCTCCATCAGACACCCATCCCCAGTCATGCAATACACCCGAGACTGGATAAGGTCAAATTTGGGTCGGTTGAACTTTGCCTGCAGGTTCTTTGATGCGATGGCAAGCCCAACTGCGTTGGCAATACCTTGTCCCAGAGGGCCTGTGGTGACCTCAACGCCAGGAACTTCGATCTCGGGATGAGCGTGACAGATGGTCTTGTATCCATTCGTTTTGGCGCTGCCGTATCCCTTGATTTCCTCCATGGTCCAGTTGTCGAAGCCAGTCAGGTGGTTGAGTGCGTATAGAAACATGGCCGTGTGTCCTGGAAGGAGCGTCAACCGACTGATCGACCGGTTCAAACCGGGACACAAACACATACCATTGGAGAGGACGAAACGGTCTCGATCAAACCACTCGGGGTTGGAGGGATTGTATCGCATCACATACTTGTAGAGAGCAACGCCGATAGCAGCCATTCCAATGGCGGAGCCGCCGTGGCCACCTCCGTTCTGGTTGCAAATGTCAAAGATGAAGTTGCGCAAAGCCAGGACAGCGCGGTCATCATCATCATCAGGCTTTTGAGTCGACTTGGTTTCACCGTTTGCCAGCCACTGCTGGGTCTTGATCTCCGTTACAGTCATAGTGAAGGGGGTGATTGTGAAAGGCGTCAAAACAAAGAATCGAATAGTGAATAGCTGACTCGGAACTTTCCAGAGTTGAGCTAACGGGCAGCGTGTTTGACGCGGATGGTCTCTAGGACATTTTTATTTCCTAGTCTTTTCGAGAGACTCGAGACCGGAAACCGACCTTTCTTCACCCCGAAATCTGGACGCGTCTCTTACCCACGCGAGACATCTCTCCGCAAACAAGCCTCTTCGATAATTCCGATTGCGCCTAGCACCTCCACGGCTCTGATTTCCGTATGAAGGTTCCAAGCCGATGATCTTTCGTTGTCAACTCCATCGGTTTGCGAATCCGGGATTGCATGACCGAGAAACCCCGCGGCGATAGGATTCCGCTCCCATGGCTTGATGGTGGAACCATGGCTTGATGGAACCAATGGGCCAACGGAACACCGAGTCAGCTGAGTCTACTGCATTCAATTGAATTTTGAAATATCAACACGTCTCCTCTCGCATTCTCGAGTCCAAAAAGTCACACGCAATCTCACCCGCCCACCCCCGCCCACTATGTCGCAGAACCCAGACAGTTTCCTCACCCGAACCATCCACGACCTTCTTTCTCTCAAGGGTCGGACGATTGTAATCACTGGCGGTGGTCGTGGTCTTGGATTAGCTTTCGCGTTTGCGATCGCGGAGGCCGGTAGCAATGTTGCCATTATCGACTACATCGATACCCCTCACGAGCACTACTACAAGTTGGAGAAGGACTTCGGGGTCAAGGTCAAGCTTTACAAGTAAGCCCTTGCTCTTCTAGCCCATACATGGGGTGTCTGAGCTAATTTTCCTTCTTGAATAGGAGTGATGTCTCCAACTTCGATGTCCTCAAGGCAAGTTTCGATGAGATCGTGAAGGATTTCGGTGCGATTCATGGCCTGTAAGTCGCCGAATGGCTCCCATGACACAAATGCGTATTCTCATACTTCTTAGAGTCACTGCGGCTGGGATCTGCGTGGACCAGCCTTTCCTAGAACGAGCCCCAGATTCGGTCGCCCGTTCGTTCAATGTGAACGTCCTTGGTACATACTACGCGGCACAGCTGGCGGCGGCGCAGATGGACAAGCAGGATCCTTCACCGCACTCTGGTTGCAAGGGATCTATCGTCTTCGTCGCGTCCATTGCGGCTTATGTAGCTAGCAAGGGTCAGGCGACCAGCGACTACTGCTCCAGCAAAGGAGCTGTGGTGGCCTTGGCAAAGGCCTTGGGCGTAGAGCTTGCCGCAAAGAATATCCGCGTGAACAGTGTATCCCCTGGGTAAGTGGACTGAATTCAAAGATCCCGTGGGTATGGCTGCAACAAGCTGTTACTAACTGACTTGAAGCTATATGGCTACGGATATGACTCTGGAACAGTGCCGTCGCTTCCCGTGGCTAGGAGAGATCATGAACAACGAGCCTCCCATGCGCCGAATGGGTGACCGGACGGACCTCAAGGTGCCTATTGTGTACCTTCTTTCGGACGCAAGTGCCTACCATACCTCTGATGACCTCTTGATCACCGGTGGCATCCATGCTGGACGATTGATGTAGATAGGTATATGCATGAGGGAATATGAAATTGCAACTGAACTTAGATATCAATTTACATTTGAGCTCAAAAAGAAGATATATCGATCCGACTAAGAAAATGTATGACTCTCGGGCAGGGGCCGAAGGGGAACGGTAGGCAGGATCAGCATTTGGCCTGCGAGTTGCAATTGCCCCCGGGCCGTTCGGGATTGCACAACTGTGCATTTGGTATTCTGGATCCAAATTCCGGGCGTCATTTGATTTCCTAGCCCCGTGGAGACCCTGGCAACCGCCACTATTGACCCGAAGCGATTGTGATATTGCCCGAGACGGGCTGAAGCTCCATTATAATTCACTGGAATTCACGCCCGAACGCTGGAGTGGAACCTCTGCATATCCCCCACTTGGAGCCCCACGGGGAAGCACGTAACTCTTTGGATGTTCCGAGATCAACATCAGCTTGGTGGAGGTGACAGAGAAGGAGAATAGTATTGCTCGTCAAGGAATTTCGTCACACCTGCTGCATTAGAGGCTCGGCTCTCATCTGGATATATATCTTCTCGCGAAATCGTGTCTACCTCATTGATTGCTACATTCTGGGCTTTCGTTTTATTGCGCAGCTCTGCTCTTGTTGACTTAGATTTTGCGTCAGTCCTTTGACCCTTTCGTCATCCCACCGTGTCGTCACGCCGCCGGACCGGATAAAAGCCTGCAATGGTCGTCGATAAGCCCAGTTCCGATGTCGAGCATCTAGAGTGCAGCAAGCAGGAGGGAGTTCCTCCCGCGACCGGGACTGTCCTCATGAAAAGGCAAAGGGAGTCCTATGGGCCGAGTGGTATGTGACGCCCGTGAGATGTCTCGCAGCTATCGGGTGCTGAACACCATGCCACAGGGTTCAAGGGTGCATTCAACAACAAATATGTCACCGCATGTGCCGCATTCGCCACCTTAGGTGGTGCAATGTTTGGTTATGACCAAGGAGTCGTCTCGGTCACACTCACCATGGATCAGTTCATCACAATGTTCCCACAAGTTGCGCCAAACGCCGCCGGTGCTGGCTTTCAGAAGGGATTGCTGACAGCCATGATCGAGCTGGGCGCCTTCATCGGCGCCATGAATCAAGGCTGGATTGCTGACAAGATCTCCCGGAAGTGGTCTATCATGACGGCAGTTTTGATTTTCCTGCTAGGTTCTGCCCTGCAGACCGGGGCAATGAGCTTTGAGATGTTGCTGGGTGCCCGCTTCGTCGGTGGCATAGGTGTTGGTATGTTGGCGATGGTGGCTCCCCTCTATATTTCGGAGATCGCGCCTCCTGAGATCCGTGGCACTCTACTGGTGATGCAGGAGCTATCGATTGTGGTTGCAATTGTGGTGGCCTTTTATACGACTTACGGAACGCGTTTCATCGCCGGCGAATGGTCGTGGCGCCTCCCGTTCTTGATTCAGGTATTTCCTTCCTACCCATCATGCCTTGCCTCTCATTCCTGACCCGTGTCACGCAGATGATCCCCGCAATTCTCCTTGGTGCCGGCGTCCCCTTTCTGCCCTACTCGCCCCGATGGCTGGCCGGAAGGGGAAAAGACAAAGAAGCGCTTAAGACTCTCTGCAAGCTACGTGGAGTCGACGACGCCGACTCACGCGTCCTGCGGGAGTGGATTGAAATCCGTTCCGAAGTTGCCTATTGCAAGCAAGCCAGCATGGAGCGACACCCCCATCTACAGAACGGAAGCATTTTTAGCCGGATTATGTTGCATGTCTGGAGTTATCTGGACTGCTTCCGGAAGGGCTGCTTAAAGCGGACGCATGTTGGTATCGGGCTGATGTTCTTTCAACGTATGTTGACCACTTGGACGATTCCTTAACCAAGAGAGTCACTAACGAAATATCAGAGTTTGGCGGCGTTAATGCCCTCATATACTACTCTCCAAGTTTATTCGAGGGGATGGGCCTGGACTATAACATGCAGCTGAACATGTCTGGCGTGGTAAATATCTGCCAGATGGTGGCATGCTTCTGGTCTCTATGGGGTATGGACCGGTTCGGTCGTCGGCCTTTGCTATTCGGAGGAGCAGCCTGTATGGTTGTCTCACACCTTATCATCGCTGTTTTGATGAGCAAATTCAGATACAGCTGGCCAAGCCACACAGCTGAAGCATGGACCTGTGTTGCGTTCCTCTGCTTCTATATGCTGACTTATGGCGCTACCTGGGGGCCTATCCCATGGGCGATGCCGGCTGAAATCTTCCCCTCTTCGCTGCGAGCAAAAGGTGTTGCCTATGCGACGATGTCAAACTGGCTTAACAACTTCATCGTCGGGCTCATCACTCCGCCTCTCATTCAGAACACCGGCTACGGGACATACGTCTTCTTCTGTATTTTCTGTGCTTTGTCATTTGTTTGGTCATGGTTCTTTGTCCCCGAAACTAATGGACGCGCACTGGAGGAGATGGACTACGTTTTCAACGACAATATGGGCACCACAGAACAGGCCCAGCGTGCTCGGATCGAAGCTGAAATTGAGGCCAGTATCGGGGGAGACAATGCCGTTTCTGGAGTGGAAGCATAAGTTCTCATCCCATTTTGATGTGTGAAATCCAGGACTTCAGAGTGATGGGCCTTAGCTAGTAACTCTGTCTGATGGCAGGGGCTCAACATCAAGGAAGGGACGTTCACCGATGAGTTCGGACTTAGTTTTTATTCTGAATGTGTGCCTCTGGCACCTAGGTGGCTACCCTGTCCATGGATTCAAGTTACGTCGAGTCATCTAAGTGGAATTATGGCTCCAGCACAGTGCCCGCCTGTACGTAGGGACACGATGTTCAAGACCCGCGAGGTCTACATAGCCAACACTGAATCCCGAAAACCCAATCCGTATTTCACTTGTCCGTTTTGCTTGGCACTGGCATCGTGGATACTCTTCGCCACTTGGTACGAATTGGCTGTGGTCTCATCAAAATCGGAGGGAGGCCATAGAAGATTGCACCAATCATTCTATGAAGCGTTGATTGACTGCAGGTCGCTTTGTGTTAAAATCACCTCTGACGTGGCGAACACATTCAAAGCTTGCATTGCAGAGAAAATGCCAGGATACAAGTGAGGCGAGTGTCGTTCCAGTAAAAATGACTTGTATTGGAATGGAGGTAGGGCCAATTGGTAGACTCCAATCAGCATCTCATGTCTAGGTACAGGAATTGTGAAGCATTGCAGAGAACATAGTCATCAACTGGCTTCCCTCAAAGGTCGGGTCTCTAACTCGGGGGGGGCTCCGGAATCTAAGCTGCTACCTCGGACTGTTCGCCCGCAGGGGATCGTCTCAATCCGGCCATGATTTCGGCGCGTCTTTCAAACTCTTCACTAGTAGTCTTGTCCCTGAACACCGAGTCCATTTGCTCTAGGGTGCGGCCATTGGTCTCCGGAACGAGGAAGTACACCCAAACCAGGGCAATGGCACAGAAGCAGCAAAAGAATATGTAAGTGCCGTAGCGGATGTTCTGAATCATTGGAGGCGTGATCAATCCCTAGGTCACCGTTAGCAATCCATTTGCAAAGTATTTGGGGGTTAAGACGACTGACGATGATAAAATTGTTGCCCCAGTTCGACATAGTCCCGAACGCGCACCCTTTGGCGCGGAGCGAGGACGGAAAGATCTCCGCAGGCATCGCCCATGGAATTGGTCCCCAGGTAGCTCCAAAGGTCAACATAAAGAAGAGAAGAAAGGCCACACTAACCCAGCCGGCCGTCGTATGCTGGGGCCAGCTGTTCTGATATTTACCAACCAGGACAGCAATAATGAAATGGGAAATAAACATGCACACAGCACCTCCCAAGAGAAGCTTGCGGCGGCCGAAGCGATCCATACCCCAAAGAGACCAGATACAGGCAACAACCTGGCAGATATTCATGATACCGGACATAGTCAGTTGCATCTCGTAGTCTAGCCCCATACTCTCGAAGAGACTTGGCGAGTAGTACTATACACATTGTTAGTATAAGAGAGGAAGAGCCACTCTTGTAGCGAGAGAAGAACTTACAATAAGAGCGTTGATTCCGACAAATTGTTGGAAGAACATCAATCCCACAGCTACCTGAGTTCTTTTGTAGATTGGCATCTTCCAACAATCGATATAAAGCAAGACTTGTAGTTTGAAGGCATTCCACAAGCCCGGTTGGACAAGCTTTGGGTGTTTCTTTGCAGAAACCTCCTTGCGGTATGCGCATTCAGCTCTGATTTCGAGCCATTCTTCCATCACTCGCTCGTCAGTAGTAGGGTGCTGACGAATTTTAGCAAGAGTCCGAAGAGCCTCCTCATCCCGACCTTTCTGGCACAGCCATCGAGGGGAATAAGGAAGGATGAAAACCCCAGCGCACATCAGCACGGCTGGAATCAGCTGGATCAAGAATGGAAGACGCCAAGCCCAATAGCTTTGAATATAACGCGTGCCGTAAGTGATGTAGAAGGCAATCACAATGCCCGTCACGATGCAAAGCTCCTGAAGAACTAGCAGAGTACCTCGAATCTCCGGAGGTGCAATCTCGCCGATGTAGAGGGGTGCAACCATAGCAAGCCTGAGCTTGTTAGTAGGGAAAAGAAGAAAAATAAAAAGAAAAACGTCACACATACATTCCCACGCCAACACCTCCAATAAAGCGTGCGACGGTGAGCATAGCGAATGATTCTGCTCCGGTCTGTAATGCTCCGCCGATCAAGAAGATAATGCCAGCGGCGAAGATACTCCATTTGCGGGAGATCTTATCGGCAAGCCAGCCTTGATTCATAGCACCTATTGTGTCTTGTCAATTATATTCCAGCGATACGAGAGTCTGTAGCACTAGGTTACCAATGAATGCTCCGAGCTCAAGGACAGCCGTCATGAGTCCTTTTTTGAAGCCGGCTCCCGAGGCGTTTGCAGAGACTTCGGGGAAATCATGCAGAAACTGCGGCATAACCAGCGTAATAGAAACCACGCCTTGATCGTAGCCAAACAGGAGACCTCCCAGAGTGGCAAGCAGGGCGCAGGTGAATACATATCGAGAGGCAAAAAGCCCAGCAATCCCAGATTTGGTGTAAGTGCGACGCAATTCCCAAACGGGTGCCTGGCTTTGCATATTCGTAGATGCAGTAGACTCTCGACGGAGATCATCCGAAGGTGTTTCTTCCAGATGAACGGAGGCGTTCTCTGACTGTGAGGACTTTTCCTTCTCCATCTTGAGCAGTTGATATGGAACGACGCGACTTGGATGAAATAGACGTTCTCGTGGGACAGTAGTGAAGTAGACACGAATGAAATCCTGAGAATGTTGTGGACCAACTTAGTGCAAGATATACCCCGTGGGGAAATGATGTGGGGGGACGATCTAGGAAGGGAAGATGGATTCCGGGAATACTTTGGCTTCGGGACAGTGACTCCGTTGTGTAGGTTTCGAGGCCCACGTTTGTCTCCGGAAATCCACTCCACACTGGCTCCCGCTACCCCGTGGGGAAGGCCCGCTGCAACTTTAATCATGACCGAAAGTGGACATTGGTGGCTCGCTTTCCACGGCAATATGATGCGTATCGTTGGCACAGCTGACTGAGGCACATTGTTGCCTTGTTGTTTGAGACATCAGCGCTACATTGAGAGACAATTCTTGCCATCTTGTGGAGAGGCTTTTCTGCGCCTGAGGCAGCAGTTCTCGGGAGAAAGTTTTCCCGTCTCCGCTTTCCTCTTTCTCGCTTCTCCTTCCTCTTCTCTCAGTCTCTTGAATAGAGGTTTTCTTGCTGTTTTCTCTCCGCTCCCATGTAGCTATGGAGGATTTCCCTCTCTTCTGTCTCTCGCTCTGGATTCAGTCCTCCCGGTGAATGGCCACTTCTGCAAATGTCAGTCGCTCGTTCTGTACGGGACTTGGTTTCCGTCCCCCACTTTTTCGGATCGACTGGGCTTTTGCTATTGGTGCTAAGCCCCGCGTGGTTCTACGGTACACGTCTAGCTCGACATCGCAAGACTTTGACAATAATGTCTTCTCTTCCCTCTTGCAAGTGCTTCATGCCTTCCACAGATCGTAGTCTCCTTCTTTCTTGATTCAAGATGGCGCCGTCAACGAAGCCGTCCAAGAGGAAATATGTCACGACGGCATGCGATGCATGCCGCGAGAGCAAAGTCAAGGTCGGAACTCAATTTCCATGGGCTTCAAGCAACTCCATTCACAAATCCACATTCGAGATTGAATATATCACTGATGGTTGCAGTGTGATGGGGCGCGGCCTTGCTGCTCAAACTGCGAAAATAAAATGAGGGGGTGCAATTATCAAATTGGATCCGATAAGCGAAAGTGCGTCCATACCTTGCTTATTTTCAATCATGGCCCAGGTGGTCCAGGATTTCCTGTCTACGATCGTTTTATGTGACCGTGTGGAACCAATTATCTGACCCATTCCAGGATATCGCTTCGTTTTGTTGTTGATCTGCTCGTCAATAGAGTGGACGAACTGTTCCAGTTCATTGTCGACAAAGGGCTTTCTCCCCCGCCCATGTTCAATGAGAACGAGACGGCTTTGAAAAATGCCCTGGATACACTAGGCCTCGGTCATATCAAGACGGCCTTGGAGGCCATCGAGACAAAAGAGAGGCAACCTTCGGATTCAGACCCTCCTGAGAACTTCCATCCTATTTTAGTCGACGATGTCCTCGGCAGTGACCTGGATATCGGGGAACTAGATCCGGATATGAATTTGCTGATGCAACCTTTGTTCGACCCTGGCACTCAGCCGGGTCAGCCTCAATCCGATACAGCTTCGTCCCTCGGTACTGTCTCTGATGGTTCATTCCAGCTACTGGATCAAGCACCGCCTGTCGATTTGGCAGAACGTTTAGAGACTGACACAGGGGCGGCCTTCCAAAACAATGAAAGGATCAATGGCTGTGACAATCACGACAAGGACAGTGTAGATCTGGAGCAGCAGACCCTTGACGCGTCCTGGACACGAGAACCCTCAACAGCATGCAACCAGAACGAAGGCGCGCCCAATGCTGATGACGGCAGTGGCGAAATGGAAGACATTGTTGATTGGCTATCAAATCGACTGGGAAGTGTTCATATCGGTTCAGATGGAAATGTCCGATACTATGGGCCAACGTCACACTTCAATCTGCTACGAATGCCCACACCGGACAATCTGACCGTTCATCGCACTGTCAGAAAGGATGGTCAGGACATCTTGAATCGCCTCGGCCTGGGAAAAGAGGTTCCGAGAGAGCTCGAGGAGCATTTGATCAATCTCTATTTCACCTGGCAAAATCCATCGTTTGATGTGGTGGACAGAGGGATGTACCAGATGGCAAAGCAGCAATGGCAGGATCATATGGAGGAAACTCCACACTATTCTGAGGCTCTCACAAACGCTATGTGAGTACAGCATGAACGTTAAGGGGTGCAAAAGCATCGAGGCGAAAGCTAACACTGAAAGGTGCTGTCTTGGTGCTGCGTTTGAACCTCGTTACCATCCGAAATTTATCACATATCCAAGATCTGTGGCTGATTTCTTCGCTGATCGTGCAAAAGCGCTCCTGGACATAGAGCTGGACTCTCCCTGTCTAGCAACCGTGCAAGCTATGGTGGTTCTGAGTGGCCATGATATTGGATGCAAACGTGATGCACGAGGGTGGCTCTACAGTGGTCAGTATGACCCGGATTCTCGATAGGCGTTGAATTTCTCACCTTCCATCATTAGGCATGGCTATGAGACTCGCCTTTGATCTCGGCTTACATATCGACATGTCGCCACATGTAGCTGAAGGATCCATCAGTGCAGGTGCAGCTGCGCTACGTCGGATGGTTTTCTGGGGAGCTTATACTTTGGACCAGTGAGACCAATTCAACACTTTCTTTATTTGCTTTTACTAACTGATAACTTTTCAAGTCACTGGGGGTTCCTTCTTGGTCGCCCGTTCCGAATCAGTATGGAAGATGTCACGGTGAATATGCCTGGCCACGACCCCAACTGGGATCAGTCGCAAAAATGGACCCCTTACGGCCTACCATACCCCGCTGGATCTATGAACAACCTGGCTGTCCCAAATCCTGTCGCGACCATTGCTCAGTATCGCGTCTGGCTTTGTCATATCATGACTCCGTTGGGCCACGTGCTGTAAGTACTAAAAGAAGTCCCGAATTGGCATCCATTGACATTTTCCCTAGGTACGGATGTTCAAAGATCTCGAAGGAGGAGCTCCGAGCATTGAATGAAGAGGCAACTAGCAGGCTCATCCATTGCATGACTACCCTTCCAGCGCCTCTGCGGGTCAATCTTGACGATTTACAAACCCCATATCTTCCTCATGTGCTTTTACTCCAGTATGTCATCTCTCTCTTTCCATTTCCCGTTTTCTGGGTTAGAGATCTAACACAAAATCTAGCATGCACTACCATTCAGCCATCATTCACGCCCACCGACCATGGATGTCAAAGGAAGCAATCCAGCCCCAGCCTCCGAAAGGGCCAGGGTCTAGTCACGCGCGCACAATGTGCGTTGAATCAGCTACAGCAATCGCTAAGCTTCTTCGCATATACGAGTCGCACTACACTTTCCGTCGGATGAATATCCAAGCTGTGGCTATTACCTGTTCAGCAGCACTGATGCTAATTTTTGCATCGATCCTCCGTCGTGGTGACCGCAACGCTGAGAAGACCGTGGCACATTTGAACGTGTGCTTCAGGGCACTTGAGGAGTTCGGAGTGTCCTGGGAGAGCGCAAAGAGGGCACAAAATTTCTTACTTCACATGCAAGGAATATGGGAATCGCGGATTCGGCCTTTCCGTCCTGGGAAACGCCTCCCATCCCAATCACGGAGAGAGCCTCCAGCGGATGTGCCTGAACCGAAGAAAACGCGTTTATCCACTAGTCCGCGCTCTGGGTTGTCGCATGAGGGCGAGAATGACCGTGTTGATTCTGAGACAGAGCAGTTCAATTGGCTCTGGGCTGCGAGCGTCAGGGAAGAGAGTCGCCAACCCATGATTAATTTTCAGCCTTAGCCTATTGACTGGAAAACGGAATTGGTTTCGTATGGTGTGATTGACAGACGCCTACCGAGTTTCACGAATCCCAATTAGTCGGATTAGAAAATATATATCAGTGACGAAAGGTGATATTACCTGAGCATAAGAGCATGGAAGAGAACCTTGAGCCATCGGCTGTTTGGTAGGTAACTTGGAGTTTCCGCGGTTTGCGTCCCCAAATTAAGCATCGCCCACGCGACTGACGGAGGCGGAATTTCTCATTGTTAGCCGAACGGAAGATCGCGTATCCAACTGTCCCTGGCACGAAGGGTCCAGCGCCTGTAGCTAAGGCAGTTCCCGAGGGTGATAGGCGAGATACTGGGCTTGCACCGTGACCTTAAAGCGCTGAGGATGCATGCCCTATGCACTTCTCTTGCCATCATGAGCGATGAGTCAAAGTTTGATCTGGGTAAAAAAAAACGTATTGATTGTTCCATCTGAACTTGCGCGATTTCGTTCTCAATCTAGCTGGCACTGACCAATACGTATACACCTCTCCAAATTAGACATAACAATGCCTAGATCCCGGGGCTGGAGAAGATACCAGGGCAGCCCTATCAGCCTAGGTTGTGTAAAGTCCTTTCGACTCATGCGTACGACAAACAGAGTATGGCTATACCAACAGAAGCAGAAAAAAGGAAAAAGAAAAAAACAAAAGAAAGCTCTTCATTTGAAATCTTGTATGTACATTCCCTGTTTGTTACTCTCGTTGTCGGATCCACGATATCGAGGGGAACCGTTTTCAAAATCGGCTCAATGACGATAACCAGGAAATAATTCCGCTGATTCCTGGTCTGGTGACCTCGTAGATTTAAATTTCCCTCCTTCGCCAGGCCGTCCTTGAGCATATACTTTCCCACGGCACCGAATCTCCTAAAAATGATATTTAATAATTACCATCTCTCTTTCTGTTCCTAACTGATATGGATGTCCTTCCTCCGCCAGACTGCCCGCCTCTCAACCCAAGCGAGTACCCTTGTATTCCAACTCGAACGCCGCTTGCGACCCTTGAAAGTCTACGTACAGTTTTCGTCGGTGGTGACATCAAAAAATTTCGAGACGATCTTGATTCAGTGAGTTCTGCCGGGGCGGATTTCGACATATGCGACTTCTATACGATCATGGTCGAGGCCATCAAACGGGACGATGCGCTGTTCATCAAAGAGCTTCTTGATAGCGGGTTGCCCATGGCTCCATTATATGCTTCGGAAGCAATACGAGTAAAGGCGAAAAATGCTTTGGACGTTTTTATCTCAAGCGGGTGGGATATAAATCAACCAATGAGCGAGCTACAACCTCCAATACTTGGGTAGGATCTATGCTCAACACTCCTCATATTTTTACCTAAATCAAAACTAACAAATGTATAACCCGTTGCAGCGATGCTATTGCAGATGAAGAGATGGTAGCTTGGCTACTTGACATGGAGCCGATCCCAATCGGCGATGTTT
This sequence comes from Penicillium silybi, assembly GCA_027569585.1. NCBI lineage: Eukaryota > Fungi > Ascomycota > Eurotiomycetes > Eurotiales > Aspergillaceae > Penicillium > Penicillium silybi. Next base: position 91,992 of record JAPDFI010000002.1, on the reverse strand, counting down.
CATTGATCTCACCCCACTCTCACTCGCTGTCGAAAGCGCCCCAATTCCCGACATTTCTCTCATGTTCAGCCATGGAGGAGACGTTAGAAAAGCCCAACTCCTCTACCACGCAATCGAGCGGCGATCGGATACATTGAATTTCTAAAGATTCTTATCGAAAAAGGTGCACTTCTGGATTCAACCGCATACGAGGATCCTCCCTCTTGGACACTGTTCCACTTCATGGGTCTTGGAACAGCTCTGCATAAAGCAGCTGAGCTCGGCAGAGTGGATGTGGTCAGCTACCTGCTCAGTGAAGGCGCCAGTCAGTGCGTCAACGATGCAAATGGTCGTACAGCAATTGACTGTGCACGAATGTTGAATCAGTGGCAAGTCGTCGAGGTTTTAGACAAAGGGAAATAGTTTCTCTCTTCTGTGCTCGTGGTTTCATATGCCTGACAACCTATGCTTTCGGGTAATCTTATTTGTAAAAAGGCCATGCGTAATGAATTCAAGCTCCTTTCTAATTTCGTCACCTGCCAGTTACATATTTTGGACTCCCGGTCGCATACTCTGACACCCTCAGCGAGTCTGATGTCTCCCCATCGAATATATTCGCCCAAACTTCGCTTGCGCGATATAATCGCATTGTCTTCAAGCTTTTGGGCATCGAGAAGCCAGCATGCGTGTTTCTTGATACCTTCTCGAAGATAGTCCTGCCGCCTGAGCGCCTTGATATGTGACATCGACACTACCGTTGACAGGACAATGATTTTGAGATGTAGAAGGTCTGGGACATTCGAGAGGGCTCAGGTTATAATTGTTGGATGGGTTTGCGGGCGACTCCGACCGAGCGGACTCGACAGATGCTGGTGTGTCAACCGCAATGGGTGAATTAGGTAATAGAGAGTGCTGTAGGCGCTTCTAATCTCTTTAAGCGTCGAAATTGTCTGCGTGGCGTGTATGTGAAGAGATTCGTCGGGTGTTATATATGATGTCTAAGACTGCCAACAGGTCTATAATATCAGCAGCAAAATGCTGGCGGGCTCCACTATCAGCTTTGCCAAAGCTGATAGTGGAGCTCAAAACATGCAATGCAGCCATTCACGGGCCAGGCATACTTTTTGTAAAAGCGGTACATGTAGGATCTGTGCACGACCCCTTGATGGGGAGGTATTTTGCCTTCTTTTGGGGGCTAACTTTAACCGGATTGGTTGACGCCGGATAAAATAGATACGTCGTGGCGACTACTGTCTGGTCTGTTATGTTCGTCTGGTGGTTCTTTGTCCCAAGTAAACAATTGTCTGTATTCGGCTTCGTTGTCTTGGCCAACCAGTGGGATTCCCTGATTGGGAGACAGCCAACAGATACCGCTCTTATGTAAGAGCGGTGTCGCAACATTTTGATTCTCCACCGATATTCGCGCCCTCCCAGAGGAAGCTAATGGATTGATCGATCTTGTGTTTGGATACTAATACACGCTCGCGCGCATCTGGGACTGGGAAATTCATATGGGCGATTGACCGTGTCAATCCCGCCCGATATTCTCTTAACCACCCATCATGGACCCGATAAGTGCACTCGGCCTGGCGTCGAATGTCATCCAATTCGTCGAGTTTGCTACCCAACTAATTTCCGGGTATTACGATATCTACCGATCCGCAAATGGAGCACTCGACGGTCACGCTGCGCTCGAGACTGTGGCCAAGAATCTGAGCTCCCTGGCCCGGGAGGTCGAGGAAAGCAAGCCGCCAACGGCTGCGAAACAATCTCCGGCAGAGAAACAGTTGCGTGAAATTTGTGGCGAATGCGTCGAGATCAACCGTGAACTTCTGCGATTGTTGGATAAGCTCTAGGCCAACGGTCCGCATAGAAAATGGGAAAGCTTCCGGCAGATCCTAAATATCATGGTGCGACAAAAGGATGTGACGCGCTTGGAGGACGAGCTCAAACGGATTCAACGGCGCATCAATTCCACACTTCTTTTCTGCCTCAGGTGAGAAATGATATGCCCATCCCAGTCTAGCCTGGTTACCATTGCTAAAGGATGGACAGAGATCAAATGCAGAATCTGGAGAAGAACGGATATGCGGTCAGCATGGACTTGAAACGCATGATGGAGGAAAGTCAACAGCAGCATGACGACTTGCTAGCCGCAGTCAGAGATAACGATTGGCCATTGAAGGAGAAGGAGCATTTCACCGTGTTATCCACCGAGCTTGGTCGGTCGAATGTACTACAGAAGGAGACTCTTTTCTGCCAGACCCTCTTTGCCCGTCTTCGTTTTCCCTTTATGCATGAGCGGCACGAGCGAATATCCAAGGCACACCGGGAAACCTTCCAGTGGATATACGATGACCTGACCACCGCTGATGCACAGTGGACAAATTTCCTCAGCTGGCTGGAGAGCAGAACGGACGGGGAAAACATATACTGGATCACTGGGAAAGCCGGATCAGGCAAGTCCACGCTCATGAAGTTTCTGTGGAACGACCGACGGACAGCACACCATCTTGGCGCTTGGGCAGGTGATCGCCCCCTGGTCACGGCTGGCTTCTTCTTCTGGATTTCTGGCACGGATATGCAGATGTCAGGGATGGGTTTATTACAGACGCTGCTCGTGCAACTGCTGGAAGACCGCCCGGGGCTGCTGTGAAGCTATTCCGGGAACGGTGGGAATCATATAACTATTTGCACGGTGGACTCGAGAATTGGACCTGGCATGAATTGAAACAGGCGTTTGAGATTCTCGTTTCCGATCGCTCGAGAAATTACTTTTTCCTCATCGATGGTCTGGACGAATTCCATGGGGATTCGGAGGAATTGATCGACTTCATCATGAACACTGCAAAATCACCGAATGTGAAAATGTGCATCGCCAGCCGGCCCTGGCTGATTTTCGAGGAAGCCTTCAATGACCGGCCTAGCCTCATGCTTCAACAACTCACTCGACCGGATATTCAGCGATATGTATCCGCCAAATTCCGCGAGAATAAGCGATATCTCCGACTTGTGGAGCAGGACCTCGAGTACGCCACCCGGTTGGCGGAGAGCGTGGTAGAGAAATCTGCTGGAGTCTTCTTATGGGTTTATCTGGTAGTCAAGTCACTCCTCCAAGGGATCACGAACTCGGACCGAATTTCCGATCTGCAGAACAGGCTTGATTCTCTCCCATCAGACCTGGAAGCTTTGTTTGATCGGCTGTTGAACAGCATCGGTGATGCTTACTTCAGTGAGGCGTGCCAAATGTTTCAGATTGTCAGGGCTGCGCAGGAACCGTTGGATCTGCTGACATTCTCCTTTGCCGACGGTGCCGACAGCGCCGTAGTCCCAGCGGCGGTGTCCGCAGATATCAGGCCGATCAACCATCAGGAAATTCTCGCCAGGCTAGATGATGAAAGGCGCCGGCTGAATACTCGTTGCAAGGGACTTATCGAAGCATCCGCAACGGGAACGCGTCCTGGGAGGGTTGAGTATCTCCATCGATCGGCGAAGGACTTTCTGGAATCCAAGAGAGTCTGGGAGAAGATCGTTGATGGCACTGGCCGCTCCTTTAATCCTAATCGCTGCCTGTGTGCGGCGTTCCTTTATCGATTAAAAGTATCACACCAAGGAAAGGCGAGCCGGAGGGATCTCTGGGACGCCATATCTTGGGTCATGGAATACTCTATGCAGGCTGAGAAAGTGACACGTGTGCCGGAAGTAGCTGTCCTCGATGAATTGCACCAGACCGCAACGGTCTTGATAAAGGGCACAGATCCCGCCTTTTCGCAGTGGACCCTTGCCAGTCAACAGGAAAAGGTACCCACGTGGGCTGCCATAGATCCCTGTGATTATCCGCTTCACTCGTTCCTCGAAGTTGCAGTCCGATTCAACCTCCTCTCTTATGTGAAAAACTGTCTTGGACGGAACACGACTCCATGGAGCAGAGGCGAATATGACCGGCTGCTGTGGCTGGCGAGCACGAGTACAGGCCTGCCAGCATGCGCGGAGGGAAAAGCAGCACTGATGGAAACAAAAGTCCCTAACACAGACATGATCAGACTACTCTTAGCTCAGGGGGCTTATTCATCTTGGTTCTTGGAGGATATTCGCAGGGCCTCGCGATCATCTCTTGCACCAGAGGTAGAGCCTCTCCTCTGGTCTGCTTCGAGAGCAGACGAGAGAAAATCCTTGCGCTTGAGGTTTCGATCGCTATTCAGAAGATCGAAGTAACCAGGCCAACTGCATACGATTGAGAATTACTTTCTAATGTTCGCACAACGGTATATATCCCACGTTGGTCTGTTCTCAGGAACGTATACTCGCAGGGCTCCGCCGTGGAACGTAGGTAGCCATTGCCGTAGCCATCTCATTCCAGTGGAGTTTGGCATGCATACCAGCAATGTGAATGTCAGGGTTTTTGTTGATGTTTTGGTGTTGAACGACAGACTCCAAGGAAGGACTAGTACGTCCACTAGCGGGATGAGTGCCACTGCTGTGCCAGTCCGCACAAGATCTGATAATACCCCCCCAGCCCATCATTAGCGCCGTTTCCCGGAGGGAGAGCAGTTGATCGTGTATGGACTGAGGCGATTGACGAATGTCGTCGGTGGTCATCCTCTGTTTTGATGGAACTTTCACCTTCACCCGGGCAGGACACAGGGGCCAACGATATCGTGCCCACTACCACTGGAAATGGAAGTAGTAGTCCATAATGTGGACGAGAAGAATGGCGGTGAAGTGCTTATTAGACAAAAAAGCTTCAAGCGCATGAACTTAAGCCCGGGCGAGTGCATAGGTGGGGTAACCGGAAGGTGGTAGGTCAATACGGTCCAGCTTAGAGGTATACAGCTTCTACGCAAGGTGAGATAGTGACCTATTTGGGCAGAATAACACTTGAATAGCAAATTGAAAGATAGCCATCTTGTTCATCATTCAGATGTTGATTGACAACTGTAGAAACTAGGATGTTTGTAATCCTGAAAGCCTGGGCACAAATTACCCGGAACGACGTGTTATCACTCGGCCCGATTTTTTAAATGTCTCCACCGGAGTTTTCCTAGCCAACGGTTAGAATCGGTTTCATGAGTAATCTTGTCGGAGCGTTGCCGATCAGCGTTGTCGCATGGGCTTTCCGTGGTTGAAGCCTTGGCGCTTTTATGCGCAGACGTAGGGGATGTGTTGATGCACATCTATGGATAGCAGTAGGTGTCACATTCTGAAGAGATAGGACATCTCGATCAATAGTTGATCATTAATTTGAAGTAGCTAATCGAGTTGAAATTGAAAAGGAAGACGACGATTGACTTGGCCTTAAAACGGTCGCCTGAGCCTTCTTAAAGAGGATAGGATAGACTAGAGATCGTGTTTTAGGTTCGGCCAGGAGTTGCTGTTCACGAGCTGCAATGATGTCGAGGCGCCTCTAGAAAGGCCAAAAAAATAGACTAGCTAGTTCTCGAAGATGTACCAACTACTGCATCTAAAGATCCAGCTAGACTGCGAGACTCCGATATCGCGGGGCAGAGTGAATCATTCCTTCCCAATCGGGAAAGCGAGACGGCCCCACCCGGACGGCGCTTAGCCCGATCAGGCTTGGCGCTGACATGCGAAGGGCGTGCAGCTGCGTCTTCTGATCATCCGCGGACCTCGTTTCTGTCTCCGGATCCCCCATGGTGGTTCGTCCCTCCCACTGACGTCGTTCTGTTTGATCGGCTACTCCGATTCGGATCCATTATGCGGATACGAGTCTTCAGCACCAGCAAATGACCTTCCGTAGTGACTGATTTTGCTGATCTTGGCATTGCACGAGCCTCCACAAGTTGCCATTGGGGACAATCCTAAGCACTAGAGGCGATTTACCGACGGGACTAACATCTTAGCGGCACCTGGTGGAGGTTCCAAGGTTGCTCTGCTCCACCCGAACCGATTATTCACCCAGCCCTCTCTACCCCGGACCGACTCTTTCTTCAACACCCTTCCACTCTTCAACCCTGTGCTCACTTGTTTCTCCTGAACGAGTGGAAAGAACTTCTCTGTACCGGTCCTGTTTGAATCTGACGGCTGTCCTTCAGACCCCTCATGGAGTATTTCGACTTTGAAGGTGCCTCGTCCGCTCACGAATCCAATCACCAAAGTGACGATGTCGCTTCGGTTGATATTGAACTCGACGATGCCGAGGAACGGGCGGCCAATTTCAACTCCCTGCTCCAGGACCAGCCGTTAGAACTCCCCAATGACCCGGCTCCGGAGACAGCCGAACAGTACGTCGGAGAGACCCTCGTCGGCCCCGATCAAGACACCGGGCCCTACCCCATGTTCCGTGCGCAGGAACCCTGTGATTTCTGTCGACACATGGGTCTCGACTGTTTCGTTGCAAAGCGCGGAGTGATGAACAACGGTTGTACCTGTTGTATTTCGCTCTGGCGTGAATGCAGTTTCACTCATGCCAAAGTCCCGGGCAGGTTCCTTCAGACATTACATCCTGTGACCGAGAACGCCTACATCCCTACGGGTAGTCTGACTGGCAAACGTGCTCTGAAGTCAGTCTCCTACGGCCCCTTCGGTGACGATACGGATGGGCGCTCTCGCAAGAGCAACGCTCGGTTCTCACGCAAGGCCGTAAACATTCTCAAGGGCTGGCTCCGCGATCACAACGAAAATCCCTATCCCAACGAAACAGAAAAGGACCAGTTGAAGCACAGCACCGGCTTGAACAGGACGCAAATTTCCAACTGGCTCGCCAACGCTCGACGACGCGGCAAAGTTCGTCCTGCTAGCGGCACCGAGTCGCCCGTGTCGGAAGGGGTCGAGATTCCCGGGCAGCAACGCAAAGACCTGTCTCTCATGACTCCTATTGAACGTTGGAAGTATTCTCCTCCTGAACACGAACCTGCCGCCATCAGCGATATTAAGCGCTCGCTGGCCAATCCTCCATTCGATCCCTCACGTCAACGGCTGACCCAGTCGGGTCACGTGCGCCGCCGGCCGGGGTCCAGCACCAATGAGTCAAGCCACGCAAGCTCAGAACATAAAAGATATGATGCCTCGGGCAGTAGTGTGGATACCAGTCGGTCATCTCGCTCTGACCTTTCTTTTGCTTCTGCCTTTTCTCATCGATCCTCCCTAGGGTCTTTTGGCTCAATGGATCGCAAAGAACGTCGCCGTCGCCGTAAGGCTTCGCTACCCGTCAACACTTTCAATCAACAGAAGGCTCGGGCTTGCCGTCCCTTTCAATGTACCTTCTGTACCGACTCCTTTGCCGCCAAGTACGATTGGCAACGCCATGAAAAATCCATGCACCTCATTCTCGACACGTGGACTTGTTCTCCTCATGGCGGCGTAACGGAAGAGAATGGTATACTTCGTTGCGTCTTCTGCTCCGCAGCCAATCCAGATCGGGATCACCTGGAAACTCACAACTATCTAAGCTGCCAAGAGAAGTCAATCAAGGAGCGAACCTTCTATCGGAAGGACCATCTCAACCAGCATCTTCGACTGATGCACAATGCCAAGTTCCAACGATTCATGGATCAATGGCAAAGCAGTATCACAGAAATCAACTCCCGCTGTGGATTCTGTGGCTCTGCATTGCACACTTGGAAGGACCGAGTGGACCACCTAGCCGGCCACTTCAAGAATGGGGCCAACATGTCCCAATGGCAAGGGGATTGGGGCTTCGACGCCCATATCCAGGATCGAGTGGAGAATGCCATCCCACCGTATATGATCGGCTACGAGTGGAGGTCTCCCGATCCTTGGACTACTGTGCAGGCCCAAGGAGATGAAAACACACCGACGCTTCCTGTCCCTGGCGATGCCAATTGCTACCTTCGCCTTTCCCGTGAGCTTACTGCTTATATTCACAGCCAGACTGCGCAGGGAATCATCCCGACGGATCAGATGATCCAGGCCGAGGGCCGTCGAGTCATCTATGGCAGCGATGACGCCTGGAACCAGACCTGTGCAGATAACCCTATTTGGCTGAGTATCTTAAAGCGAGATACGGGCCTGGATACTAGCGTGCAAAATGACAGCATCCAGCTTGCGGACCTCGGGCTGCAGCCCCCATTCGCTGTCCACGGTGGCTTGCGTGCCCCTCCACGCGAAACCAATATACTGGCGAGGACCATGTGTCCAGGTGCCCTTCCTAGTCCCGCAGTATCCAGCCCTGGTATACGAAGCCCGGCCATTCCTGGAACAGGCTTCTCCTCTGCCGCAGCCAGTGGACAGGCCAGTCTTTCAGGAAGCTATGCTGGAAGTACAGGGATGATTTCAGCTGGGGTGCCGGCATTCGCCTCTGATTGGGGCAGCAGCCTCACCGGAAACGCTTCGTCCTCTTCTGCTCCTGCAGAGGTGGCAGCTGATCCACTGGTGCATATGGGATTTGACCCAGCGTTCCTGCAACGACTGAACGACAGCTACAGTGAGCTCACGCCTCCTGATATGGAAGCCGTGCCGTTCGGTGGAGCCGATGAGTATGAGGATAGTGGGAAGCAGCCGTGGTTGGATCAGTCACAGACTCAGCCGATGGTGGGTGTGCCTGGCTCGGATCCAATCCCGATGAACTATTCGGAAGAGGGCCACACTCCTGCGTCAGAGGCTGCGCAAGCTGGTATGCCTGCATTTCAAGACAACCCTGGCAACTATTGATTTCTGTGGTGGCTTGTTCGATGCATGCCGGTCCCAACCGGGTCGGTAAAAGTTCTCTTTCCTTACAATTTCATTGGGCATTCGGGATGGATAGCACGAGAACCCGGTTTTCGGTGATGATTTTAGAAATTAATTCGTGACTTGTCTCTTTCCTCTTGGTCTGCCACGCCTCGTCCTCGTGGTGGGTGGTTGGATTTCGAATTGAACTTCCACACGCCTCCCACCTTTGGGCCATTTAGTATTACCTTCTAATCCGTCCTATGCATTGCGTACCTGATTCACAAATACACGTGTGGAAACTCACTCAAGAAATGGCGGCTTGAGCCGCATTTCCCGCCTTGGTTACTGGTTGACTGACACTCACCCTAATCGAGACCGCCATTTTCTTTGTCACAACCCAGCAACTTGGTTCGCAATTGTCTGACCCGCAGAATTCCGAGACGGTTAGCCTGACTCAACTTTCCATGGCTCAGGTACCGCTTTGTTATTCAAGTCTGATTCGCCTCCAGTACACTCTGCGGCATCCGAGGTCCTGCTCCGGTAGGGCTGCTGGGGACTCACTTCACCGTCTGCAGGGCTCAGTCTTTATCACCGTACAGGACCTTTCAAGGCCGTCAAATCATTAAATCACTCGGCCTCACTATGCCCCGAGATCCTGGCCCGGCTCTTTCGTCATGGATCGTTCTTTATCCAGATTGGGATCAAAAAGCGAGGTCCCGCGCTGACGCCACGAAAACGCCCATTGATCTGATTGGTTTCCTGCAGATCGATCCCGGCTTTATATGCTTGAGCTTTACTCTTTGTCGGAGGAATTAGTTCTCCCCTCCGTGCTGCCTGTGGGGTTCTGCAAGAACCCATGGTCTGAGCGTGACAACTCGGCAAGAAGTTTCTTTCTTCCTGATGTTGGGCAATCTCGCAAGGGCAGCTGCTATATGCCAACTCTGTTAAGCTAAGAAACTACGGCGCAGATGAGCTCTCTGGGCGGAATCCGGATCCTTGCACAGATTACTTTCAATCGGCCTGTATATAACAGATGGAAGATTCCATGGCGAAGTCGTGCAACATAGCATTTTAAAACGTATTTGGATCTGATTTGGGATTGACACCATGAAGTTTTCTCTCCCTCGCTGGTCGATGCTGGTCTTGTGTCTTGCTCAGTGGGTGCACGCTGCCACTGTCCAAGTCACTGCCGTCTTGACTTGGGCCAACAGGACCGTCGCAGGGGTTACCAGGCCTGTTATTCTTACAAATGGCCAGTACCCTGGTCCCACTCTGTGGTTGGAACAAGGGGATAATGTCCAATTTCAAGTGACAAACCGGTGTCCGTTTAATGTTACGGTTCACTTTCACGGTGAGTACCTTTTACAAACTGCGAGCAAGTACCCTGCTAAGTTGGGGCTAGGAATTGAGCAAATTGGAACCCCCTGGTCTGATGGAGTTCCTGGTGTATCGCAAGTGTCGATTCAACAAGGCCGCTCATTCCTGTATCGCTGGACTGCTGACCAGTACGGTTCATACTTCTATCACGCTCACCATCGTGGACAGCTGGAAGATGGACTTTACGGTCCTATCTATATTGCTCCTTCCAGCTCTGAAGCAAGGCCATTCAATTTTATCACCAACAACACGGCTCAGCTTCAGGCTGTTCGTACTGCTGAGATCAACACGAGGCCGGTTGTGCTCTCGGATTGGCGCCTTTTGACCTCGGAGCAAATCTGGGCTGCTGAGGAAGCTTCAGGCGCTGATTCTATATGTGCTAATGCGCTTTTGATCAATGGAAAAGGATCAGTTACTTGCTTCTCGCGCACTCAGATCAATAACTTGACAACGCCTAATCAACGGGCTGCCTTGGGGAATGAAACACTCACTGATATTGCGTTAGTTATTGCACTTCGGAACTGAAACACAGTTCACTGACTGGATACCAGGTGTTTCCCTGCGAATCTCACTGCGGCTCAAGACAACTTCGCCCATAACTACAGCGCCCTGTTACCGACCATGTTCTCCGGTTGCACACCTTCGCGCGGCCCCCAGGAAATCATCCCAGTCAACCCATTTGCACAATACGCGAGCTTGGATATAATCAGCGCTGCCGGCCTTTTGCATCTGACATTCTCCATCGACGAGCATGACATGTGGGTATACGCCATCGACGGCCGGTACGTGCAACCCGTGCGAGTCAATGCCATCAACATCCCCAATTCAAACCGCTACTCGGTTCTAGTCCCCCTAAACAAACCCGCCGGAGACTACACAATCCGCATGGTCAGCGGCAGCCCACAACAAATCCTAAACACAACCGCAATCCTCCGCTACAACGCCATTCCCCAACTCAACCGTCCATCAAACCCGTGGATTACTTTAACCGGCGGCAACGCCACAGCCAACACGACATTCCTCGACGACACAACCGTCATTCCCTTCCCCGTCGTAACACCCGCCGCAACAGCCGACGCAACCTACTTCCTAACAATCGGCCACTACAACGCCTCCTACCGCTGGACACTGGGAAACAGCAGCTACGGCCTAGAACTCGAAGAGTCCCAACCCCTCCTATTCAACCAGAACGCCATACCCAGCGATCTCATCATCCGAACACGGAATAACACCTGGATCGACCTCGTCTTGCAAGTGAATGCACCCATTCAACCGGCCCATCCAATCCACAAACACTCCAACAAACATTTCCTCATTGGTCAGGGAAACGGGACCTTCACTTGGTCTTCCGTCGCAGAGGCGATACAGGCTCAACCCAGCTCGTTCAATCTGGTGAATCCGCCGTACAAAGATACGACGTCGACGCCTCCGGCGGTGGCTGGTCCGACGTGGTCGGTTATTCGGTATCATGTTGTGAATCCCGGGGCGTTCTTGATGCATTGCCATATCCAGGTGCATCAAAGCGGGGGCATGGCGTTGGCGATTTTGGATGGGGTTGATGCTTGGCCTACTATTCCAGCTAATTATCAGGGAAATGGGTCTGGGTTTTGAGTGTGTCTGCTGTTGAGTTTTTGGGAAATTGGCTAGCTAGACATGTATAGGAGGGATGGGTTAGTATATAGAATGGTCTGATGCAGTGATATAAGGGAGAATGAGAATCGAACAGCTAGTGGAATGTTTGAAAAATGATATTGAACCATTTTGCTAGGGAACCGCTTTTTCAAAATTGACACTAGCACGGGGGCTTTATTCGGCATGTATAGGGCTCTAGCAGGATAAACAACTACAAAGACTTGATTTCTATCAATAGAACAACCAAATAGATCATCCCTAAACAAGCGTGGAGATTGCTAGATCAAGTCCCGGAGAATAGAAGGCTGCCGCCCATCACATTCAAAAAGCATAGGTAATCGTCAATTGACATCAATCTTAACAAGACTAGCTGGCTGAATAACATTGAAAAATACGCCCAAATAGTAGATATATGGCAGAAAGTGAAAAGAAACAAGCCAAAAAAAAAGCATTCGAAACATTTCCGCTCATGTCGTTCCAATCGTAAAGGTAAAGGTGGAGAAGATGCGTCTACATTCTCGAATATTTGGCAGATTCTCAAAGCCCGTCTTCGGCGGGTTCCTTCAATGGCTCAGCTTCACTTTTCGGAGTTTCATCTTCGTCCATGGCCCTAGGTTCGGGCTCCACCTTCTCGTCTGTGGACTCGGGCGCCGCCTCTGGCACGGGTGTAGCTTGGACCGTTGCTTCTGACATGGTTGGCGTTGTGTCGGACTCGAGAATCTCAGAAGATTCAGTTGACTCGAGGAGTTCAGTAGATTCGGCAGTCTCAGTGGACATTGCTTCAGGCTCGGCGAGAATAGATGTTGATGGGAGCTCCTCAGTTGGACTTGAGGTAACCGACTCGAGCACCGGAATGAAAGAGGTATCGACTCGTGACTCAATGCTCTCGGCAATCGTCGTGCTCGACGAGATAATAGACGGGGAAGGAGCGTTAATCACGGTCTGGATCACCTGAGTCTCAGTCATATCATGAGGAAACGGGCGCACAACGGGTTGGACTGCTAGCTGCTGAGGACGTGATCCGATGGCAAGGAAGACCACCAATATACTCATGAAAGCCAAGGCCACATTGCGTCTGTCACCGGCAAGCACACGAATATAATTGATGAGCAGGGTCTGTAGGGCAACTTCGTGCTTTTTCTTCTCGTTTCCGGTCCGTGAGAAATCTGCCTCGGGGTATTTTGGAGTAGCCAAGTGTGGTACACCAGCTTCGAAGGATCCTGTATCGCTGACCGTCCTTGCGTGTGTCTGGACGGAAAGCCGGCGTGGATCCGTGGCAAACTGCGAAGCTTGATCAACGGGCGGCGAGGCATGTATTTCCTCGGTAAAGTTGGCTGGCCGCTCTTCTGCAAGTCTCTTTTCCAAAGCCCGCCGTACGTCAGACGGCAACCAGAGCCCAACTTCAACATCAACCTTCTCCATCTCCTTCCAAGCAGCAGCCCAAGCGCCGGCACGCATCAGCCCGTTCGCGGCAAATACCTTGATTTCCCACTTGCGGTTCTTGTCACCGTGCCGAACACGTCCTCCACAATCGGGGCATTCCTCATCTTGCTCGCCATCCGTCTCACTCTCCCCTTGATCGGAGAGTTCACCCTCAGACTCGAGTCCACTCACTTCCTGCCCAACGAAGTGGCCTTGATGCAGCCGTGGGCGCTGTAGTTCAAGACTCTCTAGCAGCCGCTCTTCCAGCATGTCGTAAAGATCTTCCGGGTGAGAAATCAGCACGCCTCGATCGCGAAGCACCCCGGATCCAACCTTGTCCTGAAGTCGTCTCCATCGCTTCCAGTATTCAGGTGGTAGTACTTCCTCGACGAGCTTCTGGTTCCGCGGTAGCGTAGCGCCGGGGACTGGGAGAGAGGGTGCAAGAAGATTGCAGTGTAGAAGAACCAGGGGGTACTCTTTTTGAACCTTGGGCTTGGGTTTGTTCGGAGAGGAGTTGGGTGAATAGTAGGGTGATCGTTTGAGCGACGATGGGCCTGGCGACCGTATGCCACCTCGACGTCTCGGCGGAGTCAGATACTCATCATCGTCTGCCTCATCCTCTGTGTGCATCTGCATAGCACGCACAGAACTTGGTTTCCGAAATGCCCCTTCTCGCTGGCGGATGGTCCGTATCGACTTTGGCGGTCCCTCGAATCCTCCGAAGCTCGCCTCGTCATCTTCCAAGCTATATGCGGCAATGGTACCGTGTACACCCATACCAGTTATTTGTTTTGGGTGTATGAGCACGGAAGCTGGAACGGAGGACAAAGACGAGCGACTCGAGGCCCGCGACTTCATCTGTTCCAGCTCGTCGTCCATCTCGCGACCGAAAATGTCACTTGTCGAGCGGCGGGCTGAGGATGAGGAGGAACTGTATTCACTGTCCTGGGTAGATATCTGACCATCATCGATCGTCGATCCGATCTCGATTGGCAGGTGGGATGTCTCGAAGGAAGCCAGTAGACGCTCCTTGCTGGGAGGGGCACGAGGCTGGGGACTTAGGATATGGTCAGAGCCATGAATCGCCGAACCTGGCTCGCTCTCGTCATTCGATCCCGCCATGCAGCTCAGAATGGAGGAGCAAGAGGCCTTTTGTATCTGGTGATGCACAATGCGGTGTGCTGTCTATCGCCTGTTGACAGCCGCTCACCGCCCTCGTTGCCGAGCAACGCGCCGTTGGCGATCTACTGATCCACTGATCCACCTCACAAGTATACTAGAGTCTCAGAATGATTGTAAACTAAATAAGGTTTCATCAGATTGCGTAACTGGTTCTCCAACCAAACTGAAATATGCGCTTTACGCTTCAACCAAGTAGCCAAAAAACCAAACCCCCAGATAACGATCTATAATTGTATAAGGAAAACCCCACCGTTCAACGCCGGTAGTAATTCCCAACCCCAGAAGAGTCACAAAACATCGCTCAATAAACGCAAATGCAAAGACCTGCCGAAGAATACATATGTAGAGAAGTGAAATCACACATTACTGAGGTGGCCGCGGCGTGGTATCGTCAGGGCTCATGAGCGGGTAATTTTGGTGCTCGCCAAAGAAGCTGAGAACATCCTGTGGAAGATACTCTAACCACGGAAGGATCTCGCCATTGGAGAAGGGGAAGGAATCTTGTTGATGGAGAGAGTTCATATCAACATCGTGGCTCTCAATCATCATGCTAGGGTGCATCTCGCCTTGAGAGAATATCCCACCACCTGCGTGTTGCTCCGCTGATGATGCAGCGTAGTGATATGCGGGAGGGTGGCTGTCCATCTTCGCTGATGCAAGATTTTGGTTATAGGGCTGGGCTCTGGCGCGTGAGCTCGACTCCGGATATGGAGAGTGCATCCCTAGGAAGTAGGGTGAATCGGCACTGATTGTGCGAGCGGGAACATCATGATATTTAGGGGCAAGAGAGGATGGCCTGCGGTCATCGTGGGTGACTGTCTGAGCAAAGGAAGAGCTCGAGATCTGCCCGGTATTGGCTTGCACAGGCAAGGGTGGGTAGCTGTGGCTGTATTGAGAGGAGTAGGTCGGCTTGTTGGGAGGGGCGTCGGCCTGTGTAGTAGTGGGCATTTGATAGAGTAAACTCAAGTTAGGTTGCGACGAGTTTGTAGCTCCGGTGAGTGCCCATCCAATCGCTATCAGTGGAGCGTGGGTCAGCTGAAGAGCTTCGAATGAAGGAACGAATAAACTTACCCTGACTCGGATCAATTCTGGGTGACCATTTTCCATCTTGTGGAATATCCGCCACGCCTGGAGCCCGTTCAGAGCCCTGACCAGGATCCCCAGGCGTCTTGGGCCCGGGCCACCCAGCAGGACCGAATTGCTGTACCGAAGCTAGCCCTGCCGTATTTTCCATATCCTCTTCCGTATAAAGAAGCGGATCAACGATACCCTTGGCCTTTTGATCGAGCACAGTCAAGATGTACCTAGTACCCTCCCAATAGGCGTCCAGTGCCTTCAAAGCCTTGTAGCAGCGTTGATAGTTCTCCTTGGCAGCAGAGGCGAGGAGAATATGCTTGGCATTGGACTTTCGCTCTGAGCCATGTGATGACTCCAATGTGGGCATCACAAACCCACTTGATTGATTTGACAAGAGTGGCTGCGGGGCAGGCGAGGTGCCCCTTGATGATGGTGATGAATAGTATGCACTCTCCATCAGAAAAGCGCACGCTGCAATGTACATGGGTTGACTAGTGAAGGGATTGCCGATGAAGCTCTTCCCATCTACCAACTCCGAGAACGAGAGGATATCGGCGATAGTCTTGGCCGAAGACATGGATAACTCGCGGCTGTTGGGGTAGAGATGCTGTATTGATCCACCAAAGGAGTGCAACAAGGTCGGTTGGTGAAGGAGAACGATCAGTGTATGGAACCAAAAATGCAGGAGGATGAAGTTGGTTCCTTCTTTGGCCTTGACGTATGCTTGGAAGTTTGCCGCGTTGAAATGGAGTTTTGGTGACAACCGTTGGTAGATGCCCGTCAGATCACTTTCCATGCCCGCTAGTCTCTTGAGTGTATCCGGGGTGACATGGTTGACATCCTGAATGCCGTTGATCAGATCCGTCACTCGCCCATAGAGATGGATGATTCGAATGAGGGGTGGAAATGGCGCGGGCCATCCATTTGGCAGCTGGGATTCGGATTGAAGGGGGAAGCACAGCTCGATGTCTTCGTCACGCAGCGTAACGGGTCGTCCTGTACCGGAAGAGATTACCCGGTCAAGGAAGAAGATGCTCCAGAAGGTATCGACTCGCTCCCGTTCTCTTGCTCGTTCGGTGTCAAGAGTAGGCGGGATAGTCTTGGGGCTTTGGTACAAATCAAAGTCATCATACTGGTCATCTCTCCACTTTCCAGCCTGGCCAGTCATCACTTCGCTGGGTGTAACACCCTTTTGGCCATAGTTGTGCTTCAATCCCTGGTACTTTTGTAAACCGAGGTCTTGAGCCATTCGAATGGAGATGCCGAGGTACATCCAAAGGCCGCTATCGTGATTAGATCCGAACTGCTCGTAGGCTAGCAATAGACATGCCTGAACACCTGAGAGGGTTGGGCACGACAGAGAATCGACCAATGCACTCGTTGCGCGGTGAGCAAACGGTAGACCTCGGTCCGAGAGTTTGGGGTCCGCCGGCGACTGTGATGGATCGATGGGTGGCGCTTGAGGAGGTCCCAGCAAAGGATGAGGTGAAAATCTGGCAGCCAAGGCACAGACCGCATCTACCAACATGGTGTCGACCTTTTTCTCCTTTAGATCCTGCATAAATCGCTCACGTTGTAAAAAGGGAAAGCTGCAGCCAAGATGCGCAAAGAAAAGATCGCTCAGGTGAGAAATTAAATTTGGAACCGGGAGAGTGTCGTCACGGTCGTAAAATGGAATCGAGTTGGACTCACGACTATCGCGACTATCACGGCTGTCACGATGTTCCGCTGCCGGTGGACCAGAAAGGCCATTGGACGGTTTGGGGCTTCGGAGCGGCGAAAACGACTCTACCAGGATGACACAATTAGTAGACGATCCCGAATGAAAGGTACACCATAGTGGAAACCAACCAGATGACATCGAGGGATTGCTTTTTCGTGATCCTCGAACTTGGACAACCTTGACTCAGTCAGCACAACGTCGCTAGCGCTAGTATAGGCCGGCAAACAAACCATTTGTTTGAAACCAGGCACGATAGCCGTGGGTCCAAAATATCTGAAATATGGTACATGGGTGCGATTGGGGGAGCTGAAAGAGGTGCGACCTAAGCAGGATAGACTTGGTCAATATCGCATCGCAACGGGTGAAGGTCGGCAAGCTTGGGAGCGGCTTTGTAGAGATCTTACTACTTGTTGGAGTATCGACAGCAGCTTGGGAATCTTCCTTATTCGTACGCGCCGACGTATCTCTTGAGGAGGAGGCATCCTTGCTCTCGATCTGTTTCGGCACTTGCGGAGACTTGTCCGGCTTCGATCTTAGAAGAGACTTCGGTGGTAGCTCCGGGGACGAAGAACTCTCCACCACCCTTGAAGTGTGCTGGTTGTTGGGATCATGTTGTTCGGCGAGAGGAGGGCCGGGCGGTCGCGAGGCGGAATCGGATTGCGATCGTAGATGGGCGGTGGATTCGCTATAACCGAGGCACACATGCTTGTAGTCGGAGCAAGTCTTACACACTGCGAAGAGCCCGTCAGTCAAAGGTTATAGGGTCGCGAAGAACTCCGCGGGGTCCTCCTACCTGGTTGTTCTCCCGAGCACCGAATCTTGCGCCGGCGACAAGTTAGGCAGCTAGATGTGAAAATCACCCATTAACCCTCAATATTCAGAATCAGAGAGAGCGCGCTCCACATACGCAGCGTTGACCCGGCGGCGCTTGGTCTGCGGCTGTCCGTCGGTGGCGACGAAGCGAATCTGTCGTTGCGCAGAACCATTGCCGCCGTTCTTCCTGGGAGAAGGGGGGCTCATTGCGAGCACCGGAGTTAGCCGTGGTCGCGACCCATTGGGTAAACGGTATTTCCTCTTGGATTCGAGTGACGAGAATTGGCGGAGCTTATTTGAAGACGTCACCGGGTATAGTGCAGACGAAGCGGTAGGGTAGATGAGGGCGGAGAATAGACTCTGGAGACCACTTCATGAGGCTCGATTTGGTGTATGGCAAGGGATGCCTTACAGCCCAAGAAGAAGGGATGGAGCTTCGAGAAGGTGAAGGGAGGGGGATGGGGTTTGAAAGGAGGGGAGGTGACGATAAGCCCGAGAGCTCGCTTGCAGCCTCAGAGCTTAGGTACACGGCCCTACTGGTGAAGTAGACCGATCGGTAATCAGTCCGTAGTCTGGAGTTCACAAGTTCACAAGTTCACAAGTACACACGGTTCAGCCATAGGACGGAAACAACCCCTTGACCGCTTATTTCTTCCATGTTTTCTTTCGCCGGAAGCAGTGCAGTGCCACGCAAGTCGACACTTGGCCCACTCAGACACAATGACTTCAAATCTGATGGTCATGGGATTGCCCTGGTGGGGCAAGGGCCCATGTCGAGATCCTTGGGTTTGGTTCGAGCGGATATGCGGACTTGGACCCCCGGTGATCTCATTTTGTATCTGTTGACCCGGAGTATGGGGGCTCACCGGTGTGATGGTTCCTGCAGAGTAACTATCCCCGGTCGTGGGAGACTAGGACCAATGTATACATACATACACCTCGGTATGTGCACAGGCCGTGGTACGGGGTACGACGTCCAGAACCCGGGGCTCCATCATGGCTCCTCTCCAGATGGAGCCATGATGGGGCCTGTCGCGCAGCTCGGACCAGTCACACCAATGCTCCCACCTCTCTATACGGATTCCAATTTTAACCCTCGACACGAGTTCCGCTTTCTATCCAGCTTGTACGATACCAAAAGAAATAAGCTCATCCACTTGATCTCCGGTGATTTTTGCCGACGGTTATTTAACCGATGTTCTCGGACGAGAACGCCTCCTTCCAGTTCGAGAACAATTCTAGAAGAGTACCCAAATGGCTAGTGTTTCTATGAGGTTGAAGCTCAGACGATCAGCAAACCTAGTAACACCCTGCATCTGAATTCTGATTGTGATTACACATGGCCCGATCTTGTTTCCCGGCTATATGCCGCCCAGCTCGAACCGTCGGCCCCGGTGTCGGCAGATCGTTGGTGCTACGCACCATTAACGTCCGAAACGCCGGATCGCGCGTGGCAATAATATATATAGGTTCTTTTTCTCGTGGCATTATGCCCCGCCATCGCGCCCAGTTCTTGGGACTTTTCAAGGTCCGAGGATAAGAGAGCTTCAACAACCACCTGCATGCATCTCTTCATACCTCTTCATTCAATCTCTTCACACCTCTTCGTTCAACTCCGATGTTCTCTGTACGACCATTGTGAGTATCTCAACGTACAGCGGGCCCAGATGGCGACACGCGTCGGAGTTTGCGGGGATCGATAAGGTAGCTGACGATAATCATTACAAATCCAGTCGCACTGCATTGAAGCGCGCGCCTCGGTTCCCCCCTCGCCAGCCCTCCCGATTCCTGAGTCGCACATCCACAATGTTCAAAGTTCGTCCCGATTTCGACCACGTCCAGGCTTCGCGGCCGGAGTTCCGCCGAGAAACCGAAGTCACCTTCACCCAGCCTCCGAACCTCGAGTGGAAGACCGGAGATGGCGCCAATGACGGCGGCGAGAGTTTGAAGAAAGACCATGTCGAGATCGATCCCTACGCCGAGGGTCGTCCGTCGGCATACAACTATAAGCTCCTGATCTCCGGCATGGTCCCTCGGCCCATTGCCCTCATCAGCACCAAGTCGCAAGATGAGAAGACCACGAACCTCGCTCCTTTCAGTTACGCACAGCTCGTCAATCACGATCCCCCGACTTTCGTTGTCGGTTTCGTCGGCTCGCTGGAGAAGGCCAAGGACACATTGAAGAACCTGAACGAGACGAAAGAATGCGTGATCAATATTATCTCAGAGCACTTTGTCGAAGCTGCCAATGCCACGGCTATCAATGCGCCCTATGGACACTCTGAGTGGGAGACCTCCGGCCTGACTCAAGCCCCCACCTCCGTGGTCAAGCCTGCGCGTGTCAAAGAATCGATCCTGGCCGTCGAGGGCAAGTTGATAGAAACCAAGGAGTTTGAAAGCCGGTCTACTCCTGGAAAGAAGAGCAGCGTTTTGGCTATCATTGAGGGTGTCCGCTTCTGGGTGCGAGAGGATGCGATCAACGAAGAGCAAAGTCTCATTGACCTGAAGGTCCTCAAGCCCATTAGCCGCTTGGGTGGCATTTCGTATGGTCGCACCACTGAGGCTATCGAGCTTCGTCGTCCGGAATTTTAGAGCATATAGACAACGGCGGGAGTGAAGGGTGGCGACTGTAAATAGTTAGGACGACTGTAGAAGGCGGAATATAGAGCACATGTTGATTGGCCTGTAAATATCCAACAATATACTATCCATATTTACCGAGAAAGCTTCAATAAGCTTGGCAATGAGCTTGATTCTTTATATTTTCTATTACTTACTATCGCATGATGACAAGCTCAAAAAAGACAGTGGCAACCGATCTGCGAGAAATCCGCAAGGAAACGTGCTATCAGGGTTACTCAGGTTACTCCGATTCCAAGCGGCGTGCGGAGAGCGTCGAGCGGGGTTCTTATCATCAGCCCATGCGCTATAAATTGGAGATGCCCAGGACCGTCGGACAACGCCGAACTCAGGTCGGTTCTCTGTTTCTGATAAGCTTCATTCCAAGGTTCAACGAAAAATACCGCAAGCATGCAGGAAGACTACGAGACATTCAAGCTTGGGGACTGGGAGTTGCAGTCGGGAGAGAAGATCGCCGACGCGTATATCGCATACAAGACGTTCGGTGACCCCAAATCACCAGCTATCGTCTATCCGTCGTGGTTCTCGGGGTGTATGTCTGTCACGACCATAATGCACGCTGAGATTGCTAACACGATAGTTGGCTATACTAGCTATCGCGGACAACTTCTGGCTCATCGGAGAAGACAAGACCCTCAACCCCAAGGAGTTCTTTATCATAATCACTGCTCTATTTGGCAATGGACAGTCTTCCTCGCCTTCAAATCAGCCCACCCCAGGGATCTTTCCCAAGGTCTCGTTCTACGACAACGTGCGGGCTCAATATGAATTGGTCACCAAACATTTCGGTATCACTCACCTGCGCGCAGTCATCGGTTGGTCTATGGGAGGTGCTCAGACATTCCAGTGGGCGACACAGTATCCCGATTTTATGGATCTGGCCATCCCATTTTGCGGGGCTTCTAAGACATCACTGCACAACAAAGTCTTCCTCGAGGGTGTCAAAAGTGCCCTGCTGGCAGTCAAGAACACCCGTTCAGCTGGCTCCGGTGAAATTGGAGTGAGCGATAAGGGGGAAGAGATTCGAACATGGGCCGAGGGCGAAAAAGAAGTTGGGTTGAAAGCCATGGGCAGAGTATATGCTGGCTGGTGAGACATCTCTACTACCTCAAATCCGCACCATTTGTCTGACGAACGACAAACAGGGGCTTCAGTCAAGCCTTTTATCGGCATAAGCTGTATGAGACTGCCCTCGGATATCGAGGACTGGAGGATTTCATGCAAAACTTCTGGGAGATATGGGCATGCTCGAAAGGTATTGTTCAATCGGTTGTTATATTTATGTCGGCCATGTTTTATCGAGTCTGACACCTGACCCAGATCCCGAGAATCTGCTGGTCATGATACAAACCTGGCAGAATGGTGATGTCTCCATGCAGGAGCCATACAATGGCGACTTTGAGAAAGCCATGTCTTCCATCAAAGCCAAGACACTGGTTCTGCCCGCCAAGACTGATCTTTACTTCCCGTGAGCCTGCTCCAATTACTCAAATGGTCGACGAAGCTAACCATTCAATTCCTTAAGACCGGAGGATTCCGAATATGAAGTCGCCTGCATGAAGCCAGGCGTCGGAAAATTGGAAATTTTCCCTTCAATCTGGGGACGTAAGTATATATATTTCTTTCCCTCAACTACCCGATAGTTCCCGACTAACTTGACCATAGACTGGGCAGGAGGCCCCGGTGATAGCAAGGAAGATGTTGCATGGCTTGACAAGCAATTGGCAAACTTCTTCTCGGAGAATAAGCCAGATGAAATTGCTGCTTTGTCGGAGAAGGTCCAAGGGGAGCTGTGATCGACGGATAGTGTGCAACCATGAACCACAGCGATATTCTAGTTTGATATTCAGCCAATTTTCATCACAACAATAGCACAGTAAAACGAGCAACGTCAAATAAAATACGGTATTGTCGCGACCAAACGCAAAGCGAAGACCAACCGTATTGTACATCAACGACAATCATGTGACCTCGATCTATGAGTAAGCCGCTCTTGGGCCATGGAAGCGCCGAGCCTTGACCTTTTGCGGTCACATCTCAACACGCTTGACCTGCCGCTCTTTTCACTTTGTCGCTTCCTGCCCTGTTTCCTTTGTCTCCTTGTACGCTGTCATACTTTGCGTGCTCGTCTCATCTCCCTTGGGCGACGTGACTGCCGTTGTCTGATCCCTATCTTCGTTGCGACACTGAACGTTGCGGGCTCTTGCACCATCTTCGACACAAAGACACAATGGCTGCGCCCGCTCGGCAATGGGGTGTAACTCCCCCGATTTCAACAGTCCTTCCTACTCAGGATGAGTTGGCTGCGAACGATGATCTCATCGCCGAGCTCAAAGCTCAGAACAACTTCGAGCCGCCTTCGGAGACGGAGCGGAGGTGCGTTGATCATAACCCTGAGCGACTGAGGACTTTGCGGTCGTGAGTCTGACTTTGAATCGATAGGAAACAAATGCTCCAGCTGCTCCAGCGCGTCACATTGGAATTTGTCAAGGTCGTCAGTCGCAAGAAGGGGTTGTCGCCTGCGGCTGTCGATGCTTCCGGAGGAAAGATCTTTCCATACGGCAGTTACCGACTTGGTGTTTATGGCCCAGGTAAGTTTCAAACCATGAAAAATGAATTTTGTGGACCGTTTGCTGATGACTGGTGTCCTGGGCAGGATCCGATATCGATACCCTCGTCGTCGCTCCGAAGCATGTGGTCATTGAGGACTTCTTCACCGATTTCCCTCCCATCTTGGAACGAATGTCTCCAGAAGGAACTATCGAGAAGATGACGCCTGTTCCAGATGCCTTCGTCCCAATCATCAAGCTCGAGTTGGCTGGGATCAGCATTGATCTGATCTTCGGTCGCCTGGTGATCCCTTCGGTACCGATGAACCTCGATCTGAAGAACAATGACTACCTGCGAGGTTTGGATGAAAAGGAAGTACGATCGCTGAACGGAACTCGTGTCACCGATGAGATTCTTGAACTCGTTCCTCAGCAAAAGACTTTCCGTCTGGCTTTGCGCGCAATCAAACTTTGGGCTCAACGTCGAGCAATCTATGCAAATATCGTCGGTTTTCCTGGAGGCGTGGCGTGGGCGATGTTGGTAGCTCGAGTTTGTCAATTGTATCCACAAGCGACCGGTTCAGTTATTGTGGGCAAATTCTTCAGGATCATGAACAAGTGGGCGTGGCCACAGCCTGTTTTGCTTAAGCAAATCGAAGATGGGCCTTTGCAGATGAAAGTCTGGAACCCAAAGGTAAATAAGAACCACGCCAGTCTCTTGGATGCGACATGTGCTGATTTGATCCCCAGATCTACCCCGGCGACCGTTGGCATCTGATGCCCATTATCACACCTGCCTACCCCTCCATGTGCGCGACCCACAACATTTCCATGTCGACGAAGACTGTTCTCCTTCGGGAGCTTCAACGCGGAGGTGACATAGTGGACAAGATTTTCATGAAGCAGCAAACTTGGAATGATCTGTTCTCCCGTCACTCGTTCTTCACAAACGACTACAAATACTATCTCAGCATCACGGCCTCGAGCAAGACAAAGGAGGCCGAAGGGGTTTGGTCTGGCCTCGTCGAATCCAAACTGCGGCACCTCGTCATTGCCCTCGACCGGAAACCCATCATTGCCGTGGCTCATCCTTTCCCCAAGGGATTCGAAAGAATTCACTCTGTCCCTAATGAGCAGGCGATGGAAGCAGTCAAGAATGGATCGACTCAATACGTGGCTAAAGGGACCTCAACAGAGATGACCGACGAGACCAAAGATGCTGCTCATGAAGCCGCAGCTCAGAGTGGAGTGGAGAATGCAGACGTCCCACAAATCCCTGAACAGAAGGCCGAACTCGATAGCAAAACCGTCTACACCACTACTTACTATATCGGGTTGGAATTGAAGCCCCTCGAGCCTGGTATGAATGCCTCCCACCTCTCCCCTCCTGTGCGATCCCTCTAACTCCCCTAGGTGCTGCCCGATCACTGGATATTTCCCTCGACTCCCAACATTTCAAGTCCATGTGCACATCCTGGCCTGCGTACCAACCCGAAGTTATGGACCTCGCCGTCACCCACGTTCGCAAGTAAGTGAGATCCGGGCGACTTCGATTGCAAGTATTGACATTTCCTAGCTTCGACTTGCCCGAGGACGTATTCCAACCCGGCGAAACCCGTCCTGTGCGCCCGAAGAAGAAGGTGGTCAAGAAGAGCGACGCAACCGGTCAGGGCCAGAAACGGAGAATTGACCAGCTGGACGTAAGTGTGCCGAAGAGACCGAGATGAACCGACTCGGCCCAACCTCGATACTCGAATCCGTTTTCCTACATCCCGCGCAACCAGCACACGGGGTACCCGTCAGCAAGGAATGACTAATGCCCTTCTTACCTCAGGATTCGACTGAAGGAAATGCGAAACGTCAAGTCACCTCGAATACCATGTCTAGCACCGCAACGCCTGCGTGATTGCCTATCCCCTACCTCCCTGCCACCGCTACACCTCAACCCGTCGGGGCCGGTCCCCACAAGCCATACCACCATCAGAGCTCCCACCCAAAACAAGGCCAACGGGTACTTGATTCCGTAATATGCCATTTCTCTCCCATGAACCTGATCTGACCATGCGCCGTACTGGCGTTCCATTCGACAGTGAACCTTCCGCGCTTGCTGAGCACAAGGTTGGTTCTTTCCACTTACCCTATCCCTTCTTGCAGGTTGGCGACTACATTAGAGGCTTGATCCTCGGAGAAGTCCGAGCGCACTCATTCTCCACATGCTCCCATATCTTCAAGGGTCGGACCTTTCTTTGTGTTGCATCGTTCACACCGATGTAGTGAGCTTCTCGGTGCTGAAGGGGTCCCTAAGCTGCATTGTATTTACTTTACATGGGACCTTGCAGATAGCCCTAGTTAGCTTAATCAAGGAATGCGCTCCGTATTTTGATCCAACATGACAAAAGGAGTAAAAAGAAGAAGAAGCCTCTCCTTAACGGCATAAATCTAACCATCTTGATTATAATCTCGCAACCGTTATCAGCGGCCCACGAGAGCGGCCCTGGCCATTTCACTCCACCTGAGTTGATTGCCTGATGGCGCTTCTGAAGCAGATGATGGTAGAGCGCCTCTAGTGTCAGCGAGGGCATATTTCATTTCCCCTCGGTACGACGGAAACGGTGGCCTTGAGCGAAGCAGCAACAACAAATGCAATTGACAACTATGTAGAAGTTACATTTTGTTAGAGCATTAAGACCTGTACGAGATAAGATGAATGCCATGGCGTGAAGCAGTAAAGAGCAGAAAGCGGTCAGCTACTTTGACGGGATTCGAATCAAAGTGGACTCGATTGTAGGGCATCCAAAAAAGATTCGCCCCAACGTAAACTAGAGTGTGGGTCAGCTGGCAACTGGTATTGCTAAGTTTCATGACGAGTCACTATTCTCATGACCCGCTATTGCGAAATAAAAAAGCAAGACTTGCCTCGTCAACGTATTCACAGTTTCAGCCGCAGCGTCGAGTCTGCTCTGGCGATCTTGTAGTGGCATCTTTAATGCGGTAAAGATGGCTTCCGTGAAGCGAGGAATATCCCAAGGGTTGAAGAGAACAGCCGACGGAAGCAGCGTGGACGCGCCGGCATACTGTGACAGAACGAGCACGCCTTTACGGTCGAGCTGCTGGCAGGCAACGTACTCATAGCAAACCATGTTCAGACCATCTCTGAGTGAAGATACCACACACAGGTCGGATATGGCGTACAATGCGCGGAGTTGTTCTGAATTCAGCGAGCGATAGAAATACCGGATTGGAGTGTATGTGAAGGTTCCTGTAGCTCGTTAGTAAGTTTGGCAGAAGATACAGCATCTCAGTATGTTGGAAGACTCGCCGTGCTTGCCGTTTATCATTCCTACCATCTCTTCTACCTGTTTGCGAAGCATTTTGTATTCTTCGACGTCGGACCGGGTCGGGATTGCAACTTGAATCAAAACAACCTTTTCCTTCACCTCCGGATGATCAGTCAACAACTTTTCGAAAGCGCGCAACTTTTGAGGAATTCCCTTGATGTAGTCCAATCGGTCTACGCCTAGAATGATTTTCTTGTCGCGGAACTCCTGGGACATGTGCCTCATCTCGCTCTGAATAGCTTCAGAGGCAATTGAATCTCGAAAATCAGCGGGCGCAATTCCAACGGGAAATTCTTGCACGACTAGTTTCCGGCCATTATAATGCAGGTCACTCGGTGATCGTTCGACACCCCTGTGCTTGTGGTCAGAGCTTTTAGAATGAGTTGGGGGCCAGAAAACATACGGAAGGACTTTTGCAGCGGAATCGAGAAGTTTCTCGACGTATTCTCTTATGTGCAGACCCACCAGATTACAGCTAAGTAGACCGTCACAAATATCTTCGCGTAAAGGTAGAACAGCGAAGGAGTCATCGCTGGGGAAGGGAGTGTGTAAAAAGAATCCGATGCGAACGCTTCTCCGGTTCGCCAATCGTTTTCGAAGCATGGCCGGCAGAAGCAACAAGTGATAGTCGTGGACCCATATTATATCTCCATCTTCAACAAATGGCACGATCATGTCGGCAAACATCTCGTTCACTTCTCGATAAGCCACGGCCCAACTCTCGTTGAACTGGGCTTTGTGTGGCATGCTATGTAGAAGAGGCCAAAGGACAGAATCTAAATTTATCAGTCAATTTGATCGAAGGGACTCCCAGAGTAGATGGAATGAACTTACTCGAGAACCCATTGTAATGCCCATCCGCCATCTCTTTGGGCAGAAAAATCGGCACTGCCTTGAACCGGGTGGCCAGTTCTTGTCTGACCATTTCCCTATCGTTTCTGTGAATCTCTGTGCCAGGCCAGCCGAACCATTGAAATTCCATCGATTTCGACAGGCCCTGAAGAGCAGATACCAGGCCCCCAGAGGCCATAGTGTACTCGAATTTACCATCTTCCCTCTGGGTGATGTTTACCGGGAGCCGGTTAGCGACGACGAAAAGTCTTTCATCGTTGTCCCTATTCATCACTGCCATTGTTGACTACCTGCAACTGAGTGATCAGGAAAAGTTGAAGAAGTCAGTTCTTGCCTAGTCGTCGACCCTTTGTAGCAGTATAATAAGCCACGGCGTCACAGTGTGGTAAGTGTGGTAAGTTGGTAAGTGAAGCCGGTTGGGAGTACATGAACTAACGTCATCGATACGGATCGCAGTTGATACCAATTCATCAAGAATCAACCCATTCGCAGCGCATCGCTACTAGTCGATGAGCAAATGAGTTTGAAGGTTAGTTTTCCCGGTACCTTGGCTACATGCTTAGAAAAATTATCCTCATGGCGCTCGAAATATGTAAATATTAACAAGTTGAATAAAAAGGTACGTCTACCGATGCGAAGCTGGATGAAGGCAACCGGCAAAAGTCCTAAACCGTCGGTTCATCACCACTGCGTCACAACAACAGGAACAAGGAAAAGGGCTTCGACCGAAATCAAGAACGTGACAAAACCATCCTCGCTCCTGCATCCAGTAGACCATCTTTTAATCCATTACAGCGATCGATGATTAACCTTGGAGGAATGCTCATGCGTGGGGCAAGTGGGGCGACTAGGGGCCGCATTAAGAATCTCCTCATCCTACGGAACAGTCACATTACAAGGTAAGTACACCTGACGAAATGGCATGGTACTAATTGTGGCCTATGGTATATTGATTGATTGAGTTGATATTTTGGTATTTTCCTATGACCGCTCCTTCCAAGTAGACCTCTCCAAATCGCCTTTGAAGTAGCCATTGGAGAGTCGAAACCTGTTCGCTAGGCCGTGGGTCATTGGCGGGTATCCATGGCTAGACCCACCAGACAGAACTCTTTATAGAATAAGGATCCACATGACGACATAGAGTGAAGCATCTTTTCTGAAATTCATGAACCAAGTTTGACAGCATAGACTGAGCATCACGTGAAATAAAGAGCTCTTCGTTCCAAGTCCATCAATTCAATTCCCCATTATCTTTTCAATTGCTTTAGGTACGATGACGCCCTCGAGGTACGCCGACCAGGACGGCGGAGTTAAAGGTACGCTATAAATGTGAATTTGCTATACTTAACGCGACAGAGCAATTATACTAACGACGCAACAGATACTGTTGAGGCCCCTGAATATGAGCCACCTGAAGGCACTCAAGAAGACGCAAGCAGGAACGAAGGCTTGGGCAATAACCCGAGCTTTAGTCTAGCTGGTCCCGGTGCCCATAATCAGAACAGCAATACGTATATCAGTTCCGAGTACCGGCGCTTCAACCCTCAATACGGAAAAGAACAGAACGATCCGACATGGAGTCTGGCCCAGCCGCTCCCTCATATCGTCAGACCGGGCATGCGTCATGGCGCATTGCCGGAAGACAGGAGCGAAGACCGGCAAGCCGGCCAGGACCCAGCTGCAGGCGAGAAGCAGGATGAGCGGACAGACCCAATGGATACTGGGTTTTTCAATACCTGGTCGAAGGTCCGGCATTATCTTCGTGAACCGATGGCTGAATGGCTCGGGGTCAGTACTTAAACACAGATTGGATGGAGGTTCCTTTACTTACAATTGCGGCCGCAGACAACTGTCGCAATGACAATCGGTCTCTGCGCTACCTTGTCGAACTTTACATCGTCAGGACAAGCCGGATCATACACTGCCCAAAGTGCCGCCTGGGGCTTCGGATTCATGGTGGCCATCTACACCACCGGTGGTGTATCCGGTGGCCATCTCAACCCAGCGATATCAATCGCTCTTTCCGTCTTCCGAGGTTTCCCTGCGCGCCGAACTCTGATATACATTGGCGCAAAACTCCTGGGAGCTATCACAGCGGGCGGAGTCGCATACTTGATCTACCACGATGCCATTCTTGAAGTCGCAGCTACAGAAAAAGTGCCCCAAAACCAAAGTGTCGCCGCGCAGGCTCTCATTACCGCTCCAAAACCATTTGTCCATCCGGCGACGGCGTTTTTCACTGAGTTTGTTGGCAGCGCGATCCTGGTTGGAGTGCTCGTGGCTCTTGGAGATGATAACAATGCTCCGCCGGGAGCGGGGATGAACGCTTTCATTCTAGGGGTCCTTATCTCTATTGTGGTCCTTGCGCTGGGTTCTAACACCGGAGGGTACGAAAGTCACATCCAAATCAATTTCACACATATAAATTAACATCTCATATTGTAGCTGCTTCAATTGCGCCCGCGATTTTGGACCACGACTCGTTGCCGTCATGGCCGGTTGGGGAGGCCATCTTTTCCGCGAGACCCATGCATGGTGGGTCTGGGGTCCTTGGTGCGCAGACATCAGCGGCGCATTATTTGGCGCATTAATCTACGACGTGGCCATCTTCACGGGTGGTGAAAGCCCGATGAATTATCCTCGACGCCGACGAAAGCGGGCCTTGCGCGTGAGGACGGTGAATCTACGGAAAAAGCTGGGTATTGCTCCAAAGAAGACTCGGGATCTTGAGAGATCTGTTGCAGAGATGGAATAATCAGATACGACTAATTCCTACAACCACCTTTCATTACTTCTATAGTCCTAAAACATGCGACCAATAAAGATTATAGTTAAATATATAAACGAATTTTATTTCGGATAATTTCCTAGTAGGAAGGCCAAAATGTCATATTACTCAGACCAAAACATATGTAAATAATGTGGAATCGGGGCGGGGTTCGACATCGAAGCGAAACCGTATGTATCTGTTGACAGCGACAGAAGGATCCGCATGGAATTTCCCCGTTTGGCTCGTCACGGCCTCGTCACGAAGGGAAAAAGCTTACTGGCATCAACCCCAGTTTCCCCGGTTTCCCCGCATTCTGTTAGCCCCGCTTTGCGCGCATAAGTTGCGTCCTACCCACCATCTCGGTTCCAACACTCTCGTCAACTCGTCTCGGAGACATCTCTCGAGACCGGCCTAGCATGGATGGCTCAAAATCAACTGCGATCAAGAACAGGGTGGTATGTATTCCCCGAGTCTTCCGATGCCCCCGGCAGCAGTGCTGACAGGTCGAGTCGAACCAGCTATACTTGTCGTCAACGCCACGTAAAATGTCAGAAGTAAAGTAGCCTTTGATTTTGGTTACCAGCTGAACCTCTCTAGGTGACGAAGAAAAACCCGTGTGCTGGAAATGTCGCATTGGCGGCAGGAAGTGCGTGCGACCAGGCGACGCCGAAGCCCAACGCCCTCGCCCGCAACGGAGAAGAGCCACAACGTCCCAGAACGTCTTCAATCCTATGCCTGACAATATTGCATTGTCACCAGTGACCAGCTCGCTTAGCAGTCCGACTACTTCCGGTTCTCGAGGGATATCGATTCGGTCACTTACTACATCTACTCCATCGCCGATCCCTCAGTCGTCCCTCCTCGGGGCAACTGTGACCACGGCTCCCTCGGATACGGCACCACCCACCGCTAGCGGGGCCTTTGACGTTCAGACTTTACAGGGCATTCAGCTTCATCTGAACCATATCGACATCCGAGCGGATTCGCCCGACGGTTGTGGCTCCGTAGCCCCGTTCACCGTGTCCGCTGAGGAGGAATTCTTGATCCAGCACTACGCGTGTCACCTTGCCAAATGGGTGCGTGAATGCCGTTGTAGAAGATGTTCGTTCCTCGCTTATTCAGGTTTCGATCTAGGTGCGATACTCGGACGCCGATCGACATTTCAGTATTACGGTGCCCCATCTGGCACGTTGCTCCCCGATCCTATCCAAGGCTGTCTCGGCTTTATCAGCGCGCCATCTCAGCTGCATGGGAAGTTATGATTCCTCCACCGCAGATGATTACCACAAACAGTGCATTGAGCTGCTGATTCCCGCGCTGAACGAACCGAATGTTGCCGCCGACGATACGTTGCTGGCTGCGTTGGTCCTTCTGAGACTGTATGAGCACCTTAATGGTACGTCCATTTGAAATAATCTGATCCTTTTCACTATTCCTGATTCTTGCATAGTTTCGGACAACGGCAAAGACTACGAACATCATCTCAGTGGAGTATCGGCCCTGGTCACCTCCACGATCCGCAATCCGTGGACTGCCTCCGGCTCCGGTCTCAAGTGGGCTGCCTTCTGGTGCTGCTTTCGACAATCCGTCTATCCGGCGTGTCTGCACCGACAACCACTGCAGTTCGATATCTCTGGCTACAAAATCGAAGTGAACTTGTCGACACCTGCGCCGGGAGTGATGGCGACGGTCGAAGAAGAGTCTGAATGGTGCCACTGGATAACGTGGATATTAGCACAAGTCGTGGATTTCTGCTTCGGCACCAGGTCGCGCGACATGACGATGCTGAAGGAAGGGCAAGCCTGGAACTGGTTACTGCAGACAGTTGAGATGTGGGAAGTCAATAAACCCAAGAGCTTCCTTCCTGTGGCGTACAACGAAAGGAACCCGAAACAAGGGAGATGGTTCCCAGAGATTACGTTTGGAAGCGAATGGCACGGTATGTACGACGGATCTGCTGAGCAGGTCATCACCTAATCTATCAATTAGCCA
Source organism: Penicillium silybi (assembly GCA_027569585.1). Classification (NCBI taxonomy): domain Eukaryota; kingdom Fungi; phylum Ascomycota; class Eurotiomycetes; order Eurotiales; family Aspergillaceae; genus Penicillium; species Penicillium silybi. The sequence goes on along the minus strand of JAPDFI010000002.1, from coordinate 60,015 downwards.
TGGCCACCACGCAGTCCTTGGCCGCCAGGATCCTGTTAGACGTGTATAATCCCCAAACGCGCAGAATCTCCATCGGAGAGTTTGGTTTTATGAGAGCTCGAGAAAAGCTAGAGGTTCGTCAGAGAAAGATATGACTGAACTAGATTGATGCATAGGCTAAAGTTGCAGTTTCGCAGAGTAAAGTTCTGTTGCATGCAAGGACCCTTTGCGGAATCTGTCTTACAAATCCAGCCAACATTGCGGCCATCTTCACCCTCTGTCATACTATCTTTGCCTGTGAGTTTTGCTAGAAAGGACTGAGTAGCTGTCATAAACTGTCTAACTGTGACACCGCGAGTCTAGTCTCCTCCTTTATCAGTGTCGACGAAGAGAGGAAGCTGCTAGTCCAGATTCTGAGAATCGCGGAGAGAGACGAGGGTTGGCCGACGACGTGAGTCGTGTCTGGGGATATGACTACTGAACTATGCTCACGCAGTTGCAGATGGATCGTAAATGCGCTGAAAGCCGATTGGAATGTTGACTGGGCGGATGAATGATGGTGAAAACTATGGTAATTTATAATTGCTCTTTTATAGTTTGTTTCGACTCGGTTAGATGTTGTGGATGTACATACAATGTGAATTCTATCCTCCCGACATCCTGTAGATAGTCTTCTTCTCTAGGTCTCACGAATCAATCTATCGTTGCATTATTCAATTCCATCAAACTTCACTTGCAAATTTGTCTAACCCGACCAAACGTCTTCCTGTAGGCGCTTTGCTTTCTTCATATCTTCGATGACATACCGTTCCGCCTCCTCTTCAGTCCAATTCCGCATCTCCATGACAACTTTCATCAGCGCCCGTCGAACCTCTCTGGCCATATCTGCACTCCCGCAAATATAAACCGCAGCATCTTTCTCCAATAATCCGGCAATTCTCTCCCTCACCTCTAGTAGCTTATCTTGGACGTACACTTTCTTTTCGCCGTATCTTGAAAATGCATTGATCAGCTCAAATCCTGGCAACGTCGCAACATGCTCTCTCCACTCATATTCGTAGAGGTAGTCTTCCGTTGGAGATCGACACCCGAACAGAAGCAGGCTTGCCCCGACAGGAAGCCCGCGCGCTGCCATCGCCGCTCGCTCTTGAACAAACGCCCGGAACGGGGCTACGCCGGTGCCAGCAGCAATCATGACGATGGGCCGTTGCGGGTTGGCTGGAAGCTTGAAGGTCGATCGCCGGATCTGGACGAGAACCTGGTTGTCGAGAATGCCGTAATCTGGTCCCTCGTCGAGCGGTTGCTGGCTGTTGCCGTTGCCGTTGCCGTTGCCGTTGCTCTTCTGGCTTCTTTTGACTGCAAGCAGATAGTTGGAGGCAACACCGTGGAAGTGAGAACGGAGGTGAGCGCCGCAAGGCGAGGCGTCCAAAGCCTTTCTTGTAATTGCCAGTGTTATGGCAGGCTGAAATGGCGACACGGATGGTGACGATGCAATCGAGTAGTAACGAGGCTGGAGCTTCCCCAGACACTCGAGAAGAAAGGTAAACGGTAGTTGATTCCAGACCTGGTCGCCAGCTGCGAGTTGCATGACATTGGCAAGTGAAAGATGGCTCAAGGATACAGTTGTGTGGAACTTTGCTTTGTCATTTTCCAGAGCGAGGAGATATTCTCCGGCTGCTGGCGTGGGACTGAACGCAGCCAACTGTCGCAATACATCTCGAGATACCGGCCCAGATATATCCAGGTAGTGCCGTAAGACCGTTTCCTTTGTCGTTGGAGATGGGAAGGCAGTCGAGTAGGTACCTCCTTGAAGTCGAGATTTGATCTCGACAGGCTGCGTGCGCTCCATTTCACCCAGTCCCAACAAACGGCAGAGACTGTGAACATCGGAGACTGAATTGTGCGGCCATACCAGTAGATGATCTCCCGTCTGGTATTTCATCGAGCGGTTACTGGAAAGATCGAATTCGAGGTGAAAGCATCTTCGGTCCAGCCCGTTAGTAAGGACTCTCCCAGCGATCATTGGTGCCGGGATATTGATATTTGACTGTGCTTCTCTGGCCATGATCACTTCTGTCTTTGGATCTGCAGCCACGACGTCCAATTCCGGTGAGTAAACCATAGGTCTCTTTTCAACGCCAAACATATCGCCTAAGCTCTCGAGCATCGAATTACTCCATTCCAGAAAGTCCTCATCGGTAGCCGTGCCCCCTTTGGCCTCGTCCGCTTTGCCTACCGTGCCGACTCGTCTGGCTCCGAGCTGCTGCAACGTCGTGTCAACCAGATCCACAATCTTGTTGTAATGCCTATAATCCCGATTGCCCAGTCCAAAGGCTGCATATCGCAGATGCGTCAGAAGCTGCGTATTTCCCGTAGCTCGCAGCGCTTTGAGCACCGAACAGAACGTGACCGAATTATCCGTCGGGTCGCCCTCGCCAAACGTCGAGACAACAAACACGATCAGTTTCGAGGAAGGCACCTCTGACAGATGCTCATGATCGTGATCGTCCAGATCGGCCACTGCTACACGCAAACGAAGTCGCGCGGTGCATTCTCGCGCGAGACGTGCCGCCAGACGTTCGGCCCGGCCGCTTTGCGAGCCCCAGTAAACCATCACATCCGAATCCTGTCAGATAGTTAGCCTCTGATAACTTCTGTCAGTGCATTATTCCCCTGACCTTCATTGTCTCGGCAATGTTCCTGCTCTTCTTCGGCATCATTTTGTATCGACTCCGATCGCGAACCGGAAGGAAAAGCATAGGGTCGGGCTTGGGAGCCCAGAACCCCAATCCGTCGGTGAAACATGCCCAAATCGTTACGAATAGGAACAAAGTCAGGATATCGGGGATTTGGAGAGATTCAAGCAGAACCACTGGACTGGGAAAAGGAAGGCTGCTGGTTCCAGCCTTGAGCTCCATGGCGATCCCGTCGGTGGCTGTTCTTGCTGTGTATGCTGGTCGGGACACGAACATATCTTCTATGACTTATATATCTGAGCTTCTAATTATCATATTGACCCTGTGAGTAGCTGTCGGGATTCTTTCCGTGGAACGCATCTTTGTCTCGAGACGAACACGTGAGCGGCTAAATTATATATCGGATAACCAGTTCATCTCGGTTCGTCTCGCAGTCGAACGGCACGAAATACACGCCTCATCACAGGTACACGTGTCAGAGCGCAGGTCTTATGACTGTCATAATTTCCGGCTCTCTCGGCAAGATCCACGTAGTTTCAGCGACTGGGTAAAGTATGGTGGACCCATTCGAACAGCACGCCGACGTCAGAAACAGTGTCTAGGACTGCAGATCTCCATCGCCTCGAGATGATTATGCGCACTACTCCGCGCCTCTGTTTGTATTTATAAAGGCCATATATATACAAGCACCACGTTTCTCAGACTGGTTGCGGACCTTCTTTCATAATACTGCAATTCCAATCCGCCTCGGTTCCAACTGCAATCATGCTCAGTTCACCGGTCGTTCTAATGTCGCAGCTGGCACTTGCCGGCATCTTCTTCGCTTTTCTGGTGTTTCCTATCTACCGGTACCTTGGAGATACGAAGAAGCTGAGACGATATCCCGGTCCATTCCTCGCAGCCGTGACAAACATCTGGATCATGTTCAAGCACTACACAGGAACTAGGACAGACACAGTCCACTCTCTGCATCAAAAACACGGCAAGATTGTTCGTATCGGGCCCAACTCACTCTCTTTCTCGTCCCTGCAAGCAGCCAAAGATATCTATGGCCACGGAACAGCAACCTCCAAGGATAAATTCTACGATTCTCTGGCAGGTATCCACCGCCAACTGTTCGATTCGATTGATAAAGAGGAACATGCAAAGAAAAGGAAGCTTTTTGCCGCCGCCTTTTCTCAAAAATCGGTTGAGGAGAAAGAGCATAACGTGAATGGTGATATCTTGGAACTCGTTCACCAATTCGACCGGCTTTGCACCGACCCGCCCAAGCTTGGACAGAACGTTTTCGACGAGCATGAACTCACCGACGCTCGACGCTGGTTCAATCTGCTCACATTGGACCTCGCAGCCGATTTCTCATTCGGCATCAAACTGGGCTTTGTTGCCCAAGGCGATGACTTGGCCACATGTGAAACCATCCGCGGCCATAAGTATCAGGAACATCCCGAAGCAGGCACCTACCCCAACCTCCAGATCATTTCGACCCTGGGATACGCTCGCCCGTCCCTTTTCCACATTAACCGCAAACTGTTCGCCTGGCATCGTGGATGGAGAGATGGACAAGTCTTTACCGACTTTACCGTCCATTTAATTCGAAAGCGAATGGCGGCGGAGACGGACGGCGAGAAACGCACCGATTTCTTCCAGGCCCTGAACTTCACTCGCGATGGCATGCCAACCGACATGGAGATGGGCGAGCTGATCCAAGAGTGCGCCTTGCTCATGAACGCCGGAAGTGAGACCACAACGTGCGCCCTGCAAAACATCTTCCACCATGTCATTCGCCATCCACGCTGCATGCAGATCTTGTACGAGGAGCTCGAGACCGCTTTTCAGAAGGAAGAAGGCCCGGTGCCTGCTTATGACAAAATCAAGTTCTTGCCCTACCTTCGGGCCGTGATTGACGAAACGTTGCGCCTTCGCCCAAGTCTGGCGGTTGCTCTGCCACGCGTCACTCCCCCGGAAGGCATGAGTATCGACGGCACCTGGGTTCCTGGCAACACGACAGTCAGTGCGCCGGCGTGGACCATCCATCGGGATCCGGAATTGTTCGAGCACCCGCTCGAGTTTCGTCCAGAGCGGTGGTTGGCTGGGAATGGAGAAAGATTGCAGAAAGGCTTTATGCCGTTCAGTCTGGGTGCAAGAGCTTGTGTGGGCCGGAACATGGCTTATATGGAGTTGAGTCTCATTGTTGCGACCCTGGTTTATCGCTACCATTTCGCTCTCCCGAGCCCTCAGTGGGAACCGACCATGTATGAGTCGATGGTGATCAAGTCTGGCCCCATGCCAGTCAAGATCTGGAGACGCGCGAGCACCAGGGCAGAATGAATTCTTCCCTTGTTACTCAGGCTTTTTGCTGGAATACTTTTCGGGTTCCATGGTGTGTTTAGTATTTTCTGTCAACTGACCGGCAGGGTGACGAGCGTCAATGATATTCTGTTTATGGTGGACGTACAGCTGTCGTGACACTGGTTTATCTTCCCAGTCTATTACCTATCAGGGTATCTAAGTGTATATAGTCTCAATACACTGATGGATATGTTTCCTCTATGGATTAAATGAGCTTGCTTGCTGGGCGACTGGTTCCTCTGCGACAACCCCAACCGGCACAGCGATGGGCCGATTGTAGAATCCATTGAGGCTGGTAATTTGTTGAGTGATATCTGTCAGGAACACGTCGTGTCAGACGACCACTCCCCCATGCTCTTTTCTCCCTGCCTCGCGTTTCCTGGATAGCTTCATTCACCACTCTACCTATATCGCCTCGATGGCTTCTTTCCCCCAAACCCTATTTGCCCGGCGAATCCATTTACTTGGTTTCGCCTGGCCAGTGTGCTCGCTACCAAAATTGAACGAGATACTTTCTATCCAGGTTAGCCGATCTCGAATCGGCAGACCGTCTCGTACGAATTGTGGCGTTTCGACTCCGTGACTACGTGATGCTTATTGCCCGTTGCACACCCCATGGCTACTTCTTGCTTTTTTATAAAGCCTTCAACCGTTTAAGCGGCAAGCTGTTGAGATAGTCTTAGTTTTATTTTTAACTTTAATTCTTTTTGGGATGCTTCTGGGCCTATCGTACAGGTCGTACTGGGAATCGAGCTTGAGCCCATAAGAAAGCTTTCCCCAGGTTCTCCCCCACCCCCGAGCGGACTAATTGCATCGTTTACTCCTACTTCACCTTCTGGACGAAAGGTTCACCTCACAATTCAAAGCAATCGTAGTAATCCAATATGGACATCCAAATCTGGCGCAAAATCCCGGGGAAAAGGTTGCTCTTCATACTTCATGTCTTTTCCTCCGTGGCTCTGATCTTCGAAGGTTACAATCAAGGTAAGAATCATATTTCTGACCTTCTAGTTATTGCTAACCTTGCTGACAACAAAACCAGGTGTACTCGGGTCGGTCAGTGGGCAGCCTGGCTTCATTTCAATGGCCGGCATAGGTGCAGATGGTATCATCACTAACAGCACGAAACAAGGGTTTGTTCCCCGTTCGTACACTCCTTAAATCGAATTCCTCTCTCAGGAGAATATTCGCTGACATCTCTTCACCACACACAGTGGTCTTGTCGCAGTATACTATTTCGGGGCCATGTTCGGCTGCTTCCTCGGTGGCTGGGTAGCAGACAAGTATGGCCGCAAACCTGGCGTTTGGTTTGGATCTTTGCTTTGTGCCACTGGCGGAGCGTTGATGGCCGCCTCTCAGAATTCGAACATGTTCATCGTTGCACGTGTCGTTGCTGGCCTTGGTATTGGATTCATTAACTCGATTATCCCACCTTGGGTCTCAGAGCTCTCCCAGGCACATAACCGAGGAGCGAGCTTCGCCCTTGTCTTCGTTGCAAACTGTAAGTTTCCATTCGGACAACCTTTCCTGGGAAATAATGGTCGGATTGATAAGAGGTAAAATAGTCCTCGGTATCATCCTAGCATATTGGATCAACTTCGGTGTTCGCAACACTGGAGAGCAGTTCCGATGGCGCTTTCCGCTTGCCTTCATGACACTCCCGTCTATAATCATTCTCGTCTCCACCACTCTTCTCCCAGATTCCCCTCGCTGGCTCATGGCCAATAACCGTCAAGACGAAGCCATCGAAGTTCTCGCCAAACTCCGAGGAGACCTTGCAAGCAATGACACAAGTTTGGTGGAGGAGGTAGCACGGTTGAAAGGGATTGTGAAGGAAAGTCATCACAAAAGAAATAATTTCCTCAACCTTGTTGCCGGTCGTTACTCGGGTAGATTGCATTTAGGACGAAGAGTTTGGATGGGTTTGTTCTTCAACAAATTACCTGTTTCACTGGTATTTTGGCCATCGCTACATACGCCGGCAACCTGTTTGCTCTTGCTGGCTTCGATGCGTACAAATCTTCATGGTTGGCTGGACTGGTCAATACCTTTGGGGTTTTCGGCACTGCTGCAGCTGTAAGTTAATACATCTGGCTTTTTTTCCGACTTTGTCCTCCTCAATGCTGAAGCGATGATCATCTAGGCGCTCGTAATCGACCGTTTGGGCCGCATAAAATCTCTCCAAGTTTCATTCATAACCCAAGGCATGGCGCTCTTCATCCAGGCCGCCTTAATCCGCAGTGCCGAGCTCTCACCGGAGGGATCCGCCAAACGCACGGACCTGGGAATGGCCTCAGCAGCAATGGTGTTCGTTTTCCTCTGGTGCTTCACCATGTTCAACATCGTGCCGTCTTGGATTTATGCGACGGAAATCTGGCCCCAAGAGATCCGTGCCAAGGGATACGCTTTTACAATTTTTGGATGGGCGGTCGGTTGTGGAGCAAATACGTTTATCATTCCTATCATGCTCGACAGACTGGGATGGAAAACTTTCCTGGTGTTTGGATGTTGCAACGTCATCTCTATGCCGCTCGTATGGTTCTTTTTCCCGGAGGTTGCGGGGAAGCCGCTCGAGGCTGTGTCATTATTGTTCAGTGCTGACTCTGTACTGGTCAGTGAGAACGTGAGAGAATATGAGAGAATGATGGATGAGGCTGGAGGTAGTGTTGCCGTCGCTACAAGTCGTCTGTTGGGCAGTGTTGACCGAGAGAATGGTGAACCTGACAAGAGAGGAATTAGCTCTACGAAGGAAGAGCCGTCTATGATTCATGTGGAGGAAATCAATGTCTGCTAGAACGCTTATGAATGGCCACAGAGTGCTATGACATTGTACGCTGCTGCGCAGCTATATTCAGGCCAAATATAATTACATATCCTCCTAGCGCTATGCCCTTCGTCTTTTCCAAGGTTCCCGCGTGTTTACTTTTCTGGCGCAAATAATTATCCGAGGGCACGGATCATGTCTCGACTCCAGCTCACTGAATCCAGTGTGCCATCGTCCCGAGTTCGTCTCGACAGGAGCATAGCAATTCACTGAACCAATAAGCAAGTTTAGGTCAATGACCGAGCGAGACGAGTAGACCCTGAGAAATGCGGGGAAGCGGGGAAATAGGCGTTTTGCCATTCGAGCGTTTAACTTTAAGAATAGCCGAACTGGGTTGCACGTCGAAATGCATTAACCGTACATAGAGAGCATCTCTGCTTTACTTAAATCAGCTCAATCTGGCGTATGAGACAACGACCACGACGAGGGACAACCTCGTTCCAAATCTAAGACCGATATAATTTATTGTTCATTAACCCTTGTTCTCTCATCCTTGCCGCAGTGAACCATGGCCCGCAAGTTCTGGGAGCGCATGAGCGGCGCTCAACTCGTCTTCATGGTCAACTTCGTCGTAGCCTGGGGCATTTTCTTCGAAGGATGGAATCAGGGAAACATGGGTTTTGTCAACAGCGCCCCTACATACCAGTTGAAAATGGGTCTGGGACCCGGTGATGGTACCATCACTAACCCAACCAAAGAGGGTGGCATCGTCGCAATCTATTACCTCGGGGCCACAATTGGCGGGCTCTGGGGCGGTCACATTGCCGACGAGTATGGTCGTGTGAAGTCGCTTTTATTGGGTGCGCTATTTGTTCTACTTGGTGGATCGCTGATGGTGGGTAATCCCGACTTCCACTGAATGGCATCTTATCAGACGGCTCACACATATATGTACCAGGCCACGGCGGAAAACGTCGCCTGGATGTGCTGTTCCCGCGTCATCGCCGGGCTCGGCGTCGGTTTCTTTATCTGCATCATCCCCGTCTGGTCCTCCGAGATCACCTCGGCTCGCCGCCGCGGCTCTCACTTCTCCCTGCTTTGGTGCGGTAACTTCCTCGGCATCTTCTGCGCATACTGGGTCGGATATGCCCTCTCATTTGTGGACGGAGGCGACTCTACAATTCGCTGGCGACTGCCCCTCGCTTTGCAGGTGGTTCTCCCCGCCATCATGATCCCCGCCCTCTGGATGCTGCCCGAGTCGCCGCGCTGGCTGATAAAGAAAGGGAGGAATGAAGAAGCCTTGAGGATCATAGCTGTCTTGCGCGGGGACGGGAACGCAGATCATCCGGACGTGAAGCGAGAATATATCGATATCCTGAAGACATTCGAGGAGGATAAGAGACTGGCCGATTTTGACTCGTACTGGCGCCTCGCAACCGATTACAAAAAGGGCGGTTTACATTATGGCCGTCGTGCGTTGCTGGCGTTTGGAATTCAGATTCTGGTCGAGGTCGGCACGGGCATTGCCCTCACGACCATCTATGCACCGACGGTATTCAAGCAGGCCGGATTTAGCACGGCCAAGATAGGCTGGCTATCTGGCCTGAATGGCGCGATGGGGCTGGTCGGCACTGCTGTCGCAGCATTCGTCTGCGACCGCTTTGGACGACGGATGAATCTGATGGTGGGAAATGCCCTGATGGGTACGTTGATGTGGATTTACGCAGGGGTGAGTTACGCGCCTCGTACTTATATGTGGCAATACATGAGAAAAACTCACACATGATGATAGCTCTCCAAGGGTGCCCTCGACCATCCCGACCAAAAATCTTCATACGGGTCGGCCGCCTCTGCCATGATCCTCATCTTCACCTTCACGCTGTGCGTCTTCTGGATGATCCCCTGTTTTATCTACGCGGCCGAGATCTTTCCCACCGCGCTCCGCGCCAAGGGTAACGGGTTTCTCGTCGCAGGATTTGGAGTGGGCATCGGCAGCGGGGTGCTGTGGTTCCCGATCGTGGTGGAGAAGCTTGGATATAAGACCTTCTACATCTTTGGCGCGGCTAATTACGTCTGGATTGCATTGATATATTGTTTCTTCCCCGAGACGGCGGGGAGATCGCTGGAGTCGATTGACTTGCTGTTCCGCTCCGACTCGTGGTTAGCATGGCGTAACGAGAAGGATTATGAGAGATTGGCGAAGGAGCATGAGGAGGGCGTTGCGAGGGGGGTGGAGCTGTTTGAGAAGGCTGGAATTGTTGGGGATATTGTTGATGAGAAGGGGAGAGAGAAGGTCTAGACCTATCCCATGCAGTTTGTCCCAGTAGGCTGGGGTTTCGTTAACTATGAGAGCCTATTTGTTCATACCAGTAGAAACGCCAGTCTAGATACTAGTAGGGCTTTTTTGATCGGACCCCTATTAGAGTTAGGCCATCCGACCCACACTCTGGGAAAAGAACCCCTGGAACCATCTCCGGCCCTTTGTTTGGGGCGTTTCAGATAGCAACATACACTCCGCTTCAGTTTCCCCTTCCGTTTCCTCTGCCCTTCCTAGATATAGCGCCGCCCGAGCTTCCTCTGATCTGCGGCCGTTGCGCCGTCACAAGGACGCCGTATCAACTGCTCTCATTTGTCTCGGCCTTTTGGCTCAACATTTGGTCACTGTTACGCCAAACGCGGCTCCATCAGCCACAGGGCTGGAAATACGGAACTAACTAGCTCTCCATAGGACCCTTACGTGATGATGAAGGCACTGGTGCATAGGCTATGTCTAGCACTTCCGTGGAAGCCGAGCATGACAACTATATGACGGAAGTATTCAATCATTATGGAGAAGCATATAAATGAGAAGAAAGGATAATGCGTACCACTACCTTCTATCTGGTATACTAAATTTCACCCCACGCATTTCCTGTGACTCACGCTACGTCATCATGGCCGAGGAGCGATTGAATGCCATGCGCGGCTACAAAGCGTGAGTATTTCGATCCGACCACCGAATTACGAATACTAACTGAGAGGGACTCTAGCACCTTGCACAACCCCAGGGTCTCTGATGAGGCTAAGCAACACGCCCAGTATATGCTGGACAATGAAATTGGTGGCGACAAGCCTCGCGAAGAAATCCATTCTGCCCAGAGTGCGTCAACAAGCGGAGGTGGAAACCCAAGTAGAGTCGCTGCTGGTTATAAAGCGTAAGTCGCTCCGATTTTGGTTATGAGGAAACTAGTAGATTCTTAACTCCATGTTCAGGGCCCAAAAAAATCCACGCGTCACCGGTGAGGGCAAGGAGAGGGCTGGTGAGAAGCTAAAAGGGATGAGCGAAAATCCAGAGGAATAGAAGAATTTTATTCAGGCGCCTTTGCCGTACTTGGGAACGAGTACGTCAATAGAGCGAGTTACAACGAACAGAGCTTCGTAGCTTGGACAAACACAATGCGGGGCCGCGTCCAATCGAAGCAATTTTTCTTCTTTACTTCTTTTTTCGCTTTTTTCGAAGGGAAATTTGCTACCAAGTCCGGCTCCGGCAAAATTCAGCCAGAACAACAGGGATCAAACAGAGACCACCCGGGCGTGGCAGGTGCATCATATTGCTCGCTTGATATGACCATCGACCTAGCGACACGTTCTAGAGCTTCGAGGAACCGCATCTTCGCGGCAAACCTGTTGCCAAACATGCAGTCATCAACACATCACGGGCGAGGATACTCAATCAGGCAAGAGAAGTGGAACGGGATCCACGCCACAGCAGGCGAAGGACCGAGCGAGCCACTCATTAGCTATGTAGCTTTTAACTGGGACTAGCGGACCTCGGAAGACCTCGCCGGTCTTTCCAACGGTCGCAAATTTAGTAATCTCGTGTTTACTTTTGTACCCGAGCATCTCTAGCCGACTGCTATTTGTTGGAAAATTGTGATCTGTCACTTTTGACATTGCGGGGGCGCCTGGAAACGTCGGCGTAGAGTACGATCCACTTTTCCATTCACGGGCTCCACAACGGTTCCATGGATGGACTCGCTAGGACGTCTAAATGCCGAGCGATCGCCTGTCCCGGCCGAGAAAATCTCGAATGTTTTCTGGGGATGTATTCGATAATTGGTGGTTTATATAGGTAAATCTCTTAATTACCAAGAGCTGGCTCTGGGACCTCCCTCGACGTGGTGATCGTTGGTCATGGAAAGCTTCGGTCTCGAGGTAAACGATGTTTTATATCCAACCCTCAACTCGTTTCTAACCTGAGTGGAAATGCAGATTGAAAACGCCGGCTGCAAGTGTTAGCTGTGCAATATCGGAATTCGCCATTGCAGCTTTTGTCAGACGATATGGATTCCTCGGGCCCGCCGCACCACATCATCGTCGTTGGTGCGGGCATCGGGGGTCTCGCCTGCGCACTCGCCCTGTCCCGAGAACTCTCCCCTTTCGTACCTGACTTGAAGATCACGGTATTCGAACGACATGACATCCTGTCCACATCGGGCGGCGCCATCAACTTGACGCCTGTTGCACAACGCCATCTTGCACAGCTTGGGGTTTTGGATGAACTGGATCGAATGGGTCCCGAAGGCGGAGCGGAGGTGGATGCAATCGAGCTCTATTCTATGCGATCCGGTCACTCCATTGGCTCCATTGACTTTGTCGATCACCGGGGCAATGGATACGGGGGATACAAGGGTCGACGAGTCATGCGGATCGTGCTGTCGGTGGCAATGATGACGATGATAGAGCGGACAGCCAACATTGAGGTTGTTTTCGGCAAGAAGGTTGTTGGCGGAGAGGAAATCAACGACAAAGCCGTGATACATTTTGAAGATGGCACGGAAGCCGTGGGTGATCTCGTCGCTGGCTGCGATGGAGTTCATTCGGCAGTTCGCAGCCGATGGGTTGATCCCGACACTCCTTCTCAGTACACGGGAATGTCATTCCTGCAGGCCAATATACTATCCGAAGATGTTTCATCACCCATTCACTTCCGCTCGTCTGCGCTGAACGTTTCTCGACACGGCTCAGTGTTAACGAGTTTCTGTGATCGTGATCGCGAACAGATTTTTGCCGCTGCTATTGTGCAGTTTAGCCAGGAAGACCTGGACTACTATCGACTCGAAGCCGGGCAGGACTGGGCAACGCAAAATCGAATTCGGGCCGCTCTGCGTAACGAAATGCGAGAGCGCTTTGGAAAATGCGCGATGCCTTGTATTCGAGATATGGTGGACAGCAAGGCTGATTGGATGCTTTACCCCGTCTATCAAGTCCCTCCCGGAGGACGCTGGTGCACAAATCGCGTTATCCTGCTGGGCGATGCAGCTCATGCAGTACGTCTGCTATACCCATTCCCTCTGAAAATCCACTAAAAGCTTTTTTAGATGCCCCCACGGGATGAGTCGGCCGCATACGCCCTGGATGACGCAATACTTTTTGCCCGTATCCTAGCACAGTATCGCTCGGAATCCCTGACAGAGGTCTTCGACACGTATGAGAGTCTTCGTCGGGATACAATCAACTATGCATTCAAAGAGTCCCGCCGGATGTGGGACCGAAACCGGGATATGGGTATGCTGGAAGGTCGGCTCAAAGAGTGGATGATGCCTCTTTACCTCCGCAGTCATCGAGATCAGCGAGAGGCTGCATGGGAATTCGATGCAAGCAAAATCACCATCCCATCCGCAGCTCTCAGCGAGGACTTGGTGTCTTTGCACTCCTTTTTGAAGGAGCAAACTCTGTAAAGTCGCGGGCGTGGGCTCTGTGTATGATGTCGGTGTTGGTGTTGGGCGACGGTTGCATGGTTCGGTGTACTGGATAATATCTGTGGCTTGATACTAAAGCATATTTGTTTCTTGTAATGAAATTTTTAACCACCTGGTCGATGAGAGGGCTGCCTAGGTAAAGTCTGCTTACATACGTGGGGATACAATGTTTTCACTTGACTTAAGGGGCAGGAAACACAAAAGGTGCAACGATGACGGACGGTGTTAGACCCATGTCGCTAAAGGACTAGTTGCCTAGACGGATGATCATGCCCATACAACTGCTAACAAATGCTGCCAAAAACATCCTTGGTACTTGAGACGCGCCCAAAGACATCCAAAGAAGGGCCAAAATAAGAAGAAGGCAACTGCCTAAAGGCTCAGGGTTTGGCCCGCGGTACCGACAATGCCGATCTTCACCTTTCCAGACCCCAGCAGAATGTACTAACAGGGCAAAGAGGTCAGGGTTCCCTCCTCGGCAGCGTTCTCACCGTCGCCGAAGTCATTGTCATTGGAGATAGCGTAGCCATCGTCGATTGAATAGAGATGCTTTTTAGAACCCACGAATGTGTTCGACTCAACAAGAAGCTGAGCACCGTCTCGAGTATTGCTACCGTCGCTCACGGTGTCGACGTAGCTGTTGTAGATATGACCAGTACCGAAGCGGCAATAAGGTGCACGGGAATTGATGTTGTACCAATAGTTGTTGTTCTGAGTGACACGTAGGTGACCGGAGTTCTCGTGGCCGTCGACAAGCTGGAGTCTGTTGTGCAGCAGGTCAATGCCACTTTGGTAAATCCGGATCCACGCTGGGGTGCGCCCAGCAGGTTGTGAATTTGGCAAGGTACCTACTTTACCTGTGCCTGATAGTAAAAACGTAGCCTTGATGGAGCATGATGCTGGCTGAGTAATCTGCGTTCGTGGACTTTGTAGGACGAATGAGAAGTAACCTCGGCAACTGCGGGGAAGCGGAGTCGGTCACAGTCCTTCAACTACGGGTTCTTCTCCCCGGGAAGCTTCTTTTGAACAGTACTTCGAATGTCCGGATACTTTCAGTGCGTCACAAAAGCTTTGAGGCCAGAGTCGTACTCTCAATACAAACCGGACAGAGTGTATCTTGGTTATATATTGCGGAACGTTCAACATGGTGGAGACCTTTTCGTCAATACCCAAGGTCGACTATTCACGACTTAAAAGCCCAAAGACCAAGGATGATGAACTTGTAAAGCTTCGAGAGGCCATATTTGTGGTTGGATTTCTGTATCTGACCAATACGGGTCTGGAAGTGAGAGTGATCGTGATCGTGATGCAGTTTCCGAGGGGAGGCGCTGACCAGGTTGTAGGATCTTATCCGCCGAACCCACGAGGCACTGCCGCAGCTTTTTGCTCTCCCAGCGGACGTAAAGGAGGAATGCAACATGATAAACTCTCCATCCTTCCTAGGATATACTAGACTCGGTGCTGAAACAACGGCAGCCAAGACCGATCTTCGCGAGGTAATCGTCCCACTATCTTCAACTGAACAGTGAACTAAAGCATATGGTCAAAGCAATTTGATTTCGGCACCCCGGGGATGAAGCCATGGACTAGCCAGGATCCATTCTGGCAAAGACTTGAAGGGTCAAACCAGGTACGCCGTTTGGTGCGCTCCGACTCATATATGTTTTTGACAACGGGAAACAGTACCCCAAACATCCTGGAGCACAATCTCTCGTGGAGGAATACATCACCAGCATTGACAGGCTGGCACAGAGCTTTGTGCATCTGGTAGCAGAATGTCTATCCCTTCCTAGCGACACCTTTGACGAGTTCAAAGGTAAAATGAGTCGACTGAAATTCGTCAAGTATCCGCAATCAGCGCCTGAATCCCAAGGCGTTGGCCCGCACAAGGATTCGGCTGGCCTGTTCACTTTCCTGTCACAGGATGACTCGGGTGGCCTGCAGGTCCTCAATAAGAATGGTGAATGGATTGATGTCCCTCCAGTCGACGGTAGCCTGGTTGTCAACATCCAGCAGGGGTTCGAGGCTATCACAGGAGGCGTCTGTGCAGCCACCACTCACCGGGTTGTCGTAAGTGGATTTCTTACGCATTGGTTTCTGGAATACCCACTAAATCAAAACTCACAGGCACCTACTTCCAGGACCCGATATAGTATTCCCTACTTTCTTGGGGTTAGGTTGGATCTGACGCTGGAAAAATTGAAGGAATCCGCCGCTCATATTGTGTCTTGTATCCCTGCCTCGGATGACCGCAAAAAGCGCGCAGTTGACGTCCCAAGTGAATTCCTGTCACCCCTTTATTCCTGCGTAAGTATAAACGATCCGTGTGCTGTGGTCGGCCCTGACAAATTGCTAGTTTGGAGAGGCGCATCTGAGAAATCGCATACTGAGCCATCCCGATGTCGGACAGCGGTGGTATCCAGAGCTGTATTCGAAGTACTCTCAGCAAACTCTCAAGTAGCACTCGAGCTTCATCATGATATGAAACGAATATTCGTGGATAGGAAATCCCTAGGTACACATCGTAGCATAGGCAGCCCGGAATGTCATTGTGTTCATCTTCGCTCTTTACTTCACCTGCCGCCACTGCCATTCCTTTTCCGCGCCTTTCAATCTGCTTTTTTCATTCTCCCTTTCAATAGTTCATTGAAAAGCACGTCTGGCTCCGGAATTCACCAATCATCGCCCAGCGCACGGTCCCAAATTTTGTCCCTGACAAAAATTTGCTGGACGACGGCAGTCTAAACTCTCCTCAACCTCTTGGCCGAACGGAAAGGGGTATTTACAAATCAGTGTTCAAGTCAGAGAATTCTTCCTGCTGCTTCGAGCCGGTCTACCAACTCGGAAAAAGCCTCGGTGATGTTTGTTTCATGGAACTGACCACCGAGACAAGCAACGACGGCGTCACGGAATGCATCACCAGCGTAAAATCCCAAACGGACCTGCGCGTGCTTGAAAAGCTTGTTCTGCACCGCGACTGGACTGTGGGCCATATTAGAGGCAACCAGGGCCCCGTTGTCAAGTTGGTCCGCTCGTGACCAGAGGCCGATTTCCAGCAGGATGACGCCGAGGGCTACATGCAGGTTTTGTCAGTAAGTCCTCGCGCTGGGATCATCGGCGGGACAAAAATACCATACAGATCATGGATCTTCTCAAATCGATTGGTCGGTTGTCCCCAGCGAGTCGGATGTCGATAGACGTTCCGTTTAATCGCAGATTCCCCAATCTGGTCGGAAAAGTCCGACTCCTGGCGCGAGTATTCGAAACCAACCAACCGCGGATCCTCCAATGCCTTCTCCATTTCGGATAGCTCGTTGCCCGGCGGAAACAAAAGCACGTTTTCCGGCCGTAGTGACTTGTGCACCCACGAGTAGGTGTGCAGCCGTTGCAGACACAGGGCGAGTTTGCAGGCGAGGCGTATCCTCGCGGAGAGAGACGGGCGTCCGCCTTTATACTTGGCATCGAGGATGCTGGCGAGCGTTGTAGGTGCGGGTGCAGATGGAAGAAGATAGACCAGTCCAAAGCGTGACCTTGGGGTTTCCTCAAAGTAGTGTGTACACTGCAGCACCCTCAGGGCCGGATCCGAGATGGGAGCTTCGTGGAGCAGGGCTGCCAACTGAAGGACTCGATGCCGGACCACAGTATCGCTGAGGGCACTCCTCCTTCCAGGAGCGGCATACTGCTTGTATTCGGCCATGTAGTGGCCATCCGAGCCTTTCAGGGTCCCCAGCTCAAAAGCGCCGACCTGTGAAATCGGACAAAAGTCTTTGGGAATTGCCTCCTTCGCCTGGGACTGGGAATGCATGAATGCTGGGCCGGCCACGAGCAACTTGCGCACCCCCATGCCGCGCAGCAAGCCGACATTTTTGGCGTCGTTATCCTCTTCGAGCTTTTGCAGCCGCTCAAGCGTCTGGAAGAAGGAAAGAGGCCACCACGCCGCTTCCAGCAGGGTCTGTGTTCTCTGTGTCCATGCCTCGAACTCGGACACAAGTTTCTCGGTGCTGGCCTTGTCGAAGGCAACCCACATCATTTTCCGTGCCCACCCGACGGCTTTTTGTTGCGATGTGTCTGTTCTTTTCTTGTCTAGGGCAAGAAGCTTGATGCGGTCTTCTGGCGACAGGTCTGCCAGGTTGTTCACATCAACTTTGGTTTCCTGCTGGTCCATTTTGTATTGGGTTCGTACAGCCGCGTATTCCATCAGCAGGCCGTAGAGTTGTCGTAAAAGTGCCAGCATGTCGTCGCATATTTTGTCTGGGAGGTGGTCAATCAGACGGCCGTTGATGGCGGGCGAGAACTTGTTCTCGTCAAACAAGACTCGCTCCATCGAGTCCAGCCTGATTCTGGACACTACGAAGCGGAGCCGGAGACGTTCGGCGTCTTTTCCGAAGCCGCTGTAGTTTTTGAGGATGTCGTCGATGGTGGTGCACATGGGCTTCACCAAGACGACGGCACCGAAAACAATGCCGGCTGCCTCCATGTTTTGTTTGGAAATTGGTTGGAATATCGTGCTGGGACGACGATACCGAGATAGACAGATCGGGAGAAGGAGGGGCGGATACGATTTACGAGGCGCTGTAAGCTGCGCTATTCTTAGTCGGGTGGTAAGGGTCATGAGGCTCGATGCGGCTGAGCATCGCCAATGCCCCTCAATATTTGTGCAAGGCCAACCTCAGGTTCCTTTTCTTCAAATCATCGTAATCTTTCAAAGCTTCGAGATGAGTCTTACCTGGGACATCCGCACTGTGCTTGCATCAGAGGCCCCTGCCGATGACTCGGATGGGAAGGCCGCTTCGGGCGCCGAAGCATCTCTCAGGAGGCTGGAGCCCATCGATATCTGGAACTACTTGATCAGTCTGAGCGAGGATGGATCGGGGTCCAAGTCCGACTCGGAAACGGATTATCCCAAGCTGCGGCATTACAAAGCCACTGACTTCGAGCAGGGCTGGGATGCAGTAGCGAAATACGTTGGCGACGGCGCTTCGTACAGCGTCGACAAATGCACCCTCGACCGGATGATAGACGGGAAACCCGTCGTTGTGGCCGTCAAGAAGCTCAAAGTCTTCCAGGAGCACAGTTACCGCGACGAAGCCAACTCGGCTGCTCACCAACGCTCCGTGGCCACAGTTCTGAAGGAGCTCCGCATTCTCACGCATCCGCCCCTGCAGTGGCATCTCAACATCGTCTCTCTGCTCGGTTATCGATCTGAATTTGCGTCTGGGTCCTCAAGCTCTCTGTACAGCACCAATGTATCTCTCGTCGCCGAGTTTGCTCCCTTCGGGACCCTGAGGGATTTCTGCCAGAGCTTGTCTCCTGACAAGAAGCTCGACCTTCTCACCAAGGCCCACCTCATGCATGACATTGCGAGCGGCATCGAGGCTCTCCACAAGTGCGCCATAGCCCACGGGGATGTCAAGATGGAGAACACGCTCGTCTTTGAGGGCCATGGCCGGCCCTATCTTGCCAAGTTGTCCGACTTTGGCCACTCGCTCGTCGATCTCCACACGCCCGAGGGGGAGAGTCAGGTCTACCTGGGTACACCGATCTTCAACGCCCCAGAAATACGATCTAGGAGTCATTTCGTCCCGATGGAGCCGGAATCACTGTTCAAGTGCGACATCTACTCGTTTGGACTTCTCTGCTGGGAGTTGATCTTGGGAGGCGTGCGATATTACAAGACTCTCGGTGAGTTGGTGGGCACCGAGGACATCACGGCGGCCGTGTCTCGACTCAGCACCCTACCAAAGGATGAGCTGCTTTTCCGGAGCATACATGGGAGCGAAGACGCCTCATTTGTCCAAATCATCGTAAACCGCGTTCTCCAGGCATGTCTGAAGGACGAACCGAACGATCGTGAGGACATACACACAGTTGTTAAATATTTCCGTCAGCAGCAGGCTTTCAGCAATAAGCTCTGGATGTTAGTGCTCCAATCCATATCCCTGCCTTCTACTAACCAGCGTCCTAGGCGGCAAATAGGCCTCTCTTCCACCCACGACAAAGACAAGCCGTGGGCCGCTCCCCTGAAACCTTTTTTCGGGGCTGACAGGCCATCCGTAGCACCATTGGCAATCCCACGGATGCCGCTTGTGGTGCAAACTGATCTGATTGACCAACTCCGCTCTGCAGTTGAAACGTCAACGTCGAAGGTTGACAAGAGACGGTCCCTATTCGACCTCGCCACATGCCACCTGTCTGGTATCGGGACAGAGAAAGCCGATATCCCCAAGGCACTGGGGCTTCTCGCCGAGGCCGCACAGCTGGGTAGTTATAAGGCTCTCACCCTCGTCTTTCGACTCCATGAGGCTCTCCTGGGCGAAGTGCCCCCGGAGTTGTGGGAGATCAACCACCCCATCACCAGGCTCGAGAAGTCTCTGTCCCAGCTTGACAGCCGAATGTACTTTACCGAGCGGCTTCGGGGGCATGAGAAAATGCAGCAAGCGGATGCGCTAAACGGCATATTTGACATACGACAGAAGGGCGAGACAATTCTCCAAGGGGTTCATCTCCAAGATGCACACGGCAGGTTGCAAGAATTTCAAGGGCTGTGCGCTGAGGACCTCGAATGCATTTCAAATCTGGAGGAAGACGACTCAGACATGCCCCAGATCCAAGGGAATTTACTGATCACTGCAGCCCGCCTGGGTTTACTGCCGCTGGTCGAGTCTTTACTTGCCCGTCGAGTAGCAGATAAGGCTTTGAGCGAAGATGTACTCACAGCTGCTTGTCGCGGCGGTCATATCGACATGCTTCGACTGCTACTCAGCAAAGGAGTCTCGATGCTGTCAGCAGGCAGCGACCGGGCCACGCCACTGCACTGGCTCGGGGGATTCTCACCGGGCGAGACTGGCGTCGCTCTCGAACTTCTGCTCTCCGTACCAGGAGGCAAGGAATCCCTGCTACAAAGCACCCCGGATCCTGGAATCCAGATTGGTGACTGCCTGGTCTCAGGCACACCGCTAGAAATCGCCATCGCGACCAATAACACCCCCCTCGTCCAAGCTTTCCTCGCGATAAACCTCGACATAAACCCCCAAGACCACCCCAAGTCTATCGGCTGGACCACCAACACCTACCCTCTCGCCGTCGCCCTCAACCTCAACCACCTCCTGCCCTTGCTCTTCGACTCTGAAAAAACCTATCGCTCCTCCCTCTGGACTACACCCTCCTTCCCACCCCTAACTCTCTTCGACCTCACCCACCCACACGACCCCCTCCTCCCCCTCCTAATCCACAGCTACACCCTCCCTACCGCCCTCTCCTCGACTATCACCTTTATCCTTTCTATCGGCACCACCACCCTCAACTCCCGCTCCCCCTCCGGCACCACCCCTCTCTCCCACGCTGTCCGCTACTCTCCCTGCCGCTTCTCCCTCGAGCCTATCCCATCTCTTATCTCCCTCGGGGCGCGCTTTAGCCCCGCCGAAGAAGCCGAACCCCTGTCCCTCACCTCCACTATTCTTAAGCGCCGCGACGCCGCCGCCCCATCTATAATCTCCTACCTCCTCTCAACAAACCTCCTCCCGCTCGATGTGAACGTCCTCACCGCGGCGCTGCACGCCGGGAACACCGCGGTCGCGTCCGCAATCCTCGACACGCGTATTGCCGGCCGGGGGGTAGACCCCAACGCGCCGCTGGTCGCAGGCGAGATGCGTATGCCGCTGCTGTTTGTGGCGATAGGACTAGGCAACGCAGCCATAGTACGGCTCCTCCTTGATCGCGGCGCGAGGCTGGATATACGCTGGGATGATAAGGACCCGCTCGAGGCAGCGGTGACGGCGTCGAACTGCGATGGCGATACCATTGACTTGCTCCTAGAGCGTGGTGCGGCGGTTGAGCTAGTTGGGCATACTATCCTCCACTGCGCGGCGATAGGGCGGGCGACAGTGAGGGGGGTGCATGTGCTCTTCCACCTACTGGAGCATGAGCGGGTCAGGGCGCTAGTGAATACCTGCGTGGAAGGGGTAACAGCGCTGGGGATGGCGGTGTTCGCGGGGAACGTGTCGGGGGTGTATGCGCTGTTGCAGGCTGGGGCGGTGGTTGAGTCGGGGGAGGTGTTGGAGCGGCTGGTGGGCATAGCGGTGGAGGCGGGGCGCCGGCCAAGGACGGCGTCGCCGACGTGGACCAAGCGGGCGCCGAATAGGGAGGAGCTGTATCAGTGGCGGGTGGGAATGGAGGAGATTGTGCTGGCGTTGCTGGATCGGGGGGCCCCGGGACATGGACGGACGAGACTGCATGTTGCGGTGCAGTTAGGGAATCGGCCGAGGGTGGTGGAGTTGGTGGAGGAGGGGGAGATGCGTATATCTGTGGGGGATCGGGAGAGGTTCACGCCGGGGGCATTATTAGAGGATATAGAAGGGTTGGAGGAGGCGGGGGAGGAGGAGGAATATCTCGAGGAGCTAAGACAGCTGAGGGAGTATGTACAGGAGAGGATGATCGAGGAGACGATCGCGCTTTCGACTACCCTGGAAGGCCTTGAGCGATGGCTAGGTGATCATCCGGTTTCCCCCAACGACGACGAAGAGAACAGGAACGCCATCGCCGACCTAGAAGGGACACTTCAAAAACTCAAGCTCGAGAGGGAAGAGACGGAGCTCTCCGGCGACGGCACCGAATCGGTTGCTGAGCGGGAGGCAAAGCTGCGAAAGGCCGTCGAGCTACAGAGACAGCGGCTGGGAGACACCAACCTTGCTACCCTGCGCGCCATCACAAATCTGTACGAGTGCCTCGCCAACCAGGGGAAGTTCGAGGAAGCATCCGCGCTACACCAAACCGTCCTCGAGCAACGCCGAGCCCAGCTCCCCCCAGACCACATCGACCTGTGGGAGTCTCTGGTCGACAAAACGTACATGACTTGGGGTCTCGGCAGAGTCCAAGAAGCCAACGACTACGCCGTCGCCCTCTCGCTCAACGCCTCCGACACCTTCGGGGCCCACCACCCTGTCACCATCAAGATCGAGACCGCGCGAGCTGGCATCGAGTCGTCCCTCGGGAACCACGCCGAGGCAGTCCGGATCCAAGAAGCCGTCCTCGAACTCCACAAGCGCGCCTCCCATTCCCAACCTATCTCCGACCCTAACCCCGACCTGGACTTCCACGAGCCGCTGTTCTACCTCCGCACCAGCCTCACCCTCGACTACTGCCGGGTGCAAAACTTCTCCGCCGCCACCGAGCTATCCAACTCCCTATCCTACCGTCTCGACATCGCTAAACCAAAAGAATTCTTCCAAATCTTTGACACCCTCCTGGGCGTCGCGGCCGGGCTCGATCTCCACGCGCAGCACGAGGCTTCCGAGCCGATCCTCACCGCCGTCGTCGAAACCTGCCTCAAGACGCACGGGAAGCGCAAGTCGTACGCCACGCAGACCGCGCTGGAGCGGCTGGCCTCGCACTACGGACAGCGCGGCCTGTGGGAGAAGCAGGCCGAGACGCTGGCAACGCTGGTGGACCAGCTCAAGTCCACCGTGGGCCCCGACCACGCAGACACGATACAGCAGAAGCGGGGGCTGGCTACGGCGTTGGGGAAGTGTGGGAGTTGGGTCGAGGCGGGTCTGCTTCAGGAGCAGGTGCTAAAGGCTCTTGAGGAGCAGCAGCAGCAGCAGCAGGCTTCCTCCCCCAACGGTATCCCGTCCCCGTCCCCGTCCCCGTCCCTAGAGTTAGAAATCGCCGCCATCAAAACTTCCCTCTGCGAGACCCTCCGGCACCAAAACCAGCTCACCCGCTCCGAGTCCCACGGCTGGGACGCCGTGCATTCCTACCGTGCGGCCCTCGCAGACCACGCGACGACCCTCTCCGCCGAGCTGGCGCTCGGCCTCACCCTCTCCTTCGCCTCCAAACCCACCGAAGCCATCACCCTCCTCGAGCGGCGCGTCGCCTCCACCGTCCGCACGCACGGCGAGTCGCACATGGAGACCGGCGTCGCGGCCCAGGCGCTCTGCAGCGCGCTGCTCCGCGCGAGGCGGCACGCCGAGGCGGAGACGCAGGCGGTGCGGTGTCTGGAGATTGCGCGCGCCGTCCCCGAGGCCGACGACGAGACGGTGGGGATCGCGTTGTACATGGTGGCAATGTGCAAGGCGCAACGGGGGGATGCGGACGAGGCGCGCGCGCTGCACGCGGCGTCGCTGGAGCGGGGGAGGGGGTTTGCGGGGGACGTCGTGTCGGCGGATATGCTGACGGGGATGGGCGAGCTGGCGAGGCTGCACGTTGAGGCGGGGGATTATGCGGCTGCGGAGCCGCTGTTGAGGGAGATGCAGGGGGCGGCGGAGGCGGATTCGGAGCCCGCGCAGCTGGCGAGTTGCCTCTTGGGGCGGGTGTGCGAGGAGACGGACCGCGGGGGCGAGGCGGTGGATCACTACCGGGCGGCGGCCGAGTCGGCGCGGCGGGTGTTGGGGGATGCGGATGAGACGACGATGGTGTACGTGGGGGATCTGGTGCGGGCGTTGGTCGCGGAGGGGGTCATGACGGAGGCGTTCGAGCTGGCAGCGCACCTGCTTAAGTGGCAGAGGGAGATCCGCGGCGAGTACCACGGGGATACGGTCGAGACCAAGAAGGACCTCATCTTTATCTACCCTGCGCTGGGGTTCTGGCCCGAGGCGGAGCGCGTGCAGCGGGACGTGCTGCGGTTTACGGAGACAAAACATGCTGACCAGGTGGAGGATGTGTGCATCCTGCTCGAGGCGCTGGTTGAGTCGTGCGACAGGCAGGGCTGGACGGCCGAGGCCGAGGGGTTCGGTCGGCGGGCCATGGACTTGCGGCTGGCGAGGGAGAGCGTCGAGGACGAGGCCACGCTGCGTAGCATCGCAAACCTGGCGCGCGTTCTCATCGACCATGGCAAGACAGACGAGGCAGAGGGGATGCTCGACCTCGTGCAGCACACATGCCAGCACGTCTTCGACGACGGCGACGATGCACGCGACATCGCCCTTCCAGCGCGGGCCTATCTCCTTTTCAAGCAGGGCCGGCTGGACGAAGCCGTTACCCTCCAACAGAACGTAGTAGTAAACAACCGGGACAACCTCGACGCCATCCTCTTCCTCGTCCAACTGCACGAAAAACTTCGCGACTATGAATCGGCGCGGAGGGTTCTGCGCAAAGCCACCTCAGTTGCCTTTTCCGAGTCGAGCGCAGCCAGCGGGGAGCTCGAAAAGAGCGGGCTGGTCAGAACATTTATCCAAGACGTCCGGCTCAAGACCGCCACAGGGGATGTTGAATATGCCGTCGACATGGGGAAGATGGCCTTGACACGGACCGAGGCGTGGCGTGGGCTGAACTATGCGCACGGGGAGCTCCATCTGGAGTGTCTGCAGGCGATGGAGGCGTTGTATGAAGCGCTAGGCGAGGAAGAAGAGGTGCTTCAGATGAGGTTGAAGGTGAGTTGACTCTTGTTATCGAATCAGACGGCTTCTGCCATGCGTGTGAGTGGTAAATAATTTTGGTTTATTTGGAAAGATCAAAGAGCAGATCCACCGACGAGAAGAGGACAGGAAGCAGCATCTAAAGCAACTGCGGACTGAGGCGGATAGGTTCGAGGAGTTTAGGACTGGTCTTGCAAAACATGACGTTTAAATGTATCTCGACCTGTTGGACCTTTCAGTTTATAACGGTGAAGAAGCAAAATGAGGGCAAGATACAAAGGGTCAGGGTGGTTGCGGCCTTTCGATACGACGTCTTGTTTATTTTTTCAAGGCAAAGGATGATGCGTTGAGCACGTCGACCTTTACAAGCCCATAACGGAGGATATGCTCTCTACGAATCTGTCTTCCAGAACCCCCATGCGATGACGACCGACAACTTGATCCCCGCTGACAACCAGAGAATGGGCGCGATTTCGCCCGTGGCCTTGGTGACCCAACCTCCCACGATGGCACCGACCAGGGTCAAAATGAGGGCCACGACGCGCCGATTGCGTTTTTCATTCCGCAACAGAAAGAGCTTCGGATCCGACATCAGATCACACAGGAGACTCGTAATCACCACGGTCGGAATCTCGTTGAAGCCCAGTGCCCGGCTCGCAACGATCTGGCCCGCCGACTGAAGGCTAAGGAGTACGATCGGGATCTCTTGATCCCATTGCGTCGTTCCCTGCGACTGGCTATCCAAAGCACTCGAGATGAAGCCACCCTGAATGAGTCCGGCGGCGATCAGGATGATACAGCTTTGAATCAGAAATGATAACATTAAGCAACCCCGCCGCCGTGCACCGGCAACTCGATTCAGGCGTGCGAAGAGAAAACATCCCACGATGAAACATCCGATGGATGTCAGAGATCGAGCCCAGCCGTACGGACTTTGGTTCTGGTTCGATGCACCCAGTCCGACAAAGATGGTATTCCCTACAACGCGACGCGCATTAGCTTCTCAACCTGGACGCTTGGGTATCCCGGGAAGGCCTGGGTGGCATCTTACCTGTCTGCATCGATACGAAAGTATTGTAGGCTGCAAAAGTTAGCTTCAACCTTGGGGCAGTCCTCAATGAGTCGCACCGTTGTATATCGTGCTGTCGATTAACCCGGAGGTCAAGCAGCAAGTGAACAGAAACAAGTCCGCGTGTCGAGACTGGACTTCGTCGCCCAAAAAGGCCGTAATCCCGGCCAAGCATCCTTGCTCCTGGTTCATTGCGGATTCCGACGGTTAAAATGAAGGAAGGTGAGGGGTTGAAACGAGGGAAATGGTAGGAAGCCGCTTTTGAGGGCAGAGAGAAATCTCCCCAATGCTTTCTCGCAGGACATCCCAACGAACCCCGTTTAATCAGCGGCATCACCTCCCTTTTTCGCCGAAGTGACCACCCTCCAAGACACAAGAAGAGGGGAAGTTCTGCAGGCGGTTCCGCCGAGCAAGATCGAGACCGATAGTCTGCATAACCGTGAACAAGACAAGGCCAGCCACTATCACATATTGCTTCTCGGCGGACTTCAATCTCGGTCATATTAAGTCGCGAAATGATTGTCCGGGCCGTGGCCTGCGCCGAGGACGCTGACTTTCAAGTCGGATATTGCGCCAAGAATGCCAAGCTGAACGAGGAAGATTCGGTTTTGATGACGAGCTCCTTGGCGGCTCGACTCTTGTCCCGAGATTCGCCAACGGGAGGCGACTATTCTCTCCAGAGACTCACGTACCACCATCCTCAACGGACAGTACCTGCTGCTTTCTTCGATGTGTCTTCTAGCCGGAGCATATGAATTCCCGATGGCTCTGTGATCGTATTATGCGAGCTGTGGTGCACCATGGCCGACCCAACCCATCCTGGGGCCAGCTCAATATCGTCCTCTACGCGCGCACGAGCTTCCCTGGGTTGTTGATCTCCCGCAGTGTAGGTTGCGGAGGTCCCTTGGCGAACCGGGGTTCGATGAGACTGTCTTCGGCCAAGCCGAGCGGGTGGCTTCAAACGATATTATCTTTTTCGGACCAATACATGGTTCTGCATATGCGAGCGCACGCGCATATACGGGCCTCACCCATACTTTTAACCGGTCTCGGGACAAGACTTTAATATCTGATCATGTTATACCTCCGAGCGTAGGGTTATACTGCATCGAGTGATACTGAGTGATCGGTGTACGAAGCTCGATATCACAGCCCTCGATAGTTGCTCTGTTGCATTGGTTGTAATTTCTGCAAACCCTGGCGTTTCGTGTTCCTGGATTGTGTTTCCGAGTCTCATGGGATTATTGCATATTATTCCTATCTCCTAGTGGGTCTGTTAGGGGTAGCGAGGTCATCCGGACTCTGAGGTCGGATCAGTACGACCCCAGTGAAGATAACACAGTATATTGTGTCTTGGCGTAGAGCGAGATGTTGCATTTCCAAGACACCAAGACCTCTCACCTCTTATCCGTGACTCTGGTCCATCACGCTCTTGTTGTCAAGCTCAGCTGTTTTCCCCCATGTGGCTTCGGGGCGAAATCACCCGTCCGAAGCAGAGCCTGAAATATAAATTGTGTCATTTCGCTCCCCAGTCGAAGGATGTGTATCACAAGGCTGAGCCACAACCACATATCGTCTATCCGCTCCTTCCGAGGCTGCACCTACGTACATCCAGCCATGACTATCACCATTACCGTTGAGAAGGATTGTTACTACGAGGTGAATGGGACGCGCCTTGAGCCTACCGTGTCTCTCCATGTCATTCCCGCGGCCTCCAAGCTGCGCCGGATGCTAAGAGACACGAAAGATCTGATCGTATGTCCGGGAGTCTACGATGGTCTCTCCGCGCGGGTTGCCATGGAATTGGGCTTCAAAGGACTTTACATGGTGCGGAATCTGGTGTGAATTTACCCATGCAACATGATCAATACTCATGAGGTATGAAGACCGGCGCAGGTACAACAGCTTCCCGGCTAGGGATGGCAGATCTTGGTTTAGCCCAACTCCACGACATGCGGACCAACGCTGAGATGATCGCCAATCTCGATCCATTTGGCCCTCCGCTAATTGCAGATATGGATCATGGTTACGGAGGTAAGCTTGGCAGCCATGCAACAGAGTGCAGGAGCCCCTCGATGGATCGGATCGGAAGCTGATTCTTTTATCGAAAGGACCCCTCATGGTGTCCAAATCCGTTCAGCAGTATATCCAGGCAGGTGTCGCTGGCTTCCACATTGAAGACCAGGTCCAAAATAAGCGCTGTGGCCATCTTGCTGGCAAGAAGGTGGTCGGTCTCGAGGAGTACATGACGCGCATTCGAGCCGCCAAGCTGACAAAAGACCGACTGCACTCGGATATAGTTCTTATTGCACGGACCGATGCATTTCAGCAGCACGGCTACGAGGACTGCATTCGCCGTCTCAAGGCAGCAAGGGATATTGGGGCTGATGTCGGTCTCCTGGAGGGATTCACCTCCAAGGAGCAAGCCCGCCAGGCGGTTCAGGACCTAGCTCCCTGGCCCCTCCTCCTCAACATGGTGGAGAACGGGGCGAGTCCGGTAATTACCACTAAGGAGGCAGAGGAAATGGGATTCCGGATCATGATTTTCTCATTTGCATCGCTAGCCCCAGCCTACCTGGGCATTCGGTCGGCCCTGATGCACCTAAAGACCGAAGGCGTCGTTGGAACCCCCGAAGGGCTTGGACCTCGCAAGCTGTTTGAAGTCTGTGGTCTTATGGAATCTATGAAGATGGATACAGAGGCGGGAGGTGATGGCTTTGCCAATGGCGTTTGATGAGACACCGGAGAACTTTATGTTCGATAGCTAGCTCATGCCTATTCTGATTGCAAACAATACCGTCTCTCGTGATTCCTGATTAGAGGTGCCTTCCATAGAGCTATAGATCCTAGCACGAGTTTTCTCTATCTGTACTCCCATGTGTCGCTCCCGGGCTCGTTGTCACAAGCTCCTTCTCTACGACCAATTCACCTCCAGGCCAAGCTCTAAAAAGCAGTGGCCAAAGGCTTCGCGCGACCACGTCATTAACCGGGTCTTCTGCTGCGAGGCTTGTCATGTGCTCCTCACGAAATCGTCTTCCCGGAGAGCTCCACCAGAAATAATAGAAATCGCCTTGTCGTTCCAGTTTCCTTTTAAAGTCTATACATTGCCACAGTAAAGCTTTGAGTTGCTTTGTCCGCAGTTTTGTATCGGTAACAGAAAGATGAGAGAACCTTTCCTCCAGGCTTTGTGCAATTCGATCACAATCAGCTTCGATATCAGGCTTTGCAAGTGATGCAGACGCACTGCTCATTGCACAGCGCCAATGCTGCCAGATATGAGACGGACCTGTTCTCGTTAGACCACGTGATGATTATTGACGGTTCTCAAGGGAACGTACAAGTGTTTTGTATCTCTTTATCGATGTAATAGACATGGTCGCCAAAACTCTCATTCAATCCTACCATGAAGCGTGCGAGGATTGATTGGAAAATATGCTGCGACAGATCTGCGTGGACTTGGGAGGCTATCTCCATCGGGTCGAAAGGTTGCTCACACAGCTCGAATGAGACATCTTCGATATCCAACATAGTTGGACTTTTTTCAATTTGGGAGCGACAGTAATGTTCCTTCGCCCAAGAATCAGTGTCTTGGTAAATCTTCCGCATTGTCAGTGCTGCTTCTCCTTGGTCGAAGCAATCTGTCCACTTCTCGAGCCCGGTGAGCTTGGCCATAAGCTCACGATTTTCTGCCTCTGCCATTTTCCGAGCCTCGTCGGTCAGTTCACTTTGCTGACGTACTCTTTCGACATTATCAAGTTCTTCCTGGAGGTTTTTGCAGACTTGTTGGAAACTTTCGAGCTCGGACATAAGAGAAGATTGGTCCTCGGCCGACATAAAGCTACCCCCATCAGAGGATGACTTTGCTCCTTCGTAGGTATTATACTCTGGTAGGGCTGTGGTCATTTCGCTCTATTTGACTTACGGTCAGGTTCACCTTGTAGAATGAGTTTTGAAAACACATTCCAAGACGCGCGGGACAAAGCGTCCTTTTTCGAATGAGCGAACTAAAAGCGGTGTGGGGGGACTGTCTGCGTGTGAAAAGCCAATCAACCCTAGGCTAAATTCATGGAAATGCAATGGATCTCCCTTATATGCCTAGTCTCCGACACTCGATGTGGTGTCGGGCAACAGTCAATGACACAAAACACCGGTAATCAATTTTTGAGGAACGCACAGCCACCCCTATAAATACGCCTGGCGTTTGATATATTGCGCAGAGATTTCAAATTAAAATCATTCGTAGAGTGTCATCTTTTGTAGCCCTGATCCATGAACGGCTTGAAGCGGGGCAACGAAAGCCATCTGGCTCCATGAAAAGACCTTGTTATGCCCACCATACACAAAAACTTCAAAGCGACCCACAAAATGATCATCTACCCAGACACGACTGCCGGAGATTTCATCTGTTTTTATGGTGATCTCGGCTCCCCTAGGGACGTTGACAATCCTGTGACTCGAGCTAGTCGCGTTGGCCCAGATCCTTCCAGGCTCAGCACTGTTGAATCCATCGGTTTCCGCAACAGAGCGAAGAGGGTATGACCATCCATCAACGACAAAAGTCAAGTGGCCATCTTCTGATAACGAGAGTGTCGCGTCCTTTGATTCAATCGTAAAAGCGCCGGAGGTATCTAACCGCAGGGTATAGTTCATGCCCTTACTGCCAAGTCCGATCTGATAGCCCTGCTGAGGGGGTTTCGAATGAGGTTTGCTCCATGCGAGAAGCGGGCCTGGATGATTCCCGAAAACGCGAAGCTTCCGGTCCAGGTTTTGACCGATCGCATGTTTTGTCAGTTGCTCGATGGACTCATCTAGAGTTGGCTCAAATAGCCTGGGTCCCCGATTTCCTGACCAGGCGCGGGATCCAACAACTGGGATTCCATTTCGAATGGCATAGTACGCCTCCAGTTGAGTAGTCGCATCCGGTCCATTGTCATTCCAGGCTGCCATGATGGCACCCCGAACAGCCTTCGAATCAGGTTGTTCCGTTTTGTTAACTGGGTTGAAGAGCTGCGGAGTCCACTGCCAGCCTTCGACGCCAGCGAAATTCAAAACACGCGCGTTGTTGAAGAAATGAGGATAGGGCGCTGGCGTAATGGGCACATGGTCATTTTTCAATGACAGATAAGCCCACCAGTCCTCAGAGTTGATGATCTGGTACCCATTTTGAGCCAGCTCTACGGGGTCTGATTGACCGTACTGCCAATGCTGAATGGTGATGTTTTTGTCGACTGACCTTGTTTTGGAGGGTTCATAAGTGCCCCAGATGCGAATGTTCTTCTGATGAGTCTGGTAAATGAATTGAGACATCTCATTCACAAAGCTGATATAGTCGTCGGCCAAAGTGGGCTCGTATTCATCGGCACCAATGTGAATTTCCTTGGTGTGGAACCACGGGAGGAATTCCGACCAGATAGACTTGACCAGAGGAATGGTTTCTGGGTGGGACAGGTTCAATAGATCCTGTTGGTCCAATGCCAATTCCGGCATCCATTTGGTCACTGATAGACAATGTCCCGGGGCTTCAATTTCGGGCATCACCGTGATTCCTCGCTGGGCACAATGGCTTTGGAAGTCATCAAAGTCGGAGCGCGACAAAGTCTCATTAATTCGCTGGACAAGAGGCATCAGCTCCGGACTCTCAGGCCGCAGAGCAAATTGCGAGTACACTTGGTTCCAAGTCACATTGGGCCCTCGGGATAGAGGGTAGTTGTCCGTTGCATGATAGTGAAACTCGGAGAGTTTGAAAAAAGACGCATAGGTGCAAAGGTCCTTTAGATAGTCTAAGGAATACCACTTGCGACCGGCATCCAGCATGAAGCCTCTCGTAGCGTATGCTGGTGCATCTTGCACTCGACCAGCCGGAATTGAATGTGGGCCCAGAACGAGTTGCTGGAGGAGCGTTCGAGTCCCCCACCACATTCCTCGCGCTCCTGAGCCAAGGACGAAAACACGGTCGTTCTCGACCAGGAGTTCGTATCCTTCTTCACTTGTCGTACCATCCTCATAGACGAAATTGCGGGTTTCCGACCGGCCGAGAAAAATTCCCCATGCATCTTTTGGGAATTTTTCCACGGTTCGAATGTTCCAGGTACTGTTGGTGAGCTCCTGGAGATCGTCACGAAACGTTCCAGCGAATTGAGATGCCGAAGGTGGAATCAGAGTCAGACCCTTTTGGTCTTTCCATTCCGAAAAATCCCGTTCAACATAGATAACTCGATCCGTGGATGCAAGAGAGAACCCCTTCGAGCCTGAATCTTGAGTAGACTGGACTGGGGGCAGGGTCTGCAGAGCCGAAGCCGCCGTAGCTAGGAACAAGACTTGCCACTTCATCGCGATACAGCCTGGCAAGGGAGAGATCATCCCCTTTTCTTATGTGTTCATGAAAGGGGTGTGGATGGCAGCGTTACATGCCGATCGGCAATGTTTGTTTAGATATGGGACGTGGAGAAGATGGAACGTGGAACGTGGGATGCCACGGCACGAAGCGGGGAGTCCTCCCAACTGCGGGGGTAGTCGACAGATAGGTACACATAAACGTCGAGTAACAAAGACGCGAAATGAATGGACGTCGATTACGGCGCTAATCCATGTACTGATTTGCTCCAATTTGGTAGACGGAAGTTTGCTGGCAAAACCCTAAACGGAATTGACAGGACGCGAGAGAAACGGTGATATAAGCCACTGCGATTCGTTGATAACGCACGGATACGAGCTCCTTAGGAGACGGTTAGAGTGGCGCTCCGCTCTTCCGCAATGTTTGCGAGATTTCACGGAAGACCATTTCGAGACGTTGAGACGGCTCGTTAGGCCTGAACAGTCCCACGGCCACGTCGTTGCATCTCGTGCAAACATCAAAGTCCCTCAGCCGTACGCGGTCGCTAATAGTCTAAGAGGCCATTCGTGCCCCCCTGTCACCCCAATGCGCCTTTACCTTCGTGCACCTCTTCGCGATCGATTGGCGGAAGGGGCGAGATGAACGGGCGAACAAGGTTTCACTCCTGCAGCAACAGTCTCACGCGGACTCGGAGATGACCAAGGGCCGGGTGTCCCTGAGTTGGTCCATTCTGCGCATCTCGGCTCCCTTCCTTAGCCATGGAACGACTGGCAGACAGAGCTCGATCAGCCTCGTCAACGTTATCTCATAGCAGAGGCGAGGCACCGACATCTCATGGGATACCGTTCTCCGGCCATGGCAACAGCGCTTTACTAAAGAGCGATTGGATTACGATGATGAGAATGCTGGACATTCTTCCGTCTGTCCCCTATTCTGTGCATCGGGCATGGAACGATTCACAAATAGGTCTCGACTGAAGGCATCGCGCAGGGACTTCCTGCGTGTGAGATTGAGGCTGAGATATTTCTGCCTTGGGATCCGGGATCGTGAATTAGCATCCTGTTGGCTCGCTGACGGCTGGACGAGAAGTACAAAACCATGGATGGATATCTCACGCTACCAGTCGGACCTTCTATTGTCTTCGCGCACACTCACCATATCCACTATCTCAATTCATGCTACTCGTCAGAATTGCCGCCCCTGACGGGAGAAGTATGGCTCTACCTTTCGATAACCCCACGAAGGCGGGCATTACATATAGAATATCTGTCAGGACTATCACTTTTGTTCGTGTACTCGCCCTGGATTGGTCTGATGGTCCAGGCGGTATCTTCTAGACATATCTGCGGCTGTTAGTCGTGACTTGAGCGAGATCGGCCATAGATATACGAGATCGACTCTGAGACATAGTGAGTGTGATATAAGCCGCCCCTGCGTTGGATCCTGTTGGGCTTTTTCTTTTCGCTCCAGAAATTAGTCTCTGTATTTATCTGACCGCTGCTTGTTGCATCTCTGACATCTCTTCTATTACCCGAATTCTTGTATTCTTTCCGTATTGGACCTGCGGTCCACACAATATCAGAACCTGTGGGGTTGACGCCGAAAATGGCCGCTTTTGAGGCCACACGACCGCCTTTCCACCTGTAAATTCTAGCAGCAAGTTGTCGCTTAATACCCGCTATCTGTGGGGCACCATTTTGCACCCGCTAAGCACTTTGAGACGACCTCCTGAACCGACCATTAATAGCATGAAAGAGTGTATTCCTCCTATATCTTTATATATAGCACGAATCCTTCCGGGTGATGATATCCTAAGCGTTGGTTTCTCGTTGTGGCCGCGAAACCCAACGAATTGTCCGAGGTCGACAGCTTCCGAAAATACAACAGCATTTCATAATTGATTCAACGATGAATGTCAAATGTTCCTCTTAAAAAAGGACTGGATAATCCCTATATTGCTCGCCTCGTATTCCTAGAGTTCAACTGTGCTATTATCTTTCAAGAAGGTGTTGGGCTGCACAAACTTCCACTTCGGCTCCGGATTCGACACTGCAATTTGCCTCTATGACTCATACTCGCTCTCAGCAGCACTCAGGGCTTCGTAGAAAGGCTGGTATGCATCAACATCGGCGGTACAGCGCCTTATGTGGATCTTGCATAGCATTCGCCCTATTGACGGTTTACCGTGTGAGATGATCTTAGAGTGGTCAACCCAGGCATAGAGCGTTTTCTCGATGGGGCTGTGCTCTACACTCAGGACACCAGCCCCGTCTTGTAGGATGTGCTTGAATATCGTGAATTGAGCCTTTAGTCTGAACCAAAGTGATAAGTGGTTACTCCTTTTGTAAACATCGTTATAATGTCAAGTGTCGAAGCTCACCTGGTCATAGGGAGCATAGAAAAGCTCCAGCAGCATGATAGTTTGTATGATGATGGTGTTTAACCGCCAGACACCTTGGAGAGAAAACCCGACTGCGCACTAGTTAACAACTAGGAATTTAATCCATCCTTTTCTTTGGCGGGTTCATCGCTGCAATAGGTAACTGATGCCATGTAAGTATAAAAAGGAAACTCTGAAAGGAGTGCAAGTATACATATTACAGTCCTGCAATTGGCTCATTCAGCCGGTTATGAACGTGGACATTGAAAAGACGTCAGCCCGTTCTCTATTGCTTTAGATGATGAAGTTAAATTATCATTAGTGATTATAAAAAGCCGACAATTTCAGTAACGAACTTGTCATGGCGAGAAACATTCCAACATCAATCAATCAACAATTATTCATTTGCCCAATGTAGCTTGCCTCTAGATACAGCCGCTATGCGGGAGTGCTGTCAGGCCTGCCTGACAGCCGAGAAAATGGCTTGCTGAGCCCTCTGTGGTCCTAAGTGCCTCTTATTTTAAACCAGAGGACGTGAGCTGTAGAATAGAAATGACGACAAAGGAAAAACAAAAGGAGAAAGGTGACTGTCTTCACACCCGAGTCCCCACGGTCTTTTCCCGCGATAATCCAACACCACGACGAGTCGACATGAGCCGTTCCTCCGGCTGGAGCAGCCGCTTTATGCGACATTTTTAACAACAGAGTCCACTGCCTGAAACTGTTCCAAGGCCCTAAGTTGATCATGAACTTGGCTACAGCCGGGGCTGCGACCTTTTGTCGGAGCAATTAGTCATGTTCGGTAGCCGTCGACACGCCTTCAATGCGCGACTCAATGCGCGACTTCCCAGCACGGGACAAATCCTTGTTAGTCCAATGTCGGTAGGGGTCCAGTTATCCGCAGCCAGAACCTTCTTGGCCCGTAGGAATGAAGCCATCACATCCCCCAACTTGTGCACATTGTATTGGAGGAGTTCGAGCGATTTCATTGTTGCTGGATCTCGTTCTCATTCTCTTCGTCACTGTCAGAAGCGGAACTGCTGTTGTAGTCCCCATGGTTTCTGAGGCCGTGATCTGGTTGGTATGGTTCGCTTGTAATGAACATCGGCGATGATCTTGGTACCGGTGCTAGGGCCGTGGATTTGCGATATCTCAGTCTAAGCATCAGGGACCGGGATTCCGGACTAGAGGTGTCCAGTTCTGGAAGGTTAGGCTGTAGATCTGGGGTGATCCGGTCGTTGATAGTAGTAACTTCGTTGGTAAGTAAAGATAAGGATGACATTTCTTCTCCGGCCTGAATGGGTGGCAGTTGGGACCAGAAGGTCTCGTCTGGCTGTTCATCCATGACATCCCCGGCCTCCGCCATCCTTTTCTTCTTAAACACAGTAAAGATGTCGTTTGACGGGCGTGCTGATGTTGACCCTGCTGCCGTTGCTGCTGCTGCGACGGCCGGGTAATCCGGCCTGGGTTTGTAGACGGAGCATTATCCGTATGCTCTAATAGAGGGATAATTCCCTCTTTAGATTTGTTCTTGGAGGGAGCCTTTCAGTCGGCCCCGCTTAGGCTTAGGCTGTAAACGTTGAAATTTCACCTTTTCCCCATTTCAATGACATTTCAAAGTGCCGTTGTCTGATGAGCCAATAACGAGCCAGCATCTCAACGTTCTGTCATCTTATTGTTCGAATATATTGCAACGAGATGTTTGATATAACTTGAATATGCTCAGGATGCTCCCATTCCTTCTAGCTATATGTTTTTAAATGGCCTATATTTTGCAACCCGATTCTTTTTACGCTACAGCGATCTCGGAGTATTAAGCGGAGTGGTCGTTAGGACATTTTTGCTGCCCAGCCTGGCCAGTTACGTGAATCTAGCGGCAGAGTAGTTTAAGGCAAATTGAGCAGCAACATTTGCCAATGTTGGGTGGGCCTTACGGAAAGATTCAGTTCTGGCGGTAGATAAATGTCCGAGAGACCACGGGGATGTTTGTAATCAACCCGGACGCGATCTCGGTTCCGCTCGCTTACCTGTTACGTTACTAAAATGGCGGGCCACATTACGGATAATACATTATTCCGGCCTACTGTTTCGCGACCCACTCACTAATATCGACCTGAGCTGCATCCTGGTAGTTAAGTAATATGCAGTGGGCCACGGGTACTCGTAAAAGGCCGGGGGGTGCATCAATTAGTCCTGTTGGAACCTTGCTGACTGCTACTTACGTATGTCTAAACTTAAATCGTTTCTCCGCGGCCCGAGGAGAACCACTCGGTATCGCACGTTGGCCTATGAAAGCGACTAGCCATCGGTTAGCCATTGACCACATTTCCGACATCCCTCAAAGGAGCGAACTGTGTAAGAAACCGGCGACGAGGGCTTTAAAACATGGTGAGGCTTCCCCTTCCAAGGGATATTAATCTCGATCTTGACAAATACATCAATCGTTTCATTCCTCCGTCTCAACTGCACCGTCTTCCTAGACCGATTTCGAGATTCCTTGGACACCGAGAGGCCTCAACCGGCGAGATCGGAGACGTGCTTGTCTGCGCTTGGTCATTTATCGGGGCATTCTGTGGCATAATACTAGTCGCTGGGGTTTTCCGATCCAGCGCCTTGATACAATCGCATCATCCTCCCTTAATTATCGCCAGCCTAGTGAGCTACCTCTTACAGCAGTATTATGGATTACACAGACAGTCTAATACCATCATAGGGGGCAACTGCAATACTCGATTACCACACAATCCAGTCACCATTGGCGCAGCCGCGAAGCTCTATTCTTGGCCATGCTTTCTCTGCGATAGTAGGCGTCGGTGTTACAAAACTTTTCATGCTCAGGTCCGACTTTGAGAGCCTGAGATGGATTGCTGGTGCGGTTTCTTGTGCCCTTGCATCTAGTGTGATGGGCATCATAAATACAGTGCACCCGCCAGGGGGGGCCACAGCGCTTCTTGCTGCAGTTGATCCTCTAATTAGTACACTTGGGTGGTATTTCGTGGCTCTGGTCGTCCTTGGATCGCTCCTCATGTTGCTTTGTGCGCTTTTTATAAACAATATTCAACGGCAATTCCCGGTATTCTGGTGGACACCGCGGGATGTGGGTAAGCGGACAAAAAACGATATTGAGATATCGTCTCACGTGGAAGAGGGAACTTTAAATGAGTTCCTTGTTCGCATCGGTCCAATCTCTGAACGCGATACGGTCATCATCACGCCAGGTCACATCGTTGTTCCCAAGGAGGTGGGTCTTGGATTAGAAGAACAGGGTGTTCTTGAGATACTACGGGATCGTCTACGTGAAATTTCCCGGCGTTCCTATATTTGAAAAGATTTTGTGAGGCGGAATGAACTGTCAAAATGGTCAGAAATCCGTTCATTGCGGGAATAAAGATCCTAGGAGCGTATATACTTACACCGATAGCGTAGTTTACATAGACGTTTACGATAGAAGCGAAATCGAGCTCATCGGGATATGAACGTAACTGACTAGAAAGGGTATTGTCGAGCATAGGGAGAGGCACAATCCTACAAGAAGACGACGGGGTGCCGGAGCCAAAGGCTAGTCTATCAAGGTAAAACGAGGACCGGGATTATGGCAATAAAAATTTTTACTTTTCCCCAAAACCACAATGTGGTAGAGTAGCTAAATCGTCTTGACAATATATAATTTTCAGGCAAAATTAATCATACTTTAATCTACGATATATCTTATAATATTATACTGGTCCTCTCTCCCCTCCTTTCCTTCTCGTTCGAAATCCTTGATCTGAGTCAAATCCACGCGACCAATATAATCATAGTCCAGACCCTGTGTATCACCATCGGTGGCATTTTCATAAAAAACCATTCGGCTAATGGCGGGATTGTCGACAATGATTTAGGCTAGGTCGTTCTTCATAGCGTGGACACGCCTATTCCGTGCTACATAGATGAACACAACTTGCCGCGCTTGACCTTGTTGATTAACGATGCTTTTTAACATCGACACTATAGGCGTCAGACCCACGCCGCCGCTGATCAACACGGCCGGAGTGGTCGCATTTATATCGAGCACGAAGTCACCGAACGGCATGCTCATGTCTACCTCTGCGCTAATAGGTAGTGTCTCATAAAGGACATTTGATATCTGACTAGCTGGCTTCGAATCGCTCGCAAACTCTCGCTTAACTGAAATCCGGAAGTGACCACCACTTAGTACGTCGGACAGACTATACTGTCGAGGCTGATAGGAACCTAGCTTAGGAACGTAGCATCGTACACTCACAAACTGGCTAGGCTTGTACTTCGGTAGAGCGTCCTTATCGACAGGGGTGAGATAGAAGGAGATGATTTCGTCGCTTTCGGACACCTTGTTGGATATAAAGAACTTCCGCTATCCTTTCCAGCCGCCGAATGTCTTAAGACTCTGTTGATAGATGCCAGCCTCGAAGTTAATAAAAATGTCGGCCAGCTCCTAGTATACCGCGGCGCACATATTAGAGTATATAGCTTATGTGACCTAATAACCTAATAACCTAATTGTCACGACTTAAAATATATATAAATATATAGTATTCGACGAGATTACAAAACTAAGGAAGAAACTAAGTCTGTGGGCACCACGAGGTTATAAACAACCCTCATGCCCTAACCTAGTTAGTCCCCCTCGCCTCCACAGTCACATGCCTCTATCATATAGCCTCATTATATAACTGTCTATCCAGTCCTCAACACACACTATGCGTTATATAGCCCCCTTCTTTAAAGAGACTCGCCCTATGTGAAGGGTTAATACCGAGGTTATATTAGACATAGACATAGGCATTGACATTTCCCTCCCATGGGAAGGACCCTCCTTCCCACGTCCTTCCCATGGGAAATTTTTTTAGTCCCATAGACACCTAATTTGGCCTGATTTGGCCTTATTTTGGCCTTATTTTGGCCTGATTTTTATGCAAAACTGTCTGTTATTTATAAGTGTTTTGGTCCAAACACTTACTACTCTCACTTTTCTCCCTTTCTCACTAGGTAATTGTCAGAATCTCGGTGCATATATCTATATGACACAGCATACACAGAAGTGTATCAACTTCCAATTCAACATATGGAAGTAAAAGTTCTGCCCTACGTTACCGCCTTTCATCCAAACGTCCAAGTTCTTTTACTTATCTCTCACTTTACTCTCACTAACCTATACAACCTTGGTTAGTTACAACCTAGGCCTTACTATATGATCTAGGCCTCACTAGATGACGTTCTCTTTTATTACCCCTCACCTAGTGACGTACGATATGATGTTATTGATATTGAAGAAATTTGCCTCATTTCTGTCTATAAATCTAGCTCAGAAGCCAGACTGAATTAAAAAAGAGCTTTCATCTCAATTATCTCCCACTATCCTTTCTTTCACCTAAAGGGCAGGCTAGGGAGGTGCCTTTTATCTTAACTTCTTATTTTACTAAGGCCTAGTTAACACACCACTAGTGTAACTGACCTTATATATAATTCACGGGGTTAATAATTAGCTATCATACCTTATTGGTAGCTTTCCTCGACGGTTGGTGGCAGTGGCAAATAGGCAAATACTATATCCAAGCACAGGACGACCCGAGACGCCGTCTAGGTAACAAACAATCCCACACGCGGATGACCTAGCATACACTGGGATCCTAGGATAATATAACACTGCCTAAACGCCAGGGCAGGCCATATACGTCAAACACAAACGACGTTGCCACACAATCCGACAGTAATTATATGAAATATGCTTGTTTATAAGGTCTTAAGGGTGGTTTTTCTCAGTCGCATTAGTATTTTAGGCCTATAGAAGTAAAGATGAAGGGTGGTTATAGGAAGTGGACTATAGAGCACTAAAAATATATATTCATATTAAGTACAACACCACTATATTATCTTCTTTAATTTTATTGTAGTATAACACTAGGTTATTTAGGCTTATTTTATTATTTAGTCTAATTTATATAGCTTCTTTTATCTATATTTATCTTATAAATACCTAATTACTAGTGTAGGGTGTGTGGTTAAGATAAAAAGGTTAGAGTTAAGAGAAAAAGTTAAAGGATTTTTGGGGGCATAGCTCTCAGCGAATTATATAGGATTATGGGACTTCCTATAGGAATTCCTATAGGAGTGCAGAGATTTAGACTAATAGGATAGGCTAATTAGACCTACTTAGTAGTGATTAGCTTATAAAGAACTAATAATATTAGGCTATATGCCTAAACCCCTTAATATGCCTTACCTTCTATCTAAGCTTTTTCTCTTCTATGGTTCTTAGTTTCTCTTCACTTCTAGGTAGTATAGTAATATAGTCTCCTAAGCACGGCCGCTTTATACTAACACCACAGCACGTCCTTCGACTCACCGACTAGCTGTCTCGAGAGCCGAGATATTATTAGGTAGGCAATCCTTACCATCAAAACCTAGGGTTCGAAGCCCACTTTCTTCTTCACGCTTATACCCGACAACGTTCGCTCCGTATCGCGTATATCCTCGCAGAGTCCTCCGCGCAACTCTGAGAAAAAGGGCAGAATTCTGAAGCGACCATCGACCAAAAGCCGTTCAACTCGCGGGAAAGGTATATGCCGGCCCTATTCAAGGGAGGAGGACCACTTGCTGGTGAAGTTGAAAGAGGAAGGGAGGTTGATATGGGAGGAAATCGCCGACTATTTTCCTAGTCGCACTTCATCAGCATTGGCAGTCCACTATTCTACTAAATTAAGATACCGGAAGGCCAACAAGAACTGCCTGCGAAGTCGAAAGGGTGCAAGGAAATAAAAATGTATAATTCCATCGAGTCTGTCGCAATCAAAAAGCAATCTGTTGTCGTCATATCATCCTTCTATCCTATAAAGCAAATAGTTGTCTAGTAGTGCTGTCCATGACCAAACATAAGCTTCTCCACATTTGATCGTAGATAGGTTTATATATTTGGCTTTGTTATCCAGACCTCGAGGGAGATCATCCCATAGATAAAAGCCATAGGCCCAATTTGAGGCCAATAGCTGGAAGGACTCCAGTCTCTTTGTTCTTATTGTGGAGCAGTGGTCTTAGGGACTTAGAAAGGAGTAAGAAGGTGAGCCGAGCAGATATGATACTCAGTCTACTATTAAACCTCCAGCGTGAGTCTTGTCCGAGGCTAATAGTCGGGTGGGTGTCGCCCGGGTGAGAAATGGGTGAGCGCCGCTTTAGCGTCGCGCGACCGCGGGTGAGAAGGGTGAGTGCGGAATAGATGGGGTGGGAAGCCGGGTGAGAATCACCCTCGATCGCACGATCGTCATGTTGGCCCCTTCAGCTGAAATATAGTATGATATTATTGGATTTCATCTCACGCTCTGAAACAGTCGGTGTCTTGGCATATGCACACAGCCGCCAGTTGATATGTGTGTTCGATCAAGGCTGGTCAACTTCGCAAAAGGTACCGCGCCAACTTCATACAGGGTGCGACAGATTCATGACCAATTATACAAATGGAGTTCCGAACTATGAACAGGGCCCTTGCGTGTAGTTACGGCGTAATTGCTAGCCTATAGCAGGCGATTAGATTCAGATATAGTCTAAACGATAAAACCGGGAGCAGGTTGCCCAGCTTGCGTTGGCAGTTGGCTCTGTGCCCCGTCGCTCGGGTTAAAGACAGCTGCAGTGTGCTAGCTGAGCTTTTCATAGTTTTGTACTGCTGATGGAGTTTCCTTCCGAGCCTACACAGATTGCCAAAATCTTCTGTCGCGAAAATTAGTCTCAATTTACGACGAAATCCAACATCCTCATTCATACCAACTACTCACAAGATTTTTCCTGACAATCTCACAAAATTATACGCCTCTATTCAGACGATAAAGTCAATACGTACAGTTTCATCCTTTGTTACTTATTTCTGACCCTTTTTGCTTATTTTTCCAGGCAGCCCACACTCTGCTGGTCTTTAATTTGAAGTTCAATGATTGGAATCCGTTGTCGAACCAATCCCGTCAATGAAATGCAGTACATGCATGGTCAGCGCCGTGCCCTCATTTAGATGACGTCAAGACCATCTTGCGGGCAGTTAGAGGGGACTATCTTACCTGCCGTCGTTTTTCTAAATGCTATGAAATTGAAAACTGTCGCTATAGAAAACTGCTTCTCTTTTTTCTGGTGGATGATTGACGATCATCTGCCGATTCATTTCAGTCTACGGTAGAGTTAGGCTGGGTCGTGGATTTCGGGTTCCCAATCAGAATTATTCATCGTATGGAGACCTCGCCGTGCAGATGTAGCCGTATTGAACACCACTGTCAATCAAAGAGCTTAGTAAAGGCTTCACACAACATCTCAATGAAGCTCATTTTAAGCCCAAAAGAAAACCTCGTCCGACCAGGCATTGTCCTTTGGGAATAGCACAGCAACTCTCACTTTGTTACCTTGATGAGCGG
This sequence comes from Penicillium silybi, assembly GCA_027569585.1. Taxonomy (NCBI): domain Eukaryota; kingdom Fungi; phylum Ascomycota; class Eurotiomycetes; order Eurotiales; family Aspergillaceae; genus Penicillium; species Penicillium silybi. Next base: position 16,941 of record JAPDFI010000002.1, on the reverse strand, counting down.
ATCCTTCAACCTGTGTCACTAGTCTCACCCCCCTCCGCACGTCGTTCCGCTCATCGTCCCGCTCCCGCCCCGTAATACTAAGAGGTTCAAACTTAAACACGGGAGACGACTCTAAGCGCGTGAGATGCCTGACCCGAAGGTGGCAAAAAGCAAGCATCTGGGGGATAGTCGCTAAAAGTCCTCCAGTAGCCGGCTCAGTAAGCCCCAATGCGGTCGACCACCCAGACCCAGACACACACCACGGAGCTCCTGTATCGTCCGTGACATCAATAATCGTAGGTTCTGGATGCCCTCCTGTCATGAGGGCAGTAAGAGCCCGACTGGTGTAGAGTATATCGATTCGGTTTGGGCTAACCTTCTTCTTCGTCATCCGAAGTATTCTCTGTGGAACGTTCTCCATATATGCCTTGAGGTTTACACGCGAGGCCAATTTGCCTTCCCTCATCACCTGATATAACGAGATTGCTCCGTTGTGTTCCTCGTCGTACGTGATGACGGTGAGGTATTCTGAATCGCCACCCCAGTACTTCGTCGGTCCAAAGAGCTCCATGTCCAAATTCGTCAAAACTTCGTGAAAGTTAGGATTGGCCGCTGGATTCTCATCTGATGGGACAATAATTGTTCTCGTCGTGCCTCTCCACAAGCTTAACCATCTCGTCGGATGGAACCAGCTCCTGAGCAGAGCAAACCATCCCTCGAGCTCGACGCCACCACCACCTCCACCAGCACTAGCATTGACTTTCAATTTGAGGGCCTGCCAAAGTTTCAGAGCCTCAAGATACTGCTCATGAGTGAACATGGATTCAGGTGTAAGAGGGTAGCTCTTGCCATGAGGCCATCTTGGGAATAGAGGCTGCCGTTTGAAGTGGTATGGTTCTGGGTCGTCCAGTTCTGGGTCACCAGTTTCTGGGTTATCCAGTATACAGGACCACATTGGCTCAGCAGACTTCGATCTTCCGGACTGAGATTTCCCTAGTAGTGGCCGTATATAGGCGTCACTCTGTCTGGACCTTGAACTAGCCCTCGCAGACTTCGCCGCGGTCCGTCCACTTTGAGTGGATAGGACGATAGCCGCCTGCCGTGATACTTTGCTCTCATCCGTGAAATGGCTACCTCTTTCGGACCTGGAGTCGGATTTAACGTGCAGTGGTGTTTCATCGGCATCTGAGTCTATATCGGCTGTATTCCAAAGTTCGAACAAGTACCCGGCAAGCTCGCTCTCGCCGGGTGGATTTCCGTCTGTGACATCTGTTGCGTTCCAAAGCCAGGACTTCTCATTTGGTTGGCTACTGACTGGCAAGAGCATTCTCTTCTCATAGTTGACCGGCGGCGCACGATCCTGGCCGATAGACGGGAATATTTGCGCAAGCATCCAATCGAACAAAATGGAATTTGATCTAGTGATCTTCGTCGTCGTCGATAACTGAATAAAACTTGATGAGACTAATTTCTGAAGTTCCTGGCGAACTTGCTCTTCCAAAAGTTTCTTCGTATCGGACGACAATGTAGAATCAGAATCCAAAGCCTGCAAGACCGGATCCGGATGGTCCTCGCCGAGCTTGGTCATGCTCGGCTTTATCACCTGCACTAGAGGCTCTTCCGCCTCCGTCAATTGTTCTTGATCCCGGTACGTCAACGTCAGATCGGCCGGCTCTTCTGGGCGTTCACCATTCTTGTACCTGTACAGCCTCGACAACTCCCTTATAGGCCTCGAAACAGCCTTCCCCGGTCGATCGGCAGGCCTCACTGTGACCATGCTGTCCATAAAAGTACTACCTTCCCCAAACATCGGGTCCAAGTAGTGCATATTGAACAAATGACCCGATCCCTCCCGGATGAACACACTCCCAGAGAAGACACTCGCATTCGAGCATGCACCCGCAGGCGATGTAAATTGCAATACTCCAATATTCGCCACAAAATCCTGAGTGTTAGCGTAATGTTCGATGTACCGAATCGCACGCTCTTCTCGCGTCTGCCGGCGAAGTATCTTGCCTTCCGAGTCGATGTCTTGGAACTCTTGCAGAGGAGGATTGCGAAACTGTCTTGCCGCATTGCCGAATGTGTATACCTCTAACTTTCTTATTTGATGTTCGCTCAAGTCCCCATACAGCCAATCGACAATCGAGGAAGCCTCAATTCCACCTTGCGAGTGGACGATCAGAACGACTCTCTTCGTAGTGGACGCGGCGAGGGCACGATGAAGTTGGGCTCGTCCTTGTCGGATGTCGATCGTTTTGTAGTCGAGGTCTCGCTGGATGAGGCATTCAATGAGATCGAGAATGACGCCTTTCCTAGGTGGTGTTAGTGATGCACTTCAATGGAAAGAAAGACGCACGTGGGGTTATGGATTCCCACGATCTCCCGGCCAAAAGTTTCCGCTAGCGCCGTTAGGTTCGACTGATGCCAGTGTATTCTATATTTATTAGTGAGAGGCAATTATATCTCGGACTACAGGAGGTACCCAGTTGCGATTCCATTGATGAAAAACCACGGCTCGGTCGCATCGTTGACCGGCGGTCTTGTTATTGGAATGCCGGTGAGGGACCTTCTCGTTGGCGGCTCATTCAGGAGTCTGATAACGATCTGGTCAAGAACATAAAAGCCGCATAGAACACTCCATGAACGACCAACGGAAAGATGAAGAAGGTCACCAGTGCGACCGGGAATGATATAAGTAGGAAGATCTGACTGACGATCAAAGTAATATGAAGGAGCACATCCCGTAGGTTGTAGGCACTAGGATAAAGCTCGTCCAAGGGTCCAGAGCGCAGAGGGTGGAGGGGGAGGAATATGAAAGGCAGCAGCTTAGCGAGACGAAACACGCGGCAAATATCCTCCCAAACCAGGCGAAAGGGGTTGGTGTCCATGTCGGAAGGGATGTCGAGGAAGGGATTACCCCGGACAGGGTTATTCGCGTTGAAGGATGCCATTTTTCCTAGAGATTGAGCTGTATCATTGATCTTAATGTCAGAAATGGGGACTTCCTTGAAATGGTCGAAGATAACTTATATCTGTTTCGAGTCAGTGTCCATCCAGCTACAGTAACTGACGGCTGCTCGAGCACTGGCCTTTATCTACGTCTGATTGGTCTGATATTAGATGACGTTGGTCCATCTAGACATGAATTGATCTCATAGATTTATTTGCCTAGACAATTCTACAATCCTGCCAATTAGCTTCTGTCCAGGATGTTCAGCACCCACAGGCCTTGGTAGCTATTGAGCTTTCCAGGTCTAGAACCTTATATTTTTGGGACATTGGAAGGCCGACCTGTAATCGTGTACGGAGTACCAGATCCTTGTAGACTTGAATTGATCTCATATATTTGGCTAGACAATTCTACACTCCTGCCTGAGAGGGTTATTGCGGCGGTCGCTCGATGGAGGGTGATTATCACCCAGCTTCCCACTCTCCGTATTGCGCACTCAACCTAATCATCCTCGGTCGCGCGACCGCAACGCAGGATCCGGGAACGTTATTGCCGCATCAACGCCTCGCTTTGCCACGTTCCGTACCGTTACATCACAGAACCACTACACGCCCTATTGCGTTAACTCACCCTCCAAAGAAATAGCCTGCAAACCAGCAATCTAGCGGAGCATGACGTGAACGACTTCTGTCGCTGGTATGCTGGTGTCAGCTAGAAAATCTTGGCATAGTTACTACGAGCCAATGGCTTAATATGTAGCCGTTCAGCTAAAGCAACATCACACGACGATCGGGCGACGGAGGGTGATTCTCACCCTATCTTATTGCGCACTCACCGGGGTGCTACTCACCCCTGGTCGGGTGACTATAAAGCGGCGATCACCCATTTCTCCACTGGGCCAAACTACCTTATTTGCTAGGGTGGGCAAACGGTGCGCGGCTTGTCTGCGGCCAGTAGTCGGGTGGGTGTCGCCCGGGTGAGTTTAGGGTGAGAAGTGGGTGAGCGTCGCGCGACCGGGGGTGAGAAGGGTGAGTGCGCAATAGACAGGGTGAGAATCAGGGCCCATGCGCGATTCCCAACCCCACTACACTAGCTAGTCTGTCACTGGGTAGATTAAGTGGGTTTGTTGGTGTGGGCTCTCAGCTGTTCTGAGTGGTTACCCGAAGACCCGAGTATCCGTAGGCTGGATTTCCGTGGCGAATACGTACTTGTTTCTTCAGTACCTCTGAACGTGACAATATGAATGCCAGCAATACCCCGGCATTGCAGAACGGCAGAGCTATACGCTCTTCTCTGGCTTGTCTTCCCTGTCGCTGGCGCCACGTGAAATGTGACGGAAACCGACCGTCTTGCAACCGCTGCGTTGAGGCCGCTAAGGAGTGCCACTATGCACGATCGCGTCGGGGTGGGTTAGACCGCGCAGCTCTTGCTGCGCTGCGCAGGCAACGCTCTGCGGCAGAAGAGGCTAGGGTAACCGGCAATTCGAACTCGCAACGAATGGCGGCGCTTCAGCAGGACCAGGAACTCAGGACTTAAGACGTCGAGCTGGACGTCACGCGTGGCGATGGCCCGCAAGTTGAGATCGATTCTGGCAACGAGACCTCTATCACACTGTTGCCTACAGCGATTCCCATCTATATCAACAGCGTTGAGGAAGATCCCCTTATCGACTCATACTATAAGAATTTCTATAAATTTCACCCACTCCTCCTACCGAAGAAACACCTTGCGTGCCTTTATTGAGTGCCGAGTAGATAGCCTACACTAGAACCGCTTATCGCGATTGTGCGCTTTATCGGAAATATCTATAACGCGGGAGGTTGGTCAATTCCGCTTAAGGAGTACGCGGAGGCCTGTTTCTCGCAAGCACAATCAGCAGATCTAATTATGGTCTAGTGCCGACTATTGTCGTCTGTAGCCTATTTCTAGTACGACCACAAAATTGATGCCATATAGGAAATAAACACTGCTTTCCAGCTCGCCATTAATTTATAGATGTTCCATTGGGAATTTGCGGCCAAGCATAGAGCCGGAGATGCTGTATTAAGTGAATGCTGGAGGCGGACTTAGTGGATGTTGTCCATCGTGGATGCATACTATGCGGGGACTCTAAAAACCATGCGATTCAGAGTTTTGGATCTTGAGGCTACTGTAGAATTGCTATGCGAAGAATCGGACTATGAGTTAGGGGTAGGTACTGTCAATGTCGCTTCATTTAAGCTTAGCTTTCATGGTTGCGTGGTTTAGATAGCTAACTTGTATAGGAAATCCCTGAGCCTAAGACCCTTCAGCACTTTAATCACCGCGAATTCACTTCCGACGTTATAACGTTCTCGTCCTTCGCGTACCTTATTGGCGCCGTACGATATATAGCATTGGCGATATCTACAGCACTATAGATTGCGAATAAGCAAGACTCAATGTATATCCTATAGACTGCCGATTCCATTCTAGATAGGTGGCTTCTTTTATTACTAATAGATCGAAAACAGATTATGACTAAGACTAGAGAGATCGATGAGCTTATATTTCAAGCGCACCTTCTTATTTATATATAAGTCTCTAACCTAACACTTAATCTACTTAGAAAATACGCAATCTTACTCTTTCTCTAGACTAAGGATCGGATTGCATCGGCCCTTATCAGATCTGAAATATAATCTTATAGAAGGTGTCTTAGGCTGTGCCCGGGAACCGCCTCTCGATACTTAAACTAGAGAGCTCGCCAATATATATACCGAGTGGGTGCTACAGTCTGTAGAGGCATAAATACAGATTTTAGCGTTACTAGTTCGACATTTTCACTATTTACCCTTTATTACCTGCATAATTAGCGAAGGAACGCTAGCACTCCTCTTAGCCTATAAGTTCTGGCTAAAAGAACTAAAATTGACTATCGCAAGAAACCAGATCCGGATAGCTATTAGATGTCTTAACGCATTAGCCGAGTTATAGCTAAGAATAGTAAGGAATGTGTAGGAGATCTAGACTATTACATACTATATACTTAGACTTAGGTCTAAGACAGTGAATAATAATAGTACGCCTATGTCTAGCGAAATGCCATTGCTTTCTAGGGGTGAAGGACAGAGAACTATTGAGTCGGAGGCTGAAGCATTAGGCAACTACACCGACATCCCTATACCTAGAGATACTTACGAGGATCTCTGTGGATAGTATAACTTAGGCGATCTTAATCTAAGTTATCCGTTTGTGATGAATAATGGCTATAAGATATGATATAGTGAATGTTTAGCATATTATGCAATTTTACTATACGAAGTTGCTAACGAGGTTGCGACAAAATTAATAAGAAAGTAAAGAACTGCTTCTTAGGGTAAGCACCCCTTAGTCAGATAAAGAACAAAGTCTCAAAAAGGTACTGATTCGATGGGGATATAGAGCAGATCTAATGATAGGGCAAAAACACATAATAGTGTCTAAGTGCCTCTAGGGCGAAGCAACTCGGCTCCTAGGAGCCCCTAGACCCCTAGAGATAAGCAGCCCAAAGCAACTGCCCTAGATGAGGCGATGTATATAAGCGATGACCAGGCTATCCTCCTAAAGTGCGATCTCAGTTGGTCTTTATGTCTGAAAGCCTATTTACAAGTTCAAACGTGGTTGTACGATTAAATCTTATCTTCCAAGCCCCAAGCTTATCTCACGAGTTTAATAAATTGAGAATGGCTGGTAGACATAAATTCTCCCTGGGAAGCTAAAAAAGGATAAGGAAGTCTAGAATAAACTTGCTGTTGGGAAAGGTCCAAGAAGCTGAACTAGGTCGGGAGGTTTTTTTGATACGGGGCTTGTGTAACTAGGGGAGAAAGCCACAACGTCGCCACCAATTGTCTATACAAAGACTATCAACCGCCAAAAGCGATCTAGACTATTCCTCTGCGATTCTTAAGTTCGACTTAGCCTGTGGAACACACGCCAAGTTTTGTTAACCGGATAGCCTATGGCAACTGCAATAGGAACGTGACCCGGAGACAGATAACCGGTAATTTTAAGCCGCGTATCTAACTAAACCCCGGTAGGGTTAAAAGTCCGCCAGAGGTCTTACCCAAAGTCTTTTTCTTTCGCGTTGAGTACACTTAACGAGTCCACTGCGGAAACTTGAATTTTCTCCAAAATGTCCAAGATTGTCAAAATTGGCGATACATATCACGTCGAAGGGTAAGCAACTCAGTATTCTGATGACTATGTCATGCCCACTTTATGTATAGACGTCCGCGAGAGAACTTTAGGATTGTGAATATCTACCATCCATCTAATATTCCGGGGAAAGCCATCGTCATCGTTTCGATCGATATAGTTCCTAATGCAGCAACCCCTCCGCATATGCACTTGGGTGCAGCAGCTATTGCGATGGTGATCGACGGTGTTGTGTTGAATCAAATGAACTGCGATGATCCCATCATCTCTTAAAAGGGAGATATGTGGTATGAAGCTCTAGGATGTCATCACGTTCGATCGGAAAACAATAGAGCGGAGAATGCTAAGTTCCTGGCGGTTCTCATTATTGAAAAAGAAGTTATTAAGGATAGGTTTCACAATATTGTTGTTTTGGATGCAGAGAAGGATAAAATTGCCGCGTGAAGACTTATGTTTGCAACTTTAGATTGAAACTAATTTCGGCTAAGTATTGAAAGTAACGTTTTATGTACCTAGTGCGACATCTCACAAATTTATCTTCCCGATCGTAGCTTATTATTTTATGGATATATATCAACGGCGATGTAAACAGACTGAAGTTATATCTCTAAGCCCAACGGTTAATACTGCAGTATCTCGAGCTCTGTGAACAGATTTCCTAGCGAGACCGCTACGTTGGTCAGTTGCTGGATTTAAAATTCCGTCACATCAACTAAGTCCCAACTATATATCTCCAAATAAGGTCCGTACACAAATAAGCTTGCTAGCGAAGGTTTAGTCTCCAAATATATTAAGTATTAGTAGGTAGATAGCGTAATAGGCTATTCGGAAGGGTGTTTCGGCGTCACAGAATAGTTTATTAGTAAAATCGTCAGCAATAGACTACATCCGATCTTTCTATTACAGCTCTAAAACTACCTAGTGGTATAATACTTAGAAAATGGGCCCTTACTTTTAGATGGTCACCACCACATATTCCTTACCAATTCTTTAGTTCCCTCACGCTTTTGGAGTGCCCGAAGCAGGTCAATCTGGCGTTTCGTCGTAACGTTGGTTGAATACTCTGATCGGACATCTCTATCACATCTTGGGCCTAGTACAGTCCTTAGGGCATCGTCTCTCATATCTTACTCTTTTATATTATATTCAGACTTTCTATCTACCATAATGGATGCGCCTGCGTTGACATCCACGCCCAACCACTCGCATTCGAAGCGCAATGTTCACCAGAGGGTTTGCAAGGCCTGTGATCGTTGTCGACTAAAGAAATCAAAGGTTTGTTTCTAGCATATTATCAAAAAACGGCACTAACCACTCCGTGTAGTGTGACGGAGTAAGGCTATACTGGCGCTGTCGAGCAGACAACGCTATTTGCGTCTTTGGGAAACGCAAGGAGACACGTGACAGAGTATATCCTAAAGGGTAAGTATGCTATCAGCCACGATCTTGATAAATATAGCTAAGTATTCTTACTGCAGATATGTCGAGATGCTCGAACAGCAACGTTCCTAGCTACTTCATGGTCTGCAGGAGCTTTACCGACGAACTATCGATGGCAAAGGCTGGCCAGGTGAACTATTAAAGCTTGAGCCTAACGGTCACCCGCTCATACACGACCTGCTCATCTATCTAGGCGTGCTCGACCATAATAAAGACGACCGATCCGAATTAATGCCTGAGATTATGCGAGAGGAGCCATGGGATGAGCCATGGTGCTTTACCGCCGCATACATCCAGCACCAGGCTACGTCGGATCTCTTCTTAGATGATTCACAAATAGACCAGCTCCCGTTCGACAGCCAGATGATCATGGATTACATGTCATCTACACCCTCTGTCAATTTCAACTCTGACTCTGAGGACTTTAGCCGGTTCCTAGATTCGAATCTGACGGAGATCACCCCCATCTAATCGTTTTGGTCAATCAAATTACGCGGTATAGAGAGTTGAATGTGACAGACAAAATCTCAATTTAAGAGGGAAAAAGCGTGTCATTCAACCAGGGCTTCAAAGCTGAGAGGAATAAATGAAGAAAAACAGACTACGTACAGAGTAAACCATAAAATGAAACATCAGGTCACGTCTTTCCCCTGATCCAAGTCACCAGGAGGAGATGTATATTACATACACTTTATCCAACGGTGATAGCGGTCATATTAGCTAGCGGTTGCATAGAGACACATGGTCATGAGATGTCCCAACTCACGTAACGAGTAGTTTTGTCTTTTCTATTTTAGAGGTTCGTCTCCGGTGTTTCCTCTTCTTCCGTCAAGGGTCATACGGACTCCACCCGCGGGTGGGGCTGTCAGTACTGTATGTGACGCATCCGCCGACTCACTTGCTAAACGGAAAAACGCCTGGCACTGAAGCTTAATCGCCTTGGGGATCAAAGCCATGTACTGTCCTCAAGGATCAAACTTGTGCTTCAATTTACCTCAGTTACAAACTCCTCGCTTGACAACCAATCCAGGTAGCTGTTACTATATTTTTCGTCTCAAAAGCATCCCATAAGAATTTTTACTCCCCTTATACCAGCCACCCTAGATACCAATACTCTATAGTAATAAATATCCAGCATGCGACCAGACTTTCATAGAGGTTGTATAAAATACTGCAAGGGTATTTTATTTTCATGCTTTTCTTTTGTCTCCATGCAAAGGTACAGTATAGAAGAACGCTAGATGAGAGTCATTACACACAGATTCGAGCGCTCATTGTCGTCTCAACCCACCTTCGCCACACTCCAGTTGGTGATGTAGTACGAATTATCACCACAACCAGCACGGCTGTCAGAACCAGGACTGTAGCATATAAAATGTGATGGAGGGGCTTTTATCAACTGTGCTATACTTGCTTCTGTTTCCCCAAAGAACCTCAAAATGGCACGAGACCAGCAATTGCAACTCAAATAGGTTCAATTTCTGATGTAGAACGGAATTTGAATTGTACTACAGGTAACATGATTAACGCAGCTCATCAATAAAGGGAAATTACCAGGACCCAGAGAGTAACACATAATCCTCTCAAGTCAGCAACTCAGAGACAATCTAATTTTGGAAATCTTAGGCGTTTATTGTGCCACATAATCGGAAAAGGAAATCGAAACAATTAATGAGTCCAATTTGTCGGCCGTGCAGGTTGTTGGCTGGCCCTCCGCTTTCGAAGCTGGCCTCCCCGGCGCTTCTTTTGTGGCTAGTCGCTGACTTTGTGATATGAAACGTCTGCATAAAGAGGGGTGAAAGAGGGGAAGGTTTAGTATCTGCCAACCTACTGCGCGCGCGCTTCCATCAACCATTCGCGGGGCATTAAAGCCTATTTAATGAAGTTTGCTTCGCGCAAAGCCAAGCTACTTTATTTCATTCAAGCCTGCAGCGCTGAGAAATCACGCATTCTCAACTACAAACATCTTAAACTTTTTGCTTCACAAAGAGCTGTCCGTTTCCAAATATGTCATTACCAAGTCAGGGTTCACAACTGTGGCCACTACGACAAAACGCTGAAAACGGCATGCGGTCCCGCAAAGCGAGGAAAGAAAGTTTGTACACCTGGGAGCCTCGAAGATGCTTCAAATCCCCATGCCCCGGTGTAAAAGAGAAGAGACAAATTCTCCCAGCATACAATGCAGGCTGAGGAGGTTCTTTCTATCTCTCATACGTCGAACTATCCTTTTTGCTAAAGCTCAGATTACTGTACTATAATAAATTATTTATAAATATAGGTAACTCTCCAAGATCTGTCTCCTTGGTGGTACAGGTGTAGAAAAGATGGTATTTTACCTTTTCCACCTCCTTGGAAACATTGATGTGTCTGTCACTTCCATTCTTGTTGATACCTTAAGAAAATAGGGATCCAACGAGATCCAACACTGTACTCAAAATTCCATCACCGTCCCCACCATCACCGTCCCAACCATAGCTATCTCCACCATAGCCATCTCCACCATAGCCATCTCCACCATGGCCATCTCCACCATAGCCATCTCCACCATAGCCATCTCCACCATAGCCATCTCCACCCGGACTATCCCGGTCATGATCGATGTTATCGGCGCCACTACCCCCGAACTTAGTGGAGTCGCTGTCGCTCGATTGAGGTGGATCTGGCGCTGGAGGTGGTGGCGCATTAAGAGTCTCGGTCTTAGGCACGGGATTTCCGACTAGGTCGCGAATATTCCCGGCAGCGTCAGAAGTCGTCTCAGCCCCAGTTTTGGTGACTAGATCCGTGTCGAAGCGACCTCTGCCGTCGGTCATTCTGAATGAATCGGTTGCCTTCCTGGTGTCTGGTAAACCTGGACAGCTGGGTATGATAGAAGCAATTATACTAATAACTGATGAAACAGTTGGGATGCTACCTGCTTCAATACTAGGGGTCGGTATTATGCTCGAGTAGGAGGTTATGAACATGTGTGAAATAATCTAGAAAGGCTTTCGGAAAAAGGAACATCGATCATTCTTTATATCTAAATGATGCCCTGTGCCCGTTTTAATAAAGATAAACAATGAATACCAATAAAGGTGCGACTTGAATGCCGCTCCACCTCGTGTAGCTGTAGTCTACGTATCATAGTTTAAACTTAAAACTACAAGACAACCCTGACTCGTGGCAAGTCTGGATATAATCTACGTCAGCGACTTTTACGCTGTGTGTAACAGATCATGACACCTACTCGACTAATTGTAAGGTGATTCTTGTAAGCTTTGAAGGAAGCGAGGAGAGTAATGTTGCGCTAGAAGACTTCACAAATGAGCCTGATGGGACAAGAGGCGTAGGTCAGGAGCAGACTGATATGTGGTATGTGCGGGAACAGTAGGTTAAATATAGGGACCTAAGCCTTTGGCCCATCTCATCACCCTTACACTCAAATGTTAATTCTGAGGATACTGTACCTTGGCAAGGTTCTTGATTCACAGTCATAGTGATCTGTCTGGACCGGACTATGGTGGTGTACCGAGAAAAGAGCCGGGACTTGCGGATGTGGCGAATTTGTAACTCCCATCGAGGGTGACGTAATTTTTCTCACATACATCCAATCTGGAGGGGATCGAGAAAGAAAATGGATTGCAATACGCCTTTCCGAGCTAGTTAGTGTCCTTCGTGGCGTCTGGTCCAGGCCTCTTTTGCATTGATATTTACAGTGGTTAGGCATCATAAGACCCTTTGATGTCATGTCTGTCACATGCAGTACCCAATATATTTTAGGCCGGATGGTCTGGGCTGTCGGGGGGATGCGCCGAGACTACTGTGGATACTTATGCTTTTATCCCGTGGGCTAACCCGAGGGAAGAATCAACTAGATATAAATAAACGCGTCTATTCTATCAAGCATGTACGGACCAGTATAGCGCTTCACGGCTTCAGAAATGTTGCTCCGGGCATGCTGAACTTTCGACGACAAAATGCAAATCAATTCTAATAGCGCCGGCCTCGAGCACGTTGAGTCCTTTGATGAATGGGCTACGCTTTATAGGAAACGAGCAGTCGCGAAGCTTGCATCCATTCCCTGGGGTACACCCAATGTCCAGGATTCCGTTCTTGCGTATCTCAACGAGGACTGTATCTCCCTTGTCCGTCAGAGAAAAGAGTTTCTACGCTGCAGCGATGATTATACCGGTAACAAGATCGCAGCGACCCTTTGCGGCAGTATCCCGTTCTTCCGGACATGGATGACACGGGAGCTAGGCAAGGACTTTGCAAACACTACACTCGCAGCCTTCGGCTTGGGTGACACAGAAAAGCTGCAGGAATACCAAAAGTCGTTCCAAGCCACCCACAACTCCAAGGAAAAGATGGCCAACAGCATGGCCTTCACTGCGGGCAGATTGACGGCCGCCGAGCTCCTGCAGGACACAGCCGTGGATGCCGGCGTCGAAGTTGTTCACGTTCAGCCCGTCATAGGGCAAGCAATTTCCATGGGATTTGGGTACCACATAATGCGTAAAAGAATGCTCAAGATGCTCGATCAGGCTGCTAAAAAGGCTATCACGGTGCATCAGGAGTTGATTATCCCGGACGTCATCCATTCACTTAAGTATGGCAGTACGGTCACGGACCGAGGGAGTGTTCGCAGGCACGCTACATCACACACCTTCTAGCAGCAGAGCCATTTTTGACTGAGCCAATAGGATGAAGCCAATCCTCGGACGCTGTGATCGATGCGAAAGAGGTATGCCCACCGCAACCGCTTAACTTCTCTCGTTCGCTGGCTTCGTGGCATTTTTGTCTGAAACGAGCTACGCGAGCTCATCTTACAAGACAGGGCTGACATTCCGAGCAGTTATTGGCTTGGACGAATGTTATTGGCTGTTTCGGAGCGTCCCCGAGATAGTCGCTGGAGTGGTTCTATATTGTGAAAGTTGCCAACTCAGAGAAGAGGCATTTGATAGCCCCAGAATTGGCTGGCGCATCAGCGTAGTAGACAAGGTTGCCACCGAAGACATCAGTCGCTGGACTTGCATGAGCCAGGAGTGTGAAAGCGGTTCAAGTAAGCCTTTCCCCTCCATTTGCAATTTCTGCCTACCGATTCAGACCGGAGAACCAGGGCCTAACTTGTCTTAGACGAGCAAACCTACGATGATCTCCAGTTCGTCTGTCCAGACGGCTCCTCCCGCCGTTGCCTCCCATGCGTTTGCCAACACCAAGGCCGAGAGTGCCCCCTATGCGGAGAACAGTACAACGACAAAAAGAATCCGCACCAAATCATACGGTCGAAGCAGGTGGATCACGCCGCCAGGCGACCACTGATTGTTTGCTCTATTTGTCATGAGATTCAGGCCCAGATAGGCTTTTTCATGATCTGCGAAGGATGTACAGCGAACGGGGGACGCACCGTCTTTTGTACCCAGTGTGTGCATCATGGCCACCACAATCTGCACTTCGATTTATGCAGGTCTAGGAAGTCGGATGCCATCCTTCGAGGGGTGACTGTTAGTCTTGATACACGGGCGAAAAATTCGGGTTTGTTCTGCTTAGCCTGCCATAACAGTATGTCCCTAAACCTCGATGGATGCCTTCGCTTAGGACAAACACCACAATCTCTGGAGAACTGGAAAATTTAAAGTTTGCAAAGCTAATATGACATCGCACAGCCTACAGTTTCTCCATTCCTTACGCGCATTGCACGTCGGTCGCCGAAGACGAGACGTTTGATATATGCTATGTGTGCTTTTTCACCACTTTCAAGGACACCTCAAAATACCGCCTCGAGAATTTGCCTATGTCGACTTTCATCCTGTGCATCCCAGGCTTTCTAGAGGAGAAGCAGCTTGGAGCAGATGGTGAAGCTGGGGATACCGCGATCACATACATTCTCAGCCGGCTCCATTCTCTGATTTTCGGGAAGCAGGCAGCGGACTGGACAAAAGAGCAAAGAGAAACATCTGAGCAAAGAGAAAAGACGTTTCTCAACTGCTGTATGGTAGAGACAGTCAACTGGATAACCAAGTCCCATGTCGGACGCCGTGATGCCGCCAGAATGGGCCTCATGGGGCCGGCGTTTGTAGACGCCACAGACGTGTCTTGGCCAGGTACGGCTCTGCCGCCTATGAAGGAAGCTGATTTCGACTTGACGGATGCGAGCTGGGATACAGAGTACGAGGTTCCACATTATGAGCTTGGGTATTTGAACTCTGGTTTCGGGCCTGGACTTGAACCTTAACATGGAAAAAGTGGCGGTGTCGCTATTATATTGAGTAAAACCTAGGTCCTATTCATAACCACAACCATCATTTTCCCGGAAAAATTTTACACCTATAACTATTCTACGTTGAACTACAGTGTAATTCTCCCCACCTCTATCCCATGGGGGTAATTGTAGTCAAGTTCGCTACCCCATGGGAGGTGGGTGGGATGCACTGCATCCTAGGTGGGGTTGGGCTAGGCCGACCAGTAATATAGGAGAAAAGCCAGCGCTAGTGAGTGCATCCCAGGTAAATTTACCGGTCGGACATGCCTCAAAATTTCAGGAAGTTCTAAATTAGCGATTACTCTATATCCGGTTTGAATTTGAAGCTCGTCCGGTAAGTATAAAGGGTGGTTGTAGCGATCTAAAAATTCGGGTCATTTTGTTTTGATGGGGTGCGCTTCGGGTCGTTATATATAACCGCACCCCCCTTTAGTCTAAAACCCTACCACCTTTAGCCCTCTTAGGCTTAGAGATTTACATAAGCCTCGACCCGATTTAGATTTCCAACGATTGACTGTAGTGGGATCTAGTGCTAGAGGGGAGGGAGGGAGGGGAGTGGAGAGAGACTGTGGTCGTATAATATCTCTTAAAAGGCAGTAACTTTAATTAAACCCCCTAAACTTAGACTCCGATAATATAATAATAATATAATATACTACGCGGTGATACTATCTAGGGATTCGGTGCTAGAGATTAATGTAGTTACTAGACTTCGGATCTAGGCTGGAGAGAGACGAGACTGCGATTGTACGATATCTCTTTTTCTCTTTAGGTAGTGGTCTTAATCGCCTATACTCTAGATAGATACCTATACTCTAGGCGCAAGTGCATCGCGGGGCGCGATGCGCGTTCCGCGGATCTGATTCGCCGCCTGTGCGTGCGCCCGCCGCTGACCGTGCGTGTCCCGTCCGCGCGCACCCTATCAAAACTCCCAAATCCCCAGCAGCACATAAGAATAAGAGCGCCCACTTCCCAACCACAGAAAGATAATATAATTCGCACTGATTCGCTTCATTCAGTGCGATCGCGAAGTCCAATATTAAAAGATTCCCTTTGAACTGAGATCGGTTAGTTATATAGACATTAAGGAGTGGAGTGGTGGGTAAGTACTTTAGAGGGGGGTTCCTTAAGTAAGATATATATTTTCGGTGTGGTGCGATAGTAGTAATAACCTCTTCTCTTCTCTTTTAGATTTTCAGATTGCTCTCCCTTTAGACCTTCTTTCGACCTTCTTTAGACTTTGAATTTCACTACTTAATAACCCCTTTCAAATGTGAATGCCTTATAGAAGATATTATAATACTCTCTATAAATTTCGATTTGGCCCGAAGCTGCCATTTTAGGCGTTATTTAACGCCAAAAATGGCGTCTCCGGCCCATGGCTTTCTTGCCACGGCCACAGCAGCGAGTTGCCCACGCACCTACTAATGCAGGCCAGACCCACCCCAAACGCCCCGGGAGCCTCGTTCATGGACGCATCACAGCTCGTCTCACCTCGTCTCACCCTTTGCTCACCCTCTACTCACCCACTGCGCACCCTCAGCTCACCTTCCCCGCCCCTAGCCTATACAGCTATATATGCTTTCCCTAAGTGCACACTATAATTCGAAAAAAAAAAAAAATATGGTTGTTGGCACTGTGTCAGTCGCGCCCTATAAATTGCGCCCTAACCTACTCGAAATTAGAAGTCACGCTCTTCTCTAGCTTCTATTATCGCTCTAAAATATATTTACTCTCAATAAATTAGTAAGTCCAGCCATTAGCTTAGTCGCCATATTTCCTATATACCGTAGGGCCCCTACTCTACATTTCTACTCAATTATACCACTAACATATATAGATAGCGAGAACGCGAGGCCGCCATAGAGATAAAAGCCTAAGCTCTGAATTATTCTATATAGTATTAGATATAAGTAGCTCTAACTCAGAAACTGAAATTTCGAGCCCGGAGCCCCTATCGTCATTATTCCGGATAAGCTATTCTTATACTTCCCGCGTTAGCAAACGCAGACGCAGCTGAGCGTTATTAGTTTAGGGTTAGGGCTTAGGGTTTTAGGGTTTTAGGGTTTTAGGGTTTTAGGGTTAGGGTTTTAGGGTTTTAGGGTTTTAGGGTTTTAGGGTTTTAGGGTTTTAGGGTTTTAGGGTTTAGGGTTAGGGTTTTAGGGTTTTAGGG